>OY751114.1:11036520-12449183 GCA_963564075.1 Eupithecia subfuscata
CCGTCAATTTTCCGGATTTCGTTCATCCTTGACATTTCTGGACAGCCAACATATTTTAAAATGTGACGTTTAATTTTTTTTTTGCTAGTATTAGCGGTAAAAATCTAATTGGTGTTGCTTAAAATTTTTCTAGGCTGCTTGATCTTAGTGTTATTGTAACCACGCCTCCATTCCATGATTATGAAATGTCCATGAACCGAACACTGGCAGAAAAGTGGCAAACCAGACACCAACGACAGACATCGATGTTGCCAATAAATAAAAAAATAATTTCTTAGTGTTATTGTAACCACGCCTCCATTCCATGATTATGAAATTTCCATGAACCGAACACTAGCAGAAAAGTGGCAAACCAGACACAAACGACAGACACCGATGTTGCCAATAAATAATAAATAAATAAAATACGTTATAAGAAATAACTAAGCACTAGAAGGATAACAAAGAGGTTCATCTTAAATTCTAATTTAATTATATTAAAAAATGCGTGTGCCTGAGGTAAGAATCGGTTTTTCAGGCAATAAAAAAAAGTCAAGTCAAGCCTACTTATAGACTAAAGATTTAAAATAATTGTTACATCTTCGGTCATAAACAGGGGGCGGCGAATACGCGTAGTACCTTGATCGAGGACCTACATGGAACATTGTGTAACCAAGTACCCTAAAGGTTAACCAATAACCCATTTCAAACTGTAACCCTTTCAATTCTGCTTTCAGATCACGTGCAAAACTGAAAACCTGCCAATAAAACGTACCTTCCCGTTCCAGGTGGATCAACGATTCATCCCATTGGATGGTAGACGATGAGGACGTGCCGATAATTTGCGGGAACCTGACGGGGGCCAGGCATTGCCCCCGCGATTTTACGTGCCTATGTGTGGGGCCCAACCCCAACCATGGGTATACGAACTTCGATAACTTTATGTGGTCAATGTTGACGACTTTTCAACTCATCACGTTGGATTACTGGGAGAATGTTTATAATATGGTAAGTACCTAGTTTTTTTTTATAATTTTTTTATAATGCCGGACAATTTACACAGCATTATCTAGCCCCAAGGTAAGCAGAGCTTGTGTTATGGGTACTAGATAACTGATATACATAGATAGATATTTTTTATTATACATAGAAAACGACCAGAACTCCCTGAACAAATATCTGCAGATCGTACAAATATTTGTCCCGAGGCGGGAATCGAACCCGCAACCTCCTGCGTCGCAGGCAATATTTTTATGAATGAATGAACACTTTATTGTTTAAAATACATAAAATAACTTTTTTTTTCAGCCATTACTGTCCCACTGCTGGGCAAATAAAATAACTTAATAAAATTACTTACATATATCTAAATAAAAAAAACGTACAATGATTTTTTTTTATTTATGGTTTAACTAAGTACTTTTTTTTCTACCTTTACATTGTTTGCAACAGTTTGTAGTTAGCTCAATTGATTCAATTGTAAATAATAGTTCTAATTTATTTATATTATTTGATTGTAATTTTCTTTTTAAATAAAGATTTATGGTTTTATGTACTATCTAGGTACTTAACCAGTTGATTAACAAAGAAAATGACAAACAAATAATAGAAACAAATTAGAACTATTATTTACAATTGAAATAATTGAACTAACTTTAGACTTGCAAACAATCTACATTAACTCAACTGATCCATATCAACCAGTCGGAAGCGTCCCCTAGATTAAATGATAAGTTGTTTAATTGAAGGTTAAACAAACTTACCTACTGAAGTTTGACTATAATTACACGAGTCGCTGCATCTGAAAAGATATTTATCATATCATGCCCCTGTGCGATGAAATTCCTAAAACCAAAAGACAAATATTGAGTTATTTAAGTCAATTTTAAGACCCTTTGGACTTTTCCTTGAACTCGCAAAACATTTCATACCACCGATGTTGCTTTCGGCTTTGCATCCATCCATTGTCAGCGTAGGTAGATCCAGGTTGTCAGTCACTTTTCTCTAACAGTATCCCGATGATACTCGTAATATCAAACGGATATGTTTTTGATAATGACCCACCCTAAGCTTAAACATTTTAATACAATTAGGATGAATTTCACATAAAACTAAATTATTATCTTTAGATACATTACCCAAATGGCTTATAGCTAGTTTCAAGCGAGTGGCCGGCGAGCTGTCTGTTATCTGTTGCCGCCAATAAAATGCATTTAAATATTACGACTAGATATTTTAATGCAATATTTTGTGCTGTGTGTGAGGCAGTGGTGTGGTTCAAATCTGCGAAAACCTTTAAATCTACCAATAGAATCTCGATATATTCGACTACTTAAGGTGTATAAATACAGTTTTATTGGTAAATTAGTTTCAATTTCTTTTCGAATGGATTTTTGCATTTTTCTTTTCACATTCACTGCAGCAAAATATTAGGATAAAATAAAATATATTCAAAAAACGCGTAAATAGACAATACTTACATAAGTGCACTAAACGAATAAACATAGCTAATTATAATAATTTAGCTTGACCTAGGTAATCCTGTGTTTCTGACAAGGGTGCTAACTATTCTAGGATACTCGTAATCTCTTACTATTACAATTAATGCATTGAGTTTAATATTGTTACAAACAATTTGTGTATGGTGTTAAGGTACTTAACTTACAGTGAGTTTAACTACATTAATCACTATACTAGGTTTAACTTTATGTATGGACACTATGTGACGGTATTTTGACTTATATATTTTTACATACCTCATACCTCCTTTACATTTTGGCGAAAACATTTACCTACACGTGTGGGCTGACCATAACTTTCCTTTAAATATAATAAGCCTCGAGTTATTTTTAAGATATTCCAGCAGAATTTTAAATGCCGCCTTTGCAAACCCTCTCACTTTTTGTGAGATTCCTATTCAATGTACCATCACGGTAAATTGATCCCCTGTCGAGAGATTGGGCGTAGATTAGTGAACCTTTTTAACCCTCCAACGCAAAAAGTGTTAAAAATAAGTTTTTAAGTATCTATACAGGGTGTCCCGGAACTCAACGTCAAGCTGACAACGGAGGAAAGGTGGGTTCATGACGACCCAGATAAACCACAAAATCATGGGTCTATCTTCAATGGTTTCCGAGTTATAGGCTTTTTACTGAAAATCAATAAATTCTCTGCCCGGCGTCAAACTTTTCTATGCTGTGACTACAAATGTCAATATTTTGTGACTTTTATTTTAAGCTCAAATAACACATTAATTAATTTAACTGCAAAATTAAACATAATGACCACAATTTTGAAAAAAAATGGTTAGTTCTGTTTTTGCATCAATGATTTTCAATTGGTTAACTTTGACTCTTGATACTGAAAAAAAGTCCACCACGATAGGCCGGCATGTTCTGTTAAAAGTAGGCGCAGTTATCTTAGATTTCAAAATCAAACGTTACACTTTTGTCTTCAAATGATTCAAACAAAATGATTTTCTGAAATAAGACCTAAAATCAAAACAGTTCCACACGGAAGGGGCTTCAACATAAAACCTCTTTTAAGTCTGTCTGAACTAATTGTCACCGTTCTTTTAAAAAAAATGCCTGTTAGGCTTGATTCTTTTTTTAAATTTTCACCTGGCTTTCTTTTGGATACCTGAATACTCGTCAGCTGTAAGTAAAAATCTGTGATTTGTGTTTTCTGCGTTTCTCCTGGTAATCCGAACTATGCCTTATGTCTTCTTCTCTTTACTCAGCGGCAGAATAAAAGGAAACCATTGAAGATAGACCGATGATTTTGTGGGTAGTCATGAACCCACCTGTCTTCCGTTTTCGGCTTGACGTTCAGTTTCTGGACACCCTGTACAGGGTTATTGGTAATTCACTCGCCCATCATCATGAACACGTTCGTGAAGACATCGGTTACGTTATATACACGGAAACGGAACATAGAACTTCCTCCTTTTTTGAAGTCGGTTAAAAACAGGCTCGCTCGCGCGCTAAAAAGGCTACACATCCTCAACCGAAGATAATGATAACATTAGGTACACTAGGTACAGTCAGCGTCAAATTGATATGAGCGTCTAGTCTAGACTCTAGACGCTCATATCTAGAGTAATCAAAATGATCTGAAAAACTTACTACTCATTATTTCATATTTATATGAGAAGTCAGTCACCATCACTGCTCATAATATAAAAGTCAGTCACCCTGACTGCTCATAATATAAATGTGAAACAAAGGAGTAGTAAGATATTTTGAGCACCTTGGGTGCTAACAGCAATTTAGTGATTCGAATTGGGTATATCAAATTGCTTTTATGGTTTTCAGATCATGTTTCTACTCTAGACGCTCATATCAATTTGACGCTGACTGTAACTACTAGTAGGTTCAAAGTGTCTTTAATCAGAACCTCGAACGACGTGAAAACCCTGAACAAACATTTGCGGTTATTAACTAGCAAACATAATTTTGCTTCATTTAACTTGGCACTTGCGAGGGCTTGTAAGACCACGCTATCAGGTGAGCTTGCGAGTTTATACACTTACGAGTGAAACCATTTTCTTCACGCTGGTCTGATGGCTAAGTTGCTATTATCTGAATTTATTAATGTTTGTCAAAAAATCTTTAAGATTTTGTAGTTGGCTTACAAAGCCAAACTTAATCCTTATAACTATCGTTATTACTTAGTACCTAGTACTTATCTTGCTGTGCCCTAGCCGGGTCCATATTTGAGACTGATTAACTTTATTATGGTATGTACAATATGGTCGCAATAAAAAATTTGAATTTGAGTTTGAAATCTTTATGGACGTTTTATTCTTAGAGGAGTAAAAGGTATGTACCTATGTGGAGGAACATAGGTTCTGCATTTTTTCATTTAAAAGTAACATAGTAGGTGCTATTTGTTTTATGAATTTTGACCATTTAAAATGTTCCCGTAAAAACTAAGTTTTTTGGAAATATCAGCGACTCGTTGGGTGAGCAAATAACGCACAAGCTAATTTAATTAGAGAAAAAAATCTAGGAACTCGAGATCTTAATGTAGATACATAACATTTGAACACCTTCATCGATTTTCTTGAGACAGACCTACCTAAAAACAATCTGGTACAAGACACCTTTGAAACAATAGAACTCCATCAAAATCGGTTAATTTGTTTTGGAGCTACACGATGCCATTGACTGACCACTAATTTCACATGTATAGAACAAGAATAATAGTGCATTTTACACCAAGGCGAGAAAAAACACACGAGGTAGGAATCGCACTTTCTGCCGAGTGATAAATAGTGCTTTATACTACACCTTCGAGGAAAATAAAAAGCAGAATTAATTATTAATTGAAATCGCGCCCAATGATGTTGGTAAAACCTCATTGACCGCGCCAGCCTTTGATAGATAGATAGATAGATTATATCTTTATTGCACCATCAATACACAGAAAAATTTAATAAGAACTTAATACTAACTATATAGAATATGGCACAATCGGCGGCCTTATCGCTAACAGCGATCTCTTCCAGGCAACCTTTGGATGGATAGGATCGGTACGTATTGAAGCTGACGGTGGCGTTATTGACGATGTACTAAAATAAGTATTAAACAATCAAGTATTATTAATAATAGATTTATTAATAATAGAGAGATAAAAGAGAGCAAACAGACACAAAAAAATTTTTTTTTATCTTCTTTGGGTTCTTTTTTCAAAATACATATATGTTCGGAAATCGGAGGAGGCCTAATGGACTTGGAGTAAAAACTTTTTGTCGTTTGACAGAACGAAAATAACCATAGCTACCGGCCGATCTTTTAGGAAATTAAAAAAAAATAACACGTTCGAAATGGATTTCCATACACTTTTTCCTCCCGCTAAAACAAGTGAGAAATGAAATTCCATAGAGTTTTTCCTCCCGGTTTCCTATAGGCCTGCAAAGACATACTTTCTATTCTATAAATGGAAAAGGAATAGGCAACTTTCCGAGCAGGTGTAGTATAAAATATTTTTTTATAAACAGGACTTAGGTCGGTACGCAATAACACACAAACATAAAATTTAATTTAACAGAAAAATGTCTACTTAGATCAGTTTACAAAATTGGTTCTGACTCAGCATGAGTTCAATGACCAGCAAACTAGCATCCAACGCTGGTCTTCCGCCAGAGCCACTGTTGGCGTTACGGATAAATTACTCACAATAATATAATTACCCAAAACACACTTAAATCCCGCGGTTACGTTTGCACCATTGATTTGCCCCATTAATGGTGCAGGCGTAACTGGTTAGTTATGTTTGCACCTTAAATACAATCAATCTAAAAATCATAAAAAACAGATGAAAATTCAATAGGTATACATGCACAGCCGTGTGGTGCCGGCTTAGAATTTGCACTACCCCAACTCTACCCGCAGGTGTCGTAAGAGGCGACTATGGGATATCCACCGGGGGCGGGCACCAGCGCAGAAAAATTCTACCACCGAACTGCGATCCTCAAGCCGCATGCCCAGCCTGAGGATTATGGGCACTACCCCCCATGTGATAAAAGCCAATAAGGCGCTTATCAGGGGTCGACCTGCGTCCAGCAGTGGACTAATGAAGGCTGTTGAGGTTGAGGACACATACACACGTATTCAAATAAAATGTAACTCACTATGTAAATGGAACTAATGGTACAAAAAATACGATCTACAGGTGCTGTTTACAAACTATAGTAGGTCTCATCCCATACTCTACATTAAGTACCCACTGTTTGAAATACCAACAAAATTGTCTATGGCATTAAATTCATTATCTGTGTAATTAGTTTATAATGACTCTATGAAAATATTTAAGGTTTCCGTTTCCGCTTAAACTACTTCCGATTTACTCTTGAGACAATGCACATGTGCTGTGCTCTAAAGAAATAAAAATTTCACCATAAACTGAGTATTTCACATTACCAACCCCAAACAGACCACCGCAACACCCACACCATGTGAAACTTAAGTATATTTAGTAGGTACTTACTTTTTTGTCGGGGTTAGAAAGTAATAAGTGTTTCGTGGGAACAAAATAACTGGTTTTCTGCTCAAAAAATCTTTTATCCTGTACATACCTACTGTGCATGCCTGTTAGAAGCACACGTTCTATGAAACTTTATAATTGTGTTCATGGATAACGTTTTATTACGAGTATCGTTGGGATCCTACTAATTATTATAAAGAATTACGTTTGTGAAATCTGAAGTTTTGTTACGTAGGATCTCCAAAACTACTGAACAGATTAAGATGAAATTTGGCGTACGTTTAGAGCAACTTAGATAATAGGTTACTTATTATACCGAAAATACACGTGCAAAGCCGCGGCCTTATAAACAAACTAGACAATCGCCTCGCGGTTTCACCCGCGTAGTTCCCGTTCCCGTGGGAATTCCGAGATAAAATATAGCCTATGTCACTCCCTGAAAAGTAAGCTTCCTAACGGTGAAAGAATTTTTCAAATCGGTCCAGTAGTTTTGGAGCCTATTCAATACAAACAAACAAAGAAACAATCTAATCTTTCCTCTTTATAATATTAGTATGAGATATAGATAAATACTGTACCTACTTAAACTACGTCGTCCACAGGTGCTGTCATCGTGCGGGCCGATGTCGGTGTCTTTCTTCACAGTGGTCGTGTTCTTCGGCTCGTTCTACCTCATCAACCTGATGCTGGCCGTAGTGGCGCTCAGCTACGAAGAGGAGTCGCAGATTACGCAAGAAGTAAGTCTTTGTCTTTATTTATGATGTAACCAAATAATTTAACGTGTTTTAAGAAACGATAAACCGACTTCAAATTCTTCTAGTGGCGACATCTAGTTGAAATTCGAGAAAATCTAATTTAGTGAAGTGAAATAGTATTTATTAGCTTAAATAATATAGGTTAACGATGATGGTTAAAGAATATGGAATCACTATATTAAAAAATAAAATTTGCACGACTAATAAGGCGATTAGTCGTACAAATTTTTAATAGAATTTGGCGGTAATTTTTCTTAGAGTAGAAAAATTAACATACTTAATCGTTAAATTTGCTCTCACAATTTTGTTTTATAAATAAAATATAATACTTATAGAACACATGCATAGAACCGTTAAAGAATTTTTTTTATTATAGAATTATTTAACAATATTAGGTTTGATGACATATCGAGGTATCCAATAAAAAAAGAGATCAAAATCGGACAAATCTGTAAAATCTTATGCGTGGCCAAACATTACAATCAGTGAATCAATGAACAATCAATCATCCCCTGTTTTCCTACCCTTAGGGTTTGATTTATTTTTCAAAACTAAATGAGACCACCTCCGGGGTATACCTTTTCCAATAAAAAAAGAATTATCAAAATCGGACTACTCTGAAAAAAAGTTATGGTGGACATACATAAAAAAAATATAAAATAAATAAATAAAATAAATAAATAATGCTGGACAATTCACACAGCATTATCTAGCCCCAAGGTAAGCAAAGCTTGTGTTATGGGTACTAGATAACTGATATACATAATAATATACGAGTACATAGATAGATATTTTTTTATTATACATAGAAAACGACCAGAACACACATATACAGTATTTGAACTCGGCCGTATCTTTGAAATAAATGCCTACAGCCGCGCGGTAGGTAAACATGCGATAGGGCTGCCAGCCTCCAGCATTTTAATTACATTTGCCTACTTTGTGTTTCCATTTAGTTTTGTGATTGTAAATATAGCTAAGTACTTTTTTTATATAAACAAATAAAATACTTTGTGAATTGAATGGGAAGTGTTCAATAAAAATGCGTGTTGTTTTTTGATTGGTAGATTTAATTAAAAAACCTGTTTATGTTTGAATAACAAATCGGTCTTATAAATTTGCGACCGAAAAATATTTGCGCCTCGACTGAGACGTACAAAATGAATAAATTTTAGGATATTTTTTTGGAGAAAAAGGAATATCTTTTACTTGGTTATAGATACCTGCAGCTACATTATTAAATATGTACCTGAACTTATTTTTAGAGAAAAAATTGCGTGGTTATTGTTAAAAAAACAACACGCCATCCGTTCGTCACTGCGGCACAGTCGCGACTGTCTGCATGCTGAGCGCATGCCGAGATCGAGGCGCGTAGGTATAGCTCGCGTTTCGTCCGTTTGTATGAAGTCGGATTACTGTATAGGTTAATATTACCGTGCATTTGGCAACAAGTTATAAGTATAATTTCCCGAACCTATGTAGGTAATAAGTCGATTACACTCCGCTCCGCGTCAATGGAAACTTGGAACTCCCTCAGGATATAACCTCTTTAACTCAAATCGGGCGTATCGAGGACTAAGGGCAATCGCGATTCTGTGAGGAGTCACAGTCGCCTAAACATCTAAGTAGGTATATAATACATATTTATGTCACCGCTGGATCTTAGAACGATAATTTGTTGGGAATACCGAATTAATTTCATTCGACGAGAAGGCTAACTGACATTTAGCCATATAGACGTTGATCGTTCAACGTTTAACATCAAACGGCGTAGGCAATTAACTAAATGGCACCGATTTGTAAACCGCCCAGTAGCGCCCAGCCATTCTACAAACGGGCTGGCTCTACGATCTGGAAGCGACATCTACACGGGAAATGGATATTATCAGCATTCACAAGACAACAAAAAAACGTTGTACCTACAATATTAAAGAACATTATCAATATCTACAAAAAACTTTGCGGTACCATATTATGTCCAACTATTGTAATTATGTCACTTTATCTACTTTTTTACATTTTAAAAGTTGATAGAAATGCCGAACAAAATCAGAGCATGTTATCCACACCTCTGTATTAATCTGTATCCAAATCAATTTCATTTCGCATTCGATACTGTTTCAATACCTGTACTTAGGTTTAACTAGCGGGTTTGGTTGTCAAACTAGGCTTAGATCACGGGATTCCTGTGGTAAAAAACAAGAATGACATAAAATTCAATATTTTTTTTTCGGTTCCTTCTGTGAAAACACGATTGCGAAAAAAAATTTTGATACAAAATCATGAAAGTGCACTGTTTTGGTCGAGATCTCCCAGGAACCCAGCGGTCTATAGAAATGATTTTTCTTTATTCGTACGTTTCATCACTATTTTTTGTTTTTTCATAAGTTTAGTAATTTTCTTGTAAATAAGCAAGAACATCATATTTGCGCTTACGCCGTACCAAAAACGTATGTTCTGTCCCGCTCCTATGAACGCGAAATCCTTTGCCTTTTCACAAAATGGCAAGCAATGCTCCCACTTAATTAAAATTTTCAATAATCCAAGACGACTGATTCACTAACTCGCACCATGATTCTTGTCCCAACTGGTGTGAGTTGACGCATCGTAATTAATTTATTATTTTGATTCTGCAGCTCGCATCTTCCTTTATTTCCATTGAATTAATGCGTCAAGTACAGTCACCGTAAAAAGCAAACTTTGTTAGATTCACCACTCGTTTAAGAATTAGTACTGTTATTTTACCGCTATGGTTTGCAATGGCTCTTTTGTTCTTAAAGAGAGTATCATATAGTTACAAATAAAAACAGACTACCACGTGTCAGACGTTACGCAACTGTTAAAGCTGTTAGAGGTTTCTAATGTGATGTCGTAAATAAACACATTTTTTTGAGCTTACATTGCAAACGCTGGCTGAACCCTACGAGATAGATCAAAATAATGTACTACAGTATTGTACACCTTAAAAAGGTCTACAAAAAA
The DNA here is from genome assembly GCA_963564075.1 of Eupithecia subfuscata. NCBI lineage: Eukaryota > Metazoa > Arthropoda > Insecta > Lepidoptera > Geometridae > Eupithecia > Eupithecia subfuscata. The sequence continues at coordinate 11,047,224 of OY751114.1, forward strand.
GTCCGTGATAGTATATGTCTATCTCGGATAACCCACAATAACAATTTTTTATCCTTTACTTTTTACGAGAAAGGCTTAGGTATTTACGAAGCGATTTTAAGCAATACAACATTAATCCTTATATAATTAAGTACCTTAAATGCATTGTGCATTTAATAAAGATCAATATGGCTCATTACAGCATGTAATTGAAATGAATATTTTCAAAGATATTACAGATTTAAAATGCAGAGACATAGCGGTTGCGGCAGTACCGGCCGGGGGCCGCCGATTCTATAGTACCTATACTTATTTAGTATCAGCATTACACCCGTGCGAAGCCGGGGCGGGTCGCTAGTAAAGAATAAAAAAAACTGTTAAAGCCTCTCCACACTCGCGCGCGGATCACAGCAATACTGCCACTGTTCCACACTCGCAAAGTTCGCGCCTAATTCTCAATATATTCTCAGTATAATCACAATTGTCATTCACTAATCTAATATTAGGAGCACAACACTTTTGGACGAGGTTCATGCCCAACTGTGGATGGTTCCCGAACTGCAGATATTTGTTCAAGTGTACAACATTCCCGTTCGTTTGCCAATCCATCAATTTTCAAATGAAATTCCACGTCTTCTGAGGCCATTAACGAGATGCCTAGTTAACCACACGACTACGAAATCTAGTTTGTAGTTGGCAAACTATTGATTTCGAATGAGGCGGAAACGCTTGTTTAAGCAGGGTTGCCAGATCTGTTAGGTTTATTAAAATTAAAAAATAATTAAAATCTGTCGTGGTAGACTGAAATGCATCATTATTGTGGAATAAACAACGAGGTTTCTAGTTATGAAGCCTTTTAATTCAGCCAAATTTACAGTGAAATGTTTGACAAACCACAACTAAATGATTACAGATAAAATCTTTCTGATAAAATTGTTAGCAATATTTATTGAAGGAAAGATCTCAAATCAAAATCAAAAACTCTTTATTTCCATAAATACAATAAATGTATATTTACTTAGAAAAGGTCAAAATATAAAACTAAACACTGACACGGAAATAAAGTGATATTTCGACAATTAGTGCAGATTGTGCTTAAAAATTAACATCAAGAAAGTGATTCTAGGTCAAGTACCTAATGGCGGTTTGTTTACAAACATTCCACATCGAATTTTGAGAGTATAGGCACCTATACGATTTGAAACTTGATGACAGCACTAAGCAATAGGTACACAGCCAGTGTTTTTCGGAAATAAATTATCCTAACGCACGCAAGCCTTGATGTCCAAAACGAAAAAAATCTAACCAAAAATCATCATGGTGAATAATATCACTCTTCATTAGTGTTCTTTTGCTTATTTACAAGATTAGCTTTATTTTTCATATTCGATAGACCTTTGATTGACCACAATCTCGCCTAATATAAATAAATAAATATTACTGGACAATTCACACACTATCATCTGCCCCAAGCTAAGCAGAGCTTGTTATGGGTTCTAGATAACTGTTATACATAATAATATTATATTACAAACATAGATATTTATACAATACATAGAAAACACCCAGGACACCCGGAACGAATATCTGCAGATCGTACAAATATTTGTCCAAAGGCGGGAATCGAACCTGTAACCTCCTGCGTCGCAGACGGACCTTCGCCGATGTAGCCGATGACGAGGGTCACGAGGGTCTGGAAGACCCGGTTGTAAGTTGATCTGATGGGTTTCCAGTAGATACCCTTACACAGTTATAGACCTCAGTGGCGCAGCGCGCGAAGGTCCGCCTGCGACGGAAGAATTTGCAGGTTCAACTTCCGCCTCGGGACAAATTAGCAGATATTTGTTACGGGTGTTTTCTATGTAGCTATAATTGAAAATATCTGTATGTAAAGTTTAAGTTAATCAGTTATCTAGTAGGTACCTACAACAAAAGCTCTTGGCATCAAAGCTCTTGGCATCTAGCTTGGGGCTAGATGATGCTGTGTGGCTTGTCCAACAATATGTATCTATTTATTCATTTTTGTTGCCCAAAAAACCTTCCTTGCAAAAATCCACGTGACGCGGTAACTTTTTAAATTAGTTTTACTTATAACTAATTTAAAAAGTTACCGCGTCACGTCTGGCAGCCCTACTACCAAGTTAAATAACGGTTAAGGAAGAACTTTGAGCATGCATCAAGCTCGCTTTGTAAACGCATTGCAAACTTTCGACTCGAGACTTCGATTGAGTTGATGAAATTAAACCAAATCGAAAGCAACTGACTTTGTATGTTTTGTAAATCAGTTTCAAATGGTTTACCGAGTTTATTCAGTTTGTAAGATATACTCGTACAAATGACGTTGTGTTTTTAGTTTATATTTTGGCGAACGGTGTCTAAAATTATAGTTCATCATGCGAATACAAAAAGTCGTGACTTTACTAGGCCACTAGGCTTATGTATTTAACAAGTATTTTAACTGTCCATAACTAGATTTTTATTTTATTAAAAAAACTGTGAAAGGTGTGTTGTGTGTAACTTCTTTAGTTATTAAATTCCTTAGTTTGATAAGTAAAAGTAACTAAGCTGTGTTAGGAAATTGTGCTGGTATAAAATGTAACATGTTGAATAAAGAACTTTGAAAAACAAAAACTGGGTTTATTGGGATGCTGAAAATCCTATAGGTAACGGACCATTCGTCACACAGAAGAATTTTCGAACGTCAGCCAGTCAATTCTAAACCTAACTTTTGTATGTTCAGGGCATTCTAACTACCAGGCGTTCATAAATTCGCAGGAGCGTAAGAAGGACTTGAACGAGCACCGAGACGACTCAACATTCAGCTTCGACCCCACATCGCTGGCGCTACATGCGCTGGCGAAAGACTCCAAGAAAAGGATAGACGCGCGGAAAGGAGTGCTGCTCTCTTCTTACTCACGGAAAAGGACGAGAAGACGGAAACGGGGGAAGAGTGCTATTAATCATACCGCCGCTATTGCAGCAGTTGCTGAGAAGTAAGTAAACAGATATTTTTATTTAAAGGAGGATGGGCATTTTGGGCCCGTTTGGGTACTTTGTCCAATCAAGACGAGTCATACGTCGTTGGATAGCTATTTTCATGTAGACAAAAAAAATCTACTACGACGAACCCGTTACAGTTGTCCGTCATGAAATATATTTCTCTCAAGATGTTGAATTTTTATCAGATAAAAATTCTACCATCAGGTTCAGCTTAATTTTTGCGAAAATCACTGAGTGTAAGTAGATGACAATCCCTCCTCATTATAAACCTCTCTTGGGCAAATATGCATTGGAAAGGCTGAATAAGAGTCGTTTTTTTAACCGAATAGACCTTTGCTGGACCACAATCTCCGATGTACCGATTAATCACGAAGGTTTATATTTATTCGCTCTAGTCTTGAAGAGACCCATAATGTTGTTCTGTTGACATAAGTCACATTGTAAAAAACATTTCTTAGCCTATTAAGTATAAGGGTAGGTACTTAGTAAAGCACTATCGCATTCACACTCTGCCTCGTTGGTCTAGCAGTCAGCTTGTTCAACCGCTGATTATGAGGTGCTGGGTTGCGAGTCCCGGGTCGGGCCAATAGTTGTTATTGGGGTTTTTCTAGCAAGAAAAATTCTCAGTAGCAGCCCGTAGTCAGGAAGTTGGCGGTCTTACACCCCCGTGCCTCGGAAAGCACGTTAGGCCGTTGGTCCTGCGCTTGACCTCTCCACGGTCGTATCGGTCTGCCGATTATGAGAGTGAGGGAATAGAGAGTGCACCTGTGTTTGCACAAACACTTGATATTTCTTGCGCATCTGGCTAGTCTCCGATGAGACTGGCCGCCGTGATAAAAATTCCGCTAGGAGGATATTATTATCGCATTCACAGCCCAGAATCGGCGGTATTATGAAAGTAAAAAGTAAAATGGTACCAAGACATTTGCGCGAAAAACACTTCGCGAAGGACATTAGTGCGAGTAGATACTTGCGCGAATGCCACATGGGTGAATGGCATTTGCACGAGTGACCATTTGTGCATGTAGACACTTGCGCAAAAATTCCAAAACTCCTAATAACTCTCGAAGTAGACGTCGCATATTTCACCGTAGCTAGGGAATTGTTAGGGGCTCTTGCCTCTGATATATCCCACGTTCCCTTAACCCTCCCCCTTTCTTTAGATCTTCGTAGCACGTGCTACGATGGGCCGTCGTAGCATGTAAAAGACTTCAACGCCACCCTTCTAGCACTTTTCTACCCCACACTCAACTGCTCATAGCTACGAAACTAATACACCTGGCGAGTTGGGGTTTTCGGAATGATAATGTAAAGCTTTTGCTCTTTACAATCAATGTACACATTTTTGCTACCCCTGCCCCTTACTTCTCGAACATAAATATGATATTTCGTAGACTTACGAAGCGCATGCGGCGTAGCCAACGACTTTTTTACGCATTCATGTCTGCGAACAGTGGTACTTAGTAAAGTGGTGACTTGTTTTTACTTATTACTACTGGCAGCTCTGAATGTCTCATGTACACACACATGAATACGTAAAAACCTCGCTGGCTATGGGCTGCCGGGCGGTCCGCCGTAGCATAGTAGCTAGCACTACGAAGGTCTACAAAATAACACATTGGTCTACTGGGAAGGAAGGGAGAGGGGTAGGCAGAAAACATTGATAGTAAGGAACGAGAACTTTCCTTTGTCATACTGAAAAAAGCAACTCGTTAGTTGTATTTTTTGTGTATAGTAGAAAACTGGGTGTGCGTTGAAGTCTGGTATGCTACGACGACGGTCCATCGTAAAATCGTTGCACGTGCTACGAAGATCTACGTTAAAATGTGTATCGTTATGGGAAAGTAAGGGAGTGGAGCAGGGGAAGATGAGATGTGTCAGAAAAAAGAGGACAAAATCACACACAATGGTGCGATCTGCAACTCTCTGCAACGTCTATTTCGAGAGTTATTGGGAGTTTTGTGATTTTTCGCGCAAGCGCAGCGTCTACTCGCGCAAATGGTCACCCCTGCAAATGTCCTCCGACCAAGTGTCATTCGCTCAAATGTCTAATCGCGCAAGTGTGTACTCGCACAAATGTCCACTCGCACAAATATCTTCTCGCGCAAACGTCTTTCGCGCACGTTTACCGAGATTATTATTATTAATAGTTAATAATTGAAAAACGCAGATTTTCTGAAGGATATGGTGATTCGTAACTAAACTAATACATCCGACAGTCAATAATAGTTATATCGATGTAGCTCAAATAATTCGCATTATTTGAGCCGGCCATGTCTCGCGCGGTTCTGCTAGGGTAAAAGTGTTCTGAGTTGAGACTGTGACTCGGCAAACGTAGTGTAGGACGCCCTCCGGCCTGAGTCCAGGTGGGAGGACGGCCTGCAAAAGATTGTAGGCAGATGCTGGATGCGGCAAGCTGAAGACAGGGCGTTAAGGCGCTCATTAGAGGAGGCCTATGTCCAGCAGTGGACTAATATAGGCTGACGATGATGATGAATTGTAAAAACAATATAACTTAAGCTTAAAATGTAAAAAAAGACATAATATATTTTTTAGGCACCTTCTAAGATATCTACTATACTCTAGTAGAAAGTGTCAAAAAACTCGAAAATAAGTAACTTTCAGGGTAGGATTACTCAAAACGGACAACAAACCGGGACTAGCGCCACGGTTCTTCTTATTCTTCAGAAAAAGAGCTTTCCAACGATGTATCACTCATTTCGATTGGTGCCGGTACCAGGTTCCATACATTTATGCCCATCATCCTTTCAAGTATTCAAAAGGTGGGCTTAATGCCGATGGTATTATCTACCTGCCAACCACACATGGTAGTAACAAATCAAACGACGTGCTCTATTTAAACTAACCTAGATACAAGTCTAATTACAGAGAAAAACTACAGTTATATAATAATAAACTTACACTATATATAAAACATATAATATCATATTTATCTATAAATATAATATAATATACATTACAATAGGTAGGTACTTACAAAGTTTTAATATAGAAAAGTTGCTATAACCAAATTCACAAATAGCTAAAAAGTATCATTTTATTTTAGTTCAGATGGCGCCAAAGTTAAACTGAACTATTTTGACAGCACTGAGGCCCGTATTATAAAAGCTTGCTTAGTCATCCATTTATGCTTGAGTAAAGATTTTCTATGGCAGAAGCACTCAAGCATACATGACTGAGCATAGTTTTATAATACCTACGTGACTAAAAATGATGCTATCCTTTTTATGTCGTTATGAACGGGACGGCATCATTTTCAGTGCTGTCTATTCAGTTTAGTACAATATAATACAAATACTTTATTGTACATCAACAAAAATACAATGCAAGATACATTACATAAGACACTAGTACAATGGGCGGCCTTATCGCTTAAAAGCGATCTCTTCCAGGCAACCTTTGGATGGAAAGAATTATGTGAATTTAAGAAAGGCTGGGGTGTACCAATTATATTAAATAAATATTGACAATATTCTTATTACTTACCTAAAAATAAGAACAACTTAAATAAATACCCACCTTTATACATACTTACATAATAAACGTAAACATATATAAATATACACAAGGCATATAAGTAACAAAAATATACTACAGTTTAGTACTAGCGAAATCTGAATTGACACCAATGTGAAAAGAGTAAAAATAGTGTTCATCTAAAATTGCGAACTCTATCTTATCTCCTTCTGACTTGTACAGCTACAAATCGCCGCATTACTCAGTTCATCTTGATAAATAATCCCACTGTAGTTTACCAGCTAGCGAAAGCCATTCTGTTTTCTTATTTGTGCATTTAAATTTACGATTTAGAAAGGTCAACAGTTCTCTTTTGTTCTTAGAAAAACAAGAGTCCGTATTTTGTAAGATAACAGTTTCGGGAACGTTATAACGAGATCCTAAATTAAAGTTTCTTAGTTCGATTGCACTTTCACTTGCCTTTTCTGGAAAACATTCTAGATATGTGCTTATATACCTAACCTGACTTTGTTTTTAGCTTGCTGAAAACAATCTAATAAAATCTTGTCATAACCTGGAAGTTTATCTTTGTTTTATTTTTATGCACTTACCCACGTACCCTTCTTTGTAAAAACAACGTCCATGCACTCATTCTATATCACCGTGACTTAGATGACCACTTTTGTAAAGGCATAGGTTAGTAAGGGTCGAAAAAAAGTCTGGCTTTTTACTGTTTTCTAGGTACAAGTAATTTAGATAGGAGATATTCTTATGTGTGTGCGTGTGTGTGTGTGTCGTACCTACGACATAAGATAACATAAGATACACCAATAGTCCTATATCTTATGTTTTTCGCACCTCAACCTCGCCTCAACCCCAATAGCCTGTATTGGTCAACTACTGGATGCCTGTATTGGTCAACTACGGACCTCCTCCTGATAAGCGCCTTGTTGGCTTTTATCACATGGGGGGTAATGCCCATAATCCCCACGCTGGGCATGCGGGTTGGGGATCGCAGTTCGGTGGTAGAATTTTTCTGCAGGGGACGCTGCTGCCCGCCCCCGGTGGATATCCCTTAGTCGCCTCTTACGACACCCGCGGGAAGAGTTGGGGTGCTGCAAATTCTAAGCCGGCACCACACAGCTTTTTTCGCACACTGTAAGCCATTTGTTATGAACCCACGCTAAAACAATGTTCGAATCAATTGCCGTTTTAGAGTCTATTGATATTAAGAGATTTTTTACTAAAATCAACATTATGGCGATAGACTCCAACAACAAAGATTCACAGCAAATGGCTTACAATGAGCGCAAAACTTCTTATCTGCTATCTAAATGACTTGTAGAGCCTCATAAAATACTATAAAATATATTTTTTTCGAGCGTAACTAACCACCTTAAGTAAAATGGTAAAATTGTCTTAAGTGATTCACATCGAACGGAAAATTGATAAAGGCAGTGATGGAAAAACTCCAGCCGTCGTTGAAACTCCTCTCCCGATGTTAAACTAACATTAAATCAAACCGAGTAACCGCTGTCGACAGATTGAGATATTTATTGCGGTCAAAGCTACTTGCGATTCCGGTTCACCACTTTATTGCAAAAATGTGAGGATATTAACTTTTGATAAGGGTACCAGCGGCGTTGACGACAAAAACGCTAGAATTGATCCCTATTATGAATGTTAATCGCATGAACTCGTTTCCATTGAAACTTTTGAATAAAGAGCTTTTTATTACAGGGAATTTTGTTGATCCAATATAGTAACTCTCGCTCAAAAACTTTTGCTTGCAGAGGCGGAATGGGCTCATTTTCCATTCATAGTTAAATGAGGTACCTACAGCGAAAAATCGTGTTCAGAAAGTGTCATCTTCTTTTACCTCTGTTTTACCCATAACATTTGACATTCGATTCATCATGAGAAGATAACTAAGGCACATTCCTATTTGTTTAGAATGGTCTAGAATATTCTCAACCACAGTAGAACAAATTTTTTGTCTACACTCAGTGGCACACACAAATTTTTCAGTCATAAAATACATTTGATAAGGGTCGACCATTGAGTCGTTGACGACCAAAAAAGTCGCCATATTTGGCAGAATTGGACCCTTTACGCATGTAAATTGGCTGGGTTCCGACCATAAGTGTGTTTGGTGAACTCTTGGAATAACGAGTAGGTAATGAGAGGGCAGGGTGATAATAATTTAGGGGTACTTTATTAGGATTTTCGAGTATTCCCAGGCCAAATGGTTGTCATCAGAAGCAAATCGTCCAACGCTTTTGCTGGACTTTCATACGTATTGCACAGAAAAGAATTATACCTAGGTATAATTCTTACACACACACACTCACACAATATTGGTCCAGACCAATATTGTGTTACCTTTAAAATTTAACAACTGGAAGTGCACGAAATTCAGTGCAAATTTCAATCATTTCGAAATGAATGTAGTATGACTGACCTACGTATTACGAAAGCTTCGATAATCATCTTATGCATTACTCAAGCATAGTTATTCCATTTTCATTTCCATTCATGTTTTAGATTATTTTGACAATGCCCTGTTACAGCAGCTTTATTTACATGTAAATTTAATTTTAATTATTTTGTTTCTGACATTATTATCATAACTGTTTTCTCAGTTTATTATGATTGTAATATATACAATATTACTTATACAATTATATATACAATATATATACAATATTATTTTAGTACTTACCTATAGTTTAGCAATGCCCTTATACAGCAGCATACTTTGACATACCTACCTACCCTTTAATTAATTTATTTATTATTTATTTGATTGCGACTAATTATTTTTATACATATAATTTTTCAGTCATATATGTCTGTTTTTTTTTTACCTTTGTACCATAAGGTGACGAAATACCTATGCGTGTTATTGTTAAAACAGTAGGTACTTAAATATAGAATGTAACGACATCAAGTGTACCTACGATGGAATAAATAATTAAATGCAAATACAAATAGATTGCTTGAGTAACGCTTATGCCATAAAAAAGCCTTACTTAAACATAGGTCGATGACTGAGCAAACTTTGATAGCACGTACCTTAGTCTGGGGATCACAATATGAAAATTCCAAAAAAAAATTCAAAGATCAGTAGCGCACGGTGTATACAACTCTCTTTGTAAAATTCACACTTAATTTCCGAAGCAAGGTCCTATCCTGAATCTTCGGTTCAACATTCAAAAGACATTATCAGGGTTTTATCAAAGAGGCTCATTATACAAAGCGCTAATTGATCCTTGCCCTTTCCTTTGTGGGTTGAATAGGCAGACCCCTGAACCATCACGTAGGCCTAAACCTACTTGTTTGTTGATAGACAGGTAGATACCGTTTTGATATAAGAGGGGTACTTCGATATCATTTGTGATTTCTGAATTTATACCGACCTTCTTGTCGAAGATGGTTTCTTTTGATTTCTGACCGGGTTAATTCACGAGTTAAGTTCAAGTCTTCGCTATAAATTGAGCTCGGCCACTCTACTAAGCGCATCTAAAACATTAATTACCGGTTCAACAAATTTAGTTCCCGCCATTTTCAATCTCTGCTCGTATATAGTGTAAGTGCAGATACACATTGTACTGCCGATATCGGTTTATTTGTCCCGCCGGATCGAACTCGGCCTTTATTGCGTCCATCTAAACGAGCTCCAACGACGGCTGTCGGATTTGCACAGATAAACCCAGTTATGACGCGCGAAGCCTGTTCCAATACAAAAGTTAGCAATTTCACTTTTCAGTGGGAAAATTTGATTACGATTTCTCTGGAAATTTTATTGCTTTAGGATATATTTGGCTTCTGGCCAGCTTTATGAACAGTTCAACACTTCTTAAATAATTATACGTGACTCCCGAGTAATTAGGCACTTCGTTAACAGTCACGGCCAGACTACTGAATTAAATGAGGCTTGCTAAAATCTGGTTAATGTAGGTAACCTAGGAATCATAATGAGCCATTTACGGTTCACCTTTTTTTTGCAATAAGTAGCCTCTTGCAGGCGATTAATATTGATGATTCTAGATAAAATAAACAGAGAAGACAAAGTTATCGGTGCATAAATAATTGAGTAAGTAGAAACATAAAGTAGAGAACAAAGATATTATGCAGTCACAGAGATAACAAGATCTGGAGGGTATCTGGTAAATCGCAAGCTTAACCCGAGATTAGTCAGAGTAGATCAAAGTACACAATTATCCGGGCTACGGGGATATCCTGGTCATTTTACTGGAGAATAATAAATAACTGTTCTAGAGATCTTCTCTTGAAGGGCTAGCTCTTAGTTTTTACTGTTTTGCACAAATTCCTGGAGAAAAATCCTTTTACCTACTCATGATGTTTTTTTAACCAGCGAACTTGTTAGTCGGGTAAAATGTAAGGTAAACAGCAAGGAACTGAAATTGTTCTTGATTTTGCGAATTTTCAAGAAGTTGCTGGCTAGACAAAGGTGGTTTGAAGTGGTTGAAATATCCTAAGTATTTGCGCTACTTTTGCTTTGGGTTGTTAGAATATCATTTTCTTAGAGTCGCTCGTTCTTAGCGTAGGTAGGTATGTTACGAATTTGAAAGTTCCAAAAAATCAATGACATCGAATAGCTTGAAAAACCATTCCTACATCCAAAGCCTACATGAGTTGGATATTCTCTTAATTAATTCTCGTTCGATTAGGTAGGTAGGTGATTAATACTGAATAGGCACTGAATAATCCAAGTAGTTTCAGTTCCCTCAGCGATAACAAAAAAACACGATTTGTGTAGGTAGGTAGGTATATAAGCAACATGTTTATGTCTGTTTTAATTCATATAAATACCCAGGTACTGTGAGAGCAGCAAACAAATGCATCTACCTATATCTTTAATTGAAGATGATCTGCTTGTTTCTGGCCATTTTATCAACAGTTGTATGATAACATCAGGATCATCTGAGAACTTAGACAGCGATAGCGAAGGAAATCTTTCGAAACAATCTTTATAAAGCGTTTTCTTTCAATCATTTACCTACTTGTTTGATCTTGAAACGAAGGGGAAGAATATTGTGATAAAATTAATTTACTCAGAGGCGGCAGCTCGTGCGTGCGGAAGATTGATTGTCTTGTTTATTGTGTCAATTATTTAATCTCTTAAGAATATTTAATCACAGATTTGGCTGAAAGCGGGATTATGAAAATCAGGCGCAGTATAGCTTTACTACTTCTTATCTCTCAAGTTACTACACGAGATTTTATGAACTCAGTCTAAACTAAAACGGTAGTTCGCTAATGTGGCAAGTGCATTTTTTTATTGTGGATAAGAGGGTTCCCTCTTCTAAATACCTACCTACAAACCTTTAAAATTTGAAGTAATTATAAAAGTCTCACTTTATCTCAATGTCCATTCCATCAGCAAAACTAGAAACCAACAACTAGATTTCCGCGACAAATCCGCTTCCTCAAGGCGAGTCGGTAGGTACTTTACCTTCGTGTATAACTCCATATTTCCGTCCAACCGCTACCTATTTGACCTAATTCGGAGCCGCAGTCAACACGTTGAATTTACATGGTAATAGTGTTTGCTAACGGGCCGATTTAGCATACCAAGCGGGGTTTGCTCTCGTTAGGTTTTGACGCAGTTGGTCTACAAGGTCACGCTATAAAAAGATGCCAGATTGTACGGCCGGATATAACAAAGTAGCCCCTAGTCGCCTAGCCTTTTACTTGGCAGCAATATTAAGTATTTTCTGCGCTTTTTTCAATATTTTCATTGTAGAAGCTTCCTCAAAGCACATTCCCCTAGTAAAATAATATTTAATTCCAAATTCGTTCAAGAGCTTCTTATCGCTCTACAGGCACAAAATAAGTTTAATTCTGCAACAAAATTTTAATGTTCCCAGGTTATAAAGCTAAAAGAGCACAATAAAAGTCTCAAAGCAATAAAATGGAGCCTCTGAAAGATAGGAATCACCTTGACGAAAAATAACCGTAAAACGTGTCACTGCCTCTTCCGGTTCATGGTCGTTAGGTACTTATTCGTTTTTCAGAGGATATTTTTGCTTGTATTCCAGAATTTTGCCCCCTCAAAGGTAAGCTTCAATGAAAAGCAGTCAAGAAACTGTTTAAAAATCTTCACTGTTGTTCGGAATCTAAAGTGAGGCTAGGAAGGTTCTTAACTTAACCGGTTTAGATACATAAATGAAATTTTTCAGACATATATAACAATCGTACAAAGTTAAATTTGTGCTATGGCGCTCATTAGGGGAGGCCTATGTCCAGCAGTGGACTAATATAGGTTGATGATGATGATAGTTAAATTAATATTCAATAGTATATAAAGAAGAATCAAAGTGGTCAGGATTATATTAAAACTGATGGTTTGATCGACCACAGCTTTCGACTCAAACCTCAAACTCTATGAGAGTAAAGGTATTTCACTACAAAACTTAGGACTGAGGAACAGTACCAACTTTATTGTCTGTGTAGGTATATCTGACATGATAGAATTTGATATCGGTTTGTTTTTAACGGGCACCCATAACCAGAGGTGCCGGTACACTTTCAAGAAACATCAGCTCTTTTTTGGAGAAAATCATTTTGGCATAAATAAATGTACTTACTGTACCTTTTCGTAATACAGTATTGGGGCAACTTTCCCAGTAAAAAAACACACTGTATTGTCAAATATTAAACTACTGATGAGGATAGCCAGGCAAAAATTCACCCAAGCGTCATATCATAATGCTCCTAACGAATACGAACGCGGGTGTGCTGACATTTCCGCCAGCTACTCGTACCTACGCAAATGCACACATCTTATTGTGCATTAACAGACAGCCGTAACGAGCACTCCACTTTGCGGAAAACGGGAAAGCGTACCTATCACCTGTGTAGAAAGGCAGGTTGACAAATTACATCTATATGCTTTCCATATACGTCCACTCCTCGTATGAAAAGTTGCCGGCGCGTTTTGTTCGATGCAGCTTATCTCACAATATAGGAGGGACTTATCTCTTGCAATTTCAAAATTGAAACCAGGGATTATTAAAGCCAGCATTTGACAGATATTTTGCCAACAGACGATGTATTTTAAATTGGTAAAATAAATAGTTATGGAACTAATGACATCTCAATTTTAGAGAGGCCTGTTTTTACTCCTTGAACTCTGGGGGCAAGCAGGGGAAATTTTAATATGTAGTTAGCCCCTAACAATATCGTCGTGAGGTTCGTCTAGTTTATCCTAAATATCTAAGGAAATCAATGTCAATGTTCAAGGTATAGCAAACTAAAGGACAAACTATTTGAACGGAAAGGACAAAAACGCTGATGTCACTTTATAAACTGGAGCAGAGCAATTTATCGCAGCCCTCCACATTTTCCAAGAGCCTTCTAATGACTCTACATACCAGGAGCTCATAGCTAACAGGAGATCGAATGCATAATTATTTTCAGGTCGCGTTCGCGGTCCCGGTCGCGATCAGTGACCCCGAGCACCTCGCCGCCGCCGCTGCCTCCACCCGCGCCCCCTCCGCCGCCTCCGCACACTCTTCACCCAGACAATGCATTAGGTAAAACACTTGCATCTTTGTGTGTAATTATACGTTTAACAAAACGTGGGTGTATTGCGACCGATCCGCTCGTTCTTTACACCCTTTGTGAGCCATGTTTCAGCGAATTCTATCTCGTCTTTATGATGATGACTCAGCTTAATGTTGGCTAGACATTATTACACTGGTCCATTCAGTTCGGGGTTAATTTATTGGGTGTATCAAAAGAAAATTACACGGCTCATAAATTTCAAAGTCATCGGCTTATAATGGTTTCAGCTTGAAGGGATTTTTGCTTGAAGTTGTAGATGAGATGATATCTTTTAGGTCGTGGAGCACTTAGCGCTGCGGGTCGGCAACTGAGCGACCACAGTAACAACCGGGAGTCATCGCTCGATGACTCTGGGGTTGTGGATGACCACGATGATGGGGAGCACACGTCAGACGATCAGGCCCCTCAACCGGTACATCCTCATCCGAGGCGGGCGCATCTGCTCCTGCCGCCGCCTCCACCTCCGCCGCCAGCGGCACCGCATCCGCCAGGCTGGATCCCGCAGATACCCCAGATTCACGCAATACAACAGGTCAGAATCTTGATGAATCATTTAATATGAACGTTCTAAAATGAAATAAAAATGTTGAACCTGTACTGCCCGCTACTTTTTTAAGTGGAAAGCTGAGTTTGGAAAGGACTTATACTGAAAGTGCTGGAGCCATCCAGACTGTAGATTGAAATCCGAATAGGGAAGAAGATGACACGAGAGTGGAAACTTCGTAAATGCAAGTACGTAACTGAAACATTTCTTACGCAGGAAACACAAACAGAACCCGAAACAAAACCAAAACAGAAGCAAAAACTAAAAACCTTAAAAGGAAAGAAATTGGACAAGCAGAAATCACCAGACAAACCCGAGGCTCACGAAAGATATCCTCTAAATCCAGACTACCTCAGCCAGGTCGTCGTCTTGGGTAAGTAAATAGATTACTGCACTTTCTAATTAGTCCCTTTAGTAATGCTATCAAATGTAACCATACTGTTGATAGCATTAGATAAGATATCCCTTTAAGGCACGGCTTCGACACTGAAAGCACGTTACAAGTAACACTCAACTTGATGATGCTGACACTTCAGAATGAACGCTTTGCTACACGAAAGCATTTCAGTTTCATGGATAGAAATGCCACTTGAGCATTACAGAAAATCAACCAAATTTTAAATTTATGTAGTTTAGATTTCTATAAGTTACGAACAAGTTACTGGCTATTTTGCATGATAAAAATTTTTGATCAGGCAAATGCAAAAAGAAAAACTCTAGGTTTATGAATTTAATGCTTTGGTAGTTTTCTATTTTCTGAAATCGATTACCATGTACAGTTCTTTCAGATGGTCATGTCTTGATTGATTACTAGCAGTACCTACTTTTTCTTCTCTCAGTCTAATCTACACATTGTTTCAACTCTCATTTGCCAACAAATAATTTCTTTGGATGTCTGAATTATGTAAGATTCTTCTTTGATTTTTGAATAATTCTACCATAAGCTCGTGAACCGTTTGATTTTGGGCAGATTTGTTTAACACAACATTTAACTAGTCCTTACTCAAACGGCACCACGCAAGATCTTGATAGCTCTGAGGATTTGCAACCCGCAGGTGAAATAATTTAAACCATTCGAAGAGCTACCAACACTGTAGATAATGCAATTATGCAATTATAATTTTGCAAAAAAAACAGATACCTCTAGGTACCTACTGCTGATGCCTTAGAAACGACCATTGTTGTATAAAAATAATAACCGAAAATGTATGGTACTTTCTAACGGCCGATAAAATCACAAGTACCCAGCTTCACTACTCAATGAGACAACACTTCATTGAGCATTTTAATACAACACTGTTGCAATCTCGCTTCTACCCTCATTAATATCGTCAGGGGCGGACTGGCCATACAAGCGCGCGCCCGACCTCCCGCAAGCGGAGACGACGAAAATTAATGAGCTCAGTTTATTGGCAGCCACGCACAAAACTCATATGGGCAATTACGAGCATAATTGCACTTACTTCACAGGTTAGTAAACACTGACGCCAACGCTTCTCCCGCCCAGTCCACCCCTGTCCCCACAGGAAGACTGCAGGGTCTTGCGATGGTTTACTCGTTGTTGTCCTATCACCAGAATCGCATTCAAGTCCTTGACATCACCACCCCACATACTGACTAATTGCTTACCTTTTCTAATGTGACATTCTCAAACTTTTATGCGATTCATCCTTGGAAACATGAAAATAACAGTCTGGTGAAATTCAAAATTTTGAATAACCGTTAACCGGTAAACCGCACTGATTCGAAAACTTTTTAATTGGTTTTAAATATTGAATAATCAATGCAATTTTCCTGCATATCTTATATTTCCCTTTTTCCGCTTTACATTGCATGATTTTTACCTCTTACTTCGGTTACCGTTACGAATGCAAACGAAAGCTTTGCATTGATTACATTTGTTACGCCTCACAATGCTTTACCGCTGGTTTATTCCATTTTAGACGATCAATGTTGTTAATGTTTTTCTGTTTGCACAACTACACGCTAATTAATAATTGAATTTGACCGTAGATCCACTCATGGATAGGAACTGCGAATGCTGTGTGAGCTGCTGCATAGATTATGAAGGCTGGCTTCAGTTCCAAAACTGTTTATATGGTATCGTGAAAGATCCACTGTTCGAGTTGTTTATTACCACTTGCATTGTTCTCAACACGCTCTTCTTAGCATTGGAGCATCATGGAATGAGTGAGAACGTTAGATCGGCCTTAGATATAGGAAATAAGGTATAACTCTTTCCAAATATTCAACATATTAAACCATTGAGGAAAGACATCTAATTTAGATATATCGTTTCAGGTGTTTACGTCAATATTTACATTAGAATGCATGTTGAAAGTAATGGCAATGAGTAAAGACTTCTTCGCGTGTGGATGGAATATATTCGATTTGATCATAGTTTCTGCCAGTCTTCTAGATCTTATATTTGAACTCGTCGACGGCCTATCTGTATTACGAGGACTTCGTTTGGTAAGACAAAAAATGAACTTTTATTATTATTTGTCACATCAATTCTTTTGTCATGGACTAATTTGTGTTTTTTTTTTCAGTTGCGTGTGTTAAAATTAGCTCAATCATGGACTACAATGAAAGTGTTGTTGAGTATTATAATATCGACAATAGGTGCTCTTGGTAATTTGACGTTCGTGTTAGTGATAGTTATATACATATTTGCTGTTATCGGTATGCAGCTATTCTCAAAATCATACACACCGGATAAGTTTGCACCGGATCCCATACCCAGGTAATATTTAACATTAAAATTAAGCCTGATAGTAACGGTTTGTCTATGACTGATCATTTTAATTCCTTAATATCCAAAGGTGGAATTTCAACGACTTCTTCCACTCGTTCATGATGATTTTCCGAATTCTGTGCGGAGAGTGGATTGAGCCTCTATGGGACTGCATGAGGGCAGAGGAAGAGACCGGGGCAGAGAGCTGTTTCTTTATCTTCCTGCCAGCTCTGGTCATGGGTAACTTTATGGTGCTCAACCTCTTTCTTGCCCTGCTGCTCAACAGCTTTAACAGCGAGGAGCTTAAGAATAAGAAGGAGGTAAATTAAAAGGGTGCCTGCTGTTTACAGAACATTTTGAGTCGGTATTTGCGAGGCACTGTGATTAATATGTGTATATTTGCTTTTAGGAGGTCGGTGAAGATTCAAAATTAGCTAAGAGTTTCGATAGAATACGTTCAATAGTAAGAAAAAAAGGTTTCCTTATAACGAGAAGCAAAGAGACTGAAAAAAAATCTAATTTAGAAGAGCTAGTAGATGAATTTATAGTACACGAACGTCTTGTAAATGAAAAACAGATAGCAATACCGAGCGAGCCTATGTTTTCAACTTCAATACAAGAAACTATATTGTTTCCACACGACAACGTCTACAGCCATAGCTATCAAGAAGCATTGAATAGGTAAGAAGGTTCAGTTGTGGACAGAGAATTGTATAAATACTTATTTGCACACCTTTTGATTATGCTTTGGTAGATAAATGTTTCTTTTCTACGTTAAAACTTTTTCAGGCCAATATCGGTGGGGTCCGACTTTGCTTACCCGCATATAATACAAGCGGGTAACAACCATGGCAGCCAAGAAACTTTAAAAGACGTCCGTGATCTAGCAATTGAACATAAAATCACAAGCATCAGGGAAGACTCCAAAGAAAACCTGGAAGACCCGTCTACACCTACGGAACACGTTATAACACAAAGGCTACTAAACCAGATGTCATCTGGATACCACACTCAACCATCGGATTCCAGAGGTAAATATAATTTTATTATATTAGTTAAAAACCTATGTGGAACAGTTGGTAAAAAGTTTTTGGTCGCAGATGAATATGAGCACTACGAAATGGCACAACTATCAAGCAAAACAACCCCAGAAAAATCGAGAAGACAAGTCACAATGGAGCCTCCGAACATTCTATGTAAGGATGGAAACAAACCGGGTGATGAAGACATAAAGCATCCGTGGCAAACTTTAGTCTCATATGTGGATGAATTAACCGTAGGTGGAAGGAAAAACTCTCAAGGCCAGTATATGGATGCGATGGGCAATTTCCCAGGCTTTGGAAAACAAAAAGAGGCAAAAGTACCAGAAAACTGTTTTCCAAAACAATGCTACGATTTGTAAGTACGATCATCTCGCAAAAGGTACGGTAAACTCTTCTTATTTTAATGCTTGCTTATCTTTGCAGAAGTTCTTGTTGGGATTCATGCATTGACACTAAAATGGGCCAACGTTGGATGTTTCTTAGAACCTATGTCTTGCGTTACGTAGACACCCCAGCCTTCGAGTGGTTTATTTTAGTCCTCATATTTGCATCCAGTATAACGCTATGCTTCGAAGATATCCATTTAGAAAAGAATATTCCGCTGAAAAGGATATTGTATTGGACGAACCTGGGGTTCTGCATGATATTCGTTATTGAAATGTTTCTGAAATGGATAGCATTGGGCTTTTTCAGATATTTCACAAGTTTTTGGACTCTGCTAGATTTTACTATAGTCTTCGTAAGTATGATTCTCATAAATCCTTATTACCTTCACTTGACCAACTTGAGAAGCACAATTTGACAAAGTAGCGTGAATGTACCGTAGAACACTTTATCCTCTTTAAGGCCTTTATCTTTCCTTTCAGGTTTCAGTATTTAGTTTGTTGATAGAAGAGAATGAAAACTTAAAAGTTTTAAGATCACTAAGAACACTCCGAGCTTTGAGGCCACTACGCGCTATTTCGCGGTGGCAGGGTATGCGAATAGTTGTGAACGCTCTCATGTATGCCATACCCAGCATCTTTAACGTTTTATTAGTTTGTTTAGTTTTCTGGCTGATATTTTCTATAATGGGAGTTCAGTTTTTTGGTGGGAAGTTTTTCAAATGCGTCGATGCAGAAGGAGAATTGTTGCCCCTAGAGGTATGTATTGTCGATCATGTCTTTAGTAGAAATAGATTCATCATACTTTGAACTTGCTTATCTGCTTACAGATGGTAAACGATAAATGGGAATGCTATTATAATAATTTTTCGTGGATTAATTCAAAGATATCCTTCGACCACGTGGGTATAGCGTATTTAGCGTTATTCCAAGTAGCAACTTTCGAGGGTTGGATGGAGGTAATGGCTGACGCGGTGGACGCCAGAGGAGTGGACTTGCAGCCAGCGAGAGAAGCAAACCTCTACGCCTATATTTATTTTGTTATATTTATCGTGTGCGGATCGTTCTTCACACTAAATCTATTCATAGGAGTAATTATAGATAACTTTAACATGCTCAAGAAAAAGGTAACGACTACTACCACAGCTAAAATAATTTTGTAAGCTTACAAGTAAACTGATCTGAATTTATCGATTTCCAGTATGAAGGAGGAGTATTAGAAATGTTCCTTACAGAAAGCCAAAAGCATTATTACACAGCGATGAAGAAATTGGGAAGAAAAAAGCCCCAAAAAGTTATAAAGAGGCCGCGAAATCAACTTCTTGCGATGTTTTATGATTTATCCAATTCGCGTCGTTTCGAAATTGCCATTTTTGTGTTGATATTTCTAAACATGCTTACGATGGGAATAGAACATTACGATCAGCCTCATACTATTTTCTTCATTTTAGAAGTTAGCAATGCGTTTTTTACTACAGTTTTTGGATTAGGTAAGTATATTATTGATTGTTCATTAAAACTTAATTTAATTCTTCTGTGTTTAATAATTATTTCTTTTTCAGAGGCCATAGTAAAAATAGTAGGTCTAAGATACCATTACTTTACGGTTCCATGGAACGTTTTTGACTTTCTTTTAGTATTAGCGTCAATTTTGGGAATACTCATGGAAGACATTATGATAGATTTGCCTATTTCGCCTACGCTGCTCCGGGTAGTTAGGGTGTTTCGGATAGGGAGGATTTTAAGACTGATTAAAGTGAGTATCTTAACACATAATCACCTTAATAATAATCACCAACGTAGCCCATTTGTTACTCAGTCTGAGAATTATCGCCGCTTGAATACTAAATATTGTGTTGTTATCGGTGTTATGAAAGGGTTATTTAGAACTTGCTAAATTTCGTCTGTTTTCAGGCCGCGAAAGGCATAAGAAAACTGCTATTCGCATTAGTAGTCTCCCTGCCAGCCCTATTCAACATCGGAGCTCTGCTTGCGTTGATAACATTTATTTACGCTATCATTGGCATGTCAGTGTTTGGGCATGTCAAAGAGCAGGGTGCGTTGGACGACATCGTCAACTTTCAGACATTTGGGAGAAGTATGCAGTTGCTTTTTCGGTAAGTCAACATCAGCATTTATTATATTTTTCTGCTTGTTTTGAATTTCATGTACGTGTTCTCTGTTTGTAACATTACTTGCTTCATTGAACCAATGAATAAGGTCCCTTCGTTCTTGCATTGTTTTATTATCAAACTGTTTATGAGGTTCCCCTATTTTTGTTGGTCCTCTCTTCAATTGATCACATTTTAACAACGAACATTCGATAACCAATAGCAGCGGCACTATTAAAAGTTACGGCTTCAATTGAATGTAACCATAAAACTTTTATCTCCCAGCCTTATGACGTCAGCTGGATGGAACGACGTACTGGAATCCCTTATGATTCAGCCACCGGATTGCGAACAAGGCGAGAGCGGAGGCAATGGCAACTGCGGGAGCCCACTTCTGGCCATTACATACTTTACTTCCTTTATTATCATCAGCTATATGATCGTCATCAACATGTACATAGCCATCATTTTAGAGAACTTCAATCAAGCACATCAAGAGGAAGAGATTGGGATTGTGGAAGATGATCTTGAAATGTTCTATATCAGATGGTCTAAGTACGTATATGTTCATAGCAAAACAATGTCGGTAATGCTTTTATTCACTTTCCTTATTCAACTGTTTTTTCAGGTACGATCCACACGCCACTCAATTCATCAGCTTCGCTCAGCTATCTGACTTCATAGCCTCCTTGGATCCTCCATTGGGTATCTCCAAACCTAATACCGTAGCTCTAGTGAGCTTTAACCTTCCCATAGCGAGGGGTAACAAAATACACTGTTTAGATATCCTCCACTCCTTGGTCAAACATGTCTTAGGGCACGTGGAAGAGACGGATACCTTCAGACAGCTCCAGGAACAGATGGATATCAAGTTCAAAAAGCAGTTTCCAACGAGGAAAGAGTTGGAAATTGTTTCTTCAACCAGAATATGGAAGAGAGAGGACAAGGCAGCTAGGAAAATTCAGCGAACTTTTAGAGATTACTTAAAGTAAGTTGCATTCTGTTCCTTTCTTCAGTAGGTACCTACTCGTAAAATGTAATTGTTTTTGGTCATTTAGCTTTTCACAAGGATATGTAAGTGTCTCATTTATTGCAGAGCAAAAGGAGGCATTGAGTGTAAGTGGACTGTAGGGAAATCTTTTTATAAACTGTACTTCTTCACCACATTTTAACCCCAGAATTTTCTATTCCCCCGTCTATGGGATTTATTCTTTGGGGTCTTTGCACAAATACTTGTTAGTCATTCTTCTTTCGACATTTTATCACTCATTATCTCAGTTTATTCCGTTTCTAGAGTCCTTTCTTCAATATTTCCAGGCGCAAGAACAGAAGCCCCTCGAATGAAGAAGAGAGCACAAAGTGGTCGCCGGGTACGGGTTGGGGGGGCAAGCTCAGTGCGTTATTACACGTCCGAAGAGGATCACACGCGTCAAGCAGAAAATCTTCTCGGGCGTCCGACGCGTCAGATGTAAGCGATTTAGGAGGGGCATGGCTCAACCTACCACTTCTCCTGCTGCCTGGAGCGGCGAACGAACAACAGGTCCAACAGGTGATATAATCTTTTCCCAACTCCGTGTATATTTTTTTTAACTATTTCAATCAACTGTAATGTAAATTAATCTTTTGCTATATAAAGGTAAGATTCACTAGAAACTTGTCAGTAGTTTTAATCTGTTTGAATCAAATGTATTTTTTGAAAGCTAACGTTTCCATCAATTTGCATATAGATTGCTCTATAGAATTAGAAGTCCTGGGTACAATCTGTTTTTCTGCTCTATTTTCATCGTAGAATTCATGAAACTACGAAGTAAATTGACTTCTAAGCATAGGCACGCTTGCACTACCAGACACAAAACTCAATTTCTTAGGTCTCCAGAGCTATTCAGAAACTCCTTTACCGAGTCATCGGCACAGATTCGTGAAATTCAAATGTTTTAGTGGTTTATAATACTTTGTGCCGCAAGTAATTAAACTACCAGAATAGTTATTTTCCACAAGTCGTAGCCCATTTTCTATAAACCCATCCTACTTCCTACTAATATTATAAAGAAAAAAAATTGTAGATAGTTTAGGTTCTACAATAACACATAGGCTAATCTATTTTTTAAAAATTAACCTTCGAGGGGGTTAAAAAAGGTGGTAAAGTTTCTATGGAAAATTATATTCATTGGTTCGATTCACTGAAAACTCGGTACAAATGAACTAAGTAAATAATGAATAACGTATTTCTTATTTTTACAAAACCACCCCTAAAATGTGAGTAATAAATTTCTGAAATTTGTATGATTTCCACGCAGGCGAAGCGGCGGAGCGCAGCTAGTGTTAAATAAATTATGATATAATGGAGCTTTTAGTAATATATTGATTTTTAAAAATAGATTTCTCATATTGCTATAATTGCTCCAAAAGTAGCACTAAATCGAAGTTTGTTAAAACATAAGTTCATAGAAAGTGTTTTAATATTTAAGGAAAACTACTAAGTACACTATTTCTATTTCTTGTAGAACGCAGAAAATATTGAAAAATGCTAAAATGTTTGAATTCATCGCGATTCTGTGTCAGATTCCGTATCGATGTTTCTGAATAGCCCTGCTGAAGTCTGCCAAAATATCAACAGAAAATGTTTGTAATGCCTATGCTTCCAAATCAATTCAATGCGGAAGATGGTGAATCATCTCGCGCGTTATTTTTGTTGTAATTAGCTTTTAAACATTTTGGAAAACACCGATTTATGAGCAGGGGGTGAGCGGAACGGAATCAGCCCCGCCTAGACGCAGGTCAACATATGGTTTGCCAATGTTCCTTCGTCACCAGGATGCTATGGACGAGGAAGGAGGCCCAAAACGCGCAGGTTCATATGTAATGTTTTGCTTTCCGTGTCTCCCCTATCTATGAGTAGATGGCTGTTGACGGAGTAGCACTGAGTGGTTTGGGATCTCATAAATATGTATTTCCATTAAATCCTTTTAAAGGAATAAGAGTTCTTGGAGATCTCACGAGGTTTGGCTGCCATCTCCATATTCTCCATATCAGACAGTGGAGTGTGCATTTATAAATATTTACTTTGTTATCTTGAATCTTTACAAAAGCTTAGTAAATCCGTTTCCTCTCTCTTGTTCATCCAATAGACTGCGGACATTTAGTGACAAAATTCAATTGATAAAATGTTATTGGCAGTTCCAATCAAAAAGCAATTTCTTTGTACGGATTCGGAATTTTTGCGAAAAGCTACTATTTCCTGAAACCAACCACTCAGTGTAAATCCTGCAGTAGAATCCTAGAATGAACCATCCAAGTACGTCCTGCATAATTTTATCAATTCAAGTGGAGTGCTTTAGTCTGATTTTAACATCTAAATGTTTTCAGTTTTTAGATGGCGTGTTTATCCAATTGGCAAAGCTCAAGGCATTATTAACCTTGGAGCATCTAAATTTATAAGCTTTAGCATGAGGCTTCTCGCGACCTAATGTGCTATTGTGGCTTGACCTGGCATGGTTTTGTATACCCCTGTAGGAAATATTCTACCTTTATTCTTTTTCTACTTTTAACGCATCTCAGGACTTCGTAAGTAAGACTTCAAACTTAACTGCATGTTAATGCAGAATGAATTTACCTACTAGCTAAATTAGGAAGCGAAAGTAGCTCTAGCCCATTCGTTAATTATTAAGAAGTCAAACAAACATCTTGGATCAGTACACGCTGAAGCACTAATATCTTTGGCACTAGCAAAAGTACCTCAATCCAAAGTCTAGGCCACGTCCACCTTTATGGAACGATTGACCCACCACAACACCTTTTTCTACAGCACCAACGAAAAAACTAATCATTTTGAAAATAGCTCCAGCACTATTCATAAGATGCTGTTGAACGAAGCTGAGTAGTGCTGTAAATGTGCTTCGCTCGGGCCGTTCACGAGAGCATCGGGTACAACAAAGGTTTTGAAGGTATGACCTTCCGCAGGTTCCCTTCGGCTAACGTCAAGAAGAAGCTCAGCGCGTAGGGCGACACCGCCGGGGCGAGCGCGCACGCCTTCCCCCCACGCGAACAGCGAAGTCAGCATCCTGGTGACGGAAGCGTCGCCGGACGCCGCGCCACCTCCGCCCGCGCCCCCTACAGTGGTGAGGGTACTCGTGCACAGAGAGAGCGACGAACAGCCCAGCTGATCCACTACAGAGCCCGACGAGGCTCCCCCAGAATGGACAACGGCGAGCGACGCCGAGTGTTAGTGCGTGTCAAAGCGATCGATTATTGTGTTCAATCGATGATCGAATCGATCGTAATTGTGATTTTAAAGTAGCCATGTTTAATAACGAAAGTTAAGACGGTACGAGGTAGATAGACAATATTGATATAACTTTACTATAATATCACTAACTCTAACGTTGTTCTCATTCAGTATTGAAGAGAATTTTAACTAGATATTTCAATAAAGCTACTGGATAGTTAACATTTTAAAAGATTTTCTATAAGCGGCTATCTGATTAATCCCAAATGTTTTTTTATTGATCAGAAGATTTGGGCAGGGTGTAATACAATAATTTTATGTCTATTTACCTCGCATAGCAACCTTTATAGGTAGTCATACGTAATAGCGCAGTAAACTGAGACTTCCAATGAAATCCGTTTTATACAAGATTTCACACTTATTAGGCTTCTCTAAATAAGCATTTTAAAACATTGATCACTGCGAGAACACGCTGTTATTTAATTAAGAACCTAAGTAAATTGAATTGGCTATAGCCAAGTTTTAGCATTACGCTTAACCTAACCTTAGCTTTTAAACTTAGATCATGAAAATTATTTAAATCCAATATCAAGAAATTCTAGTCTATCGTGACTTGAATAGGTATCTAATAAATTATAAGTAATTTGAGTTATTTAAATAGCGTTAATGGTAGGTGCAACGCAACCTATGATAAGTGTACTTAATTAACGATTCTGGAATCACAAAATGGTTTAGTGTAATGTAATTTTCGTGATCTGGGGTTAAAAATACAGGTTTTACATTTAAATTGTTATTTTAGTTATGCTAATGCAGACAGTTGTATAGATGTTGTAAATAGTTATTTATTTAGAAACGATAACGACTGATAACGTCCCAATTACGTTGAAGAGGAAATAAAATAAATAATAAAAGGAGACATCGTTAATGGTCAAGTTAAAGTTAAACAGAATTAATGAAAACTAGTTAGTAGAATCCCAACGATAATTTTCCATTTACGTTATAGTATAATAATTATAAAAGGCTGTGAGGTTAAGATATGCACAACATTTAATCTCCAAATTTTTCCCTTATGAATTCATAAATATTTTCGCTAGAATTAGTTTCAAAAACACTATGTATCTCAATGTTACCAGGACATTTAAACATTGTAAATGTTTTTTTCTTAGATTAGCGATTGCCGGAGCTTTAACTAAATTTTAATTTATAGTAGTAAATTCCCGAATACGAGAAAATCGTTTAAATTAGAGTTAGTGAAAGGTTGCCATTAAATTGTGATGTTTTTTTCAATATGGTAGCATATGCTTTTAGCGATCTTATGGCTTTGAGGAAGAGGAGAATATTTTGGCGTTTGTTAAGGAATTTAATAATCTGATGGGCTGCGCAAAATGTATTGATTCGCACAAATCTCAAATTGTTTATATCGTAAGGATAATATTTATTAGAAGTGTTAGTTACCTACTCGTATTATTATTGCTACAATATGACAATATATTTCCTATTTCAACTCAATCTAAATTATTGCATGATACTTTCAGTCAATTAAATTAGGACATTCAGAAATTTTGATTTTATCTCTGTAGTGTAAAACTGTTTTAGCCCGTCCATTCTGTTAACTGTGTGTAGTTGCTGTTTTATTTTATAACATTTAGTGCAGCATAACAAATCGGGCGCAGCTTGAAAATTAATTTATATAACTTAATATTAGCTTCTAAAATATTGTTCGTAATTAGTCACAATTAATACTCTAAAACAGTTTGAGCTTAATAAGTAGATGTATAATTAGCTTGCTGTAATGACTCATAATGAAATTTTAAATCTATTCTAGAATTACCTCATACGGTAGATTATAAACCCCAATAAACATTCAATTTAGTAAGGACCAAAACGTCGATTATTTTAAAATTTTATCTCAATTTTCTATTTATCTTGACCAAAACCTTTTGAATTTATTTGTAAGTAGATTTTTGAGACCTGTATTAAATTCCTGTAGTAATCTAGAAGCTGACACCTTTAATACTCATCACTTTGCTTTGAAACAGCATTTTCAACACATTTGCTTTAATCCTCCAATTTACATACGATTTTCTCACTCACTAAAACCTTTCTAATGAACTGTTTCTAATGTTGTTATAATATTTAAATTCTTTACCTATTTGTATATAAAAAGGATGCAATAATATTGTCATAATTTTATCTCTAGGTTATTTTCAAGGTTGTTAGTTACTTCTGAATTGTATGATTTGTATGTAATTATTATTATGTACAATGTACATGTAAAACTAGTAGCTAGTGAATTTGAATAATTGAATGCATGTGTCAGTGTGTTTCCAACTGTGTAAAAATATTTAATTGTATCATATGTAAATAAAAAAGTCTAAGTGAGTTCGACATATGATTTTCTTCCGAGGTACAAATATAAATTAACCATGTTGAAACTATGATTAAATGAAAATAATAAGAAGGTTTTGTTTCTTTAAATACCTACCTATCTATCTTGTGTTATGTCTTCACTCTCAGTTTCCATAGTACCTATGTAAAAGAACTTTTATGTAGGTAGCTCCAAAGGAGAGGAGATTCAAATTCAAAAATTCATCAGTTCAATAACATTTTCCCAGGCCATGTCAATGTCACTATATTTGTATACTATGCTGTCGATTGTAATATCGGTTAAAATTCACCCCTAGCTTCACTTTACTCTTCTTTGAAAACCTGCCCTATGCCAATAGCATAAAAATAAGTAGGCTGTAGTTGAACTTTCAGTACCTTGTGCTACCTAAGGCAAATCTCACTTCCCTTTGCTCCAGGTTGGTTCGGGCATCTCTATCTGCCAATCCTATGTTAAGCCATACATAAATAAGCTTTTATGAAGGAAAAAACATTATTAAACTTGCCTTGAGATGTTTGTATTGGGAATTATCAAACAGGGAATTGGAAATCATATCAAACAACTATTAAATCTAAGAAAATAAAAACAACCAATGGTACTAACATTTCACTTTGTGGAGACCCTGGTACGGCGGTTCCAAGAGAAGTTAAGGCCATAGTTCTTTGGTTTCATCTCCTTCTCAATTTTCGGGACATCAATATACCAACTCCATCCATTTTTCTCACAATGCTCTATAGCTTCATCGGGGCTAGAAAATTGTACCTTCAAATTTGAAAGAGGATCAGCTGTGGATGTCCACCCCATAAGGGGGTTCTCCCAACGCTGGCAGTTATTAAATTCCATCTGCCAGTGGTGAATGTTATTGGTACCACTCTGCATGGCATTCTTGGAAGGTTGGTAGATGCGGACGCGGCGTTCTTTGAGTTGGTCCTCAGGTATGCCATTGATTGGAGTCAGGTCAGCCTGTAATTTACCAAATATTAATTATTATTTTGGTAGGAAAATTTGTGAGGTCATAATATGAGAAAATGATGGTTGTGGAGGAGTATTCTATACTAGCATTAAATAAATTGTCTAGCCCAAACTCAGGACGCTTGTGTAGGTAATAAACTTTGAGTATCATATAAACGAGAGGTTTTGGTCAGCCAAAAAAGGACTTTGCCAGCAGAAAGTGGATTAAGCTACATCCATTGGTCTACAAAGATGACTAGATTGGACAGCAAGAAATGTTACATGGGGCAGCCTAATAAATATTTCTCCAGCCATAGAAGTGTTCGCCACTGTAAAACAGCAGCAAATCATGCTTCCAAAATTTATAAAATGCACAAGCTCTGCTTAGATGATGTTGTGTGGATTGTCCAGCATTATTTCTTTATTTATCATTAATTTACTTACCCTTTTTGCGACAGTGATGCTAGTTTCTAAATTGCGCCTGTATGTGTGGTCTTTAGGATCAAGTACACTTTCGTTATCGATTTTTGGTGCTTCCTTGCGACTTGTCGGATCCTTATGGAGGCTCGGTGAAGTCGAAAATGCTGGCAGCGACCTGGAACAAGCACACACAGTTTGCTATCCAATTTCTTCAGTAGAACTGCAGCTTTGTAAGTCGTTGAAAAGCCTTTTTCACATCTTGACTTTCGAAAAATAGGTTTAGCTGAGACACACCTCGACAACTGGGTTCGAGACAATCCACCAGCTCTTTGAATTATTTGAAACATAGCTGTTCTCGCGTTTTACGTAACTTTTAATTTTCTGCACAGAAAGGTTGGGATAGCTTTATTGTTTTGTGACAGAAAGAATCTTCACTTCACTTCACAGATGATTAGTTAGAGGCTGATCAAATCAAAATTTGACAAATCGAACAAAATCAAAGTTTCAACTGTCTTGTGGTAGGATAATGATTTTGATTGATTGGATTTACGTACATTGACAGACATGATGATGCCATGATGTTTTTGTTAGTCAAAAACGTCATTCGATCAAAATCTTTGCTGTGTTCTGTCTGTTGGTTGTGCTGTCACTGTCAATTCACAGTTGTGTCAAAATCGCACCAGGCACCACTGCGCACCACTGGCTGCGCTATTCATTCGTTCGTTCGCTAACTTCAGAATTCGCTTCGCTTCTTTCTCGTCGGCGCAGTAGAAAATAACAAAAACTAAAGAATTATCTTACTACAAAAACTCGCATAATCAAATGATAAAGTGACGCTTCTCGTGCTTTAGAACTTTACACGATTATTTCCTATTATAATTCATCGTGAGAAATGGATTGTCCGTGTATGTCCTTGAAAAAACTACTTTTAGCAGCTGTTTTGTTGTAAAGGTAATTTATTTTGATAGAACATTTCGTTATATTTTGCCACATAGCCGGTTCTAACAAAACTCAATTACTGGAATCCTATGGTATCCGTATCCACAGTTTAACCATTCACGGGGTATACCTACATAATGTTACTGCTACTGCTCACTAACGTCCACTGATGGCGCTATATTGTGAAATCCGAGACCAAAATCGAATTCAATATGTTGTGAAACCCCATAGCAGAATTTTTCTCACTCGGTTCATTTAACATAAAAATTATATTATCAATAATCTGTATGCAGGTGAGATTTAGTGTCTTGTCCCTTAATCTCATATGCATACAGAATATTATTTACACACAGGTAGAAAAAAATAATACTTAGTAGTTATAAAAAGACATCATATCAAGAAATCAGTTTTGTGATTGAATTTCTTAATATTGTGTATTTTAACCCCCTCTGCGAAGCTAGAAGCAGTAGCCAGCCACCTTCATTTTACACAGATTTCAAATAGCTATCTTTGTCTTCTTTCAATTTTCAGATTGCCTCAACAACCATTATGTCCTGCTAAAGACTAAGTTGTAGTCCCTCAGGGGGCTACGGAGCACTTCTCCAGACTGTACCTGTTTTCTTTGCTCATTGAGTTTATTGTACATATCAATTCACTAATTATTATTTTAATCTAGATTTTCTTGACTTCTACATTGACATTCATCTATTATATCTACTTTTATTAATAAATCAAGTTAAGATTTATTTGTAGAATCTCACGAACTTTGCATCTAGGAAACTAGAAAAAGAGAGTTTTGAAACCTGCTACAAAGGTTTGAATGTGCCAAGAATAAAAAGGAGTTTGTTCTAAAATGAGTAAGCATAAAGCAGAGGTGGACTGCACCAGTCGGTGCCAATCCCGGAGCCATGGCCAGGCCCTCACAAGCGCTATTACCAAGAGATCCATCGGCGACAAGGACTTGGCTAGCTACATCAAGGGTACCTGTGCTAACTTTGTCAAGGCTTTTGATTCTGAGGTAAATATACTTTTGATATTAATATAGCTTTTTGCACAATATGTCTCTATTCTATATGAGTAGATATTCCAGCACATTTATGATATTGAAACAATTTAAGTGTGATCTATTTATAGATATCACAAAACTTGTTTGAATATGGACTGTGATTTATGCAACATTTTGTAGAAGTTCAAATTGTCTCTTCAATTTTGTGAAAGAACACAAATCTTCGTTGTAATTATTATACATTTCATTAGTTCAGAATCGATTATGTAAATGAAAAAAAAAAACGTAAAACCTGCCTACTTATGGAATGTGATTGAGAATAATGTCATCTCATGCTGTCCCTCTCAGATTAACCGGTGAAGCATCATGCATCATTTATACTGTCAGAGATTACGCGGCCTGATCCCTCAGGCCAATATAAACTTTATTCAAATGATAAGGGTCACAATGGCTTGAAGTCTATAATTAATTTGATTCGGAATATACAATTACTTAGTTTTAATGGTTTTCTCAACAGTTGTGTAATAAAAACATGTGCACAACCCATGGAATTAGAGTAATTACGAAATAAAAATTATGCGTTAACAGTCAAAAAGGGGTGCGCGCACCCCTAATCCTTGAGGGATGAAAGCTATTATAAGCAAGAATCCTTGACAGGTTCAATATATACATAGTACATATTTTTTATTGAAGAAACATGTAAATAGACAATACATAGGTTCAGTAACTAAATAAATATAGCTATGTTCAAAAATTTTGCCTGAGGCTTTAGGTAATCCTGTGTTTCAGGCGAAAAAGAGTGCTAATTTATAAATAAAATAATCACTTACTATTACAATAAAGGCATTTCATTTAGCAATGTTGTTTATGGTACAAACAATTTGTGTATTAGTGTACCTACTTTACTTACACTGAGTAAAACTATTTTCACTAGGTTAACTTTAAGTATAAAAATATAATTTACTTGATAATATCTGATAGATATATATCGCTGGTTATACAGTCCATACAGCATCATCTATCTAGCCCCAAAGATAGCAGAGCTTGTGTTATGAAATATTATTTAGAGCAACATGTATGTATATCTCATGCCGTGTGGTGCCGGCTTAGAAATTGCACCACTCCAACTCTTCCCTCGGGTGTCGTAAAGGCGACTAAGGGATATACGGGGACGGGCAGCAGCGCCCCCTGCAGAATAATTCTACCACTAAACTTCGATCCCCAACCCGCACGCCCAGCGTGGGCATTATGGGCAATAACCTGATAAAAGCCAAAGGCGCTTATCAGGGGAAGGCCTGAGGCCAACAGTGGACCAATATAGACTTTTGAGGTATATCTCAAACTTCCAGGGTCGCACACCTCTCCACATGGCGGCATCGCGTGGTCGGACGGAGCTCATGAGCTGGCTCGTTCGGCACTCGTCGGAGGCATTCGTGAATGCTCGAGACAGGGAGTCAGGCTACTCTCCGCTGCATCGGAGCATATTTTATGGACAGATCAATGCTGCTGTTGCTCTAATGAAGACTGGTAAGGATTTCTCCTGATACAAGATAACGTGATTTTCGCGACTGAATGAGCTATCGGATCAAACTTATTGATACAAGAAACTTCTCCTAAACTAATCTGATGATCGTGATGCTCGCATCGCTAGTTCAGTTCGCTCAATAAATAAATAAATAATGCTGGACAATTCACACAGCATTAACTAGCCCCAAGGTAAGCAGAGCTTGTGTTATGAGTACTAGATAACTGATATACATAATAATATACGAGTACATAGATAGATACTTTTTATTATATATAGAAAACGACCAGAACACCCTGAACAAATATCCGCAGATCGTACAAATATTTGTCCCGAGGCGGGAATCGAACCCGCAACCTCCTGCGTCGCAGGCAGACCTTCGCCCACCGCGCCACAGAGGTCGCTCAATGATCGCGTAGTTGCGTTGTATTTGGACGACGCATATTTTTCAGGCAGACGCAGGCCTCCCCCTGATAAGCGCCAAAATGACTTTAATCTCATGGAGGGAAATGCCCATAATCTCCACCCCCATGTTACAAAGGCCAATAAGGCGTTTATCAGGGAGAGGTCTGCGTCCGGACCGGTATAGGCTGTAGATGAGATGAATATTTATTAATATTTTCGCTGGTAGAGTTGTTCTATCTCACAAAGTCCGTTAACTTACCTGACTACGAACAACTTTGCGCTTAGTTGTAATGCTGACGATACTCGCTACCAAAATCTGACGTGAATACAATGAGCACTAGTATGATTATGATTATTATATTTTATTTAAATTTGAAATTTTTAATTGTGTTGTGTATTTAAATGTCATCTATGGATTTTGTAAGTCTGAATTAAATGATTTTATTTTATTATTTATTATTATCACTAGTGACCCCGACCGCGTCTCGAGCGAGACTGATTGCTTCTGAGCTTACGCACACTAAAAGAATGTGTACATACAGGCATTCACTATGACATACATAGTAAAACGGACTTCGTGAGATAGAACAACTATACCTATTTTGTCTAGGACCATAATACATATAACACAAGCTCTGCTTACATTATTTTATTTCTTTTGCAGGTGTAAAAACGGACATAGTTGACAAAGACGACTACAAAGCGCTCGAGCACGCACTCCTAGACCGCGCTTACATGTACAAGCATGATTATTCATGCAACATTCAACCTTGTGACTCCTATGTATGGGGTACCAACACTAACTACACTCTGGGCACCGGATCTAACCAGCCCAGGGCGGTTCCGGAGGCGTTGGCGACGTTTATCAAGGCTTACACCAGTGTTAAGCAGGTAAATAAATAAATAAATAATGCTGGACAATCCACACAGCGTTATCTAGCCCCAAGCTAAGCAGAGCCTGTGTTATGGGTACTAGGTAACTGATATACATAGTACAATACACTACATAGATAGTGTTTTATTATACGTAGAAAAATCCACCACCACGAACAACACCCGGAACAAATATCTGCAGATCGTGCCAACATTTGTCGTGAGGCGAGAATCGAACCCGCAACCTCCTGTGTCGCCTTTGACCGCCGCGCCGGACGTTGGTCGTCGTCAGGGTAATAGTGTCTATGGTCCTTCAGAACCGGATATTTGTAAAGATACGGCTTAAAAGACCTACAATATTGCGGAATTCCTAACAATAATTTTATTGTATTCGTTTCTTTTGACAGCCCTAAAATGAGGCCATCCTTTTTATTTCGATCGTTATGAAGGAGACGGCAACATTTTAAGTCCTGTCAAATTAGTTTAGTTTTGGCCACATCTAAATTGACACCATGTATAGCAGCATCTGCTTATGTGTTTCTGGAATAAAAAAAAAAACATCTTGCCCTTTGGATGCCCCGATTTGGAAATAGGTAGAAATCTTTTTAGATCACCATAAAACCTCTATGCAAAGGTAACAAGACGTTCCAAACGTCATTTTGACTATTGTCAACTTGTCACACAGTTTACCAACAATAGTTTTGAAGAAAAATACACCGAATATATTTATACCTTGTTATTTTAATGCACACTGTAGGATGTCCGCGCACTTGCCTCGGGTTCACCAACTTTGTATTCTTCATATTTGGCCTGATTGGCTTTACTATCTGCATATGGTGCGCTTTCAACCCAAAGTTCTTCCGAGATGTGAACTACACCATCACCAAAAGTTCCTACGTAGCGACTATAGCTGATTTCGTGACCCTCAAGTTTTTCCTCACCTCGATGACTACGATCCTTATGCCAATGGCAGTAATGACCATGCTAACCTCCTGCTGTGGAATCCTCGGCGCCGGGTGTAAGCTCAAATGCGCACTGAAATCCTACATGTTCCTCGTCTCGATACTATCGGGCGTGGCCTGCTATCTATTCTTCATATCCGGCGTATACAACATCTATACAGACAACGAGAAAACGAAACAATATCTCCTGTCTTCTCTGAATAATGTTTACGGGAGAGAAAATGATCTGTTCACATTCCTCTGGAACTATATCATGATGAACCATAATTGCTGCGGAGTTGTATCCTACGAGGACTTTGCAAATTCCAATTGGAGAAAGGCGAACTCAGATTTGCTGTACCCTGTTGAATGCTGCGTTTTAGCGAACAAGACGGCCCTTATCCCAGCTTCCCTAAATTGCTCGAAAACGCTAGAAGCCACCATAGAATCATACAAAGACGTCGGCTGCATGGGTGCGCTAAGAGAATCGATAATAAGAAACAAACCTTCTCTTATATTCTACATTGTGTTGTTTGGGATATTCTACGGCCTTTTGACGCTATTCGCTTACTGCATGCTTAAAGGGCAACCGTTACTGGGATCTCTTGGCCTAGGTGGCAACGATGACTCGCAACTGCCGAATATAATGCCTAGAAAGCATGTGTTGATGCCAATTCCTCCGAGTGGAATGAACCCATCGGCGCCGTCTTGTACGTCGCTCGAGAACATGATGTTTGCCGATGAACCGCCCCAGAAAGTGATGAGGGTTGTGTCTGCTGCCAATCCGTTTCAGAGCTATAAGTTCGCCCCTCCCCGTTACCCCCCTATGCAGTCTCACACAATTCCTGTGAAATCTTATTCGCAGACTATGAGGCCGCGAATGTGATTAATAAAATGTATTGGTTTAAATTTTGTTGTTAATTTTTTTCTCTGTAAGTTAGTTTCACTAGGATTAGGCAATTGGTTGAGGCGGTGGCTTTGTGGTGCCGGCTTAGAAATTGCACCACCCCAACCCTTCCCGCGGGTGTAGTAAGAGGCGACTAAGGGACATCCACCGGGGGCGGGCTGCAGCGCCTCCTGCAGAACAATTCTACCACCGAACTGCGATCCCCAACCCGCATGCTCAGTGTGGGGATTATGGGTATTACCACGAGATAAAAGCCGATAAGGCGCTCATCAGGGGGAGGCCTGCGTCCAGCAGTGGACCAATATAGACTGTTGAGGTGAGGCAATTGGCTAGGTAGAGAAACTGTTAACGCAAGCCAGAAGAGCTAGAGATCGGTTTTTCAGCTCCCATTAATAACGTAAAGTAGCACTTAGAATAATATTTTTTCAGACCGTGTGTATTTATAATTTATAGTGGTGTTAAAATAAATTAAGTTATTTATTTTAGCTGTTTTATTTCCTAATAAAATAGATACTATATTAAGCCTCAAAATTAGGGTAATTATTAAGTGTAAATGACTTTGTGGATTTGAACTTAGGACCCAAATAATAATAAATTTTAAAAAGGTCGTAAGAACCACGAATGGCTGCAAGACAATGTCTTTAGAATATAGGTCACCACTTCTCTCCACCACTATACCCTGTTTGCCCATATTAATCACCTAGTAGAATACATGCTAATGATCCAAATCCAAATGTCATGTTGATCTATTTAGTAGGTAGTTTCTTACAAAACTACTGTCTCTAAATTCTAGTTATGTTCACAAATTATGTTCACATATCTACATTCATCTTCAAACACAAACATTGGCCTCTATAGAATTAGTTGAATATATTTTATTCATTTAGGCTGTAGATGATAAGATAAGATGTTGTATAGACTAGACATTCTTATTATATGCGTATTATATGGCGTGGTTTATGTTGTTCGAGTGTTTCTTTCAAAGAAATCGTTAGATACGCCCTGTCACCAAAAACTGATGCATTGTCTTTGAATGCGTGCGTTAACAAAGTGCCAACGCACGCACACTATGAGTAGTTAAAACTAGTGTTTTTGTCAATAAACCTAATTGTTATTATTACCATTTATTGTGCAATCCTATCGCACAAATTTTTATCTTATTGCACGAACTTTTGTGTAGGTACACTGATTCCAAATGACCGAGCTATCTTATTTCGTTTTTCAACATATACGCGCTCACTACGAAAAAAGGTCCTACCTAACCAATTAAATCTTTACAATACAATACAATTACACTTTATTGCACACCAAGAAAATGCAAAAATAAAAATACAGGAAAATAAAAACACAAATAAAAATACAGGAATCTTTGGTTTCTATGTGGTTGGCACTCTTTATTACCTCCAGGCATCAAAACGGCCGAAGCAATTTTCATACAATGCGGTATCAAAATACTCGTCTGGTCGCATAAAATGGTTCTAAGCTACATTTTGTTCCGCTCATTTGGCGAAAAAAGTAAAAAAGTGAGGAGCGAAGCTGTTTCTTTTTTCGTTTTCAATTTATCACTTGTTTTCCAGGTATGCCTCGGCAAGTTCCACAGTATCTGGGTATGCCAAAGCAACGACGGGCCGGGCACAGTGTGGTGCTCCGGTCAGTTGGCCCGCGCGGGAGCCCCGCACTGCACCGCGCTGAGGCCGGCGCCCCTGCGGCTGTCGGAGCCCTGTGTCTGCGCGGCGATTACTCTTAACTCTACTGTGTTGTTGCTGGAGAGTGGTGTGGTTAGTTCTACAGTATTCATTTTAGATTTAATATTCTTTATTTGGGATATAAAACAAATGTACAATGCAACTTATGTGCTTATTCCATTTGTTTTTAAATGTACAACCAATCACATTATCCACAGATTATACAGAAATATTACTTACTACATAGTTGGTTGTTGTTTAAAGGTTTCTAGGTCATTGGTTATAATATTTTAGGTTTTTATATATTTTAGAGCGATAATTTTGAAAGTTGTCAATTTTTACATATTATTAAGAGAGAGATAGAAAAAGGAAAAGAGTTTTTTTTTTTTTTTTTTTTTTATTTGCATCAAAATAAAGGGACTTTGTCGCTTAGCGACCACATCGCCCTATGAAGATAACATGAAATTATATACCTAATTAAACAACAATTTACCTAACAACAACATGAACAAAAATAGTGTAAATAGGAAGTAACTACATAAATTAACAAAAAATTAACTTCTTAATTTAAAGCAACATTCAGCCAGATCATACAGCTGTGCTGCTTTGTCCGACAGAGGTGACGCCAATATAGCGTTGCACTGTCCGACATTGAGCACTTTGGAGGAACCAAACAGTTTAGTTCTTTCATTTACGTTCCGACAACATTCCATCAAAACGTGCTGTACATCCTCTATAGAACCACATACATCACAATTGGGCGAATTAACTTTTTTCATAAGGAATGCAAACTTATTCGTTGGAATGTGTCCGGAACGGAGCCTGAGAGCAATCACAAGTACATTCCTATCATGGGTACAGTCATCAATCCAAGGATACGACATAATTTGAGGCTGTATTGTCCGGTACCAAATGCCTTTCTCTACAGATCTTTTATCGAAATATTCTTGCCAAAGGTCAATGCATTGAGTCTTAACTAATCTGACATAATCCGAGTGCAACGGGATTTGTAACAACGGGATTCCATCATAACTAGCTTCTTTGGCAAATAGGTCAACTATGTCATTTTCTTCTAGATTAATGTGTGACGGAATCCACTGCAAGACTATTGTTTTATTTTTAGATTGTAGCAATAATATAGATTCTAGAATAGTATAAGCAATCGGGCTGCCTCGCACGGGCGAGGTGCACCGAGCTATATGTTGCAACGCACTCTTTGAATCGCAGAAGATAACAAATTTGTTGCATTCAATAGAATCTACATATGAAATAGCTTCGGATAAAGCTATTAACTCGAGATGCATGATCGAAATATTTGCGTCAATTTGTAATTTAATGTTAATTTCTGTAAAAGGATCATAAAATGCAGCTCCACCTTTATCTCCATCCTTGGATCCGTCTGTAAATATTTTATAATGATCTGTATAATTAATATCGATGTAAGTTATACACTTATTTTTTAGGTCACGACAATTATATGAGCGCTTCGAATGTACAATGGCAGGTATGTTATCTATAATGACGTTAGATAAATTTATATTGCTAACCCAAGTATGTAAGGAAAACATTTCAAGTTTGTCACAGGAGTGAATTGATAAGGAGTTTAAAATTGGATGAACCGTAGCTAAAATCGGTAACTTTCGGTGAGACCAGTACTGGGATCTTTGTGAAGCAAGGTCATCGATATATTTAATAACTCTATTGTCTTTAAATGATTTAGACTTAAGCCAAAATTTTTTGGCTAAATATCTTCTACGTACAAATAGAGGAGGTAAGCTCAAGTCACTCTCCATGACGTGTATAGGTGTACTACGTATGTACCCTCCAACAACACGCATGGCTTGGTTTTGTATCCTATCTAATTTAATTACATTACTATGGCAACTATTATCATATATAAAACTAGCGTAATCAATCCTACTGCGGATTATCGAAATGTACAATTTTCTCAAATGTTTTTGGTGAACCCCCCAACCTGAACCAGCTAAAACTTTAATTACATTAATATATTTTTGAACTTTAACACGTGTCTCATTAATATGTTTACCCCATCTTAGTGAGCTGTCGAGCCATAATCCTAAGTACTTAACATTATCACAGAGCTGTAATGAATAATTGTTATGCGTAAAATCTATTGTGCCTCGATAACGACCTTTTTTGAAAACGCATATTTTACTCTTAACAGGGGAAACTTCTAAACCAATACTATCTAATATACTACTTATTTTACCTAAAGCTAGTTGTAGTTCTCTTGTCGCATCGGCCACGTGTGTTTTAGTACTATAGATCACAAAATCGTCAGCATATTGGGATATCTCCACATTGTTTATACTTTTACATATTTTTAGAGTGGCTATATTAAAAAGGAGAGGGGATAACGGGTCTCCTTGGGCTAAACCTTGATACGTCCACCTCGTTAAAACACACTCCTCAGTGGTAATTTCTAACATTCTCATGCTTAGGTAGCACCATAAGTACCTGCACATTTTGTAACCAACTTGAAATTCGTCAAGAATTTTTAACAGAGATGACACGTCCACGTTATTATAGGCATTCTTGATGTCTATAAAACACCCTACAGTTAATAGATCATTTGAAAATCCTTTCTGGATGTGAGATGTAAGGCAAGTAAGATTGTCCAGGCAAGAACGTGCTTTACGAAAGCCAACCATAGCGTCCGGAAATAGGGATTGTTTTTCAAAGTACCATTCAAGCCGTTTATTTAGAATCGAATGTAAAATCTTGCATAAACACGATATTAGTGAAATAGGGCGCAGAGCTGATGGTGTACCATGTTTAGGTATAGGGATGATTTTAATTTTACGCCATTGTGAGGGGACAAATCCGAAAGTGTAGCATCGATTATAAAAATTTAATAACAGTAGTTTACCAACTAGCGGCAGGTGGTTTATCATTGAGTAGGAAACCTCGTCGCTACCCGGCGCAGTGTCATTTTTCTTTATGCAATTCAGCAATTCAGACAATGTTATGTCCATTCCTAGCGTACAATTAGTTGAATAAAATGTTGGATTATTTGGGCTGACAAAATCAGGTGTTAAATCGGTTAGCAATTGTTCTGCCTTTTCTTTGTTCACGCTTTGTTTAGGTATTGAACGGCCCTTTATCCATCTCATTTTATTCCACATTTCTGACGCAGACGATGTTTCGTCCACAGATAAGCAAAACTTTTGCCACGACTTACATTTAGCAACTCGGATCAACCTCTGAGCTTCAGCTATTTTCTTTTTTAGTTCAATCAAATTATGAGGCGATGGACAGCGTCGAAACGTCGCCAAAGCCAGTCTGCGAACTGCCACTGCCTTAGACAACTCAGTATTCCAATAAGGTTTTGGCACGAACTTATGTTTTACATCCGTAGGTATTTTAATGCATGGGATATGAGTGTTTGCGGCTTTTTGTAAGATATCTATTAACTGATCATAAAACATTTGGTGATCGTCTGGTGGCTGGAAGTCAGATAATGAATTCTCAATAAATGAGGCATATTCAGGCCAGTCAGTCTTTTTAAAATTTCTTTTTTTAATACAGTTTCTTCGAGAATTTTGGGCAAATGATATTTTAATCATAAGATGATCACTGCCAAGTGATTCATTTGTAGTTTTCCAATTGAAGTTAATTACCGAATCCGAAGAAATAAATGAAATATCGGGCGAAGATTGTTGCAAAACACCATTTGACAATTTTATCCTTGTATGGCTGCCATCATTGAGATAAGTGAAATTGGAATCCAGCATCGCCTCCATAATTTGATTGCCCCTACTATCGTTTTTATAAGACCAACTATCATGATGACCATTAAAGTCACCTAATATAAGTGTTTTATTATTACAAATCGAAAAAACATGATCCCAGTCGCTTTGAGAGGTATGAATGGAAGAAGGACAATATATGGAAATAATATTCTCAATATGCTGACAGTTTAGGATTTTTACATGCAATAATTCGATACCAGGGTTTCTGCTGCGTGATGGACAAACGCGAGACATAACAGTTTTATGAGTTAAGACTGCCACGCCCCCGTATGAGTCATCCCTATCCAGTCGATAACAATTATAGTTGCTAATATTAAAGTTACTCTCAGGCTCAAACCAAGTTTCGCTTAAAATTGCAATGTGAACTTTTTCTTGGGTAAGAAGTGCTTCAAAGGGCACGGATTTAGGTCTTAAACTTTGGCAGTTCCATTGGATCAGATTAACTGTTAAATCATTTTGCGGACTTTTATCCATAATGAGGGTCAGAACTAAAAAAGGTTCCGGCCGTCACATAACTTACAGCTTTAGATATTACCCATTCAATACAAATCTTAAACGACATTTCTATCTTCTTATCTAAGGAGTGCCTACTAAGTATAATGTCTTTTAACTTACTCAGTAAACTCTTGAATGTAAAATCATTGTCACTCTCATACGTCTGGTTCGTTTCCATATTATGTGGTCGAGAATGCTGTTCCTCTTCCGAGGACACTGAGTGTTCCTCATCCCAACTGAAAACACTGGCCGTGGGTTGTTTTCCTTTTTTCTGCTTCTTCTTCCTTCGTCCTCGATCATCTCCGAAACCTTGATCTGGCTTCTGTCCCTGCAATTCATTCTCTTCCATATTCTCTTTCTGATTGTGTGTTTTTATGGTTACCTGACTTGGTTTTTCTTTATCTACCTTCTTCGATTTCGCTATAGAAGCATAAGAACAGCCAGCTACTGAATTAGAGACTATAACAGGCTTCTGAACTGTTGAAAGTGGTATCGGGCTCATATTAACTTCAACGCATTCATCGTCGCTTGCAAATTGGGGTCTTTCTAGGCGTTCTGCCACTGGGGATGGTGGCACATACATATCCTTTCCCTTTCTGTAAGTCACATTAAACTCAGACATAAGCTCACGAATTTTCCTCTCTTTCTTAAAGATCGGGCACGATTTATACATAGCCATATGTGGCCCATGACAATTAACGCATTTAAATGACTCCGTTTCACAGCTCTCATGTTTCTTGGCACATTTAGGGCAAATTATCTTCTTACTTGGGCAGAATCTTGACATGTGACCGAATTTCCAACATCTTCCGCACTGAGTCACTGGGAATATGTACTGTTGAACTTTTATGCGTATTTTGTGAATGAACACATAAGCTGGAACCGATGTGCCCTTGAATCCCAATCGAATGGATTCACTAAGAACCCATAAGGCACCACCACCATCAGTCTCTTCCATGTTTCTTCTATTCAATCGTTTAGCCGACATGATTTCAATTGGAGAAGACACTTGTCTCAAAATGTCTTCCTCAGAAAGATCCATCTCCACATTTTTAATTACACCATACGATACTCCAACTTCTGCCGTTTTATGGCAATTCCACTCCATATCGGAAAATGCTTTGGTATGCAGAAATTTATCTGCGCTTGACATCTTATCAAAGGTAATTAATATTTTACTTGTGCTGACATATTTAATTTTTGAAATATCCTCAATAACATGGTCTTGCAATAATTTAGCAAGCGCAAATTGCTTTGGTAAATCATTTTTACTAGTCACACAGATCTGAACGTTCTCTCCTATCTCATCCACAACATTTTCTTTTTTCCCGGCTTTCTTCCCACGCGAAACTGTCTCCCATGAATCCTCGGAAGAATTCCCTTCTCCATTTATCTCTCTCACTCTCTTCCTGACACAATTAAGCTCCGCGTCCCCTTCCATCTCTTCTGGATTTGGACAGTTTTGTAACGTATCAGTACGTGCCTCCAAAGTATTTTCCATATTATTCTGCTCGGTCACGCCAAACTGAACTGACTCAATTACGATACAAGGTTGAGGTTGAGAGTGCATTGCGACCGAACGCTAGGCTAACAACCCGAATAACCGGGTTTGTTGCCGTGCACCTCACTCAGTAGATAAGGATTTTTCTAATTAACACGGAGCTAATGTACGCGACCTTCGCACTCGGAGTGCAACTGTCCACTGGAAAAGAGTTGTAATTTCATTATGGTTACTAATTTGTAACAGTTGTGGAATATTTTTCTTAAAACTACGTTCAGACAGTAGAAGCAAGTCAATATCAATGAATTTCTTGTTGTACAGTATCTAGGTATGGCCAAAGCCGCGACGGGGCGGGCACAGTATATGCCTATGTTCTTCATCATCATCATCATCTCCAGCCTGTATTAGCCCACTGCTGGACATGGGCCTCCCCTAATAAGCGCCATAGCGCCTTGTATTCAGCTTGACGCATCAACGCATCTGTCTGCAGTCTTTCGCAGATCGTCATCCCATCTGGTCTATGTTTTGCATCAGATTATAATTTAATTAATACGCGTTTTAGACGTAAAGAGACAGCACCGACAGTTATTTTTATGAGCCTTTTCTTTCAGCCCCATTAAAAAACAGGGTTACTTGCGCATATTCAACAATTAATTTGAAATTTATATCCTCAGGTAATCCAATACTCACTGAACAGCAACGATAACGTCAGCCAATCAAGCACAAAAACGCCCTCGTCCATCAAGCTGCCGTCCGTCAAGCCGCTGATGAAGCTGTCAAGCCCGATAGGAGTTCGCGCGGGGAAGTCCCACGCTGTGGTGTGGAACAAGAATGCTGTGTACACCTGGGGCACCAATGTTGGGCAGTTGGGGCATCCGCAGGAGGATAAGATTGTAGCTGCGCCTAAACGGGTATGTTACAAATATAAAAGAAATTCAAACACATTCGCTTCTATCTTCCCAGTCCAATTTCACCGCTGAAAGGCAAGTAAAAATCTAAAACCCCCGACGACAATTGGACTTTGAACCATCATAACATTAGTTTTGGTTGTGTATAGTCATCAAGCATATTGATGTGTATAGTTTAAGGCGAAGAGTAGGGGCGATAGTGGCGCCACTACATATTGAATTTAATCATTAAGTTACACAAAGGAATTATCAAAAAATCGGACCGCTGGCAGACGATACCTATCACAAGCTTTTATTTAATGTATCTGTAATAGTTTTGTTTTGTGTTATTCAATCAAAAACCTTGTTTGGAGAGCTTGGTGGCCACCAATAGGAACTAAACCTTGAAACAAGTATCTGAATAAATAATACAGTACAAAACTATTAAAGATACATTTAAAAAAAGCTTATGATAGATATCTATATATAGTCTACGCGCGGTCCGATTTTTTGATAATTCCTTTGTATAACGTAATTATAAAACTAAATATGTAGTGGCGCCACTATCGCCCCTACTCTTCGCCTTAAGAAAACTACAAAGTTTTCGTTTGCTCGCACACATTTAGCGTCTTGCAGCGCCACTACCGGATAGAGAGAAACTATTTTTCTTAGTAAGACAGCGTTTCGAACGAACTCTTCTCTGTTTCGTGGCTTTTGCGACTATTTGCCACAATTATGCCAATTCGCAAAAGAAGCAAAGTGATATTGTGTTATTTAGTTACGTAACTTTTATTTACGTCACGGTTGTCTTTGAGAGATCGCTCTTGAGCGATAAGATCGCCATTTGTCACATATTTTGTAATTTTTGTCGTTTATTTTGTTTATCTATCTAAATTTTCTATCTACCTTTCTAACTGTTGTTCTAAATTAATTTAAATCACTTTTAATTTTAAATCACTTCCTATCTTCAAAAAACTGCTTCATCAGCATTATATATCCTTGTAAAGAGTTAGACAACCTTATTTTATGTTTATGTAATTTTATCCTATTATTACTAACTAGACGATCGCCTCGCGGTTTCACCCGCGTAGTTCCCGTTCCCGTGGGAATTCCGGGATAAAATATAGCCTATGTCACTCCCTGAAAAGTAAGCTTCCTAACGGTGAAAGAATTTTTCAAATCGGTCCAGTAGTTTCGGAGCCTATTCAAT
The DNA here is from genome assembly GCA_963564075.1 of Eupithecia subfuscata. Taxonomy (NCBI): domain Eukaryota; kingdom Metazoa; phylum Arthropoda; class Insecta; order Lepidoptera; family Geometridae; genus Eupithecia; species Eupithecia subfuscata. Next base: position 11,092,220 of record OY751114.1, read on the forward strand.
TCATACAAACAAACAAAAAATCAAACCTTTCCTCTTTATAATATTAGTATAGATTAATCTTTGTAGGTATGTAGTGTAAGTATTTGTTTCGTTTTCTTTAAATAGGTACATATGTATATATTTATTCAGTGCCACCGTCTTTTCTGTTCTTTAATTTCCAGTCCATCCCAAGGTTGCCTGGAAGAGAGCGCTCTCAGCGATAAGGCCGCCCTTTATACTTCCTTTTTTTTTCTAAGGTTTTCTCTGTATTGTTTCTTGTATTTGTGTGGTATAGTAAAAAATAAAATTTATAAATATTATACACTCTCCCAAAACTCTGCTCCCCTCTTCGACTGGTATCTAACCGTTGCCCTGACTCTCATGAGACAGGTGTCCTCGAAGGTACCAACTTAAATTCTCACTTTAATTAATATTTATTTATTTCATTTCACCACTACAGCAAAACTGAACAACATTAGTCTTATGTAATTTTCAATCTAAGTACTTATGTGTAATTAACTAACTATACTCGTAATATTAATTTAGGATAACGTAGGCTAACTACTGTAAATAATTCTTACCTTTTTCATCCTGTCCAGAGGAGGGCGATACTGAACGCGACACAGTTTTATACTTTTAGCGTCAATATCGTTGCATTATGTTTTAGTTTATAAATATGTACATGGTATCAAATAAACGATTTTGATTTGTATTTTTGAATAAAGTGTTCTCTATCTATCTATCTAACAGGTAGCGATATCAATGAACACGAAAGAAGACGCGTATCTACAACTAGTAGAGGCGGGCGACGCAGCCACCGTGGTGACCACCAGTCGCGGGGACGTGTATCTACTGCACAAGTATCTCTGCAAGAAGATCGCTATCAAGTTAGTATACATATTACTACATAGCTTCTGCCCGCGGCTTCGCACGCGTATTTTCGTTATAGTATGTATTCTATTATCTAAGTTAGGCTATGTTCTAAATGTACGCCAAATTTCATCTTGATCTGGTTAGTAGTTTTGGAGATCTTATGTAACAAAAAATCACATCTCACAAACTTTCGGCTTTAAAATATTAGTAGCATAATATTAGTGGGAAGATAGATGAAGACGCGTGCTTAGTATACATATTCATCAGCCCATGACAGTCCACTGCTGGACAGAACTCTCCTAATGAGTGCCATAGAGCGTGGTCTTCAGCTTGTCACATCCAGCAACTGCCAGCAGTCTTTTGCAGGCCGACATCTCAACTGACCACAGGACGTCTTGATCTACTCCTGGGAATTCCGTCAAAAATTCGTTACAAGAAAGTGAATTTTAGGTTGAATTTGGGGGCAAACTTTACAAACTTTGTACCTTGTGCTTGGAGTCTTGGTTCCTAATCCAGTTTCGAAGTTTGAAATCTACATAATTAACTTCTGAATATTATATTCTTAAGTCATTTACAACGGGATATTTACCATGATTTGAGTTTTGAGCTTTCCAATATTTCGGCACAGTTTCCTGCGCCATGATCACGGAATAACTGTTATTCCGTGATCATGGCGCATGACTTTAGAGTTGATAACCATGATGGATTTAAAAGTTTTATTCTGAACTAGCTGCGCCCCGCGGCTTCGCACGCGTTGTTTCTATGGAAACGTTTAAAGGTGATTTGTTTCCCATGGGAACTGATTTATGGGATAAAAAGAAGCCTATTTTTGATTCCAGGGTTAGACTTACCTGTATGCAAAATGTCAGCCTGATCCGTTCAGTAGTTTTGGCGTGAAGAGGTAACAAACATCCATACATCTATCCATCCAAACTTTCGCATTTATAATATTAGTGTGATGTGATGTGATATATTTCCTCACTTTAATTGTTTTTTTATTCTTTACAGACAAATAAATCTACGACAAGTTTGTGTTGAAGGCAAAGTGAGTGACCAAGGGGTATATTCTCGGGTCACGGTGCTCTTGCTGACCAACGTTGGGCAGCTACACATCTGGCAGGACACCACGAATAAACTTACGAGGTATAAACAATTGTTCTTAGTACCACATCGCCATTAAATTTGCACAATGCTTATTATGCCATCGGAAAAAAAAAATTGTTTGCGCAATTCCACCAAAAGAAACAAAATTCTGGCTGCGATTTCGCATTGCTGAAAGGGATGAAAACTTTTTTCTAAAATGCGGGACACACTAGCAAATTTTTGCTCGTTTACCCCTAATAATTTACCCCTTTAATTTTTTGCTTCTTTAACCATAATGGAACAAAGTCTCTTTGAAAGATAATCGGACGATCATTGACGTATAACATACTAGCTCCTACCCGCGACTTCGCTCGCTCTTTTTCGGGATAGTAATTCTTTGGTTCCTTAATACAGTTTCTTCATAACTTCTATAGTTTTCTTGTAAATAAGCAAAAACATCATTTTTGTGCTTACGCCGGTCCAAAACGTATCTTCTGCCCCGTTCCTATGAACGCAAAATCCTATGCCTATCCTTTTCACAAAATGGCGCGCAATGCACCCTTTAAAGCAAAAATAAAAATGATTTTTCCTCTTGACATGATATTTGATTTGTTACAGATGCGTTTTCGGCCTAGTGCATCAGACATTGGTGACCCACATGGCGCTAACACATGACGCCCTCTACTTCACCACTAAGCACGGAGAAGCCTACATCGGCAGTATATCTCGGAAAACAACACCATCCGCTCCACAACCTACTAAGAAAGAAAGGTAAAGCAAAAAATATATATTACTAGCTTCTGCCCTCGGCTTCGCACGCGTTCTTTCTATGGAAACGTTCTAAGGTAATTTCTATCCTATGGGAACTGATTTATGGGATAAAATAGTGCATTTTACACCAAGGCGAGAAAGTGATCAATTCCTACCGAGTGTGTCGGTTTGGCCATAAAACACACGAGGTAGGAATCGCACTTTCTGCCGAGTGATAAATAGTGCTTTATACTACACCTTCGAGGAAAATAAAAGGCAGAATTAATTATTAATTGAAATCGCGCCCAATGATGTTGGTAAAACCTCATTGACCGCGCCAGCCTTTGGGTTCTTTTTTCAAAATATTGTTCGGAAATCGGAGGAGGCCTAATGGACTTGGAGTAAAAACTTTTTGTCGTTTGACCGAACGAAAATAACCATAGCTACCGGCCGATCTTTCAGGAAATTAAAAAAAAATAACACGTTAGAAATGGATTTCCATACACTTTTTCCTCCCGCTAAAACACGTGAGAAATGAAATTCCATAGAGTTTTTCCTCCCTATTTCCTATATAGGCCTGCAAAGACATACTTTCTATGCTATAAATGGAAAAGGAATAGGCAACTTTCCGAGCAGGTGTAGTATAAAGTATGTTATGTTTGATTCCAGGCTTTGAGCTACACCGATGCAAAATTTTAGCTCAATCTGTTTTTAGTTTTGGTGTGAAGACGTAACAAACATGCATCCATCCAGACTCTCGCATTTATAATACTAGTGTGATGGGACCTGTGATCATTCTCTATACAGCTGCAAAATAGTCATCCAAATAGGTCCATAAGTGACAGAAAAATCGACAGACATACTTACTTAAATAAATAAATTGTGCTGGACAATCCACACAGCATCATCTAGCCCCAAGCTAAGCGGAGCTTGTGTTATGGGTACTATAGTTAGACCACAAAACTGGCGGATCTCTGTAGAACCTTGTCACAATAAGAAATAAACGCCACTTTTGGCGTTTGTTACTGTGACATGATTCTACAGCGATCCGCCAGTTGTGTGGTCTACCATAGGGTCTACGTATAGATGACTGATATTCATAATACAATACATTATGTACTTAGATAGATATTTTTTATTATACATAGAAAATACTCAGAACACCCCGGAACAAATACTTGCAGATCTTAAAAACATACATACACCAGAACATATAACCTCGTCCTCTTCGATCGGTCTTAAGTCGGTTAAAAATAGAGTTTAGTAAACCGTTGTTTTGTTGGGGAAATAGTCCATGGGGAAAGAGAATATAACACAATAAACATACACCGACGCATAACTTCATATTCACAAAGCAGACTAGTTATGTGGAATTTCCAGCATTATTTATTTTCATTGTAGTTAATCAATATCTGAATTAGTTTATCTATTATTATAAATAAAGAAAATTACAATCAAATATTAGAAACAAAAGAACAAGTATGTATTAACAATGTATTGTAATTTCATTTTTCATGCATAACCTCCTTGTATAATTTTTTTTCAACTGGTTTTTCAATGTTTGGATTTATTGTGGTTTATGAGAAATAAATAAATTTCATTTCATTTACAATTGAAACAATAGTTCCCTGTACAATTCATAATGATTGTTTTTCCAAAGGGAAAAGGACGGAAGATCAGCTCTCGTGAAATTCCTCGAGAAAGATGACTGTACGTCCGTGCGGATAGTCAAGATACCGAATGTACATAGAGCCATCTCTATATCAGTCGATGGAGAGGGACTGAACTTCTCTGTACTACAGGTTAGTTTACTACTTGATGATGATGATGTCCTCCGAGCCGAATTTCGACCACGGCGGCCAGTCTCATCGGAGACTAACCAGATGCGTACATGTTATAGTGCACAAGTTTGTGCGCAAACGTGGTGTTTGTGTGCACTCTCTATTCCCTCACTCTCATAACGATGGGTCGGCAGACCGACACGACTAGGGAGAGGTCAGCTCAGGACCAACGGCTTAACGTGCTTTCTGAGGCACGGGGGTGTAACACTGCCAACTTCCCGACTCCGGGCTGCTAATGTGAATTTTTCTTCTTAGGAAAATATAACAACTGTTGGCCCGACCCGGGATTTGAACCCAGGACCTCATAATCAACGGTTGAACAAGCTAACCGCTAGACCAACGAGGCAGTCAAACTTCCACTTTAGTACTTACGATAGTATTGAGACATGATCCTGACGTCTCATTTTAGTATGGGATTTGTAATAAGTATGCCCAAAATTACGTCTCTCTACGATATCCTCCCCCCAGAAATCCCTCGTCCTACCTCGTTCAAAATTTTATTATCCCTAACTTTTTCCCCCATTATTAATTTTATACTCTGTAAATTTGTAAAAATCAATAATATTCGGTTGTAAAAAGAAAAAAAAATGTATATAAACTTGTATAATATCCTCTCTGTGTCATTGTGCGTTATGCTTCCGATGTTGTGTTGTCTTATTATTTTTTTCCTGCTTTCTTAAAACCGGTCATATTTTTTTTTGAACCGGTCTTATTATTCTTTTTGAAGTTTACGACACTCCTTACTGACACTGGCAGAGTCGTAGCGAAAAGCAAGCGGCGCCATTATAAAAGAAGTTGAAGTTGTAATAAGTAGTTCCCTGTCCGCAAGATAGAGGCGCTGCGCTGTTTCAAATCCAATAGAAAAATAATCGTAACGATCACCAAGGGTGGATTTAGGGGAGGGGGGCACAGGGGCACGTGACTTTTTTTTTCTGTCCGTCTTCTAGACCATGGACAAGTTCTGTCTTCTAGTCTAGACCATGGACAAGTATTTTAAATTACGTTCTAGTTCACTCAGATTCAAGTACGATTTTATTATTCCATATCTTTTTTTTCCACCAGACGAAGCCCACATGTGGGCTAACATCGCTGCCCGAGATGTCCCCGTCTGCCTTCGGCAAGCACATGGCGGCGCTGCGAGAAACGGCCGCCGAGGACGACTTGTTGCACGATGTTGTTTTCCAAGTGAGATACATACAAGCAAGTTCAAGTCAGTTAGAGACCATAGAGTATTATTATATATAATATGTTCCTTGGTTAGAGATCGCTCATAGCCGTTGATAGATAGATTCTACTTCCTACTAATATTATAAAGCCGAAAGTTTGTGAAATCTGAATTTTTGTTACCTAGGATCTCCAAAACTACTGAACAGATCAAGATGAAATTTGGCGTACGTTTTGAGCTAATCTTTACTCAGATAAGCTACTTATTGTACCCAAAATACGCGTGCGAAGCCGCGGGCAGAAGCTAGCAGATAATACTTTCTTGTACCACACAATGGCAGATAACAATACAGAAATAAAAGCTAAGAGAAGACGAAGTACAAAGTTGGCCTTATCGCTATAAGCGATCTCTTCCAGGCAACCTTGGGATGGACTGGATATGTAAGAACAAAATAGATGGTGACACTCGAAAAAAATAAAACAATACTTACACTACATACTATAACTACATATATTATATGTGTTTCGAAACGGACAGCATGGTTTGAAGAATTGCAATTTGAAATATGGATGTATTTATGTGCTTTTATCGTCTTTTTGTAGTCATGCTGTGTGTTTTTCCGTCAAAGTCATAGCAGCAAGTCTGTCATTGTGACATCTGCAGTAACTGTCAATGTCAACTCATAGCGTTTGAAATTTTCAGCGGTGTATGCAGAAAATTTTGTGTTTTTATGGTTTTTTTTGGTGAAAAAACGATGTTTACGGTGAAGTACAATCATTTACTTTGTGCAAAATTCGTGCCCATCTCTCCGAGTTATAATCCCGACCACTGACTATGAGGTAAGCGTGGAAAACTCATAATAACGAGCCTGGCACAAAGTTCCCATCGGATGGTAATACTTTGTATAGTTATGTCGCCGGTACCATCAGGCCGGCGGTACACACACGAGTGTGATCCTTTAGTACAGCTTGTCTTATCAAGTTATTGCGATAATAACCCAGGTTGAAGTACATAACCTATAGACGGAAGGTGCGGTGCCACCTTTTAGCACCCTAGATCATGTTAAATCATTTTGCAATCTCTAATTGAGTGTTACAAACATACTTTTGATGAAAAGATGATGAATTAGTAAACTACTATTATAAACAGAGTTATGTGCATGTAATAGGTATGAACTAATTGTTTGAAATAAAAACATCATTGACACCAAAGTTTGGCAGGGCAGGGCAAATGCCTACATAAATAACAGATCGAAATCTTCGTAGGCTACCTGGTAGTACCTACCTACCTGGTTTGGTAAATAAAAAGTTGACACATTAATGCAAAAAGCTGTCATACTAAACACTTGTAGGATTGTCAGAAAAATCCTGCAAAATGAACTACCTAGCACCTGAAGTGCACTTGCCTTAGGCCCATGTGCTTTGTTTTTTACCGGTTTTTTCACAGAGAAGATTTAAACCTTAGCACAATAATAATAATCATAATAATAAGTTCCCAGGTTCGGTTTGTACTGTTCGGGGCAGAATCACCACTTTATTTTGAACAATCAGAATTTAGCTAGGTACTTATTTCATTGTTACTGGCAGACAGAGTACAGAGAGTATATCAGAACAAGAGCTGATTTTTGACTAACTAATCTATATTGTATTGGAAGTTAAATATAATAATAAGAAAATGCCCAAAGTAGGTATATAATTATAGCTTTCTTTTGCTTAAATTATTTAAAGAACAGTACCTACCTTAACCTAACCTTATAACTAATAAGTTAAAAGGTTCTGCAAATTGACCTTTCACATTACAGCTTGTAAATAAAATTACCTGCAGGTATGTTTAACACTTACTCGGAGTAAGGTGCCAAACATAAAAATACTTTGTAGTCTCTCATTATGTTACTTTCATTGTATTGAAACTGAATATACTCTAGATCATTGTCATGGTGATCTCCGACATTTTGAAGTACCTATCTAAAACATGATTTACTTCCAAGATCTGATGACACCAGTTGGAATGAACATCACATGTCATATTGAACCTAGTTTCACATTCCCAGAATCATAGGTTATTTCCACAGTTGTTACCTATGGCTTTTATAGAACAACTTTATTTAATAGTAAGTACCTAAAATTATTTCTTTTATTGACCCCGCATTATTCTGAAAATCATTTAGACCCAAAGTCTGAAATAATCAAAATTAAATTCTCTGCAACAAACTAAAAATGATCAAGACAAACAGATTACTATTATTAGCCTAGGATGTCCAACAGCAGGGCAATGGCATTCCTTTAAATTAAAGACAATTTCCTACTGCTATTTTGTTTGAGTTAGTGCAACTCACTTCAGGTGAAGGTTAGTGCACACCAACACACCATCAGAATCTGGTATATTAAATTTTTATTACAATATTCAAGAGTGTGTAAGTCACAAGAGCTCAGTTTTTTCTTAGCTTTGTTAATTAAGTAGCAGAGGATCATTACATAATTATTTGGTTTACAATAAATACTTTGAAACCTCATAGATAACCAAACCTTCACAGTTGGTTTCACTCGGATGTGATCCACATTTTGACGAGATGCATCGGATGCACTCATTTGAACGAGAGGTTCCAGTCAGGTGGGCAGTGACCCTATCAAATATCTGACACTCAAGCCAATATGTGGGACTATACCATTTCATACCGGTAAACGAAACTTATTATTTTATGTATAAAATAAGGGAAACTTTATCCTGTCGTCAGAAACAATGTAACTGGAACTAATAATGGTGATGTTCATGAGAGAGTTATGTTATAGTTTGGCCAACTAACAGTCAAATAATCAACATAATACCGGTATGGTACTTATTGCCCCTGGCCTCGGAGGCTATATCCTAAATTAGGGGCCATCGCATGCTTACTTGGGCTAGGCGATGATGTTACTGGAGCTGTCTTGACGACGATTCAGGACACTACTACGGCAGCATGCCTCTCGGGGAGGTATAACGGCAGGGCCGTCTGCCAGCCAAATAATCTGAACAGAGTATCGGAACGGTACTTATTGCCCCCGGCTGCGGAAGCTGTATCCGGAACATGGGGCGTGGCATTATAGACATGAAATGAAGGCTATTACAGTAAAATAGTACAATACTTCTCATTATTATATTTCTTCTCATATTAACCAAGTGTGCCTTGTGCTCCTATGGCGAATAAATTTATGAGTATGAGTGTTACCCCATCCATGGCCTAGACTCTGCGGTGTGACCCGCAGAGGTGGCGACTCTGGTGCCCCGTTGCTAAACCTGATAGGTTAAACTAGCAGATGGACACTAACAATATTAACTCCAGTGCGGAGGAGATACGGATGCGATTTTTCGTTTAGCCTTCAAAGGCGCGAATGGCTCTTAATACCTTTGGCCTCGGAGGCAAACTAGCAGAGGGGAAATGACAATGTTAACTCCAGTACTGAGGAGGTACGGATGGCATTTTTCGCTACGCCTTCAATGGCTCGAATGGCTCGATCATCATCAGCCTATATTAGTCCACAGCTGGCTATAGGCCCTGTTGGCACTTGGTCTTAAAAGCGATACCTCGCTATAACAAGGTCAGGTCGACTTTTATAACACCTTCAGTCGAAGTGTGATCAGTTTTGTCTGAATATACACGTCGCCCTCGGAGACTGTATCCGGATGATGGGGCATACATACTAGGCGATGGACGCCCCAACAAAGTGCCTGACATTTTGCCAATATATTCGAGCCTGAGAAGATAGCACACAATCTATGATAAATATGATAATGCTTCTGGCTTATACATTTTAAATCTTGTATTGAGGTTCTGTCTGAGCTCCTTTAATGTTCTCTCCCCAGTGAAGTCCCTCCTCAGATGGAGACACTGGAACTTTTGGTAAAAAAGTGGGGGGGGGGGAGAAACGGTACGGTGAAGTAGACGAGTGGTAAGACTAGGCACGTCACCCACTGTCCTGTATCAGATTGTCCATCATTATCACCAACCAAGGTACCATTACCCTTTACCGTCGGATATGACAGGGTTCTCCGCAATTAAATATATATCGTCTAGCGGGAACACCATGGAGTTATGGTGTCAGTGGATTCATAACCAAGTATTTTTCATGAAAACAATAACATACCCAAGCAGACACCTGTTTTGGTGTTTTCTGCAACTGGACCTGATTCAAGTACTTATGTTGTTCAGTTCAGAGAACTAACAAGCTATATGTAGATATCATTAACTACCATCTTTATATTACATACAAATACCTATAATTACACAGCAAGGGTTATAGCGAAATAACCCCTTGTAAATAAGTTATCCATACCATAACATATTTTATTTTATATTTGTAATGTTAAAAGTCCTATTTGAACTAAATTCAATTATGGACAGTTAATTAAGGATATACATAAGAAGTAGGTACCTATGTTCATGTGAATCCCAGATCTCATAATAGCAAGATCAATTAAATTTATTAATTCTAAAAATGAGCACATTACCAAGCATGTGATCAACAAATAAATCCTGAATTAAATAAAATTAAAACTATCACATTCAAACTGAAAATATTCTACTAAGCAGAACTCCACTCATTGAAATATTAGACCTTGCATTTTAGAGCAGTAATTTCTGATCAGCAAGATTTTATGAATACCATAATCCTATTTAATAAATTGATGAATCTAAATGGTTCATAGTAAAGTTTCAAATAGAAACCAGAACTTTACTCATTTAAATAATGAAATACCTATATTACCTACACATACAATATTTTCATACTTAGATCACTGCCTTTTACCCAGTTTATGACAGTTTTAAACATTGTCCGGCCCCACGAAGCGATCTGCTGTACAGCGACAGAACTGCGGCGTCACCGGCTGCCACTATCCAGACCTAAGCTCCAACGAAGTGACCTGCATGACGGCGCACAATACAACTGCAGAACGGCGTCGCCGGCTGCCACTATCCAGATCCATGTGTACCTATATGTGCTTCAGGGGCACTTTGTGTGATGCTAAGTATCGTTGATTTCTGATCAATTAGATTTGATAAACACTCAATATTTTGTTTTACACAACTTTAAAGTCTTAGAAGTTATGCCCTAAGATCTTTGACTTGTTTGACTGTTATTTATGTATTACATGTTAGTACCTACTTAGTTACATGTCATACATTTTATTTTCACATAGCGTTTGTCCGTCTTTCACCAGCAGATAACAAACAGGTCTTCAAACCATGCTGTCCGTTTCGAAACACATATAATATTACCGTTTTGCACAAAAACAAAACGGATATTATGTGAGTGGAGAAACGGACAGCATCAGCAAGGTACTTGCTGGTGTTGATGACACTATGAGTTGACATTGACAGTTACTGCAGATGTCACAATGACAGACTTGCTGCTATGACTTTGACGGAAAAACACACAGCATGACTACAAAAAGACGATAAAAGCACATAAATACATCCATATTTCAAATTGCAATTCTTCAAACCATGCTGTCCGTTTCTCCACTCACATAATATCCGTTTTGTTTTTGTGCAAAACGGTAATATTATAACCTTCAAACAATATAATTAACATACATAACAGCCTTTGTACTTTCTCTACTCCTAGTATTTATTTCTGTCTTTTTGTGGTACAATGAAGTATTATCTATCTATCTACATAATTAATCACTTGAATAACAAAGAAAATTGCAATTAAAGAAGCGAGTTACATATAAACAGTACCGGCGATAAATTTTACACATCAACCTTCATTAATTTAAGATATTTTATTTAACTAATTAATCTATGGTTGAAATATGTATCTGTGTATCTAAGCTGAAATAAACGTATTGAATTGAATTTGGAAGAGACAAAACTGGACGCGACCGCACTGTGCGACAGAGATAACGCTCTATCAAGCCGAAACGGACTTAATTCTGACGCGCTGTCTGTACCTACTTCTCGAGTTTGTTGATATAGACGAGCTTTTGTCTTGTTTTTTCTGGATCAAAGTGGCTAGTTTAATTTATTATCCAGATCTTGAACTAAAACACAAATACCCTACACACTGCACCAACACCCATGTAAAACCGCCTTTCTTATATTTGACATAAGACCAATATTAATATTGTAATGTTACACCTAGTTTAACAACAATAAATTATTTTATCTTTACCCGCTCCTCGCCCGTGGTCCCAGCTGGCTGGATCAGCGGACAGAACTATCGAAAAAATTTACGGTAGTCCAGTCAACTGGACTATAGAAGATTCTTTCATTCCGTGGTCCAGTTGACTGGATCACTTTACCATCGATAAAATAAATAATAGTTTAAAAAAACTAAAAACACGCTTTTTATAGAAAACCGAACTAAAAAATAGAAAATAAATTTTAATGAATTTAAATTAAGAAAATAGTGTTAAAAATTTTAATGAATATAAGTTAATAATAGTGTGAATAAAAAAAATTATTTTATTTTAAAAAAAGCGTGGGGTTTAAAATATTATCGAAATGATAATCACTCTACTCATATCTGTCAATAAAATATTTATAACTATTGACACCATGCACCCCACGCTTTTTTTAATAAAATATCTTCGCTGGTACAGTTAACTGGACTTACATTTTGTATACATAGAGTTTTCCCCTAAATAATTTTCAATTAGAAACAAAATAACCCAAAAACACCCCTCCACCTTTACAGATCGGTACAATACGCTACCCAGCGCACATGTTCATAGTGGCGTCGAGTTCGGAACATCTCTACAACATGTATAAGGACACCATAACTGCAGAGGGAGAGAAACCAACCATAACTCTGGCGAATGTGCATCCTGGTAAGGACTCGTCCATGAATTACGTTAGGCTTGAAAGCCCCCACCCCCCTTCCATTCGAGCCTTGCGTAGTATATCAGTCTTCAATTCAATTTATTTATTAATACCATAAGATCACAAGGAACACTTAGTCATGTCAAATATGTACTTAAATTATTTACATTTCAAAGCACACAAGATCATAGAAAATAAATAAACAACAGAAAATAATATATTATGAGAATAGCATTGTCAAAAATGTAAAGTGTAAATTAAAACGTTAATGTCAGATTAAATATCAATCATCAGTTGCGAAAATATTTTTGGTCAGAAAAGCTTCGTCTAATCTATACTCTTAACAATTAATCGTTTTTTAATAAATGCTTTAAAATTTACATCTGACATTGTTAGTACATTAAATGTTAACGAAAATTTTTATCGGTAACAAATTGTTAAGCTTAATTGAATTACAGACAAAACTTTTAGATATCTTACCTATTCTTGTTGTCGGGACCACTAGGATATTTTCATGTCTTTTATTGTAATCGTGTAATCAAGGAGAATTGTTGGCATGGGTACCAGAAGACGAAGGCTTCTGGTACCCATGCCAACAATTCTCCTTATTTTCAGGCTAAATGAAATCTGTGAAAGAAACGTCAAAGCTTTATTCATTTTCTTATGAAATCTACACCATGCAATAACTAAATGCACTTTAAAAAATCAAAATGATATCCCAAAAAAATCGACTTCGACGGGACTTGAACCCGCATCCTTGCGTCAATACGGGAATGTGCTAACCAACGACCCCATGCGGTCAAGTAACGAAGTCGAAAAAAAATTAAATTGCTCTTTTCCTTCACAGATGTATTCGATAGAATCCTTAACTTCATGTACACGGGAACTTGCGACGTGGCCGAGCTAGGCCCCTGCAGTCTCAAGATAAGGAGGGAAGATCTCGTCGGGAAGAAAGAAAAGGACAACGATATCGAGCTTGAGGAAATTGGTAAGAAATTTGGAAAAAGTATTGTCCCGTGAGATCCCATTAAAAGTTTGCTTAGCACAAAAGTTCCTTTGGGTTAATCAATATTACAAATTCTCTTATATTCCCACTGTAACGTAACCGTTAATTTATCGTTAGACGACTATCGTCTCTAGACGACTATCGTCTCTAGACGACTATCGTCTCTAGACGACTATCGTCTCTAGACGACTATCGTCTCTAGACGACTATCGTCTCTAGACGACTATCGTCTCTAGACGACTATCGTCTCTAGCTGCTCTCATTCCCATTATAACGACTGTTTGTCGTCATTGTGTCATCGCGGTTTTTGATCGTGGCGACATTTTACGATATTTTTATCGTGGCTACGTCGAATAGTCGCATCAACGACACAATATTTGCAATGAAAACAAAATTACCACCGATGGCATCGATGTTGGATCAGACTTTGTTTATGCTACTTTGAAAAAACGAGGAGGCTGTATATTCGGCTGTATATCTTTTCTATGTATGTTCACCGATTTTTCCGTCAATGTTGGACCGATTTCTATGATTTATTTTAGTTTTCTAAAAAGAATGAACGATCTCGGGCTGGTCCCATATAAATTGAAGTCCCGAGGAATTACTATTTGTGCCACAAAACTTATAATAGTAACAATTTATAGGCATTCGTAGTCGGTTTTAGTTATTCTAAAACACATCAAATTAAATCATTAAAATTTCACCTCCAACAGAAAACCCCACCGAAGTGTCAGCATTCGAGGTCCGCAACAGTCAAAAGAAGCGGTCTAAAAACAAGCGCGCCGTAGAAACGCCGCCGCGGCAAACGCACGTGTACTGCGATCCTGTGAAGCTGGTGCAAGCCGCCGCCAAGAGACTGCAAGTTATGACCTTACATAAACTGCTCGACAAATTCTAGTAAGTATTCAAATATAACGTTAAAGCCGGTTTTAAAAATGCTAGATGTAGCGATCTAGAGAAACCACGCTTGGCCGGTATTCGATTCAGGTATTTGTTCTTATTTAAAGTGGTTAGCTGTGTGGTGCCGGCTTAGAATTTGCACCACCCCAACTCTTCCCGCGGGTGTCGTAAGAGGCGACTTACTTAGCGATAAAAGTGTTCTTTTTGCAATAAATTTTTACACTCTTATAAAACCGTGGATAATTCGGCCACACTATCTACTAAATCAAAAATCAAATAAAAATATATTATTTTGAAAAACAAGATATTTTGTTAGTAAAACTATTATAGATAATAAACTCCCACTTTCCAGTTACAGAGATGGCAAAATCTGCCTAAAGGACAGTGCAGACTACACCAAAAGATCTCCAATGGTTTGGAACCCCGACACCTTACCTGAGTTGGTCGACACACGCGTGTGTTCCAAAGATGGCGCTCTGGTCCCCGCGCACAAGTGTGTGCTCGCCGCTAGGCTTGACTACTTCAATGGGATGTTTATGCATTCTTGGACAGAGGTTAGTTGTTTATTTAGTTAAAATAATGAAGACAGAAACAGACTGAGCCTATGACACGCAAGTTTTATAAATAAACTAGCTTCTGCCCGCGGCTTCGCACGCGTTGTTTCTATGGAAACGTTTTGAGGTTATTTCTATCGCATGGGAACTGATTTATGGGATAAAAATCGCCTTTGTTTAATTCCAGCGTTAGACTTACCTGTATGCAAAATTTCAGCCCGATCCGTTCTGTAGTTTTGGCGTGAAGAAGTAACAAACATCCATCCATCCATACATCCATCCATCCAAACTTTCGCATTAATAATATTAGTGTCATGTGATAAACAAAACGATATTTTCCGTGCACATTATACATATATTTGAAAGTACCCGGTAGCTGGCGTAGGTACTTTCAAACGGGCCCATAATATTATGCCAAGTGAAAGCGACCGTCCCTTACGAAATATACTTACATAGTTATCTGACATACCTATTTATTAATACCAAATTATATTACTTCGATATTATTTATGTTTGTCAAAACAAAGGCTATTTACGGTCTTATCAGATCTACCGCTAATCCCTATATATAATTCTAATGTAATCCAAACAACGCAAGGTTTAAAGAATTACCTATCAAACAAACATGATCTCTTTTCGGCTACTTCCCGAATGTTAAAACATCAATCATGATAATCTAGATTCGTCAGCATTGAACGATATGTTTTATTGCGTCTGATCGCTGGTCTTATCTAAGGTATTACCGGTTTAAATGCCACTTTTTTGCGTAGGTCTAGGTACCTATACTAGTATAAGGTTCAAGTCCCGTCGAAGTCGAAAATTTTTGCGATATTATTTGATTTCTTAGAAATTACCCTTAGTGTGGGGTTACGCACTATAATAACAAAAAACCTTATACTAGTATAGTTCCCGCCAAACATTTATTCCGGTGACGGGCAGCGAGAATGGGAAGTTTGCGCAGGTACACTTATTTATATGCCGCCGACAACGCAGCAGGCGGAAGAGATAGGTACAGCTTCGTATTGTTCTGTGTCGCTCTTTCATTGTTAGATACAAAAACTCGCAGTGAATAATTGATGCGACTGTCCAGAAGGTAACCGCCCACCAATTTGGTCTAAGAATTGCGTTCCGCGCATCTTTGTCATGTGATTCGCCAGAGGACAAGAAGTTTGACGATTATTATACTTACGGCACCTACTAGTATAGGCACACCTAAAATATATATACAAGTATGTAATACAATGTATTACTTGGGAAATTCGTGAGAGAAAAGACGATACAAAACGGCGAGCACAAGGAGCCTCGAAATTTTTAAAGATTTTTTAGCAACGCTTAGGAAAATTGTGTCAGAAAAGACAATACATTTAAAACAAGCCAGCGGAGCGAGCCTCTACAATTTTAAAGACTTAGCGATTGGGAAATTTGCGAAAGAAAAGACTAAAATATAGGCTAGCGGAGCGAGTATCGAATTTTTCAATATTGCTTATCGACTTATAGGAAATTTGTGGAAGAAACGGAAAAAAGACTGTAAAAACGGCGAGCGAAGCGAGCCTCGAAAATTTTAAAGACAATAGACCATTGAGAAGTTTGTGATGTGAACAAAAAGGAAGAAAATACGATATAACAGCGCTGACGAGCGGTGTGAGCTGCGACAATTATTGAGACTTTAACGGTAGGAAAATTAGAGGAAGTGAAGGAATAAAATAATGGCGAATGTAGCTAGTGAGCCGCAAAAATTTTACGTCATTTCTAGCGAAAGTTGGGAAAAAGAACGTATCCATAAATTCAAAAGTAACACTGTTAGTCTGTCTGTTTTTACAACTAAACGGCCAAACAGAACTTAATAAAATTTGGCAGGGAGCTAAACGGTCCCGGACAGAGGCTACCTGAAAGCGCGTGCGAAGACGCGGGCTGAAGTTAGTTATTAATATACGAAATTAATTCTATTTTTGATACATTGAAATGATATTATTTGATTTCTTAAATTATATTCTTTTCGATCGAAGATGATTTACTATGAGATTTTATATGAGAACCCTTTTTAGGGTTAAGCCTTTGCCATTATTTTTCCTAGTAAATTTTCTACTTGTACCAATTTTGTGCAATAATGAATTTTGTTTTAAGCGGAACAGCATAAGACAGGCTGTGATATTTTAATCACATTCTTAATCTACGTCACTTTCACGAAAAGATCTAAGGTACTCTCGTAGTTTACGCAAACCCCTTAAAAACCATTACGCCTTGTACTTATAATTGGTACACGAGTCTATGATAAAATAGTCACCTTTGTACATACATACATACCTAATTAAAAAGTCATAAAACCCAGGCTTTATGGCTTTTTAATTATGTACAATAATTAAATATAGGTGCGAATTTCAATTGGAAATACTAGTTCTCATTTATTTCTATTATGTAATTGTAATTTTCTTTGTGAATAAAGATTTACCCACACCTACTAATATTATAAAAAGTGTAGATAGGTATTAATAAATTCAATGACATAAAATTGTAATAAAAACCACATAAATTGAACTCGATGATACCACAATCCGCTGCGATAAATAATCTGGTCAAGATCGTCATAAAACTGTTAAAATTAGGTATCTTTATTATTACAGAGCAAGCAGCTATCGACCGTGACGTTGCCGATTAACTATGGAATTCTACAGCCCGTTATATCTTTCCTTTACACTGACTCCTGCCCTGTAGTCGAGAACTGCACAGAAAGTATTGACTTCATCTGCAACATGCTTATCGTCGCAGACCAACTTTTCATCTCTCGGCTCAGCGAAATGTGCCAAATTGCACTGGCAAATATGATAACACTGCGGAATTGCACGGAACTATGCCAATTCGCGCATACTTACAACGCTTTCCAACTCAAAGATTGCTGTATGCAGTTCATATCTCTAAACCTATCATCAATATTAGAGAATCGGTCCCTAGATCTGCTAGAACATGCGCTATTAGATGACATAACTAAGTACTACTGCAAGTTTAACCCTATTATGTCGTCTAGGGTTATAACACCATTCTGCAACGCGCCAAGCGATGAAATCATTGAAGAGTACGGTAGAAACTACCCTGTAGATATAGATTTCGTTGACGAGGATGTTAAAAGAGAAGATAGCATAGAACTTCCGAAAAAGAAAGTTAAATCGAAGAAAGTTGAGTACACGGAGAGCGAAAAATCCAGGATGCGATATGAATCTGTCAGCTCAGTCAACTCTTTAGATTTGTCGAATGATATGTCTGGCGATATCACATTGTCCCTCAGCAAGGTGAAGGACGAAAAGGAAAAAAGCTTGGAGAAATCAAAACAACAAAAGTGGACAGAAGTACCGTCAACTCAAAAGCAAAAAGTCGTACAAGCAAGGCTAAAAGCCATTAGCAACGCTAAAGACATCCTAAACGAGGTTCCTGTCGAAAATTTCACGCAACTTAACAAATCAAGTGCCATCAATATACCAGACATGCATCGACGGTCAACATCTCCCGAGGTATTCGAACCCAAAAGCCCCCAGGGCAGTGTATTCATTAGCCACGTAGGCCCAAAGCTATCTCAGAAGCAGCGTAAGAAATTATCAATGGAAGCTTTAGATCAGACTCCTAAAAGTCTGAACGATTACTTGACCAAGACTAGTGCGAGTCCAGAAAAGCCTAAAAACCCTTGGAAGTTAATTGAAGCACCGGTTGCGAGTAGCAGCCCTAGAGCTAAGCCGGTTCAGTTTGATCAGATATTGACAGACCAAAAGAAGCAGAAGAATGATTTTTCGAGAATCATGAGCAAGCCTTTGGCTTGGACACAGGTAAATATTCTTTGAGTAATTATGAACATGTTTGAATTATTGGATCACTGCACTTTTTCACTATCAAAATTAAAAATAAACAATTTATTCAAATACTAGCTTCTGCCCGCGGCTTCGCACGCGTTATTTCTACGAAACGTTCAAAGGTAATTTCTATCCCATGGGAGCTGATCTATGGGATAAAAAGTAGCCTATGTTTGATTCCAGGCATAGAGCTACACCCGTGCAAAATTTCAGCTCAATCTGTTCAGTAGTTTTGGCGTGAAGACGTAACAAACATCCATCCATCTATACATCCATCCAAACTTTCGCATTTATAATATTAGTGTGATATCCCAAGACAAATGCTTAACATATGAATAATAACTTAAATTCTATAGATTACGTGTGCCTGAACAAGGTCAAATCTCTGTCTGGTAGCCTGTTTTAATCCAGGATGTACGCTATCTTGGTACCAAATTATATCCAAACCCGTTCAGCCGTTAGAGCGTGCGTGATGGAGTAACAAACATATTGTATATGATTTTCTAAGAAGTATAAATGAGTGCTGTTCATGGTTGCATGATCCATGCATCATTCAATTCAAACATACTTACATCACAAAATCTTAAATCCTAATTCACATTTTTTGACTCGAGTATCAGATCCCATCTTGCGGCGTACGTATCTTAAAAGTCCACAGTTGATTGTTGAGCCAGCCAAAGTAAATACCAGCCTAGAAATTCGGTGTTACATTACATAATATTGCCTGCATTTAAAAGATATTAAAACTAAGATAGTGTAAGCTATGTAATCTAGTACAAACTGGATTCCAATCAGAACAGAAACCTAATACCTAAATAATACAATGAAAGTCTATTGTTACTTAATGAAAGATTATAAAACCAATATGTTAAACTTACATAAATCATTGATTGATTCATAGGTAAGTAGGTACCTTCAATTTTTTATATTTGCTACAATGGATATACTTGGTTTATCTGATGAAGTTAAGTTTTGTTACCAAATGTTGGCACATTTGGTAAAATAGAGTACCTTATCTTGACTCTGTTCTAGAGTCCTTTTATGTCTCAAGTGTCCCTCTCTCGCCATTTTCGCCGAACCACGGGACCTACCGCGGCCCGACTGGCGTCCCCTCTTTCTCCTATACATGACCCCATTCTTCCATCGCGTTTCCTCCCCCCGATTAGGACACAGACAGGACAGACAGTTGAAACTGTGAATGTCGACCGCTGTGACCAGATGGTCATCGTCTCCCCCATACTACTAGGTGTGCGTCGTAGGTATACTAGGTCTTTATCAATACTCGACTTTGACACTGAGACCACCGACCGACCGGTGGTCTCAGTGTCAAAGTCGAGCATTGTTAATATAGCATCTTGATGATGTCTCGTGGAGAGACGAAACTAGTCGACGACATATTTTTGATGAGTTTTCATTTTGTAATTGGTGTGGTCTTTTCTTTTACAAATTAAGTTGTATTCGTGCTTAAAGTTGGAAGGTAATTTACTTAGCAATTTTTGTGGGACGGCGGGCAGTACACACGAATTACGTTTTGTTGGATCTTATCAGAAAAGATTTTGCGCGGAATTGTTACTAAATATTGTTTTATCCTAATATTACTCACACTCTCACTCAGACCATTTGTTCTAGTCACGCGGGAATGAAATTATACCAAGAATTACATGATGCTCAGATCTCAATGTTGTTTACAGTTGGAAGACAAAGCCATAGAACAACTAGAGAGGTTCTACAATGCGCATGAGTCTGATGAGGAGTACATCACAGTTTCCCGCATCGAGCTTCAAGTGTCCTCTCCTCAATGGCTGCACACTACATCTAAGTGATATTTACATTATGTATATCTATTTATACCCTTATAATATTAAATGAAGTACAACATTTGTAGGGTTTTATTTATTAACATAAATCGTGTAGGTTAATTTTTAAATTTCAAGCCTGGTAGGATTATGACCTGTCCATTTATGAATTTAGATCTAAATAAAACCAGCCAAGTCGGAGGCCATGTTAATTTAATATAAGCAGACACTATGCTTTCATTAAATTGACCAATAAAATTTCTCTTTTATTCCCTGTAAATTTTAAGTCTATTATTAAATTTTTCACATTTGTTGTTTTAGTGGCAATAGAAATATACAGTGGTGTTGATTCAGATGCCGCCAAAACTAAACTAATTTGACAGACTAAAAATAATGCAATCCTTATATTTCGATCGGTTATGAAAGGGACGGCAACATCTTTAGTCCTGTCAAATTAGTTTAGTTTTGGCTACAACTTAATCGACACCATTGTCTTAATTTCCCATATTGTAATGAATTACCTAATACATCCAAGTACCTAGGTATAATGGTTCATGAGATACAGACAGCAGGGACTTAGTAATAGGGTCCCTTTAGATACGAACCCTAAAAACAGACAGAAATTCAAGCCGATCTGACCTACTACACAGATAAGAACAATATTAAGTTAGGTAGGTAATGAGAAAAATAATGTAAAAGCAATAAAATTAAATAACTTTATTCTATGTACAAACTAAAACCAGGCACTAAATTAAATTTTCACTATTTTTTTGGCGGGAATCTTTTCAGCAGTTGGTTCATTTGTTTATGTGTTAGATTTTTCTCCCCTGGGACAAGAATACCTTTTTTCGCTTGCTCCCTTTGAGTGGCCATTTTGTTGGCATATTCTTTGTAACAGCCTTGAAACGATGAAATCTCTTTCAAGCACTCTTGTTGATTAAATTCGGCTTTCTTGAAACAGGCAAACATTACAGCCAGCTCTTGCATACAAGCAGAATCATTTGTT
The DNA here is from genome assembly GCA_963564075.1 of Eupithecia subfuscata. Classification (NCBI taxonomy): domain Eukaryota; kingdom Metazoa; phylum Arthropoda; class Insecta; order Lepidoptera; family Geometridae; genus Eupithecia; species Eupithecia subfuscata. The sequence continues at coordinate 11,113,811 of OY751114.1, forward strand.
TTGTCCCCCTTGCCAGAAACAGTCTTTTTCAGCTCCAATGGTAGAAGCATTTGAAAAGGAACAGGTTCCTTTTGAGGCCTTCTCGCATTTCTCAAAAGAGTCGAATTTAACCTCATATTGGCTAGGTTTCACTGAGAATACAAAAATATTTCAACTCTTTCTCATTGGAAATTTCTCAGGAAAAAGTGAGGTTATGTTTGGTTGGATAAATATTTTTGACATTGACAGTGACATTTATTTGACATGAGCTGAAAGCGCTCAAAAACATCATAATGTCGTACTAGTATGTTTTTGAACCGCCGCCGGCGCGGACGGCGGCGCCGTGCCGCCGCGCCGCCGCCGTGGTGGTTCTCGAAGTACCGGTTGCGGTTGGGTCCCGCCCGAGCCGAAACCTCAGCTTCATAAACTTCAATTGAACCTACCCAAAACGAACATGATGAGAGAAATTACAGTAGACGTAAACGTCTTTAAAGAGCACCTTTACCGTTCAATTTAGGTATACCAATGACCGCCTGATTCTGATAGGTGTAGAGTACGTACGCGCAAATCTTTATGAGCTCTGCTCTGTGAAGTTGGCTTCAACAGCTGCGCGTGCGCACTAAAATAAGGCGTTGAGGGGTTATAACGGGGTGACAGGGGATTTGTCTGTCAAACCAGGGTTGCCAGCAAAAATTAGCAATGAATTTTATTTTGTCTAGCACGTATTTTGTTCTGCATTATTTCATTATAACTTCAATACTTATAAGAATATTTAAATACATCTCATACCTACTCAATGACTAATGAATAAATTAAACGTTTTATAATTATTTTTTCAATTAATTATTTTTTCTCATAGTAGTTATGAGAAAAAACAGTCAGTCTCATGCATTAATCAAAACTACAAGAGTCACATCATCACCACTTTCTAGGTCTATCTTTCGTACGTGCGCGAAGCCGGGGTGGGTCGCTAGTTGATAAGTATCACTTTTCTATTTAATTGTACTTGCGCACTTATGTTTCCGACTTATGTGCCTAAGTATTATGTACTTAAGTTCACAGAGCTCATTTAGTTTTAGGATCACTATAACTAGTTTTCGAAAGTAGGTAGGTAAGTAATTTTCCTGTTAGGTAATAAAAAACGTCTACCGACTTCCAATAGAAAATCTACTTATAGTTAAAAATTAGTAGGTACAACTTTCAGAAAATTTCTGACGCGACCTAGAGAATTAGAGATACGTAAACACTGTACGTTTGACAAGTTTACTAAGTTAACTTTGCGTTAAAGTGGGTAGGTACGTATATATAGGGTAAACTACGCGTTATGCAGTAATCTAATCAGTAAGTACTTAGAATACCTTTAAAGGCTCAAAGGTTAGCCTTAGTACCTCCCCAGTATGTTGCTATATAGGTAATAAACAGTAAGAACAAGTTAGTATACACAACCAATTATAATTTTACATACATATTATCAAAAAGCCAATAGCCTAGGCATGTTTTAAAATTATGAACCTACTGTAAGTAGGTAAGGTACCTCATGTAGGTAAATATTAATTGAGTGCTCATGTAGGTAAGCATTAAATAAGATTTTGCTAGGTAGCTACCTACATAGGTACCTACCTATACACAGGTTACCTACCTACCCTTAATCTAATATAAAGTAAGGGATCTGCGATCTGGTCTCAGAGTAGGTATAGGTACCTACATGTTGTGCATTTATAATAGGTACCTACCTAAGTCACATATGACGATAATTCTTCCTGTGACATAAGTAGGTATAGATGGCCCTCGTCCCCTGCCGTGCCCAGAAGGGATATTCAATTCAGACTCTACGCTACCAAATCATCGACACGGAATCATAAATACTTAATTAAATAAATAAATAATGCTGGACAATCCACACCTAGCCCCAAGCTAAGCAGAGCTTGTGTTATGGGTACTAGATAGATGACTGATATAGGTACATAATATAATACATTAGGTACATAGATAGATATTTTTTATTATACATAGAAACGACCAGAACACCCGGAACAAATATTTGTAGATCGTACAAACATTTGTCCCAAGGCGGGAATCGAACCCGCAACCTCCTGCGTCGCAGGCGGACCTTCGCCCGCCGCCGCGCCACATTGGTCGTCGTACACAGATTCGCGCGAAGTTCAAATATTTTGGCGGTATTTTCTACGTTCTGCAAGAGATATTACTATTACATACACTATTACCTACCAGAAAAGTAGTTTTCCACAAATCGTAGACCATTTTCTATGAATCCATGTTACAATAAAGTAGTTCCTACCTATTATGATTAAATGTAGCTTTTGGTAATATTATGTTGATTTTTAATTATAATAATAAAGCTCTTATATTATTATTAACTGCTCCAAAAATAGCACTAAATCGAGATTTTTTAAAACGTAAGGAAATTAGAATATGTTTTATTAATTTATGGATAGAGTCAAGCGGGGTAATTATAAGACGAAAACAACTTTTGCGTTTTCAGGCTCCCAAAAACAGTTAATGTTATTACTGAATTCGCTATACCATATATTGGCATGTAATCTACTCTGCATCATTATCAATTTTCTAATAAAGATTCAAAATTCTAGACTTTTGACATAAAATATGTGTCTTATATTTTTCCGCCACTATGGGGTAGGTAAATATGAAACATCGGTGTCCAAATATTACTACAGACAATTTATACGGTTTACGACTTATTCAACTGCGTGAGTTATTTTAAGACAGAGAAGGGTAAAAATAATACAAAATAGCTTTGACAGTCCAAAAAATCTCTATATATAAATTAAAAAAATTAGTAATATCAACATTCTATTATTCTTTGCTTATTTTCTTTAAGTTTTTGTAGTGTTATTACTAGGTAAACAAGTAGGTACTTAGTTCAAAATGATGGTAAGACTTAATACTATCTCATTAATGAGATCTCAATTAAAACACATAACAAATACATGGCCACAAAGCTTGAAGTGAGGTACAAAAATGAAAATGGGGTCAAATATGAGAAATTTTCACGTTAATAAATATGATACTTTTCTAGGTCAACATCAAACATAAGTTCTCCTCTTTTATTATTTTTTTAGTTAGGATTTGCCAGTTCCATGACAATTTCGTTTTTGTGGATCAAATAAATTATAATTTATATTTTTTGGTTTCGGTACGTAATTTGGCGGCATTGCAATAATCCTCTAAGTTCTTGTCTTATTTTTATACAACTGCTGTCTTACATTTTCCCGAAAGCGTGTCTCATTTTTTCCCTAAAAAAGAATCTGTTCTCACTATGCGCTAGCGACAGATAGACTTAAAGCGAATAGTAGGGGTGATAATGGCGCCACTACATATTTAATTTAATCATTAAGTTATACAAAGAATTATCAAAAAATCGGTAATAGTTTTGTTTTGTGTTATTCAATCAAAAACCTTGTTTGGAGAGCTTGGTGGCCACCAATAGGAACTAAACTCTTGAAACAAGTATCTGCCTAAATAATACAGTACAAAACTATTAAAGATACATTTAAAAAAGCTTTTGATAGATATCGTCTACGCGCGGTCCGATTTTTTTATAATTCCTTTGTATAACGTAATTATAAAATTAAATATGTAGTGGCGCCACTATCATCCCTACTATTCACCGGCGAGTCACCTGCGGCGCAAGGACAACCCATGCAGCGTTGGGTTGCGGGAGGCCGTGCGCGCGCGGGCTACAAGCGGGCGACGGTAAACAAAGTTTGTCAAGACTGACATAAAGTTTTCGCGTCAAATTTTTTGATCAGAAATGTTAAGTTACATAATTCTTCAACAGTAATTTTGTAAGGATTGCCAAAAATACATTACTTATCCATTACATTTTAAGGTTCATTTTAAACTGAACTATGGCTAGTAAAAGATGTTTTATTGAGTTTTTTTTTTGTATAAGTCTTATTTTTACCCAAAATATCGTCTGTCTTATAATAACCCCGCTTGACCCTAACTATTTTTCTGGTAGTTTAATTCCATGCCAGGCGCGGTCGCAGCCCAAGACTTTGGGGGGGGGTCACACTTGGTGCGGGCCGTAGCACCAAATGTACTTGTAGGCGGTTGCAGACCCCACTGAAAAGCACTTAACTTTATCGGCGAGCGGAGCGAGCCGCGGAAAATTTATACTCAACTCCCAACAATAGTAGGTATAAGTTATAGCGAGCGAAGCGAGCCTCGAAATATTTGAGATGTTTTCTGAAGTTTGGGCAAAAGTAAGCAAGAGTAGGTCTACTTGCTTACTCTCGCCCGCATCATTTATTTTGTTGTTGATAGGTATCTATAAAAAATAAATGATAGCGAGCGTAGCAAGCCCCGAAAATCTTAGAGACTTGTGGTAGTAGATATAAAGCTATGAATATAAATAAACGAAGCGGAGCAAGGGCATCAACAAAAAATTGAAAATACAAAAAAAGACATGGAAAAAAAATGTAGCGGCGAGCGGAGCGAGCCGCCGAAATTTTTGTTACTTTTTCGGGTAACTACCCGAGCAAAATGATGTTAAACACACTGGACCAAATACAGAGAAGGACAAAATACTATCGGCGAGCGGAGCGAGCCGCAAAATGCAGTGTTTTGCATATTGGCCGCAAACATGACATCCCTTCCCCCAACTCCCAACCCAACAATAGGAAGTATAAGTAATGGCGAGCGAAACGAGCCTCAAAAATGTTGGAGATTTTTTCTGATGTTTGGGGAAAAGTAAGCCAGAGCCTATGACAAAATAAAGTGAGTGAAACCTGCCCATAAAATTTTAAATAGTTTGCGGTGGTAGATATAAAGCTATGAATATAAATCGGGACGAGCGGAGCAAAGGAGATTAACAAAAAATTAGAAATACAAAAAAGACATCGAAAAAGATGTAGCGGCGAGCGGAGCGAGCCGAATTTTTTTTCCCTTTTTCGGTTTGTCACAAACTGGTTCAGAACATATATAACAGCGAGTGGAGCGAGCTCTGAATGAGCTGCAGCCTTTTTTGAAATTGGTGAGGTAGCGTCCATGCAAGACCCTTATGCTAGAAGCATGAAGCTAAATTATGAGCTACTAGCTTCTGCCCGCGGCTTCGCACGCTTCTTTCTATGGAAACGTTCAAAGGTAATTTCTATCCCATGGGAACTGATTTATGGGATAAATAGTAGCCTATGTTTGATTCCAGGCTTATAGCTACACCGATGCAAAATTTTAGCTCAATCTGTTCAGTAGTTTTGGTGTGAAGACGTAACAAACATCCATCCATCCATCTATCCATACAAACTTTCGCATTTATAATATGAGTGTGATAGTGTGAGGAACAATTTTAAAGTTTCTCAAAGTTTCTTCAAGCTCATAATTAAGCTTCCTTGTCTTGCATGGACGCTACCTCACCAATTTCAAAAAAGGCTGCGGCTCATTCAGAGCTCGCTGTTATTTATTTTATGAACCAGTTTGTGACAACCCGAAAAAGGGAACAAAAATTTCGAAGGCTCGCTCCGCTCGCTGCTACATCTTTTTCAATGTCTTTTTTGTATTTCTAATTTTTTGTTAATCTCCTTTGCTCCGCTCGCCCCGATTTATATTCATAGCTTTATATCTACCACCGCAAACTTTTTAAAATTTTCGGGGCAGGTTTCGCTCACTTTATTTTGTCATAGGCTCTGGCTTACTTTTCCCCAAACATCAGAAAAAATCTCCAACAATTTTGAGGCTCGTTTCGCTCGCCATTACTTATACTTCCTATTGTTGGGTTGGGAGTTGGTGAAAGGGATGCCATGTTTGCGGCCAATATGCAAAACACTGCATTTTGCGGCTCGCTCCGCTCGCCGATACTATTTTGTCCTTCTCTGTATTTGGTCCAGTGCTTGACACTTGTTTAACATCATTTTGCTCGGGTAGTTAACCGAAAAAGTAACAAAAATTTCGGCGGCTCGTTCCGCTCGCCGTTACATTTTTTTCCATGTCTTTTTTGTATTTCCAATTTTTTGTTGATGCCCTTGCTCCGCTCGCCCCTATTTATATTCATAGCTTCATATCTACTACCGCAAGTCTCTAAGATTTTCGGGGCTTGCTACGCTTGCTATCATTTATTTTTTTATAGATACCTATCAACAACAAAATACATGATGCGGGCGAGAGTAAGCAAGTGGATCTACTCTTGCTTACTTTTGCCCAAACTTCAGAAAACATCTCAAAAATTTCGATTTCGAGGCTCGCTTCGCTCGCTATAACTTATACCTACTATTGTTGGGAGTTGAGTATAAATTTTCCGCGGCTCGCTCCGCTCGCCGATAAAGTTTAGTGGTTATCAGTGTTGTCTGCAACCGCCTACAAGTACATTTGGTGCTACGGCCCGCACCAAGTGCGACCCCCCCCCCCCCCCCCCCCAAAGTCTTGGGCTGCGACCGCGCCTGGCCCATGACCAGAGACCAGGCGCGGTCGCCGCCCAAGACTTTGGGGGGGGTCACACTTGGTGCGGGCCGTAGCACCAAATGTACTTGTAGGCGGTTGAGACCCCACTGAAAACCACTAAACATTATCGGCGAGCGGAGCGAGCCGCGGAAAATTTATACTCAACTCCCAACAATAGTAGGTGTAAGTTATAGCGAGCGAAGCGAGCCTCGAAATTTTTGAGATGTTTTCTGGAGTTAGGGCAAGGGCAAGTAAGCAAGAGTAGGTCCAGATTAGACTTTGCGGTAATAGATATAAAGCTATGAATATAAATAGGGGCGAGCGGAGCAAAGGCATCAACAAAAAATTGGATATACAAAAAAGACATGGAAAAAATGTAACGCCGAAATTTTTGTTACTTTTTCGGGTAACTACCCGAGCAAAATGACGTTAAACAAGTGTCAAGCACTGAACCAAATACAGATAAGGTCAAAATACTATCGGCGAGCGGAGCGAGCCGCAAAATGCAGTGTTTTGCATATTGGCCGCAAACAGGACATCCCTTCCCCCAACTCCCAACCCAACAATAGGAAGTATAAGTGATTGAAACGAACCTCAAAAATGTTGGAGATTTTTTCTGATGTTTGGGGAAAAGTAACCCAGAGCCTATGACAAAATAAAGTGAGCGAAACCTGCCCGGAACATTTAAATACTTTGCGGTGGTAGATATAAAGCTATGAATATAAATCTGGGCGAGCGGAGTAAAGGAGATTAACAAAAATTTAGAAATACAAAAGAGACACCGAAAAAGATGTAGCGGCGAGCGGAGCGAGCCGCCGAAATTTTTGTTCCCTTTTTCGGGTTGTCACAAACTGGTTCAGAAAATAAATAACAGCGAGTGGAGCGAGCTCTGAACGACCCGCAGCCTTTTTTGAAATTGGCATGCGTCCATGCAAGACAAGGAAGCTAAATTATGAGCTACTAGCTTCTGCCCGCGACTTCGCACGCGTTCTTTCTATGGAAACGTTCAAAGGTAATATCTATCCCATGGGAACTGATTTATGGGATAAAAAGTAGCCTATGTTTGATTCCAGGCTCAGAGCTACACCGATGCAAAATTTTAGCTCAATCTGTTCAGTAGTTTTGGTGTGAAGACGTAACAAACATCCATCCATCCATTTATCCATACAAACTTTCACATTTATAATATTAGTGTGAAGAACAATTTTAAAGTTTGTCGATTAACAACCAAACATGCGGACAACAGACCAGACACAATATAAAATCAACGGCGAGCGAAGCGAGCCGCGAAAATTTTTATGATCTGGCTGTGCGTGTGAGTTGTTTGGTATTAGATATTTGGCAGTTGCAAACTCGCCTGAAACGGAGAAAGAGTCCTGGACTAGAGCAAGCCAGAAGCTTATCAAAACAGCAGAATGTTATCAGAGGCAAGCAGAGCGTGCTGCGATAATTTAGTGGTTTCGTTAGATTTTTGGAGTGTTTGGAAAACTGACCTCAAACGAGGGATGAGCCCATGACCAGAGGCAGACAGTTTAAAGTTGCCGGCTAGGTTAAGCGAGCTGCGACAATTTTTGATTTATGTTAGATTTTGGGCAACTGTTTAGAAAATTTGGCAAAGTGACCTAAAGCGGGGCGGGTTTTGAGCTTTGGATCACAGTCAGAAGGAACAAATGTTATCAATTTTGTTGTCTACTAATTTTTTGTACTGGTTGACGAAGTGACCTCGCAGATTGTTTGTTATATTTTGTGCTTTTTATTGTGGTGGTTGGATTGATACAAACTGACAATAGCGGACCAGCCAGACCAATATAATTGAGAGCGTTGCCTCTGTGCTAATCAAAACACAGAGCACAAATAACAGTAATATCGGCGAGCGGAGCGAACCGCGATTTTTTATTTTGCTGCCGTTGGTAACCATAATCAATGTAACGGAAGTAAACAGGACAATATAATCATCAAGCTGTGGGTTGCAATTTTTAAGTACCTAAACTAAGATTTTGGGGGGGGTCATGACCCCCGTGACCCCCCCCCCTGGGACCGCGCCTGTTCCATGCAAAACGCAGAAAATATTAAGAACCGTTAAAATATTTGAATTTCGCGCGAATCTGTGTCAGATTCCGTGTCGATATCTCGGTAGCGGAGAGTCTCAATAGCCCCACTGTACTGCTCAGTAGGTCTAGACAGGGTTGTTACCTTTAAAGACTCTTCAATCTTGTCTTACGTCAGGGCTCTTCTATCGCCGCGTATTACAGAGCCTAGGCTCTGTAATGAAATATTATCTTTAGTCATTTCTTTGTTTTATTAATTGAACCTGAGTTCCTAGGTATTAGGTAACTTCTTACTAATCAATGATTAACTATTGATACCTATTGATTAGTAATCAAGTAATCATGCTTCTTCCTGACTGAAGTAATTTCGTGGAACAAATAAAAACTGGAAATTGACTGAAAATATTTTATTGCATCTCATGTAACATATTAGATACATTTTATAGACACAACACAGTGATAGTCAGTGAGTGTTTAGTTGAGCTCCTCAGGGAGGACGACGACGGGCGCGGGCAGGATGGGGGTTCCGACTTGCACGGGCACGACGATGGGCAGGATAGGGGTGCCGACCTGCACGGGCTCGACGACGACGGGGCCGTCCACGATGTTGACGGGGCCGGGGACGATGGGCTCGGCCACCTGGACGGGGCTCACGAGGATGGGCTGCTCGACGATGTTCACGGGACCAGGGGCGACTACCTGCTCTTCGACAACGGCGCCAGCTCCAGCGGGCACTAGGGCGGGGGCAGCAGCGGCGTCCTGGTTGATGTTCAGGATGATCTGCACGAGGGGAGCGTTCTCAGCGGAGGCGGCGACTACTGGCGCGACGGCCACGGGGGCGGGCTGGACGATGGAGTCCTCGAAGTCGACGAAAATCGGGCCAATTGCGATGGGGGAGACGTCGATGTTGTCAGCCTGGTCGACGATGTTAACTGCGCCGGGCAAAGCGGCTACCATCTCCTCGAGCAGAGCCTCGAGTGCGGCTGCGGTGGCAGGGTCGGTGCTGGGGCTGTTGATGGCCTGTACGATCTGCTGAATCTCAGCGACAACGAAGGTGGGCTTCACCACGCCGGCCGAAGCCACGGCGGCAATCAGAGCAATAGCCAAGAAGTATTTCATTTTGGTATTTGGTGCTAAACAAAGAGAAACACAAATTAATATAATAGGTAGGTAATACTAATTGTAAAGTAGCCTTAGACTTTATACCAACTAAGGTATTGATATTAGGTAGGTACTTACCTTTTGGGCCCGTGTCGAACAAGCGACTATGTCGATCATAATTTCAGTTCCTTTTTTATACCGATCTGACAACGTTATCAATACCTCTGATTACGACAGGTGATTAACAGCCAGGATAATCCTGTTGGTAGGTACTTACTGAAAGCTAAATCTAAATCTACATAACAGTTCCTAAAAGGTAAGGAGATCAAAACCTTATTGCTCTTGCTAAGGTTTTTGACGTGACAACGTCTTATAATTCGATAGAGCCGGCTGCACGCACGAAAAAACATGACGTCATGCGGCGTTACCTCGCTATGACGTCATGCGGCGTTACCTCGCGCTGAGGCGTTCCATGTAAGGCTTGAAGTGCAAGCGAGAGCGCTCGACATCCGTCTCTCTCCTACTTGAGTGAGCGATGCGTCTGCGTGGACAGCTGCTATACTATAGTACATTTACATGTTTTGATCGAGTATCAAATGCTACCATTCCATCAGTATTTTCTTAAGACGTTGTCACGTTCAACTATCGTCAGTAAACCGACTTTACAGACAACCAATTTTTTTTTACCTACTTTCTGTAAAGAAATTGGAAATTAGACGAATTAGGTAGTGTTCATCAAAAATTCAAAATGTAAGTTCCTATCTATGTAGTTTCTCACAAAATTAAGCTGCAAAAAACCATAACGTGAAAAGACCTACCATTTTGTCTCTCTTGGCAGCTGCTGCTGAATCAAAAATATTGTTATAATTTACTTACTTGAGTATCTTAAGTCCTAGCATAAGATCTATTGCCATACAATCTCCTACACTACCAGGGAATATAGGTACAATATTACACCTGAAATCTGTGTAATATTAGTTACCTACCTACTAACATATTAACTCTTATTTGTGTAAGCAATAAATGTAACTTTATGCTGTTATGTTATTGTAGAACAAGACTTTATTTTAAGATCATAAACATAATATAAAAGAGGCGCGGACCTCTCTTTTATTTTGTTGTGTCTGGCTGAACCCAGTTTAGATTATTTGAACCGAGGAGAAAGTTTTGTCGGACGATGAGACCGAATCAAATCCAAATGGAATGATTTAAATTCATAAATACCAACATAAGCAATCAGATGTTAAGACCGGCTTTTCTGAATATCTAACAGGAGTTTAAATTCTTAGGTAAGTACCTACCTTACCCACACAGGTACTTTAGTCGTTTATTTTATAAGACATAAGTTCAGGTTTTGTGTGATCAATTTCTATTAGCTATTTGGCTGACTACCTAATTTTTTAACATGATAAGCAATCTACCGCTTATTTACGTTATCAAGTAGTTCACAAAATTAAATTGCAGTTATAAATCTAACTACTACTTATCCGTTAGATAAGTTAATTTTATAGTGGATTTACTTTGTTTTTGATACTAAAGTCTAGGTACAGTCGGCTGCAAAAATATGTATACACTCCCAAGTTTTCAATTTGACTAAATAGTAAGTGTATAGTAATTGTGATAATTTATGTAAGGTCAACCGGGGCAAATGCGTCATATTTCTCGATCACTTCAAGTTATCGCCTCATTGTGATCAAATGTATGGCATTATCCACTTTTTGAAACTGTAGTCCAATATTATGGCTATTTCTGCACAAAGTTCAAGCAGCGATATCTTCGCCGGAGCTTTACAGATGTTTCAAATTGGCTATTTATTTTAAATTGGAATTTTAGATGCATTTGCCCCGCTTGGGGTAAATGCGTCTTTATTGAATAAAAACTTAATTGGTAAGCTTTTCGTGATAATAACTAGGTATAACTTTTTGGTTCAAATTTCTTTGCAATAGTATGATAGTTAAACTAGTCGAAAAGAATAATTGACGCATTTAGAGACAATTTAGTAAAAATGGGGCAAATGCGCCTATATTTTGATAGACGCATTAGCCCCTTATCAAATGCAGATGCTGTCAACATTTTACTTGGGTGGCTCACGCTTACTACCTTTACTGTACTAGTAAACAGGTATTGTACCTGTTATAGTTATATAGTTATGTATATAGTTATTAGTGGTGACAGTTGTGAAAAAAAATCTGGAAAGTAATATAAATCTTTATTAAAATTAAACACGTGAGATTTTGATAGAACCGTAAAACAATACAGATTATAATAAAACACAAATTTGAAGGCTACACCGCATTTTTTTTAATTTAAGTTTAAGTATATTCAGACTTTTGTATATTTTCAAATAATAATTAAACAAAATCGATATTAAAACCTCCACGGGGTCAGAATTTTTTTGAGGGGGTTCAGAAGATACCAACGCCATTATATTTTACTAAACAATGCACCAAACACTCTGTATTATATTACATATAACCTGTATATATCTTTCTATATAATGAATTGTATTAAGTATATTAGTCTAGATGACTGACCCATAACACAAGCTCTACTTAGATTAGGGCTAGATGATGCGGTGTGGATTGTCTAGCATTATTAAATTAAATTACGGATTTATCTGATACATTGATATGAGCATTTGATTTTCGTATTAAAATGTGCCAACATAAAAAGGTTGATGATATATGTTTTGGGGGCAAATGCGTCCCATAGTCGCAATTGCCCCATAACAGCAGACGCATTTACCCCAAGAAACTAATCCTAACCCTATGAATGGAGACATTATTATTTCTTTAAATAAAGCTATTTCACTAAAAATAACTGTCTGTGTAGGTAGCCCATAGGCTATTCCTTACAATTATTATTGAATAAAATCAGTTAATTGAAGAAAACTAATGATTTACATCGATTTAGTAACTCACCTCCCGCAGTCACAAGTTGTTCAGCCACGTGCAATTTTCAAAATGGTCAAATACTCGAATATGTGAACTGCAACGCCATCCGCACGAACTACATGTTCAGTATTTAGTTCAAACAAATGTAACTAGATGGCAGAAGTCAACGTATGTTGAACAGTTTTCGAATAAATTCAAAAAGACGCATTTTCCCCATAGACGCATTTAGACTGGTTGACCTTACCGCATTCTGACGAAGTACGATGGCTACTTTGTACGAAAAACGTGTGCATGTCCTTTTATTTGAAAAGTTCCGAGTAAAATAAAAGTTAAACTTTGGAAGTGTATACATGTCTGTGCAGCTGACTGTACGTAAGTGCGTGCAATAGGGAAATATTAGGGAAACGTGACCAATGGCTAGGTACAAGGTCCCTCACATTCTAGGTGTCTATCATTATCAGCTGTTTTAAGCCCTTGACGCAAACAGCCCCTCTGTTTGCGTAATAAGACAGCTGTATTTCTTTTTACACAGGTTCTAAATAGGGGCACAGATAAAATTTATGTCATCACCTCAACAGCCTATATTGGTCCACCGCTGGACGTAGGCCTCCCTCCCCCAGATGATTGTCATTTTCCTTGTCTAAAATATACCTAATAATTAAGCAATAAAACAATACAAATGCAAAAGTTTAGATGGATAGATGCACGATAGATATGGATTCTTGTCAGCTCTTCACGCCAAAACTACAGAACAGATCGGACTGAAACCTTGCATAAATTAAGATCCAAACCTAGTAATAATCTAATAATATTAATAGGCCCACCAAATAACATTTATAGGCTATTTGTTATTCAGGAAAAACGTTGTCCACAGGCAGAAGACAGTTCGTGTTTATGAAATAAAATAGGTCCGAGTTGAGACCCCCGAATGATGCCCTCATTGGATTCAGAATAATTGGTTGTTGGTGTGGCTTAATAGAAGTCCAGCAGAGGCCTATTCTGCTACCTATAGACTTGGCCATATTCTGTTTCATGAACTTTTAGCGTCTGAGTCGACGGACTGAGACTAAAAGTTCGTCTCTAAGAAACAGGCTAGGTCCAAGTAGGTCGCTTAACTAGAAACCCCTGTCAGGCTCCTATTCTGCTTGTTGGTATGGGTTATAAGTTATACATGGACTCAGAAGCGAGAAATTCACCTAGGTACCTACTTTATAGAAACAGAATAAGTCCAAGTTGATAACCCCAATGGATTCCTATACAAGATAACTGGTTGTGGGCATGGGCTATGGATGGACATTGGACGGACTGTAATTGTTAAATTGTTCTAAAAATAAAATAACGCCCTACAATAATGAAATATTACCTACTGCCATCTCGCACTCATTTAGACTTTCGAAGGGTTTCAAATTTTATCAGGGTTACAGGTAGGTACCCTAATAAAATACCTACCTACGGAACGATGTCATAAATTATTAAATGGTGTAATTCGCCTTCCGTGTGCGAATTTATGAAGCAAGTCTAGAAATCCAAGTAAAGGACAAGGTGTAACAGAGAAGGTAGGTATCTACCTAAGTCGCATAAAAACATTTTGTGCGCATAGGCATACCTACCTACTACTCACCTACCACTTCGCAATTTTTGTGTAAAAGAGAATTAGGTAGGTTCTACCTGGAAACCAGCGCAGTATTTGGCAAATGTACTTAATACTTACCTACTGCAACCCAACCCTTGCCAAAAATAAACTACATTAACAATTTTATTATTATTTTCAATTATTAAATTTAATTACATTCTACCTAGATAATAATATTGATTTACTATAGGTAGGTACTTACTATGTATAATGTGGTTTGGGTTTGACTTTAAATTTTGACTATGTAGGTAAGCGACCTCCAACTCTAATTTTAATAGTATTTCTTAGATTTTACGTGACATTTGTATTCAATTTTATTTATAAATAAATCAATGTTTTAATCGTTTAATTAATTATTTTTTTCAGACCTACCTACTCATAATATTCAAATACAAATTGTAAACATTGTTCATGAATAAATCATCTATCTCTCTCTCTCTCTAACTTACCTAGAGAACAACTCAGCTAACAGTTCACCAACTAGTTTTCTATTGAAACTAGTATTATATTCTAAAAGTGTGGTTATTTGCAAATATTCGAAAAATTTTATATTCGAATACTTATTAGATTTTTTTCGGGTACTTTCGAATAATTCGAATATTATTTAAATAATAGAATCACTATGTTTTTATATTAACTAAACAACACTTCTATTATTCTTATACTTAAGTGTGATTTGAAATTAATAAATAAAAGGGTTTACGTAGGTACCTACATATTTTGTTACACCCTTTAATACTTTTAACAATTTATTGACGGGATTATGAACAATTTGCGAATTTACAGTTGCCTAAAGATTATATCTCCTACCTATAACATACAATATCAACTACAGATAAGGCTTTGGTATAAAGAGTATTGCCACAGAAGAAAACTCATACTTGATAACAAGGAAACAAACGAAAAGGTGAGTTCTGTATACATACTTATGATTTTTTTCACGCCGAACATAAACCAGCAGAGTAGGTCCCTATCGCATTGGTTGGATGCAACATCGAACCCTCATAAGCCCTTCGAAGGACCTCGAAGGGCTTATGAGACACAGCAATGGACCCATAATGATGATCTCATAAAGCTCTTGGAATCTAGTCTTTGTTAGCTAATGGTATTTGACAGAACCAGTGGTTACCTACCACAGGCTCTGTCAAATACCATAGGGAGGTATCTGTTGGTTCAAACGAATCAATAGTGTTAAGTAACTGTCGATTTTACCGTTGATCTTTTCCATTTGTTTTGTTTGAGACTGTTCAGATTATAATGCCTGTCGATAGATTTTATATATTATAATATCAACTAATAAAGATTATTTCTTTCAGTCATCATGCAGTTATTCATTACCCTCGCCGCCATCGTGGCCGTAGCCATCGCTGGACCGACCCGCGACTTCGTTGCCGTAGGCCCTGCTGGCCCTACCCCCATCGTGGGCATTGACGGCCAGCCCATTACCATCGGACCTACCCCCGTGGTGGGCACCGAGCCCATCTCCATCGCACCCGCTCTCGTCGACTTCCACCCTATCGCCGTCGGACCTGCCATCGTCGCCCCCGTCGTCCCCGGCCCCGTCAACATCGTCGACCAGGCTGACAACATCGGCGTCTCTCCCATCGCCATTGGCCCCGCCTTCGTCGATTTCGAGGACGCCATCGTCCAGCCCGCCCCCGTGGCCGTCGCCGCCTCCGCTGAGAACGCTCCCCTCGTGCAGATCATCCTGAACATCAACCAGGACGCCGCTGCCGCCCCCGCCCTAGTGCCCGCTGGAGCCGGCGCCGTTGTCGAAGAGCAGGTAGTCGCCCCTGGTCCCGTGAACATCGTCGAGCAGCCCATCCTCGTGAGCCCCGTCCAGGTAGCCGAGCCCGTCGTCCCCGGCCCCGTCAACATCGTGGACGGCCCCGTCGCCCCCGTCGTCGTCGAGCCCGTGCAGGTCGGCGTCCCCACCCTGCCCGCCGTCGTCGAGCCCGTGCAGGTCGGAACCCCCATCCTGCCCACGCCCGCCGTCGTCATCCCCGAGGAGCTCAACTAAACATCTTCTGTTATCAACGGTCCAACGTCATTCCCTCCAACAGCACAACTATTACAACCAACATGAATTATTTCATAAGTTTTAATAAATCGGTCTGATTTTAAGTCTACCTAAGTAAACCATTCATTTTTCTTTATTCCTTGCCAAAGAATTTTTGAGAAATTGAGATTCCGCACTTATGGTAATTTTTGTTTGGGCTTCCATCAATTTATAGGAAAACGGGTTCGTGGAAATCCACAAGAAAAATGAATTCCCCTAAGTAACCCATCAGAATCATGAACTTTGTAGTGCTTGGCTAGATACCTAACCAAGGTCCTAGGTAGGTAAAAAAAATAGAAAAATATCAACCAAAGGATAAACCTATTACCTATAATAACTTCATAAGAAGGAATAATTAAAGTAGTTGATTGATAATACCTACCCACCACACAAAGGAATGGGAGGAAGTTACCCGTTATCTTCAAGAATAATGCACAAAAGGTTTAACTTAACAATAGCTGTATCATGCGCGGTCATCAAGCTGCGACGTAGGTAAACACATGGAAATACATATTTCTTTTAAAAGATAGGTAAGTACCTACTTCTATATTACTATTTTCTGAAATAAGCTTGCATTCCTACTTAGATAGTTTTTTCAGAAAATTACTGCCCGAGCGTGACTTTGTTTCCGTGTTGCCGGATACTTGGAAATACAAGTTTGATCGTACTTCAGAAGTTGGAATAAAGTTTTCTGTTTGAAAAAAACTTCATCATCGTGTCAGTAGTTACGTAATAATAATAATAATACGTACTTATAATAATGCTGGACAATTCACACAGCATCATTAGCCCCAAACTAAGCAGAGCTTGTTTTAAGAGCTGTGATAATGTTCACTATTAAACTTAACACTAACTACATAGATACCTATTTTTATTATACATAGAAAACACCCAGAACACCGGGTACAACTGGTATGCAGATGGTACAAAAAAAATTCCTGAGTGTGTGTTATACACGGGAATCGAACCCGCAACCTCCTGCGTCGCAGGGCAGGCGGACCTTCGCCCGCTGTGCCACAGAGGTCGTCAGGTACTATGTAGTTCCGGAGACTGGCTGACCTACGCGGTCAATAGGATGTAGGTAATCATCACGCAATAAACAATCTCGTTATTTAGTTCTTTGACATGGTCAAGGTCCAATAAAATAATAAAAACACTGGATAACGTGAGCTGAAGTATATTTCATAGAAAATCACCTGGCCCATCACATAGATTCAATTTTATACCCATTAATGTAAAACCATTTTGCTGAGATACATAATTGCATTGATACCATAATTTAATAACCCCTTTAATAATTAATTGATTTGCCTGTTGATTTGCTAAAGCAAAGGCAAGAAATGTACATACCATTTTGGTATTGGTTTTTTTTACACACAAAGTATAATTCAATACATTTTGTAATAGGTAGGAACATACCTTTTTAGAATAATATCTAGTTTGATTAAAAAGGTCACAATAATACTCTGTTTGCCATTAACACTAAAGCTATCAGTAATTTTCTAACACAAGATAACAAACAACCAATAGAAAATATATCCCCGATAATTAAGTTAAACAAACAAATAATAAAATGCCAATGCCTGCACCATTCTAAATAATAATTCCAATATAAATAACAACAATAAACTTTAAATTATTTTCTGTAAACATGAGCCGTGATGAAAATCATTACTTTGAAAGTAAGATTTTACGTATCTAAGTATGCATTTTATTTGGTTTTTTACATAGCAGATTTTACGATTGACATTCTAGAAGATACCCTTTACAAGCACATATTAAATAAAAATAACTAAATGCCGTTTCCTAGATCTGTCTGCACCCGATTGATAATAATTCTCTAATCACACCGCACCAATCCTATTTTTCTATCATAAGTACGTCTTCTTTCATTATCAATCTCAACGAGGTAGTATGTTCCTGAAAAAAGCTTGTCAATTGAGCCTGAGGGCTTGTAAGGAGCTGTGTGGTAGTTTCTTGTCCTAACATCCGTCAATTCAGAGAACTGTGTTGGCGCTACACATTCTCTTTCTTCTAATAAATCCACGCAAGCTCTAAGTCCATTTATCAGCTTCTCTAACTTTGACCCTGCACTCATATCGCTGGAAATATGCAGAGAAAACATTGTCGAAGCAAGTCCGGAACCATATGAAAATAAGCCAATTTTCTTTCCAATTAGTTTTTCAGCCCCCTTGCTGGTTAGATATGAGGCCAGCCCACCATACAATGAAGGTGTGTACATATTTCCAACATTCTTAGCTACATGAAGTGAAGGTTTCGTCTTCCTCTCAAACAAGTCATGGCTGTATGTTATAAATGCTTTTTCTACATCCCTGTCAAAGTAGGTCTCTTCTAGTTTATGATTTTTTAGTTCCGAAAGTCCAGGGAATTGTTGCTCTCTTTTATCATCTGATGCATTTAGGAAATCATTGAAACAGACTCTTCCAAGTGACTTTTGCACCAGTTTGCTATATGGGCAGTGAAACAGCATGCCATCTAAGCTCAGAAGCCCCTTAAAATCAGGGTTAATCTTTCTCATCTTTTTACAGTATAAATTATAACAATTATCTAAAGCACTGAGGTAGCATTTTATAGAAAGTTTTCCATCAAACTGTGGAAATTCTGACACTAAGTCTGCCTTGTAGAAGTCGTAGGCATGTGTCATGTATGAGGCTCGGACACCCTGGTCAAACACTAATGGTGCATCAGGTCCTATCAGCATTGCCACTGCGCCAGCCCCACCAGTAGGCCTTGCAGGGCCTTTTCCATACACAGCAATATCTCCTGCTACTACAATCGCCTTCCTTCCATCCCATGCTGAAGACTCCACCCAGTTGACAGCATTCAAGAGAGCTGCAGTCCCACCATAGCAGGCATTTGTAGTGTCAATGCCCTCAATATCTGTGGCGCCTTCTTTGGCAAACAAGGTCATAAGGAAAGTTTTGACGCTTTTACTTTTATCGATGATTGTTTCGGTGCCGACCTCCAGGCGCCCCACGTCGTGCAGATCGATCTGGTGACGCTCGATGAGGCGGTGCAGAACCGTCATGCAGATGGAATTGATGTCCTCTCTATCAGTGCAGAAGCCCATCTTCAGCTGACCGAGACCGACCGTGTACTTGCCGGCTGAAGCTCCATCGAATTTCTCCAACTCCGTCTGGTTCACATACTGCGCCGGGAAGTACAGTTCCATGGCCAGAATGCCAACATCTTTGACCCTGGTACACATTTTTCCGAGAATCACTTTCACGATGCGTGTCCGGCTATGTAGGACGTGCTAACCGGCCGAGGCTAGAACTGTGGACTGATGTGCTTGATATGCGATCGTTTGTATTATGCCGTTACCGACGTCACCGCCACATTCAATCACGCTAACCAGTACCTAGTTACCGGCTACTTGATCGCACCGTTAACCTTTACCAATGAACCAGCTTTCTTTTACTCTTGACGTGAAAATCCGATTACGAGGAGTTTATTTTGTTTACAAACCGCACGGGGTTGGTGATCGGATTGACTTACGTTAGGCAGCACAGAATTGCTTTGAGTAGTATTTTTTCATTCAATAACTGACTAATATTATAAAATTCTCGTTTAATTTTATGATTTTCCTTGCATCTATCCAACAAATTTTTATTATTATGTGCGCCCCCCGCCCCGCCCCGCGCCGCCCGCTTTCCGTCCGCTTCACCGCCGGCCGCCGCTGTCTAATATTCCGTCCGGTGTCAGTCAAGTCAATTTACCGTCAGTCACGTCATCTGTTTTTGACATTTTGATGACATAACTGACAGTGACAGTGTAACATTGTGCTAACTTGGAGGGAGGATGACTGCCTCAGATTAGGTTTCTCTTCTCTTTCTACGATGACCAGTGTGACCATTTGTGGCAGATTTCTGCCATTTTGGCAGATTTGGCTATGGAATTTTCAGTTTGGCATATTACGTTGACGAAATAGAAATGTGGCAGATTTTGACAGATTTGGCAACAAAAACTTTGTGACCTTCTTATATATTTTGGAGATTATACGTACTTCTAAAAAAAAAAAAATTTTATAGTAAGACCAAAAAATTACGGATATTAAATTTTGTTGGAAATAATTTTACCGACACCTGGCAACTCCTAGTCCGAGGTAGTCCTTAAGGGGAATTCCCTTATAATGTTTGTTGATATATGTACGCCATGTAATCATCAACTGTAAATTCTCTACGTTAAGGGTCCGGCGGAGGATGAATTTCCCATACAAACGTTGTACCAAAATGATTTGTAATTTAAGAACATTTTTACCATGGTTTGCTATTATTTGTATTTGAATAGTATTTATTTAGGTTCCTCCCACAAGCTTTTTTCAAAATACCTTTCTGAAATGAAATTAAACCGAATCGCATTTTTACATCAAAGAACGAATTTTTTCATAGTATTTTTCTAGATAAGTAGTAAGTTCTAGTAAGTTCTGCCATTATAACCGATAAAAGATTCTGTGTCAGATTCCGAGTCGATGTCTCGGTAGCGGAAAGTCTGAAATCTGAATAGCCCAGCCAGATCTATGTGGATTCTAGTAGACTGCCTACGTAGCGTAGAAAGAAAAGTCTAAGGTATAGTATCCATCTACGCTAGGTACGTAGACTATACCTACTTGTCCTATAGATATGTGAGTAGGTATAAGATTTTACGAGCATCATCATGAATTCATGACTGACCAAGAAATTTATACTTGTGAATGACATAAAACATTTCGAAAGCAAACTTCGATCGTCGTGTCTTCTTTTGAAGTAGGTACCTACATAGTTAGGTACTAGTAGGTAGGTACGTACTATGCATTACTTACATTAGGAAGTGGTTCAGGCGCGGTCCCAGGGATCGTCGTGACTTCCCTCCCAAAATCTTACTTAAAAAATGGCAATCCACAGCTCGATGATCTTTTTTCCTGTTTACTTCTGTCACTTTGCTAATGGTTACCAAAGGCGGCAAAAACAAAAACACCGCTTGCTCCGCTCGCCGATATTACTGGTGTTTTGTGCTTTATGTTTTGTTCATCGCAGAGGCAACGTTATTTTGAGTTGAGTGGTCTGGCTGGTCCGCTATAGTCAGTTTCTATCAATACAACCACCAAAATAAAAAGCACAAAACATCGATGAGAAAAATGTAAGAAATAAGCTGCGAGGTCACTTGAGGGTAGGGTTACCAGATGACAGGAATTTTCCTGACATGTCCGGAATTTCAGCTGTCTATCAGGGAAACAGGGAAAATTGGAAATTGTCAGGAATTAAGAAGTTTTGTGAGACCCATCGAATAAAAAAAAACCCATTCGCTTGCTCCATAAGTGACGTCACACGCAACCACGGCGGTCACTCAGTGAACTTCGCTTTGGTCATAACTTCGTCAATTTTTGTCGTAGAACAATATTTTTTGCACTCTATGTTATGGATTTCTTAGCTCTATAAATCTGCATTCTCAACTAAAAACGTTACGGATCCTCATTGCAAACACAAAACAGCAATTTTTTTCAATTCTTCCAGTCTCTCACAGCTGACGGATTTAAAAATAATTTCCCATTGTTTAACAGGCATCATTTCAAAAAAATCATTGCTTTGCTGCCTTACAAAAGAATTTAATGCAGTAATTTCATCAAAAAGCTTAACGTCATTTAAACATATTCCGTATCCATTCAAAAACTGCAAAGAAGAAACAACTTTCTCGTAATCAACATGAGCACCTTTCAGTATCATCCAGTCAAAGACTTTGAATTCATCTAGCGGCTGCAACCATTTGTATAAGTATTCAAGGCAAGTCATGTAGGAACTTTTCACATCTTTCATAAATGTTTCTTTGGCGTCTTCGGTACAACTCGACAGCAATTCTCGCACTTCCTCCACTCGCACCTCGCATGAAACGTAGCCCCTGCTCTTGCTTTCAAAGTTTCAGAGGACGAATTTAATATTTCTAGAATATTCATGACGGAGTTATTTTCCCTTTCTATTTTTGTGATTTGTGACTGGAAGACCGACGTAAGCGAATGCACAAAAAATAAATAACATTCTGCGAGTTCGTCTTCGAAAAAAGCTTTAAGTGTTGTTGGCACTTGCGGAGTTGTCAAAAAGTATTCTTTTAGAGGCAGAAACATTTTCAAAAATCTTTCTATGGCCGGAAAAAGGCTCAGCCACCTAGTCTTACCGTGATAGATAAAGCAACTTTTGGTAATTTACATCAATGTATTCACAAACTAATTTTAAGGTTTCAGTGAGCACGGTATTTTTTAACTGGGACAGTACGGGGGCACCCATAACCAGAGGAGATACAGGTGCAGTTTCTTTTGAAACATCACCTCCTTTTTGGAGAAAAGTAATTTTGGCATTAAAATTATTTTGGTCAAGCGTGAGTAGCGCCTTAAAATGAATCAAGTTGGTGAAAAAAATTTTTTATTCCAATCGACTCAGTCCTTTGTAAGGATCATTTTATTGTATAGAATGAAAAAAATCTGAGTGACTCTTTTGTTGCCGAAATGCCAGGAAATTTATGGCTAAGTCAGGGATTTTTCCAGGAAAACTTATTTTCGGATCTGGTAACCCTACTTGAGGGGGGCTATGGAAGCAAAATGTATTACTTACTTATGTGCAAAAACATTCTTTTTTAAACCTGGAAACACCATTTTTCGGTTTTATCTGTATTAAATTAAGACTGTTTTATAGCAAAACTTAAGGGGGTACCTACCCTCAAATTGCTTATTTTCAACTCCGTCGGACCTCCATATCTTCCAAACTACTGAATATTTAACTTTGAAATTTATATATGGTAAAGTTCAGGACTTATTCTATCGATCATATGTTTCGAAAACACGACTCCATAAAATTTTCTCGATAGAAAAAAATCGCAAAGTTACCTCTAATTTTTTACTAAAACCCTAATTTCTCAATAAATACAGATGATACGATCTTGAGATTAAGCATAGTAATTGAGCTAAGTATAAAGAACATTTTATATGTTGCCTTTTTTTCAATTAACTATTCTAATGTTTGTGGGGAGCAAATAACTACTAAAAACTTGATTTTTGGGCTTACGCCGCTTTGCTCTGTCCCGCTCCTGTGAACGCGAAATCCTATGCCTATCCTCTTCGCACAATAACGAGGTAGGGTACCGCCTTAAGGATCCGCTACAAAACGCCGCCGTCACAAAATAGGATTGGGTGCAAGATTGAGTGGAGTCTATCCATACATTAGGCTGAGCGCAGACTTGAGTCACGACAGTTTTAAGACAGACTATTGCTTTACAAAATGTATGAAGATGCAAGACAAAACAGTTTTGTTTCCGTTTTAAGGCAGACTTTCTATGTGAGGAAAGTCTGTCTTAAAACTGTCGTGACTCAAGTCTGCGCTCAGCCTTAGTGGGTTCAAAATTTGAACCCAAAATTTGAAGCGGACATAGTGAAGTTTGATTTGAACTTCAAATCAAACTTCACTTTGTCCGTTTCAACCAATGAGATCGCGTGTTTGACTGACACTGACAGTAAAGATGGCGAATTCGTAGTTTTGTGAGGATGTACAACTTTTGCTCGTGATTATTTGAGTTTTATTATAAGTTGCAAAATGGAAGAAAACGTGCAAGCAGTGCCAATAAAATTTATTTCTTTATTTTATTTTATTTTTAACATTTTGACCAAATGACCATCAGCTGAGATAATGATGATGACAAGGTGGCTACGACGACAACAACCGGAGGATGAATTTCCCATACAAACGTAGTACCAAAATTATTTGTAATTTAAGAACATTTTTACCATAGTCTGCTATTATTTGTATTAAAATAGTATTTATCTAGGTTCCTGACACAATTTTTTTTCAAAATACTTATCTAGAAAAATACTATGAAAACATTCATTCCTTGATGTAAAAATTCGATTCAGAAAGGTATTTTAAAAAAAATTGTGCCAGGAACCTAGATAAATACTATTTTAATACAAATAATAGCAGACCGTGGTGAAAATGTTCTTAAATTACAAATCATCTTGGTACTACGTTTGTATGGAAAATTCATTCTCCGCCGGACCCTTAATTACCACTTTTACCCTTTATTGAACACACAATGAACAATGTGAACATGGAAATATGGCGGGATGTCTTGGTGCAAAACCGCTAATGTCCTAGTCGTCTGTAAGCAAAATCGAATTTGTCCAATGCTTAGGAGCAAAGTCGCAATTGTCTATCAAACTTTTAGAAAAATAATACTGAAATACCCTACGGTTCTATGTTTCTAAGGACTGTAACTCCTTAGTGGACCAACAGCTAACAGTTAATCTAACTGTTTTACCACAGATGGCGGTAATTTGAGTGCAATGAAAAATCTTCTATTCGGAACATTAGCCTTCCTCAGACTTATCATGTTTTGCTTTTATACTCGCACTTTGTCAACCAGCAGCACAAAGAAATTTTAATAGGTTAGGTTACCCAACGCATAAGCACAATAGAACTTTTAGGTAGAAATATGTATAACTACCTGCCTACCTAGGCTTGGGAAGATCTCGGAGTAGCATACCTTGTATTATTTTACCATGCACTCCTATAGTTAGCCGTTGGTCCTGCGCCTGACCTCTCCCCGTCGTGTCGGTCTGTCGTCCCATCGGATTATGAGAGTGCACCTGTGTTTGTGCACACACTCGTGCAGTATAATATGTACTGCGCATCTGGTTAGGGCGAATTTCGACCACGTCAGCTAGTCTCATCGGAGACTGGCGGTGGTCGAAAGTCGGCTAGGTTATCATCATATTTAGGGAAGAAAGAAAAAGACCAATATTTTTCGAGAAAATAGGAAGGTACCTATACTTAAGTAGTATACCTACTAATTACTTATTTCTTACAGAGGTTTAAAGAACTTTATTTCTCATACAAACACAGGTTTTACTTAAAATAAATCAATCGAGGTTTACATTTTTTTAAACTAAATCTAATAGGTATGGGCTATTGGACTTGATTCTTCACAATAATTTTCACAACCATGTCGTTTTCTACACCGATGTTTGAGTCTTTGCTTTCATTTGGAATGAATTTATAAAACTTAACACCTGAAACAAAATGGATCGACATTGAACCTTTTTACTTTAAACACCTGGTCACCGAATGGGTATTCGGGTGGGCAATGTTGCATTGCAGGCATTGGTGGTGGGCAAAGTCATCCAAGGAGAAAAGATATGAGCAAAGCACACTAAAATAGGCTAAGCAGGATTTTTTGTTTACTAGTTAATAAGCTCCTAGGTAGTTACTTACCCGACGGATTTATTCTAGTTTCGAATTGACCTTGCTCCCAAGTCCTTACAGGTTCTTCGTTATATAAATCCTGAGAACAAAATTAAAACAACAATCAAAAAGATATATGAGGATAGATTCTTGGGTACTTTTCTTTTACACAAAGATTTTTTTACTATCAATGATATTTAGCATTTGGTATTGATATGAATCAGTTGAGCTACCTGTAGATTGTTTGCAACAGTCTGCAGTTAGCTCAAATATTTATGTTTGATTGTAATTTTCTTTGCGAATAAAGATTTGACAGCCAAACAGGTAAAAAATTCTTAAAAACCACTGACCTTTACAGTGTAAGCCTGCTGTGGCACATCCATATCACATGACGAGAAGTTAGCAGCATATGGAGTACCATCGTCCCGCCTGCTCACAAAGGCTATAGCGTAAGAACCATCATGCAGCTCACGCTTCCAGATTTCTAGACGTGATCTCTGAAAATCACAATAATACCAAGAATAAGGACGAGTGGCGCGTTGCCTAGCTATAAGGTAGATTTTTATTTATTATTAGTGTGTCATCCCTAACGTAATCTTATGGGCAAAGTAGAGAGAAGATAAGAAATCAAATAACATCGCAAAAATTTTCGACTTCGACGGGACTTGAACCCGCGTCCTCCCCTCAGTACGGGGATGTGATAACCAACTACACCACGAAGTCAAGTGACGTCGAAGTCGAAAATTTTTGCGATGTTATTTGATTTCTTAGAAATTACCCTTAGTGTGGGGTTACGCACTATAATAACAAAAAACCTTAGAGAGAAGATAATTTCTTACAAAATATTTTGAGTACTACTTATTACCGCGGCTGATCCAGCCATCTTCCAAACTCTAGTTCCTTGCTTTCCCAGCTTATCTTGGTTTACTGCAATGATCTCCTTGTTGAGTATAATCTCCTTAAACTCCGGCCTGATGGTGGATAAGTCTGTGCTGATGAGGAGTGGAGCTGCCATCACTGCCCAGACAGCCATTTGGACACGTGACTGGTCAACCGAGAGACCGAAGTTTCCAATTATTAACTAGAAATAATAATAAATTAAATAGAGTAGGTGAGTGTGTTCATTACACTACATTTATGTTTATTTATAGGAAGGTCCATTATGTAGAAATTATACCCATATTAAAACTGATTTTTGCATCCACAAGACATTATTTTATATGCCGTTATCTTATTGCTTATTCATAGAATAAGAGATCAACGTTTTAGTTAACATTTTTGGACAATTTAAGTAGTACGCTAAAATACAACTTAAACACGACAGTGGTTTATAAAAACTATGTAAAATGGACTGAATTTAAAGATTCCAAAGTTGTCTCTAGTCACGAGTCAAGGGCATCAGGATTCAGGCCATGCCCTTTCCTTATTACTTTATATATTAAGGATTTACCTTAATATAAAGCCAATGACACCACAACAGCAAGTAGGTCAATAAACGCAGACTTGTATCAGGGTTGCTGTAGGTATGAATCATAAACTATAGCGAGATGGGTCATTTTACGAAATAAGAAAAACCATTTCATTTATTTTTGACTTGCAAGGGAATTCAAATGCACAAAGCTAGCAAGACAATATACGAACCATATCAGGATCATTCCAATGGCCAGGACCAGCGTGGCTGGCAAACCGGTCTTGGTTGTCCCCAAACCAATCCATAATCTTTGTAACTGAAGACCAGGAATCCTCAATGTCGTCCCAGTTCCGCCATAAGTTGCAGTGCTTGGCGATTGACGTATAGTCAGCCTGTCAAAAATACAATGGCATCTTTTACAATGTCCCTGGGCAATTTCCTCACGGAAACCTTACAGGTATGTATGTCCGGAAATGTCCGCAAAAAATTATCTGATAAGGATCGCGCTTTTATGTTTATCAATCCTTTACAAGAAACAAAAGACTCTTAATTCTATAATGCAGCCACTGAACTACCAAAGATTCTTATCCCCCGACGCAAAAAGAGAGGGGTGTTATAAGTTTGACGAGTCTGTCTGTGGTATCGTAGCTCCCTAACGGATGAACCGATTTTCGTTTAGTTTTTTTTGTGTCATAGATAATTTTATCCCGAGTGTTCTTAGCCATGTTTCATAAAAATCTGTTCAGCCAATAAGCGTCGGCGAGTTATTAAATTTTTTTATTTTTTGTAAGAAGGTTTCCTTACGTGTATGTTGATAGGTTCTTGGTAAGCAGGCCAGCTGCACGAGTATACAATGGGGCGACCAGTTTCATTTAACATTTTCCCGAATGCCGGATAACCTGAAATCAGTAACTAGGTATATCACATCTGTCCCCAGATCATCAACTCGCTAGGTAACCTGACCTTATGTATCTTAACTTCCGTTTTTAGACCCTCTATTGAAAACCGACTGCTGTGCTTATGACTGTAATATTGTAATGAATCAATCTATTCCGAAGAAAAGAAACTTTCAGACGTAGAAGATATTTAGTACCTATCCATGCCAGGCACACTTACATTTCAAAGAATGTATTATGAGGCCTTTAAATCCGTACCTAGTCTTGTTTTTGAAAACTGTAGAAGTACCTAAGGTCCGGACAAGTATCAAAACTGCACTGAAGCGTGAGCATGGACTTCGATAAGTAAGTTTCATAAATAACCAAAGCAACGACATTTTAAAACACAATTCGTCGATAATATTCGACAAAAACAGACCATCTTACCAAAATTTATCTCCAGAGATAAAATCTGTGCTCCTTATCAAAGTCTGTGCTTGCAATCTTGTAACTATCTTGTCAGCATCAGTAAAGGGATTGGGAAAATTACCTTCATCCATATCTTTGGGGTCGATGTAACATCCGTCTAATTTGAGGTAGTCAACCTCCCATTCCACTAGAGAGTTTATATCAACTTTCTCGTTTCCTAGCACGCCAGGATAGCCGGCGCAAGTTTTATTTCCGTAGTCCTGGTACAAGCCAAACTTCAAGCCTTTTTTATGGATCTGTAGGTAAATATTCGTAACTCTATAATATTCCTATGGATAAACATAAAGGTAAAAACATTTGCAACTGCTGATAATGTCGCTATCTGTGCTGTGAATTGTTCACATTGTAATGCAACTTATGGATTCCCCACGAATTGTCGTGCCTGTGTAGCTATAGGTAGGAAAGTATCCAGTGGTATGCCAGTGTAAAGATAAGGGTGTGTTACAATCCCACTAAATATTACACGTTTTTTCTGATAAGAGATACAGAACAGAAATACCAACTTACCAAACTAGAACCCTAGCTAGGGTATAAGTACATAAAGAATAGCTACTGCTACATATGCGAGCGGTTTAACCTTGAGATACACAGATATCCCAGGTTAAAATTGAATTAAATATTCGTTTACTTACGCATATTTTAGCATTTGCAATTTTTTTTATCTTAATTGACTGTCATGCATGACTGTACAACTCACATAGTCTGCAACGTATTTCATGCCATTTGGGAACCGATGCCGGTCTGGCACCATGCGTCCATCGGTTCCTCTCTCTTTCTCCAGCCAGCAGTCATCAATGCCGAGGTACTCGTAACCAGCTTCTAAGTACCCCTCGCTCACTAACAGGTCGGCAGTTCTCTTGACTAGGTTCTCGCTGAAGAAAGTGCAAAAAAGAGTTTTCCTAGGTCCTAGGTTTTGCCCATTATGTTATGTAGTATTTATATATCTAACCTTTTACTATCTACTTGTTTGGGTTTTGACGACAGGCATATAAATTTTTCTATTTGTAATTTTATTTAAAACTTAAATAAGGCACATAACTTATTAACTACAATGATTCGCTCAGTTAAGAATCTGTTTTATTAGTGGATTATATGCAGGCACTGTCAATACCGTCTTTACCATAAGGGCACACGGGGCCCGTGCCCAGGGCCCCCATTCTCAGGGGGCCCCGAAGGATCGACAATTTCTCTTACACATTTATTCTCAAAACATTTTTGTCGGGCACATTACACTTTTTTCACAGATCAGTAATCTTAACAGAAGGTATTTACCTACTACACCATTATATCGATGACTGCGCCTATTCCTACTGTACTAATTATTAATATTTCCGAACGCATCCTACCTAATTTACTAAGTACACCATCTAGCGATCACTCACGCAATCACTCGAGATTCCAAAGTCAAGCTGCGACCATATTATGGCCGATTTTCCGATTTTTTGACGTGACAACGTCTTATAATTCGATAGAGCCGGCTGCACGCACGAAAAAACATGACGTCATGATTGCGGCGTTACCTCGTCATGCGGCGTTACCTCGTCATGCGGCGTTACCTCGCTCTGAGGCGTTCCATGTAAGGCTTGAAGTGCAAGCGAGAGCGCTCGACATCCGTCTCTCTCCTACTTGAGTGAGCGATGCGTCTGCGTTGTCACGTTCAACTATCGTCAGTAAACCGACTTTACAGACAACCAATTTTTTTTTTGTTGTTTTTTGTTTCGACGAATTTATGTACTTAGAGTCAACTTTTCAGCCATGTCAATGTCTTAAAAGTTGACTGACAGTGTCAAGCTGACGTTTTAACCATAAACTAACCAAGTATATAAGAAATTAAAAAAAAAATCGTATATTTAAAATTGAAATCTGACACCCGCGACATTTTTTTATCGTTTTTTCTGAATTAAAATTTATTTAAATTAAATGGCTTGGAAATGTGCTCTTTTTTGTGTTTAGTGTAATAATATGATGGTAAATCTCTAAAATAAAACTCAAACTGGACATAAAAACGGTAAAGTTTTTTATGTTTTTTTGACGTGATAACGTCTTTAAAATCGTTTTAGTCGGGTGACATGTTCAGAAACTTGTGTCACACCAAAACCTCACGAGCGCGATCGCAGGTATAACGAGAGAGAGACGGACCGATCTCCCGTCTCATCTCGAGCGCTGCCAGTCATTCCGTGAAACTTGTCACGCGGAATCCTCACGAGCGGAGGCTGGCATAGCGTTCGAGTGAGTGGACCGATCTTCCGTCTCTCTCACTCTAGCGTTATCTACGTTATCATTTATCACGTAAACATCTCGATCGTAAACCTACTTTACAAACAACCATTTTTTTAAATATTAAAATTTTACCATTTTGCCGCAATTATAATTTAATTTTAATCAACCTCATTAATTACGTTATACAACATCAGAATGTTTCCACGCTGTTTTGTAGGAAATTTTATAGAGAATCCAAATATATATAGATGTTACGAGGTGTTAGTAGATAATAATCAAGAAATCAGCGAAATAATGCATTGTGATGCATTTCCGCGGATTTTCCGCGGATTTTTGCGGAAGTACCTGCCACACAACGGCGGTAGCGGGGCGCGGGGCGTGCCACTTGAGAGGTTAATGACATTATATCATACTATATTTTGATTACCTATAATAAATGGTCATAGGTACTTAGTAAAAGATGTTATATAATTCGCTTTTTTACTTTCCAAAAAGGCCGCGAATTCTTGTGTGCCCAAGGGCCCCGAATTCTTGTGTGCCCAAGGGCCCCAGCCTAGTTTAAGACGGCCCTGGGCACTGTTCAGCTTTATTTGTACTTGTTTCGAAATTTATTGTTATTAGAGTACTATAAGCCAAAGAATTATTATAATATAAATCGAATATATATATTCGAATAGATTATGAAATCTCCGAGCAGTTTTAATCAGCTAAATCAAAAATTACAGTTGAAATTATTAAAAGTACCTACTTACCTGATGCATTCATTCGGGTATTTATCGCAATCTGTGATGCACCTAAATCGTTCCCAAGTAAGCCATCCCATGGGTGGCGTGAGTGCCAGACCATTGTCCAGCGCTTGTACCGAGGACAAAAGCCCTAAGATGACCAATGAAATCATCTGAAAGAAGAAATTAAATTACTGTTTACTTTGCCCACAAATATTAATATTGGCCAATTAATAAAATAAAAATATTTCGAACTACCTAGTAGGTAGGTACAGGGTTAAAATAGTACATAGGTATATTGTTTAGATTGTATTTCTGTAATATGTATACATGAAGAGGATAATAAAGGTACTAGGTACTGTATTGTAATTTTGAATCTCTCTTTAAATAAGTTAATTCAAAACAATGATTGTAAACAAGTTCTTGTTAACGGGTTGATTGATAGTTAGGTTAGGTTATGTTAGTTACTGATAGTTACAGCTTAGCCCCGAAATTTCATAATTAGTACGGTATTTGTTTCTTTTTATTTTCGGAGCAAATTGGTTTCAACGTGTATGTTTAAATATTTGACCAATCTAAATTGGGCCACATGAAGTTTATTGGGTATCGTAACAAATTAAATAAAGAACTTACTTTTTCGGCTAAGGACTGAGCCAGAAATGAGATTCCAAATTCAAATGTCAACAATTTTAAAATAAGTAAATACGTCCATTCAAATAGAGAAGCAACCGTACACTATCCTCACTCAGAACTCAGACCGTTTCTTTATGTTTATTGTATTGAGGAGATAACAGTTCGCGCTAAAACCGGACGCAAGGAATGAGGGAACAAAGAACAAACTGAATGCAGCCTGTTGCCATGTTTTTCATACATTGCTAAATTAGATTTGTGTTATGCCCATAGGCCATCGATATAAGAATTGTATTTCTACCCGCGGCTTCGCACGCGTATTTTTGTTATAATAGGTATATTATCTAAGTTAGTTTAGCATATTATCTGAGTTAGGCTATGTTCTAAATGTAGGTAGGTACGCCAAATTTCATCTTGGTCTAATCAATAGTTTTGCAGATCCTAGGTAACAAAAAAATCACAGTTCACAAACTTTCAGCTTTCTAATATTAGTAGGATGCCATTGGTAGGCACTTTTTTTCTTTTTAGGGTTCCGTACCTCAAAGGGAAAATAGGGACCCTTGTAGGATCACTTTGTTGTACGTCTGTCAACCCTCTTTTCTGGAACGCGAGGAGGTATCAAATTGAAATTAACATCATTATACATACCTACTCAAGTCCGTAACCTCTTGGAGCCCCAATATAAATAAAGCTTCTAAGTCAACGCACTCAAAAGTTACAGCCGTTTATTTCCGAATATATTGAAATATCCAAATATATTGAATTATACTTCCCGAAGACCTAGAATCACGGAATTTTCAGCAAGGTCTTATAGCACAAGTAAAGGGAAAAATCCGAAAACAGTAAATTTGTAGTTTATTTTATTCTTATTCACAAAAAATACTTTTGATTCTTGCTATAGACCAAAATCTATAGGGCATTTCCCGTTTACCTAGAGTAATAAAATGTGGTAAGAAGCAAGGCCATATAATTATCACAAACTAGCGGCCTGTCCCGGCTTCGCACGGGTGGACATTAATTTTTTAAAAATTTGGGATAAATGTAGGTTTCTAATATTTCTGTGGCAGGACATTTTATACTTCTACCCGACTGCCCCATTGGTATAGCGGTCGCGTGTTCAACCTCTGATAATGTGGTCCCGGGTTCAAATCCCGGGTCGGCCCAAGAATTGTGTTATTGGGTATTTTCTAGCAAGAAATATTCACTGTAGCAGCCCGGAGTACGGAAATTGGCGGTGTTAAATGGCACGGGGGCGTGCCTCAGAAAGTACATTAATACGTTGGTCCTGCGTTTGACCTCTCCCCGGTCGTGCCCGCCCCCGGTGGATATCCCTTAGTCGCTTCTTACGACACCCGCGGGAAGAGTTGGGGTTGTGCAAATTCTAAGCTGGCACCACACAGCAGCGCACACACTTGTGCACTATAATATGTTCTGCGCATTTGGCTAGTCTCCGATGAGATTGGCCGCCGTGGTCGAAATTCTGCTAGGAGGACATTAATTATTATTATTCTTACCTACCTCCCTCGCTGCGTTGCCCGGGTGCGGCGTCATTTATTTTTCTAATAGTATTTTGTTTAGATTTACATTTTTAAATTCGTAATATCTTTAGAATGGAATGTCCGATTTGAATAATTCAAAAAGTAATCTACAGGTATTGAAACAGTCTTAATTATGAAATGATTTATTTGGATAAGGATTAATACAAAGGTATGGATAACATGGTCAGACTTTGGTCAGTATTTCTATCAACTTTTAAAAAGTAAATAAATAGTTATACTGAGATAACTACAATAGTTGGACATATGGTATTGCTGAGTTTTTTGTAGATATTTATAAATTCTTTAATATTGTAGAACATTTTTTGTTCTATCATCAATAGTTTCCGCAGCGCATGCGATGATAGACAATTTATGGCAAAAAAATTTACACCTTGGGTTACATTATTGAAGTTTTAGTAGGGATCCCTAATTTTTTCAAGAAATTAATATAGCCTATGTTACTCAGGAATAGTGTAGCATTCAAATGGTGAATTTTTTAAATCGGTCCAGTAGTTTTTGAGTTTATTCGTAACAAATATACAAAAATACATAAATACAAAAATACAAATCTTTCCTCTTTATAATATTAGTACTTATAGATATAGATAGTATAGATAACGAGAAAAATCTGAAAACCGTTAATTTGTAGTCTATTAACAAAATAATAATTATTTTTGATTCTCTCCCTCGACAAAAATATACAGTGTAGGAACTTACTTCATGTTGACCTAAAATCATAATTTTTGGCAAGAAACAAGGTCTTACAATTAAACAGAACCCTCAATGCGCGAGTCCGACTCGCACTTGACGTTTTATTATTTTTAATTGAATACGCAAAGCAATCTTACGATATATAAGATGTTTTCTAGATAGGTAATCTCGTTCGGGTGAACTCGATCAAGTGTTTGACATTTGTAATGTAAATAACAAAACGGGTGTTAAGTTTACCGTTGCCTATCCATGTACCATTCCGATATTAGCATATTTTCTACCTTGACCGTGCGGTCTCGCGCCGGCGTAAGAATGAGGATCAGTAGGTAAAGTTATTGCAATTTCAATAGAACTAGTATCCACGTTATTCTTTAGGATTATGACATTATGAATGATAATATATTATTGAATTATCCGAATCGGACCATTACTTACGAAGATATTAAGTAGGTAATAAACATTACGCCGTTACTGCTGGTAAAATCAAACGCGGGTGCGTGTGACGTCACTGACTCGGCCGAACGAAGAGGATTTTTGTTGCACTAAGCTTTTATATTTCTTTGAGTGGTAGGCAGGCATTAAACATAACCAGTAAAGGGCTCATTTGATAAAAAAATACAAGTCGAATAGGTACTTACTTATTGATTTATAGCTTAAACTATTTTTTTCGCCACTTGATAGGTAATTATTTTCAAACTAAATAATTTAGCGAAAACAGAACATTGTTTTAATTAATAAGCAGTTTTCGCAATTATGTTCTCAGTTATATAAGTGTATAACCTACACTATAATAAGTATAGTCAAATATAATAAGTACCTAGAGGATTTTTGTTGCACTAAGTTTTTATATTTCTTTGAGTAATGTATTTGGTAGGAATCCGTATTATCTGGATTCCAATGCATATATCCGTAACATATAAAATGCATATAAAAATGACAAATTTTCCGGGTGATTCGGATTTCGAATAATCCGGATTGCAATCTCTACATACATGTAAACAAAAATAGGGTCGTTGCACCAATAGACGTACGAGTAAGCGGAATTCAACTTGTTTTATTTTTGACGTGACAACGTCTTATAATTCGATAGAGCCGGCTGCACGCACGAAAAAACATGACGTCATGCGGCGTTACCTCGCTATGACGTCATGCGGCGTTACCTCGCTCTGAGGCGTTCCATGTAAGGCTTGAAGTGCAAGCGAGAGCGCTCGACATCCGTCTCTCTCCTACTTGAGTGAGCGATGCGTCTGCGTGGACAGCTGCTATAGGTACTATAGCACAGATTAGATAACGTAAACTATAGTACATTTACATGTTTTGATCGAGTATCAAATGCTACCATTCCATCAGTATTTTCTTAAGACGTTGTCACGTTCAACTATCGTCAGTAAACCGACTTTACAGACAACCAATTTTTTTATCTAATCTCCTATACCTAGACAATGAATATTCAATGTTTCTGTAGTTAGAATTGTGGTGCATTAACTAGCAAAACTGTTTTTACTTTTAATTACTTACCTATTTCAAATTCAAACCAAGTTAAAATTGCGAAAATTTCAAAAAAGCGCCTTTAGCGTAGCCTTTATTGTGAACGGCTTGGAATGGAACCAATTCTGAACAAAAACAGCCTTATTTATGAACTAAGAAAATGAAAGACAAAATTCTTTAAAACAATATTTTTATTACCTACCTATGATAATCGAGCATTCGCTTAGGTACTTATTTATGTAAACAAGTATCCTGAGGTATACCTACTTGAGGTTTACATATATCCTTAGACATTATTATATGGCTATGAATTATCATTATTGTAATTTATTACATAATTACCTACCTATATAATCTATTCAATTTGGACCTGAGAAAATTTCATGTTATTATTTAATTACTGAACCCAATTTTATAAAAGCTAAATAAGTCTATTTTATCTATTTATTTATGTCAAAACAACGGCCTGAAATTCGTTTACTTATAAATAAATAAATAAATAAATAATGCTGGACAATTCACACATCATTATCTAGCCCCAAGCTAAGCAGAGCTTGTGTTATGGGTACTAGAGAACTGATATACATAATACAATACACTACACAGATAGATATTTTTTATTAGACATATAAAAACATCCAGAACCCCTGAACAAATATCTGCAGATCTTATAATCACGAAGAACCCTAATAAAATTATGAAGACTTGACGTGTGCTCCCTTGCATGCAAGGCAAATGTAGATACCTTTAGGTAAAAAGGAAAAAACTTTCCTAATGTAGGTAAACCTAACTTACCTAGCATAGATATGCAAATAAAAAGTCATTAACCGCATAATCCAAAAGTTCGGCAAAAGCAGTTTTTATCTTTTTATGACTTAAAGAGCCTATAATCATTAAAACTACGACAGTTACTATCAGTTATCAAAATAATTTAAACGCTAAGATATAGAGATATGGGATTATTTTGTAATTAACTGAAATCAGTACAAATTCAACCAATGCAATTTTTTAAAAGCTAAAAATGCAAAGATAATGACTTCTTGCGATAAAAAGTTTATTAATGGCCTCTTTAGACAAAATAATCATAAAATAACATATTTTATTACTAAAAGCTAAACAAATTACCTTGTTTGTCCAAAAACACTAAAATTGGTAGGTAATAATGGCACATGAAAATACATGAAAAAAAATGAAACCTATTATGCTAGATGGCCTAGATGAAGTCAGTAAATTTTAGAACAACCTAATTTTTTAAATATATTAGTATTTTTATACTTCTTGATGACATTAAAATGTAAATCGATAAAATTTTGATATTTTTATAAGAGTAATGTATACAGGGTGGATTTTTGAGACGGGACAGTAAGGGCAGGTTATAGTTAAGTATAGGAAAACGTTCCTTGGAGACCATCCATAACTTTTTGAAATATTCTGAACTGCAATCACAGATTTTGGAAAAAATGTACAGTTAGCAAGAAAATTGCAATTTTACACAAAAACTTTTTTTGATGACAATCGATCCTGTTTCTTATAAAGATCAAACAAAAGTCTCTACTGCACTGACTGAGGTTTGAGTAAGTACAAGAAATGTCAGAATCTAAGTCAGATAAGAAATCGCGAAAAACTTTTTCCATACATCTAGTAAGAGAGTCAAACTTCTTGGGTACGCTACCTTGACGGACACAACAAACGGTTAACGACGACTGGTGGCGACCGAGGCAGTGACGTCACAGCAACCGCGGCGGCGGTCACTCAGTGAATTTTGTTAGTAATTTGATCATAACTTCGTAAATTCTTGTTGTAGAACCAAAATTTTTACACTGTGTCATAAGGATTTCTTAGCTTTATAAATCTGCATTCTCAACTAAAAACGTTACGGATCCTCGACTCCTCCAACTCAGCCCGTGCGCGAATGTCACACTTTCTTGGCCCATGACGCACTTAGTCTTTCTGCAGCTCCTTGTGCGGCGGCGGTGCATCATGGGCTATGAAAGTGAAGAGCTGAAAAGCTTACTAAGGCAACCCACCAGAGGAAAGGTAGCAGCTTTTTTCGGTGTAGGTTTTTTTAAAAAAACCGCTGCCATTACCTATCCACCTGACAAGCGTGGTTATTAATCAAAAGTAGTCCATTGGTTTAGTGTCAATAATCTTTTGCTAAACGAAACCAAAACAAAATGTATTAGATTTATCCTACCTAATGTTAAACAAGTGAAGGCTGATGTAAACGTTAAAGGAGAAACGTTAGAAATAGTAGAAAGTACTGTATTCTTAGGAATCACCTTAGATAATAAACTTCAATGGGGCCCACACATAGATAAGCTATCGAAGAGACTTAGTTCTGCAGCGTATGCAGTCAAAAAAATCCGTCATCTTACAGACGTGGATACATCTAGACTTGTTTATTTCAGCTACTTCCATAGTATTATGTCTTATGGTATACTGCTGTGGGGGAGCTATGCAGATATTAACACCGTATTTGTGCTGCAGAAGAGGGCTGTTCGTGCAATCTATAATACGGGTCCCAGAGAATCCCTGCGTGATAAATTCAAAGAAATAAACATAATGACAGTACCATGTCAATATATTTATGAAAACTTGTTGTACACTCATAGAAATATAAGCCAGTTCCCTAAAAATAGCCATAAACATAATTTGAATACCAGAAACAAACATAAGCTCGCTGTGCCCAGAACTAGGCTACACAAAATTAAAATATATTTTAAAGGGTAATATATACTATATATATATGTATACGCTTCTACAACAAAACTCCTAGTGAGTTGCAAAAATTATCAGTAAATAAATTCAAACAAATTGTTAAAACCTTGCTGTGCAAAAAGGCTTACTATAAAATATCAGATTATCTAGAGGATAAAAAAGCTTGGGACGGGTTTTGCTCCAACTCGAAAAATAACAACTAACAGGCTAAAGGTTTCTTCGTCGCTTCTTTACTTTAGTCTACATACCGAAGCGACAGAAATAAAAAAATATCACTTTTTTCCCGTGTCAGTGTTTAGTTTTATATTTTCACCTTTTCTAAGTGTACATTTATTGTATTTATGAAAATAAAGAGTTTTTGATTTTGATTTGATTTTGATTATAGCAACACCCACATTGATTGGGGGAGGCTATGCATGCTCAGCAAGGCAACTTTTCTGGTAGTTTCGTTCCTTGCAGAACGATGAAAATATTAAAAACGCTAAAATATTTGAATTTCGCGAGAATCTGTATCAGATTCCGTGACGATGACTTGGTAGCGGAGAGTCAGAATCACGGTCAGAATAGCCCTGCAGCAGTGGACGTAGAAGTTGCTCTTTCTGGCCACGATGGTGAGAAAAATGAGCAAATTCGCATCTCTGCCTACACTATACAAAATAAAACTATTACAGAGGTAAGTAATAAAAATAAGCTTATGATAGGTAGGTACCTATCACAAACTGCAAAATCAATTTATGAATATTATTTCATTTTACATTTTATAAGATAAAAATAGGTGGTGGCGCTGATTTGGGTCGGGTATGCGCCTTATGAAAGTCCCACTACACCCGGTGCAGTGGGACTTTGCCTCTATATTTCTGTGCACTTTGCCCATTCCCAAGTGGTGCAGTCTTGTATGCACCTTAATGGTTCCTAAAGTGTTTTTGTTATGGTCATTTGTAGCTAATATTGGACTCACTGAAATGTATTAGAGTCTGACTATCGAATTGAATTGAGTTGTGACTAAATACTTATTTATTTGCAATTTTTACGCGATTGAATTCGAGCAACTTGCTCGTTGAAATACCTACTTAGGCATGCCAGTTTTTAAGGCGGTACCCTACCTCGTTCTTGTGTGAAGAGGATAGGCATAGGATTTCGCGTTCACAGGAGCGGGACAGAGCAAAGCAGCGTAAGCCCAAAAATCAAGTTTTTAGTAGTTATTTGCTCCCCACAAACATTAGAATAGTTAATTGAAAAAAGGCAACATATAAAATGTTCTTTATACTTAGTTCAATTACTATGCTTAATCTCAAGATCGTATCATCTGTATTTATTGAGAAATTAGGGTTTTAGTAAAAAATTAGAGGTAACTTTGCGATTTTCTTCTATCGAGAAAATTTTATGGAATCGTGTTTTCGAAGCATATGATCGATGGAATAAGTCCTGAACTTTACCATATATAAATTTCAAAGTTAAATATTCAGTAGTTTCGAAGATATGGAGGTCCGACGGAGTTGAAAATAAGCAATAGGAGGGTAGGTACCCCCTGAAAAAGTCACAGGAAAAAGTGTGTTGTGTTTAATTTCAACTAGGTATTTATTAAAAATAAAATAAATAAATACTTAATTGGTAGGTACCTACCTACTGCATAATTCACACATCATTATCTAGTCCCAAGCTAAACAGAGGTGTGATATTATAGAAAGCTTAGTTATCCGGTAATTTTAATTTATGAACAAAATAATAAAATGTTAATCATAGTGAACGCAGTTGAACATAAATATTGATTTAGTAGTACCTACCTACATTCAAACAAGGTAGGTACCTACCTATATTTCTTAAGTAGGTACATCAATTAATACTGAATCGATGTATGAATCTACTTGAGCACGTATCTTTTCGAGGCTGATTAAGTTCAATAAACTTTTTGTTTCTAAACAAACCCCACAAAAGTTGTTTTGTAACTTGTAGGTAACATAGGAATGTGGGATAGAGATAGAGGCCCACGCCCACGTAATTGCCCAATTGCAACCTACACGAAACAATCTTACAAACTGGTACTGCCATCTCCTAGCAAGAGAATGTAAATGAGAAGCCTACCTACAAATGGGTATAATTTAATTATGTCATCTGTTATCCTAGGGTAGTAGGTAGTACTGGTAGTAGGTACCTACCTTCTAGGTACATTACATCTTGGGAGATTTTTTCTGGGATGCAGCTGCTGCTATAATGTAGGTGGCAGGTGTTTCCTCAACGGTGGTGCAGGCATAGGTACCATGGTTGGCAGGTGAACTGGCTAACGACGCTGACTCATCTATACCTATATTTAATCGGAGCATCTATATGACCTAACTTGACTCCCGATGATTTCATCTTTAAAAAAATGATGAAAAAAAACTGTAAGAGAGATTTAGTTCAGCGTCATCTATGGTCAGCCAACTGGAACTTCATGGAGCAATGCCGTTTACCGTTTCGATTCACACAGAAAATTAAGTTCATATCAAAAGCAAATTTAAATTTATTTCAGAAGTAAGTAATTGTTCAGTGATTTTATGAATGAAAATGCCCACGTTTTAGCATTCAGTAATAATTTCATTAAATAGATTGCGATAAGAAACGGCATAAGCTTTCTTGGCATCTTCAGAATTTGAAACGGAACGTTACCAAAAATGTAAACAAACATAGCTTGACGTTATTTTGATTTGAAAAGCTTTTCATCTTTGAAAATAAATACGGTGCGCAGAATTTGGTAAAAAACCAGATATTGATAAAAAACTTATCAAGTTCGATATAATAATCATGAATAAACTGCGATAAATGTCGAACATAGTTCAGTCGCGTGTTGGCTTGTGATTTGAGGAGAATTCCGCGACAGGAAACCACACAGGAAATGAATGGAAGTTGCGATTTTGTAACACTTTCGAAATTGTATTCAAACAATGGGCTCTGCATACCGAGAACTTTTCAAATTGTACGATTTGATTCAAAACGGCGATGCCAGGTAAGGTTGCATTATTTACTCATCCTTTGTAATTCCAATCCAAGTAAAAATTATATTAACTGAATCTATTAGAAAATAGATGAAATTCCAAACTTTTGCACCTGCATCCGTTTAGAAGCTAGAATGTACTTACCTATTTAACTATGTGTTAGGTAAGTACATCTATTAAAAATCTTTGTTAAAAAAGATTAATGTAAATTGATTACCGACTTTTTAAAACATATTTTTCCTCCAGGGCTGTATCATCATTCCTCTCCGAAACACAGATAGACATAAACTCCATAATACCATGCAAGAGTATTGGAGTCCTGCATCTAGCAGTAGGCATTGAGCCTGAAGAGAAGTCCAGAGAATGCACGGAGATACTCCTGAAACATGGGGGGGACCCAAACTTACGGTAAGGGAAAATTTTCTGTTCTTATAATTATACTACCCATGGCAGTGGCTGCATAGTAATCAACTCCTTTAACTTACCCTGTAGATGTTGTAAGAGTTGATTGCAACCTTCCTGAGGAAGGCCAGCATCTTCTGTTTTTATGTTGACACCACCACTGCAATCACCGATCTGCTGGCTGAAAGTGGTGATTACTGAACCCCCCCCCCCCTTGTTTGTGCAAGGTATCTTCAGCTGTGGACAGCTGTGTGCTGATGGGGATGGTTAAACTAGATTCTGCTGTGGCTTGGGAATTGCTTTTCAATCTCTTTACTCTTTTAGGGGTGATCAGGCATTTCTGTCCCCTTCCTGTGTCTTCGAGTGGGAGGAGTTTCATGTATTTATTAACCAGAGTAATTAAAAAATAACCTTTCCCAGGATAAAATATCTTTGTCAAATTTTATGAAGATGTGTTCAAACAAAACGACACATTTTATTAAAATTTACCATTTACAAACTCCTATTCATGTCTTTAAAATATTAGTATAGATTCCACAAACAAAATCTGGTCAATATATTGACTAAGCAACAAGTTTATTCATGTTTTTTGAGCAGCAGAGTTATACAGGGTGTCCCAAGAAGTAGTGATATACTGAAGCTGGGAGGTAGAGGACCTAAAGGGCTATCTGAATCACCCCCATGTATGTTCCGCGATTTTTCGTATTTTCGGAGTTATGATTTTTTTTAAAATTTTCACCTTTCGCCGAGTACGATGAGATTTTTATTTATAGTGACGTGAATTATTGCAGTAGATGCTTGATTTTTTTTGTGTGCTAAGCTGATAGATAGGCCAATTCAGTATGGTAACATTTACTATCGTTAGATCTTCAAATGGAATAAAAAAATAAAAAAATGCCAAGAAAGATAAAATTTACCCAGTATGTTCACAACTTCAAGGGCCCTTAAAAAAATAAAATCACAGAAAAAATAAATACAATTTGGCTTTTAAAAACTTGCTCTATCTATCAAGTAGCTACTCTGAAAATATCATTTTATTATTCATACGGCTTCAATCAAAAAATTTAAATCTAAATGTGGTAAGTGCAAAATTTTAATTTACATGATGATTAATGCTAGCAAAGTAAAACCAATTACATTACAATAAATGTTCCAAATGGCCCCCTGTTGCTCAATGCAAGTGCGACATCGCCGGAAAAAGTTGTCTTTTAAACGTCTGAATGCACTTCTATTATTTTTAATGGTTTCTTCTGCTACTCTCATTTTCCGGGTTAACTCGTCCAAATTGCGGCATTCTCTCGAGTAGACGAGGTCTTTGTAGTATCCCCATACAAAAAAATCAATGGGGTTTAGGTCGGAAGATTACAATCGTCGAATTGAATTCTGTCAGGAAATGCTGAGGAGACAAGCTGAAACGAATTTTTTTTAACCAAATCTTGTGGACGAAGGAATCCCATTTTAGGCGCAATGGGATTTTTAATATGAACCATTCTCACTCATGGGCAATTGAAAATCCGAATTTAAAAAGGGAATCGACATTCCCAGAACACTTTAGTGTTAACCTTTGGTCTGGCATACCTACTTAACGGTCAGCTAATCGGGCCCTTTCAGCTGCCAGACCGCTTGGGCGGCAATCACTTTTTAAATTTTCTACGCGTCGATCTGCCCCTGCTGTTAGAAGATGTGGACTTGAAGACACGCAAAAGCATAGTACTGCAGTGTGATGGTGCACCATGCCATTTTGCCTTGAAAGATGGATTGGTCGTTGCGGCCGGGGTGACGCCTGCCTTATAGCCTGGCCTCCACGGTCCCCCGACCTAAACCCTGAACCCTAATCCCCATACAAAAAAGTGATTTTTTTGTATGGGGATACTACAAATACCTCGTCTACTCGAGAGAATGCCGCAATTTGGACGAGTTAACCCGGAAAATGAGAGTAGAAGAAGAAACCATTAAAAATAATAGAAGTGCATTCAGACGTTTAAAAGACAACTTTTTCCGGCGATGTCGCACTTGCATTGAGCAACAGGGGGCCATTTGGAACATTTATTGTAATGTAATTGGTTTTACTTTGCTAGCATTAATCATCATGTAAATTAAAATTTTGCACTTACCACATTTAGATTTAAATTTTTTGATTGAAGCCGTATGAATAATAAAATGATATTTTCAGAGTAGCTACTTGATAGATAGAGCAAG
This sequence comes from Eupithecia subfuscata, assembly GCA_963564075.1. Lineage (NCBI taxonomy): Eukaryota > Metazoa > Arthropoda > Insecta > Lepidoptera > Geometridae > Eupithecia > Eupithecia subfuscata. The sequence goes on from OY751114.1 coordinate 11,157,541, forward strand.
TTTTTAAAAGCCAAATTGTATTTATTTTTTCTGTGATTTTATTTTTTTAAGGGCCCTTGAAGTTGTGAACATACTGGGTAAATTTTGTCTTTCTTGGCATTTTTTTATTTTTTTATTCCATTTGAAGATCTAACGATAGTACTTAAATGTTACCATACTGAATTGGCCTATCTATCAGCTTAGCACACAAAAAAAATCAAGCATCTACTGCAATAATTCACGTCACTATAAATAAAAATCTCATCGTACTCGGCGAAAGGTGAAAATTTAAAAAAAAAATCATAACTCCGAAAATACGAAAAATCGCGGAACATACATGGGGGTGATTCAGATAGCCCTTTAGGTCTTCTACCACCCAGCTTCAGTATATCACTACTTCTTGGGACACCCTGTATAGATATAAAACTTATTACCATGAAAAAGTAAGTAATGTATTAAGTAGTTACTTAACCAGTTCAAAATGCAGCTGCTATCTTATAAATACCTACCTGCTATGTTTATTTATATCACTTATCATGTCAGTTTCTTTGAAATGCTAAGTTCAAATATGTTAAGGCGGTACCCTACCTCGTTATTGTGTGAAGAGGATAGGCATAGGATTTCGCGTTCACAGGAGCGGGACAGAGAAAAGTAGTTATTTGCTCCCCACAAACTAGAATTAGAATAGTTAATTGAAAAAAAGGCAACATATAAAATGTTCTATAAACTTAGTTCAATTACTATGCTTAATCTCAAGATCGTATCATCTGTATTTATTGAGAAATTAGGGTTTTAGTAAAAAATTAGAGGTAACTTTGCGATTTTTTTCTATCGAGAAAATTTTATGGCATCGTGTTTTCGAAACATATGATCGATAGAATAAGTCCTGAACTTTACCATATATAAATTTCAAAGTTAAATATTCAGTAGTTTGGAAGATATGGAGGTCCGACGGAGTTGAAAATAAGCAATTTGAGGTACTATACCCCCTTAAGTAGTTTTCAAAAGTTCCCAAATCTATACCCAGGTATGATATAAATATAAACAAAGGGTTCATTGGCCTCTGCGCTTAACCATATCTTAATAGACTCTAAGTGAACCCTAATCATAAAAATTAAACTACCATTACATTACCAAGTATGGATAAGAGAGTACCTTTAACTAATAACCATATTAGTACCAAATGGGGAAATTAAAACTAAATTGAGGATCTCTGTTGCGCGGTGGGCGAAGGTCTGCCTGTGACAAAGGTGGTTCCGGTTTCGATTCCGGCCTCGGTACAAATAATAATAATGCTAGACAATCCACACGGCATCATTATAGCCCCAAGCTAAGCAGAGCTTGTGTTATTGTTCGTAGATGACTGATATACATAATACAAATGTTTGTATGATCTGCGGATATTTGTTCTGGGTGTTCTGGATGTTTTCTATGTGTAATAAAAAATATCTATGTAGTGTATTGTATTAAGTATTTCAGTTATCTACACTTGCGAGCTTTAAAATGGAATCGCTTCATCGCGAGTTGATCAAAACAATTTTTTTTACAATTTATGTACAATGAACTATCTTGTTTATAGTGTTATATCATTTGAAAGGATTGTGATATATCATTTGAAAGGTAATTTTGTTACCTTTCAAGTGATATCAAGAAGATTTAAAATTAATTAAATTGGCTACCTAAATTTTGGGAATTATTGCAATAGGTCGAAGTTGCATCTATCGGCTTCTATCGGCGCCGGAGCTGGATTTCTCCCTCGTATCCGCTGTTTTAGCTCGTCCCACATATGCCAGATTGGGTTCAAGTCAGGAATAAGGGCTGGCCAGACTAGTGTGGGAATGCCGACATGGAAGACGTCTGTCGGTACTGTCTAGTCACTGCTGCGGTGTCGCAGCGGACATTATCCTGCATTAAATCAAAATTCATCGTCGCTAATAAATCCTGCGTAAGGGAAAATATAAATTAACTCATAGTTCACTGCAAAGAAATTGTAAAAATTAGTCTTGAACAACCCTTCAAGCGATTCCAGTTTAAAGCTCGCAAGCGTGGTACCCATAACACAAGCTCAAGCTCTGCTTAGCTTGGGGCTAGAAAATGCGTGAATTTAATAATTAAATTAAGTAATTAACTAACCATTACAGTAATGATGATGGATTGACCCCAGTACACATAGCAGCAATATGGGGTCGCCTGGACAACATAAAGCTGCTGCTCGACTGCGGCGGTGACGTTAAACTGCGCGATATGGACGGGCTCTCCGCGCGTGATTACGCGACGCGCGAGCAGCAGTGCAGTGTGTGTGATTACCTTAACTGTGCGGTTGATTTTGAAGACGAGGAAGTTGACTGCGCTTATACGTTAGATTTAGGTACGTATGAGCTTATGCTAAAGACAGCGCCGCCGTTGCGCTTATTAGGAGAGGCCGATGTCCACCTGTGGACGAACATTGGCTGATGATGATGATGTATAGTTGTAACAATGACATGGTGGTCTCGACATAAGGATTACAATACACCCTGTCTTTGCGGTGTAATATAGGTAAATTATTTAAACCTGGCGCGATTGTCTTTTGTTTTTCATCCACGCTGGCGTCACACAAATCCAGGCCTCCGGTATACGAAAAACAAAAAGGGATCGCAACAGCTTTTAAAAATTTACCTATAGCAGAGTGCAGTAATAGCTTCGACATAAATGGATATTTGTCAGGCAGGTCATAAATGATTAAGAGATATTATAGGGTCAGGGGATGATATGAATGGAAAGTCCGCTATCTAAATATGGGGATGTAAATACTGTTGATAGTGATTTTGCAGCGGACGAAGATCCGCGTGCGACGCAGGAGGTTGCGGGTTCGATTCCCGCCTCGGGACTAATATTTGCACGATCAATAAAATAAATAATGCTCTACAATCCACACAGCATCATCTAGCCCCAAGCTAAGCAGAGCTTGTGTTATGGGTACTATATAACTGATATTCGTAATACAATACATTACATAGATATTTTTTATCATACATCGAAAATACCCAGAACACCCGGAACAAATATTTTGCAGATCGTACAAACATTTGTCCCAAGGCGGGATTCTGATCGAACTGCGTTTTCGTTTCGTTTCTTCTGTGTCTTAATATCTATCTTCTCTTCCAGAAAAAATACTAGTAACAACCGACGACGTAGTCGCGGAATACGAGCTAGCCAACGACGAAGCAAAGAACAAATCCTACAGAAAATCCGAGATCGTTCGCTCCTGGTGCGAACGGAACAGTCTTGTAGTCAACAAACTCTACCCGACCATACTCGGCGAGACTTATCTCCTAGAAGACCAAGATCACCTTGACAGAAATATAACACTCGATATGACAGCAGATAGCTTCAAGACATGCTTCTCTAAGAAATCGGAGATAGAAATCAGCGGTATACAAAGATTAGAAGCTACCAACTGTACCTGCAATTCATCAAAAAGGAAAAGCGTTTACGAAAATTTCTCTCTACCCGGATCTCCTAAACTCATCACGCATAAGAATTACAACTCTAAATGCAGTTTGCGAAGCAAAGTCGTTGATGATAAAGTTAAAATAAGTGATAGTATAATATCAAGTGATCGTTCACTAAATGATGAGTTTGGTAAGCTAAGTATTGAGGGTCGGAGAAATGGTGATGAGATGAAGAAATGGGTGAAGGATGAGGAGTTTAGGAATAGGACTAATGAAAGTTTGATCTCAAGTGATAGGTCTTTGGACAAGGCTATGGCTGTAGTGCAAAATCGGTAAGTTTATTTATCTCTTTATTGAACAGCCTACCAAAAAACCTCTTATTTTCGGATGTACCATTTCATTATGCACAAGACCTTAAATCTATATTATTTAGAAGGTAGAACGTCATTGAAATACAATGTCTTTATTAAACTAACACTTTCATTGCTCCCGTGTGGTTTTGGACGACCTACCACTGCTGCCTGCGGGTCGCGGCGCAGAGGCTGGCAGTAAAAGCGCTAAGGCTATGGGTAGTCATGCTATGATTACTTCATAATAAATTATTTTAAACTAGCTACAGCCAGCTGCTCCGCTAGCGTTTTTCGTGGATAAAAAAAACTTAATTTATTCGAACTGTGTAGAACGTCTACGCAAAATTTCAGTTAGTTCGATTTGCTAATAAATTATTCAATTTATCGTAAATTTACCATTATACGCAGTAGAGATGTAGTGATTTATTAGTGGAAAAATACTACCTAATATTCTTCATCCGAATTTTATCATTTATAATGTAACATTGAAGTGTGTACGCTTTCCAGTACAAACGAATGGCTAAGTAAAGGCACGAACACACGTCGGTCCTCGGCCAGCAGCGGCGTAAGCTCCAACTACTCCGGCGGCAGCATAGTGGTGGCGAGCGTGCACGAGCACTATCGGTACACGGACGCCGCAGTCGACGTGCAGCTTGTTGAGAAGAGGCTGCTTGTTTCTCCAGTTATGTGAGTGTTTTATTTTCTTAATTTATTTTAGCGTAGTTTCTGTCATGAGAATCGAGCCCGTTGCATTCTGTTTCTTAGCAACTTCTTCGCCCACTGTGCCAAGGAGGTCCTTTCCGAGATATTTTTCTTTTTCGAGATATTTTTTGAACTCGACAATAAATAAATAATGCTGGACAATTCACACAGCATTATCTAGCCCCAAGCTAAGCAGAGCTTGTGTTCTGGGTACTAGATAACTGATATACTTAATACATACACATTACATAGATTTATATTTTTTATTACACAGAAAACATCCAGAACACCAGGAACAAATATTATAATAAATTTAAAAGTTTTACCGGGAACAAAATATCTTCAGATTTGTGCGATCTGAAGATATTTGTTCCTGGTAAAACATTTGTCCCGATGTAAGAATCGAACCCAGAACCTGCATCGTAGGCGGACCTTCGCCCGTTGAGCTACAGAGACCGTCGAAGTCTTTGATTAACTAACCTCGTTGGTTGATTCAATATTGAATGATGTTCCAATTTCAACATCCATACAAATTTTCGAGGAAAGTTAAAGCAATCAAGTTTCTTCTACCTTCCAGCTTACCAGTAGATGAAGCCGGCGAGAACAGCCTCGATCCGGATCATACAATCCTATCCATCGCCTCATCTCTACCCACCTCCGTGAAATACGACGATAACACTCTCCGCTCAGAGCTCCTTAGACTCGGGTTCAACCCGGGTCCAATACAGGACACGACTAGGACGCTGTATTTGAAGAAACTGCATGCGTTGAAGAAGAATGCTCCTGTGGTGAATAAACAAGAGAAAGGTAAGGGAAATCTTCCCGCGACCCAACTTTTGCGGCGACCCAACTCTTGCCTTGACCCAACTCTTGCCGCGACCCAACTCTTGCCGCGACCCAACTCTTGCCGCGACCCAACTCTTGCCTTGACCCAACTCTTGCCTTGACCCAACTCTTACCGCGACCCAACCCTTCCCGCGACCCAACTCTTCCCGCGACCCACCTCTTCCCACGGGGTGTCGTAAGAGGCAGCTACACTATCACCGTTCTACTACTTTACTATCTGCGTTGCTGGTAAATTCCAATCTTAATGCGCTGGTAATAAAATCTGTAATAGAATACCCTTGTTGGTGTTCACCCGTGAGACAAACCTGTGTATTTTAATACCTCAACTGCAATCACCAATCCCTATGCCAAGCGTACCGTGATTATGGCGAATCTCTTTGTTTGGGAAAGACACGTTTGTTATTGGGCGTTTGTGTGCTGAGAATGCATTCACTGCACAACCTCGCGTCGCAGGTTGGACGAATTTTTTTAATCTTACGATATTCGCAGTAATGACCAGCAGTGGGTGAGATGTTTGTTACACTGCAAAAACGCGAATAATGCTCGGTTTGCATCTAATGGGAGATGACATATTATCCATATAAATCCAAATTTTTCTATTACGTAGGTTGTGTCGGTCATTTGTAGATATTTAACTGCAGCCGATTTTTTGTCTAGCCTAGATTATAGAAAATGTTTGCGTAAATTATTCAAGTTGAAAGAATGAATTTCGATTTTATTTTACGCAACAGATACGTCTGTGGGGAAAGAACAAATACTTTTTTATATTATACTTTTTCCGGCGTCGTAATTCAAACTTTACGTCGCACAAAAATGACTCCACGACCAACTTGACACCGTCATTTGAAAACTATGTCACTTTTTTAAGGTTAATTTTATTTATTTACGTTTTTAATCTTTTTATTTTATAATGATATTAAAATGTTTGAAAATTCCAAGTAAAATTATCAGCCAAATTCTAAATAGAAGTAGGTGACCATATTTTATAACAATTGAACCGAAAGAGTATAGGATTTCAGTTCTGAACAAAGCACAAAGAATTCGACTTATCTTGCTGTCTTAAACCCAATTGGATTTACTCCTACGAATCGACGAATTGTCCTGAACAATTCGTCCATTCCTGAACATTTGTCTGGTTTTGCCATTATCACCACGGATTGGTGATCATGATCGCAGTGGAGGTGTTAAAAAGTACCTACTCAGAAGGGTTTGTGTGGGCTAAGACTTACATTTTCATTTCATTTTTTTTATTTCAACTATAGGAACGCAAAGGAGCACTTAGTTAAGTAAAAAAATTGTAAGAGTGCCTTATGTCTAATCTCATCTAATATTTACAAAATATTCAGCTGTAAAGAGGCTATGTCATACAGGAACAGTGGAAACAATAAAAAAGCATAACTCAATAAACAGTAGAAACAAACTAAGTGATTTCAATTTAAGATTCAAATAATTAAAATAAAACTCTAAAATTTCTTAAATACTAAAGTGAAAAGTAAAGTAAAAAATATACATTATTAACTTCCGTTTCGCGGCTTTAGACACCTGGCACATGGAATACTAAATAATAAATATATAATGCTGGACAATCAACATCATCTAGTCCCAAGCTTAGCATAGGTTGTGTTATGGGTACTAGATAAATTATATACGTAATATAAATTATATACGTAATACAATCAATTACATAGGGAGATATTTTGGCGGGAATAGAACTCGCAGGGGGACATCGCCTGCCGCGCCACATTGCTCGTCTACTGAGACATGCTTTTCAATTATGGTTTATTTTTCTTACAGCATACAGTCTAGAATTGAAAAAATCCCTACGCTCAGAGGATTGGATGAGCAATCTCTCTGCTTACATTGAATTGGATAACAAAATAACAGCAAATTTCAAGGATCCTACAATAAAATGGCGAGAGGGCAAGTCCAAGACTTCGTTTACATATCTGCTGCTGGACCCGCGGTTGACGGGCAACCTGCCCGCTAAGCAAGGCAGTCACAGCAAGAAAGAGGCTTGGACAACGTTTGTTAATTCCATCTTCTATGTTGGGAAAGGTGAGTCGCGAGTGGGTTCCGTTACTTCACACTAATATTATAAATGCGAAGTTTGGATGGATGGATGGATGGATGGATGTTTGTTACCTCTTCACGCCAAAACTACTGAACGGATCGGGCTGAAATTTTACATTCAGGTAATTTTAATCCTGGAATCAAACATAGGCTACTTTTTACCCCATAAATCAGTTCCCATTTGATAGAAATCAACTTTAAAATTTTCCATAGAAACAACGCGTGCGAAGCCGCGGGCAGAAGCTAGTATACTATAAGTAGAATACTAAGACATATTGTATTTATAGTTATATAACATAGAATGTCTTTTTGGTCTTGGTATTTAATCAAAGAGTTACCTACTCTCAATAAGGATCTTGGTTTCTGACACAAGCCTTCTCTATGGATCTCGGTTCTGAGCTGTCTCTCGCTAGAAGCGTAAAAAGTAACACCTGGGACGGTAGACAGATCTTAGAGTCCCGATGATTTTCCCTGATACTCCTCTCTATTCATACTTCTGTTATTGGTTGGTTGATGTGACCCTTCCTCAACCTCAACAGCCTGTGTTGGTCCACTGCTGGACGCAGGCCTCCCCCTGATAAGTGCCTTATTGGCTTTTATCTCATGGGGGGTAATGCCCATAATCCACACGCTGGGCATGCGGGTTGGGGATCGCAGTTCGGTGGTAGAATCCACCCTTAGTCGCCTTTTACGACACCCGCGGGAAGACTTGGGGTGGTGCAAATTCTAAGGCACCACACAGCAGATGTGACCCTTGAATTTGCTTTATTTGGGAGGTATCTCTCGAAAACGAAATTTATTAATGCCAAGCAGCAATGCAAACATGGTGACGATTGTAACCCTTTTGCTCCTACGTCATTCTTATCTAAACACTAGCCAAAACTCGATCTACTCGTAGAATGTTTGTTAACAAACTTACATACTTAACCTAAAACTCACTCTGTTACCGTGTCTTTTTATACGGAATTTACATTATTTGTAGATTTTAATCCTTCAACAAATATTGCTTGCAAATATATTTGAAACTCGACGCCAAGCAAGTGAGTTTTAGTTTTTGTGTCGTGGTTTGTTTACAAACATTCCTACAACATCGAGTTTGGCTAGTGATCCCTATGTCTTCACAAGGGCCCTGCCTGAAAATCAGCGCAATATTTGGCAAATGCCTTAATACTGCAACATGCTGAGGCTGGGACCCATTTTACCCTTAACCTTATTTTATTATCTTCGTAAATATAAGTACTTACCTACATATTAAATAAGTTGATTGCGTTGTTGTATTCTGCGTAAAGTTATGTACCAATGTGTTCTTTGGGTAAAACAAATTATTTCTCTCTCTCTCTCTCTCTTCACTCCATATTTATTTCATTATTTTCATCTTTCAGGCAAGAGATCAAGGCCCTACGCACATCTATACCAAGCTCTGTCCCTATGGAAACAAGGATTCAGAGAATCCAACGACAAAAAGATACAACACATTCTAGACATATGGAAAGGCGAGGTAGGGGTAGTTTGTCTGCATATCTTCCAAAACGTAATCCCCGCGCAAGCTTACACCTACGAAGCTGCGATGATAGACGTCATTGGAGTTTCGACTTTAAAGAACTTAAAAAGCGGCACATATTACGGTGTTGCTGCCTCCTGGCCGCTGAAGGAACGACGAATGCTAGGTTTGTACCTTTTGTATAAGGCTATGCAGATTTTCTTTAATGAAGGCGAACGGCAGTTGATGCCTGAAGATATTTGACACTAAATTCCTTTGCGAATTTATTCTTGCCTATTTATTAGGTACATTGGTTGTTTCGACCGTATCTATAGAGATATGATAAGTTTTAGTAATGAATGACGAATTGACAAACGAAGTAAGTTTTTGAATTTTTTTGCATTATTTAATATATGGCAAAAAACACAGTTGTAAAGTAACGTAAAAGTATTTATTCAGTTAAAGATTGTACTGTTTCTATACTTTACATTAAAAAGTAAAGACATTTATAAATTAATTCGTAGATCTATAATAAGACGATTGGTTGTGAATATCTCTAAATTATTTATTATTATTTATTTCGGCCTGTAAATTTTCTCAAAAACAAAGCGAGTACTTAAAAGCAATAACTTTAAAAGATTTTTCTTAATAATCTTTCAAATGTGAGCCCTATCGCATTTCTGAAAACCAAAGAATGTACAGATGTACATACCAGTTGTAATGGTTATTTCATAATACAACAACAGTATTTTATTTTTGGTACCTTTTAATAATTTATGCATCAGTATTTAATTTTCTCTCCATGAGGAACTATAAACACGGTAAATATAATGACTAGTGTAATGTATATTTAGTTAAAATAATTGCTATTTTGCTAGTGTGTACATATTGTTCTTATGGCCAGGTATTCCAGCAGCAGTATGCGTAAGCGCCGGTGCGCTACTGATCACGCCGGCCAAGCCGCCACGTTCGTGTTTTTTGTAGAACAGTTATTTAAACATAGTGATTAAGAAAATCATTTTATCAAGTAAAACTCTGCGAATTTGTTTAGAAATATTTAGTGTCTTTAGTTAGGTACAAAAAATAAATGTTAAATATCAGTAGTTCAGTCATAATATTGAAAAGACATTATAAAAAGGGGTAACTTTGGGAGTTTTTTCTATCGAGAAGTTCATTAGATCTTGAAACGAAATGCGACTTTGACTAGACTAGATCCTTAACACTATCATGGCCCAAGGCGCAGATGGTCACGTCCACCTCCATGTAGGCTGGGCAGTGAATGCGATAAGTAATAATATAGCTTTTTTTATTTTAAACCCTATTTTCTGTCTTAGATGATTTTAAAAATAACATTTCAAGGTGCTGCCTCTGCTGGAATACCAAACCATAAAATAAATATTCGTAGGTACTGTAGGTAGGTTTACTTGTTTAGATTTTGTATTTAGGTTACCAATCACTATAAAAAATGCACGTACAAATTATGAATTACCATTATTAGAGATAGTTAGGCTGTAAGATATTTACCTTCCAAGTTTTAGATTTACTTTATTATTTTTTAGTATACATTGGTCTCAGATGAATTTATTTATCCGAGGTATTTGAAGATGTGTTCTCTCGTGATTTTGATTATTTTAGTAACACCATCAGCACATTTTAGCATTTTTAATGATTTTAACACGGTCATATACTAGGGCAGTATTTATGCTACAGGCTTGCTTAAATCGTGATATAATAATATACTTCGCCAGGTATAGCATTCCAAGACGTCACGGTCACGTGGGTGACACAAATTCTACAGTCATTGGCGCATATGGCGGCTCTCAAACCTTTTAGTTTTGGGGAAAAATTTGACCTATTCATTAACCAAACGCGATGTAGGATGTTTGTAAACAAACCACGACACAAATAAAAACTACTTGATTGGCGTCGAGTTTAAGATATAAATGTAAGCAATATTTATTAAAGGAAGGACCTATCTCAAATCAACAAGTAAATTGCGTATATAAAGTCGCGGCAACAGAGTAAATTTTAGGTTATCGGCGGTTTTTTTACAAACATTCTACGTGTTTAACTAGTAGTTTGGCTAATGATCTACTTTTTCCCCAAACAAACGTTTGAGAACCGCTATATCCACCGATGACGTAGAATTTGTGTCGCGCTTGGAGTCTCAGATCTTGTTTTCTCGGACCATGGCTTACATATTTATCAAATAACCCTGAAACATTCGTTTCTAGTCAAGACGCATCACATTGTGTTTAACAATCATGACATTTTATATATAAGTACAAAATAGGTTAAAATAATATAAGACTGATACCTACATGGCTTGTAAAGGAAGAGTGGCAAGATTTTCTCATATCTTTTGCTATATCTTAAGGTGGGTACTGACCGTGGTTACAAGTTACGCTGCGAACATTCGTGCAGTCAGTACGGGGAAAGAAAGCGCTCGCATCGAGCAATGATACCTGACGAAAATGCTAAAATGCACACGTCACGTATCATGCTCGCTGCTAATGTTATGGTGCTCCCACACTGCTGTTAGAAAATGTTAACTAATGTTAGTAAACATCCGTTTACAAACATTTGATCACAAATGTTATAAAATGTTTTCATGTTAGAAAATGTTAGTAAACAGTTTATAACAAAATAAAACATTGTTACCTTTTTCTTTTTTTTAAACAAAAAATAAAAGCTATTCCAATGAGCAAATCTTCTTCCATTTTCATGTAGACACCTCAGAACGCAAAACCAAACTGCGAGCCAAAAATGTTATAAAATGTTAGTAAACATTTTCCGTCAGTGTAGGAGCACTTGTAACATCTAACATTTTCTAACAAAATGTAACAATTTATAACATTTGTTAGTAAATGTTATAGTGTTAGAAAATGTTTGTAAACATTTTCTAACAGCAGTGTGGGAGCACCATTACGAACCGTAACACCGGTCAGTACCCACCTTTACCTGTTTGTTCGTTATGTACCTACCTTTATAATGCCTAAAAGGGTAACTTTGTAAATGCAATATTTGATCGAACAAATTCGTTGTCTTGAACATAGATCTAAGTAAAATTCTGTAGATTAGGTACGTTTTCGCAGCGCTTACTCAACCAATGGTCTGTTGTTGTGTTACAACTAAACGCAAGATACGCTATTTCCAATCTTTTGCAATATACCTTCCTAATGAACAATAAATATGGAAAGACGTATCTAGACGAAGTGCGACCGAGACAACAATACGCGATTCACGGACGCCGGCGACGACGACGGGTCGACTATGACTGAGGTGGGTGGACCTAATTGCACCTAATTTCCGCCTTCCACTTTCGGAGAAGCTAGTGCCCAATCTACGAATTTTACTTACATCGATGATCTTGAATGATGTTTTTATTTGCGAACGGCGCTCTTGCTATGGAAATGTAATGTACTTTTATACTACACCTGCTCGGAAAGTTGCCCATTCCTTTTCCATTTATAGAATAGAAAGTATGTCTTTGCAGGCCTATAGGAAACCGGGAGGAAAAACTCTATGGAATTTCATTTCTCACGTGTTTTAGCGGGAGGAAAAAGTGTATGGAAATCCATTTCTAACGTGTTATTTTTTTTTAATTTCCTAAAAGATCGGCCGGTAGCTATGGTTATTTTCGTTCGGTCAAACGACAAAAAGTTTTTACTCCAAGTCCATTAGGCCTCCTCCGATTTCCGAACAATATTTTGAAAAAAGAACCCAAAGGCTGGCGCGGTCAATGAGGTTTTACCAACATCATTGGGCGCGATTTCAATTAATAATTAATTCTGCTTTTTATTTTCCTCGAAGGTGTAGTATAAAGCACTATTTATCACTCGGCAGAAAGTGCGATTCCTACCTCGTGTGTTTTAAGGCGACACACTCGGTAGGAATTGATCACTTTCTCGCCTTGGTGTAAAATGCACTATTATTCATGTACGTTGTATCTAATAAGATTAGTCCCTAACCGAAATAAAACACAGTATTAAGAAATAATTTATCTTTTATTCCTTTTTTCAACGTCTCGAATTCTTTTCTAAGAGAAAACAAACTGGCTTTGTTACATCAAAAAAATACACGTTTAATTATATATTTTAAACGCACCGAGACTACGGCGCGTAAACTAATGCTGGTACACACAAGACCAATGCAACTTGGAAAAAAAATTAAGTTGCCTCGCTGTCATCGGTGTGGAACCAGTATAAGCGTATATTGAATGAGGAGTAATTCGGTCAGTCTAGGCGTCTGACAATAGAACTGGCTGATTTAATAAGGCACCAGATTTTACTGTAATCACTGACAAGCGCGGTTGGGTAAAAATCTAGTTTAGTTCTGCTTATTCTGAATTCTGGACAATCCGCTAACCTTTGCTGGCTGGATCCACAGAATCAAACCCTTAGTTCAATCAAGCTATGCTTAGCTTGGGGCTAGATAATGCTGTGTGAATTGTCCAGCATTATTTATCTTTATATATATAATTCTTCTGTGAGTGTGTATGTCACTCAACTTCTCTCAAACGACTGGACCGATTTTGATGAAATTTTTTGTGAGTGTTCAAGGGGATCTGGGAATGGTTTAGATTCACAATTTTGTCCAACGTGGGCGAAGCCGTGGGCAGAAGCTAGTTTTATATATTTATTTAGGTTTGATGATGTTGTGTGGATGGTCCAGCTAGCATTATTTATTAAGGTTTTTGTTATTATTGTGCGTAAGCCCACGCACTCTGGGTAATTTCTAAGAAACCAAATAATATCCCCAAAAAAATCGACTTCGACGAGACTTCAACCCCCAACCGGCCCTTATAGAACGGGAATGCTCTAATTTTATTTATATATGTAGTTCTATAGCATAAATTACGAATGAATCCCCAACGCCATTTTGATTTGAGAAACAGTCAAGGCACGAGATTTTTTGACAGAGTTTCATAGAAAACGGACAATCTATCGTGTGCTACGATCGTGTGTGGGTCTTGCACGAGATTTTTTGACAGAGTTTCATAGAAAACGGACAATCTATCGTGTGCTACGATCGTGTGTGGGTCTTCTCTAATCTGAGTGGCGGTTTTGATGCAGGAGAATTTATAAACGCCGATTCACACATGTCAGTGAAGTCACAGCTAAGTATCAGCGAAACTCCAATAACATACAGAATATTGGCGGACCGTTGACAGACCTTAAATATTTTGTACCGAATTGGAGACTCTGATGTGTGAATCGGCCATAAGTCTGATTTTGACTGATGACGTTATGTCTAGCGCTAATAGAATCTGATGATTATTACACTCAACATTATAAGACATTAAATAAATTTTATTTAATGTCTTATAACTTTATATAATTAAGTATTAAGGGAGGCCTTTGCCCAGCAGAGGGCCAGTAGACAAAAAAATACAGGTACAGGATGTCCCTCAAAGGGCTACATAAAAAACAACCAAAGTTGTAGTAGTAAGCTCGTCTGGTAAGTGGAAGAAAAGTCTAGTGCCTTATTAGAAAATAGCCTTAGATCGCGATGAGATCACAACACGCCGATCTCCCAAACTGATCTCTCTAAACAGGTCACCGCCAAAATAGCTTAACATGGATAATCTGGCAACACTCGCCTTCTGTTTTTGAGGTGTTGACGAGTTTTTGGAGATGGTCCACGTTCAGCCATTTTTTGGCTATGACTGCACAAACTTAGTTCTACAATGAACTAAGATTTTACAAATTAATGCTTTTAATTTTATATAATCATAATCAACTGACAATTTGAACTAAGGTTTTACAAATGATTGCTTTTAATTTTATATAATCATAATCAACTGACAATTTTTGCTTCGTACCTAATCTCAAGCTTTAAATCTTCATATAGATTTTTTTATGTTATTAAGTAGACATTTTTCAAAACAATACAATCAATATAACCCTCCTCCAATCATAGTTGGGTAAGATCACTGGTAAGTACAGAATTGAAATAATTTGAATATCAAACAAGCAAAAGTTTTATCAAACAGTCAAAACCTTTTATTAGGCCCTGTTAATAAAAACATTATTATTTTTATTGTTGAAACACATGGAAAACCAGATAAATAAATTGAGACTACTAAAAATATTCAACCTTAGAATGACACATTCAATATCCATCAATTCCCAAACAAACAAACGTGAATTGAGATAAATTAAGACAAATAATTTTGGCTGTTATGAACAACCTACACTAACAGGAAAATAGGACATCAAATCAAAAGTTGGAAGACTACCTTAAAACAATAGAACTACTTTAGCACGCTAATAGGATATCATAAATGCATACTTGTAAAATGAAATTTGAAATGACGCAGTCCTTACCTATTGTGCAGTAGAGAAAGTGTAGGAAAGTCTATTATAAAATCACTTGTATTTGGAGACTAACTTACTATCGATAGGAAGCCAGACCTTACACGTTCTTACATAAATAGAACTAGCTCACGCGGTAGGCAACCATACAGATTACCGAGTCATAGAATCGGGGTGGAACCTCAGAATCTCGGATTAGATGCTGTAGGAGGCGAGGTGTAAGGTTGCCTACAGTGACCAGGTCTCGAACACGCAGCGAACTCCACACAACGACTATGGTATGCTCTACATTTATTACAATAAGTCAATCTTCACGTCACTACATTACAGAGACATACGATTTGTGCACGCTACGAACCATGTATGATCACATCGACGTATTTAAACTTACACTATGTTACATCTAATTAATCATACGTAAAAACAAATACGCTCGCTCGTGGAATGCAAATATAAATAAAGATTGTACAGAACAGTGTATCGACACTCGGGGGCTCTCAGACATCAGTACAGCGCCCAGTTATAGAATCGTTATTTCGATGTATTTTACATTTAAACTCTTACACAAAGCTAAACAAAAAAGGTAATTTACACATACACTAATATTTACACTTGGTTTGTGCTACTAGTAAACATATAACACAGGGGGAGCGGCGCAGGTCCACGCGCCTTACTTCACGGGAGTTCAACACAACACTTCTACGGGGTAACTATCTGTTCACATTCTAAACATTCAAAGCGCACATCACATACACATCGTGGGTTACGCGAGATCACAGTGTTTAAATTATGGCTACGGGCGCTAGGTGAGTAAGAAAGTTCCACCGCGGGAAATTGTTCAAGTCTATACACGCGGTGACGTCAACACTAATGCCGTACGTTACGGTCGCAAGGAAACCTATCGCATGATAGGCGACAGCTCGCGACGCCTGTCGCGGTATCACGGCGCGACACCGCGGATAACTCACGCGGTATCGCCGCCATTTTGCGTTCAGCCGCCATTTTGTCAAAGAGCATCCACCATTTTGTGTGTGGCGCTCATTTGGGCGGCGTCGGGAAGGAGTTGACGACGGCCTGAGTGCTGGCGAGCACGGCGGCGGCTGCAACAGACAACTCCGTTAGTCTAGGGCGGACGAGGCCGCGCCTCGGGCTACCGCGCCCCTCCTGCAAACAAGCACACAGACTTGTTTTAGGGGGTTGC
This sequence comes from Eupithecia subfuscata, assembly GCA_963564075.1. NCBI lineage: Eukaryota > Metazoa > Arthropoda > Insecta > Lepidoptera > Geometridae > Eupithecia > Eupithecia subfuscata. The sequence continues at coordinate 11,173,920 of OY751114.1, forward strand.
ACAGAGCACAACAATATCAACCCGTCTCCCACTATTACCTGCTTTAGTTAAATTCGATGAACATTGGTGATAAAATTTATTTAAAAGAGTGTTTACACAATCAAATTAAAAATCTATTCTGATTCATCGCCGAGTATACTCGATTCAGGGCCAAATATACCTGATTTAGTGTCACCTTCAGCGACAACTACAAACTTAGGCACTTATACTCGATTCAGCATCACCGACCCGAGCGTGACGTTTCAGTTTCGATTGTTATTCAGGGAATTGTCTCTTCAAAACTCTTCGTTCTGCTGAAGCTCGCATAGTGAGTTGAAGATGTGGCTCTGACGGAAGACCAGCGTTGGTTGCTAGCTTGCTAGTCAACCAACCCATGCTGAGGCAGAGCCATTTTGTTACTGAGTTTACACTTAATTTTAATTTAGGTTAATTATGTATTTTAGTCTAAGCTGTGTAAGTTCTGTAACGAATAAATTTATATTCTATTCTATTCTAAGAAGACCTAGTAAGAAGCTACCTGGTGTATCTTACAGCTTCCTGTATTAATTGGTTAAGTTACCTGGATAAGGCGGCGGGTAGATGGGATACCCCAGGCCGACGTGCGTGTGGTGGTGCGTGTGCACGTGCCTCTGCGGCGGCGGGGAGCGTGACCCGTCCTTGTGGGTGCTGGTCTCCGTACGCGGCGGTGGTGGCTTGCCCGGTGGAGATTTTGCATGGTCCTGGAATGGAGAAGACTCAGAATAATGCTGGTATTTTTGACGTGACAACGTCTTATAATTCGATAGAGCCGGCTGCACGCACGAAAAAACATGACGTCATGCGGCGTTACCTCGCTCTGAGGCGTTCCATGTAAGGCTTGAAGTGCAAGCGAGAGCGCTCGACATCTGTCTCTCTCCTACTTGAGTGAGCGTTGCGTCTGCGTTGTCACGTTCAACTATCGTCAGTAAACCGACTTTACAGACAACCAATTTTTTTTGGTACATTATTACAATGAGGTCTGATATAAAATGAAAAGCTAACAGCAATTGGATCCTGGTTAAGATAAATAAATAAATAATAAAATCATTTATTGCCTGAATTATTCAACAGCTTATGTACCTAACTATAAACCTGCATGCATAGGTATACAGTATACTAAAAGAACTAACAATATATTAAAGAAGATATCGGATCCCGATTCCGTAATTTTAATTGGTTGATGCTTTTCTTGTTATATCGGGACAAGCAAATGCAACAGCAAATTTTTCTTGAGGAAATAAGTTGCGTGTCCTTTAAAAGGGAAATAAATAAAATTACAAAAGTTAGCTAAAGCCAAACAAGGTTAAAGTTGGTAAAGTACTTGTTAGGGTGTGTCCCCAGTAGGCAAACTGTTAGCGGCCACTAAACTGAGACAGTTGGCGCACGTAACGCTGCAAACTGCGTAAAGTGAGCCAACAGTTTGCCTACTGGGGACACAGCCTTAAAGTATTGTAAACAATAGTTACCTGCAACTCATGTATCTTATGCGGGTAGTACTGAGCATGATGCGGGTGGCCTGGATGCGGATGGCCTGGGTGCGGATGCTGATGCGATGGCATCAGATCCAGCTTTGCTGGCGGCGCTGGCCGCGACAGGTCCTCCGGCGCGTGGTACCTTGGCACCGGCCACCCCCCTCCGAAGCCCCCCACTAGCATAGGGCTGAGGGGGGCTCGGTAGACCCCCTCGAATGGAAGCGCGCCGTAGTGAGGGGGCTGCATATATGGTGGGAGATAGTATTGGGAAGTGGGGGGTGGGGGTGGGCCTTGGGTTTCTGTTGTCGGTTTCTGACCTTCTTGTTTCACCTGGAAGAGATTTTTGATTGAGTACTTATTCAAAGTAAAAATAAAATCATTTACATATTTGTAGCACTTTGAGTTTCCATGCAGCTGCTTCTCCCTATGAAGAATTTTAAATTTTATTCTCCATAAGTACAAATAAAAAGAATAAATTACTTGAGTACGTGAAAGTCTATTTTAAAATAACTTCTCTACTAGAACACTCGGAAACTCTTGATTACTTTATAAAGACACAATACCTTGACCTCCTCCTTAGGTTTGTCGTCTTTATCTTTCCCGGGGGGCTTGTGAGCGGGCGAGGGACGCGGCGGCCCCCCTGGACCGATGGGGGGCTTCACGTCGCCCCCCTCTTTACGTCTCTGCTCTAGGCTCATATAGTATCTGGAATAAATCACTAACGTTAAGATGCAATTTTTCAAAAAATCTAAAACCCCTGGCAATTTTGTTTTAAGCCATGAACGGCTGCACGCTTTTTATCAAACAATCAAAATCGGTTCATCCGTTTGAGAATTACTTTGCGAAAGACAGACACACAGATAGGTAGGTACGTTAAATATACTTTAATAACACGCCTGAGTGCCACCTTTAACACGGTTATTAAAACGGTCATCTACAATTCTACATTAAATGGTGATAAAAACATGGTCGAGGTAATCAAAATCAAGGTTTAAAGGTCATCTTCTTTAGATGCCTAAATGGTCGAGTTGATATACCTGAAATTGGGTTAATAATCACACTAAAATTATGAATGCGAAAGTTTGAATGTTTGATACCTCTTCACGCCATAACGACCAAACGGATCTGATAAAAATTTTGCATACATGTAGTTCTAGGCCTGGATTAACTGTTATTATATTATGTCTATTTTTTAACGCTTGCGAAGCAGCGAGCTAGTAATTTCATTCATCGACTCTACACGTAGGTATAGATCTTTTTTTTAAATCTTTTATGATGTTTGTTTGTTTTATAGTCTCTATTGTTGTGTTTAGTATTACTTTTTCTGTTTTTTTTTTGTTTTTACTTTCCCTCGGTGTTTTGTGTGCTAAATAAATCTATATTCTATTCTATTCTATTTACAGCTACACTAATAATATTGTAATGAAGAAAGATTTGTATTTTGGTATGTTTGTAACGAATAAACTCAAGAGCGACTGGACCAATTTCAAAAATTATTTCACTATTAGAATGCTATGTTATCCCTGAGTAACATAGGTTATATTTAATTATTATTATTAGCCGAATTTATCCCACTGCTGGGCAAAGGCCTCCCCCCACTCTCTCCAGACATCACGATCACTGGCCAGCTCCGTCCAGTCCGCCCGGAATTTGTTCAATTCGTCCTGCCATCTCCGTCTCTAAATTATTTATATATTTAAATAATAAATGTCCACCCGTGCCAAGCCGAGACGTGCCGCTAGTAAATATTAGCTATAAATACCTTCTCAATTCCTCTTCCCTCGCATGAGGCGGCCGCTGAAACCCGTAAGGTCCCATCTGAGCTTTCATCTCGATGCTCTCCTTCAGAATCTGATGATTATCGTTCGGTCGATTAGGGTTCTCCTTATCGGTCGGTCGTTTGCTCTTATCCAGCGGGCTGGGGGTGGTCTTGGCACGGTCATCTTTCATCTTGTCGTCTAAAGGGGGAGCTCCCGGCCCTGGGTCCACGTTGTACGGAAAATTTGGGACGTAGTTGTAGGGGTAGAAGTGTTGGGGGAGGACTTTCGGGGGTTGGCCGTCGGGTTTGCCGTCCTGAAAAGAAGTTAGAATTTAGATTTTGATCGAAGGTTTCATACAAAAATGTGAGTTAATTTGGTAGGCAGGACCTTGTTATTGTACCTCTACGTTGGATCATTCATCATTCTCTTGCCCTTTACCCTCTTAGGTGGGGTCGGCACAACAGGTTTTGTTCTTCCATTCGCTTCTATCAGTCGTCATCTCAGTCTCTCTCTCTCTCTCACTCTTTCTTACATTCCATATATCTTTTCTTAGGCCTACCTTTACTCCTATAACCATCCACATTCATATATAAGACTCTCCTCGTAACACAACACTCTTCCCTCATAACATGCCCATTATCTGCATCTGCATATTGATAGATATAGACAAATCAGGCTATTGTTTTGGGCTCATCTTAGATAGAAGAGTATTAAAAAAAAACTGGTCACATCACCTTCTGGCTTGCGTAACATGCAAGCTAATTTATTATTAACGCTTGCTCAGTCATCAACCGATGCATAAGTAACGATTTTCCATAGCAGAAGCGTTTTTTTTGTTTTGGTTTTTGTTTTCATAATGCCCTTAATAACTTCTTGTTTTCTTGTTTGCTGTCTGACGATCGAAAACTTACTTTTAAGTCGGCTTTGGGATCTCCTTTGGAAAGGTCCTCCTTCCCTTTATCCGAGGGCGGGGGCGCGGTCGCGGGGTGTGACGGCGGCAGGTAAGGTGGTTGGCCGTAGAACTGTTAACAAACAATTATCATTATCAAACTAGTTGCAAATCTATCGAAAACAAAATCCTCCATCAATCCAACGTTGGCTTGGTACATACCAAGGCTTCAACGCATTCTTACTAAGAATGAGTTTTGCTATTGACAAGGTTTGTAGAATCTGCTAGAAAACTTTGGTTTAACCCATTTAGAAGATATGCAGTTGTATGGTAGTGATTCTTCTATAAAATTCTACTACGGCAAAAATGCACAGTCAAACCGAACAGTGTAGGTAATTTCAGTAGAAAGAGTGCTGACAAATTGTTTACACTAGATTCTAAACGTAGGCTGTTCAGAATCTTCGGTTTCATTTCAATTATTTTCTTAAACAATTTACATTGTGTCGGAAATTTCATGTTGCACCTAGCACATCTTATTAACTATTATCTAAATTGTAAGACTAGAGCGTACACTAAAAAAAACTTAACGGTACTCCACGGTCTACAGTGCAGACCGTGTAGATTCTACACTAATAAGCGCCAAATTATCAGCGCTGACAATTTTGCTTTCCACATCCAGACCTATTATTTTGGGCAGAACCAGAAACATACCTGATGGAAGACCGGGAACGGCCGATGGTCGGTCTCCGGCGGTGCGTCTGGCGTCGCGTCGTCAGATATGTCGGAATACGCCGGCGACCGCACGCCCGGCGTCGGCGACCGTCGGCGACGCTTGCCCGGCGACTCATCCGCGGGAGACTCGGTGGATTTACGCTCTTCTGACGGCATGAGGGCGGAACGGGGTTTCACCTGGAAAAGACGTGGCTGGTGAGACAGGATACCTACTGACCTGGTACCTACTGACTGCACAAACGCTCCCTGTGTGACACGTTACATTACTCCCCCCGAACACCGATCATTCCCTGTTATCTGTTTACCCTTTATTCTTACTATAAATTGACAATGACAAACAATCGTAAGTGATGTGAAAAGTGAAGAGAATCAATTAACTCTTTGTTTCTCTTCTTTCTTATTTGATAATATATTAGTTAAAGTTGTCCACGAGCTTATTTTGTTAGAATAAAATATACCTAAACGTTATTGATTATGATTTTATAGCGGCTCAAACGTCCACTGTGTTGTGTTGCTTGAACTACTGAGCTGAGCGATACCATGATCGTTTGTGTTACGTTGCCTCTCGGACGGAAACTACCAGTTGCTCAGGCAATGTTGGACCAGCCCAAAATATACTATTTAGAGAAAGTAACCTGTCCCCACGACAAGAACGATATAACCCTATGACAAAGTGTTACCTTGAATTGCTGCGGCAAGCTAGGCGGAGTGACGGGCCGCTCGGGCGCCGCCACGGGCTCAGGCGTCGGCGCCGGTGTGGGCTCCGGCGTCGCAGCCTCTTCAGGGAACCTCGCCGGCGCTGGGGACTCCGGAACAGGAACGGGGGATTTCTCCGGGGATTTCTCAGGAGTCTTATCCTTTGGAGGCGGCGGGGATTTCACCGGCGTCGGGGATTTTGCCGGCGTCGCTGGCGTAGCCGGCGCGGATGGCGGTCCGGCTGGGGAAGAGGGTTCTGGAGGTGTTTCCTCCTGCTCAGAACTTGACCCGTCTTTGTCATCATCCACGTCGGTTCCATGCGCATGCGAGCGGTGGTATTTCAAACCATTCGCGTGTTTGTACTTCTTGGAACAGTTCGGCTCTGGGCATTCGAGTAGGATAGGATCTGGTGGAGGTGATGAAGGGGTGGGAGGGGGACGTTTCGCTTTCGGCGTAGGCGGTCGCTCCTCGGCCTCGCTCGTGCGTTTCCGTTTCGTGTCCGGTCTGGGGGGAGTGAAGGGGGTAGGGGAAGGTAGCGCTCTTCGTCCTTTGGCGCCGCCGTTTCTGAGCTTGCTGTGGACTGAGGAGCGCGTTTCTGTGAAGTTTGTCATATCGTTGGGGGCTGCGGCGCCGCGGCCGCGCTTCGCCCCTCGGCCTTTGGGCGTCCGCGCGTCTAGTTCCTCGGTTGGTGAGTCGCAAAACCTGGAGAATAAATGATTAAACATGCTAAGATGCGTTTTGTAGGTGTGAAGGTTTATTAAACTTTATCGAAGAACAACATCGAAAATAGGGACAATAGTTCCAGGTTTTTGTCATAGATGCCTAGCCGAATTTCGGCTACGGCGGCGTTTAGTCTCAACTCAATGGAGACCATTCGTGTGCGTAGGACCTCATTTTAGTGCACTAGTATAAGAAGTGCGTGTAAGATCAATCCAAAAATTTATTTTGGTATGGATGCTTTAGGCGCTATGCAGACAGAGCAACAATACAATACAAATATTCTTTATTGCACATCAAGATAGAAAAAAACAACGCAAAGAGCACCGTTAGTTGAAGAAACTGTCGACTTTTGGATTTTATTCTTATTTTCTTTTTTAAATATTTTTGTAAACAGCTAGTTGCGAGTTGCCTGTTGCCGCAATAGTTACGAGTTGGCTGTTGCCGCAATAGCTCCTCTGTCTGCATAGCGAGCTACGAACCGAGATGCCTGAAGTCTTAACATAGGCCAAGATCGACTTTAGGTCTGAACCAGATTAGTAAAGTTAAACATTGTTATGGTAACCCTCCAACAACCAACACGAGATCATATTCCAAAGTAGGTAATTAAGCACTTACCGTGGAGGTGCCCAGTCATGCCTTGTGCAGTCGAGCAAAGTGCCCACATAGGTTTTCCCTCTCCACGTAACATTCACCACAAGCACACCTGAAACAATGAACACATGGGTTACATATGTGTGCGTGTTGTACGGCTTCGGAGCTCAACAGGATTAGGGCGACAGTCGCAGTGCATTAAATATGGATGGATCTGCCAAGAGAGACCAATCGAGGTCTTAACGATACGAACCTGTTTTCACGGGTTCAGCAGTTCAAGAATATTATTTGATTTCCATGTCTATGACTACGGGCAATGTAATTGCCCTTGGTCATACTCTACCATTATGACCAAGGGCAATACAACTCGATAATTTTCTAGAGATTGTCCTACTGGTAGGACAAAGGGCATTTTATTTTGCCCTTAGTTCTAGAATTCCCGGTCACTAGCAACAATTTTTTAATTTTAAGAATTAGACTTTATCTAATATATATTTTTGCATCTATTGTTACTCCGGAAATAAAGGATTTTCATATTTTAATTGTAAGAATTTGACTTTTTCTGACATCTGTAACTAATGAAATAAAGGATTTTTGACTTGAGTTGTGTTTTAGGAGGTATGTTGGATCTTGTGTTATTTTATTAGTCCCTGATATCTAAAAACATGTAAAAAACTAGTTAGGTAGGTCTGACATAAGCTTCCGAACTTATGTCAGACCTACCTAAAAGGCGCTATGTTCGAAAAACATGTCAAGCTTGGCTTTAGTTTAGATACCTACAAACTAAAGCCAAGCTTGACATGTTTACTTTAAGGTTGTCGCAGATCAGGAGGTGCCCAGCTACCACGCCGAAAAAAAAGTGCATTAAATTACGGGCTTTATACTACATCCATTTTACCATCTCTATCCTCTAACTCCCATATAGGTAAAATTGTCTAATCTACCTACATTTTGCTTTTGCCCGTGTGACTCAATTCCTGACCGTCTTAACACTTTCATTGCCTATGACAATGATGGTGGCCTATAAACATGGTAAATAATAATGATGGTGGCCTATAAACATGGTAAATAATGTTGCCACCTTAAAACAATCGTTCATAAACTGTGGGAAGTAGTTTCGATCCTATTTGTCACATTCTAATCTGCATGCCGGGATGCAAGCGAGGCGCTCGCACGTGACTTTACCGGCATATTTAGCGTACCACCGGTTTTCGTGCCGTGCTAACTTATGCAAATTAAATTAATCTTTTTCACCCCTGACACTTCGTGCACAGGGTGTTATTTTATTGGCGGGCGGGAACATTTTAAAATATTCCTTTTTTTGCCGCCGCGGTTTTTATAATGATATAAGCTGCCGCACCCCGGCAAGTCTGCGGATTTTTGCTGTTAAAAGAGCGCTATTTAAAAACTGTACCATTGAAGAGTAACGAATATGACATCATTGAGTAAATATTACAGTAACACATATTAACTCAGAGTATGAAATAGTAAATTTTTGGACAAGCGAGAAAGTTAGGTATTTAAACTCAGAAATTATACCTGAATACAATGAGGTCCCTTATTAATATAAGTAATAATTAAATAAGTACAAAAAGAACAAGAGTCCGCCGAAACGCACCGTGACCTTCCTAGGGGACAAGTTAATCTTCTTTTTGTCCCCAAAATGTTTTTCGTAAACAAGAGTAACAAATTGGGATAAAAATGAGGGTTCGGACTGGTACAATCCCTTTTTAATCCCGGGACAAGCTCGTGCCGATTTATAGCGAGTAGGTAAGGTAAGGCCCGGTGAATTGTAAATAAGTAAGTACATATTAAAGGTTGGTTTATATGGGCGACTATTTAATCGCCTACTCGACTGCCAAAAGAGGTTTGTCGCCTGGACTAAACGTTGTCACAGGAATGTCGAAACTGTACCACTATTTTAAGGTTTAATTTACTTTAGGCAGAGAAGCGAATCAATGATAGGCAGAAAAACTGTTTTCGCACCTCTCGGACTAAACTTAGGCCCGTATTATGAAAGCTAGTTAGTCATAGAACTATGCTTGAGTAGGTAAGTGACGTTTATGCCATAGAAAAGCATTAGTCAAGCATAGATCGACACTAAGGAAGTTTTCATAAGACGGGCCTAAGCTACTGTAGAGCTACAATAAATATTTTATATATTTTTTAGCAAAGGTATTATTAAATATTTATTATAAAATACCTGGCTCCATAATATATCTTTAAAAAGATTCGGTTTTTCGTAATAAACTCAAAGAATACCTTATTTCTATGTTGACGAATTTTTAAATGATAATTCTAAACTATGATTATTATTTGGCTGCCTGAATAAAAAATTGATATACCTACCTACCCAGTTATTATTACAATTGTTTTGATTCTTGTAGCTGACATTGCCTATATTTTCCGACTTCTATGTTTCTAGAAACAAATAGATTATGTAATATATATTAGTAATATAATAATCTTTAGATAGATAGATCAATTGCTGCGCCCAAGTGCCTAATTAATGTATATTGCGTTTGTCTAATCAGTGTCGTGGCAATGCAAATATTTTTCAGTTTATACATGGTAATTAGCTTAAAGGTAAGCATTAAGCTAATTACCACCTAAGCTAAAACTCTGTAATAATGTATATGTACGCAGTATTTAAATCTGAAATTTTACCAAGCACTTTTCCATTTGTTTTTACACAGTTGCAAATTTTAATAAACAAGTCTAGTTTAGATCCCTAGAGTCCTTTAGATGTTGAATCAAGAGCTTTTTAGAGGTAGCTACATAACGAATTTAGAGATGGTAGATTCGTTGCTCGTTTGTGGCAACCCTTGAGCAGGTAGGTTGGTATCTTTTAAACGTAGGTAAGGCTTTACAAGATTTTGAAGAGCGACGCCATATTTAGATAAGCCCTCATTAATCATTTTGAAGCGCTTTAATAATGAATTTATTTAGGCAAGGCAGTTTAATTTGAGCAATGACGGGTAAGATTAATGGATAATTTTTAATATTTTGATGCTAATATGTGTTTTAATTTAATATGATGTATCTTTGAAATATGAAGGATATCAGCCTTTATTAAGTTAATAGGAAATTACTTTTATTTTAAAAAAATATTCCTAGGTTTTGAATAATCTGAATACCTTGAGTATTCAGATTTTGAAGCTGATGGATTCTACACAGCAAAGTCGATAGGCCGCCGACAAGTTGACAAAACAGTGTCGCCTGGCCGGCAATATGCATACACTGACATGTCGCACCAACCCACCGGGCTGTGTCGCCCACTTTGGTGTGTAAACTCCCTGAAATCAACCATGGAACGTAGACAGTTTCATCGAGGACTTAGTCTTCTTTACATGTGAACAACGGCTCGTGTTATATATATGTATATACGTTCTCAATATAACGTGACCAACACGACATGTTTCGAGATTCTATTAGTAGATTTTACACATCTTCTCTTTATCTTGTTGTCATATTAGACTTTTGTAAATACCGACGCCGCGTACGTTGCGTTCGCTCCGATTCTGATCGGGTAAGACGCACAGATTTAGGCTCAACTCACACATCTCATGCCGACAGCAGGTATACACTTAGCCGAGACCACTCGTGACGTGACGTAAGTATACACTAGCCGAGACCACTCGTGACGTATACACTAGCCGAGACCACTCGTGACTTATACACTAGCCGAGACCACTCGTGACGTATACACTAGCCGAGACCACTCGTGACGTATACGTGTTGGCCCGAGTCAAAGGCAAGTGGGACCATACACATTCGATCGTTTCGATTTGCAAAAAGAAGACAGAGCTCTACAAAAGAACGCGACCCGCGGTCAGCATCCGTAGTTAAACTGAAGACCTCTAGAGACTAGTATGCTATGCATGGTACCTCTCGTTGCGAAAACAAAATACATTAATGATGTTAATGCTTGCAGTTCCGCACCGACAATAGTATATAAGAAATTCATTCTAGTCTTTAGCTTTACATAAATATTGACATGTATCTAAAATAGCATTATATTTAGATGGGAAAAAGTAACACATCCTACTACGAGTATACTTCCTACAAATATTATAAAGCCGAAAGTTTGTGAAATCAGAATTTTTGTTACCTAGGATCTACAAAAATACTGAACAGATCATTATGAAATTTGGCGTACGTTTAGAGCAAAGCATAACTAAGATAATAGGCTACTTATTTAGTATACCGAACATACGCGTGCGATTTATTTATTTATTTACTTGTGTTTTCTTTTCACTTCTTCCACTAGTGGACAAAAAATTTAAGTAAAGAGATAATCAGTAACACCATATTTCATATTTTCTAAGAAATCGAATAATATCGCGAAAATTTTCGACTTCGATTTCTTAGAAATTATCCAGAGTGCGAGGCTTACGCACTATAATAACAAAAACGTTACCATATTTCATAATTTATAGTATAAAATTTGACTTTTCTAAGTACTTATTTTGTAAGAAATAAATTTATTGAAATCTGAAATAGTTGAGGGAACAAGTTCCCGAGACGTCACCAGACGTCTCGGCAAGTGTATACCTACTGCTGGTATCAAGTACACAAAAACCGGCCGTAATGGAGTGTAAAGTCGTTTAAGTCACAAAACATTTAACATGCAGCTACACTACATTATTGCTAAAGTGTAAAAGGGCTCAGTTGTATAAAATTAAATATTTTGTACAAAAACAATAAACTACATCAAAGCTCGTCGGGTTTCCAAAGCTCGGCTTTTACGGGATGAGTGGTAATAATGTTGCAGGCGTTTGTGATTGCGATATTTTATAAAACAACTGCTGTTTAGAAGTTAATTTTATTAATAGTATTAATTAATGGCAACATTAATGGCAAACTGAAAGATAGTCAACGCATCTTTCTAATACATTCATAATTTTGAAAAAACTAAATATCAACTTTGATTTTATCATTATTATTAATTAATGGCAATATTAATTAATATAATTAATTACATATTAATCTCGCTGTTTCTGCGTTTTCACATAACCTTAAGGCAAACTGAAAGATAGTCTACGCATCTTTCTAATACATTCATAATTTTGGAAAACTAAATACCGACTTTGAATTCCTTTATTCATATTCACTGTTTGTCATCCCTTGGGAATCAAATTTAAATGGGGCCACCCCGGGATCATTTTATACAAAACCAAAATACGGAGAAATCATTATAAAACCTCCTTGTTTTACAGTCGGTTAAAAATGCGTTGTGAAGTTAGCGCCAATCACTATGTTTATGTAAAATCGATTGACGCTTCGATTCGCTTTTAATGTGCTAATTGTTCTGCACAGTTCTGATTCTGAGCGTGTAGTTCACGCGGTAAACGAACTTGAGGTAATCTAATACGCATGTTCTAATTGTTCAACTTATGATCGGAGGAACGCAACGATTACTCAGAACTGAACGAAAAGTTCGCTCGGCCAGTAAAAACTCAGCTACGCGACGTATAGCAGTCAATAATTTTTGACACTACTTTATGGTGATTGTAGGATCTGCCTTTTCTGTAGTGATCTTTAAATGATTTTTGATAGATCTCTGAAGTATAATTCTTATTGTTTGCTATCTGTAAACTTGTTACAAAGAAGTTACGTAGGTACAACCTTTTCTATTTGGGGATCTTTGAAGAATCGTTGAATGATCTCTGAAGTGTAATTTTAATTTTATTAATAAGCGTGAGTGAGACACTCCCGGTTAAGGTGTATATTCATGGTATCCTCTCATTGTTTTTGTTGAATATAAGGTATCGGTATATAAACGTGTTATCATTTCGTAGATAGGTAGGAAAACTTATCACGGATTTGCACTCGAATAGGCTAGCCTGGTAGAGACAAAACGCGTGACAATGGCATGTAATAATGGTAGGTAAAGGACTGGCGCACATAATATCAGTTCGGAAACTGACCAGCGCGGCGGCGGCGCGTCGCGGCGCGTGTCGGCATCACCTAGCCGCCGCCGCCGCCGTGAAGACACAGTGACACTCTCAAAAAATTGGTTGTCTGTAAAGTCGGTTTACTGACGATAGTTGAACGTGACAACTCAGAGCGAGGTAACGCCGCATGACGAGGTAACGTCGCATGACGTCATGTTTTTTCGTGCGTGCAGCCGGCTCTATCGAATTATAAGACGTTGTCACGTCAAAAAAGAAAAGAGCCGACGCGATACGATACCGCCTTTACAATGTTGAATGCTGTTGTCCGTTAAATGTTGTAATAGGCAACTTCTTCCAAGGAGTTTAGATTCCCGCTTGAGTGATGCTGATTAGAATGCGTTGTATTTATTTATTTAAATCCTTTATTGCACACATTTATCTAAAAGTATACAAAAGGTGGGCTTAATGCCGATGGCATTATCTACCTGCCAACCACACATGGTAGTAACAAAAACAAAAGGCGTGCTATATAATTAAAGTAACCTAGATACAAGTCTAATTACCTACAGAGAAAAATTACAGTTATACATTAATAAACTAACACTATATAATATATAATACATATAATATTAATTTAAATATAAATAAAAATAATATGTACATTACAATAGGTAGGTACTTACAATGTTTTAATATAGTATTGTATAGTATTGTATAGTATTGTAATATGTAATGTACCTCTAATAATTATAATGAGACTTCTAAAAGTTTTGCTACTCTATGGTTAAAACTTAGTTGTACATATTTATCATGTAGTCGACGCACGAAATGCGACAAAAGGTTCAGCTATTTTTTTCGCCAGGTAGCAGAACGCACCAAACGCGACATACTTGGTTGTTTACTCCAAAATCTCGACGCACGAAATGCAACTAATGCTTTTCTTAAAGTACATATTCTAAATTGAGAAGTGTGAATCTTTTCCGAGTTGATTTAAGTGCGCCAACCTTTAGTTGACACTGGCTGGGTATTCACCACACTAATCGATCAATCGTTGATCGATAGATTGTGTATTGTCGATCAATCAATGACCGACAATCGATCGATTTGTATAGTAGCGGAAGGGTAGCACCCTAGGTGCAGTTAAGTTACCAACTAGCTATAATATTATTGGTAACCTCACATGCAACTGCTCTACTTTCTAATCTACTAGTAGATAGGTTGCCAACGATGTTGCCAACTAAACAAAAACAGAACGTGACATCTACACTTTACTACATAACTACGAGGTCAGAAACTATCAAACACCAAACTTGCTTCTGGTTTAAAAATAAAAAGGTTCGATTATTAGAGTGACTTTAGAATGCTGGTTACATAATTATTACCTGCCATTTTAATGCCCCTTCAATGATGATTAAAATACGCATGATCCAGAATCCAATCACAAATTTTAACCGATTCATATAAATATTTACACCCTGATGGAAGTAGGGCCTAAGGATTCCAGACCAATTTTCATCTTATACATTTTCAAAGCTAGTTTTGCTTTAAACAGTGGTATTTTAAAACAGAAGCAAGATAATCTAGCGTTCTCAGTAAACTATTATTATTTATTGTACGTAGAAACAATGGACACATAAAGCATTTCAAGAAGCTATTAGCATTTGATCGAGTTGATGTCGGCTTGTCGGGGACATGAATGACAAATAAGGTAATGGAGTGAAACTTTCGGTAAGACATGATACTTATGTGTTTGATGGATTAGATTAAGTAAAGATCCCATAAAACCCATCCACAACGCCAGACGTGTTCCTTTAGGTCGGTAATTTTGCGTGTCATGGACATTTTGTTTGCATCCAGGTAGGACATTATCCGGTCGAAAAATCCGTTTGTTTGGGTCGGTTTGGGATTAGTCCCAATCAATCCTATAGTTATCAAAACTCATGATGGCACTAAAACTAAATAGGTAGGTATCTTTAATTCTGTTAATCTATGCGAAATTTTAATTGCCTAAATAGGATATTGACAAAAACCTACGGGTAAAACCCATTATCGCGTCATTATCGATATAAAAACTTACTAAGAGTACGTAAGTAGTAGGTAGAGTATTTATGATCAGATAATATACAAATGTTTTTTTATTTTGTGCACAAAGTACATTTATCTAATACAATATTTTGAGGCCTCTTTTAAGTTTATAATATTTTAAGTTTAGAATACTAGGAGGTTTCGCTCTTCCTAAGTTACATTTGCCAGAATTTAACTTAAATTTATCGAGAAGGTATAATTTTCATTAAACTAATCTGTAAGTTGATATCGTGTAGGTAAATTTATATTTTTTTATGTATTAATTTGTTCTATGTTCATGTAGGCCTTGATAGGTTAATTAGTATATTAGGTATCCATTTTGGTTTGAAAGAATGTACTAGAATTGTATGAAAACAAGAAATCTAACAACAAGAGTACCAGGCTATCATCTGCACAAGGCGGTGCGCTGAAGTGAACGCGACAGATGGCGCTAGAGGAAATTGTCGGTCGGCGCTTTCACGAGTTTCACGTTGCTTTATTAAAGGAGAGACGAAGCACAAAAATGAGAAACTGAATCACATAAAGAAGATTATGTATCTTTTTAGATTATAACTAGTAGGATAATACGTGTAGGTTAGAATAGAAGGCTGTCAAGAACTAAATGTTTGACAAGAAATAGAATAGGGCATGGAAGGAAATACTAATTGTAGGAAGTACTTTTATGAGACTGAGCGATTACACAAACAATAGTTTCTTATAAATAAGAGGGCGGAATTTCGTAATAGGTAAGTTAAGTACCTACTAACGCGTAATACACAATAACTACAATCTCTAATTCAACTTTTCCGTGACCATGACCACCTATGACGCTCTCAAACTTTCAACCTTTTCCATGCAATTAGGAACCTTACCACGCACGCAGGGTAACGTTTTTGTAGGAATATTTGGTTAGAAAGTTGGTGAAACCTTTCTACGATTTTTTCTATTTATGTTTTTAGGGATCCTACAATCAGACACTTAATCCTGCTATCATGCTTGAATTGCTTGGTAGATGCTAGATAGTGGAATTGGAAAATCTGCATAAAGATAATGAAGAGGTGCTTGATGTTATGCAGCCAAATTGATCTTAAAGAATACTTATCCAAGAAAATACCGTACTGGGATGTGGCATAATTACAAAAATAAACCAATTTTAGTGAAACCCCACAGAGATAATAACAATATTGATAGATAATAGAATTTACAAAACTATTTTCATATATTTAAAACCTTGTTATAGAACAAAGTGCACTTACAAAGCATTTCAATAAACGACGATGGACTAGCAGCCAATAGTGCACAGAATATACAACATACCAGAGAAACATAAAGACGTAAGTAGCTCATTTAGGTGCTAATTGCCCCGGGCTGGGTAATCAACCTCCCCCTGAGGGTGCCAGATTACTAAGCAGTCTCACAATACCACTATAAGCGTCTGAAACCCTAGTACGTCAATATTGACTGACGCAAACATGCTCGAGGAAAGTCTACTGGATTATACGGGGATATGGATTATCTTATTTCAAGCTTCTAACAATTTTTCCAAGGAAAAAATAATGCTTGGTACATACATTGTGTTGTGTATTAAGTTTTGATGTATTTGGTAGAAATATTATGATGGATAACGATACTTTGGGAAAGGTTTTGACGTCGATAACATAAAACAACATTTCGAAAGGAAATAACAATGATACGAACATTTTTATGTCGCACTTATTGGTTATTACTTCAAGAGAAGTCGTATTGGATATAAAAGTGAAAAAATTAAAGAGTACGGACTTGTTATTGTAATCGTCGATGTCGTAAAGTCAATTTTGATGGGTGTATTCGAGCTTAAACGATTAATCGATTCTGTAATAAAATAAACGCGTGGGCCAAACGGCCCGGCCATGTTGAAAGCCGACGCTAATGACTTGTATTGTTCTTTTGTAATGTTGGAGTTGGAGCTATTTCAGCAAGAATCTTGGTCGGGCAATGAATGCTCTTAAATTATGACGGTGAGATTGTGTTTTAAATGTGTAATCTTGAAACACCGCAATACGACCTATGACCGTTTCTTGAACGATGATAGAGTGGAGAACGATGAAATAACAACGTTGTATGTAAGTCTTTGACTGACTTACAACGTTGAAAGTATTAATAAAATTATGCGCAAAAATGTGTGTGACATGAAAATAATAACTGAGTAACGAACAGAAATGAGAGAGAGTTAGCCAGGTCAAATGGCTTTCGAACAAAGTTCTTGAGCATGATTCAATGAAGGTCTTCATGTAAATTATAAACACAAACAGTATTTAATTTCCGACATCTCTACGCCATTAGCCGAAAATAAATAAGCTCGGAGGAAGGGCAAGAACTGCCACCCCACCCTGCTGGTTACCAGGGGAGCATAGCCACCGAGGATAAATTCGGAGAGTGCCAACAGAAGCGGCCAGATGGTGATTTATTATCGTGTTTTATAATAATTATGAGAGGGCATTGTGCTACAATGAAAATTAATTTGTTTTTTTTTGTCTAAAGAAATTGTTGAGAGCGGAAATTGACTCATTCGAGAACAGGAAACTTAGACGTCGTCGTCGTTGACTGATTCAGTTTTTTCACATTAACCGCAACCCACGCTTCCAAACTAAGTTGAGTGTTTGATGTCGACTAAAGTCGTTAACGATAAAAGCGAAAGCACAAAAGTTGAACGTTTCTTTGTCATCTTCCTATAAAAAATAATTTAGGGCAGCAATGACGCGTAAAGAATCAAACGCCGCCGGTCGCAGATAAAGTATAAATTGAGAATTCTGAGAACCAATATTGAAACAAAACGTCTTTTGTAATCGAAATACCAATTAGGCGAAATGACATTTTTATTTCAATCGAGGATGTCTCCGTGGCAGCACCCACAATTCTATATGCCTGTTAAAATATCAAGCTATAAAAATAAACGATATATTGAACATTGGCAGTAAAGAATTGATTTCGTCGTAAACAAAATGAAATAACCATTTTGGTATTTATGTCCGCCCCAACGAGTTGCGTTGCGGGGCATTTTATTACCGGGAGAACATAAATGGTGTAAAGGTATCATCAGTTTTGTGGGAGATATCAAAATATTGCGCGATGGCGCCTAATAAGCGCAAGTAATTAGATTACATTAAGCTTCATTGACTGTTACATGAGCTCATGAATATTTAATCGCACTTCATCGATCGAATATTCAATATCCGCTTCATCGTCATCGTCCGCTTGGTCACCGTTCGAAACAGACGTGTGTCGCTATTTAGTAAAATTCTAAATATAATAGTTCTGCAAAACTAATCTCTAAACCTGTGCAATAAGGTTTCATTCTGTAAGACGTTGCTTAACTCCCAACTTACAATCAACAAGGACAGTGCTACTTCCTTCGTGCGTACTCGTGGTTACTTCGTCTACGTCTTCGGTTCGTATCTTCCAACAACATAGTATAAGCTGATATTTCAGATGCCTTTACCTAGACCTACTGACAAGGCGCATTCATCCCAGCCGGATTTGAATATTCTAAAGGATGATAGCGATGTTCATTTAGAGGAACTGGGGATAGATGCTCGCAGTGATAAAGTTATGAAGCCTAACCGAAGACCAGATAAGAGGAAAAAGCCCGCAACAGATTCTGATAATATTATTGAACTATACAAAGAAATGCGTAACATGTTTAATGATCTACAACAAAGTCAAGAAACAAAACTCGACAACCTGAGTAAAGCAATGGAAGCTATAACCCAACAAAATGCGAAAATAATAAACAACCAATCCGAGATTGAAAAGATCTTGCAGCAAAACATGAATGCACACAATGAGCTGCTAGGTAAAGTAAGCTATTTAGAGACAGAATGTGCAAATGCACATGTAAAGATTTTTGATCTTGAAGAACAAGTAGATAGTCTGCAAAAGCACCAATTGAAGAGATTTGTCGAAATAAGAAATGTCCCTAAGCAACAAGATGAAAATATCCAGAACATTGTGGATTCGCTGATGAAGACCATCAACGTTGGAACAGAAGTGAAAATCATAAAACAAGTTTATCGCGCTGGTAAAGAAAATGCTCCCATTGTGATGGAAGTAGATGAGGTTAAGCATAAAGTCGACATTATTAAAGCTGTAAAGGCCTACAACATCAAGAATAAAAACAACAGACTAAACAGCTCTAACCTTGGGGTTAAGGTCACACCAGCCGTCCCGGTGTATGTTTCCGAAAAATTAACTCCAAAAGCCAAGAAGCTGCTTCTGTTGGCGAAAGCTCTTGTCACTGATGGGATCGTTAAGTATTGCTGGACCGCAAACGGAGAAGTTATAGTACGACAGAATGATGGACAACCAGCTATTCGCATAAGCAAACCTGTGGATGTGGAAAAGCTTAAACCAATTGGATCTGTTTGACTATATGGCTTACGTCGGAATCAATTTTCTTCAACGTACATAAACTACTATACGGTACATCGTGTGCATACTGTTATGTTTGGTCATTTCCTACCTATATGTATATACGTGTCAACTTATCTCTACCTTACTACACATATTTACAAACATATTTATATTTTGCGTGCCTACGCTTTATGCAGCATATTAGTATTTGTTCTATCATATTGTTATTCTTGGGTCCAACTTGTCAACTGTCGATCTGCAGTTAATATCAAAATATTGTTCTTTAATTTTGTCTTTGACGATAAAATGCTCTACGTATCAGTGAGCTCTCTAATTAAAAACGTACACTTACGTACCATGTTGCTGTCTATGTTCAGCTATTTTGACTATTACTGTGATATTACCTAGCTATGATACTTGATGATGTTAGTAATGTCAGCACTGACATCGATAAATGTGTCAGTGTTGGTGATTCTTATCTCATTGATAGTCCTGAACAGTGCTCTACTTTGCTGAGAGATACTGCTACAGATCTAAAAATAATTGTACAAAATATTCGCAGTTTAAATTGTAACTTTGATGATTTCTCTGTCCATCTAAGTAGACTGAATGTAACCTTTGATATTATCATACTAACAGAATGCTGGCTGCAACATACGACAAACTTTCCATCAATTACTAATTATACATGTTATGGAACTACCAAACATAAAAATCAAAATAGCGGGATTGTGGTCTATATTAGAAGCACCCTAAATGCAAATGTTTCTGAGCCCGATGTAGAAGATTCTGACAGTTTGTTAATAAAAATTGGTAGAAAGTTTGCTATCGTAGCCTTGTACAGATCCCCTTCTATTTATAATGTTGACAGCTTTCAGCAATCATTAGGTCATTTACTTAACAAACTCAAATCTTATAAATTTGTTGTTGTAACCGGCGATATGAATTTGAATATTAAGGAAGGCAATAATGATCCTAGGACCGCAGAATATTTAAATGAACTAGCTGTAAATGGTTTTCTGCCCTCTCATCTACTACCGACTAGAGAAAGTAAATGTCTAGATCACTGTTTCCTAAAATTAGGTTGTAACGCTACTACTATTGTTTGTAACTCAACTATTACAGACCACAGCTCCTTAATCATATCCATTAAAACCAAAGATATTATAACACAAGCTAAAACTAAAATAGTCACCATATTAGATTATGACATGGCTCTACAGGAACTTAATCAGACAGATTGGTCAGTAGTTACTAACTGTTATGATGCTGATTTAGCGACACAAAATTTACTTACTGTAATTTCAGGTATCTTAAACAAATGCACATCTACTAGAAAAATAAATAATCGGAAAGCTGCTAAAAAGCCCTGGATAACTCCAGGCTTAATACGATGTATTAGATGGAGAGACAATCTACACTACAAACTAAGAAAAGACCCGGACAACTTAGTATTGCGTGTCACTTATAAAAGGTACAGAAACCATTGTAACCGACTTTTGAACAATTTAAAAATTCAATATGAAAAAACAGAGCTAAACAAAAACAGGAATAACATTAAAAACACTTGGAAAATACTACGTCAAATTTGCCATCTTGAAACTAATACTAAACAACCAGTAGAACTCTTAACGAACGAAAATAACCCGAAAACTGCAGTCAACCATGTTAATCAGTATTTTGCCGAAGTAGGAAAGTCCCTTGCTAACAATATACTAACTAAAAACAAGACAACAGAATTAGATCTACTTAATATCATAAATACATCACACAGCCCGCTAAACTCTATGGTTCTATTACCAACCGATGTCTATGAAATCACTAAAATTATAATGTCACTTAAACCAACTTCATCCTCCGGCTGGGACGGTGTAAGTTCCAACTTTATAAGATCAGGTATCAAATACCTGGCAAAACCCATTTCTCACGTTTGTAACACATGTTTTGACACTGGTACTTTTCCAAAGTTGCTTAAACAGTCCATCATTACACCGATTTTCAAGTCTGGAGATAGAAACAGTGTCAACAACTATAGGCCTATTTCGATATTGCCCACCATAGCTAAAATAGTTGAAAAAAGTATTAACTCAAGACTAGTTAGATACCTTGAAGCAAATAGTTTTCTATCACCCAACCAATATGGATTTAGACAGCAGAAGTCTACGACAAACGCTATTGAAGAGGTAGTTCAGTTTGTCACTGATACATTAGACTCAAAATATAAATGCCTTGCTTTATTCTTAGATTTAACAAAAGCGTTCGACACTGTTTCTATCCCCATACTTCTTCGGAAAATGGAGTGCGCTGGTATTAGAGGGTTACCCTTACAACTATTTACATCCTACTTAAATGATAGACGCCAATCTGTCAAAATTGATGGGCTACAGAGTGACTACACTGAAATTAATTTCGGTGTACCTCAAGGCTCCGTTCTTGGCCCTACGCTGTTCCTTATTTATATGAACGACCTTACCCGACTTGTGATAGATGGTAGAATAGTATCTTTTGCCGACGACACTGTCCTTCTGTTTAAAGCGCCCACTTGGGAAGAAATTAAGAAACGTAGCGAACTAGGATTGAGAACAGTTCTGACCTGGCTAGACGAAAATGTCCTCACACTCAATTTTGCCAAAACAAAGTACATAACTTTTAGTATATATAATAATCATCAACCATCCGATCTAAATATAAAAGCACATATTTGTAATACTAATACCGATCTATGTAACTGCACAACATTGGCATCTGTCGCAAATATGAAGTACCTAGGTGTCACTTTAGACCAGAACTTAAATTGGAAGAGTCAAATTGAAAACCTGAGTAACAGAATGCGAAAGGTAATATGTATTTTCAAAAAGATGAGGCATATCCGGGAATGGGAAACTATTAAACTAGCATATTATGCCTTGAGCCAATCTATCTTGCAATACGGGATAAACACCTGGGGTGCTGCCAAAAAAACTCACCTAATACAGGTAGAGAGATCTCAAAGAGCCATACTAAAGATTGCTTCACTTAAAGATTTTCGTTATCCAACGACACAATTGTATAAAGAACTTGCGGTTCTAACGGTGCGTCAACTCTTTATAAAATCTATAATCCTGAGACAACACCGTATTATACCCCCCGACACTAAAACAAAAAGAAGAATTCCTGATATTTACCCAAAGCCTACATGTAAAACAAAATTTGGTCAAAACTCACCCTCATACTTAGGCCCTCATGTATATAATAAATTAAGTAAAGACATAAAATCCCTAAAAACATTAGGTTCCCACGGCTGTAAGAATCTGATAACAGAATATCTACTTAAATTAGATTATGCAGCAACCGAAGAACTTATGTCATAGTAATGCTATCAAAAGCTGTGTTAAGTATTTGATATTAACCAATTGTTTAAGTTTTTTATTCAAATTTCTATTTATTCGTTTACTCGTTAAAGAGCAACAGACAGGCAAACAGATATACTATCTAAAGAAAATTTACTGCGATTTATCAAAACTAAAAGTACCCAAATACGTGTAACATAATGATATCAATAAATATCTACATATATATATCCTACAGCAATTATATTCCGTGGTATTTTGTTGCTACATAATATAATAACACATAATATTATAATAACATAAATGTAATTTATTAATTGTAAAACATATAATTATATATTATATATATATATATAAGTACTTGTAATTACTTTATTACTGCTACTATTTTTTTTTCTCATATTATACACCTTATATTAGTCTTATTTATCACTTAAAAGAATATACATAATACTGGTGTAGTAAGTTGACACATAGATTAGTTAGCTTATTTTTAGTTTTGTAGTTGGATTACATTACTCATAGAAATTTGTCTGTTTTAGTAGACTATACTATACTAAGACTACCTCAACGTAGACCACACCACTATTGCGTGAACTCGAGAGCGCTCTGCGCTATTCCAATTCACGTCGCAACTTATGCTGGGCACTGCGAGCGACGATCCTACTCTGCCGTAACACAGTTTTTAAACTAGCACGGGGGGTAGAAGTCAGGAGCAAGCCATGCATCACTTATTTGCAACTTTTATCTACCTCAAATTTTCTTCTGAGTTCACCAGCCAAGAGGCTCCTTATTATTGCGATATGAGGATGTCCCAGCTGGTGGTTATCTTTTTAAGTTCACTTATGTTTCCCTTTTCTTATATTGGCAATAGGTATCTGCTTATAAGTTTTGTATTGTAACGTATGTTTTTGTGCAATAAAGAATTTATTATTATTATTATTATAAACAAACGACTATTAAATTCATGCATAGATTTAGCCATAAAAGATTGGTTAATTTGATACTGAAGTAGGTATTGTTATGTCCAGTGCTTGACACGACCAATATAGTAGAATAACAGAAATACAGGTTTTCCACATTCAAAAAGTAAATAATATTGAGGTTGTATTATATATGATACAGGACCGTATTCAGAACTTACCGCTATCTACCTTGTAGGTATTTAAATTGAAATTTAGGAAGGCTTTTGTGAAAGAAAATGAAGTATGATTTGGTTAAGTAGGTACCTATTGTCACTAGGGTTATCATAAAATGTTTAATATCTTGCTGAAAATCAACCCTACACGAATACAAAACTTATTATCAAACTTATTATTATTATCAATATACCGATCCAATTATTGGGGTTTTCATAAAGTAAACTAAGAAATGTAGAAACGGTTAATGCGGCTATGAAACGCGAACGACGACGACAAAAAAAGGTTGAAACACTCCATAATCACTAGGCCGAGGCAGGTGTAATAAATAAATTATTATTATAGCTTCTGTAAAATGGCCGCCCGTCGCGTAATTGTGGGTTTATGACGATTTAATCATTCTAACGAGGTCTGCTATTACTATTGATAGCCTAGTATTTCTGTTGAATGAACCTACCGACATACCTTTAGGTGTACATTATTATTATCATATGCCCCTTAATTCGCTGCCTACTCAGAATATTTTTATGGGGATGGTGAAAGTTTTGTTATTTTGTGAGCCAGAGCCATAAAATAACCAAACAGGATCACTATGTCAAGTAAATGAGATGTTTACTGAAAGGCGTGAATGAACGAGGTGAAATTATCGCCTTTGTGGGCTTATTTGGAACTTTTGAAAGGAATATAATAATGAGACGGGTTTTGTAAACCGCAGCAAGTTCCGAACAACCACAATGACATTCATCGCAAAAGCGGTCACAAGTACTAGGTGTGCATAAGCGTGCAGTGATGAGATGGGGCGCTACAGTGCGTGCGCTTAGTAAAAACTCACCACCTTCCGTCTCATGCCACACGATGCCCTCCAGCGTGACCGAGGTACCAGGCTCGCAGGGCCCGAGGCAATCTGGTTCCGTTATCGTCCCCACTGAAGTGCCGACGCATACTTCTGCCGTTTCCTGCGAATAAAAAGGATCGTGTTACTGCAATGTCATGATTCTGAGAACAAGAACTGTCTGAACAAGTAAAAATAATAATACGAATAACCAAAGACGTACGATAAGTTACTTCCATGTGAATAACATAAAAAGCAAACTTGACGCAGACTGCGAAAGAGCTTACGTAATATCCTATGATACGGCTAGGATTAGTCTTGTAAATGTGCCCTAGATAGATTCCCAGTCTATCTTCTAAGCGATATTAGATATTCTAGCCCCAACTTGACAGGCACGGAAAGCCAGGATTAGGTACTGAGTCGTGGATGTTCCGTCGGTCGCTTGAGCCGTCAAAGCGAGCAGAGAATTCTATAGCAGCACCTTGATTAGTCTTCCAGTTTAGTTCGAGAACTTCCACTACACAAGTTCTATAGGTAGTGATTCTATAGTAACACGTAATTTAACCTAGAATGAGATGAGGCTGAGACTTTTATACAAATCGGTAAATTTAAAGGTGAAAAGAACAAATACCAAATGGCTGCATTCAAATTTAATTAGGACCTGGTAATTCCGGACTCATGCATTGAACACAAAAGTGATTGCTTATTAAAAGCAATTTCACAATTTGCATCGCAATGTGAAAATATGGAATTACTTTCATCCGCCTGTTATAGAGGCCAGTTTAATTGTAGGCTAGCGCAGCGAAGTGAATAATTTAACAGAAAGCATTCAATATTGTCTGAATTATTGGCTTCAGTCTATTCTAAATATTTCGTTTATTATATATTTAGTTTAATTCATCGAATAAGTGAATCATGTTTAGCTTCCCTCGCCAATTTATCATAGTTTAAAGTCAATTTGTATCCACAAATAATGTGGCTGTCTTCACAAATCAAATATTCTGATAAGCTTCCGCAACGAGAAACCGAGAATTTCAAAATGGTTCACGTGGAAAATTTATTTCATCTGGTTCGTGGACTTGGTGCGCTTCCGCTTTTCGTTTTACTTTGCAGACATGTACGTTTCCCATTTGTTTTAACACCGTCTCGCTCGATGTTATCTGTTTTGCTGGTTTTTAATATCCGTAAGTTCCTATCTTCTTTAAACATCATCGATGTTGTTAGTGATTTAAATAAAATTTTGATAACAAATGCATATTTGGAAAAGAACGAAGATTTTGCATACAAAACCTTCTAAATAATATTTATTTCTACCGATTGCGGTTCGGAGTTACCAGGATTGCATAAATGCTAAGAGCGTTTACGGCGTAGAACATAATCAAATGAAGCCATTTACATTCAGCGCTCGTTCCTAAAAAGGAACAGCGATATAACGTCGTCTCCTTCACGCACGAGGCTAATGGCATCACAAATTGAGAACTAAAGCACTCTAGCTACGAATCACAGATTGTCGACTCCAAACCGTAATATCGGAAAAATAACAAAATTTTATGTGAACCGACAGGTATAGCGGCACGATAATCTTTTCATATTTCTGTATCAATAGGGAGAGAACAATAACGATATTCAATTTATTTAACTGTACAAAAGCGAGCAGCAGCAGTGGAGCCAATTCGTTTGTGTTAAATTTTATTACATTATTTTAATCCTTATCTCTCGAGCAACGAGTTGTTATTTCTAGGAATGATCAATAGAAGCAAGATGAAGTCATATGTTTGGATTAAATCGTGATAACAGCAAATAATCTTTAGAACCCACACGCTCCTATAAATAAAATTAAACGGTTTATTGTTAGTGGAATGACAAATGCGGTATCTTACGCCCACGTACGTCATACATTATTTGTGGAGACAATCCTTGTTTGATTTACTATCACCGCAAGCATATTAATGTTTCGACACGGCATATCGGCATTAAACCTTTATAGGGGGTAAGGTTGAGACAGGGGGAGGAAACAGGGGTCGAAGTTACGACCGTGCCTGCAAACAAGAGGGTCGATCTGCAGCTGCCGTTTTTATCTCGAACGAACGCCAACTTATAGTCTATGTTATTTGAGCCTTTTTTTTTGCTGTAAACATTCGTAAAAAACTACGATAGCATTCTTTAGATGTTCAATTTGGCAATTGTTATAATCTTACAGTATTCACACAATTTCGCGTGATTTATCTTCAGAAAGGTGAGTAAACTGGTACTGATTTACATTTTACACTCATGGTTTTATTTTCGACGGCATAAATTCGATAAGCGCCCTAGATTTTATCGCAAGCGTATCGAACAGAGAATATCAAAAGGTGTCGGAGAGACAATGGGGCGTAAATCAATTCACGGGCAAACAAAGCTCGGCAGACGCGTAATGAGTGCTTCACGACTCCTCTCTATTATGGGGAGGACTTTGAAGATCTCGACGAAGGAACTAATTTGTAGTCGTATCGACTCGTCTCGGAAACCGCCACGAGGGTAATGTAGCTACGAATCGAGATCTCGCTTCGATTTCTGATTTATGACGGCAATATATACGAAAATCTAGTTGAAACGAGTACTTATGTTCAATGGAATTGGGGAATCATTCTGAATCGTAATATATAATTATTTTTAAAAGGTAATATATTTTCTAACAAAGAAAATTACAATCAAGGATAATTAATTTTCTTCCATATCTTTCTTATTTAATAATTGTCGTTCTTTACATACTTGTTCCGGAATTAACAAATATTATGTATGTTGCATGACTAAATAATAAATGGGTAACTAAACTAAATGTTTGTCTATACCAAACGCTTCACAACAATATCACTTAAGCGCCAAAATCTGGCAACATTTGAACAGATACCGTCTATTGTGAAACTGTAACCGAATTACAATCCACTAAACCGGGGAACATGCGTCATTAAAATAATTTAGGGAAACGGCACGTTTTACTGCTCGCGTTTATGGCAATGCCCGTGTGTTGCCAGAAGCAATAAATAGCGAGGCGGCGGAACGGGGGAATTGAGGGAAGTCGAAGTGAACCTATCTCCAATGTCTTTTATTCACTGTTTAAGATGTCTGGTGGATGCCTAAGTGTTTCATTCGAGTGAATGGTTTGTTGTATTCAACTGTCAACTAATTTAATATTTATGAATATCTTTATTTCTATAAACCCTAGCTTTTTTAGGGTTTTTCAAATGTTTTGACATTTGAAAAACCCGGCCAGACATTTAAAATTATCTGTGAAGTCTGTTATTTTGTAATTAATTGTATTAAATGCCTATTCTATGTATTAAAACATACACATTGTGTAAGAACCTGTACTGTACCCATTTCATAAAAATATATTTCTTTCTTGTTCTCATTCAAACTTTCAAAGATTACCTCCTAACATCCCTCCATGCTGGCTGCGTCCGCCATTTTGTTTATGCCTACACCACAATGGAACATTAACTTTGGATCGCGGTGGCAGATTCCTACAACCTAATGGCCGACTGATGTCGTAATATCACACGTCGATCGTCAAAGAAGGAAGGTGAAAAGAAGTAAGCAATTATTGAATGTAACTCGATCTCTAACGACTCGCAACAGATTAGCATGTCGTTTGATTATTATGAAGCAAAGTATAATTTCCATACCATTTGTCAACACAATTGGCATCGTTTAAACAAACCTGACATTGATTTATCATTTGCTGGTATAATGTAATTGGAATTTGATAATGGTAGGGGAGCCAGTAACCGGAACGTGCCTAATAGGCACTTGAGTCAAATTAGAGCTTGTGATCTAGACTTCCTGGGCTACGTGTATTTTCATAACTACTAAGAAATAGGCATAGCTATTCTACTCTTATTTTATGTCGGTCTCTTGCTATCGTGCGATGAAGACCTCTTCATAGTCTGTACCTACGTTTTATTGTAAGTATTTACCAGTAATAAAATGCGATTGAAAGATGAACTATGTGCTTAGATACTGAAAGCCAATATAACTCAAATAAAAACCTTTTTAAGAAATGTTTGCCATCTTCTTTTTATCTCTTCTGGTGGTAGGTACATCAGAATAGAGAAATACGGCACAAAGGCACAATCGACATTGTTTAGTATATTCTGTGACATCAAATATCACATTTTGCAGAAATATAGTCCACAAACAATGTTATTGGTCCTTCGAGCGGAACAAAGAGAGCAAAATGAAATTTTCAACAGGATAACGCCATTACCTATTTTGTTTGTATAAAAAACAGCGAACCCAATTATACCGTGTGCGTGGATACTCGGTGACTGGGTATTAGATTACCGGCCCCTAGGGAAGGTGCCCTACAGGGTTGAAGGGTAATTAACTTCGTACAATTCGATTTGACGCAACTGTTTCACTAGGGCAACCCTTGATGCGATATTATTTATATTGGATGTTATTTTTTGAAGTTTATGATGCGGGTAACCCTTTTGAGTTATGTTTGTGAATGAATATTAAATTTTAGTACGATATATATTTTTAGACGTGGTAACAATGTATAAAGCTTTATGGTATATAAAAAAGAGTTTATATTACCTACCTCTTAAGTATTTTCCTAGTAATTCTTAAAAAACACAAGAATAAATTTAAAATACCACGACGATGTTGAAATACCATTAAAATTTATGACGAATGAAACAAAAAGAACCATTTAGCATCAAAAGCTACAAAATAATAAATTAAAATCGAAAACCGGTCATTACCTGATGTTATTAATGTTTTATTTGATTTTTTCAATAACTTTTTAAATCGAAACACTAAAATAAATACATCGTTTTGAAAGAGAAGAGCCGATAAAAAGTTTGTTTTACGTGTACGTGTATTCGCTTCACGTTCGCTTGAATAAAAAAATTGCAGAATATAAGTCGATTAGTAGGTTGGTATTTGACCTACCTGATGAGTGTACGAAAGTTAACAAAATTGTACTTAAACGAAACAAAACACTTCCAATAAAACCAATATAAAATATAAAAGCTCGGCAGATACCAGCAATAATGATTCCGACGGGAAAACAAAAGGTTTTTTATGAGAACAGTGTGCCACCGTTTGGAGAGTCGGAGATTAATTAAAAATAATACCTCTCAGAGCCCGGATGTGGCAATTAAAAGTGTTATAGCAGGTATAAATGAAAGTGTAGTAGGTATAAATGGAAATATAGAAGGTATTAATGAAAATTTCGAGTACGATTTAAGGAAAAGTCTGGATAAAAGAGTTTTTATCTCCGAATTTAAGTTTTTAAAGCGTCGTTAGGTGCGGACTTGCTGGCGCTAATTAGTGAGTGAATTAGCCGACGAAAACAAACTTGGCTCTTATTTTTAGGGCAAATTAATGTTTGAAATTAATTTTGTTTTTAGATTGCTAAAGTTTCGGCTTCTTGACATTTTCTAGACCCAAATTATTATGATGGTCCTAATGGAGGCATTATTTGGTTTCATATTTATTATGTTTCAAACAAAAACAAAGGCATTGTGAAGTTGTAGGACTCAGTAAATTTATTCTCAAACAATATTTGTGTAGAAATTTTAACAAATTTGAAGGAATGATTATAAAAACGGCTCATAAAATTATTCGTTCCATAAATTTATACAAAACAAGTTTTGTCACACTATGCAATGGTTTTATTCAACATGGGTATCTTCAAGACATGCGTGAATAGGTCTTCCAGACCTTTGTGTTACATCGTTGCCCACATCGTCACTTTACATCAGATGAGATTGAGATCAAACGAAGGTCTATTGATTATAAAAAAAAGTTGTACTTCACCCTACTAGACCACAGCACAAAGCAGGATAAAGTAAATAATATTACCCTTTCATACTCCGCCAGCGAAACGAACACTTCCATAACATTATAATCTTCTCATTAAAATGTAAAGCTAAGGCCAAACTCTTTAAAACAAAGAGTTTCATTTCAAAAGATCCGGATGGGATTCCTGTCGACCCGGGTAAAGGGAGGGAAGTGATGCAACTTTATGAGAATGCTTTTGAAATGGGGTGAATGAAAGTGAGGAGCAGGTTTTTTATTGATATTGCTTGAAGATATTATTACAGATTTTTAGTAACTGGTAAAATAGAGGTGTTATAAATCAAAAATAAGGTTTCTATTTCAACAAGACAAAATAAAAAAAATTAAAAACCCGGTGACGTTTATTGGCTGAACAGATTTTCATGAAACATGGCTAAGAACACACGGTATAAAATTATCTATGACACAAAAAAAAACTAACGAAAATCGGTTCATCCGTTTGGGAGCTACGATACCACAGACAGATACACAGACACACACGTCAAACTTATAACACCCCTCTCTTTTTGTGTCGGGGGTTGAAAACAGCCGCATTGGCGTTAATGAAAAATCATTATAGTGAACAATTAAAAAGTTTAACTTTAAGTTACACAACTTTAAGTTTAAATAAACGGCCAGAACAACTGTCGTATAAACGCCAAAGAGAACTAATCAAATATTGAATAGGTTTTGGAAAAGCGTTCAAATTGTACCGATTTAGAAAAGAGGGTATTTCTTTGTGTAAATGCACGCGGAGGTCGAAAAGTGGGCAATGCGACGCGAAAATGTCGGAATGGCCGGTTTCTGACAGACGATAAAATGGTTTTGCATAGCATCTGGGACGTTTTATCGATGCAGTATGCAAAGGAATTTTTGTTATTTTACTTTGGCCAAAGATCATACAACTGATTGACGCCTTGTGAATGGACGAACAGACAGAAAGACGGCGGCGAAGTAGTAAGTGCCCATACCACCCATAAATTAATAATAATTACGGAATAATATGAATATGAAAACATAAAAAGTCACGAAAAATAACATGTTCGAAAGTAAACTTAAAAAAAATGTACAAACTTGACGACTTTTTCAACGATACTTTTAGCGACTCGTAAATTAAATTTTAAATTAGTATAGGCACCAAATAATAAGTAAGTTAAACTTAAGTAGAAAAGCATGATACCTGCCAGTCTTCCATTGCAACACCCTAAATGGGTACATACTGTGATCATAACTTAAACTCACCTAATCAATAAAACCGGATGATGTATGAATGAAATAAATGAAATACTGAATACTTAAATACCTATCTAATTAATTATATGTGTTAAACAATAACAGATATTGATATTAACAATAGGTATTTACATTACCGGAACAGCTAATGAGTCCAAAAACCACAAAATATAAATTAATTAAACGTAAGTATTTTAAAACAATTATCAAAGCTACACGCAAATTAATGTTAAGCCACGAATGAGGATTAACATTTAAATACATCGATGAATCAAACAATTTGATCAAGCATTCAACAAAACCGGTTGGCAATCGAATAAATAAATACCACGAAATAAAGCAATAAATAAAAGTGCGGTGATTTAGTTGGTGGCTTTTAAGGTTAATGTTTTGTAATAACAGCTAATGGGCGCCTACCTTTACACTACACTTATATCAAAGCAATTATTTTAATCGCAGACCAATTTGCAAAAGTAATAACTAAACTGTTGTAGAATATTTTCCTAAATTTTTAATTAATTTTATAACATTGAACAAAAACTATAAAACATTTATTCCATGACCTGTTTTTTCGCGATGAGCTTAACTCTAAACAAACTCAAGCCAGCGGTTAAAATGTTTACCGTACCTGCTTAA
This sequence comes from Eupithecia subfuscata, assembly GCA_963564075.1. NCBI lineage: Eukaryota > Metazoa > Arthropoda > Insecta > Lepidoptera > Geometridae > Eupithecia > Eupithecia subfuscata. The sequence goes on from OY751114.1 coordinate 11,206,143, forward strand.
GTCGTTAGACTTTATTTAGGTAGAAAAATGTAAAAAGGCTGCCATTCCACGAACATAATTATTCTTGTTCTACGCCATTTATGCGCGGCGCGGTTGGTTGCGAGAGTAATCCGATTTATGCCATGGGCCATATTATTCCATATTTTATGCCCTCTTTTGCACCACCCACTATAATTCGCTTGAGAACATTGAGAATCGAGATATTTATTCGCTATCATACAAACATGTTTGTCGAAAAAAACAACAATTTTTATGTTGGGTTACGTTACTTAGTTGGAATTGGGAGTTCTAAAGCATGTTGCATGAGTTAGGTTAAACAACTTTAATTAGTAAATAACATGTAGTTTTTACAAAAAAAATATTTTCGCTAAACTGACTAAAATATGCAGTTCTACACTACTTAATCCATGAGTGGAATATAGAAAAAACGTGGGAAACAGGACAAGTTTCGAAAAACCAACGATAGGTTTGGAAAAAAACAAGTAAGGTTTGTAGAATCGAGCTCGGCTTTACGAGTTCTCTCTACAAGCTCGCATTGCAGACATATTGCAGAATTTCGAGTGAAACGATATTGATTTTTTGCTCAAATATTCCTTTTGACGATATTTGTCTGGGAAAATCACGTTTCGTTTTGCTCTGTTCGATAAATAAGGATGTCTTTTATGCTGCATTCATCTTGTACTTATGTTTCCTAAATTATTTATACTGTATTATTTTAACTTATCTACTATTCTACTAACAAATGTTTTTTGTTATGCTAACATTGATGTAGAAAAGGGAAGAAGACCCTTTTACATCGATGTATGCTAAGCTTGATTTTACTCATTCATTATACCTACTTTTCTTACGTCAAGGACATTAATAAAACTGACGTAATTTTTATAAAATGCTTAATTAGGTAGGTACCTGCCTAAGCATTTTATCTGAACGGAAAAAATAAAAAATGACATCTAATAAAAATGACAGTTCAAGTAAATCCAACACGAACAACTTTTTAACAATTGAATAACACTCGCAAAATAAGACCGCGTCGAAAGATTCAAACGATCACGGTTAAATTGGATTTGCTCCTAAGTCCCTATCTATGTGTCCGTGAGACTCCAGTTATTTATTCCCCGCGGAGCACCCTTCCGAGCACAATTTCTGCCTCGGGCGAGGTTCTATTGTGTTTTCGCCGCAAATAAAACTATCGAATTACATAACAATACGGCTAGCGAAAGAAGATCCTTGATACTGTTGATCTAAGGGCCATTTTTCGCGTTTGCTTGAGCTGAAATTGTATTTAGCTTGAACGAAATGCCGCCCGTTTTTAGCTTAAATTGAAATGTTTTGCCTGGACGCTTTAAAAAACTGCTATTTTGTCGTGTCAACCGATTAATCATCATCTGCTCATACCTAATTTACACTAATATTATAAGGAGGAAATGTTTGTAATTTTGTTAGTATGTTTGTAACAAATAAACTCAAAAACTACTGGATCGATTTCAAAAATTCTGTCATCATTAGAATGCTACATTATCCCTGAGTAACATCTATATATATAAAAGAAAGTCGTGTTAGTTACACTATTTATAGCTCAAGAACGGCTTTACCGATATGGCTGAAAATTGGTGAGGAGGTAGCTTAGAGCCAGGAGACGGACATAGGATACTATTTATTCCGTTCGATAGCATTCAAGTCTGACTTGACATAACCTCAAAAATAGAATAGGATAGAAATAACCTCAAAACGTTTCCATAGAAACAACGCGTGCGAAGCCGCGGGCAGAAGCTAGTAGGCTATATTTATATGTTTAAAAATAAATGTCGGAACGGGCCGCTAATAGCTCTTTCGTCAATTTTAGTATCGAGTAGCAGATGCACATTTTCTCAATACCTAGGTTAGTACCTAGTATTCTGTATAATTTTCCTATAAAACTTTATAACAGATGATATAATTACACTTTTGCCACTGCCTTGGATTACCACTATTACATAATTCAAAACATGTGAACTCTTTAACAATTGTGTTTATTATTCCAAAGAGTTCTAGAGCCCTTGATAAAACACCAGCTGAAAATGTTCAGTAAAAGAAACTAACGAGAATGCCGCCATAGCATAAATATTCATGTTTCAGTTTCATATAAATATTACAACGACACTGGAGACCGTTAATTAAATAGTGTTTGAAAGGTAGACGTGGTTGGAGTTGAAGTTTCTCCCATTACAAATTTTAGTTCGGATAATTGAACAACCCGTGAATAAATTCAATTTATACTCAGGTTTTATTATGTTTTTTTACTTCTGTAAAAGCTTGGGACGGATTTTGCTCCAACTCTACTCAACTAACAACTTATCAAGGTAAAAATATATAAAAGGTTTCTTGTTCACTTGACAATGATAGCTATCTATCATATAAGATTGAAGTGAACATAAATCAAAGGGACCACTTTATTTCCTAGTTTGACTTATGTAATTTGAGATTTCTGACGTCTTGGTTGACTTTGAGTAGGTAGATGTAGCTACATCACTTTAATACACTGTGTGTGTGTCAGTGGTCACTTTGTTTTTGTTCAATTCAATCTTTTTAGGTAACCTGAAGTAAACTGAACAAGAAACCAAGATGATGGTTTAGGTGAGTAAGTTTCTTACTGTCTTAACAACTCGCAATAGGGATATTAAAAATACTTGCTCTACCGTTTTCAGAAAATTTATCCAATTTACAAACTTCAAAACAATAAAACTCATTTCTATAACGTGTATTTTATTAACGTTTCGTGACGTGACTCTGATAATAAATCGTGTGTTATAAATCAGTTTTGACAGTTTTTGCGGTTTCCAAGTTGGGATACATTGCGTTGCGATATCTACATATTCATGAGTCGAATAGAGCTTTTTATAAATCACATAGTCAAATAAAAATGTCAAATAAGTCTTCTAGATGTGCTCTATCTATGAAATAGATAAATAGCCAGAAAGCTGCCCTTAAACTATGATTTATGAAGATGTTAGTCAAATCTCACCAAATAAAGAAACCATTGTGAAAATAGTACATTGTACACCGGACGAGAAAGTGGCCAATTCCTATCGAGCGTGTCATTTGAGGCACGAGGCGAAGCAGAGGGCCTTAAAACACACGAGGTAGGAATCCCACTTTCTCCCGAGTGATACATAGTGCTTTATACTATAATACCTTCGAGGAAAATCTTTTAGAATCTTCAAAATCACTCGAGTAAATTCAAATTGTAAACTCAAATGTAAAAATAAATACACGTACGTGTGATTTTCGTCATGGTTCGTTTTTTGAATTATTGTGCCGAATAAGGATAAGGCCGATATCATATGGCGGATTCTGAGTGAAAACTTTTTGTCGTTTGACCTATTATGAAATAAACATAGCTACTGGCTGATATTTAAGAAAAAAAAAATAACACGTTAGAAATGGATTTCCATACACTTTGCTCTCCCGCTAAACGCGTGAGAAATGAAATTCCATAGTTTTCCTCCCGCATTTCAGTATGCCTGCAATGACTTACTTTCTACCTTATGTTAAGAAAAAGAATAAGCAACTTTCTGAGTAGGTGTAGTATAAAAGTTGTTTTATTCGAAAATTATAATGTAACCCTAAGTAGACAGCTTAAGAAGTGAAGAGAAAATCAATAACACCTAATTTCTCATTTGCTGATAATTTATAGAATAAAACTTGACTTATCAAGTTCTGATTATGTAAGCCTAAAGAAATAAAGTTATTGAAATCTGAAAGCATCATGTGTAGAGGAAGGTGATCAAGCTGTGTTTTATTGACAACATTGCCTACACACCTTTTCCCCAAGAAATCTTCTCTAGAAATCACATCACACTATCACCTCACACTAATATTATAAATGCTAAAGTTTGAATGGATGTATAGATGGATGGATGGATGGATGGATGTTACCTCTTCACTTGCTGAACGGATCGGGCTGAAATTTTGCATACAGCTAATTCTAATCCTGGAATCAAACATAGACTTTTTATCCCATAAATCAGTTCCCATGGGATAGAAATCACCTTTAAACGTTTATAGAAACAACGCGTGCGAAGCCGCGGGCATAAACTAGTATTAGCATAATTTACAAAAAGTTATGTTTAATTTCATAAAGTAAATACAGCTCCTTCCACAAGAAGGCACTTCGCGTCGCGTACTCTTAAATTATTCCGACCGCATCATTCGTTTGTACCAGCATTGTTCCAATTATTTTTAATTGAGTAAAAGCGACAAAACACGACATTGGTCTAATAAATTACCCTAAAGCGAAAATTTATCTACAATTCTACGACGCAGCCAAAATAGCCAAAATATGCAGAATATTTTGGCTATGTCAGCAATAAAACGTTAAAATCATAACAATAGACCCTAATGAAATCACTTTTTATGGCGTTTTTGCTTCACCGTTGGAACTCGTTTTTCATTTAACAAAAGGGTTTTCGGAACTGTCAATTGTTGATAAGGGAAGGGACGAAGGAGCGTCCGGTCATTCGGTATGTGTCTACATCGACTTATAGGTAGGTAAAGGGTATGGATGGGTATCTTATCTAGGCGTTCACGACGAGCCAAACTTTTAAGGTACGTAGTAATTACTACTATACTATACTCGGTTCAGATATTGTAAGCAAAGTTATAAAATTTAAGAAATATTAGTGGAAAATTATTTACAGCGCTGGTTTTATTGGAGAAAATCGCAGAAGATCGAAATAAATTATTCTTGGTTTTGAAAGCTTTCATTTTCAAGCTTTCTTTCGGCTCACGTCCGTTTTCGAATTTGAACTTTTTTCGCTGTGCGTGTGTAATTGTAATTACGCGTTGTTGAAGTTATATTAAGTTATTTGTTATTGTAAAGTTATTTGATTTTAATGATATGATGATAACCTAGCTGTTACCTTGTTATTTTCTGATTATTGTTATCAGTTTTTAAACTTTAATGACTGTCTTTGTTGGCATTTTGGATTTTAGAATCGGTTATGGACAAATCAACAGCTATATCGTTGGTTTTGTCGCTAAAACCCTTAAAATATTTGTATATCGACAGTGTAATGTGACAAGAAATTCACGAGCCACGAGATTATGAACTTCAAAGACACAACCTTTATTGACCGGTTTTTGAATCCTTTCTAACCTCCATCGGGTCTACCTTTCGTGTTAACTCGTGCGTGAGTAGCTGACGTTTACTATGAAGATGAAATATAGCAATGGGTAATCAACCTAGCGTATTTAAATTTACTTTTATGTCTTTTGGCTTACGCGCGGGCGTGTGAAATTTGATGGAAAGTTTTATTAAAACTAAGTTATAAAAGTTTTATTGGCATTTACAATAACTATTAGCGGCAGTAAAAATGTTTCAAACGCTATCCGTTTGGAATACTTTTTTAAACTAGATTCCAAGCAAAATCAAGCATTAATCCTTTCTAAACTAAGTATCGGTTGAAGAAATCCGGCGTCGGACCAAAAATTGTTCGTGACATGTCTAGCAAGAAAAAATCCCTGTAGCAGCCCGAGTTCAGGAGCTGGCGGTGTTACCCCCGTGTCTTCGGAAAGCACGCTAAGCCGTTGGTCCTGCGCCTGACCTCTCCCCGGCCGTGTCGGTCTGCCGTCCCATCGGATCATTAGAGCGAGTAAATAGAGAGTGCACCTGTGTTTGCTTACACACTTGTGCACTACAATATGTCCTGCACAAATGGCTAGTCTCCTTTGAGACTGGCCGCCGTGGCCGTAAATTCGGCTGGGAGGACATCATCGGTTGAATGTTGTGCTAGACATAATTAGACATTATAAGAATGACAGAACGAAATTTCCCTTCGTAAAATAAAATTTAAAAATACGACAAAGATAACAGGGAACACGTCTTGTGCATGTCAAAGCAACAATTATAGGTAAGGTAAACCACAAAATAAAATCCTGAAACAATAGATACCTGAACTGAACTGTTATAAGGATAATATTCCATATTATAAAGTCCCTGTATTGTGCACGACTGTACCGGGCCCGCTGAATAATGCATGAGCAGAGAATGCTTTAAAAAGTTAACAAGGTTTCCCCAGCTTTTCTTTGTTCTGCTACTTACTGGGGAAAACAAATTGCTTCTACAAGTTCGTTGGAAACATTTGGATATCATTTTAAAAACGTATGTCGAACATGTTTACACATGTTTAGTTGTTTAGTTGTAGCCTCCAAAAAGATTTTCCAAAAACTGTCAGATGATCAGCAAAAATAAAAATAATATTGTTCATTTTTTATTTTATTTTTTTATGTACTTTATTCACAAAGAAAATAACAATTAAATAATAGAAAAAAAATTAAACTAGTAAGTATTTACAATTGAAACAATTGAGCTGCAGACTGTTGCAATAATATTTTAAAATAATGTTAATATATAATCAAAATAATATAATCAAATATAATCATTAAAATTGAAATCACAAATCGAATGCAATTTGTAACTTTTTAATACAGTGGGTAAAAGTATAATATTAATAACATGGGTAGGTATGTTATGTACTAGATGATCACACGGAACTTGATCACGCGTCACATATTCGACCTCTGTGGCGCGGTGGGCGAAGGTCCGCCTGCGACGCAGGAGGTTGCGGGTTCGATTCCCGCCTCGGGACAAATATTTGTACGATCTGCAGATATTTGTTCAGGGTGTTCTGGTCGTTTTCTATGTATAATAAAAAATATCTATCTATGTACTCGTATATTAAAAAAAAATCACTTCCTACTTTCAAAAAACTGCTTCATCAGCATTATATATCCTTGTAAAGAGTTAGACAACCTTATTTTATGTTTATGTAAGTTTATTATTAATCTTTGTAGGTATTTAGTGTAAGTATTTGTTTCGTTTTCTTTAAATAGGTACATATCTATATATTTATTCAGTGCCACCGTCTTTTTGTTCCTTAATTTCCAGTCCATCCCAAGGTTGCCTGGAAGAGATCGCTTTCAGCGATAAGGCCGCCCTTTATACTTCCTTTTTTTCTAAGCTTTTCTCTGTATTGTTTCCTGTATTTGTGTGGTATAATAAAGTGTTTTCTATCTATCTATCTATCTATCTATTATTATGTATATCAGTTATCTAGTACCCATAACACAAGCTCTGCTTACATTGGGGCTAGATAATGCTGTGTGAATTGTTCAGCATTATTTATTATTATTTATTTATTTATTTATATTCACACCAAACAGTGTCGTTTGATAACGTGATCAACTGGGGTAGGAAAAAAGCTAAGGAATCCGGTACGTTTGATCACGCTATACCTGTTCATGCCTTACTTTTAATTTACCTTCGTGAGTATGATAAATAGATTTTCATTTCGGTAATAAGGAATTACTTTGTGATTTTTGTATTGTGAAGTGGACAGGATAAGTTGTTTATAATTTTAATTGAGTTCTATTTTTTCCATAAGCAATCGTTGTATATTATTATTATATAATTTGGTAACACTGAAAGAGGCTACTACTAACAGAAAAGAATTTCAGAACGCCACACAAATGATAAATAATAAATATTAAACAAAGAACAGCCTAAAATAAATAAATATTCTCATAAAACAGACAGGTTGAGTGGTAGGTACTGGTATTCAGACAGTGACATGATATGAAAATGTAATTCACGAGATAAAGACGCAAAATATGAGCTGTTCATCAAAGCTTTTTATACCGGCATTTCGGCATTCAACATTTTCGGAACTTTATTAAATTTAACTAGTACCTTATCAAAGTCATCAATAAAAGTGATCAGCAGCTTAATTAAGAAGTGATCGTGATCGGTGATCGTTCGAGTTATCGTGAAAGTATCCACTCATGTTATTCTCGCCGCCCGTTTTGTATTCGTGATCAGAATGCAACCATTTTGATCACTAATACAAAACAAAAGAAAAAGAACCAATGAGCGGCGAAAATAGTATGAGCGATACACTCATTAATACATCTGAATCAACCGGCAGATATGTTGATTTTTTACGAGAATTATTACTTGACGTTAAATAACTTAGTATTATTCAGCGTCACTTCCGGTAAGTTCGTTAAACATTTTTAAAGACATTTTTAACTACGAATCGCACTCACCCTGATGAAGTTCCTCGTTAAGGGATGAAACGTTGGTGTTCTTCTAACACAAACTAGGTTCGTAGTTAACCCGTTTGCATTCATACCGAATTCGTCAATCTACGAAAGTTTTAATAATAAAATATTTAAAGACCATATAATAAATCAAATACGTAATCATTTCCAAACCTCGATAACTTTTATAATAAATTCTAGCAGCACCGATGTAGATCGGGGGGTGAAAAGGCGAATATCGAAATCGAAGCTGATAATGTTGAGAGGGTGAATTCGGAAGGTATCCAAAGCCCGTATTATTTCGTATAGCCGGCCGATAACAAGATTACCCACCCTCTGTCGGCTAATTCGCGAACTCCACTCGGTAATGCTCTCCTAGTACTCGGTGTGATTTTCACTCAAGACCGTACACGTTGTTAGTGAAAAGTTGGCTTTATTTCTTAGAAGCTGATGGCTTTGTTAGCTTGACTTATCTTCATTACTTTGTCTGCTTTGTTTACTCATTTCTCTTTGAAGAAAGTCTTTCTTTAAACATAATCATTTAGTTTTTCAATGTTTTCCTACGTCATCGTCACAAATGATAAATGGAGTGAATGAAACAAAAAATCAACAAGAACTAAGCAGACATTCAATTTTCCCAAAAATCTTCTGGTATAAAATGTTACAGAAATTGTGGCACATGTTCGTGAAATCTCTTGACATCGAGCGTTATACGACGAGGCGGCGGCTTAATTTCCAGCAGTTCACGAACGGCAGGCAGTATTTATCGAGTTTTATTAGATATACTTTTAACATTATAATCTTCGCAATCTGAATATAAATTAGTATATGTATATACTTCCCAATTTGCTATTATACTTATTAACTTTCACAACCCGTTGCGCATAATATCAAAAGTTTCATTTTCGTCTTCTAATTCTGTAATTAAAATAAACTTTAAACTGTCGGGAGTCATGAATCGTTTACGACATTATAAAATCGTAATGGATTAAGTCGATAGCCAGCGCAGTCTTTAACGACCGACCTGGGGCTACTTCCTCAATAAAATTATTGTCTGTCATCATCTATACTGCTCAAGGATACAAACTAAGCTTTTCAAATAATATACGAGCGCTGAATAACGGTATTCGGAACACATCATAAGTTATTATATTACTCCAAGGTTGTTTTTGATATTGAAGATGTATGAAGATATCTAGTATTTAAGCATTGTTAAGAGCTTTGTCAAAAAAGTTATGTTCCTCAATAGGCACCCGATATTCATCGGATTGTTTTTATTTTAATTATTAATTATTCTTTATTATCATATTGTAATTATTCTAAAAATAGCTTGAAAGATTGTAACTAAGTACAGTGAAACTTGGTTAAGTGGGACCTGGATAAGTGAGAAACCTCCATAACTGGAACTCATGCCGAGGTCCCAACACTTGTATTTCGATTAATATACCTACCTAATAATACCTCTTATTGAACCCGGTGAGAACTCTGTGTCGGAATGTAATGTGGTTTTTTACCTGAATAAATAATTCTATTCTATTCTACTCAACAAATAAAATACGTGATTGGCCAAAACTGTACTTATTGGCCGTTTGCGTTTTTGATCATTATGCGTCGAACCCTCTGAAACAAACATGAAAATACTACGGAACTCTCCAAATTGGCGAAATAAGATGAAAATAAGGGTGAAGTATAAAGAGAAGGGAAATAAAAAAGGTAATGTTATGCTGTTCTTTGAATGTTTTTGCTTCTTTTATTACAAATTGTCCCGTCGGGTTCGCAGACGCATTTCTTATGACTTTACTTGTTCTGAATAAAGAGACTGTTAAATGAACGGTCCCGCTTTGTCGAGTGACTCAAGATGTTTTTACAGTTCAGTCTCACATGTTTGTTTATTTTCCTTGTATTTATTATGTGTGAGCTAAATAAATGCGTTTTATTCATTTTTTACTCTGGCTCATTTTAAAATCACATTTAACCTCGCCCAGTATTTTACTTTACTTTAATTTAGATGGATAACAAACAGCTTGAACAACTTAAATCAGCAGAAACATTGGTGGTATAACCAAAGCTCAAGAGTTTTCACTAGAAACATATTAAGTCATAGTTGACACAACAACCCATACTCTTCATCAGTAGCTAATACAAGAATCACAATAAGACATTCGACATTTCACAGTCCCGTCATAAATTGGTATTAAAGTAAACTTATTAATTATTAAATATAAAACTCGGCACCGTAATTAAGAGTCCATTTTGTGACAGCCTCTTAGAATTCACTCCACAACTCCAGCGGGCTCAAAGGCGAAATAATTAAAGCAAGCGAGGGTATAAGAAAATGCCAGGAGAGCAGGTTCGGAGCTAGGATTATGAGAGGGGCTTTTAAGCTCTCTTCAAACTTTCGAGTTGTTTTTGTGGTATGAAGAGGCTTGGGCACTACTGTCATAACTGTAATAATTAATGCACGAACTAGGTTCAGGTGGTTTAGTGTTTAGGTAATAGAGATGGGCTTTTGTACTTTTTAAATAATCGTGTTACTTAGTATTAAATCAATAGACAAAGATGAATAATAAAATTACACTGAAAACCTGATTGCTGATTTGAAATCTATTTTCGTTTCAGTTTTATTTGTTTAATAACTTTTTTTATTAGCAAAGAAAATTATAATCAAATAATGGAAACAGATTAGAACTAGTATTTACAATTGAGTTAACTGACTAGTGTTATCGCTAAACAAATTTAGATCAGATACAGATACAGACTTTATTCATAATACCATTATTACATGTCATCACATTAAATATAAAAAAAATTAGTATCGATATGATAAGGGCAAATTATAAAATTCATTCATGTCATATAGAACCAATTCCATAAGCCACTTTCTTAATTTCCTCTTAAAAATTGATATGGAAGCTGCATTTCGGATCCGGTCAGGCAGTCGATTTATATATTAAAGGACCCATAATAGATCTTCAAATACCTAAATATTTATTTCACAGGGATTTTTTAAAATTTTTATAGAATTTCTCTTTCCCCAATTTAAACGCCTCCCTGATTCTGTCCCCGCTCGTAGGGAGATCAAAGGCATTCCCCTTTAACCGATAAAAGAGCACAGGATTTCGGCATTTCACAGTAACAGTATACCATTAGAAATGTTATTGACAGCAAAACTCTAATTAGTCAAATATTAATTAGGTATATTTTATCCTTTTATCTGACAGCGGAGAGGATTAAATAATAATCAGCTTTGGTAATTTTCCTCTGTAGCTGATTTTATAGCAATATTTAAAAAATCGATTTCGAGTCCTTTAGTTTTAAACTGATTTTTAAGTCGGTCCGTATTTCTTTTTTATGTCCTGTGCACATTAATTACTTGTAAAGAATGTCCCCTAGTATGATTACAATCTAGCCACAACGTGGGCTAATGTAATGAGTAATTTAAATTTAACTTAAATTGCTAGCATTGCTTATTCTAAAAACGTGTTCATCACTTCACAACCTTTCTTATTTTCACTATATAAGATTTCCGGGAAGACACTTTGTTCTTGTGTTCTGCAGTTTGTTTACATTACATTTCACCAATATTAATATAATAGACCCTAGGTCCGTGGGGTACCGAGGCTCTTCGGGTTTTTAAAAATTATCTGAGCGTCTGGTCGAAGCGACGACGCGTGACCCGAGAGCTGGTGAGTATCTGGCACAGCGCATCAGCATTGCCATACAGCGCAGCGTGGCAATGCAGCCAGCGTCTTGGGGACGCTTCCGACTGGTATTGATATGGATCAGTTGAGCTACCTGTTGTTACTGTTTGCAACAGTCTGCAGTTAGCTCAATTGTTAATATTAGTATAATTTTCTTTGTGATTAAAGTCTATAAATGTAATAAAACTAACATTAATTTATCACACTACACTAACTCAAAAGGTTTTTGCCTTTTGAGCCTTCTTATTAGGTCTGTATTGTCGAGGAGCTGGATGGCTTCGGCGTTAACATGATGATGAAGCCATAGTTCATGAGCTTCTGCTTCCGTAAATGACGGAGAAATCAACGGACATACATAAAAAATACATACAGCCGATAGAAACTCATCCTTTTTCGAACTCAGTTAAAAGTACGCAAATGACCAATAAGTAATTAGTTGCAGAACGATGACAAGCAATGTCCTATGTAGTCTTTGTTTCAATTTTGTTAACTAATTATGGTAGCTACTCGACTAGAGTTAACGGGAGCGAATAATCTGATTGTTATCGTCAATTATTGCGCCAACTTTCAACGTTCGACTATACTAATAGTTTAATGATTACTATTACAGGTAGTTTCAATTTTGTAATAGGTACCTTTGAGTTTTATCGTAATTGAGAATCGAAATAACGGTGCAGAAATATCATATTTTACGGCATTATCGTAATAGCATCAGAAAGACATGCTTATTCGTGACAGTGGAATCGTATATTTACCATAATTGCTGGATATAACCATGCTGTCATTCGAAGCTTCCTCAAAACCTTTAATTATGCAAACTTGTTTAATGTTTTGTGAAACCGTGAATTGTAATGAGAAGAATTATGAATAAAAGAATAGAAAATGTTGCCAACTCATACCCAATACATCAGTAAATGTCGACGTCGTCGTATCATTTCTCTTACCTTAGTTAACTTTTCTTAATCTGTGCCTCCGTTGACACTTACGTAAGTTACGAAGCGGTTAAATTCTCTCTCTTACCTGAAACAAATGAAAACTACCATCAAAAGTAATTCGTGCTTGTAAAACAAAAGCAATTCAAAATCCAAAAGGTAAAATTAAAGCTATGAGATTAAAAATTTAAAATGTATTCCGAACAAATGAAAACACCATTCAGTATTGTAAGCCTGTTTTAATTCCAAGGTACACGAGCCTACAGTGTACAATTATCGTAAAATCGCATTACAGTCAACCTTAAAGGCTGCTATTTCAAGCGTAAATCTGAAACGAACGAGCTACACAATTACAAATTCAACAGACGCTCCTCAACTCATAACAAAGTCACTAAACAGTCTTAAATTGTTAAAAATTAACATTCAAATTGGGGGAGTACCGTTAGTGGAATTAGTGAGAGTTTCACTCATAAATTGTCTGGAGGGTGGCGAGTATTCCCGGTTTATTGGCTCCGACGACATTCGCCCGCTAATAAATGAAGCAGAAAACTTCTACTTGTGTAGTGCCTGTTTGTCGAGGGCGGAAGACATCACGGAACATCCGCGGAAACCGAAACTACGTCTACAAACAGGGGAGTAGAGCTCAAACTTGTATGGGGTACGGTTTTATGAGTTCGCTGGTCTGCTTGCTCGCGCGGGAGTGAGAGGAATGGAGATAGCACATTATGGGTTATGAAATGAGCTCCGTTGCCTCATGTTGCCCTGGTGGAGAAAATGAAATTATGACCGTAGCGAGCGCAAAGAAAGAGGACATCTCTAATTCTTCCTAGCTGCCGGCTTTACGGCCGAACGTGTTTGAAACGAAAATAAAACATTTTTCTATCAACCTTGCGATAAACTAATTTCAAATGTTTATTTTTTTATTGGTGACTAGCTGACCTGGCGAACTTCGTCCCGCTCTCAACTTTTAAACCTTCCCTGACCTTACACAAACATTTCAAGACCAAAATTAGCCAAATTGGTCCAGCCGTTCTCGAGTTTTAGCGAGACAAACGAACAGCAATGATTTTTATATATTTGATGATTTTTATATATAAGATGTGATGGCACAGCATCACTTTGAAGATGTGACCTAAGATTTGTTTTAAATAAAGTTGTACTTGCCTGATTCTACTTAAGATTTGGTTGCGGTTAATTGTACAGTTTCAATATATTCGTTATGATTTAGATACATATATTATGTCAACATTCGACAGCGTTAAGTAATTTTTTTAAGAATTAAGTCCTTGCGACATAGGTACGTAGTATTATTTGGTAATTAACACCATTGTGCAGTATATTCAATAAAATATATTTGTTTGCAGCAAAAAACAAAATCATTTTACAGCATATTAAGCACTTAACAGATAGTCAGGTAGAGTTCATATTATATATACTAACATTATTACTTTGGCCTATTAAAACAGATAAAGAAATGAACCGTTTAATTAATATTATTAAGCATTGTTCCAGCTTATTGATCTTATTACCTGTATAATTATAATTACTATAACTACTCTAAACGTAGGGAGCGGTGCTATCAAGTGATATCAATCAAGTACCTAGAGTCTGCTAATTATTGGAAATCCTTTGATGATTAGATACGTTGAATAGATAATTACGGTGGTCGGATTGCGAGCGTTTATACAGGAATAGGATAATTGACAGGTATTATATAGGGTTATAGGTTGTGTTATGTTATATAACACTTTGTGTATTATAGATAGGCTGACCTAAAGCCTTTCAGTAGATGAATCGCCCATACTATTTTCACTGTTTTTCTGCGTATTTAGACAACAAGCGAAAGTTCCATGAATACTTCCTCAACCTCAACAGCCTATATCGGTCCACTACTGGACGCTGGCCTCCCCTGATAAGCGCCTTATTAGCTTTTATCTCATGGGGGGTAGTGCCCATAATCTCCACGCTGGGCATGCGGGTTGGGGATCGCAGTTAGGTGGTAGAATTGTTGCAGGAGGCGCTGCTGCCCGCCCCCAGTGGATATCCCTTAGTCACCTCTTACGACACCCGCGGGAAGAGTTGGGGTGGTGCAAATTCTAAGCCGGCACCACACAGCGCACGGGCCACGAATAAGTACTTACAATACAATACAATATTATGATAAAAATACAATACAATACAAATACACTTTATTGCACACCAAGAAAATACAAAAATAAAAATATAGGAAAAGAGAGATACAGAGTTGTACAATGGGCGGCCTTATCGCTAAGAGCGATCTCTTCCAGACAACCTTGGGATGGACAATACTTACTTGAAGGTCTGGGGAATACATTAACACACTCACTGCCCCGCCTCGCCTTACGCAGATGGACATGTGCGTCACCCATGAATAATGAAAGTGTTCGTTTAAAACCCAATACTAGATAGGCGGAAGCATTGTAGAAAAACGTTTTTTTTTTATAATTAAGTTAAATAAACTTCTAAATGCTCAACATATTATTGACCCTTGATTCTCAAAAAAAAAATTAAAATACTACTCCTAATTTATTTCTGTTGTTTGATTGTAATTTTCTTTGTTATTCTCAAAGAAAATAAATCTTTTATTGTTCGTTTACAACCCAATAAGTACTAGTTATGCGGAAGCATTGTAGAAAAACGTTTTTTTTTTAAATGAAGTATAGTTAAATAAACATCTAAATGCTCAACCTATTATTGAACCTTGATTTTCAAAAAAAATATTGTAAATACTAGTCCTTATTTATTTCTATCATTTGATTGTAATTTTCTTTGTAATTCTCAAAGAAAATAAATTTTTTATTTCAATAATCCCGGTATAAACAGTTCAAATCAGTACAAAGAAAGAAATAAACACTCAATTTGAGAGAAAATAACACACAAGCTGCTGCTAAAGTCTCTCGAAATGTCATCCACACACAAAGTAATCGCAAAGTTTAACGGCTTGGCAGAGATGGCATCTCGGATATTTTAACATGAGATACTTGTTTTCTTCGCTGCCGGAAATCTGCTGACTGTGTAAACCTACTTATTATAGGTATCTTGTTTCCAATTCAAAACCAATTGTCAGCTAAACGCAGCGATAAAATATTGTTTGGAAATGTAGAGTATTAGCATAACATGTAACCTTAACTAGCCGTTGGGTCCGGGGGGTACCGAGGCTCTCCAGGTTTTTAAAATTATCTGAGCGTTTGGTCGAAGCGACGCGTGATCCGAGAGCTGGTGAGTATCTGGCGCAGCGCATCAGCATTGCCATACAGAGGGGCAACGCAGCCAGTGTCTTGGGGACGCTTCCGTCCGACTGGTTTTGATATGGATCAGTTGAGCTACCTGTAAATCGTTTGCAACAGTCTGCAGTTAACTCAATTGTTTCAATTTTAGTATACCTACGTACCTAATAGCTACTAGTTCTTATTGTTTCTATTGTTTGGTTAAAATTTTCTTTGTTAATAAAGAATTAGTACTTAAGTCAAAATAAGCATAGACATAAGAAATTAAAAAGTTTTTTTTTTATTTCTAATTTCTAAGAAATTTAAAAAACAACTTTGACAGGACTTGATCCAGCACAGCACCCTTCCTAAGTACGGGAATACACTACCAATTGCGCTACGGTCAAGTGACCGAAGTCGAAAAACTTTGGGACTTCCTTTGGACTCTAGCACCCCGTTGGAACTATCGGATTATGGAGGGAATAGAGTGCACCAGTGTTTGCGTGCACTGCACACTCGTGCACTATAATAATCTCCTGTGCACCTGGCTAGTCTTCGTTGAGACTGGCCGCCTTGGCCGAATTTCGGCTAGGAGGCATCACATGTAGGTAAAATTTCCAAACAAGTCTCCAAAGAACATAAAATGCTCAAGACACACCGATTACAGCTGTTTACTTAGCATAAAACATGTCCAAATGTAAACAGTAATGATCTACATACCCGGCCTTACGAAGCGTAATAAAGTAGTAGTAGGTAGTAGAATAGCAGTAAAACGTGCCATCACACTTGAACAAACATAAAATGTCACAATGCTCATGCCCTATTTTCGTCCATAGATTTAATCATCGATGTAAGTAAAATTCGAGAGATTGGGTACAGCTTCTCGAAAGTGGAACGCTCAAATTAGGTCCGATTAAGTCCACCTCAGTCATAGACGGACCGGCGCCGCCGGCGTTCGTGTTTCACGTGCGTATTGTCTCGGTCGTACGTCGTTCCACCTTTGTTGTTCATTAGGTAGGATTATTTATTCACAAAGAAAATTACAATCAAATAATAGAAATAAATTAGAGCTAGCATTTACAATTGAGCTAAATGGAGACTGTTGCAAACTATCTACAGGTAGCTCAACTGATCCATATCAATACCAGTCGGAAGCGTGCCCAACACGCTGGCTCCATCCGCCGTATAGCAATGCTGATGCGCTGCGCCAGATACTCACCAGCTCTCGAGTTTAGGTAGGTAAATTGCAAAAGATTGGAAATAGCGTCTTTGCGTTTAGTTTTAACACAACACAGCCCAGTTGTTGAGCGCTTGGAGAACGTACAATATCTAATATCTACAGAATTTTCAACATCCTACAGAAAAGAGAAAGATTTAACGGAAGCTTGAAACGATGAGTTCGCATCTAGCAATAGATATTATCTCCGTAAAGTGGCTCCGCCGCCCGCGCGAATAATGTTGCCTTTATCAATTACTACGTATTATGTCACGGACCCGTACGTATACCCTAGAGGTATACCCGCCTTATCAATTTAATTCATCGAGCCGAGCGCTCATTTTAAAACACGTTGGTTTAGACGCGTGCGAGTGAGTGAGGTGCCGTTTTATAGTGCGTTGGAGAGGGACAGATGGACCAGCGGCTCTCAACATGCCGCGTTTAGCGGTGTTAAGGTTAATAGCGCTATTTGTACAGCGCAGCGTGTGGAGATGTTATCGGATGCTGGAGCGACCAGTTTGTTGTCTACATTGACAGCGGATAATTCTTTGAGCAACTAAGCGCATCGAGATAGCGCTGGTTATTAAAAAGAATACAAGGTTACTTGTTTCCAGAAGTCCAGGTACTTTTATGGATGTTGTAATTTATTTCTATTGATTGGTCATTTATGTTACTTGTATATAAAATTGTCGGTGTGTGCTAAAAATTACTTATGTTTAGCTCAGTGTTTTATCCTGAGTTCTTGTAATGTGTATGATTTCATGACATATGTATTGTAGGTATCGTGTATTTGTCAACCGTTGCCGTAGATTGTTTTTTATTGTTATATTTTTGATTATTTTGTGTCTTGTGTTATCTTCCGTGACGTCACCAAACGGCTCTGTCGGAAGACCAGCGTTGGTTGTTACGTGGTAACAACTAGCTTATACAAATACAAATGTTTTTTTATTTCGTTCACAAAGTACATTAATAATCCTATACATTATTTTGAAACCTCCTTTTAAGTATAAATACTTGTACTAGGAGGTTCCGCTCTTCCTAAGTTACCTACATTCGCAATAATTTAACAGAAAGCTTATGCTGAGACAGAGACTGTTTTGTGACTTTAATCGATAGAAGCTGTCTCTTTAATTTTATTTTTAAATCATGTATGTTTTTGTTGATTGAGTTACAAATATAATATTCTCATTCATGTCAGCCTATATGAGTCCACAGCTGGACATGAGCGCCATAGCGCCCTGTCTTCAGCTTGCCGCATCAAGCATCTGCCTGCAGTCTTTCGCAGATCGTCATCCCACCTGGCCAGAGGGCGTCCTACACTACGTTTGCCGAGTCCGAATTTAAAACATTTTTAATTAAATAAGTACCTAGATATACAAAACAAAAAAAGGCTCTTCATTATTTTTTTGATCCTGTAGGCTGAGCTATTGCCATGCCTACAGTTCATTGTACTGTACAACAACGTTTGTGTTTTTCTTTTCTGTTTTTCTCCATCTTGGTGTGCAATAAAGACTATTTGTATTGTATTGAAAACATATCAATTGAATACGTATCACATTTAAAAATGCCATCATTAAAGACCGTGCCTACAATATTTTATCAAGTAATAAGCAAATTCCAATTGTAATCAGACTATTGGAATATTTTTCGTTTATCTTAAAATTCCAACTAATTGATCCAAAAATTGGTTGTCTGTAAAGTCGGTTTACTGACGATAGTTGAACGTGACAACGTCTTAAGAAAATACTGATGGAATGGTAGCATTTGATACTCGATCAAAACATGTAAATGTACTATAGTATAGCAGCTGTCCACGCAGACGCATCGCTCACTCAAGTAGGAGAGAGACGGATGTCGAGCGCTCTCGCTTGCACTTCAAGCCTTACATGACACGCCTCAGAGCGAGGTAACGCCGCATGACGTCATGTTTTTTCGTGCGTGCAGCCGGCTCTATCGAATTATAAGACGTTGTCACGTCAAAAAGCAAAACATCCAAGAATTCACATTGTGTTCGCCGTATGACTGTAACCTAAGTCCAAGACCGAGGTATTTTATAACTTAGCACCTCATACGATAACCTTTACCATAAACAATGTTATTACGGCATACCTGCGCACATTGCTTACAATGTTGCTGAGTAATGACACTGCATGCATGGCATCAACGAATCATCATCATTTTCTCATCATTAACGATGATGTGGTGGAACAAATTTTAATATCTGCAGATCGTACAAAAATTTGTCCCGATGCGGGAATCGAACCCGAACCTCCTGCGTCGTAGGCAGACCTTCGCCCGCCGCGCCACATCGATAGTCCAATATAACTCTATCTAACATAACAAAGGCTTAGACAAAATTAATATTCATAGCAGATAAAGCTCTAATTTAAATTAAAAATAAAAACATTATAAGCAGGCAATGAAAAATTATTTACAACTAGCTTCTGCCCGCGGCTTCGCACGCGCTGTTTCTATGGAAACGTTTTGAGGTTATTTGTGTCCCAAGGGAACTGATTTATGGGATAAAAAGTAGCCTATGTTCGATTTCAGGGTTAGACTTACCTATATGCAAAATTTCAGCCCGATCCGTTCGGTAGTTTTGGCGTGAAGAGGTAACAAACATCCATCCATCCATCCAAACTTTCGCATTTATAATATTAGTGTGAAGATACAACAAAAGCATTATGGAAAACATGTGTATTGTTTGACTTCGATTTGAATTGTGCAAAATTCATGGGTGCAGACAATTCGTAAGATGGCCTTGTGGTACAAAATAAATCAATACAATACAATACAAAAATGCTTTATTGTACACCATATAAATAACAATACAAGGAGACATTACACGAGACAAGTACAATGGGCGGCCTTATCGCTTAGAAGCGATCTCTTCCAGGCAACCTTTGGATGGAAAGAATTATTTGAATTTAAGAAAGGCAGGGGGTCAAATCAAACAGTTGACAACAGAAAGGCATCTTCTCACTCGATAAACGACCAAGTAGTTATATGAACTAAGCTCGACAATGCCGTAAACTATGTTATTATACAAAATGAGATGTAGTTATGCTAATGTATAATAAATAACAGCACACACTTGGCAATGAAGTGACACTACAATAGATCCATCAAGAGTTATTATCATGGCTCTTGACGGGATAGAAGCAAAAACATCTTCTGTATCAATATTGTATTGTAATTCATTTATTTCAGACTAGCTTCTGCCCGCGGCTTCGCACGCGTTGTTTCTATGGAAACGTTTTCAGGTTATTTCTATCCCATGGGAACTGATTTATGGGATAAAAATTAGCCTATGTTTGATTCCAGGGTTAGACTTACCTGTTTGCAAAATTTCAGCCTGATCCGTTCAGTAGTTTTAGCGTGAAGAGGTAACAAACATCCATCCATCCAAACTTTCGCATTTATAATATTAGTGTGATATTTAAATAATCCATATTACACACACACACTAAATTAAATAAAAGTCGTTACTCTGAAGATAAAACCTGTTTAGTTGTGTGTTCGAGCTACATACACAATACGCTTATCGTTTTACGCTGAGCCATACGAAACGTGCCATGACTGTTCCATTAATATTTTGTTTTATCGCAGAAAATCAATGCTCACAGCATGATTCTAATTCTAATTCTGTTTGGGGGGAACTGAGATCTGCACGGACATCTCGCATGGGAGTGTATTGTGCATTATCCCCCTGCCTAAACAGGCCCTAACCAGCCCAGCTCCTTGAAGTACCGGAGCAGGACTTTTGGTGACTGAGCATGATTTCATGCAAATTAATAATGAGGCAAACAGATACCGGAACGCTAATACGTCTGTAAGTGTAGCACATAAGCTTCTCAGAGCCTTGTAAAGTACCATAATCCGACTGCCAAGCCAGTATTTGCATGAAAACGAAATATTAGCATGCTAATTTAGATGCTCTTCATCTTTCATTTTGTGAAAATGAGTTCGGCTAAATTAATGAATCTCTAAAAGCTTATAACAAGTTTACACCTAGAGACCGTGTCAAGTTTTTCATCATCCGGTTCAACAAAACAATTAACAGGCAGAGGCGAACAAAACACGTGAATAGAGAGTTAACAAGGCAAAAACCGTCGGCTATTATGGCATTTAATAATCCTATTAAAGCGCATCTGAGAAATAGCCATAGACTGTCGAGTGAACAATAACGACAGTGCTCATTTCTGTAGTCTCAAACGAAAACAATAAAACAAAGAGAGCGCAGAAACAGCGGCGAGCACGCAAGTGGGCTCTCGAAAAATAGCAGCGGCTCACACGCGACGCTAGCAGCCGTGGCCGACCGGTGCGGCCATAAAGCTACCACACCACACATGCAAGGATAACCAGGCAACCACACACAGGCGTAGCACTTACCCTCCGCACTTGTGGAGGCATTCGTGCATGAGCCCGACCGACTCGCCCGTCTATCTACTTATTATCCGAACGTGTGCAGCCTCGCTATATCCATTACGAAGCGGAAAAAGCGCGCGAACCGACGGTGTGTGTAATTGATTAACAATTTGAGAACCTGTCAGCGACGGACATAGGTACCAGCGTTCTGAACTTACCTTCCTGCCTCGTTCCTCGCTTCAAGATCTTAATAAATGCATGTCATTTCACTCCCAGTAATAAACGACGCGAGACGAGTTTCAAATTACGTTGCTCTCTCGCAACGACTGTTATTTTCAATAATGGGCTTTAATAACACGTTAGTTGAATGTTGCTCTTTTTACAATTCAATCGTATCAATTTTGAAGTTGAGTTTAATGCGTTTTATGGTTTCCCTTGGCACGATTTCAATTAAGTGTTTTATAGCCGGGCTAAAACGCCACGGCATCGGCAACTCGTGTAAATTAGCGGGAATAAATAAGGTTCTATGGGCAGTTAACGTGATGAGAGCCAATAAACCAAGGGTATTGTGTGATTCACTAATAAAAATGACGGAGATAAAAGCAATAAAATTTATAACAATAAAATTGTGTGCGAAGATGTCGCGAGGCCACGTCTGGCAGCCTCCGTCGCTGCTACAGTCCATATAAATAATTCATGCGACACCGCGCCATTGAGAAAGTGCTCTGTGAACGCCATACTAATTCACCCATTGAATCACTCAAACATTTCTTTGTGTGATTCTCCACTCTAGGACCTCTCAAGCCAGCTTTTAAAATTGCACAGTAGCATGATACTGTTGAAACTTTAATACTGCTGTATATAAAAATGTTAAGGCAAGGATTCTCGCGCAAAGCGCAACTCCGGTTTCAAAGCATGACTACCAGCTAGCGTAACAAAGTAAACTTAAAAATATGTTGCATAAAGAGAAATGCCGTGCAATTTTATAGAGTTTTCAAGCTTCCCCAGGGATGTGGGACTACCCGCTCGGATTAATTCACGTAATTTATAAACGTATAGTTATTACTACGGACTCAGGGTAAAACGAACGAATCTATTCAAACTTTGCCAGAAGCTACTGCCAGACAGACGGATGGGAATGAACGACGTATTTCTAATTTAGTTACTACTAATGCTCCGCTGACGAAAATCTAAATAATTTAGCATAATAATCATTAGGATAGTTGAATATATATTCAAATTGGTGTAGAGTAAATATTAATGATAAAGATAATGATCTGTCTGAAACGTATTACTGACGGGGATATTAAATATTAATATTATTCTAGTTATTTAGGCTTATTGAAATAAAGCCTTATAAATTATCTTTAAGTATTGACATTTACAGCTATAATTTTATGATTTTATAAGACAAATTATATGTAAATGTAAGTACACTGAATGGATAATGATGATAGAAGCAATTAAAATTATCTAAATTTACCCATTTGTTATTTTGGTTGGTTGGTACGTTATTTGTCTTCGTTTGACATCCTCAACATTTAGCATCCTACTCTACCGACTCTACGAAAGGAATAAGCCTAGAGCTATCTAAACCTAATTCATTTTCGATACCTGTCAATTCAATTTGAAATAATCAATCTCTTACAAGGTTCAAACGAAAATTGTTTCAGTGGATACCTAAATCACGTGCTGTTCACTCAATTCCTCCAGTTCATTACGTTCAGTTCATTTATGACGTGAAAGCTTGAGCTCGGTTGAGATTGTGATAGGTGAGATGTCTTGTTTCGTCCATATGCCCGGGCGAGGGAGGGAGAAGGCAGGGTGTGAGGGAGATGCAGATGTTCCATCGACTCCGGGTACAAGATGGCAGACGTTTGCGGTTGATAGTTTATAGTTATTGCGAGCGTGATGTCCCCGGCCGCTTTATCACATTGTTAGCGTTGTTATCTGACTCCGACGGATTAAGTGGGAGATCACACTCGAGCCGCTGGACAATAGCTTCCGTAATAGCTCTCAACACTCTCTTTATAACAATAAACACGTCTCTGATTCTCACAATTATGTACTTTAGACTCCACAAGTAATAATCCGTAACCGCATAGCGTTTTAATTAAAATCAACGAGCGCTCGCTTGGAATTTATTCCCCCATCTCGCAACTTCAAAGGGCGAAGGTGTCGCGCATGAATATAAATCTTCCGCCGGGATAAAAGTGGGTAAGCCCGGGACGGATCTATATAAATGTTGCAATTCGTGCGAGTTCCAGTGATCGATTGCCCTCACTATCGTCGCACTATTTCAACTACAAGACGTCTCATCTATTCCTGTCATATCTATTTGAGCCGTTTTATTTCGCTGGCGGCTCCCTAAGCGCATATGATGGGTGTGTTTTATAAATATCGTGATGTTTGAGCGTCACTTGTTTATTTTACCTCGCCTAACGCCGAGTTATTGAAATACGACTCTTTGGACGCCGAACATTGAAATAAATGTTATAAGGACTCTCTAAGCCACTTTTATGTAATAGTTCGCGGATAGATAAGTACCAGGGGAGTATAAAAGTCAAGAGATACAAGGCATCGCGTCGACCCTTTCCGCCATAAATCCTGCGGAGCAAAGAAAGCGTTAACACTGATTTACAGACATTTGCGTCGGTCGTGACGGGACTGAGAGTGAACACGAGAGCTCTTCGCTCTGTAATGTTCCTTCACGCGCGAAATATACTACCTACGAATATCGTATAATGTATAATGTAACCCATTTCGGTCTTCTGTAAGATACAATTGTCAGCCGAGTGCCGGCGGCGTGGGTATTTCAAAGAAATGACGGTTGCGAAGCTGATTTAGCGAGAAATTCTCCTCGGGATGGCGCAGATAGCTATCGTGACTGATCACAAAAGCCCCGGGAATTTCTGTCACACGGACAAAGGCATCGCAAACACGTGACCTACCCGCGGCCACCGGACAGATATTATAAAGATGTTTCAAGATTGTTTTTCTCCCACAAAGTTAAAAGACTGGAAAGATCCAAGTTGACATCTACGTAAAATTGCTTTCGAACTGAATTCAATTAAAACTTTATTAATTTAACGGAGAATCGCCGAAGAAACTTCGATTCAAAGAAACGGTTACGTTGCCAAAGTGGGATTTAACTAATGCTATTCATGTAGATCAGACGAATGGAAACAAACAAAACAAGCGAACGAAACGTGTCGCAGTAATTACGGAGGGGGTCTTTGAGAGCTTTATTAATAACATATTGAGGTCAAATAAAGTAGTACTACCGGGTTATTAGTTAAAGAGGGTCTGCTCTGTAATTAGAAGCATATTTGGAGGGAGATATCGTTCATGCCTGACATGGGTTATTAGTAGACGCTTTGTCTAATTATAGACGTTAAACGTATGAGAAACTAACACCTGCTTGAAACATCGTTGAATTAGTGTCGAGTAAGGTCACATATTGATCATGCAACAGTTCTAAGGTTCTCGCGAATGCACCATTTAGAAGCATATTTGGACGGAGATATCGTTCAGGCCTGACATGGGTTATTAATATACGCTTTGTCTAATTATAGCCATTTAAACGTATGAGAAGCTAACACCTGGTAGAAACACTGTTGAACCAGTCTTGACTAAGGTCACATATTAACCATACAACAGTTCGAAGGTTCTCGCGAATGCACCATTTAGAAGCATATTTGGACGGAGATATCGTTCAGACCTGACATGGATTATTAATACGCTTTGTCTAATTATAGCCATTTAAATGTATGAGAAGCTAACACCTGCTAGAAACACTGTTGAACCAGTCTTGACTAAGGTCACATATTAACCATGCAACAGTTCTAATTCAAAGGTTCTCGCGAATGCACCATTTAGAAGCATATTTGGACGCTGATATTGTTCAGGCATGACATAATTATGTTATTAATAGACGCTTTATCTAATTATAGCCATTTAAACGTATGAGAAGCTAACACCTGCTAGAAACAGTGTTGAACGAGTCTTGACTAAGGTCACATATTAATCATGCAATAGCTCTAAGGTTCACCATTAAAGTTTAGAACCGCCATTAGTTATTCAGAAATAACATTGTAGTTTGTAGCTTTAGTGCTGCATTGTCTGGTTGTAAAACGTTTGCGAGTGAAGATGCACTTATGATGGGTTTTAGTGTCTGAAATATGATAGGTTTTAACAATAATTACATACTACATTAATATTTATTTATTTATTATTTATTTATTATACTTATCAATAAAAGATATACATAGGTAAATTTTTACCAAATATTAATTAATAATGTGTAAGTATAGAATAAATAAATAAATAAATAATGCTGGACAATTCACACAGCATTATCTAGCCCCAAGGTAAGCAGAGCTTGTGTTATGGGTACTAGATAACTGATATACATAATAATATACGAGTACATAGATAGATATTTTTTATTATATATAGAAAACGACCAGAACACCCTGAACAAATATCTGCAGATCGTACAATTTATTTGTCCCGAGGCGGGAATCGAACCCGCAACCTCCTGCGTCGCAGGCGGACCTTCGCCCACCGCGCCACAGAGGTCGTCAAAAATGTTATATGATTCCAAATTATTAATAGCGAATATAATTAATACAAAAATTAAGTATACAGGATGCCACAGAAAGGGTGTACTAAGCTGAAAAGGGGTGATTCTAGACCCCGAGGGGATCAACTTGTGAATAACGATTATGTATTTGAATTTCGAATATCCACTTTTTCACAAAAACTAAAGTTTTTTCTTTCTTTTCGTGTTTTTTACACGCACTCTTGCATTATCTAACATTACAAAATATTTCACAAATGTTTTTGCTTGTTTTTTTTCAGCAAAACCAGTGTTTGTCATGAGAATATTTAAAAAAGGTGTAAATCCTTTGAAATTATAAAACAATAATAATAATGTAAGAACACAAGTAACAAAACACGAATATGAAGAAAAAAGGTCTAAGATTTTTCTGAAATTGAAAAAATTTAATCGAAATTCAAGAAATCGTAGAACAAACGTTGACACCCTCGATGTCCAAAGTCAACCTCGTTCGGTTTAATACACCCTTTCTGTGGCACCCTGTACATGGATAAAGTAATTGTAATAATAATTAATGGGTTATCGTTAATCTACAAAATTACGCCGATAATTTCGTACGTATAGATAATATTTCATTCGATGAACTCCTTTGTATTAATATGTAGATTTCGTATAAATACATATTCCATCTTATTTGAATACGAGTAAACTACTAAGTTCAAATAAAATAGGTTCCTATTCATATCGTACTATATTTTTATAAATATAAAAATATTGAAGGTAAGGTTGGTATTTATTGTAATGAGCTTATATGATTTACTTTTCTCACTTCTGTAATAAAATAACAATTTTCTCTCAGTTTTTTAAAATAGAATTCGGAATTAAGAAGATCGCACAGAAAAATAGACTTCACATAATGCAAAAATAACAAAAAGACAATGCGGCAAGTCTGCTAAATAAAACTTTGGTTCAATTCTAGTTGAAACAAAGAGAAATTAACTAATAATAAATTTAAACCAGCCACCGAACAAAGTTATCACAGCCAAAGGTTTCAAATTAAAGTAGGTCAACTACATACATAAATAAACAATGCGTACAATTCACGCAGCATCATCTAGTCCCAAGCCACAGTAGATAAAATTGTGCCCAAGCTAAGTAGAGCTTACATTGGTTGCTCCTGTTGCCCGGACTCTTATGAGATAGGTGTCCTATGGTGCACGACACAACACGCACAAACACACCCTCACACTACACACACATATTTGCACACTTGCACCCTATGATACATTCAATTTTTATAGGTTATTTATATATCTACATAATAACTATTGTATAAATGTGTAATTTTGTATTATTAAATCTATTTAGAGTTATGGTATAAGGTATTTATGAGCTATGTTTGTAAGATTGGTGTAGAGAGTAGCGCTGCACTTATCACCCGGCACAGCTGAAAACCAGTGCTGCTATGGCCCTTGAGCTCAGCACCAAGCTGAGCTGGTGACCTTTTTGTGTTTAGTTAAGTTTAATTTTATTAGTTATAAGTAATTTCAATATGTCACAAATAAAAATATTCTATTCTATTATAGATGAAAAACATTTATTCACAAAGAAAATTATACTGGTATTTACAATTGAAACAATTGAGCTAACTGCCGACTGTTGCAAACAGTCTACAGATAGCTCAACTGATCCATATCAACACCAGTCGGAAGCGTCCCCAAGACGCTGGCTGCATTGCCACGCTGTATGGCAATGCTGATACGCTGTGCCAGATATTCACCAGCTCTCGGGTCACGCGTCGCTTCGACCAGACGCTCAGATAGTTTTTTGAAAACATAGATTTTTGAAAATTATAGATTAACTCTTCCGAGTTTATTGTACTGACATGACTATGCCAAAGTTTACTATTGTTCGTATGTTATATCAAAACCCCATCACTAGACACCCACTTCTTTGTGGGTGCTCTAACTGAGAATAAAATAGGTGCCCTAAATGGGAATACTCCCTATTTAGGTAGGGTTTTTGTACATTTGCCACAAAGTAAATTCGTCACGAAAAAAAGCATGTGTAAATTCGCCACAGTTTTATTTTTCTGATAAAGGCCTTTGTTTATTTATTTTAATTATTGTAAGTTCGTCACATTGCTTTCCGCATAGACAGAAGAAAAATCTTTTAAATCCATCATGGTTATTAACACTAAAATCATTTACAACTAAAAAAAATGGAAAACTCAAAATTCAAATCAAACAATAAGTAGAATAAAATAACTGTGTGTATAATAAAATAAATAAATGAACGTGATTCAGCGTCAAACATTACCCGGTGTCAAAGGGTTTGAAGATTTTTGTATAGAGAGTGGCCCTTACATAGGCCTCCACTTTGGTTTATTCTCTCGCGGCGTACAGTGAAAGAAAATATAAAAAAAATATTTGGATAGACGACACTTATACAAATAAAAACAGTCACTAACATAATACCCTGGTGTCAGGTTTCTGAGATATTCACAAATGAAAATAACTATTGCTTCATTATTTTATAATATACCTACAGATAATAAACATTATATTGTAAAAAACTATAATCATTTGACGCATTATAAATTGTCTTAATATTAATTATGAGCCAGGTAATTGTTTTGAGTCTCATCCATTTTATGATTATTAATACTTATCTATCTTCAGTTACGTATAAATTAGCAATTCAGTTGACATGTTGATGGATTGTATAATTAAATGAACTTAAGTTCCAGTTTCTTTAAGTTTAATTTATATTCATAGCCATTATGAAATTCTATTTTATAGTTTCTTTTTATTACACTAAAGACGAAGAAATCAACAAATGCAATACATACTTAACTCTTTTTGTACCTACACCACAAAATTTTACTTTATTATTAGACTTTATTATTGTTATCATCATTAATATTAGACATACTTACCAAAGTAATATTACTCTTTATCATTACCTACTACATTTACATTTTCCTAAACTATTCAAGTACTTAGTTTAGATTTAAGTAAACCAGTAAACTACTCATTGCTAACATTTCCCAGACATGTTGGAAGCCACCTGCCTCATAATCATAGAAAACCCGTGTTTATCTACGTCGCAGTCACGCACGATTGCCAAACAGTGATATTCACGAAGACCGTACAAGCTATTCTACGCAAGTAAACGCAGTGTACCGTTATCGTTTCGCATTGTCAAATGACGGCCGTAAACACAAAGTATAAGGTACAGTACAACAGAGCGATTAAGGAATGTCTACCTTCTCTAATTGCATGGCATGTCAGTTTGTGGGAGAAAGGAAAGTACGCGCATACATACTATACTTTGTTGGTTTTCATAAGAGAAGGCATAGCGCGGAATTGATTAAACATGCGCCCTCTGCGCTCGCCATAGTCCAGTAACCCGCTGTCATGGCCACCTGAGGTCAACTGGATATCTTAATTTGACAGACCCAGAGTCATAGAACAATTTTTGACCATTAGAAAACGGCTCACTGACGCATCATTTCTTGTCGAACCGAAAAGTCATGAACAAGAACTAATGCCACCGCGTTATCGGCATGTAGAATATTGTGGAATGAGAGCGAATACGGCCCTCGTGTGCAATCTGTGACAGTGACAGCTACTTAATACGCGGAGTGCGTTCACCGTCGTCCATTTCCTGGACGCACGGACATGCAAATGGACGACTGGTAACGGAACTGGCTAGTTTTATTTCGGTGTGCTCTACCGCCTTTACGTGCAATGCAACATTATGCAAACATCCTGTTTATCACTAAATGGATAGGTCCCCTGTAAAAAATAGTTATGAAAATTAACTAGTCTATCGCAAATACCCGTCAAATAGTACTAATAATAATAATAGTCTATGGCTGTATTCTGGAACGGAATTAAAGTCGTAAACCTCTATGTATGCTTCGATAAATTTAGCAGTCTTTTGTTAATGACATATTTTGTCTTGAGCTCAAGTAACTAAGTACATTTTAGAATGCGACCCTCAGACATAAATCTATACGATACCTAATCAAGACATGACATATGCCGAGAAAATAAAAATATTTTAAATTGCTCTATTATCTAATCATGTTGTGTATGCATGTTTGGATCGCACAATACTAAGAACCTTAGTTACAATTTTTTATATAATGATGTCATGATTGTTTTCGGTTTTGCATATCAGTAAATAAATAAATAGGTATGTAAGTGTTTGTTTGTTTTGTGCAACAAAACTTTAAGAATCCTATAAACCTTTTTATTACTAAGTGGTTCTATTTTTCAATGTCCCCCAGATACATCCGACCTACAGCCATTGAAGCAAAATAATACAAAAGCTAAATAAAGTGTCGCTAAATATATTATTAAAGATTAGAGCAATAAATATCAGTCGGCCATTAGTCCAGAAAACGATCTCGTTATATCTCGAGACAATAAAATCTTCGGCCATAAAGCCGTCGCGTCGTTCCACGTGACTCAATCTCTGAAATTAATCAATCAATCAGACATTATCTTTCCCCTCATTATCATTTTAGTACTGGAGAATTCCGTAGACATATTACGATAAAATAAAGCTGGATATTGTAAAATAATTATAACTCTACATTGTTTCTCTAAGGGTTAATCATTATGTGATAATTATGTATAGACAGGCATGTATTTTTATCTTAATAGATGGCTATTGTGATAAAATCTGTAATTAATTTAATGTGGGAATCACATGCTTCTATTTCTCAACCTTGTTCAGACATTTTATAGTCAACCGCTAAAGAATTACGAGTTTTAAATAAGTGTATCTTACTCAATATCTTACCACTTTAGTATATTTTCAAGTCAATATGTCATATTCTCTCTCAGTCATAGATAAACGATTTTATTATTCCATTCAAACGATCTCTATCAGAAACGATTCGCATCGCTCTCTGAATGAGGATTGAGGTCAGCGAGTGAACGTACCTAACGTTACTCGTCGAGTTATTTAATGTCACATCAAAATAGCCGCAATAAATAGTGATTTGCTACACTGTTTATTGTTATGAGCGCTAATGCATCCCAAAGTCATCGTAACGAGTCCACTGGATGAAGACTGAT
Organism: Eupithecia subfuscata; assembly: GCA_963564075.1. Taxonomy (NCBI): domain Eukaryota; kingdom Metazoa; phylum Arthropoda; class Insecta; order Lepidoptera; family Geometridae; genus Eupithecia; species Eupithecia subfuscata. Next base: position 11,237,317 of record OY751114.1, read on the forward strand.
GGTGTTAGTATGACAGATTTGTCAGCATAACTGTCAGATGTGTGTGTTGTGTGCATTTTAGCATCGGAATAACGACTCCTTTAGTTTGGATTAGTTTAGCTACCTCTAGATTGTTTGCAACAGTTAGCTCAACTGTTTCATTGTAAATACTAGTTCTAATTTGTTCGTATTCCTTAGATTTTAGCGTTTAGGCTGACTGTCTAGTCTCCTCAAAGGTCTGGCTGTTCTTTTCTTCTGTTCACTTGTTTCTTTTCTTTAGTCAACAAAATTCAGCCAATGAACGGCGTGAATAGCGATTCACTCACGAATACATCAGAATTGAACTGTAGTCCTTAAACGTATCATCACTTATCATTTTTCTAGCGCCTAAGAATGTCTAGTCTTAAATCATCTGGTAGGTACAGCGCGGTTTATAGAGAGACTACTGATCTAGACGATTAGGAACAAGGTACATACTTACTTAGAAAAACCAGTTACCTTTGCTTGTTTTGTTACGTACGTAATAATTCATTGCCGTCATACACATAACATAATCGTCAGTTTTAGTTTTACCTCCACACAATACATATACTTAACTAAATGTAACTTTCAAACCACAATACCACAAGAATACATTGAGATTGAGAACAATAAGAGTTCCTATTATAAACTGATTCACCATTTTCGATTTGTCGCTATTAAATTTGTTTTCATGGTCTGCTCTCTTATCACTGGAATTTTAATGAATCCTTATACAGGGTTGTTGTTAATTCACTGACATTGCGTGAACTGGAGGTTCTGCCCATCATCACGAACACGTTTGTGAAGATCTTCATTAGTTTTTCCTAGTAGGTACCCATCCATTCAATAATCCTTCTTTAGAGAAGGATTTCTTTATTGGAAAATAGACTTAAAAACGGCTCTGCCTTGAATTAACAGTGGGTGTGCAAGAGAAGATCATCGCTTAGAATTTAGTATCAGAAGTGATTTCCAAAGAAATTTAAGAGCTGGCGTCTTCACGAACGTGTTTTTGATGATGGGCAGAACCTGCAGTTCAGGCAGTGTCAGTGAATTACCAATAAACCTGTAGTTTAAAGATTCTACGGCCTTCCATAGTCAATCAGTACAATTTGATCGTAATCTGTCTTCAAGTAATCACAATAACGAGGACGCTGGAGTTCACACGCATCGGCTCTCAGCAAACAAAGCCGTTTTTGCCCGACGTTCGTAAATTATGATAAACCGTTGGCCAACCGTGTAAATTTGCTTTGCGATAGCATAAGTATTGCTTGTGTAAATAGGCATGACGTTATAAAAACATACAAATTTGTATTTACGATTGTTACAGGGAAATCATTTTCAAAAGTAGTTTCGTTCAAATATTTCATCGACATGTGTTTTAGTTTTTAACGTACTCAACGGATGCAATCTCAAATACATAAATAAGTAACAACATTAAAATGTTGATTTTTAAAAACTGAACTCGAATAATCTGAATTTTATGCCAGTTCTCAAAATCCTATTTAAGACTGAGACTAACTGAACTGACTGAATAAAGTAGAAACCATATTTTGTTTTAGTAACACACCAATTTAATTCTACTAATGACGTCTCTTTAGAATAGAAACATTGATAGAAACGACAAGGGTTTTCAGAGAAAACATATCTAATATAATATCAAAACACAAAAGTTCTGCTCATGACTAACGACCTAGCTCTAGCCACGAGTGCTTTTGTTGAAACGATACACATTCCAGGAATGTTTTGGCGTTTGGCACATTAGTGATTTCGTGTTGCCCCCACAGGGAGGTAGTGGGTAGAATGCTCGCCGTTTGCCGACAATAAAAGCGGCCATAATAAACTTTACACCATGTCCAGACCGCAAAGAGAATAAAACTCTCACCTGGCCGACAGGTTTCGAAGTTCCAAGTAGACTAATCGCCATACAAAGTCACTAATAGAAGAAACAAAAAGTTGTGGGTTAGTTTAATCCTTGTTTTACTCTACTCTGAGTCGATATTGACACTGGATGAGCTATCGCCTGAATACTCGCAAATCAGATGAGCTGGTCTCAAATCTTTAGTGAGTGAGATGTGCTTATAATGTGAGTTTTGAGTTCTCGGGGGTTAGCCAATATAATAACGTACTGAGATGTTCCTTATTACCTGTGACTAGAACTTAGAATAGGATAGAAATTTATTTAGCACACACTTAAAACACTGAGGGAAAGTAAAAACAAAACAAAAAGGTTACACTAAACAAAAAGGCTTCATAAAACAGGTGCTTTAAAAAAATTCTAAAAAGTGAACTCTACGTGTAGAGTCTGATGAAAGAAATTGGTCTTTCCCTAGTGCGTGGCTAAACAGGTCCAGCCTCAGCTTGATGCCGCTACCGCCCGAGGACGGAACGCTGGTTTTCAGTATGAACCTTTGGGTGACGTCACATTACGAGTCTGTAGTTTACAAAAATCAAAGAGCAAGAAAGTTTAATAAGCGGGAGTTTAGGTAGGTACCAATATAAATACAAAGTAAAATGAATGCAAAAAATATGTGATGAAAAAGCAGCAAATTGTAAAAACGTGGTTATTGCAAATTCAAGAGAAAAACTGAATAGCATGCTTAAATAAAGAAATATAATAACGTTCGTTCTCGTATGAAGCAAATAAATAAAAGCCTTTAGAGTGTGTTATGTATGTGCATCGGGTTTTCAAGAAAAAAACTTGAGTTAATAATAGTTTTTTTTAAACTTAGATTATGACTTCAAGTTAAACTAATTTTTGCGTAGTGTCTTGCAACAAAAAACCTAAATTATTTACAATATAAGTTACCAATCTTTGGTTCTTAGGAATTAAGATTACCTTATCATTATCGTTCCATTATAATTATTGTGATTTAACAGATAATATATAATAATGTTGACAGATAAGCCATACCTATCTTTATGTTCTCGTTTATGGTTCTCCCTGCAAGTAATATCACGGAAATAGTTTTACGCTCATCCCAGGTTTTCTGAATATAAATCGGTCAGGACTTCAGGACTCACGTTTTAGGTCCGCTGTGGAAGTAATTTAAAACACAAACCACCAGGCGGGCATAGGAGTGCAGGAGTTGGAAAGCCATTTGCATCGTGAAGTGAGCATATTGCAGGGGACGCAACTCAGTAAAATTTATAGATGTCCAACACAAATGTTGCTTCAACGGTAGTGTTCAGAAAATATGTAGCATAGACATATATTTATTTGCTGCTCACACCACACATTACAATAAAACAGACATTTACACAAATTATGCATCAATAAACAATATTGGCAATTACACGGAAAAAACACAAAACATTTTTTCAGAAAGAGAGATTGGGTGACAGAGCAGCATTGAATCTCAATTCTTTAGACTTTTTTACGTGAATTTTCTTCAAAAGGCTTTAAGTAGCTTTTCTAAACATAAATTACCTAATCTTGTTCTAAAACAAATTTGCGAGTAAATAATGAAACTGTTATGAAATAAATGTTGGCTAACATCAAAATGAAAATCGTTTTTGCGTTTATTATACAATCTGAAATTTAATTACAATTCAATAATTGCTTTTGAAATGGATAGCGTGCGCGATGTTATTTAAAAAGTCATAAAAGTAAATATTTAACATTTACTTGTAATTATAAAATTTTATTAATTTCTATAGTAATTATGAGCACGTTTTATACTGAAAACATTGGCAATCTAGGAGTTATAAAGTGCATGAAACTACAGGAAGTTTTGTGCTTAATGAAGTTCATTAAATCGTTGTAAAGATTATATTAGCGGTACCTACTCATAAATATAAAATACACAAGTATACAGGGACTTCTGACTGAGTTATTATTGCGGTATCAATTTTGGCCACACATCCCACTCGTGAATTATCTTGAAAGTTATCGCTGTACTTTTATCAACAAAGATAATATCAGCAGTGTGCGCAGCTTTAGTTTACGGTAAGCCATTAGAGTTCTTCAACTTTTTCCGCAGTAAACGGTAAATTCTCAGCCGTTGTCATTTGCAAAGATTCCAAACTTTTATGCGCTTCTTTTGCAGTAAGAAATTTATTTTAACGATGAAAGCATGCAGCTCCAGGCCGAATTCGTGAATGATGCCGAAAGTATCTATTTGATTTAAGGATTCTATTTGATTTAAGTGTGCAATAAAGCATTTCATATCAATTTATACCGCTTAAAAAAGCATATTCTATCTATAGTACAGTACAGGCGAAGTTACATCAGTTAGATTATATCGACTGTAACTTCGCCTGTATTATACTCGTACCTCCTGGATTTTCAGAGCTAAATAATAAATACCTACCATTTATGCCTAATGGTGATGCAAATTGCTGCGTTCATACAATAATCATAATCTACGAGGGGAGTGAGAGTGGCCATCAAGCCATCAACATCAGGTACCTACCAGGGGGCATCAACGGAAGGCGATCGGTCGGACAGCGGTCGCCCAATTACGGTGCGTCAACTCTGATTTACAACGTAATGGACGCCTACATTGTTTTATTGTTGGAATCCTTGGGTTGTAGTTTATTCTCCTTCCCAGTGAGGTAAATTTTCTTGCTTAAGGCTCTACCTCCCCGAACACTAGCGCCGCCACATATTTTATCTTTTTATTACGTCGAAGAAAGGAAATTCCAAAAATTACGTTGGGCAATTTGTGATACCTATCATAAGCATTTTTTTAATGCCTCTATAATTTTTTTAGTTTGTATAGTGTAGGCAGAGATTCGAAGTTGCTCTTTTTTGCCACCATGGTGGCCAAAAACAGCAACATCGCAACTCAGCTTAAAGTATTCAAAATAAAAAAATTACTTATGCATTAAAAAAAGCTTATGATAGGATTCACAAATTGCCCAACGTAATTTTTGGAATTTCCTTTCTTCGACGTAATAATAAGATAAAATATGTGGCGGCGCTAGTGTTCGGGGAGGAGGAGCCTCTGTTCGTTTAATTTTAACGTATTTAGGAAAATAAGTGCTAGTACCAGAGTATTCATCAATTTTAGCAGGTCTCAGATCGCATGAATTTTGCACGGTAGTGTGTATTGTGGCGCTCAGTAGGTGTTTTATTTGATTGTTTTGTCAGTTCAGTAAAAATCAAAACGGCCTCAATTAAGGTGATTATGTTACATTGATCGTGAGAGAAAAATGTTGTTGTGTGTATTGTTCAGTATTATTTATTTACATATACATAAAATATGTTATGTTGGCTAAACAGTAGATGTCAAAATAATCTACATAACATTTTGCTGAGAATTTTGAAATGACATTTAACTAGTACTTTACATCAATCACAAATAATTTATTATAATTAATTCTGACTTCACCGAGGTTATCTAGTTGTTGTAACAGGCGTTATCGGTGAAAGAAAAACAAATGAGTATACATACGTACTACCTATTTCTTCATATTTTCAAATTAACAAATATTCAGTTAAGGCGCTACCCCGACCCAAATCTGCGCCACCACCTATTTTACCTTATTATTCTGTTAAACGAAAAAAATAAAAAATATCGATTGGCCAGTTTGTGCTTCCTATCTTATCCCTACCTGGGTCATTTACTCGCAACATGTTTTGTTATTGTTTTTATAAAATATATATCTTAATACGTATTTTATATTTGTTGCGTTGCGTGCGTTGCCTACTTGTTTTGTAAAGAGTGTCGTAGAAAGTCACAAAGATTTTCGAATCCTACGTCACTTGACCACGTGGTGTAGTTGGTTAGCACATCCCCGTACTGAGGGAAGGATGCGGGTTTAAGTCCCGTCGAAGTCGAAATTTTTTTGCAATATTATTTGTTTTCTTTAAAATTAAAAAAAATCCCTATCTTATCTACCTTAATTTACTTTCAAAAGTCCATCCAACGCTATTGAAGTGCTATATAGATTGTTTTTGCGAAGGACTCATATAAATGAACAGTCCGTATATTCGCAATTCAATACCCGATTTGTAAAACATGTACGCGTTCGTTAAAAAGAATTTATTTGGAACGAAATAGAGTTCAAAATAGAATGCCATTGTACTAATGATATACGAAGACTGCAAAAACTGTAGCTCAATTATCGCAGAACTAATTACAGGGACGTATATGTCATTAACAATGATCTTCATCAAGTTTATACTCACAGAAATCTAAATAACATTATTTAGATTTCTGTGTTTATACTAATAGCAAATGGTAATAGTCAGACAAACATAATTTGTTTAAACAGTAAAGTATGAAAATTAACGTTGAAGCTAAAAGTATTCACACAATGCAGTTTCAATATTAAATGAAAAAGGTTGAGTCTATTTTATATTTTTGCAAGTAGCTGTAGTAGTATTTTTATATCATTATCAACTAATAGGTTGTTTTCGTCGCTTCTTCGTCTACAAACCGAAGCGACAGAAATAAAAAATATGACTTGATGACCTTTTGTAAGTCTACATTTATTGTTCGAAGAGTTTTTGATTGATTCTTGATTCTGTTTATAATTTCGGAAAAATTTATTGATTTATTACTTATGTTTATTTAATAGTAACAGAATATATTTTTTTATGTTCGCTTAATTAACCTCTCAAGTGGCACGCCCCGCGCCCCGCTATCTCCGTTGTGTGGCAGGTACTTCCGCAAAGTTCGCGGAAAATCCGCGGAAATGCATCACAATGCATTATTTCGCTTATTTCTTGATTATTATCTACTAACACCTCGTAACATCTTATTCTGAGGTACTTATTCAAGAACATCACAACTAAGAAAAGAAGTAAAGAAACAACTCCAGCTCATCATAAACAAAACACTGATACTTATTCATGGAGCACCATTTTATATCCGAATATCTTAACGAAGAATATCAATATCCCGTTTTTTGTTTTGGTAGGTATATTCGCACGCGATATAACGTGACAGCGGGTAGTGCCGGCATCTCAACCCGATTATTCACGCTATTTCAATTACGTATCTCTCTGCAAATCGGTATAATTACCAGGCGCTATAAAAAACTACTCCTAGTCGTTTATGGTGGCCGCTTCAGTGAGCGGAACTACTTTCTGAATGCTCTAGTGAAGTGGCACAGGGCTGATTCAGATTGTGCGCTGAACAATAACGCTCATTGCGAATCAATTTGTTGATACAACAAGCACCCGATGAACCGTATCTTGTTTGTTATCGATTACAAAACTTTGATAACGCGAGTGAATACACAATATCAGTTGGTATCTATTCGCTTAGCGAACATTGTACGGATTCTGATGTCGACGATTCAAAATCCATATTTATTGCCTCGGGCGTTTATCACGGAATCTCGTCGGATGCCGACTGACAACCCTGGTACGGTATCAGTCTCGGTATTTCCATTAAAGAAGCCGTCTCATTAAAGACGTGCCTTAGCTGGTTCGCTCGACTCTCCGGCTCTTGGCAATTTACGCTTTACAAAACTTTATTCAGTTGTCGCTTGTCTGGCCGTACCTCTGGTTTTCGTAGAGGGAATTATATCCAGCAGCGTATGCATAGCTTGCCGGAGATTAGAGTTAAGCTTCTCTTTGTAGCTACGAGCTAAGTTCTCGTTGGTGAAATTAAAGCCATAATTGTTGATGAAAATAGTCAGATATGGTTTACCCGAACCTGACTCACATATTTTTATCAACATTTAAATCGAAATCGACATTTAAAATTAGGTTTAACTCTACAGAATAAACAGTTCTATAAAATAATGGAATAAAAATGATTAACAGTCTATTAAATTTCAGATCGCAAAGCCATGTCCTTTGGAAAACATCTCAAAGCCTTTTGGGAAAGACATTGATCCCGAATGTGTAGAAAAAGATCCAGAATTGCATTTAAAAGAGGACCATTTACAAGCAGACGGCTAGACAGAACCTGATAATAAAACTGTTTTGGACACAACGATCCAATAGATTTTGGGTGAGTCGTAACAAATAGATTACACGAAAACAGTAAAGTCGATAGTAAAACAAAATAGAAATTCGAGAGGACCTGAATAAATACGAACCGTATTAAGTCATTTATGCATTGTACAGTTATTCAAACCGTGGTAAAATTATAATGAATGAATAACGAAGTAGTTTCATAAATAAGTAATTAAGTCAATTTGCTCGGACGGTTCGCCGCGAGGCGGTTTTATTTGGCAGTTTTATCAGATGGTATGTCACAAACAAAGCATCGAACAGATATAAATAAAACTAGTTTATTTTCACGTGCCAATAGACTTGAGCGCTACCCGCGAGCGAATAGCATATTCAATTTACTACAAAAATACTTTACACAACGCATAACAACATACGACAGATTTGTCATGTTGAATAGCAAATATTCCAGCGTTTTGTTTTAGCTGATTTATTTTTATTTTCGCCGATTCGTTTCTTTCTGAATATTCTTTACCGACTGTTCAGCATATTACAAGGCTCAATTAGGTGGGTTTCTGATTAAAAATGCAAAGTTTATGCAAAGTAATTGATGAATCAGCTTCAGTTGGATGTGGCCGTACCATAATGGGCAAGCTGCCAACGGAACGGGTTGATTTAATAAATAATATATGGACTAGATTAATTGATGTTGCATCCAAATTGTGATTGAGTTTTAGCTATTAAAATTTAATATGGAATTGATTAATAAAATAATGACATTGTATAGTTCACTGCCAGAGAGTCAAGTTAGGGAAAATATTTGTTTTATGTGGTGTACTTGGCGCTATGTAAACGGCAGACTAAAGACACATAACTAGCTTCTGCCCGCGGCTTCGCACGCTTTTCTCCGAAATAAAAAATCGCCTATATGTTAATCCAGGTCTAGAACTAGTACATCTATGCAAAATTTCAGATCGGTCCGTTCAGTAAAAAACTTTCGCGTGAAGAGGTAAAAAGCGCCCAAACATATCATGTCATTTTTTGCCTATTCTATCGATTTTTACACTAGATAACAATTCCTGTGCTTGCCCTACAGAGGAATCAATATAATATAGAGCTGTCATGTGCATTACATATTACACTTTTTCATTTATAAACTAGCGTTTATAACTGAAAAAGACCGTAAAATTATAGTAGTGTAGCCACTATCATACTTTTGGAATTTACACAATGGAATAATAAATTCGTGTGGATTTGTTGTTATGTGTAAAAAATGCATGGTATGTTTTCGACGTGAAAAGAAATTCAACACGTAATAGCGAGGTGTTGACATTGTAATTTCTCAACAAAATCCATCATCGCTTGGCTTTGTTTCAAGGAACTTATAATAGAAACTACATGTCATCAAATTCAGCCGTTTCGTTCGAAAATATTTTAGCTTCACTCGTTCGGAAATAGCCAAGCCGTTGCGTGGGAGGCCGCCGCACAAATATTATGGATACAAACATACCAAATTAGTTTCGGATGATTTCTCATTTAAATCCTTGTGATTTTCTCATTTATTTTTCATAATGTCATGGGACAAGTCGACATGAGTTATGGACGTTGTAAATATAGTCTTTAATGAAAGCGAGCCATCTTTTAAAGTCCATGGCATTTATCGATTTAACCCATAGGTTGTAAATAGAGACATTATGTTTGTTTAGCATATTCTGTCTGACAGTTATAAGTAGTAATTTGAACTAAAATAAACCAACAGTTTCACGAGCTCTGACTTCAGACCGAATAAATTCATCCACTCGAATAAAATAGGGTTGTCAACGAACGGATAATGTTTTGATTAAAATGAGAACAAAATTTGCATCTCAAAGCCAAACTACTCCGAATTTATTCATGAAAGGTACGCTTAAATCTGCTAATAAAGTTACAATTTTGATTTCATTGCTCGAATGAGCGAGTATTCAAGTTAAAGCGAAGCCGAGGCTAAAGTTTCTATGAGATAAAGCAACCGGTGTAGGAACGAGGAAGTTCGGTAACCCTAGCTCCGTGTCAACTGATAGTCGGGCTTTGTGGCTCACCGAATGAACGAGCCGAGAATCCGTGCTCAGTAATACTGGGGGAACATGGAACACCCGAAAGTAGCTGGCACGGCACACAGCGGGCGCCTCACGCACACAACGCTGCGCTGAATCGATATGCCCACCCCCTCCCGCCGCGGGGCACGAAGGGATGAATTTAAATTATTCACAGCGGGTACAACTGCGAGCCGTCTTTAACAAACAAATTACGTATGCACACCTAATAACGCGATACACGAACTGGCTTCTGGGCCACCGAGCTTTCAATTATAACTTCGTACGAAATGATAAACGCGGGTTGGTTCGTAATTAGCGCGCCGATGATGCCTCTCCAAATCCGCTAATTAGTTCAACCATGTACCAATTATGAGCACATTCAAATTGCTAACGTACTATTAAAAGCTTTTAACTCGTCAAATGATGTTACAAGGACATTTGATGATGACACGTGACGGCTATGCGAGAGTTTATTTGAGTTATACACGAAATAAAAGCAAAACCATGTCTAATGCAAGCTATGCTGAATGTGAATACAGATAACATAAATATTGAATTTGATTATCACGAGCAATTTAAGTGCGAATTCTGGTAAGTCATCAATAAAGTGCCGCAATTAAAGTTAACTTAACAAAAATATTTACTTCAAGTGACTTAAGATTGAAAAGAGAACAAAGAACACCAGACAGCGCGTTCAAATAAAATAATGCTTACCATTCCCAATAATTCTACCCTAAACGTCTACAAAGTAAGAAAGCAGCGAGGGTATAAAACGTCAAAAGAGATTGAATATCGATTGTCGAGTCGACAGCAATCTCCGTGGAGTGGAGAGGAGGCTGCAAAGCGGCGCGGCGGCGGGCTCTTCCGACCACCCGCGACAATTTATGTTATTGCCTCAAAGCTGGACGTGGCGATACGGGACCCTCACATGTAATTGTTAGTAGGATCCCGCAGGATATTGGGGAATTAAACGAGAGTGGTGATTGATTAACCGACGATAACGATTACGGATATTGCGCAGCGCTTGCGGTATTGTATGAAAAATAGGGGGATAAAAGGTGTGCGGGTGAATAAAACAATTTGTAAAACAAACAGTCATCGGAACGAAAGTGAAACGAAAAACTCGTTATCGTTTGTCGGAACAGAAATAAAACAAAACGACGTGCATGAATGCACGGTGCGCGCCGCTCACCCGTTTACAGATTAAGCTGAAAGATCAACAAATATATTTTAATCCGAGCCAACAGCGCTCTCGCATTTCCGGCGGTAAAAACTCACCACGACACATGGGCGAGAAAAAACCCAAAGTTATTATCTTAAGTCAAACCCAACAGAACCCATTAGTAAACAACACGGGCACAAAAGAGGGCAAAATAGCGGCTTATAAAAAATCGTAACAAAAAATCGCCTTTTGATCCCTCGGCTCCCCTATATTCTGTCTGCTAACGTTTTATTAGTCGACGTCGACGTACTAGTCCAGCAATTGGATTTGTGAGTGGATTTACTTTTTGTGTACGTTTAGTTTTGCTGTTTATTCCCTTTCCAGAAGATTTTTCCGGTGCTTTAGAAAAGCGCTCTAAAAACCTGGAAATGTTTAAAAGTGTTATCTCAGAAGCGCTTCAGAGCACCAGGGCAATATAGAATGCAGGGAATCTGTTTCTGTTGGCTTTTGAGCGAACAAAGAGAGCGTGGAGCAGGTATACGGATTACTGACAGCGACGAGAGCGAACTACCCAACCGACACAACCAGAGCACAAGCTTAAATGGGTTTATGTTATGAGAACTTGAGGAATTTATTGAACAAGCGAACAGGCAGGCTATTTGCGCGACAATCTGGCTGCGTCTATAATCACGGAGCTCGAGTATAATTGAGGCAAGCACGCTGTCAATTGGGCTGCAAACATTTCAGTGGAATTACACAAGCTTGCGGAACCGTTAAGTTAAATAGGTAACAGTGTACAAACTATTTGAGCGTCCCTTGGAGTCGCGGTTTGCATATAACTATTATTAGTGAAGTTATATGAATGCTAATTTAATGAGTTGGATTCTCTATGAGCCATTCGGTTAACAGGGTGGAGAGATTCTACTATACTATATGACTCCAATTTGTTATAGAGAATATTTAAACTCGTAGCACAAAAAATGGTTAACAGGGTGGAGAGATTCTACTATACTATATGGCTCAAATTTGTTCTAAAGAATATTTAAACTTGTAGCACAAAAAATCTTAAGACTTATAAATTAAATTTTCGAGGCTTTTCCAAGGCTTAACTTCTCAACTATTCGCAAATTTTAGACGACTTTATTCAGAATCGTAGATCTAGAGACGAAATTGTCTTAAACAGAAACAGCTTTTAGCCAATAACCATTAATCTTTCCAAACTAACGTCCAACCTCTCAGCAGTCAAATGTAATTTGTCTAAGACAAATCGAGTTTATTATTGTCCACCTCATAAACGAACCACAATGCAACCACAGAATAAACAACACCGGAAATAATAATGGCATTCGTTGAGCCGTCTCGCCTCGGGCCTTGCCCTCACATCCTAATTACGCCAATAATAATTACGGTAGCAGCTGTGTCTGGCAGTTCTACCTTGATTAATAACATTATGAGCATTCTACTTGCTCTAGCTCAAGCATTATTGAATAACTTGTTTAATCTTGGTATTATTTACACGTTGTAGTAAATCATGTTTTACGTCGAACGTGTTGTAAATTGTCTAAATGGATTTATTCTGAAGTCTAAGCTGGTTTAACGATAGTCTATAGAATTAACGGTTATCCCATTTACGAAGGTGATTGGTTAGATACTTGCCTACTTATTACACCATATCAAGTTTTATCAGTAAGTTATGCATACGCTGTTTTCTAGTAATAAAAGTATGTTATTTGTTTTATCGAAACCCGGAATTGAAACAGCGAGTCAGGCAATAATACCAGGAATGTAGAACCCACACAGGAGGCATCCGTTTGGAACGAATGCGACCTAAATTCACGACCCTAAAATGGAAGCGAAACGTGACACATGCTTGGAAGTTGATATTGTTCAACTTTTTAAAAAGCTGACGTACTTATATTAGTATAACAAAATGTTAAACGAACTTACATTTATAAATTGGTTGTGACTAAATTGTGTACGCGCATACCAAAAAACCGAAAATTACTTCAGTAAGTAAGGTATAGGTACTTACTGACAATGTCTTATGTTTATAGATTTTTATTGAAATTTAATAACGTGTTTAGCGAACTCACAGGAAAAATGACTTCACTACTGTCTGTGTCTTATTTCTAATGATTTTATAGAAATTAACTGTCTTATTTCATTTATAACCATGATCGCCCTCATAATGATATCTTATCTAATCTCCATAACCGAGGCACAACGATAAAGTACTCAAAGGGGTCGTTTAATTCCCCGATTTGTTTCGCATCCTGCAATCGGACGATTCATTTTATCTCATCAATCAATTATCTTGCGTATAGGTTATTAAAAAATGTAATTCATAGCGAGACTGACAAGCTGATTCGAATATTCGAATTTGGTCAGCAATAAAGCTTTGTGAGATGAATAATGATTAATGATTCGCCCCGGGCATATAATACCTACTGGCCAGTATAAATAAAGTTGTTGAAGCGAAAAATTTATCGGGCATTCGGTTTACACTTTTATAGTAAAATACGGCATTTTTTATATTCAAAAGTGCTTTACGCGGTAGCCGTTCCTCGTTACATCATGAAATAAATAACACAGATCGGATATATCGAATATCAACATCTTCTCTTTAATGAAGCAAGTTTATGGATGTCAAGTCTCAAGTCCCGCTACGTCCTTTACGAGATTCCGATAAAATATCAGTTCGGAATAAGGAAATAAAACGGCAGTGAGCTATAAATTGTTTTTCGTATTCTCGACACCGAAACGGACTCAAAGTGATTCAACTGATGCGAGTTATTTACTTAATGTAAGCGGTGAGCTCGGCAGCCAGTTAGCAGTCAGCTTAGTGAGAACACTGATCATGTTGATCAACATGTAAATTTATTCAGCGATCGGTACATATAATCGGTCCGTGAGGTGTATTAACCTCATTCGTTGCGACACATTTATTATGTGTTATTTCGATTATAAATTAAATAATAAGCTTTATTGCGTTTTTGTGGGTTTAATTTCGTCAACAATTTTTATATTTTTTACGTTAAGCGGTATTTTTTCTTCCTACGCAAAATATTCAAATTTTAAACAAACACATTAATATTATGTTTGAAACAGGACAGCAAGTTTAAACAATTTTAATTGGATTTTTATAGAAATCAGATACGCCCTAAAGCCCACGCGAGTAGGAATTTTCAAGAGGAAGTTCTCTGAGAGTTCTTACGAGAATCAGTAGCTAATCCACATTCTTGCGTCGTCTTCGAGAAACTTTTTGAAGTGGACAAAAAACCGAAAATGGTTGGGAACATGGACCTCACATTAACTTTTACAAAGTTTGAATAGTTAATAATAAACAGACATATTAAATAATTTAAATATATTCTAATAATTTTGGAACATTTCCATACTCGGAAATTGAATCGAGTTGAGTGTAACTTTATCTTTAAGCGCCATTGACCTCAACAATATTATCTTATCCGTAACATATCCATATCAAGGCCGCAGGATGTCTTAACAAGAAGGTATGTGTATTGTACAGTTTATTATGAGTACCAACGTGTTCAGTGTTATGCTGTTTGTGACGACCGGATATACTGCTGAGCTGATTACGACATTACCAACTTTAAAACCTTGTTGAATGAACTTCAAGGTTAATTAAAATAAGTACTATTGCTTGGCTACGCGTAAATTTTACGTTACTGACCGATGTTTTGATTCGCTTTTGTAGAATTATAGCAGCAACTGTGATAAAAAATAATCGACAGAGATTGGAATGGAATATTAGGTACCTTGCCTAACTTCAAGCCTACACCGTTGATATACCTAACAGGAAAAAAACAATTGTAATTCGTTGCATCATTAAGTCAGAAACGTCATGAAGTCTTAATCTATCGATCTCTTTCGATAGTCGGTAATCGCGATTGCTCTTATCACTCGTGTATCTGATTGTTTCGGCAACAGTGTATTTAATTGTTCAGGCTTAGGGCTGTTTGCGAGCTTGATTGAGTGCAAACGGTCGTGGGGTGTAATCCGCGCCTGTCGCCCGCCGCATCGGTTCATTAAATCACCCCAGGGCGGGCGGGCTTCCCTCACACCCCACACAATACCCGTTGCACTCCACAAATTAATGCGATTGTGGCCTCACTGGCAAATAAGGCTCTGTATAACCCATTGACCGATTGTATAAGTCGAATGAATGAATTGTCTTTGAAATTAGTTTCGCGATAACGCCAATAAATCTGTCAACTGTGAAGCAGAAACAACAGGTTACGCCGGCTTTCCCTAAACAGAAATTCAAGTAGACAAAGTCGAAACACAAAGACGAATAAAACATCGGCAGACGGCAAGCGTTTTCGTAATAAAGTTATCGTACATATTGAGTAAAGTAAACTACCTTACCTACCTACAAGTAAATTATGACTACGCAAATCTGGTAGACGCTTGTGAGCATTTGCATAAACTGCGTAATTGTCAATGAAACTGATGGTTTACAGAGTTAAACGAACTTACTGAATGAGATTTCATCCTGATTAAACATTCCAGGGCATAAACAACCAAGCATAATTCCTGGAAGAACATGAAATATAAGGGAGATTCCGCACAGTTGGCTGCACCTGCGACCAGCAATGAACATCTTTCACAATGCGTAAACGAATGCATGACACGCGTCATTAATCTCGCCGACGACGTGACTCGACGATTGCCAAAGGTTTATGCAAATGCGACTCTTAT
This sequence comes from Eupithecia subfuscata, assembly GCA_963564075.1. Lineage (NCBI taxonomy): Eukaryota > Metazoa > Arthropoda > Insecta > Lepidoptera > Geometridae > Eupithecia > Eupithecia subfuscata. Next base: position 11,253,128 of record OY751114.1, read on the forward strand.
GAACTCATCACGTTAAAACGCATAAAATAGCGGTTAGTTTGTATATGTCTTAGAACTTATGGATGGCAGCTGGCACGCCGCAATATTTCACAACTATGCGATTATCCAGAGCCCTAAACGGACAGGGTAACTGTATAGGGGACGTCGTCACCCTCCCCTGTTATTGTTCGAAAATACGCACAGATCGCAGCCTCCGAAATTCCTTTCATTAATCACTGTCGAGAGCTCTAAAAATGTCTAAAGTACTTGTGGAATCAATTTAACGCGCGCTCCCTAACTGGAAAAGTTTGAGCGCGATAATTAAAGACGAGATATCAATTTCAAAGTCTACAAGCAAAGACCTGCCTACGACAAATAACAATGTAAGTAGGTACTTCACTTACTTAAAGTTTGTTTTGCGCTAGTCGCCGCGCTTTCTCCGAGGACGTTAAAACACTCTTGTTTGAAATGAAACTTGGAATTGCGAGATTTTATGACAAGACAGTCGTTTTATGTTCCGTCCGATCTCACATCGTCGTCGGGCGTGTGGATTGTTAACTGTAATTGCTCGAAGCAATGAATTTTATTGTAAAACCTTCTGCATAGATATTTATTAATAAATGCGGAAATAATGTAACGGGCATTGAAAATCATTTCTACATAAATGTTAGTATGATACTAGAAGCTGAATTGATCGATGCAATCAACGCTATCTCTGTCCTGAGCACACTCAACTGATTCTGAAGGCCGGGTGTTCAGTATCCGTTGTGTTTTCTATATAAACATCAAACACATCATCCACACCCGTATCTATTGTGCCCCCAAATGCTCAACTGTCGCATAATACACTATTATTACGAGTAAGTTTCAAAATGAGGGGTGATCCCCTCTCGTCAATAATTCCTTTTCAATGGTACATTCCGGTAATATGGCTATTTGCATTGACAGAACGAATCGCGCTTTGAAAGTTAAATGATTCAATGTTAGTTCAATTTGCAACGGTTTCACCGCTTATCTTTACGAGACAATAAGACAACACTTGAGTCACTAATGGTGAGATTGTGACACATACCTTCATTGCATACCATTGTAAGTACTCGGCGTGCTTTGACATATCGTGGAAACCAAAAAGTATAAGAACATGCTAAAAGCTTACCTTAGGTTCTGTTTTCTGTTTTTTAGCCGGTGGTTGAGAAGGATGTGGTTCTTGCCTGGAGTCATCCGGTTCAGGTTTGGATGGAGTCGCGAGCGCGGGCGCGGGCGGCGGAGGGGGAGGGGGCGCCGGGGTCGCGGGCGTTGGAGGAGGTGCCGGCGGCGGGGGTTTCGCGTCGAGTCGCGGCGCGGGCGCCGGCCGGGGCTCGGGCTTCGGCGGCGCAGAGGCTGGGGCGGGGGCGGGTGCGGCCGCCGGCGGCCCGGGGGGAGGTTGCTGCGCAGGGGCAGGAGGACCCGGCGCGTTCGGTGTCGGCGGCACCCGCGCCATGCCATTGACGTCGTGTGGCGGGTGAGGGTGGTGGTGTTTGTCGCGCGCCTTGTCCCTCCGGTGGCCGCCGGAGCCGCGCTTTATAGCGCCGGGCGTGGGAGGCGCAGTTGCGCTGGCAGGTGCTGGCCCGCTCGCGCCCGCAGGCTGCTTGGGCTCGCCGTTCATCTCGTTCGACTTGACGATCTCGTGCTTGGCCTCGGAGCTCTTGGTGCCGGGCTTAGTGCGCTTGATTTTCATCTTGAGCGCGGTGCGCTGCGCGTCCGGTTCGGCGCGCGCCGCCATGCCGCCCGCCTCGTCGGTCTTCTCTATGTCGGCATCGAGGTCTATGATGAGGTCGCCGATGCCGATGTCCCACTCGTTGTCATCGTACTCGAAGTTGGCGGGGTGTGCGTGGGGCGCGGGGCGAGCTCCGCCGGCCGGCGCGCCCTCCCTCATTGGCGCCGCCATGCGCGCCGGCACGCTCCGCCCGCCCCCCGCTGCCCGCCACACGCACACACCATTGTAGACCTGACAACAAAACAATCATCTTTTCACATACTCTTTTATTTGATCACAGTCATTATTGCACAATTTGCATTTAAAATATCAATTAGTGGGTATTGGAGTCGATGTGTTTTTTATTTTACTGTTATATTTTTATCTTTACTAATATTATAAAGAGGAAAGATTTGATTATTTCTTTGTTTGTATTGAATAGGCTCCGAAACTACTGGACCGATTTGAAAAATTATTTTACCATTAGAAGCCCACATTATTCCTGATGAACATAGGCTACTTTTTACCGCGGGAAAATGCTTCATTCCTACGAGAAAACGGTATAATATAAGTCACAATCATTAGAATCGCAGGCAACAGTACAATTGAGGTGACAGTACTTTTTTCGCTTTGCGGAAAGTTCGTCTAAAACAATTCGACTAAAACCATTTCAACTAGTAACAATTCGACTAACGACTAAAACAATTCGTTTTAACAACGAAAATTTTTGTGTCATCATATTATGGCTCTGGGTGCAATTATACATATACACACCCTTTCAGTCACAGAGCCGCCACGAACCCGCTTCGCGGGGCCTACAAGTCGGGTCAAATCAAGGTCGAATTGCTTTAGTCGAACTGTCATTAGTCGAAATGTTTTTAGTCGAATGTGTTCTAGTCTAACTGTTTTAGTCGAATTGTTTTAGTAAAATATTCCGTAGACGCTTTTTCTCGATTCTACCGTCTTTACGCTTATTTTAATGATGATAACGTAGAACGTTATTTAACATTACCAGTACAACTAGCGTCGATTAAACCAGTGTAGTGAGCAGATAAGATTAAAATCGGTATAATAACGGTGGATGGAATGGATTCCGAATAGAACGGCCGACTTGAAGCCACGCTCTATAAAAATTAATATGCCTCTATAAAAACCACTTAAATGAACATGTCCATTTAAAATTATTCCTTTATAGAAATTTCATATCGTACGACGTTATAACCGATTCGAAGGGCTATAATCGTAAAATGCTCGTAAAACAGCGTAGATAAGCCCGGTTACTCACGGTGCGCGGTGGATTAACCTGGACGGGTGCGTATGCGTGCTTTACTTACCTAGTGCTAAAACTTTTTACCTGAGTGAACGACTATTTACAATCGTGTAGCAATAGAAGGTAGTGTTAAAACTTTTTACCTGAGTGAACGACTATTTACAATCGTGTAGCAATAGAAGGTAGTGTTAAAACTTTTTACCTGAGTGAACGACTATTTACAATCGTGTAGCAATAGAAGGTAGTGTTAAAACTTTTTACCTGAGTGAACGACTATTTACAATCGTGTAGATTGCTACACGATCATGTAGTTACCTACCTTCTATTGCTATTGAGCAATAGAAGGTAGGTAGTAACTAGATGACAACTGTGAAAATTCACTATAATATTGTCCTCAGAAATCGTAATACACGTGTTTTTTGAAGTCAAATAAGATAATTGTATTCTTCATTTGTTTTTTGTATCTATTGTTTTATAATGTATCGTGTTCTGGGTTCCGAACAATGTATTTCCATTCTTTTTTTTTTCAAATACTAGGTAAGTACTCATTTATTTATAAAAATATTACACGTCAAAAATTATAAAAATTAAGTACAATATAGGTACTTACAGAATATTCCTAAATAATAATAATAATATTAAGTATCATATTTATACAATTGTATTCAAATAAATTAATACATTAAAGTAAATTAAATTATCCTATTCTTAATTTATCGTGTCAGCTTGCCAAAAATAGGTTTAAGAGTTGGAAATAATTTTGTTGTTAGATTGCAAAATATTTGGCATGAGGGTGCAACACTCAGTCTGTCATTGACGCCGTTGTTGAAAAGATAAGTTGATTTAATGATAAAATGTTTTATGTTGTAAAAAGGAATTATAGTCTATGTAAATGTGATGCCCTGTTTAATTTCAGTGCCACAGTTCAACGGCACTAGATTTCAATCGTAGTCAATGTCGTAGGGTGATTGCTCAATTAACCACTTTTTTAAATACATGGACAACTTTACTTAAGCAGTCATTGTTGTCAATGATGGTTGTTTTCAACTTCAATGTAGTAATCTATCATTGAACTATCGAAATACATAATGTCGACCAGTTTATTTTACAGCCGAGAAATATGACGATCTTAGCCCAGTTTCGTGCCAACAAGCCGTTTAAACGAGTTCTCCGACAACATAAAAATTTGGTAGCTACAACCCATAATTATGTAATGTCAAAGAGGAATTATTATAATGTGCTCTAAACGATAGGTTTTAATAATTAACTTATATTATACAATCTATGTAATTTTTTATTATTCATGTAGAGTGAGAAGACTAGATTTAATAATAAAGTTAAATAACTGGGCATGTTAGTTTACATTTAAAAGGTCTAACACTATTTCCCTCACTTTACTGTAGCGGTTTAAAAGTGTCAGTGACAAACTTACCCTAAAGATATTAAAATAATTTGAGCCATGACAAAGTTACATTAGATTTTTACGGTGACAATTTTACCCCAACCCATTTAATTGTGCAGAGGAAAAAACTAAATTAACGCTTTACTCTATGCAAATTCTCAATAAACATTTAATTTAAGAGCTGAGTTAAATTCTAGCGTTCAATCAAATTACCTGTATAAATTGATATTTGATTGATTACAAGTTACTTCCGGTAAGTTCGTTTAATCATTTTATTATATTAGATACTATATGTATTGATGTCATACTTCCAATAGAAGTATTACCATAAATCTCACGTTTCATTTATAAATAAAACTCCCTTATTACCAGTAAACAATATCGACAAAAAGTACTAGGTACTATCTGGTTTTTATCCAGTCCTTCCCATGGCATGCACGCGTTCACAGAAAGGGACAAATGGCCAAGATTCCATTATAGGTCCGTCGTATGTTTGTCAATACTGCCTGATTGCCTCTGCGAGCCTAGTACTTATTTACGAAAGACTGTGGCGGTTTACTAACGTTATTTGACTTATTTGTTTTGAAATAGGTAAAGGATAGGTAGATACTTACAGTAGTTTATTAATTTTATACTTTGTTATTTGGTATTCGCTGTGGTTTTATTACTAGTATTATTTAACGGGTATTTATCGCGTTTTTTTACCTATTTTTCCCGACGTTTCAACAGGTTACCACTGTTGTGGTCACGGGATGAATGGAGCACAGATTCAGATTGCGTAAATTTGAAAATATTTATTCGTTGTGGTCTCAGATTTCAATTAAAAAACAAGTTAGTACTTCCAGCCACATTGCCTTTGCGATCCTAGTACTTGTCTGTCTACGAAAGTCTGTGGCGGGTTTGTTTTGAATTGGGTAAAGAAAAGGTACATAGAGTAGTTTATTTATTTTATACTTAGGTATTTATTGTCTTTGATTTGTTATTATAGAAATGTTCCTTGATTTTTTTTGTTATTTTACAGTTTTAGGAAAACTAACAGCTTAGTATAGGTTACAAACATGATACATTGAATGATGAATGACTACCGGGTCACATTCTCACACCATGCATTGTTTTTTACCAACAATGTAAAATTTTCACAAAAGAAAAACTATAATCAAAAGTAAAAAATGGCGCGTTCGATTTAAACCAAGAGTTGGTAAAGAGGATTTATTTGGTATAGTAATCTCTCCGAAACTCTTTCTTGGGGATAAAGAAGTTTGGAAGTTACTACATATTACATTCATACTACCTATTCCTTCTTCTTCCTTTAACTAACGTATCCTCAAGCCATTCTCAAGGAATAATTTTTGTAGACAACTCACAAATATTCAAAATTCTCTTGTTGGCGTCGAGTTTAAATAAAATATTATATTTGTCAGAATTTTCAGGAAAGCGTCCTAATACATTGCAGGAAATCGCCCAAATCAACTCAATCGAGCTGTCAAAATATCTACAATAAGAAAATTTTAGGTCGAGTATGAGGGCCATGGTTATCTAATCTGTGGCCATGGTTATAAACAGTTTATCTTTAGTTTGGCAGATGTATTTATAAATACGATATGCTATGCAGGGCTCGATTAGTATATGAAAAACGGGTTAACAAAAGTTTGCTGGATAGGTAGCTATAGGATGCTTATCCTGCTAAAAGATCCATGGACTAGGTACAAGTAAAACGATGATATCATAAACTAACCATCAGCTCTTCTCTGTGATTTACCGAGCAGTCGCGCTACTTGGCTCCCTGCCCGGGAATCGAACTGGCTGCACTGCACTAAGGCACGAAAAATTGCTTGTTGAGAAAAAATATGCGTTTTCCTTTCGGACGTAAATAATCTTTGTCCATAGACTTTTTCTCCATAGAGAGAAACTTAAAACCTACTAATATTATAAAGCCGAAAGTTGAATGAAATTTTTGTTACCTATGATCTGCAAAACTACGGAACAGGTCAACATCAAATTTGGCGTACAGTTAGAACATAGCCTAACTTAGATTAGGCTACATTATTATACCGAAAATACGCGTGCGAAGCCCCGGGTAGAAGCTAGTTCCCTATAAGTCATTCACTTATGTTTCTTTTCTGGCGTAAATCATTCCAACGTAAATTACAAATGACTAATATTAGAAATGTTAAAGATTGGACGTTTAGATACTTGTTACCTCTTCACGCCAAAACTAGAACTAGAAGAACGAGTTGAAATTTTCCCTCCGGACCATCTGACCACCATGAACTTGCCACTGGTGGCGACTTGGGATTTCTATATCTCAACTGACTACCAGTGACCAAATAACACAGTACTACTCCCATATCACCACCAGTGGAGCCGTTCAGTTGCGTTGTCCCGAACACCTCACAACGGCATAAACTTTCGCCTTTTAATTAATAGCCGGATACCCGAATAGCTACTTTGTGAAAATGGAAATAAACATCAAGTCATCAGGAACCACGGTATTGGCCATGCTGAGTCGTGAAGACGGCCGCCAACTGGAACCCTTTTCTCGAACTATCTCGATCCACTGGCACAGCTGGAAAGCTTAGTTAATGATTATATCGGGTATTTTTCGCGTACCTTTTGTTTTATTTCCCCTACGTTTCTACCGCGTTACAGCGATCGTGGTCACGGGGCGACTGGATGTACTTGGAGTTACCGCCGAGAATTGACGGCAGTATCCACGACTACCCTCAATTCGTCTTCAGAATCAGTAATGTCCAAGTTCTAAGTGTCAAGCTGGAAAGCTATCGATTAAACTGTCCGTTATCATTATCACTATCATAGACCAAATATCTATCTACAGCCACCTGTGTAAAACTATGAATGAAATAAAACGACAGGACATAGTTATTCTCATGGGTGACTTAAATGCTAGAGTCGGCAGCGATAATGCCAACTACGAAAAGTACATGGGTAAACATGCTTTAGGGGAGATGAACGAAAACGGAAAACTGTTTCTGGAATTTTGTCAAAACCAAGATCTAGTGGTCGGAGGCTCCCTTTTTCCCCACAAGGACTGTCATAAGTACACCTGGACCCACCCTAGTGGTAGAACTCGTAACCAGATCGACCACGTAGCTATTAGTTCGAAATGGCGGAATTCACTACTTGATGTACGTAACCGGAGAGGCGCAGATATAGATAGTGATCATGAACTGGTTCTCGCGCAGTTACGAATTAAAGTGGCTGCTATTCGCCGCACTTCGACGGGGACATCTGGAAAGAAATTCGACGTAACAAAGCTGAAAAATCTAGAAACGCGACGAACGTTCATGATTGAACTCCAAAACCGCTTTCAAGCTCTTGACGAAGCGGAAACTGACATCAACACCGAATGGAACCGCATAAAAACTGTTTACACTAACTCAAGCGCTATTGTACTAGGCCACAAACACCCTAAGGGAGAAGAATGGATGTCGCAACACACATGGGATCTTATCAACCAGAGACGGGACAAAAAAGTACAACTCGCAGCTACCACAGATGACGACACTCTGAGTCAGCTTAAAATTGACTACCGAATACTGCGTAAGAAGATCCAACGCAGCTGCCGCGCAGATAGGCGCAAATGGGCAGACTCGCTTGCCGATCGTGCACAGACAGCGGCTAATAAAGGAAATCTAAAAGAGTTGTACCAAGCCACTAAGACCTTGGCAGGCAATAATCGCCCAAAGAAAAGACCTCTGCGTGCTACAAATGGCGAGGTGATTGCGACTTCCGAAAGGCAACTACATCGCTGGCATGAGCATTTCTCTGATGTTTTCCGCTGCACAGATATTTTTGAGACCGACGGCCTAAGCACGACGCCTGTGCTACCCGCAGACTTACTCGACATTGATACAAACCCACCATCTCATTCCGAAGTCTGTGAGGCGATCAAAAAGCTTAAGGATGGCAAGTCACCTGGTGCAGATCTTATAACCGCCGAAATGCTAAAAGCAGACTTATCAACATCAACCAACGCCCTTACCCCCCTCTTAAATAAGATCTGGGAGGAGGAGGATATACCAGATGAGTGGAGGACAGGCCTTCTGGTAACTGTACCTAAGAAAGGGGATCTCAGCAACTGTAACAACTGGAGAGGCATCACATTACTGTCTATTCCCTCGAAAGTACTGTGCCAAATATTACTAAATCGACTTTCAAAAGCCGTTGACCCCATTCTTCGTGACGAACAGGCAGGTTTTCGCCCAGGCAGATCTTGTGTCGACCAAATTAATTCCCTTCGTATAATTTTTGAACAGGCGTCAGAATTCCAAAGAGAGATTTATGCTCTTTTTGTCGACTTCGAAAAAGCCTTTGACACACTTCGTTGGTCTGCTATTTGGTCCCGACTTCAGCACATTGGTGTGCCAGGGAAAATCATAAATCTGACTAAGGCTTTGTACCTGAATTACTCTTGTCGAGTCCGCCACGACGGCCTTCTATCAGATAAAATAGCGGTGAGCTCTGGCGTGCGCCAGGGTTGTCTTCTTTCGCCACTGCTGTTTCTCGTAGTGCTGGATGGCGTCATGTCTCGTGTCAACGTGTACGGACCACGGGGAATCGAGTGGGGTCTAATGGAACATCTTCAGGACTTGGACTATGCTGATGACCTATGCATACTTAGTCACCGATGCGTCGATATACAGACCAAATTAGATGACTTGCAAAGAGAAGCAGCGCTGGTCGGACTTAAAATCAATGTGCGGAAAACTAAAGATTTGAGAACAGGTACACCGAACAACACCCCGCTTAGCATAAGCGGAGAGGACGTAGAGCGAGTCTCTGAATTCACCTACCTCGGAAGCGTCGTGTCGGGAACTGGAGGAACAGACTCAGACATAACATCCCGGATTAACAAAGCAAAAGGCGCCTTCGCATGTCTTCGTCCGGTATGGCGTTCCAAACACCTCTCTAACAGAGTGAAACTTAAAATATTCAACAGCAACGTCAAGTCGGTTCTGCTATATGGATGCGAAACATGGAAGGAAACTAAACAACTAATGCAACAACTCCAGGTGTTTATTAACCGCTGCCTTCGACAGATTACGGGATTCTTCTGGCCGGACACTGTCATCTCCAACGCAGACTTGTGGAAACTGTGCCATGAGAACCACGTTGAGCTACAAATTCGTCGCCGTAAGTGGAACTGGATAGGTCATACTCTGCGCCGCCCCGAAAACCATATTCCCAAACAAGCGTTGGACTGGAATCCTCAAGGAAAACGCAAACGTGGCCGCCCGAAGCAAACTTGGCGACGAACAGTCATTGCCGAAGCACTACAACTCGGGCTCACCTGGAGCGAAGTAAAGCATGCAGCCTCCGACAGAACAAGATGGCGAAACACTGTATCTGCCCTCTGCCCCGACGGGGGGACATAGGACTCAAGAAGAAGAAGACCAAATAATAATTATTCGTATCAGTAAACGTGTTGAGTAACCTACAACAATTAAGTACACTAATCGAACGGGTCATCGAACAAAAATCATCGACCAAAAAAATAATACGATAAGATAATTATGATTAACGTAGGTATTAAATACCTACTTTTTTACTTTTTTCAGTTGACCTGTAGATTGTTTGCAACAGTCTGCAGTTAGCTCAATTCAATCAAAAATAATTTTCTTTGTGAATAAAGGCTTCTGCCCTTTCTATCTTAAAAATACCTACTCGATTTCAATGGATATTACATGATAGCAATAAGTACTATAATTCAATACCAAATTAATATTGAATATTGTTTGCCAACCGCGGGTGCTTCAATACCAGGCCTATCGTAATTTGTTGTGAATGTAATTAACTGGGACTGGAAGTAATTATTTTGAATGGATTTTCATAAATTATCAAATAAGTAACCTTCTTTCAAGCAGCACAAATATGCAGGTCTCGACAGACATTTGCTCCCCTCGGAGTCGAGACCCTAGGTCCGTGGGGTACCGAGGATCTTCGGGTTTTTAAAAAATTATCTGAGCGTCTGGTCGAAGCGACGCGTGACCCGAGAGCTGGTGAGTATCTGGCGCAGCGCATCAGCATTGCCATACAGCGGGGCAATGCAGCCAGCGGCGTCTTGGAGACGCTTCCGACTGGTATTGATATGGATCAGTTATGTATATTATGTATGTATTTTTCATGTATAATAAAAAATATCTATTTATCTATGTCGTGTATTGTATTAAGTATACCTATCAGTTATCTAGTGCCTATAACACAAGCTCTGCTTGGCTTGGGGCTAGATAATTCTGTGTGAATTTTGCAGCATTATTAATTAATTATTTAACAGTCTGCAGTTAGCTGAATTGTTTCATTTGTAAATACTAGTTATAATTTGTTTATTTTATTTGATTGTAATGTTATCTATGCTATAATATTATAAAGAGGAAAGATTTGATTGTTTGTTAGGCTCCGAAAGAAACTACTGTACCGATTTTAAAAATTCTTTCACCGTTAGGAAGCTTACTTTTCAGGGAGTGATATATTTTATCCCGGAATTCCCACAGGAACGGGAACTACGCGGGTGAAACCGCGAGGCGTGCGTCTAGTTTGTTAATAATGTTAAACTGCCCGTTGTACGTATTGATAAATGTTAAAAGCTGGAGTGTTCCGCTTTTGTTTTTACCGGAGGCCAGGATTTGTGACGTCAGCAGCGTCGATAGATGTATGAAAAACAGAAAGACCATCTCGCCAGCTTTTAAAAATTTATCACAAACAGAAACAACTATGCCCCTAACTTTTTAAAAGCGACCCCACTCCGTGAGAAGTCGCGCATCTGTTCTATTAAGTACTAGTTCGTGTGCACAGCAATTTGCGCCAGAATCGTTACATCATTAGAACGTGAGATAATCTCACTCAATGGATGTGTCGTGGACCGAGCTGCTTCCAATTATACTAGCTGGCGTTTCCTACGTTATTATGGCTAGTAATAAATATCAGGCCACGCTCACTTGGACACGATTTCGTGCTAATTTGATTCGTGGGGAAACGTACGAATACGCACGAATAATCTCGACCTTCCAAGTATTATGGGAGCGCGCAGACTGCCACGAAAATATATCGAGAATCGAGATATATTTCTGTGCTGCGTGCGATTAGTCGTACATATATGTGCGTTTAGTAACGTTACGACGACGTCCGAAAATAATTCGAACTTGTTGGGATTTTACCACACTTTCTGCCTATTTGGCGGAGAACGCAGTCAATTAGTACGAACAGTATTCATACGTTTACGTACGATACAAATTCTCATCCAAAGTGAGCGCGGCCTTACACTAGACATTAGGTAGATAAGGTGCGTCCGAAAACAATCCGAACTTTTTAGAATTCTACCACACTTTCGTGCGTTGAACGTGATATCACCGGGACACTGCCTATTTGACGGAGAAAACGTGTTTAGTGTGCGCACTCAATTAGTACGAACAGTATCCATACGTTTACGTACGATACAAATTCTCATCCAAAGTGAGCGCGGCCTTACACTAGACATTAGGTAGATAAGGTAGGTAGACGTGCATAGATAATAGAGTAAAGAAAGTGGCGAACCGAGTAATTGGTTTACATATTGGCTAATATTAAACATATTTGGCAAATTGTTTAAACATATTAACTTACAGGTTAAGCCTGAATACATTCTTTCTGCAGTACCTAAGCAGAAAGAACCTCCTTTACCGAATTACATGTTCGTCGTCTTAATTTATTTCGAATGGGTTATAAACGTGGGTGGTAAATGGGTTATGAACACGAAATAATTACGTAAATGCATAAGTTAGAAGAACGAAGCAAAGCAACGAGTTTTAATTTACTCCAACCCATAAGTTTAGGAGTACACCACTAAAAACTGATATCTGCCTACGGTTAACGGGCGGCGACCGAGCGAGTGACGTCACAGGCACCCGCGGCGGTCACTCAGTGAACTTCGCTAGTAATTTAGTCATAACTTCGTACGTAATGGTCCGATTTGGATAATTTAAAAAGATATATCATTCTAATGTCATAAAGAATAACGTGGATACTAGTTCTATTGAAATTGCTATAATGTTACGGATCCTCATTGAGGGGACAGACATGGGCTACTTGAAAAACTCCTGCGAAGAAGAAAAAGCCGGCGGGCAGCAGCTACTACTTAGTAAGAACAAATAAACTTAACCTAGAACACGTGGTAAAAGGACCAATAGTAGGCGCCCAAAGCCTAATTATATGATGGAATGTGTCGAGTGGCTCTCGCATTACTACGGAATGCCGGAATACCAAAGTTGATTGTTCTATTTTAGCTTTTTTACTTCACTTACAATATCCTTTTTGACGTGACAACGTCTTATAATTCGATAGAGCCGGCTGCACGCACGAAAAAACATGACGTCATGCGGCGTTACCTCGCTCTGAGGTGTTCCATGTAAGGCTTGAAGTGCAAGCGAGAGCGCTCGACATCCGTCTCTCTCCTACTTGAGTGAGCGATGCGTCTGCGTGGACAGCTGCTATACTATAGTACATTTACATGTTTTGATCGAGTATCAAATGCTACCATTCCATCAGTATTTTCTTAAGACGTTGTCACGTTCAACTATCGTCAGTAAACCGACTTTACAGACAACCAATTTTTTACTTCTTAATTTATTTTAAAAAATTTTAGGACAACTAACAGCCAGGTAACTTTAATAAAATAACAGAAATGGCGGGTAACTAACGGCTATTATATATAAAAGTTTCCACAAAAAATAACTAAATTGATTGTTAGTATCAGTCGAAAAATAAATAGATGGCGTGTTTGGTTCAAAAATTAAAATAAAACTAAGTTACAATAAATAGCTATCTAGTCAAAATATAAACTACTCAACAAGCGTTTAAGACGCTTGGTTGAGCTATCATGTTATCCATATTATATTAGTTACAAGCTATCATATTTTCAAGGACTTATTTCGTCATGTGATTTTCGTTTCAATAAGCCCAGTGAAGCCCTTCCACTGTCATTTTCTATAATGGGGTTCGAGCCGACCCCTCAACAAACATTGCGCATTGGGGTCACAATGAGGTTACGTGTCCAAAAAAATATTAAATTAGTGTTTATTTTTATACTTCTCTTATAACCTGTGAATCCCGTGCAGATTTAAGGTATTCTCTCTGAGTCCCGTGCAGATTTAAGATATTCTCTCTGAATCCGGTGTAGATTTTAGGATGGTATATTCAAATTCAAATTTTTTATTGCGACCATGTACACAAGTAATTAAAGTTAATCAGTCTCAAATATGGACCCGGCTAGGGCACAGCAAGATAAGTACTAGGTACTAAGTAATAACGCTAGTTAAAAGGATAAAGTTTGGCTTTCCGATTCAGATGTCGCCAAAATTAAGCTAAATGAATTTGAGACCCTAACTCAGGTATCTCTATACTTAAAAGGGGATTTCCAAAGTAATTTAAAGATATGTATAGTATAGATTAAGTTGAAGAACTAAACTTTTTTTTTTGAGAGCACTAAAAATTATGCCATCCTTTTTATTTCGATAGTTATGGAAGAGTCGGCAACATTTTTAGTGCTGTCAAATAAGTTTGATTGGTATTGGCAAACATCTGAATTGACACGACTGTAGGTATTATTCGAGCAATTATGTACCTAGGCTATAGTATTATAATATCTGTGACCTAGGTAAGGTTATTCATTTATTTTTGCTTGCATGTACATTCATTCTTAGGTCTAAGTGAATGGTTAGTTATAGACTTATCACTAGCTAGGTTAATGCTATGAATTGACATTACCTAAGTCTAGGTTAGACTTAGGTTACGCTTATTCATAGATCGGTTACGCTTTACCCAGTCTTATTTATTTGAGCAGTCTTATTTAGTTTATTATAGAAATTGTGACGCTCTGGTTTACCTCAATGAAATAATAATATATGACGTTGCTATTCTTTGATTGTAATTTTCTTTGTTAAAAGAACTTTCACGTTTAAAAAAAAAGAAAAAGCCGCAAGATCAATTCCAAAAATTATTATCAATCGATAAAAAAAACTGAATAACATTGTTCTGGTTCATTTTACTTAAAATACTTCACATTACACTGCGCAACACAAATTAAATTATTGTGTCAGTGACGCCACCCACCTATTTGTGATTTTACGCTCGAGGGGAGGTTGGGGTAATTTGGACACTCAACCGAATAGACAGTAATACCGATGAACGTGTTTCGCGGATTGATTTATTAGATACTTACGTAGAGCGATTGGTTAGCTACGAGTTTTAATAATAAAAAAAATGGCATACGTTATTTATTATTTAGAATTACATTTGGATCGTTGTTTAAAGCAGACGTGCCTTACTCAATGCATTTAAAATAAATAATTACAATTGCTGACTAGTGACCTCGTTAGTCGTTAGCAAATTAAACTGTGTCATAGTGTTTGCTGAAAATGGACTTATACTACTAAATATACAGTTTTTACTAAAAGAAAAAAAATGGAATCGAACAGCCCCTTCAGCCGGAGCAGCAGGATAGAACGCAGCCCGCCTCGGACGCCCGCCTCGCCCTTGGCCACCCCGCAGCCCTCGGCCGTGACGCGGCAGCCCCCGGACGCCCCGCAGCCCTCGTCTCGCCCTGCAGTAGTGTGTGGAGACATGATCGCTACGTCAGAACTTCAAAACTGGATGACGGGCATCGACCAGTGCTTAAATGAGATTTGCACAATCGCCGAAACGGGTAAGCTAAACTCCGAACAAAAGTTGAAAGTTAGCGCTCTATGCCGAAGAGTGGGTCACGGCACTTCGCAGATGGTAGCCCTTTACCAATCTGTGAAAGCAAGAGCTATGACCTTGAACATCGAAAATAAAGGCTTGAACGAGAAAATAGACCTATCAAAGCGGCTCCAAAATTTGCAAAATAAACTAGACGAAACATCCAAACCTCCCTCTGGAAACTCCTCTTTTGCAGACATGGTGAAAAGAGGTAATAACTTTATAAAGCCTATTAATATTAGCTCTGTGGCCATATATCCGCAAGACAACCTCAAGTCGAGCGAGGAAACCAAAACTTTAGTCCAAAAAATAATTTGCCCTGAGGATATGAAGCTACAGGTAAGAGGCCTAAGAAAGACAAGAAACGGAGGGGTAATAATAAGCACTGAAACGAGGGGCGACATAGAAAAGCTGAAGCAATCGGCGCAGCTCACGAATTCTGGCCTGCTGATCGATGAGCCGCAAAAACGAAAGCCCAGAGTCGTAGTAATTGGAGTGCCCTCATCTATGCAGGAAAAGGACGTTTTTACTTGTTTGTACAAACAAAATATAGTCGAATCACTTCCAGACCTGACACTAGAAAAATACCTGTTGTTGACCAAACTGAGCCATAAGTCCGGCAGGAAGGACGCTGAGACCTGCAACTATGTGATAGAAGTTCCTGCAGTTATTCGAAAGGCTCTAATATCAAAGGAGAGGGTTTTCATTAACTGGTCCTCGTGTCCTGTGAGGGACTTTACATTGGTCACCAGGTGCTTCAAGTGCCAGCAGTACGGACATGCTGCCAAGTCCTGCCGTGAGACGACCCACATCTGCAGCCACTGTGGACTTCAAGGTCACACAGTAAAGGAATGCACCAAGAAGGCGGAAGAGCCAAAGTGTGCTACTTGCCTTCACTTCAAAAAGCCAAGTAAGCATATCACGGGTTCGGCTGACTGTCCAGCTAAGGCAATAGCGGAAAAAAGGTACATCAATTCTATAGATTATGAAGGCGCCTAAGAGCGCCGCTTATTTTTTTATATTTTCTTGTCCTTGTAAATTTCTTTTTATTTATATTTAAAAAAAATGATTAGTAATGTTGTTCATGATTTAGATAACTTTTCTGTATCAGATTCTTGCCTCTGTGAAGTTGAAGACTGCAAACATTATTTATCTTCTCATAGCCATCCATTAACTGTGCTAACACAGAACATTCGGAGTATCTATAAAAACTACGACAATTTTACCATTTTTCAACAAAGACTGAACATTGATTGCGACATTATTGTGTTAACAGAATGCTGGCTTACTAAACAGTATAATGTGCCACTAATACCTGGATATTCTATGTACCATACTAACATAAATTATAATCAAAATGACGGCGTTATAGTCTATGCAAAGAATCATCTTAATGTGTCTATCGAGGAACCTGATATGCAAGACTGCAACAGATTGTTAGTTAAAATTGGAGCTGAAACAGCGATACTCGCCTTGTACAGGCCACCTTCTTTTAGAAACCTCAGCAATTTTACTGATTCTTTAAACAATACGCTACAACGCTTATCGTCTTTTAAGAATATTATTGTTGCTGGAGATATTAATATCAATATCGTACCTGAATATAGCGACGAAACTAACCAAAACTACTTAAATCTATGTGCCTTTCATGGTTTGCTTCCAGCGCACACACTCACAACGCACCAAGGTGGCTCTTGCTTAGATCATATCATGCTTAAATCGAATGTTCCTTCACTTACACTTGTCATTAACTCATCTATTACCGATCATAAGGCTATCCTACTTTCTTTAAATTGTAAATTACCTAAGCCAAGCAGAAATCGCATTAGGTCAAAGATAAACATAAATAAACTCGAAGATGATTTACGCAATGTCGATTTTGCTTGCGTTTGCAATCCCGATGATCCGCAGTTGTGCATGTCTTTTGTAATAGATAATGTGCAACGCGCAATTCTAAGGAATTCGTATAATGTTAGTTTAAGTAACAAATACCATAACGTTAAGCCCTGGATCACACCAGGTCTTATTCGATGTATGAGACACCGTGACAAGTTGCATTTAAAAGCAAAGTCTAACCCGCAAAACTTGGTTTTGCAGATGGCGTATAAACGTTACCGTAACTTTTGTAACGATCTTTTACGTAAAGTGAAAATTAACTACGACAAAACTGCACTTGAAAAAGCGGGAAAAAATAGTAAAAAAATCTGGGAACTTATTAAAAATGTAACTTATTCGTCAAAATCACATGAGTCATCTTCGTGTTTATTGCAAACAAACGCATCACAGTTGCAATCCGCTAACTCTGCAAATTCTTTCTTCATAAATATAGGTAAGTGTCTGGCAGAACGAGCTCAAGGCCACTTACAAACACAAATATGCACAGCTTTTGCGGACCACAATGTTCCAACATCCTTTGTGTTACTAGAGACTGATCAAGCCGAGGTAGAAAGGATAATCATGAGTTTAAAGGACGACTGTGCAGTCGGATGGGACAATATCACAACTAAAATACTAAAACAACTAAGGCACATTTTAATCGCCCCATTGACACACATTTTCAACAAATGCTTATCTTCTGGTATTTTTCCTGCATGTTTGAAAAAAGCCATAGTTGTTCCTGTGTACAAATCTGGCAGTAAAGACCAAGTTACAAATTATAGACCAATTTCTTTACTATCCTCTATTTCTAAAATATTAGAAAAAATTATTAATCGAAGGTTAGTTAATTACCTGGAGGATAAATTGATTTTATCTAAGACCCAATTTGGATTCAGACCTAAAATTTCCACTGCCGATGCTGTTCATCACCTGACCAACTATCTCGTTCAAGAACTCGACAAAGGAAAACACACAATAGGAATTTTCCTCGACCTTGCTAAAGCTTTTGACACAGTTTCTATCCCTATTCTTTTGCGCAAGCTGGAACTTCTAGGAATCAGAGACACTCAGTTGAAGCTCTTTACAAGCTACCTAGAACATCGCACTCAATGCGTGAGAATTGGCAGTGTCCTGAGCGATGATCAGGAAAATACATCCTTCGGGGTTCCCCAGGGAAGTATACTGGGTCCAACCCTATTTTTAATCTATATTAACGATCTCTGTAACCTAAAGCTAGACCACGGCATAATTATATCATACGCTGATGACACTGCCCTCCTTTTTTCAGCTGATTCTGATAAGGAAGTCTTCGAGTTTGCGCAAAATGGATTCAATGTGGTTAACAAATGGCTACAGCAGAACCTTCTAACATTAAATGCTGAGAAGACCAATTATACTAGGTTTTCGATGCGCAAACAGGCCACAACTATTCATAACTCTAAACTATACGCACATCACTGCTATAGCCCAAACAACATTCAATGTCTATGTCCCGTAATCAAAAGTACAAATCAAATAAAATACTTAGGTATCATACTAGATGAAAATCTTACGTTTAAGCCCCACATAAAAACCTTATGTGGTAGAGTGCGAAAGTTAATATTTATCTTTAAAAAGCTACGCCATATTGCAGATCATAATATAATAAGAAAAGTTTATTTTGCCCTGTGTCAATCAATTTTAACTTACTGCATTACCACATGGGGTGGAGCGGGAAAAACAGTGTTACTAACGGTAGAAAGAGCACAGAGAGCAATACTTAAAGTGGCAACTTTTCGTCCTTTCATCTTTCCTACTAAACTCTTATACGAGTCCTGTGATGTGTTAACAGTCCGGCAGCTATTTATAATGAACATAGTACTAAGACAGCACGCAGCCCTTCCCTACAGCACTGAATTTACTAACAAGAGACGGAATTATAAAGTTTGCCCGCAGCCAACAACTCTAAAATTTGCCTTTACGAACAAATTTTATCTATTTCTTGGTCCGTTCCTATACAACAGACTAAATTCAAAGTCTAATCTTTACGCGCTTAACTATAACAATTGTAAAAAATCTATCAAATCTACACTACAAAATCTTTCCTACGATGATACAGAGAAGCTATTAGATATTATCAAGTAAATTATATTTTTATACATAAAGTTAACCTAGTTAGTATAGTGATTAATCTAATTTTTACTCTATGTAAGTTAAGTACCTTTATATCATACACAAAATGTTTGTAACTTAAACAACATTAAGCTAAATGCCTTTTTTGTAATAATAATAAGTGATTGTTTTAACTAATAATTAGCACTCTTGTCGCCTGAAACACAGGATTACCTAGTTCAGGCTAATTTGTTATACTTAGCTGTATTTATTTGTTTAGTGCACATAATGTATTGTCTATTTACGAGTTTCTTTGAATAAATTTTATTTTATTTTTTTTTTTTTATTTTTTTTATTTTATTATTAATGTTACAAGTTTAACTATCAATTTGTTGATTGCGCAGCGTTGCGTTATGTACTGAGAAATCAAATTTATTCGTGCATTATTTGCGCACGATGTTTTTTATTAGGTAGGTAGGTAAATAAGAACTTTCTAGACGTTTTTTATTGATTGATCTTTTACATGCTAAATCTAGAGCGTGATTATAATTTTATTCATGCTTTGGTTATGTTAATAAGTGACAGTTAGGTAGGTGTAAATACCTACATTTCATAGAATACCTAAATAAAAAACTTATTTGTGTTTATATGAACTGAATCAGTTTTATAATCATCCAAACTTCTAAGAGCCATTAAAACACGAAATTTATTGCTTTAAAACTTTGATGATGCCTCTTCAGAGTAATTTATAGCAGAAATACCGACAGAAAGTAATGTACATTTTTGATATAATTTATGGAAACGTGACATTTTATCTTAAAGCGTTAATTTGAACGCCTAAGGCAATCCATTTGTTAATTAAAATGATAAGATAACGCAGTAGGTATTAAATCATGTTTGGTACCAAGCATTAAACGATACTGCATTAACAAACATGATTACCTACTAAATGAAATTAACTCGTTAATCACTAAAATAAACAGTGATAATAAGACCTAATGGCAGTAGAAATACGGCTGTTATTACATTAACTAGGTAAATGAGCTAATGATGCAGAATAGGAGAGACTATCAACTCGTTTACTTTGTCAAAATAGCCCCTTGAGGCTTTTTCATTATTAATGCAGTTACCCACGCCGCCGGCAACTAAAGGGAATTAGGAAGAAGACAAGAATAAAAGAACGACTTCTTACCGTTCCCAAGATGATCTATTGACGACTCGCGGTGGCAATCCAAAAACACAATCCTTGCAACACTTTGTAGCACTATAGTTAACACTAACACTGCTATACTAGGTACTGGCACGACCTCAATGCACCATCACTAGACACACTGGCATCCCGAACGATCCTAGCACGGCACGAAGAAACAAAGGGAATATCAGCACTGCACTAAACATGAATTTTGTAGTCACTCGATACAGTCGTGTCGTCGCTCCGAGCGCGCGTAGCTATCGCACGCCACTCGAATACTGACTTCGCTCGCGAGTCGGCTCGGACGGGCGAGTGCGGTGCTCAAAACGTGATGCTCGGTGCGGCAACAACCATTTCATGCTTCACTAAACATGAGCGCCTAAAGTGTAAAATGGCACGCAAATAGTAACAGATGTATTTGCATTCATTAGCATTAGTTGTTTCTTTTTGTGATTTATGTTACAATGGTTTATACAAGTTGTATTCAATCAACCGCGTTTCGCCCAAAGTTGTACCAAACTAAAGTCTCTGCCTACCAACATACCTACCGAGCTAAGAAGTTGAAGGTTAATTAAATTCACTAAGTTACCTACCTGCCTAGGTATGCCAATATGTTATGTGCCACTTAGCTATTTCTTAAGTTTTGGTCCATAAAATATATTAAAAAATTATGTAGCCTTCACATATTTAACATCCTCGAAACTTCATGAAATACCCGCTTTCATAGGTAATTATGTGGCTAAAGCGCAACGGCAAACAAAAGTACTTACGCAGTAGGTTTTAGTTAATTGTACTAAAAAATTCCAGTCGTTCGTGTCCGCCACCAAACACATTGAATCCACAAAACTAAGGTTAGAAAGAAACAACACGATGAGCGAGCGAGCAGTAATGCAGCGCCGCAAGGGAGAGAGGACCAAACAGGAATATGGCTTCCGAAATATTACATAAACATTTATGCATGAAGGGATAACAGTATTACCACTGTTATGCCGCTCAGATTTAAGGATATTTTATTTATTTTGTAGTCGAAATATGATTGATTGCAGACGACCGCAGCTGACATAATGGACAAATTGTGAAGGGGCAAGCAATAAGCCGCGTGCTCGACCGCGGTAGGTGCGCTAATAAAACATTACTTCTTCTGTGTGCGTGGAAGAAAACATGCGAGATAATAAAATGTTGGACGTTGGACTCGTAAAGTTTATTTGTGTAATGCATTCTTTAAACAAACGGATAATTACAAAGCATTTATGGGCCGTTACAGCGCCGTTGGTCGGGTAGAATAATTTATTGCTATGGATTGCCTCTGAATAATCAAGAATCAGATGGGTTATGTATCGCGCCGCTTTCCTGGAAACTCGTGGTAATTTACTGAATATGCATGAGCCAAACAAATCGTGGTATCAATTTGCATTTAATATTATGTGAATGAATCATCGCTGCTGAAAAAGTCACTTGTTCATGTTAAGTTAGCTCTCGTTACTTACCCAAAAGACGTTTTATATCAAAGCTACTTTTCTTTTCCATTATTATAAAAGTTATAATGATTACGTTAAGACTTTGTCAGTCAACTTAAAGCCGCTGAGTTGAGGTCTACCGAGGCAAAGCACTCTTAAAATAAATTATCTTGCTTTAGCGACTGCTTTTGTGTCGCAATAGAAGTTACTGACTACAAAGGGCTCTTTGAAGCGGAAGAAATTAAATCAGAGCATCCACTGAGATTAAAATTATGAACCACAGCCACTATTTAACTTAATAAATGAAAATAAACGTTTATTTGATTCATTATTGAGCTATCACGGAAAAAGTATATAAATAAAACAGCGAAGGGAGTTGTTTAGTTGGATGCTGTCAGCCGCAACGGAGCAAGAAATATCTGCCAATACAATCGAAGTAGCGATGCGATTCCGATTGTAGGGGTGCAGATATTTCTCATATTCTTTTGTTGGGTACCCTGCGGTTAGCTCTTTGTTATTTGAGTTATACGAGGAGTTGGAGAAAAACCGAAGTATTATTCAAAAGTCGCTCTCGCAGCCGGAACACGTCGGGAACGTTAACTACGAAACTTTGCTCTGTCGTGAAATGTGAGAGAACACGTATAAGGAGAATGCAAATAAAAGCTCATCATAAAACTGTAGCGAGTTAGCTTGAGTGGTTTTATCCTGAAAAGGTTTTTATTATGAACAAAAGACTTAGGGAACAGAGAGCGTATTCAAGCAAACATACCACAAATTTACACGCTTTCGGGAAGTAATTTCCTAGCTTGCGGGCTTTTGAATAGTCTAGACTCTAGGCATATTGACATTGTAATCTTAGCTTAGTGGCCGAGCGATGAAACGGATCCATGGATATTTGAGAAGTTAGTCAGCTTTCCGAGAAACTACCTCATGCCCACCGGATGGAACCCATCCCGACTAGTCCCGCCGCCCCGAGTCAACCACAGCTCACACAATTGACCGTAAGTAATACCGGAAATTATAATTGACATGGGATTACTTGTGAAGGATTGTCACATACTTCCAAAACCTGTCCCCATCAAACTTGAAGATATCAATTCAAATCTTTTCCCCTCGAGGCTTGCGCAAACCCGATATTTTGAAAGTAAGCAGTATTGTGTTACGGCTGCCGAGAATTGTATTACTTGAACACACGCTCGGTAGTATGAAATGCACACTGTTTGAAATGTTTATTGTGTAGGTATTCTATTTGTGGGGTTTATTACTCGTCCGTGTTTCAGCGTAACAAAGCTACATTGTTAATCACTAGAGCGACAGCAATTTGTGCCCGATAACCACAACTGCAACCCAACACCCATACCATACTCTCGATCTGCCCACTCGTGATGAAGTGATTGATGTCGCTGTGTCAATCTCTTGCTATCGCAACTCTACGTGGCTTAATTTACGAACCCAGAGAATATTTAGTTAATAATAATTACTCGTTCTAACTTTAGTTTAATAAGTTATCCAAACACCCCGTCTCGATGGAATCACAAAGACGCTGTTCTTTTCGCTTAATTCCTTTGTTCTCGGAGCGAGTTTCGTTTTAATGGATTCCATTTACATCTCACTGCATTTTATCTGTTTTGCGATTAACAACGTTATGATATTCCGTTTTAATTTTAGACAATAAACCCACATTCGAATCGTTGAGATGCGCACTCGATAAGATCGGTAGGTACAGTGATAAAATACGTAACAAGAAATAATCTCCGCGGGCGCGTGGGATAATCGATTCAATAAAACAAAAGCTACAGCAATGATTAGGATCGTATTTATGTCTCATTTTAATTTAAACGATGCTCGTCTAACCATTACCAACAAAGGACAGATCGATTCGTTTTAATTGCAGAAGACTCGTTTGACTCTTTTTTTTTGTGCTACAAATGACTCGACACTTTAAATATAAAAACGTTACCCACGAAAATAACAGTTAGCGACGAAGTGAGGCGTGTGACGAATTATTAACGCCCCGAACAATTTGGACAATACAGCGAGCAGCTTGCAACCCTCCGTCGACGCTACCCGCTCTCCCCACAAAATACTCAACACTCAACACATTTATTTTCTCTAGAAAGCTTTGTTAAGCTTGCTACCCTAGATAGGACTCATAAATATTACGCTTCACTTGTATTTAGTTATTCAAGAGACTTCTTAAAAGAACACATATTTTAGTTAAAACTTTTAGAGTACCTAGATAACAAAATAGGGAAGCATTTTTAGCGGCAACTCGACGGTTGAAAAGCGAAGCATTTGGATATTTGCTATGTTATGCTTCTTTTTTCTTTCATTTACTGTTGAAAAACACAGTAAATTGAAACATGACACGAAAAAAGAGTTTCGTCTGCAAGTTTTTAACGGTTGATAATCTTGCGAATAAATTACAGAGAAATATGACGTGCAACGTTAATGTGCCAGTCTCCCCTCGACTTGTAATGAGTACGTGTAGTTGCATGTTCTCGTACGCTCATTACGTTTGTATTGCTGCGTGAAAAAAATAACGATGTTTCCTGCTCAACATTCATATCAACATTACCCTCCGCTCCCCTTAATTTAAAATGAGATTAAAATTATAATTTTGATTTAATTAGGCTTGGTCCAAGAATATTTTTATGTAATGTAACATACCTGCCTACCTATTATGTAATGTAACAGCTAGGCAGGTAAGCAATTATTTACATTGGATTGTAAACATCAATACATTAATTATTGTAAATTGTCGACGAGGTTTAATAACATCAATAATTTAATACGAAGTCATAAAATTACCACGTCCTTATTGACCTTTTATGAAACTCAAAACCAGTATCTTGAAGCTTTATGTACAAGTAATCTTCATTAAACTTTACGATGCCCCAAAGTTATTGTCCATTCGCTCCGAGTCCACGATGTTGGACTACCCATAACTCGCTAATATACTCTTAAACAACGTCTTCAGTCCTCATCCACTTAAGCTAACCACTTACCTATTCGATGAAAGAAATCAATTTATATTCTTACGGGTACCTCAGTATAAAAATGAACGTAAAAACTCCGTCGGTGTTACGGCCACGGCCAGCGCTATCGTAAAACATATTACGTATATCTGAATTCCTTATTCATGTTAGATTACAATATTTCCGACGCGGCGAGGCTATATCGTATAAGTCAACTCATAACATCAATGCGGAGTCTCGATAAAATCCCTCGGTCCCCTTTTCCCCTACTCAGTCTGATATTCGCTCCCAGTCGTTCGCGGTCCTACTTACAGTACTTTTGATCTTTCTTTTGATATAATATAAATATTTTTTGCTTCTAGAGCGGAATTCAATTTGAGCGAAATGAAATACTCAGGTTAAACGTAGCAAGCAAAGCAGCTGAACTTAAATAATGTAAATTCATTGTAATCTCTATTTATGTGAGTGGGTCTTTATACTAGCTATAATTTTAACGACGACATACCGAGCACATCGAGTCCCTTGGTGGTTATTTTCATGTTTGAGAGAATTTTATGTTAGCGTGGAAAAGCCGCAGCGGAATAAATTGTTATTTCTGGTAGAGCAGTACAATAGGTGCTTTAGAAACTCGAGTCAATATTTGCGCGCAACATGTGACGGCATCCTTCTTTGAATATTTTATTAGACTTGTAGGTAGGTATGTTACCTATCTATCATATAACGTACTGTATCTATTTACTCATTTATATTCGACCTTTTGTCGGATAATGTATGCCTACATACCGTTATGGGCCATTTGTTTTAACTATTAGTTTAATTAATAGGCCGGATAATTGATACGTGGATCGTTAAATCTAACATTAAAACTGAACTTATTTAAATTTTCATATTTAGGTAATTTGTGTCCAACACTCCAACTAAAAGCATGGAATAAATAATTTCTTGCCTTTCATAATAAAATAAAGTGGTTACACAAAAATTTCAATCCCTATTTCGATAGTATAGTCATTATTTAAGTGGATATTTGTAAGACTCAACACATTTCTAAATAAGATACGATAAACATGATAACAATATTAAGTTAATACTTATATATTTTATCTTTAGAGATAGTAATTTTCGAGCCAGCTCACTATTTTGATATGTAACCCTGTTTCTTTTCTATTTCAATAAAGATAAGATACCCGCTAGACGTAACATTACAAAGGATAAAAATAATCTTATCTGAGATTTTATTTTAAAGCATTCCATAAAGGGATAATAACTGTAAGGACTAGTACCTCTTTATATCTTTTAATGATCGGATTTAGGCATTAACGTTGGCCAAGTGGTATATTTCTCTCTGAAATCTAAGGTCGCGGGCAAAACCCGATCGTATACGTATTAGTACCATCAAATTATCAATGGATGATTAACAATTTAAACGATTGTGAGCCCTATTTATACTGACTGTAAGTCTATAAGTACCCAATTAAACGTGCCAACATCGTAAGGGTAACCACGGTTTAGATAACAACGCCAATAATTATCCGCATTTATGGATAAATTATAATTTATCCATAATAAATTATAATTTATCCATAATATTACACAGATCCTGTGAATCCTGTGATTAATATGTGTGTGCGTCGTGATCCGACTGTACTGCAATCGGACACGGTCAGTGTAGTGTGTCGTAATGTGAACTTGGACATTCCTGATTCTGAAGACGAATTGAGGGTAGTCGTGGATACTGCCGTCAATTCTCGGCGGTAACTCCGAGTACATCCAGTCGCCCCGTGACCACGATCGCTGTAACGCGGTAGAAACGTAGGGGAAATAAAACAAAAGGTACGCGATAAATACCCGATATAATCATTAACTATGTTAACAAATCGCGAAAGTTTAAAAAGTTTTAAAAAGTTTTTTATTACACAGAATCACAATGGTAATGGACATTTACAGACACACATATACTATAAAACAAAGCTGTAAGTACATTGGTTTGAATAACAAGTAGGCAAGTTTCATAGTTACCCACAATGTACCGTAAACCGTTTGTTTAACTGACAAGTTTTAACTGCCGCTTTCGTTAGGACGTCAACCTTGCAACGAAGCCAAGCAATCCATTAGAAAAGGAAAAAGTTGAGTAATTAGACGCGAGGCTCATTGTGAGTTCATCAGTTGCCGTTCCCAGAAGGTCCGTGTCAGATAACTTTACGGACGGCTTGGAAAAGTCAGTCAGTCAGTCAGTAGTTATCAAATAAAAAAATAATGCTGGATGATTCTAAACATCATAATCCTTAAAAGTAAGCAGAGCTTAGGATTTAGGAATCACAAGCCTGTCACAATTTTATTGAAAACCTATAACTAGATTTTATTTATCACATCACATCACACTAATGTTATTAAATGCGAAAGTTTGGATGGATGGATGGATGGATGTTGTTACCTCTTCACGCCAAAACTACTGAACGGATCAGGCTGAAATTTTACATACAGGTACATAAGTCTAACCCTGGAATCAAACATAGGCGACTTTTTATCCATAAATCAGTTCCCATGGGATAGAAATAACCTCAAAACGTTTCCATAGAAACAACGCGTGCGAAGCCGCGGGCAGAAGCTAGTATCGCATAAATTAGGAAACACCCAGACCAAGAACAAATATTTGCATATCATTCAATTATTTTGACCCACTATTTAAAATCACTCGTGGCCCTTGGCCCACAGCGGCACAGAGGTTTAAAATGCAAAATAACTTAAATATTTAAGTATTCCCACAATAGTATGGAAAACCATTAGTTCAGTTCAGCCACAAGCATAGAAACACGCGGTTTCATATCGGTCTAAGATACACGTCCAGAATCGAACAAAAGCAATTTGTGTCCGACGCCGTACGTGCGTAGCTTCATAGGTGGTTATTAGCGCCCTCTGTGTTAATGTACGTGTAGTTAGCCACGCTCGCCCCGCGCGCCGACTTGCCCCGATCTCCCCTGGGCTATCATTTTGATCACGATCTTGACTTGAAGCGTTCGAACACGTGCTCCGGTTTCATTTTGATTACAAATAATTATTTAGGTACCACCTATACCTACTGAAACTTTCTAATTTCATTCTAGTTTTCTATTTTGTTTATTATGATTATGAATTATGAAACAACCTAAAAACGATTCCTCTCAAAACCTCAAAACCCTACTAAATCGTTTCATCGTCTGTTCCATCCATTTTAAAATGAATTTGAGAAAGTAAGGTAATGATTGCAAGCAACTTATATTTCATATTTTTTTATGTTTGGCTCATTTATTTCTAAAATATTGAGGCGGAATGTCGTGTAACGCCCGTTACGGGTAACCTCTTTTTAATATGATATTAGGACCAAAAATAATGAAAATGGGTTCGGAAAATTGATCTAAACTATTCAACACAGAGGGGTCATCAACAAATTAGGGACAGTTTTTTAACAAATTTACCTAGTTTCCACACCACTTACTTCTTTTTGTTCCGAATTTGCGCCTATTTGGACTAATAAAATATTGATTGTGGCTTCGGCGCATAGCTGATGTTTTAGAGCAATATATTTACTTATGAAAATCTATTAAATATTGTGTTTTAAGTGTTCTCACTATAAATAACAACCAAGGTTTATGTTTTAAAATGGACTTATTATTGCAAATAGTGTTTAGTATTCGTACGCGTAACACACGTTGCAATTACAAACTCTTAGTAAAAAAAATCTGTAGGTATTTTTTTACTACACTTAACCTATAGTATAAAGTGGTTTCTTAATTTTAGCTAACATACGTTTTGTTAAATGTAAACTTACAAAATTCATAGAGTTCCACATTTTTTACGGGCGATCTGGCACATGAGGCTATATCGTGTAACGCCCGTTACTCACACAAACGGCTCCATATTTATGTACTGCATAAGGACATTATTACTATCAATACATTTAACGAAAATATAAACTAGGTGGAGTGTATTGAAACAATGATATTACCATGTTTTCCTAATAATTTAGTGTTTTATTTACAAGTAAAGGTGTGCGAACTGTAACACCCGTTACATGGAATTATCCAAATAGGATTCTTTTCTCTGGGCTTTTAAACTAACTTACTTTATTTATTTTGACCAGTTTTCTAACAAAAATCTGTGCTTAGTTTATTAGTAACTAACTAGTTAACTATATTAACTAAGGTATAATATTATTTCTCGCAGTAATGTATGAAAACGTGCCAAAACGTCAATTAAAGGGTAATCGCCTGATTATCTTTTAGTATAACACCACCAGTGTTTATTGTAAAGGATTAAAGTAAGAGATCTTATCTATCATACAAAGTGGCCAGGAGGGCAATTCTGGCAATGTATACTCGATAAATATGGCACTGTCAAAATATCGAGTGCACTGAAAAAACTAATTAGCTAAACTAGTTTTGTAAGATGAACTTTGTTAACTAGCAAACAAAGTTTGATTTAACATAACCATCTACTTCAATTAAATCGTACATAACTGATTTTGCCAAATTGGGTTTAGTTATTATTTAGCTTAATTTATGTTAATGGCAACACAAAGCTTGTTTGGTTACTGCAGCCAACTTGAGTATAATTATCAATAACAAAACTATTTAGTTATGGCTTTGGTAGACTGTTTATTTATTAGTAGCAAAAAGAGTTTATTTAAATACTAACAATTATAATTTATAGGATTATAACCAGAATTTGAGTAAAATTACAAAACCATTTGTTTAAATTGAATCAAATGTTTTGTTGCGTGTAACGTTACGTATTATTGAGTGTTGATTTAATATTACCAAAAAGTTTTATTTAAAATACCAATGACAATTTAAAAGATTATAACTTGACTTTGAGTAATATTTCAAAATAATTTGTTTAGATTGAATCAAATGTCTTGTTGCTTGTAACGTAACGTGACCCCACACGGCGCGGCATAGCACGTTGCAGACGCGCGCGACGCCATTTTCTTTCCTTTCGTGTTCGGTCGGATTCGAAGCTGGTTGCGTTGCGCGTAATTAGCACTGAGGAGAGTGAAAAGTTTGATTGATGTTTTTACTTAGTAATAGTATCAAGTACATCAAAAAGAAGAATAAAACGACGCCGGCAGCGGCCATGGAGCCGGCGACTAAAACAATCGCATTTTACAATTACCTAACCATATCACAATTACCTAATCATATAAATGTTACTTCTAATGGTAAAAAGTATGTAACACAGAGAGCTCAACTGTAATTTCAGACTCATATAAAATAAGTTTCTAACTTAACTATCTACTGTAATATTGTTGATAATTCAGTGATTGTTTTGATTAACATTTTAAAATGAGCGGCGGGTCAGGCCTCCGCCTAGTTTACCGCTCATCTCTAACGTTAAAAAGTGTTAGTTGACAAAAAAACTAGGAAATAGTTCCTCTTAACTATAACATAATGTTTTGAATCAATATCAATAGTAGTAAAATAAAATATGTAACAGTTTGGAGAAATTGTTTCATAGTTTTTCATGTTTGTCATAGTAGGCTAGGTATATATACCTAGGTAATTTTTGACATTACAGGTACATAACATTAAGTTTTACATATTAAGTAGTTACTTAAATAAAGTATTAAGTAAAGATTGCCAAAACTACGAATATATATTGTTGCTATCTAAATGATTGTTTTTGTTTAATTTTTACAGATGAGCAGACCAGGCGAAAACATTGTTTGATCTTTTTTGACTCTTAGTAAAATATTGTTCATATCCAACAGCAACTATAGCTATTTTAACTATCGTATTGGATAAAGATGATATTTTATAATGAGTGGTAAAATGATCGAGCAGTTTTCGGCTTTGCAGCCTTACCGGCTTAAGTGAAGGTGGTTACGATGGACCAAATCAAAGTTCGATTTGTGACGCCTTTTACTGAAAATGGCCATATCGAACTATGAATTTCGTTAATCGTTATCGTCTTCACCATAGCCGGTAGGGCCCCAGGTCTGCGCCGACCCTAAAAAAATACCCAAACTAGCTAAACTTGCAAGCTAGTAGTAACCAAACTGAGCAGCTGCAGAGTACATATCAGTTTTGTTACTACTAACAGCATAATGGTGTAAGTAGGTACATAATTAGTTTAGTTATTGCTAGCTGCCTAGTGAGGGACATGGGTAACTAGTAACCTAACTACTCGGGTGAAAGTAGCTAATCAGTTGAGTTACTAGTAACAGCATAGCTTTGTTATTATTAACTAAAAACTATAGAGTTGATGTCTAGTAGTAACCAAAAAGTTTGATTAGAATTGACAAAACTAATATGCTACTAACAAACAGTCAGTTATCTATATGCCAATAATGGTTTGCTTATTTGTATCTAATTTGTTTATTAATTTTTAACAAAAAAAATAGATTACATGGTACATAACTTTAAGTGGCTTGGTACATATTTATCCAAATGGTTAAGTAATAATTAGATAAGTACTTTGTTTAAATATAACAAACATCATAAGCCAATTAGTAACACATCTTATTTTACAAAACTAGGATTGGTTGCTTGTAACACTTGTTATGTAGTCACTTTTTCTATGTTGTTAGTTACCCAAGTTTAAGTTACTAATAACAAAAAAATTTTTTCAGTGTGTGCTTCGTAGCAAACATGCGTATTCTCAAAATCTGCAATTCGATAATTTTCGAGGGCTTTTCTTCGATAAGTTGCTTGAGATAACTCACACGAGAATGCAGTTTTTGGAGGGACTCGATATATTTCTGATATTTATCACATGATACTACTCGTATATCCCGTGATACTGCGTATCACTCGATTAGTATCGAGTGATACGCTGAATTGGCCTCTAAATAACTTTACTGTAAGAACCTAAGAACCAACCGATAAAGTAAAGGTAAGTAAGAACCTACATATTTTAGATCAAACAAATAGTTACCTATGTAGGTCGGTACATAGGTATTTCTTTTAAATACACATGATGTTAGAAATGAAGCTAAATGAATCAGCTATGTAAAACGTTAGTGGAAGTGTCTCTCTCTGGCATCCATCCAACATGCTTGCTGCAATCATTAACCAAGCACACATTACGTAGGTATTAAAATTTAGCGTCCAACTGACGAATTAACCACCACCTACCTAGACTACCTACCTACCTACTATAAATAGGTAACAAAAAATTGGTTGTCTGTAAAGTCGGTTTACTGACGATAGTTGAACGTGACAACGTCTTAAGAAAATACTGATGGAATGGTAGCATTTGATACTCGATCAAAACATGTAAATGTACTATATAGTATAGCAGCTGTCCACGCAGACGCATCGCTCACTCAAGTAGGAGAGAGACGGATGTCGAGCGCTCTCGCTTGCACTTCAAGCCTTACATGGAACGCCTCAGAGCGAGGTAACGCCGCATGACGTCATAGCGAGGTAACGCCGCATGACGTCATGTTTTTTCGTGCGTGCAGCCGGCTCTATCGAATTATAAGACGTTGTCACGTCAAAAGGTTTTATATACCAAGGTATTACCAACTTGTACCTACTTTTCTCCCTTGGATGACGCGTCGGGTAAAAAGTAATACCGTCAAGGGCGTGTCAATCCATATTCAGTGACGTAACGTTATGCGTTACGAGAGCGTGTTTCCTTTGAAAACGGTCAATAATAATGAACAAACTAATATGAAGAACAAATGTGAATATTACAGAGCGAGCGTGGGGTGGGAGCCCCTTACATTAAGGATATAGGAAGACCAGAGCTGGCTATTCCTCTTACGGGAGCTTAGCCAGCATTATGGTGAGTTAGCGCCTTTTTATAACAACTTTATGTATTACCTATCCTGTATAAGTGCGTTTTTTTGTTGATATAAATAAATGTCTTTATATTCTATTCTATATTAAATCCATCCCCTGTAAATATACTTAGAAGAAAATACAAGCCTTTTTTTGCCAACGATAAATCTTAGAAAAATTCTTTAAAATAGCCGAGAAACTTTTCAGGGTTAAAACAGCCGCCAAGCACTTTCACCACTTGCCATCATGACAAACGTTATGCCGAACACCCTGTATCCTACCAACCTACGTAGCTCAGAATCACAACCCTAAACAACAAGCCTCTAAAAATATATCGCCCGTTCGTTCCATTCATTAATTTCCCTTTCAAAAATAACATCTCATGGAACGTTTAAAACGATTGATGCAGCAAATACATCCGTGTGGAGATTTGTCGGTTTTGATAAATACTCCTTTCAGCTTTTCCATTATCCAGGAGTACCCAGGGACGCTTGGGAGACTAATGCTGCCCGTCACGGCATCACTCCCTCGTTTAGTTCGCAGGGTTGCCATTACTGGCAAATTAGAGCGGTTGTTTGGGACTTGGAAGAAGGCGAAAATGAGCTGCATTGTTATTTTTTAGCACAATAAAGGTTTTCCAGGCTTTAATTTTATTATATAACTTTAAAATTTCAGACAAAAATAACGAGTATCATCTCAAGAATTATACAAATAAAATTAAATACTACTAAAATTTTATTCACAAAGAAAATTATAATCAAATAATATAAATAAATTAGAACTAGTACTTACAATTTCAATAATTGAGCTAACTGCAGACTGTTGCAAACAATCTACAGGTAGCTCAACTGATTCATATCAATTCAATACCAATCCATTATACAAAGAAATAAAAATGTAAGTGTATTTAATGATGACAAAATAACAGCTTTTTCTTAAATGCTTTTAAAAATATACATAAACAAAGTATTTTTTTTTTTAATACTTGTCTTTATGCCTGTTTGTTCAAGCTAATCTCCGAAAAGCTGGACCAATTTTGACGGGACTGGCAGCTGAACAATAGGGGATAACAGAGGCTACCTATTCTTATTTTAGAAAAAGAATTGGGGTCCGCGCAAAAAATAAAACCATGAAAATGTGAATTCTACGCGTGCAAAGCCGCGGGGCACAGCAAGTCGAAACAAACTTCACACTATCACACTAATATTATAAATGCGAGAGTTTGGATGGATGGATGTATGGATGGATGTTTGTTACCTCTTCACGACAAAACTATAGAACGGATCGGGCTGAAATTTTGCATACAGGTAATTCTAATCCTGGAATCAAACATAGGCTACTTTTTATCCCATAAATCAGTTCCCGTGGGGCGTACATATTAAACATCAGCAAACATATTCCCTTCCCTATGCCTGCGAATGTGATGCTATCCCCGACCGCAGGTATTGGACGTAATAATCGATTTTATTGCTGTTCGCAATTATATCTTCTATTTGTTCCACTTAACATCATTGCACATGTGTAATTAATTAATTATATGTACATTTGGCATTTTATTTAAGGACATTTATATAATTTAATCGAAATACCTCAAGATTGTTTGCAATAGTCTGTTGTTAGTTCAAGTCTTTGTTAATAAAGATAAACAAACTGACCGGAAGTGAAAAACAATTATTAAAATCACAATAGGTACCTACCTATACTTTAAATTCGTATAGCTAAGAAAAAAATACACTAGGTAAGTAGGTACTTCAATTTTGTTCAGCAAATTGCGCCAAAACTAACATGTTTTCACCAGTTGCAATCAATTTATATCGCTAATTCTAGATGTGAAAACTTTGCAGTGAAATTACATTCGTGCAAAGCGGAACTGATTCAAACGTAGGTACGCCAATCTTCATTCAATTCAATCGTGTACGGTTATGTACTTTACTTTCCCACAATCTGGGTTCTGCTCAGTAGCTAAGAGGTAAATCAAGTCTTTTAGAACTATGAAAGATAAGTCTTGATTTATGTCTTTTAACTGTGTGTGTGTGACCCGCATAACGAAAGTGTCTGTCACTTTTACAAAACCAGTAGTCGCATAAAATTGCCATTTTAACATGAGAAACTTATTTCTGAGATATATTCTTATTATCTTGTAAAATGTAAACCCTTTTTGGCTGTATTGGGATTAGGGGTAAGTATTTCATTAAGTATTTAAGAGAAAAACAAATCACAGATCTTAGAATGTTATGCCACAATCTAAACCTAGATTCTTCTAAATTTTAAGACCTGTGGATTTTGTTTCTTAAATACTTAATGAAATACCTACCCCTGATCCCAATACAGCCAAAAAAGGGTTTACATTTTACAAGATAATAAGAATATCTCTCAGAAATAAGTTCGTTTCCTAAATTTAAAATGAAATATTTCTCATCATAATAACTGCGAAGCCATTCATCAAACTTAATCAATTATAATGAGTAAGAGGATTTAGTGTTCAACGCAGTTTAATTATGCCAAATCCCATGCCAATGTAATCACGTGTAGGCAGTAGGCACCAATTTGCAAACAAGCTATTTAGGGTAGGTACCCGTCCAAAGCGATAGAATTAAAATACCATTACGGTTGGGCAATACAAAGTTGATTGAGGAGGGTGTCGGGCTATCACCGCAGGGCTGCCAAACTTGCCAATAAATCCTTGCAGAAATATACTTAACCTACTTAGTTAAAACCTGGCTTAGCTCTCAAAAAGTTAAGATTAAGTAAAGATCTTCAGTCTAAGCCAATTAAGAAAGTAATTATTCAGCTAAATGATTCTTTTCTCCGAAATGCCGAATAATTCGAACACAGAATTGGAAATTCGCATAAAAGAATAGAATTTCGTAAGACAACAAGGTATTCAAAAAGATATTTTTGTCTTAAAAGATTCTTTTGTTTAGATTAGTCTTTTCATCTTTAATTTTTTATTTCAAAGCGCTTGATTCAAATAGCGCTGGATGTGGCGCGAAAAGCGCTGGTTTGGTAGCTGCCGCGGGCTTGCCGCGCGCCTGTAATTTGATTTGGAGAGGGGAACGCGGGCGCGGGCGGCGCGGGATCGATATGCCGCGCGGGGAAAGGCTCCCCTCGCTGTAGGAGGGGTGAGGGGGAAAGCCGGCGTGTTGTTATGGAAACCGTAGTCTGCTGTACCTCCAGATTTTGTCGGTTGTCCCAGTAAATTAAACAAAGGAGATCACTGATATCATTTTTCAGGTGCAATGGTTTTTTAATGAATCTGAATTCCGTTGGATGAAACGATTTATTGTTGATTCGTTTTTGATAAACAAAGGGATATTACCGGCTTTAGAATTTTATTTTTCATCACGGTTGGCATGTCGAGTCGTGACTCGAGAGAGCCTCTTTGTAACTTTGATACTACTCATGAATAAAGTAATTTGGGTACACAAAGTTAAGGCTTTTAAATCGATGTAAGGTATAAGAATAATCAGTAGGGAATGTCAAAGCAATTATCACAATACATACAACTTATAATGCGATCAAATTGAGTTTAATTGAACAGAGCTATCGCAAGCTTACAATCTGTTAGCCCTAATACTCTGTAGGTATAAATTACGCTAGCTGGTAATTAATGCTGACGCTAATGCGCTCGTGGCAATGCTCCGCATATAGTTAATACAGCCAAAGCAATTCAATTAGTTCAATTACTAATTTAAGCACAGACCAAAGCAAAAACGACGAATAACTCCAACAAAGGAATTTGAAATACAAGGTGTCTTTAGACGAGCACAAAAACATAGCAACGATGTCATCTAAATAGCTGAGCCGTAATTTAACCCAACAAAAACAAATGTCACGCCTCTTGCCAACAGTAATGATGGGACCGAGGAACGAGCGCTCGAGGCTATCCACGGCAATTCAATAGGCCCATTTAAATTGCCTAGACCAGGAGATAAGCAGACATGAAAGGGCGGGCGATGATGCTAATACAGTGCACTTAACCCGGCCGCCAGCACCTTGCGGGCTTGCGTCCAGCTAAACTGGTTTTGAAGGCGACCTTCGCCGTCTCACTCTTAGCGGTCATGCTCCCCTGGTTGCTCGGATCGCTATGCTCGATTGATTTTATTGTAATATCCATCGGAAATCTATCGATAGCTTCTTTCGACATGATACATTTGCGATAAATTGATCCGTCTATGCTCGGAGATTACAAAAATGTGAGAAAATTACATTTCGTGACCCTTATTCGAAAATAAGCGATTCTATGAAATTGAATACTCGTGGTCAAAGGAAAATCTTGTTAGCTTACTCAATAATACGAATGGGATTGACAGGATAAATAATGGATTCTATGAAAAATGTTATCTAATTTACTTATCCAGAATCTTCAAGGAATGAGAATTGGTTTTACGATTACGACACGGATCCGCAAAATCTACTTGAATAAAGAATCCAAAAACAAATCCTCTGAAACACTTACCTAACTTAATAATAAATGACTATACTTGGAACTTTCTTATTTCAGAATAATGTAAATAAAGTTGGAAAGAACATAAAACCGGTGTAATATTTGTATCTTTATTGTTCTCTTGTTTCGGGCGAACGAGTGCCCGTGAGACGTTTTTTATGCCAACCTACACGATTACAGTGGGTAATTTACACATATTTACAAAATGTATGGCCGAGCAACGTTTTTTACGACACTCAACGTACATTATTTTGTACAGATTTCCGATAAGAGTCATGATATCAAAGCATGTTCTAAGCTGAGGCGACGAGGCATTGTTTGAAGCAAGTATTTTAGCACTACGTGATGTTGGTTCTTACTGCTAATCTTCTATTGTTGCAAAATTCCTGCTAATTAATGTGCGAATAAGTAATCTCATTAGTTTCATTTACACTTGCATTTGGCCAATCGCAGAAAGCAGTTTACTTGAAGTCGTAATGCTTTACAATTTCCTTATTCCCAACCGGAAAAATACAAACAATCATTCAGATTGCCGGGGTGTTCGTTTTAGGTAACCGTAAACGATAAATAAGTCCATAATATTTCCGTCGAGAATAATGAGTTTTTTCCACTATTAATTTAATATAAAGGCTATTACACTGCGAACATGGAAATGGCACGGCAATCATGGCCAGTAATGAAAGAGGTGACTCTCTTTAAATGGTGGGGTTATCCATAAAATAGCGACAGTGTAATCGCGTGAAGACTATAATTGGCCTTAATCAAGCGAGATGGCATGCAACGAACTCTAAGCGATGTTGGCTCTATGTTCACCCATTTGCAATCGCAATTGTGGATTATTTTATTCAATCGTCGGAGCGGATTTATTAGGTATCCGCTCCTGGAGTTTCACGGAGTTCGTAAAGTTCGTGACGAGCTTTTTGATTAGCATACAAATTGCTTTAGTTAGGTATGCTGTTTGAAAAACGTGACTATTTCCTAATATCGCTTTGAATGCAGTGAATTGTCTTATGAGAATGCTTAGATTCCTGCTATGTTATGGTAATTGCTAGTTACGTCACGACGTGGTAATGTCGCCAAGAAATTTCTCCTGGGAAATGGGAAAACAAATGAGAGAGCTGTTATCTACGCATTACCGCGGCGGTGATTTATGAGCCGGCTACCAGACCCACACATGAAAAGGTGCGTGAAGTGAACACGCTAGCCACATGAGTACTAAGACATGAGTACAGCGTCGAGTTTAACCCAGTAAAATCTGAAAAGCAATTTCTTGAAATTCTACCGTGAAGCGTAAACTTAATTTGCAAGGTTATACGTGCTTCTTTAGGACGATAATTCATTATAATGACTAATAGGTACCTTTACGTCTAGTTACTCAGATTTAAGCACGTGACAAGTCCCCATTTTTTGTCAGGTGGTGTCAATTCAGTCGCCAAAACTAAACTAAACTAATTTGACGGGACTACAAAATGATCCTTTAGATTTCGATTGCTATACAGTCCTTTTCGTCAGCCTACAAATTTAAATTTCCTCCCTCATTTTGGTTTGTACGCCCTAATTTCAATGGATTGCAAGCTATTCTCGTAAATGATACCTTCAAAGAAAGAGCAATAACCAGAAATGTTTTAAATAAGGTTTGAACAAAAAAACATCTTACGCATATTTTAAAAAGGCGTCTAAAAGGATTTCTAAGATCTATAAAAATTCCCGGGAACTTTAAATAACTGTAGTCACAGATAGCTAGGACATGTTTTGTTAGATTGCTTACACGTCATTTTAAAAAGATAATATAAAAAACAGTTCACTTATTGTTTAAACTGACCAATTACCTGATACATTTTGTGTTTTTTCCCCAAAAACCAAAATAATTCGCAAAAAATCAATGGTGAGACTTCGACTTAAACAACCGTGGCTTGGCTTAAATGCTTTTAAACGGTCTATTCTAGCTTCTCCTTGAGGTTTTGCACCCAGCTACCAATTACCCTGTATGAATGCGCAATTGGAATCTGACATTGGCAGAATTGTGTCAAACCACGATACAGAGCTAAAGATAAAATAAAGATAGATACCTATGTAGATGGATAGTACTTTTATTCATCACCTTAAAGAAACAAATTTTATATAGAAACATATAGATAACAGCTATTGAACTGGCGGCCTTATCGCTTAAAGCGATTTCTTCCAGGCAACCAAAACGATGGGAGGAAAATAAAGGATGGCGGTGCTTCTTAACATAAATATAAACTATTAACACTAATAAACATAATACCTACTAAACTAATACACTGATACATACAACAAAATAATTATACTTACTTAGTTTCTTAATAAAGAAAAAAGATAGGTACGGGAACATTTTTAGTGCCGTCAAATTAGTTTTAGTG
Organism: Eupithecia subfuscata; assembly: GCA_963564075.1. NCBI lineage: Eukaryota > Metazoa > Arthropoda > Insecta > Lepidoptera > Geometridae > Eupithecia > Eupithecia subfuscata. The sequence continues at coordinate 11,292,432 of OY751114.1, forward strand.
AAATCTGAATTGAAACCAGTGTACTTATTTAATAAGTAAAAAATATTGATTAGCAGCAAATACAAACAAAGTTTCTCTTAAACTATAATACTATATTTAAAGTAACAAATAAACGAAATTACATCAATATTGAATGAAGTATTAGTTGGTACTAGTACTAAGTAAAATCCTCCCATGAAAATCTTTCATAAATTAAATTATAAAATAAGAAACGTGCTTTAATCTGAGTTGTGTTTGGTTATGTATTCCGGGACGATAAATAAACAAAGAGTTTATATAAAAATCAAAAACTCTTTATTTCCATAAATACAATAAATATACACTTAGAAAAGGTCATAATATAAAACTAAACACTGACACGGAAATAAAGTGATATTTTTTTGATTTCTGTCGCTTCGGTATTTAGACTAAAGTAAACAAGCGACGAAGAAACCTTTAGCCTGTTAGTTGTTATTTTTCGAGTTGGAGCAAAACCCGTCCCAAGCTGTTTTGTCCTCTAGATAATCTGATATTTTATAGTAAGCCTTTTTGCACAGCAAGGTTTTGACAATTTGTTTGAATTTATTTACTGATAATTTTTGCAACTCACTAGGAGTTTTGTTGTAGAAGCGTATACATTGCCCTTTAAAAGATACATTTATTTTGTGTAGCCTAGTTGTATCAAATTAACAGACTTCTTTGATTAGGTATAAATAAGCTGTATGCAGTGCAAGTCTATTTCCAGGTTCGAATATAAGTTTTGGTCATTCGTGCCGCATTGCATGTACATGAAACAGATGGCCAAACACACGGGCCTTGCGCTGTGCACACGTACACTACATTATACCGGTTTTAGCGAGCGAAAAGACATAACCTGGTTGAGAAATAGACGTGAATTGAGTGTTAAACATGCCTGCTCAGACGTTGCATAAATGGCTGCCATAAACAAGATATGATGGGCTCTCGCGATTCTCCTCACGATCCCATCAAAAATACCACACGTAAAATATACTGGCAAAATTGCCAGTAAATAATTTGTTGCCTATAAATATAGTATTAGATATAACTATGAGAAAAGCATTTGCTTTTGCCAATTGAAAAACAATTAATCTGTGTGAAATAGAACAGAGATTTCGATTATTAAATAATAAAAATAATAATGTTGGACAATCCACACAGCATAAATCTAACCCCAAGTTATCTATACTAATATTATAAAGAGGAAAGGTTTGATTTTTTGTTTGTTTGTTTGTTTGTATGAATTGAATAGGCTCCGAAACTACTGGACCGATTTGAAAAATTCTTTCACCGTTAGGAAGCTTACTTTTCAGGGAGTGACATAGGCTATATTTTATCCCGGAATTCCCACGGGAACGGGAACTACGCGGGTGAAACCGCGAGGCGATCGTCTAGTGCTAAATAAAAATAAAAAAGACAGAGCCTACACATTTGCTCCCCTTGGAGTCGAGACCCTAGGTCCGTGGGGTACCGAGGCTCTTCGGGTTTTCAAAAAACTATCTGAGCGTCTGGTCGAAGCGACCTGTGACCCGAGAGCTGGTGAATATCTGGCACAGCGTATCAGCATTGCCATACAGCGTGGCAATGCAGCCAGCGTCTTGGGGACGCTTCCGACTGGTGTTGATATGGATCAGTTGAGCTATCTGTAGACTGTTTGCAACAGTCGGCAGTTAGCTCAATTGTTTCAATTGTAAATACTAGTATAATTTTCTTTGTGAATAAATGTATTTTGCTAAATAGAAATAGAGATTTCGTAGAATCTAATAAGACATTCAAAGCCTTCCGAAACTTCCGAAATTGAAATCCGCAAGATAAGAGAGAACGAGGATAATTTACAAATTATTAGGAGTATTACGAGATCAAACAAGACATTTATACAGGGAAGTCGTAATAAATAAATTAATATAAATAATGCTGGACAATTCACACAGCATTATCTAGCCCCAAGGTAAGCAGAGCTTGTGTTATGGGTACTAGATAACTGATATACATAATAATATACGAGTACATAGATAGATATTTTTTATTATATATAGAAAACGACCAGAACACCCTGAACAAATATCTGCAGATCGTACAAATATTTGTCCCGAGGCGGGAATCGAACCCGCAACCTACGTCGCAGGCGGACCTTCGCCCACCGCGCCACAGAGGTCGAGAAATAATGTTTAGAAGAAATAGAAACTCAAATAACTATAGGTACCTATCGTTGGATTTTTTCACGTTTGAGTGTTCCCAGGATGTTCAAATATACAAGCAATTATTCGTGGTTCTGCGATAAAAAGGTACGTTCTTGGAAGAACCATTGTAGTTCAGGTAGAATTATTTGAAGGAAAAAAAATATACACAGTGAGTGGGTATGAGCATTGAGTCATTAGATTTCCGAGGAAACGTTGATCTGGGAATTAAAGCGCCTGTTTATGTAGAACAATGGAGTACTTACTTACTTTTGATCAAAGATTTTAATCGTAGATACCTAGGCCTTTTCCGTAGTAAGACCGCACCGTGTTGTTGTCACGCGAAATGAGATAGCTCGCTTATTTGGAATCAGTGTATCGTGTGTTTTTGCGGTGTGTTTTTCACAAAAGTTCGTGCAATATGATTGCACAAAAATGGTAATAATAACAGTTAGGTATTATTGTCAAAAACACTATTTTTAACTTTCTTCTCATACTGTGCGTGCGTCGGAACTTTGTAACCGCACGCTTTCAAAGACAATGCCATAGTATTTGGTGCCAGGGCGTATGTAACGATTTAAATCTTTGTGTTTTTGCGGTGTGTTTTTCACAAAAGTTCGTGCAATATGATTGCACTATAAATGCTAATTAACAGTTAGGTATTATTGTCAAAAACACTATTTTTAACTTTCTTCTCATAGTGTGCGTGCGTCAGCCAGCACTTTGTTACCGCACGCTTTCAAAGACAATGCCATAGTATTTGGTGTCAGGGCGTATCTAACGATTTAAATCTTTGTTTTGGATAACATGAAACAATGGAGTATTATGAGTGAAAATACATTTGAGTTCTTTACCCAAAGTCAAAGTTACAAGGAAAAAGCTAGCAAGCCTAAACGGCTAAGCAGATCTTAATGAAATTTGGCAGGGATGTAAATGGTATCCCGGGGATGGACATGGGCTACTCTAAAAGCGCGTGCGAAACCGCGGGCAGCAGCTAGTAACTGCATAAAGGACATATCCGTTAGAGTACGTACAAGGAGCTAATAGAACAATTTTTATGTCATGTATGACACTATCAGAAAATTACAAAATTATTATAGAACTAGACGATCGCCTCGCGGTTTCACCTGCGTAGTTCCCGTTTGCGTGGGAATTCCGGGATAAAATATAGCCTATGTCACTCCCTGAAAAGTAAGCTTCCTAACGGTGAAAGAATTATTCAAATCGGTCAACTCGTTTCGGAGCCTATTCAATACAAACAAACAGTCAAATCTATCCTCTTTATAGTATTAGTAGGTAGAGATGATATGCATTGTTAATGAAATAAGTTTAAATATTTTAAAAAGCTTTTAATACGAATTACCATCCAAACTAAACGTGTACACAAAATTTCAGCTCAATCGCTTGAAGATTTCTTCTTCAAAATTGAGTTGCAAATTCCATACGAACATAGTTACAGACATTGCAAGTTAAATAAATGCTTGTAAAAAGGTTGTAATAGAATACCACTCTCTTGTAGAATGAAATATCATCGTCCACTGTAGAACTGTGGGGTATAGAATTAACGTCTCAATTCGCAAGAATTACAAGCCCAGCTGTGAGTCCAGGGATAGCTTTTAATAAGTAATCATCTAATAAAGTTGCCGGCACAGACGTCTCATTGAAAATTTGAAATTAGCCGAGGGCCGTACCGTGATCAAATGGGTCCATTACATTAGCATAGCGTTTAGTTTGAGAATGTCTTAGCCGAGCGCTTGCGGCGAGCCGCCGAACACAGGCTACGAAATAGCAGCTGGAATTTCTATATTTTATTGATAACCAGTTTCTGCCCGCGGCTTCGCACGCGTTGTTTCTATGGAAACGTTTTGAGGTTATTTCTATCCTATTCTATTCTATTTTTGAGGTTATGTCAAGTCACACTTGAATGCTATCGAACGGAATAAATAGTATCCTATGTCCGTCTCCTGGCTCTAAGCTACCTCCTCACCAATTTGCAGCCATATCGGTAAAGCCGTTCTTGAGTTATAAATAGTGTAACTAACACGACTTTCTTTTATATATGTATATAGATAATTGCTATGATTTATGGGTTAGGTAACAGGTATGAAGGATTTTTATAAATAAGTAAGTAAATAATGCTGGACAATTCACACAGCATTATCTAGCCCCAAGCTAAGCAGAGCTTGTATTATGGGTACTAGATAACTGATATACTTAATACAATACACTACATAGATAGTAATACATAGAAAACATCCAGAACGCCCTGGACAAATGTCTGCAGATCGTACAAACATTTGTCCCGAGGCGGGAATCGAACCCGGAACCTCCAGCGTCGCAGGCAGAACTTCGCCCGCTGCGCCACAGAGGTCGTCAAATTAGGGCTGAGACTTTTATATGATCCTATTTCTGGGGACCTACTCGGAAAAGGAAAATCTAAGTTTCGTTTTCAATAAAGTGTACCAACTCTCATGTTTTTTTTTGTATTTATTTATTTAAAAAGAATTACATATGACTTAAATTAATAATACTCTTTAAACCCGTGGGGGTTTGAACCGAATGTTCCATTCCTCGAGTTGTAATTTAAAAAGAAGTGTAGTACCAATCTTCGTATGTCGCTTGCTTATGATGAACGTTTGCACGAAAACGAATCAGAAAAGAAACTTCGATTTCGTTTTTAACAGTACGGGCCCTGTACTGGAGTAAATAGCAAAATCAATCTGCCGATCGTTTACGCAAAAACCACCGATCCTATAATTTGAAAGCAATTTCTACGGCCTTCGCGCGTCCTATCCATACAATTGCAAATTACGAAGACCATGAATGGACTTCAAATGTTAATTTTATAGGATGGGGGTTTTGCGGACTACGTAGCCATCAATATCCAAACAAACACAGCCTAAGCGAGCTACATAAAAAACAGACACAAAATTTGTATTAGTATTCCTAGTTCGCTTTTTATATTTAACTTTATTAGATAATAAATAAGACTTAAATAAACCTATTGTTAAATAGTACCTATATCAAACATAAAATATTTCGTGAAACTTATCTAAATCGAATCCCGGAGGTGGGTGTTGCGATCTGCGACACAGTATTTTACTTCTGCTGCTCGCATCGATGCCCGTTTTTGTTATTTGTTCCTCGATATGTTCCTAAATAAAGACTTTTATGTTTTTTATGTTTATGTTTATACAAATTCTGACCTCTGTGTCCACTGTAACCATCCAAGCTCGGAGATCGATCGACTAGAAATGCCCTAAAGCCATCGATACAAGTAAAGTTCCGGAGATATGGTACTAGCTTCTCGAAAGTGGAACGCTCAAATTAGGTCCAATTAGATCCACCCACCTCAGTCATAGTCAGACCGCCGCCGCCGACGTTAGTGTTTCGCGAGCGTATTGTTGTCTCGGTCGCACTTCGGTCTAGGTAGGTCTTTCCATCTTTGTTGTTCATAAGGTAGGTAGCAAAAAATTGGAAATAGCGTGTTTTTGCGTTTAGTTGTAATACAACAAAGGCCATTATGTTGAGTTAGCGCTGTGAGAACGTACGTTCTCAAAATTCTGTAGATATCGTACTATTCCATATTCATTGGCCTCTTAACATCTACGAAAGATGATGTAGGTGGCATCAGCTTGGTTGAGAAGCAGCCGCACACTTTCGTGTGTGGAAGACCTATTCGAGAGCGACAGCTTCGGCTGCATTTTGTACAGATAAAAGATCCCGTGGGTGGCAACGGGTTAGCGGCACGTTCGTGTCTGAGAGTCCGCTTTCGGGCTGACATTCCTAGCCAACCTTGGCCATGCGCAACTACACCATCAGCGACGGTCTTAATGGTACTATCTAGAGGATTTTACTTATATCTATGCCTAGAGCGTATTGTGTTATATCGAGTTAGCCAGCTGCTCTATTCAGACTGTAGTCAGCAAATTGGCTGTGGGCGGCGGCGCCGTGATCCCTCGACCCCTCCGATAAATATTACATCCAAGAACATCGCACTCGCGTTCCTTCACACTTTTTATTACAGCTCCGTCTTGCTATTCACCGACAAAAAACAACATAATCAACCATACAAAGCGATGAAAAGAACACAATCAACATGAATTGAAAAGTCTTTGAATTTATATTAAAATTAATCCATCTGGAAAACAGAAGGATATGAAAAATCCAAGGGGACGGAGAATTCGAAAGGAATCGGCAGAAACAAAAAGAGAGCGTCTCTCTCTCTTCTCGCTCTGACGGTTATTGTGCTATGCACGAGAGCCGGGTACCAGGCGCGCATAATACCAGTGGAGGTTCAATTATACCGCGTTGGATCTAATCAAGTGTGATTTTAATAGAGTGCTGCTGTCGATCGAGCAATGTGCGCCATTGCGGGGGCATAGCCATAAAACCGAGGACAACGCAGCGAGTAACGGTTCATTTAACCTTTATTTAATTATGCTCAGTTGGTTATCCTCAAGTGATATCCGAATCTCCAAGCAGACAGTGACAACTGGCAAGTAGTAGGTATATTATATACAGGGTGGAATTTTGTAATGCTACCTGGAGGGAAAGTACTCTTAATACTGTAGATAGAAAATTATACTAAAAGAAAACATTCCTTTATTTTTGAAAAGAAAGAAAACTGCATTCAAAGATTTTCGAAAATTCGCTTGCCACACCCGGGAATCGAACCGACTGAAATCTGTAAAAATTACACCCTGTACTTTTATTGCATAGATCGTTAGGGTCAATAATAAGGATGAAATCTCTCTAACAAACTTAATAGTTTTTATGAGAAATAAAGATTCTTTAACCTCAATAAATTAAATGAAAGGAAAACCATGAAATCTTAAATTATAAATTGAATGGGTCAAGTTAAGCACTTTAACTTAAAGATCCATCTGTTTACTTGTGTCAGTAATTAATAATTATCATTGACGTCATTTATCCATTAAAATGACGAATTGATATTTTTAAATATCAATTCGTCATTTTAATGGATAAATGCAAATTTCAATAGTCTTATTTAAAAATAAGACTATTGAAATTTGCACGTGTTTGTACTTAATGCAGACTCTTCTATCTTGAAATACTGGATCTCTTAAGAAATGAGTTAAATGGTTTCCCCGAGGCGGAGCGAAACCAAATAATTCTACAGCAAGATGGTGCTCCAGCCCATAACAGCAGAATCACTACTGCCTACATTAATAACCATTTTAATACCTGGATTGGTACCAACGGCACAATCAGATGGCCTGCGAGATCACCAGATCTCACCCCTTTAGATTTTTTTTTGTGGGGATATGTAAAAAATCTAATTTACATGAAATCTTATGCGAATGTAAACGAGTTGAGAGTTGAAGTTCAGAATACGATTTATAATATTCACCACAACACGTTATTAAAAGTTACTAGAAATGAATACATAAAAAGAATAAATTTGTGTATCCAAGAAAATGGAGCCCATTTTGAGCAACTAATTAGTAGTTAGTTGACTTTTATTGTAAATAATTAAAATAAATTAAGATTTCATGGTTTTCCTTTCATTTAATTTATTAAGTTTGTTAGAGAGATTTCATCCTTATAATTGACCCGACCGATCTATGCAATAAAAATACAGGGTGTAATTTTTACAGATTTTAGTCGGTTCGATTCCCGGGTGTGGCAAGCGAATTTTCGAAAATCTTTGAATGCAGTTTTCTTTCTTTTCAAAATTAAAGGAATGTTTTCTTTGAGTAAAATTTTCTATCTACAGTATTACGAGTACTTTCCCTCCAGGTGGCATTACAAAATTCCACCCTGTATAATACTATGCTAGGGATTAGATGATGCTGTTTGGATTGTCCGGTATTTTTTTTTTAAATTTTTAAAAGCTTGCGCGATCTCCTTTTGTTTTTGGTATGCTGCCGGAATTTGTGACGTCGTCAGCGCGTGGATAATTGTACACAAAAACAAAAGAATCTCGTCAGCTTTTTAAACTTATGCTAAGTAGGAAGTAGGTCGAGATAAACCATTCTAAAAATGAACGCCGATTGTAGGTAGGTATGACGTTTAGTGGAGGGGGCGTGCATTTTTAGAATGGTTTCTCTCTACTTAATTGCATCGTTTATCGATAACACCAACAAACGCAAAAATGTGAAAAGCGACGTCTAAAGATAGAATCATTTACAAACAACTCGTTATAAACCTATCGAAGTATGTTTTGATCTTTGAACGCTTCGGGCGATCGCGATTTCATTCTAAACATCGAGCCACAAAGCAATAAGGCTGGAGTACAATAAACCTCGGTCGTCGCCATAAAGGGAACGCTGGAGCTTCACAAAGCAAGTGGTTCTCAGACCGCCCACTGCGACTCCCATGGCGCTGCAATCGCCGAAAAAACAAATTGAAGTCGAGTGAGCTTGTTCTCTCGTAAAGCTCTGCACACATTAATGCAACGCAGCTTTAAGGCAGTACAAAAATGTGCTTTCAAATATGGGATTTAAACTGTTATCTTTAGATACTTAATTAAGTCCTTATCTTAAGTCCTATAGATTAAGATCTATTGCCACACCCTACCTGACAGGGTACATGAATACTCAGTATTTTTGTCTTGCAATAAAAATGCTGAAAACTGAATACATTTTACAGTGACACTAGCTTCAAACGAGTGACCGACGAGCTGTCTGTCATCTGATGACGTCAATAAGAAATGCATCTAAATGTTACGAGTCAAAGCGCATATTTATTAGCATCACTAAGATAACCCTCATCTTTGTAGAGTCGAGTGTATATATTTTCGTGCAAAATAGAGTCTGATAATAATGTACGTGGAGCGATCAAATATCACTGTCACGGAGCGAGCTTATACGACGAGCGACGAATGTACTTATATGAAAAACACAGCTAAAACAGGGTTAAAGGCAATGTTCTACGGTAAACAGATTATCATTAAAGTAATGTATTACACAAATAAACAAAATTGCGACTTTTGCCTGATGAATGACTTTTATCACATGATGTTTACTAATTTCACGTCGCTGATTCTAAATCTACCCTAAATTTTTTTTGTAACAGCCCTTCTTTACGAGTTATAGCTTTCACTAAGAATTCTCTGTGTTATAGTCATAATTTGCTGATAATTCAAAAAATATTAAGTTTTCTTAGTAGGTAGGTATAATTTGATATGGCATCGTCAAGACGAGTTTGTGTGAATGATCAGAATCATTTGTGTGTATGTGCTGAGAGTATATGTTATAGTTAAAACACCACTCTCAAATAATTATTTGGCTACATAATATATTTAACCCGAGGCGGGAATCGAACCCATAAATTAATGCACTTGTGCATATATTTGTGCTGCGTGTTATGTACCTGTGCATCTCTGATCTGCGACAACCTTAACACTCCTAACAAGCGTGTAAATGTTTAAAGCATTCACTCATGTTTCCCGGTTTCTCTAGTGTCTGTTTGCAAGTGATACTCTTCTGTAGCGTTGTCGGTCCATTGGCACTTACATTTTACACACATGCAACATACCGTATGTTGTAATTGTACACCAATTTCAACATGTAGGTACAGATAAACTTTTTGAAAAGAACCTTATTTTACCGCCTTTCAAACTTACAGTTACGGATAGAGTGACCGCCCATTTTATTTTAAAGATTTATCCGATCAACAACGCGAGTGACCGGTGACGCGATAATAAAAGTTTAATAGTCACCGGCAAATGAACATAACCTCCCTTTTTTGTGACAACTGGACAGTGACGTAGGCTTGGGAAGATCTCGGAAAGTCACACCTTGTTTTCTTCGATCATGGGGAGGCCTATGTGGACTAATTTAAGTACCTAGGCGGATGATGACGATTCAACCGTGGATTCAACCTTATCATATCACGATAGTTTTGTTTGATATCCAGCTTATTGCGTGTTTATCATAGATCGTTGAGATTAACAACATCCTAATTGGATTTTGTCTGCCATATTTTATCTCAGTTAATTTATACGACATCCGATAGTGGCAAAGTCATAGCAACCGGTTTTGTGTTGCCTTGCACGAGTTGCACGCTACGCTACTCAAGACATGCTTTCAAACAATTTGTCGAATTACATTTACCATTCCATTCAAATTGTTTGATTGGCAGTTGTTTTAATTAATCTAACTCCGCACCGCGGTAAATTGCCCAATACGGTCCTCACCGTCTTAAATATTTCTCTAAAACGAATCTATCTATGCAAAGTAATTAAACGAATCACGACATATAACCAATATATGACCAATAAGGTTGAAATTCTTTTGGAAAAATATGAAATTTGCTCCTATTTTTAAGCAAGGTGCTTTACGAAAATTAGTTTTTTTCGTGTTTTATTATTAATGTATTGAATCTGATAATAATTACGAAAATCTTTATAGCTTAAAGGAAAGATATAATATAGAAGTAGTATTTTTAATAAATCAAATAATATCCCAAAAAAGTTCGACTTCGACGGGACTTGAACCCGGGAAGGGAAGGATGCGGGTTCAAGTCCCGTCGAAGTCGAACATTTTTGGTATATATTTGATTTCTTAGAAATTACCTGATTGTGAGGGCTTACGGCGTAAGCCCTCACAATCAGGTAATTTATATCTACGCACTATACGAGTAATAACAAAAACCTTAGTATTTTTAATGTTTTTTTTATGTTGGTGTTATCTGTATACCGTGAGGTTTAAAATTAATATTCTACAGTAATCAGTCACTAATATTATAAATGCGAAAGTTAGGATGGATGTATATGTAGATGGATGGATGTTTGTTACCTCTTCACGCCAAAACTACTGAACAGATCGGGCTGAAATTTTGTATACAGATAATTCTAGGCCTGGAATAAAACATAGGCTACTTTATATCCCATAAATCAGTTCCCATGGGATAGAAATCACCTTTAAGCGTTTCCATAGAAACAACGCGTGCGAAGCCGCGGGCAGCAGCTAGTTTATTATATAACTAGGTAAGTACCTAAGTATACAAAATATTGTAAAACGAAATATTTTATCGTGTAGATCAGATATTGGTCATATTTTGTGATTTGCTTGAGTACTTAGATAAGTTTTAGAAAATTCTTAAAACGGTGAGAACAGAATTGGGCAATTTACCGCGGAGCCCCCTTAACCACAAACTGAAGTACCTTTAAGTAACCTGCCATGAATCTATGGAATATGTAGCAGCCTGGAGTCAGAAAGTTGGCGGTGTTACAACCCCCCGTGCCTCGGAAAGGTGTTGGTTCTGCGTCTAACCTCTCCTCGGTCGAGTCGGTTCCATCGGATTATGAGAGTGCACTTGTGTTTACGTGCACACTTGTGCACTATAATATATCCTGTGTGCACCTGGCTAGACTTAGTTAAGACTGGCCGTGGCCGAATTTCTATCTACTTTCATCATCTATGGCATATTTTTCTATGTCCCCATGCGTTCATTCAAGTCATATAATAAAACAAAAGTGAATCCGCCACACAAGAGTCAGTGTAAAACGAAAGGTTTCCATGTTTAACTCCGGAACCTTAATAAATGGACATTGAGCACATTCCGTGGTACAAGAAGACGGGTAATCTTCGTCAATTACAGGCACTTTCAAGAAAGCCGAAGATGCGATGTTAAACGTGCACCTAAATAAATTGACGATGTTTTATGCCAAGTGAAATGCCACTTCATAAAAGGAAATGAGAGAAAACAGCCTCGTTGATACCTACTTCGTACTTGAACGCTTCATACGCTTGCGTAGGTATTTGTCCAACTCTCAATTCGGCTCGCGCTTTTTCAGTATCATCTCTCAGTAGGCAGTATACGCTAAACATGTATGTATGATGTAATTCGAGCTGACTGTATTAAAATAGTTGCAAGATGGGAAGGAGCCCTTTTATAAATGGTTAGTACCAATTTTTAACCCCGACGCAAAAAGAGATAATTATAGAAATAATTATAAGTTTAACGTGTCCGTCTGTGTATCTGTCTGTGGTATCGTAGCTCCCAAAACGGATGGACCTATTTTCGTTTAGTTTTTTTGTCTTAGATAATTTTATCTCGAGTGTTCTTGCCATGTTTCATGAAATTCCTAGGTTCGATTCACTCAAAACTCGGTATAAGTAAGTAGGTACTTAAATAAACTATAAAGTAAATATTAAATCACGTATGTTTTATTTCTACAAAACTACCCCTGGGGGGTGAAATTTGTATCATTTTTAGTTTTGGTATATTTTTATCCTTTTTACCGATCGGATCGGGGAGAAATCGTCAGATCTTTGTTTACATCTTACATAGGTGTTTACTTACCATTCGTTAAGTGCTGTTGAGCTGGAAACCGTAGTCTAGGGCCCTCGAGGCTCTTCAATTCTCCTTTATTCGGCGTCGATATAACGTAAGGACTTGCGAAGCCAGTAAATATGATTTCTAGCCACCCCAGGCCCGAGGCTCAGTTTAGGTCTAAATCCTTCTTGTGTCATGTATTTCTTATTCATGAGTGTAACGACGTGTCGCTTTGGATTTATGACGGTATTTTCATTCTTCTTTGTTCAGTCTGATAAGATTTGAGTGTAAGTGAAGTCTCTAGGGCTTTGAATATTGAAATGTCAAGCTTGACACAAGTAACTTTTATCGCCTTATTTGCCTTTTAATGCTCAAACTTTATCTTTTCAAAGGTCTGTTTGCCGAGCTTTGAACTCTCGTGTACCTCTCCAGACCCCCGACATAATTAAATGCTCAACAGCGAAGTTCCATTCGCTTGCTCAAACAGTACGGAAGCCACAGAAAACACAGAATTTAAATGTAAGAGGAATTCCTGTGTAAATGTGTAAAGACTCTACCCACAGCCGCAATTTTGTAGAGCGTCTTGTGTCGCGCGATTTGTTGCGATATTTGTTTGCAGTACATTTTGTAGGTACTAAGAAGACGCATACGATCTTACACACTGCTGGGATTTTATCGACGCGATAGACGTAGGACGACGTGTTTCCGCGTCCTGCGTTTTTGCGATAATTGTTCACGGAACATTTTGTATTAGGGCGCATGCCATCTTACACACAGCTGTCTTGCGTTTTGGGGGGCGACGGGGCGGCGGCGGTGCGCGACTTCTAAAATTCCTTCACCCCACAGCCGTGATTTTGAAGCGCGTCTTGTGTCGCGCGATTTATTGCGATTTTGTAGCGCGATTCCTTACACACAGCTGCGATTTGTTGCGATAATTGTACTGCATACAAATATCGCAACAAATCGCGCGACACAAGACGCGCTTCGAAATCGCGGCTGTGGGGTAGAAGCTTAATTTAGGCGATCGGTGTTCGCCTTATCGGCTCCCCGCGCGGCCAGTCGGCTCCTAAATGGGACGGCAAACAGTCAGTTGTTGACACGGCGCGATTCGACCGCTTTATAAATATTTCGAGCAAGGCGTGCCATTATCCCATTAGGGGAAAGCATGGCATTACTCGCTTAGAATGTGAACCTATTAGTTCAGTATGAGCTCATGCCGAGATAGTAAGACTGTTTAGTTACTTTTTACGTATATTTAAGAGGCGAACCTAGCGGGTTTGCTTGTCAGACTAGGCCTAAATCTCAGTACTCTCGGGATCCCCGTGGTAAAAAACTGGAATTACATAAAATTCAACATTTTTGATTCGGTTTCGAAACGTATGCTCCGTCCCGCTCCTATGAAGCGAAATCCTATGCCTATTCTTTTCACAAAATTTGTACCTAGGTACTTGAGTGCGTTATTTACTGAGCGAGACTTCAGACCACAGAAATCTTAATAACAAGGCACTGTAATTCAGATTTATGTGCTTCAGACCCAGGTGGGTCTGACTGAAGTCTCGCTCACTTTGCATAGTGTAGAAAGAGATGCCCTCTAATAAAACGCAGAAAGACTGCTGTTAGACAAATTAGCGTTCTGTCAGAGAATTAGAACCTAAAATGTATTTTTTTAAGGTTCTGATAGACAGAACAAAAAACGTACCTACCTACCTAATGTAAATCGGCCTTTAGCGACTGAAACATATAGGTACCTACGTAATTAGCGCTGGTGAGCTGGCTCATCTATCGCTGCATCGCTGTGTGATGCCGGCTTAGAATTTGCACCACCCTTACTTTTCTCGCGAATCGCTCTTTTCTCTCGAACTGCGATCCCAACCCGCATGCCCAGCGTGGGGATTATGAGCATTACCCCCAAAAGATAAAAGCCAAAAGAGCGCTTATCAAGGGGAGGCCTGCGTCCAGTAGTGGACCAATACAGGCTGTTGAGATTGAGGAGATTGTAGACTTTGTAGGTAGGTATTAAAGGTACCTAGGTCTACCTAGAGATGTAGGTAGTAGGTAGGTACTTACGTCTCTATACCTACAAGGTTTATACCTATAGGTTGGTAGGTTATTAAGTTAGGTAGATAGTGGTATGAACCTGGTTGAGTTCACGAGGATCTCCCCCCCCCCCCTCCCCTGACGAAAACTAGATAGGTAGGTAGGTACTACCTACGTAGGTATGTAGGTATGTAATTACCATAGTAGTTGCGGGTGATCGGTAGTAACTAAAATAATACCTATTGTAGATTAAAGCAACGTGTTTACGAGCGCGCCATGCATGCAGTGTTCTTTCTGTAGTTCAGCTACTCTGTGTGTGGCTGGATGGGAAGTAACGAAGCAAGTTTCGTTTCGCTGCATCCGCCGGCCAAGAGCCGTTTGACGTTTATGTAGGTAGGTTATTTACCTACCTACAATCGTATCTATACAATCTACCCAGAAGGCAAGTCTCTAGCTAAACTAATAAACAACTTACCTTAGAACACCGGTCCACAATCCAGTCTTTGTCTCTCAACGATCGATATCCGACCCTCTCGCACAGTAAACGTAAAACCAAAGTAAATTACTTTATAAATCACCATTCAACACAACTCAGTTGAGTTTCACAATCTCACACACAAACAGCACAACACAGACATGTCAAACAATCCTCGGGAAGTTGCAGAATCCATTGGCGACGTTTTACGGTAAACAAATAGGAATAAACACTAAAATAACACTGGTTTTAGTAAATTTCGTAGCGATGTAGGACGTCAGCGCCGCGTTGAGTCGGCGGACGACCGCGGAACTCCGTTATAAGCGAAGCACGCTACGTGTCCCCTTGTTTGCGAGGTGTATGAAAGAGAGAGATGAGACTATATGTTTGTTTTCAAGATGGAGCGGGATGGAAGACTTTTATGGGGCGGCATAAAAATGCGAGAAGGGCGCGAACAGAGTACTATCGGTACGTTACGTACAGAGCCTGCTTCACCGCAGAGTAGGTAGACACCTTACCTACCTAGGCACCTATTTTTATTTATTTGTTCAGACGGATCGCTCCAGGATCTATGGAATGGAACAAATGAAGATTGTACCGGCAACAGAACAGTCGCTTGTTCATTACGTTAATTAACCGACAATTAAAGCGCAAGCTAAGGTCGTTGAAACGTGGTTCTCGCTTCACTGCCATTTGCCGCTGCTATGTTTTATTGCCTTTTCTCTGTGAATGGCACTTTGTTCCAACTGCATATACCTACCTAACTAGAAGTGTGTTTGACTGCTCTTTATTTTAACCCCCGACGCAAAAAGAGGGCTGTTATAAGTTTGACGTGCCTGTCTGTGTATCCAGGCGCGGTCCCAGGGGGGGGGTCACGGGGGTCATGACCCCCCCCAAAATCTTAGTTTAGGTACTTAAAAAATTGCAACCCACAGCTTGATTATATTGTCCTGTTTACTTCCGTCACATTGATTATGGTTACCAACTGCAGCAATAAAAAAAATCGCGGCTCGCTCCGCTCGCCGATATTACTGTTATTTGTGCTCTGTGTTTTGATTAGCACAGAGGCAACGTTCCCAATTTTATTGGTCTGGCTGGTCCGCTATTGTCAGTTTGCATCAATCCAACCACCACAATAAAAAGCACAAAATAGTATAACAAATAATCTGCGAGGTCACTTTGTCAACCAGTACAAAAAATTAGTAGACAACAAAATTTTCGCGTTTTGGTCTGGTCGCTGATAACATTTGTTTCTTCTGACTATGATCCAAAGCTCAAAACCCGGCCCGCTTTAGGTCACTTTGCCAAATTTTCTAAAAAGTTTCCCAAAATCTAACCAAAAATTGTCGAAAACCAAAAATTGTCGCAGCTCGCTCAACTTGCCGGCAACTTTACACTGTCTGCCTCTGGTCATGGGCTCATCCCTCGTTTGAGGTCAGTTTTCCAAACACTCCAAAAATCTAACGAAACCACTAAATTATCGCAGCACGCTCTGCTTGCCTCTGATAACATTCTGCTGTTTTGATAAGCTTCTGGCTTGCTCTAGTTCAGTTCCTTCTCCGTTCCAGGCGAGTTTGCAACTACAAAATATTTAATACCAAACAACTCACACGCACCAGCCAGATCATAAAAATTTTCGCGGCTCGCTTCGCTCGCCGTTGATTCTATATTGTGTCTTGTCTGTTGTCCGCATATTTGGTTGTTATTCGTGAAACTTTAAAATTGTTCTTCACACTAATATTATAAATTCGAAAGTTTGTACGGATAGATAGATGGATGGATGGATGTTTGTTACGTCTTCACACCAAAACTACTGAACAGATTGAGCTAAAATTTTGCATCGGTGTAGCTCTAAGCCTGGAATCAAACCCAGGCTACTATTTATCCCATAAATCTGTTCCCATGGGATAGAAATTACCTTTGAACGTTTCCATAGAAAGAACGCGTGCGAAGCCGCGGGCAGAAGCTAGTAGCTCATATTTTAGCTTCCTTGTCTTGCATGGACGCTACCTCACCAATTTCAAAAAAGGCTGCGGCTCATTCAGAGCTCGCTCCACTCGCTGTTATTTATTTTCTGAACCAGTTTGTGACTACCCGAAAAATGGAACAAAAATTTTGGCGGCTCGCTCCGCTCGCCACTACGTCTTTTTCGATGTCATTTTTGTATTTCTAATTTTTTGTTAATCTCCTTTGCTCCGCTCGCCCCGATTTATATTCATAGCTTTTCGCAAACTTTTTAAAATTTTCGTGGCAGGTTTCGCTCACTTTATTTTGTCATAGGCTCTGGCTTACTTTTCCCCAAACATCAGAAAAATCTCCAACATTTTTGAGGCTCGTTTCGCTCCCCATTACTTATACTTCCTATTGTTGGGTTGGGCGTTGGGGGAAGGGATGTCATTTTTGCGGCCAATATGCAAAACACTGCATTTTGCGGCTCGCCCCGCTCGCCGATAGTATTTTGTCCTTCTCTGTATTTGGTCCAGTGCTTGACACTTGTTTAACATCATTTTGCTTTTTAAGCTTATAAGCTTACTAACAAAATGGATTGAAAATTATCTGAATAAATAAATAAAATTATTATAATTTGCTCGGGTAGGTACCCGAAAAAGTAACAAAAATTTCGGCGGCTCGCTCCGCTCGCCGTTACATTTTTTCCATGTCTTTTTTGTATGTCCAATTTTTTGTTAATGCCCTTGCTCCGCTCGCCCCTATTATATTTATAGCTTTATATCTACTACCGCAAGTCTCTAAGATTTTCGGGGCTCGCTACGCATTCATCATTTATTTTTTATAGATACCTATCAACAACAAAATAAATGATGCGGGCGAGAGTAAGCAAGTGGACTTACTCTTGCTTACTTTTGCCCAAACTTCAGAAAACATCTCAAAAATTTCGAGGCTCGCTTCGCTCGCTATAACTTATACCTACTATTGTTGGGAGTTGAGTATAGATTTTCCGCGGCTCGCTCCGCTCGCCAATAAAGTTTAGTGGTTTTCAGTGGGGTCTGCAACCGCCTACAAGTACATTTGGTGCTACGGCCCGCACCAAGTGTGACCCCCCCCAAAGTCTTGGGCTGCGACCGCGCCTGTGTGTATCTGTCTGTGGTATCGTAGCTCCCAAACGGATGAACCGATTTTCGTTTAGTTTTTTTATGTCATAGATCATTTTATCCCGAGTGTTCTTAGCCATGTTTCATGAAAATCTGTTCAGCCAATAAACGTCGGCGGGTTTTTAAAAATTTTAATCTTGTCTTGTTAAAACATCCTTGGCACGTGAAGCTGCTCGTACCTACACCGGACCGCATCGGTTTCGGACGTAAAGGTTTGGTTGCTGTGCATTAATCTAAGTAACAACTAGTAACATAACAAGACAAAATTAAAAATCTTAAAAACCGTTTATTGGAAAATATTATCTATGACATAAAAAAAAACTGAGCAAAAATTGGTTCATTCGTTTGGTAGCTACGATACCACATACCTACCACCTCCTACCACAGACAGGCACGCACGTTAAACTTATAATATAATCTATCACTCCTATATCATAGGTGTGTGATATAGCAAGTAATTTAGTGGTTAATATGACATTTAAACTGAGTTTAAAATATAATATGTATTGTGTTTGGTTAATTTATTTGTTTTTTTTTTTTTTTTTTTTTTCTTAATGAGTGTCAAGGTGTCCGTGACCTAAATGCAGCCCTTAGCAGAATACCAGCGCTACAGCATGGCGACATGCTGGAGCATTAAGCTGAGCTATGGGCCATTTCTCTGCCACAATAAAATTGTTACTCATGCATGTATTAGTATGTATATATATAAGCAACATTGTAACTTAATTTTTCAATGATAAAATCTTTGTATCGTTTTTTAGTATAAAGTGCTTTTAATTTTCAATGTTTGGATTTATTGTGGTTTAAGAGAAATAAACAAATTTCATTTCATTTATATTTCATTTCTCCTCTCTTTTTTGCGTCGGGGCTCAAAAAAGGGAACTAAGACACAGATTTTACTAAGATCTAGGTACCTACTTATGTTGCTTTGTATTGACACAGATATTATAATACGATACGTATTGATAAGATAAGCGTTGGTCATTTGTTAGACAAATTACTTAATTATATACCTATTTATTAGTTTGTTCCTGTTAAATGTAATCCAGTCTCCTTTAGTTTGTTAGTTTTAATAAACAAATTGACTTATCGTATCATTATTTTATTTTTTTCATCGATAATTAATTCCAACCATATCGCAGTGGGTACACGGGTAAACAGGAATTACCCCTACACCCACCGGTGGGTGCACGGGTCGCGGGTCATTTCTATGGAACAGTGTGCACTGGAGCGGCATACCTATCTGCCGATACCGATATTTCTGCCGCTGACGTCATCCACAATAATATCAAGATAGCAGCCATAGTGAAACATCTAAAAAATATATCCTAAAGTACTGAGGCACACTTTATTTTACTTAGGGCACCGGGATCCAATAGGTATTTCATGCACATTTATTGGCATAGTTGGAACCACCAAATTAAAAGCCTTAAAAGTTAGTGAACACCCGGGTGTTCGCTAAGCACGCGACGGGTTAAAGGTCTACCTACCTAATTGCAATGCTTGAAAATAGAACAAAGTTATCGACATAGCACAAAGAATTAGCAAGCTGAAGTGGCAGTGGGCCGGCCATATCTCGCGAAGAACCGACAACCGCTGGGGTAAACGTGTTCTTGAGTGGAGACCACGACTCGGCAAACGTAGTGTAGTACGCCCTCCAGCCAGGTGGGATGACGATCTGCGAAACACTGCAGGCAGATGCTGGATACGGCAAGCTGAAGACAGGGCGCTCATTAGGGGAGGCCTATGTCCAGCTGTGGACTAATACATATAGGCTGATGATGATGACCTACCTAATTGCCGATGCAAAATCCGAAAGCCAGTGACGATGACGACCGACGACGACGACGACGACGACGACGCGTACTACGGTACGCTCCGATTCGATCAATGGACGCACAACTTAATACATTCATGGCCCAAGACGTAGCTTTTTGTATTTCGTAAATGTGTTTGTGTTCTAATAAATTATTATTTTATTATTTTCTTTCTTTCTAGTACCACATGGATTTTGCATTTGAAATTGAGGATCTACTTGCATTTGTTTTTCAGCACAAAAGAAATCTTAAGAATTTAGATTTTGAGTTTATTTTGATGGTAATTTACCTGCTTACCTATATAAGTGAGCGAGGAAAGGTAGGTATAAAAATAAAAACTAAAAGTATTTACATTTTATTTAAATCTACGGTATTTTAATCTATCGGTATTCCTAACACTGATGTATGTACCTAAATTTAATCGCATAATCTTGGGTAGGCACTCCCATAAAATAAACATTCACACAAAATAATCTACATTCTTACCATATAAATAAATTAAACAGTTTTTTTGTATGAAATTAATGTTAAATAGTTCCCATTGAGTAGAAGGTGTGCCTGAATAGGTCTCTGATTCGTATTGAGGGCAAAGATTTAAATAGTTAGATAGGCCCTTTCCGTAGTGAGACCGCGCCCGCGTTGTTGCCAAGCGAAATGAGATAGCTCGCTCATTTGGAATCAGTATTGTTATTTTGTGATGTGTTTTTTCACCAAAGTTCGTGCAATATCATTGCACAATAAATGGTAACAATAACAGTAAGGTTTATTGGTAAAAACACTATTTTTAACTACTCGTGTGCGTTCGTCGGCATTTTGTTGACGCAGCTTTCAAAGACGATGACAAATTTTTTGGTGTCAGGTCGTATCTAACGATTTAAATCTTTGATTGGAGGGCGGTCATGTGGCATCTAATTTTTTTTAGCAAGTGCACTTTCAATTTTGTGTACAAGTAAATTGTATATATTTATCTACTGTGTAAATTGTGTACAAACACAGTTATTATTTTACTAGAAAAATTATCGTAGTTTGACGAATTCACTATGAATGTAAACGGGTTGACTACGAACCTGGTTTGTGATAGAAGAACCCTAACATTATCATCAGGATGAGTGCAGTTCCAGATACTGGTCTTCTTCCAACACAAACTAGGTTCGTAGTAAACCCGCTTAAATTCCAAATATTAATATTTTCAGAAAAACGAACCACTGCATGTACACCTTCTCTAAGATTTAACAATAAGGTACTTCGATAAAAAAGGTAACTAATTCCTATCAAGCCATAGAGGGTAAACATTTAAATCTACAAATTTTCATTAGGTACCCTCATGATAAAATAATTTTATACACAGATGATAATGAATTGAGAATTAAAAGAATTCAATTTCACAATAATTTACTGTTGTTCTTACGGACATTGCATACATTATTTTCATAAGTCTCTTCACATTCCAAAAGTGATTTTTTTATATACTTACCTTTATAAAAAGTCTTTGAAAACATGCAAATGCTACATTAGATAATAGTCCAGTATTTAAAATTACTACAGCAGATTTAGTTGGGATATTCTTACCATTTTTGCCCTACAAAAATAAGTTACATCAGAGGTAGAAGCCAGCATTAATTTATTATAGAAACCTAAGCACGAGTTTTTATGGACGAGGTATAAACATTTAAAAAGTATAAGCCACGTAGGTAAAGATTGTGATTGAAATGAGAATCTTCCATGATGTGCCTCATTAATAGAAGAAAAGTGGCAAAACCATGTTGCCATCAACAAAGAAGTCAAGTCATGCATGAATGTCATGAGGCGATCATTTCCAGTCCCAATCTTTATGAATGAGACTAAACCTACTTGATGTAATAGGAGCAAAGTTCACAGCACAGCAGAGAGAAGCAGAGTTCACACTCAGTAAACACTGGTGTCAATTGAGATGTCGCCAAAACTTAACTAATTGGAAAGCACTTAAAATATTGCCATTTTTATTAAAATCGGATTCGAGAAAAACATCTTGTCTTTAGGAGACGTGATGGCACACAAAATGTGTTAGATTGGCATTGTGTAGGCGTAGCCAACATTTGACGAAATTTATCGATAGCATCAAAATTCTTTTTTGATTTAAATTTAACTTAATTTTTCCGGAAAATGATATGTTTTTTCAACAACCCCACCAATCAAAGAGACTTTTCAGTTAATTGTAGGTAAAATATACCAATAACATTATTTTTAAGTGACTCCCTTCAATTATCTTTTGACACTTAGGAAAATTCACATCATTAAAATTTGATTTTAGTTGAAGCTCAATTTTTTGTATGAATTTACTATCAAATCGACCACATGGGGAAAGTCGCGTAAATTCAGAAAATAATAAGTATTTTAAAGAGGTTTCTTCTCTATTATCGCAGTTTTGTGAACTTATTTAGCAAAATTGTATTTATTGGCATACAAAATGACATCAAAATCGATAAAAAAATGTTGGTCAAATTCTACGTCTTACAAACGTTGATAAGCTTATTCAAAAAAGGTCGTAGCGTATCCATTAGACTCCCTGATCGAAGGTTTTAGTGCTGTCAAATTAGTTTAGTTTTAGCGAAATCTGAATTGACATCTTTGGCTAGTATAATATTAGTCGAGTAGAGTTGAGCCAGTACAAAACAGACAGTAGTACGACATGACCATGTTAATAGCTTTTTCCAAAAGTGCGAACAAGACTTTTGTGTAAATTTGAAAATAGGAAACTCGTGCTAAGGACAGTAGAAGCCATGAAGTTTTTCTAAATAATATTACAAACTAAAACACAACCAACCTGTGAAATCTTCTTTGGAGCATATCGGTGTAGTTGTGCTTGCCCTAAGCTATCTTACATACTAGGACTCGTCATTTCAATGATTCGTAAACAGTATTTTTGGTTTTGTTTTATGTTTACCAAAAATCTTCAGAAGTCAATATCTTTTTTCTTTAGGCTTATAAAATAAGCATGTAGCACTTCTGTTTTCTGACCACATTTGAACAAGGTTTTTTCTTTATATAGTGATTTGCTTACACACACTTAGGGGAAATTTTAAGTATTAAATATATATTTATTTATATTCTAAAAACTTACGACCTATACGGGACTTGAACCCGCAACATAAGAGAGTTGCGTTTTCAAGAACCGTCTAGGTTGTAATTTTTTGGGATTTATAAGCACATTTCAATAATTTATCCGTCAGCAACGAGGTAAAAATTTCTTGGGGTTCTGTTATTATCTAAAATGTGGTTTCTTACACGTTCCTAATGTTCTTATACAGCCAAAAATTGATTTCTTAAAATTAACTAATATTTCGACTA
Organism: Eupithecia subfuscata; assembly: GCA_963564075.1. Lineage (NCBI taxonomy): Eukaryota > Metazoa > Arthropoda > Insecta > Lepidoptera > Geometridae > Eupithecia > Eupithecia subfuscata. Next base: position 11,315,620 of record OY751114.1, read on the forward strand.
TCACTGCTTTCAATTTTAGACTCTAAGCTTTTCTGCTCAAGTCTTATTGTCCATAATATTATTTGAGCTAGTCGAAAGCAATGATGACAAATTCTGAACATGTTCAGTCGTAAAGGAATACTGAGACTGGCCCATAAGTATACAATCACGGGTAGGCTTGGAATTGTTTCAAAAAGCGATGTGTTTTTTGTCAGAGTTGAGTAATGTTGTACAGAAATCAGTGGTCAATACAGATGTCACAAAAACTAAACTAAAATAATATGACAGCACTAAAAATGATGCCAGTTTAGCTTTGGCGAAATCTGAAATGACACCAGTATTATTCGCGATTTAGTACGGTAGCCAAGCCACCTTACACAAGAATTTAGGAAAATACGTAAGTGGTTTAAGACGAACCAGAGTACGTTTTGTATCAAAAAGGTCTCGTACATATTTACAGGTTTGAAGCTTGCTGAGTGCAGCGCTTCGCGCAAGAATCCACGGCGCACAAAACACACAAAATACTGAACAAGTTTGAATTTTATTAAGAGCGCAAGCGGGCGCGTCTTAATACAAGCAAAAACAAGACAAAGGACTAAGACAGCCGTCTACGTAGTCTTAATAAGCGATGCGCTGACACTCAGTTCACCTACGTTTGTCTGAACATTATAATTTCTTACTTTTATACACTAACTGACCGATTTTGATGCACTTTTCAAAGCTGCATGGTTCTTAACTAGGTTTAATACATAGCGTGCCTACGCACCACACAACTTCAGGAACCTATACAGCAGCGGTGCGCCTTTGCAGCCGGGCTATTCTATTTCGATCGAAATCAGACTGGATTGGACTGTATGTTAACCATTTTATATGAACCCATGTTTGTTGTAAGATGCTGTGACATGGGTTTCTAGAAAATAGTTCACGACTTGCGGGAAAAATCTTAAAAAAAAAAAAATTACAAAAAAATCAGTAAAATATTTGAATTGCGCGCAAATCCGAGTCCGACTTGAAAATGTTATTACTACGATCGAATTATAATAAGTCTGCAGGTCGCTCTGATGACACTGCACAGTGAATGTGCTAATGAATTTGCATTTATCATTGATATTTATCTCTAGTCTACCAACATACTTTCCTAAACCCTCACTACACGTGATACAGTACACATTAACTCGGCAGGTCGCGTTCAAACCACAATCGCCGGACTACACGTAAACTCGGCAGGTCGCGTTCAAACTATATCCGCCGGCAGCTAAGCTATATGCTCTCTAAGACCGGCACTTCTGGGTACTCCTGCTCTTCGCCGTCTGAAGAATGGTCGCCGTACGCCGGGCGGCCACTCTTCGGCCTCAGTCAGTATCTGTGAAGGGAAATAATAATTATTATATGAGTCTTTGTCAATGCACTTTAAATATTGGCCCAATGTTAGGGATTCAAGAAACAAAATAAATAATGCTGGACCGGACCTACACATTGTCTTGCGACTCGTTCTGCTCGCTCTCGATCAAGTTTTGGCTGAAAATTAGTGTTTTTGCTTTTAAGCAAAAAATATTGACTGAGTCATGGTGTACCATTGTATGCAAGTACTACACCAGGCCTTTTTGTCGTGCTGCAGCACAGCACACACAAACTTAGTTACACTAAGTTATTTCTAAGTACTTACTTTTTGAAAATGTTTGTATATTAATGTAGATTGTGTATCTGTAACTCTGTAGTAAGTATCTATCTGAACAATCCACACAGCATCATCTAGCCACAAAATCTATGCTTATATTCATTATCACCACAGTCGGCTCGGGTCACACACAAAACAGCATTTTGCATTCATGTGGGCCCAGCCTCTTGTACATTGTCGACCCAACACGCTTTATAACGTCCACGACTTATTTGGCTTGATTGGCTGACCAGTGACTGGTGTATAACGAAAAAAGATAAAGCCACGCATAAGAATTTTAGGACACAGACTGTTAATATAAGCATTCTCCTTCCAAGCAAAACTTACTACAATATCGAATCACAGAATCTTTATGGTAAATTTTTAAAAGGCCTGGAATTGTATGCAAACATAAAAGACACTTTTGACTCGTGCTAACTTTTGAAAATTAATCTATACACTACTACATCCATAACACAACATAGAACAAGAAAAATAATATTATTTTTTTAAATCCGGCGATGTTTACTGGCTGAACACATTTTCATAAAACATGGCTAAGAACACTCGGGATAAAATTATCTATGACACAAAAAAACTAAACGAAAATCGGTTCATTTGTTTAGGAGCTACGATACCACAGACAGATACACAGACAGACACGTTAAACTTGTAACACCATTCTCTTTTTTTAAACGAGGTTAAAAATAAAACTCTTAATTGTCTCTTACTTCCACTCACTTTCTAAATCCGTCACTCTCAGCGTCAGCATAGGGCGCCCAATGCGCCGCGGGCGCAGCATCGCTTTCCTCGGTTCTCTCACATGGTGTGTTGTTACTTGTACCTACGCGAAGAAATGGGTTATTTACAATGGGCGCATGCGTTACCGTTACCGCTGTTAAGTTAGTACGTAGTTTGAGGGTTAGTCTCGAATTATAAGCTTAAAACCAGGCAATTTCGGTATACGTCGTGTAGATTAAGAATGGGATTGAAGATCAAATGTGATCTAAGCGGGATAGCATGCTGTCCCCCTGTAATTTGCAGTCCCTTTTTTATCTACATGACTTATTTTGGCTGTTAGTTTGGAGATTTCTGCCCTTGTTTTAGCTGTCACTCTAACTAATGTGAGATCGTTATTAAACTGCCTGGTTTTAAATGCCTTATAGTAAGCCCTTAGTGTCCCAATGAATTATTAAGTTGTGTTTAGGACTTGATGGTTAAAAGTATCGACAGGAATTTATATCATGAGGAACAGACAGACAGTGGAGTCTTTCAACTAAAGCGTTGTCTTTGATCTCAAAGCTTTGTGACTCATCAAGGCTTGTAGAGGCATGTAGAAGAGACGTTAGTTATTCACATACATAGCTTTTAAAGATTAGAACCAGGTTATTAGAGTCAAGCGGCAGAGTTAAATAAGTGTTCCCAAGTTTACCAATAAGTTTGAAGGTACTAAAGCTGTAGTTAGACGACTCAGCAGGCTGACGAGTTGGTAACCGGAATCCACACGTGATTTTTATAGGGCAATGCGTGATTGCGGCAGGGGGCAAGGGACGGGACGGGGGAGGGACCAAGTTGCATACATCACCAACTTAGTAACTCAGGAGCGCTTTCCTGGATGACATCGGGTAACTAGCAACCTTCCATCACGCAAAAACGGCCCACCTGTAGCCTAGTTCCGCAGAGTCAGTACCACAAGTAACAATTAAGTGCTGAGACGGGCAGTATCAGCACTTAATTGTTGAGGTGACTCCACCGGCAGAGGGGACCGTCAACCGATAGCCTCTGGAAGATACTGCTGTGTCTCTCATTGGTTGCTACTCACATCTGTCCACAGGTGTGATGGAGAGTGTGTCTGGCACGGTGGGCTGCGGCGAGGCGGGCGCGGGCGGAGACGGGCTGTCTAGTGAGATGACTCCGCCGGCAGAGGGAACCGGCGACCGATAGCCGCTGGAGGATACTGCTTCTACTGCTGCGAGGAAGAAGAAAGGGGTTCAAGCGCCAGGTTCATGACAGTGCACTAATCATTTCAATGGCGAGATGCCGTTGTGTGTGACACACACATCCTAGAGGCGCGGCGAACTTTGACTCTAGTGACCGAACCGTCTAATGATAATGAAAGTCTAGTGATAAAGTTTGCCACAACCTTCTTGTTCATAAAAGAATCTCCCACGTTATGGGGATGGTCTGTAAAAGGTTCGACAATTTTTTCCACCCGTTTAATTATTAGCGCGTATCAATTATTATCTTACCATTGGACGTAGAATAGCTATCATCAGTTTTGATCTCTCTCGGTTCAGGCGGAGTTCCCTTCGGCACTGGAATCTTTCTCTTCAGAGGCAGTTCATCTTCAGAGTCAGAGGTGAGATCTACCATCGCCTCGGCAGGTTTAGGAGTTCTGTCTTCTCCAACGGCCGCGCGTTTTGAGTCGGAACTGCCCTTGTCACCGTCTACTGGTATTACTTCTGTTGGGGTAAAGTTAACATTTTCAATTAGAAATACAGATAAACTTAATTTAATTTCCATGGATTCAATGACTTAGTACAAGGTACTCTCAGACATCGGTGATCCACATATTGTATGATAGGTTGATAAGAACTTTGAATATAAATCGCTAAATAAACTGATTCAAAAGTCTACAAACGAGATTTGAGAGACGAGGCTGTCTTCTTCTTGACTTTTGACGACTTTTGACGCCGTGTCTTTCGACATGGCTTTTAATGATTATTCAGTAGTACATTGGTTAATTGACAGAGTTTACGATTATTTCAGAGCGGTGAACAAAGCGAGCCGCGCTGTTTCAGGACCGACATGCCATAAGAGTGTACCGAGCTGCAAATCCGCACACGTGGCGAGCAAAGCGAGACGCGCTGATTTAGAAGTCTCGGCGTGTTGGCAGCCCAGCTGCCGTACTTCAGTAGCTGGCTTTCGTCGGTATGTGTAGACTGACCTAGATCATCGGATATGAGCGTGACAGACGTCTCTGCGAGCTGCGTCTCCTGCTGCGGCGCGCGTGGGGCGGGCGTGTTGGCGGCCCAGCTGCCGTCCTTCAGTAGCTGGATCTCGTTGCAGTCGCTTGGGAGACGTGGAGAGGCGAGGACTTCTTGAAAATACCTGCGGAGGTGGATACTTTAGGTGACAGAATAAAAGTGGTTTCGTTTGATTCCTTAGAGGGGGAAGCTCTAGTTAGATCAGTTTGAGACTGAGCAAAATGCGCGCTCGTCACAGCGAAGTTTCAAGTCATTGCAAGACTTATCACTTTAGCTGACATAGATAGAAATACCTTCTGCCATTTAAAAACTGTAGATAAGGACACACCAGCGACACTCAGAGAGAGGATGATGTAACGCCATGTTGAGCCCTACTCATAAACAACCAGAGTATCGTTGCTGGTCGGTCGCACACAGGAAACCCATATCACTGTGGCCTTCATCTCTAGAAACAGCGATGCGTTGAAGCACTGTAGGTGAGGACACTCGAAAAAGGTTGACGAAACGACATATTGAGACTTACCCAGAAACAACCAGTGTCGCAGGGTGCCGGTCGATCGCCCATAGGACACAGCTATGTGAGTTTTCTCTCATTCATCTGTAGAAACAGCGATGCGTCGAAGCACTGTAGATGAGGATACTCGGAAAAGGATGAAGAAACGCCATATTGAGACTTACCCATCAACAACCAGAGTGTCGTAGTGTGCCGATCGATCGCCCATAGGACACAGCTATGCGAGTTTCCTCTCATTCATCTGTAGAAACAGCGATGCGTCGAAGCACTGTAGATGAGGATACTCGGAAAAGGATGAAGAAACGCCATATTGAGACTTACCCATCAACAACCAGTGTCGTAGTGTGCCGATCGATCGCCCATAGGACACAGCTATGCGAGTTTCCTCTCATTCATCTGTAGAAACAGCGATGCGTCGAAGCACTGTAGATGAGGACACTCGGAAAAGGATGATGTAACGCCATGTTGAGACTTACCCATTAACAACCAGAGTGTCGTAGGATACCGGTCGATCGCACACAGGACAAAGCCAAGTGGGTTTCCTTACAGTCATCTGTAGGAACTGCGACGCGTCGAAGGAGTGTAGTTGAGGACACTAGGTAAAGGATGAGGTAACGCCATGTTGAGACTTACCCATCAACAACCAGAGTGTCATAGGGTGCTGGTCGATCACACACAGGACACAGCCAGGTGGGTTTCCTCTCATTCATCTGTAGGAACAGCGATGCATCGAAGCACTGCAGGTGAGGACAGGCGGCGGGTCGACACGGACAGGACATTCGCATCTTGCCGAGAGGACACATGAGGGAGACTCGCAGGGAAGTTGTGGCTATCTCGCTGTCATAGTCTTCGGAGAGTTTTTCTTTGACTGCAATTTTAAAGATTGTTAGGAACTTTTTGTACTTATAGAAGTTTTAGCACTGGAGATTGGTAGGAAATCCTGTTCCAACCTCTTAAGCTAAGCTCTGAGCTAATTTCACCTAAGGTAAAATTATACAATAATAATTTAGGTGTGGGCAATAAAAATATAATGTAATATTTTGATATATGTAACGATTTGGGGGTTGCTTTCCAAAAAAAACTTTTTGCGCATCTACCTTGCATTTCAGATGGAAAATACATGAAAATATTCCTTGACAACGTAATATGGCAACTAAAGTCACCAATGCGTGAGATCTTGTCCAGGGCGTTCTGGATGTTTTTCTATGTATAATAAAAAATATCTATCTGTGTAGTGTATTGTATTAAGTATATCAGTTATCTAGTACCCATAACACAAGCTCTGCTTAGCTTGGGGCTAGATAATGCTGTGTGAATTGTCCAGCATTATTTATTTATTTTATTTATTTATCTGTTCACAATGTTTAGTGTCTTACTCCACTTAATTTTCGTTTTAGATAATTATACTTGGACACCAGCCACAGAACTTTTGAATAAAGTTGCAGAGGTAAGTACAGATTTCAGAATGATACCAACAAAAATACTCACTCAAAGACCTAGTAAAATCCGGATTCTTCGTCCCCTTACTCTTCAGCCGAGACAGCAACTCCGCCGAGGATAGTTTCTTTACCATAAACACGCTCAGCACATACGCCCGAGTAAAGTCGGCCGCCCACGTCACGTGGATCTGGTTGGCGACAGTGGGCGACAGCTTCACAAGGGAAGAGATGTTAACCGGCCGCGGCGGACGCTTCGGTTCTGGGGTTGGCTTGTTTGTTGGGATCGGGTTCTGGGGGGGAATTCGTAAGTTAAGTAAAGAAAGAAAATCAATTTATTCGCTCACACATAAAAAATACAATAATAATTTTAAAAAAATCCTTTAAAAAACTAGTTTCTGCCCGCGGCTTCGCACGCATATTTTCGGTATAATAAGTAGCCTACTATCTAAGTTGCTTTAAGCTATGTTCTAAATGTACTTACGCCAAATTTCATCATAAGAGTAGTTTTGGCGATCTTAGGTAACAAAAATTCACATATCACAAACTTTCGGCTTTATGATATTTAGTTGGATAGTAGTTACCAAAAAGGTCTGTCTCAGCTTCATGTTAAGTCGTTAATTACTTGGGCACCTATAACTTTACAATAAATCCTTAACATTTCACTGTTGGGCAAAGGTCTGATATCCATGTTACTTAAATATTTTGGTGATGACATAAGCAATTTTTCGACGATCTTTTTGAGACCTATAAATAATCTCAAATCTTTTGTTTCTATTACTAGCTCAATTGAGTTTTTACACGAATTCGGTTTCTTATGTCTTGACTTGTCCGAGAGCTTATTTTGCAAGTCTAAACAAAACAAAAGTGATTGATTTCTGAAAACATAACTAGATGTTTTTTTTTAACTGGAAGCTTTCTAGGAAAACTAGGTATTCAAATCACACCATCACACCAATATTATAAATGCGAAAGATGTAACCTGGAATCAAACATAGGCTACTTTTTATCCCATAAAACCGTTCCCATGAGATAGAAATAACCTTTAAACGTTTCCGTAGAAACAACGCTCGCACACGTTGTTTGCCACGGGCAGAAATAAACTAGTTCAAAATAAAACAAAAAGTTGAGAAATGTCACCGTGATTATTTTTCCTAATTTCACCTATTATCAGATAATAATCGTCGGGTCACCACACCAGAAGAATTATGGATGAGGCTCGTACAAAACCGATTGAGCTGGCGTGTAAGTGTGCATTTCCGCTGACGCGGCGTGGAGAGGAGCGGAATAAGCCAATCACAGCAGTGCAGATTTCGAGCACTGATTGGCCAATTAACGGTCCGCTCCTCTCCACTTCGCCCAGCTCCACGAGAGCGGAAACGCACCATAAAAGACCTATATCCAGTGGATGTAAACAAGATGTTTGGATCAATTTACTTACTGGTAGTGGGCACATTTTGTTATTGACTTTTACGTTAACACTAGGTGGGAAATGGTCCTCTTGTTCGCACGACGATTCCAGTAAGCAGAATCTGAGTTGAGCCTGTAACAAAAGAACATTTTGAATGTGCACTTGACACACAATTTCACAAACTCACTGGCAATATAAATTATTTTATAAATTCTGCATGTTATTTTTAATAATCAAAAAAATTGATTCAATTAAAATTTTATGTATTTATTTGCACATGTTCTAGTGTTCTGAACCCAAACGTGACAAATGCACTTAAGAACCTCAAGGTACAAGCATTCTTGCTTTGTATGAGTAATAATATTAGCATTGCATGTGTTTTTGGTTAATAAATGTTTTATATTTGTTATTTATTTATTATTGGAAAATGAAATCAGAATTATATTTACGGAGGCTTACACAAGGCCTAGAAAAATTGCGATCAAAAAATTTGAGAAGTCGGGAATACAACCTCTGTCGGGTCAGCTAGCGACAACCCCTTACCTGTACAACATAGTCCAATTTATTAGTATTTCCAATGATATCCTTCCCCGATGCAATCTCGGTGGCCTGCTGAGGCGTGAGATGGAAGACGTAGGTGCCTTCCTGCATTCGGCCCTGTTGCATTGGCATCATGGTTGAAGGCTTCATTAGTTCCGCTAGCACGTCGTAGAACGGCAACCTAATGAGGGTTAACTGTTAGACCACATGGGTATATTTTTTCATTGTTTTCTATACTAATATTAGAAAGTAGAAAATGTTTGTTTGAGGTAATCCACAGAACTACTGATCCAGTTCTTAAAATTCTTTCACTGGTAGGTGCGTAAAATGTATGGTAAGGGAAGCTACTCGCAGAGAGTAAACTCACAGGAAAAACGGGGACAACCTGATGGTTACCAGCTGAGTACAACAGACTGTGGGTACTCACTTCTTGAACTTGACGTCCGGATGCACGGGGTAGGGCGGCAGGCCGGCGGTGGGCGAGGGCGAGGGCATGGGCGCCAGCGCGGTGGCGCCAGCGCCCGTGCCGTAACCGTGGTACATGCTGCTGGCGTACATTTGGTTCTGTCGCGCCTGAGACGTAAGAACACAAGCTTATTTTACAATAACCCAAAAACGCTTGGCAATTTTTTTTGTTATTCAATTAATGAAACCCTCTCGATGACCTTCCGTCCACCGTCACCATCAAATACGAGTACAAACTAAATAAAAATCGGTTTTACCATTTGGGTGCTTCGATGAGTGGGACAGAGAGACACATTAAAGTTATGCGTCGGAATAATATAAGACTGATCGACGTGCCACCGGCATATCAGCAGTTTGGCTTAGGTAGGTCGTTACTCAGTGCATCACCAGTAGCAATACACAATGCACTCATATTTCAAGTCGCAGTTTTATAAACTATTTACTTCTTCGAACAATGGATAGGGCTTTCATCTCTCTTTCGTATCCTGGATATACAGCCGCGACTTCTCTAGATTACGAACCCAGGCAGACACAGCGCAATCCGCCTCTGGGCAGCCACCGGCAGCCAGCAGAAAAATTATAAAAAGTACAATTTAATAAAGGTGTCTGTCATACCGTCGACATGGTCTGCCCCCTAGAGTCCTGAGGGTTGTACCCCGTAACAGCAGGATGCTGGTACATCCCTGATCGGGAGCCGGGAAGTGCGGGCGCCAGAGGATCCTTGCCCTGGGAGCCGCCCTGCCCAACGTTGCCGGAAGACAGCCCCGGCCCATTCCTGCCAAACACATGGAACTTACAACTCTAGGACTAAAGTCAGCTTTCGAATCTTCGCAATTATTTCGGAAAGATATGGATATGTTAGACGAATTTGACTATGTTGAAATAATTAGTACATCAATCTGAATACTTACCGAAATTTTTGCTCAGATTCGAAGCCCTATATTTAATATTAAAGCTTTACACAGTGCCTTTATGACCAATTACCAAGAGACTAAATGGTGTTAAAGTAGCTAACCAATATGATGGTTAGGTAAATTCACAATAGTAGAGTCTTTCCGTGCTGAACGTTCAGAACCAGGACCAAATGCTGGCCTTGCTTATTTAATTTACTTTTTTTATAATACTAATCCCTTTTGCTGAGAGACTATGCTGGTTTTTTAATGGAAGTTCTCTAAGCAAGGCCATGTAAAAATACCGACACCAGAAGCGAATCATGCTAGACCTCAATTTAAACTTGGGAGCAGCATAGCATGGATATTTAACAGCATTTCTTATAAACATTAGATGGTAGTTTAACTTAAATTTTTTAGGTTGCATGTTTATGAGAAGGGCCACGAATGGGAGGTCATGCTAGCTAGCGGCGTACACGACACTTGCCTAGAGTTATAAGTGGCCTTTTGGGGGCGGTGGCCATTCTCTGTGGTTCTGAGCCGACTCCTAAGTTCGGAAGAGGTTCCATTCTCAGCGACACTGGATGCCGCGCTGCCTACCCTCGCTGAAGAGCGTGTTTTAACCATTGTTGACGTGCGACCATCTCATGTCAACTGAAATTCACGGGTCCATAAATGGACAAACTAGCGTAAATCAAGTGTTACAACCATATTGGTTTTCTGGAAAATTTCTTCGACAACGCGAAAGAAACTCGTGACACCTTATTTCTCTTAGGCCACTGGACAACGGGGAAAGGGGCATTTACTAGAAGTACATCTGCAATTGAATAATTATCCATTTCAGTCGTCAATGGTTAAAACAAGTCTTACAGCTTTAGAATTTTAATGTCTACTACATAAACGAGAAGTCAACAAACGCAGAATTGCAACATAATGTTGGTGATCCTTTACCAAATGAATTTTCAAATTATTCCACTGCAGCTGTGAATGGTAATTGCTAGGGAGAGAAAGTTTATTAACAGTTTCAATTTTTTAGTCGGGAACAATGGCAAAACAGAAATTATGTGGCAAGAGAAATAAGGACAATCCTGTCGGTGAAATTTGAAATTTTCCAGTAAACTATTAACTCTAAGGCTATTAAGACAAACAGGACCTTATGCCCATGGGCCTAGATATGAATCATTTCTGTAGGTTAGTAAACGGGATTGGGACACATGCATATCAGATTTGAGAATTATCCTTTAGGGAGGAGTGACAATTGAAACCAGGAGAATCATTTAATTATTGCCACCATAAATACAATAATAATCAACAGTGAAATATTAAATAACTTAGATCTATCAAACATTTCCATTTGAGGCTTATTCTAAATGTATAATATAATTTTATAAATAACCTATGCTTGATGTTAGTAAAGGATCAACTTTAGAATCCAAATGCATATTGTAAATGCAAATGAATGTGAGTTTAACTCAAACTAAGTTCCATATGAAGTCAACTTCTGCTCGCAGCTCCGTACACCTTGTTTTCTAAGGTGGAAGGCCTATTTATGTTACTCCAGGTTATGAAATATGACGTATACGTAACATTTTAGCTTCCATTTACGAACTTTAGGTAGACTACACTAGGTACTTGAGGCATGAAGTAACAAACCTAACTGTCCCCTGTAGGTATAGGTACTGCTTGTGTTATTATGGGCATACCAGTGGTTGCAAATTAAAGAACCTCTTAGTTTGGAGGTAATATATAGGCCGAGTTAATGACCACGAGATCTAGGTACTTACCAAAGTATTTTTTTTTATTTTGAACCAGAACATAAACATTTGAACAGCGTCTTTGTGTCGATTAACTAAAAATTACTCTCAGTTGGTAGTAAAATACTTGAAAATGCTAGGTTGAAATATTTTTACGGTAAACCACCACCACGTTACAACCCTGTATAGAGGACTCCCCGGTTGTAAACGGAGACCATTCAAAAACCCGGTGGATATGGTCTTTATGTATACATGTAATCATTGTAAACATACAGTTTTATTACTTCAACATCATTATTTCTAGATGAAACGCCTCCTCAACAACAAATTGTTATTTTCTGAGAAAACGTACACAAATCGTAGGCAATATGGTTGTCAGGTGTTGGATAGCAATAAGTACTCACCAAGACAACGAATTACCGTAATCGTAATATCTACTCATATTTAGTTTCACATAGAAAACTACACTTTCCACAAATTACACAAACACAAAATGTATGCAAGTCAAAACGCCATCGCTCGAGGCTTTTCTTGACTTTCGGCCGCCACATTGACCATAGCCTAGCTTTTTCTTTTTTTAGACAGTGTATCCGCACCTTTATATTTTAGGGTTAAATTTAATTTCCAAAATTGCTGACGCATTACCGATTATATTAATAAGATATTCGGTTGTATACGAATTTTTTTGCAATTATAAGAGGTAGGAATACAAAATTAAAAATTCTTTTTCGGGTAAAGTAAGGCCTCGTTCACAATGGCATCATAGACTACCTAGAGCACGATGACGTCACAACCGTTTCCTACTACTAGTGAGGGGAATCAGAGGGCCGCGCCCACGATATCATATCGATAAATTTATTTCGAATTATAAATTCGAGTTTTTTCTCTGGCCCGACGACAGCACCAGCGTCGGCGCCCCGGCTGCCGGCACCAGCTGGTGAACTGGAACTAGGAGGTACCCAGCATGGATGTACCTAACCTACAGGTCAATCACAAGAAACTTTATATTAGGTCCTGTCCTGACATGCATGTTGTACCTATACTCCAATTCAGAATCTTAGATAATTTATGTCAATAAAGAAATGTCATGATATGTCACTGTCATAATGACAAGTCAGGGGTAGAAATCATTTTTTTACCATGGATCACTATTAGTAGTGATGGCGCGCGGTTTTGCTTGTGCGATACGAAAGATACCCTACTTGTGGATGTGGCATTGTCGCGGCCTCGTTTCCCTGTGACCGTAAGGAAATACAAATAAAACAATTTAAATAATTACATATTTTTATTGCTTAAAAAATATTACATTATTCTGACATCTCAGAATCTACGTCATATCATATCCCTATCATAACACTTCGTCCATCGCTCAGTGCATCGTGATTGATATGAGAGGTATTTATAAGTTCAATGTTGGTTAACTTGCGGAGCTATAATACATATAATTATTTATTATCCAGACCAGACTTTACCCTGTGGCCAATTTATATGTTATATGTAATTTTGAATACATTCATCACCATAAGTTTTTCTGTAGAACTCATAGATTTCTTCGGACGTTTTTTTTGTGGCGACAGATAGTCACTTGTGGACGATGTCGATGGACCCGGCATCTCCGCCGTCGTCGGCGGCGCGAGCGCGGGTTGAGGTTCCATGTTGTGCGACAATTGCACACGAGCAGCGAAAAAGGAACACATTCGACTTCGGCGGACGAGAGGCGAATGAAATTACAATACATACAATGCAAACACGAAATAAAATGGCGTCTAATGACAAAATGCGAAAATTGTTTCGAACCTCTGTGATTTACGCCCATTTTACTCCGGTAATACCAGTGTCATAAAATATTTTCTGCTAATATTTCTTCATCATTTTATAACTTTGTTAAACAAATGAAATAAAATATAATATGTAGCACAAAACCATTGCTATTTTCCATTCTATGGATATTGATTAGAAAATAAACCCTACCTTAAGTATTTAGAAAAATTGAGTAATCTTCTATGAACTTCTATTTCGAAACATTTTTTTTGATATGGTATCACCTTTGTTGACATAAATTATCTTAGATTCTGAATTGGAGTATAGGTATTTCAACACATCATTTTAAAAAATTACCTCCACAAATATACTTACCTACTTCGCTTTCTTTTGTTTTTAGTGGGTACCTATCTAGAATTTCTTAACCAATGCTCCATAAGTTTAAGTAAGTACCTACCTATAATTAATTATCTAGGTAAGATACCTACATAAAGCACAGTCTAAGTTTATTGTATTGTATTCTATTATCTCTGCATAAAGTACAACTTACCTAAGTATGCATCTGTATGCATGCATAGAAGGAATTGGAAGGTGCTTTCTAAAGGCCGTTATACATTTCGTTTTCTAGCCTATCTATCTGGGTCTGCATAAAATATATTTTATATTCTAACAACGAAACAATAAAGTTGATTTCAGCCTGTAGGTACTTCTCCGACAGAGTGCTATTTGTCGAACTGCGGTCTTTCTGCGTTAAATGAAATAGAGGGCATCTCTTTCTACACTATGCAAACTGAGCGAGACTTCAGACCGAGATAGGTGGCAAACCATTGATGGGGCCAGTGCGGGTTGTCCGATGCCGGCCTGGGAACGCGCACCCTAACGTTTCAATTCAACTGCCAACGCTCGAGTCGTACTAAGTACTAACACCGTGATGGCGGCCCTGAATGAAGTATCACACCGAAACCAATGGCTTTCGTTGGTTCTGTTCAAAAATTTGGCCATTTTCTCGTGGTCCTACTATTTTGTCCTACTAGTAGGACCACGATGGAGACCAGTTTCTCTTCGTCCTACTATAAAAAAATTAAAAATACTAGGTCCCACCTGTAGAAAACACTTAATTGCACACTACACATAAAACAATTATAAATAAAAGATAAATAAACTAAAAATAAATAAATAATAATAAATAATACTTAAATAAATAATGCTGAACAATCCACACAGCATCATCTAGCCCCAAGCTAAGCAGAGCTTGTGTTATGGGTACTAGATGACTGATATACTTATTATAATACATTACATAGACATATATTTTTTATTATACATAGAAACGACCAGAAAACCCGGAACAAATATTTGTAGATCGCACAAACAATAGTCTCAAGGCGGGAATCGAACCCGCATCCTCCTGCGCCGCAGGCTGACCTTCGCTCGCCTCGCCACCGTGGTCATCGAAATAACACTGGCATACAATGGGCGGCCTTATTGATACCTACTGTTGATCGTTTCTGTCAAAGTAATCATGAGGCATTAGCGGGAATGGAAGAGCGTCCAGCAAAACAGTTAAAAATCATCATCATCATCGGCCTATATTAGTCCACTGCTGGATATAGGCCTCCCCTAATGAGCGCCATAGCGCCCTGTCTTCAGCTTGCATCCAGCATCTGCCAGCAGTCTTTCGCAGATCGTCATCCCACCTGGCCGGAGGGCGTCCTACACTACGTTTGCCGAGTCGTGGTCTCCACTCAAGAACACGTTTACCCCAGCGGTTGTCGGCTCTTCGCGAGATATGGCCGGCCCACTGCCACTTCAGCTTGCTAATTCCTAGAGCTATGTCGATAACTTCGGTTCTCTGTCGGATGTATTCGTTACGAATCCTATCCTTCAGAGAGACTCCGAGTATAGCTCTTTCCATAGCTCGCTGAGCGACTTTGAACTGTTGGACCAGCCCTACCGTGAGTGTCCACGTCTCAGCTCCGTAGGTTATGACGGGTAGGACACACTGATTGAAAACTTTCGTTTTCAAGCATTGCGGTATGGATGACGAGAAGACTCGACGTAGTTTCCCAAACGCTGCCCAGCCTAGCTGGATCCTCCTCTTGGCCTCCTTCTCAAAATTGTTTTTACCTAACTGTAGAATCTGCCCGAGGTAAGTGTACCTACTCGGAAACGATTTCGAGAAGGTGACCATGTACGACCACCGGTCTTGGATCAATGTGGCCAATTTATCATGATTTTGGTTTTATCCAAATTCATGCCAAGACCGATGCATTGCGAGGCTGAAGCTAGGCCGTCCAACAACTGGTTCAGCTCCTCTAGCGACTCCGCCATTAAAACTATGTCATCAGCAAATACCAGGTTAAAAATCACACCAACAAAATTCGAAAGTTTGTTAGTTAGTTCTTCATGCCGCCGCGGCGCCGCGCCGCCGCGCCGAAACGAAAGAGCGGATCGGGCTGAAATTTTGCATACCTACCTACCTAGATATTGATCTATACCTACCTGCATTAGGTAACTTTTATCCCAAATAACAACTTTTTATCCCAAATAAACGAATCGCAAGCCGCGCGGGTATAGAAACTAGTTAATACTTGTTGATAATTAAAAAAAAAAATTATTATTATTATCTAGATTAACAATATTTATGGCTGGAATTTCAGCTAATAAAGGATAGAGGAATAAAAAGTACGTAAGTATTTTATTATTAGGTATATCTACACACAATCATACACAGGAAGCTATCGAAGCTCAGATAGCTGGATGAAAAAGAACAAGACCTCAATGCGTTTATGAGTAAAGCTAGGTTCACATTGCTGTGTCGGGGTGTGTCGTAGCGCGCCAGAGCGCAATCGGTTACGTTCATTTGTTGGGGCATTGTTTTGGGGCACCCCAACAAAACCTACTAATGTGAATCTAGTCATAGGTAATGAACGTAACCGATTGCGCTCTGGCGCGCCACGACACACCCCGACACAGCAATATGAACCTAGCTTAACAGGCTAACAAAAAAGCTACCTATAAACAGTGGCGTATTTAATGATTCTGCGCCATTGACGGAAAAAACCGGCAAAGTGCGTGTCAGTCAGGCCAAGCGCAGTGTAAGGTTACGTAGTAGCACTTGCACGGTACCTTCTTATTTACTACCTGTACCTATTACACAACAAACAACTTCAATATAATATTTTTTAATAAAATTTGTTCCAAATTTTCCATTTTATCTGTCGCGGTGGTGGGAAAATGACCTTAAACTGGGGTTGAGCGCTGCAGTGGCGGCGTAGCGTGGGTTGGTATGGTTTTCTACCAAGCAAATCCCAAAAAAATCCAAACATACACCAACCAGAAGTAACGGTGAGCGGAGCGAACTGCGGATTTTAGAGACTTTTTCGAATGTTTAGTAAAAAAATTTGTTTACAACAAAATTGTGGTAAATGAAATTTTAGAGCGAAAATTTTAAAGAAACTGGACTCCTATTTAAAATCGTTGCGAGCGGAGCGAGCCGCGGCAATTTTGGTATTTGGTGGGGTTGGGTTCGAAACAAAGACAATGTCATCATTGTCTTTGTTTCGAACCCAACCTAGTTACCAAGTTATACAGTATAAAAACAAATAATAGCAATCGGAGTGGGACCTTAAAATCTCGTAGTTTGCGGCGGCTGCAGCCGAAAAAAATGTTGAGATGCTAATAATAAATAAATATAGGGCAGTAACTGTAGCCTTTTTTTAAATAGGTGTAACAGCGCAGCGGCGGCATGCTTAGGAAACACAATGTAGCTAAGATAATAAGCTTAAAACAAATTTATGTTTTTTTGGCGATTATCAACTTAATAGGAAGAGCTATAATATAGAAAGAACGGTGAGCGAAGCGAGCCGCTAACTTTTTTAACCAATTACAGGAGCGGGTAAAAAAGTTTAGAAGATAGAATAAAGAAATAACTGCAAGCGGAGAGCCACGGCTATTTATGATCGAGGTTGGTGTGGCGGGGGTAACAAGCTCTCTTGAAGAGTTCGGACGTTAAACTTTATTCAGCGCCCCTTGCCACTCACACACACGAGTGACCGCTCCACACGCTCTACTCTCTACTACTCGCTCTGTAGGTATGTTTTAGTGGAGTGATTCTTCTGTAAGTATTCTCTGACTGTGTGAGTGAATAGTCGTTCTCACCCCCTGGTGCTTGGTACCGGACGGACCGCCCCCTGCGCCCCCTTGCGCCGCCACTGGATCACTAGACCACACACAGACTGGCAAGATATTACCAGCGAGAGGAGCGAGTTGCGAAAATTTTGTGGTTTTCTTCGATTTCTTTGCAGTGTTTTGCACATTGACTTTAAATTAATATTGACAGGGATTAGGTACGCTAAGGCAGTTCTTCATCTGTCAGATATGATATTCAATGCAATCATTCGCTTGTTTGAATACATAATTGTATATCTATCCAGTTAGGTAGGTATATTAAATTTCCTATTATGTTACCAATTCAGCACACGAGCGATGAACCCCGGACCCAGATGCAGGCAAAAATGTTGACGGCAAGGAGAGCTAGCGAAGCGAGGCTTGCGTCGCCCCTCGCAGCCTAGCGCCCTGGGCCATAGCCCACGTGGCCATAAGGTAAATACGCCACTGCCTATAAACCAAATCGGATTGCCCACCCGCGGCTAATAGCTGTCCTGAATGATGATAACTCAGCTACAGGTATAAGTATTTTGTGAGCACCAGAAAGACCATAAAGGAGCTGCTTTTATTCCCCGATTGACCATTCTCGACCGATGATAATCGAGTCTAGCGGTTACTGGCTTAGTTGATCCTTCGGGCCGATCGGTCCACAGACGCTCGCCTAACGCCGCTGCACGTGGCCATATTCTACTATCTATATCTCCCCCAGTCAGGCCCCAAGACCAAACGGTCGCTTCTCCGCCTTCGACCAGCCCCAGCTTATTCCTCACCCACGGGCGATGCTCGTAAACTCTTTGCCAGGAGTTGTACATTGTTCCGCCGCTTTCATCATACCACTGCCCGAAGCCGCTGTTCAAATCCCATGATTCCTCGTTTGATAAGATTGTGCGTAGACCAGAAACATGGTGTTTTTCTTTTGTACTGCGCATTTGCAAGCCGATGGCGTGGACGTAATCTTTCAACTCTTTTTTTAGGTGTTTAGTTAAGCTAGATGTCCAAAATATAGTGAGGTTTGGTAACGTTCCACTTATTGATTCGAGTCTTTGGAGAGCAGCTCTTGTGAATTTAATCCAGATATCTGTGGGATCTGCAACTGAACTAAAATGTTCTTTCCAACATTTTGTAGAAATTTCACTTCCACCGATATGAAAAATATCATCGACTGCCGTTAACTGAATTATCTCTGAGTACACACGTTGCAGTATGTCCAACACATGATTATTTGTCGGGTTGAGTTGCCCACACGGTGGCATGCGGCAATAATCAATCCATGATGACCCATGATCATGATCAATGCATTGCACTAGTTCTCCTAAGTGTAAGGAAGGGCCCCAATCCCAAGCATGTCCTACGTGCGCTGGAGTGTCTACTTCAATGATTATCCGTATACCACGCAATCTTGCTCTCCGCGCTATAGCTCTCACAGTGTCGGGCTGGTACACATCTCTCTGGCTGTACGCTCCAAATATTGCCAGCTGAGGTACAGTACTCAATTGTAATGAAAATGCTTGAGAGTCGCTTACACGCCAGTGAAATGTATTTAGCTTTGATATTGCCATAGCATCTATAGTTCGCAATAATGCGCTGGCTGGCAGGTAGCTGCTTGCCGTATCTATCATCAAGCCTCGGTATCGAAACCTTGGCGCATCTCTAATCGATGCAGCATGGAGTATCATCAGAGTCCCAGCGGAAGGATCGAGCCATACAAGCTGCGCTAATGTTTCAAGTCCATGTCTTGCTCCACAAAATGAGTTCGCCGTTATTTCCGCCGCTAGAGTATTCCTCGTTCCCATTGGGGCGAGAACCAGTTTGTAGCTCTCATCGGTATCTTGTCGCATTCGAGGATCTCCACTCTTATTTATGTAAATTTCAACCTCTACATTGTACCACTCCCCGAAAACTTTCAAGTTATGTTCCATCACGCGTAAATCTTGTTTGAACAGTTCAAAAAGGTCTTTCACGTGGTCTTTAGCGACTTTAGAGGGGGCATCTAGTTTTTCTAGTAAGAACAAGTCTGCTCGGGTGGCCACAGCTGTAGTAGCCAAGCTGACTGGTCCTGTGGGCTGTGGCCATAATGGTAATGCAGTACAGAGCATGTTGCACGTCTCCAATGATTGTATCGTTATACCTTCTAGAGCTCTAAAAGGTACACATTTCTCGTTTACACAATGCCATGACCATAAAGGCGTAGGAGAATACCTACAAAATAAGATGTTTATTGTTATAAAATGGTACTTGTGGAGACAATACAGTAAGGTAGAGGTAAATTACATACGGTTCAGATGTCTCAATATAACCCGAAAGGAAATTCAAATAAAACACAAGTGCTATAAAATTTCCAATTATTTCCATCTTACAGGATCATGGACCCTATGTATCAGCAAAAAGTATGCTGTTTTGTAAATAAATATCTAAAATAAACAATCTACATTTATTATTTACAATCATTTCCTTCCATTGCCAAAGATAATATCGTCCAAAGAGTAAATGAATAATGCTGCCATGTTATAAATCAATAGCCTTCTTGGAGGCTTCGCCTCATTATTTATTTCTGAAAGAGTTTTATAACTTCTTAAAGTCGCTGGCCCACTGCGGTACACGCTGTGCACGGCCACGCGTGTACCGCTTGCATAGCGTTGACAGAGTTGAGCTGAGTGGGTGTCATGTTCGAGCAAGCCACCCGTGTGCAGACGTGATTAATTTCGTATTTGTGTGTAGCGCAACTGTTTCGTCACTCAAGCTCAATTTTGGGTTAAATACCGGGGCGGTGCTTCCTAGGGCAGCGGTGAGTCGTAAGCCAAACAAATGAACGATGCGTTTCGTTTAGTTCGGACATGACTTTGATCGTTGTTTTAAACTTATCATTTGCGTTTTATTTTCTTCTCTTCACAGGTAGTTAGGTTGGTAATTACATAGCCTACGTACAATGATTTATAATAATTAAATAGGTAGTAATTTTTCACTTACGTTTGTTTTGTTCACTGACTTCTTAAGTAGGTAGGTATTAGATTGGATGAGAGAGTTAGGTGTTGGTATGTATAATATCCGAACTTTGTCAAAACTCGGTAGGATCAACTGCGGATCAATCCTACCGATTACGTAGCGAGCCAAGGGGCCGCTGAGGGGACTACCGATGGATGCGGGCGCGGGTGGGTGGCTTTGAGCGATCAGCCTGGCCCCTAACAGCGAACAGAGCGTTAGGAACATTATTTCCACCTGTATAAGGCTCAAAGTTTCAAAGTAGTTTATTTAAAGTTTATCATATCACATACAATTTCTTCCAAAGTGAAGCTAGAAACACGTGCGTAGCCTCTCCATGCGCAGTAGTGGGGCTGTGGCTTAGGTACCATTTGATGAAATAAGAAAAGAATTGAAGACTTCATCCAATTTACTAGCAACACCTATCATTATCTGACCAAAGATTTTGACACTACTTTCTGCCCGCGTCTTGGCGCGCATTGTTTCTATGAAAACGCTTAAGGCGGCGTGGTGCCGGCTTAGAATTTGCACCACCACAACTCTTCCAGCGGGTGTCGTAAGACTAAGGGATATCCACTGATAATGTTTTTGCCTTAAAAGGTTTACCTACAGGTGTAACTAGAGGGGTGGATCATTGGTTGCTTCCTGTTGTGGCTGTGAGTTCCCCCACCCCCCAGGGTGGGGAAAACTCAGTGCTTATCGATTTAACCCCCCTGTGTTCTGCGATATTCAGTAGTTCTAAAATATTTGGAATTTGGTAAAATTTTAGACAAAAATTCAAAAATAGATTTCAGACTGAACTTCGCAATTCCTTACCTACGCTCCTAACTCCTCCTTTTCGAAACACAAAGTTTTTAAAGTAGTTTTTGTCTTTCAAAAACTACTTTAAAACGAATCACGGATTTTTAAGGCTATTTACGGAAATTTTTCAACATGATGCCTTAGATCTAGCCAGATGAAATTTGCAGGGTTTATTTTTCATGAAGGCCAGTAGTTTTTAAGGATTGTAGAATATAATAAGTCAAATATTTTTTATAATTCGAATTTCAAACGGATGCCTGAATTTCAGTGCCTTTGCTTCTATATGACTAAGCCAATTTAAAATATTCGATTTTGTAAAAGATTACTAAGTATTACCTATAACGATCTTTTTGGATTTTTATAAAACTATGTAAGTCTCTGATTGGTATAAGTAATATAAAGGTAAAAAAGGCCCAGTATCGATCTTTTTTTAAAAGGCAGGAACCTGATAGTTTGATTGCAATTGTGAAGTTCAGTCTGAAATCGGATTTTGACTAAAATTTTGTCAGTCTCCTCCTCTAGTGACACCATGTCTCTTGCACTTTTGTGCATTAATGTGACCGGCATGAGTCGTGAGCACAACTGACACCTGCGCAGTAGTTAATTTTTGAAGCTATGGGGGCGGGGCGGGGTGTCATTCGGCTACTGTACACTTTCGTGCAATTTTATCAACTTACGTTTTGGATGTTAAAATAGTAGCTTAATTTTGTTATTTCGTATTTGTTAAGTGTTTTTGTTTTAATATAGTTTTCAACACACTTGCTCATAAAGTGGCTCTATGGTCACCGCAATTAGGCACAGAATGACACCCATAATCAAACTGTGTCTTTTTCATTGCTATAACTCACTAGTGAGTTATACCACCCAGACCTCAATCCCATTGAAATGGCATGGGCTGCAATAAAAGGCTATGTTGGCAGTAAGAATGTGACCTGGAACGTTAGCCACTTAACGGTCTTGTTAAGGAAAAAGTTAATTTAATGGCAGCTAATGAATGGACAAAATTTTGTCAAAAAGTGAAGGAAAATGAGAAGGAGTATATAAAAAAACGATCACATAGTGGATGCAATGACAGAAGAATTTATAATTCACGTTGGTGACGATGACTCCGAGACCAATTCGGAGGATGAGGACAGTGACGATGTTGAGGAGATTAATGAGCCAGTGGCCTCTACCAGCACCAACTCAGCGTCTAGTTTTATGGAAGGCATATTACCTATTCCTCCAGATTGAGGCGAATTTAAATAATTTGAAAAATAAAGAAAAACAGTTATAAGTAGGTACTCAGATAATATTGTTTTATTGAGATTATTATATTTTATTCACGAAGGCCTACAACATTACTCTATCAAAGTAAAATTTCAAGTACACTAATATTTTCATTAGTTTGCATAGCTATCAATCATTTTGGTAAAAAACGGTACTGAATAAATTTGGCCAAAAGTGTACATGCGCGAGCTTACGTCATCTGTGCTCACGACTCGTGCCGCTTATTATAACAAGTAAAGATACCGGGTAAAACGGGGTAACTAGAGACTTAAGTTCCGTTGAAGCGTTTGAAGCTTGTGGGGAGCCATTTTGTCACTATAAAATGTACCGGGTAAAACGGGGTGAATAGTGCCTACTGGGTGAATAGAAATGGACGAAATACTGGAGAAAAGCATCCTTTTGCAGAGGTTAGATCGACTGACACAGAAGGTGAACAGTCACGGACTAAGGATACTTCCACTGCTACCAGCCAGGTAAAGTCTTACTCCAGTATTTCGACCATTTTTTTCTCTCTGGAGTCTCTATTCACCCAGTTTTACGTATCGTTAGAGCGTGTTTATCCTCCTCAACTCACAATGAGTAGATAGATAGATAGATATACTATACATCATTTATTCATAAAAAAAAACATTACATAGGTTGGTTAGTAATGCCTTAAAGCCTATGTTAGGTTTGTCTAGGCAATGAGTTCTCATCTATTTTACTTAGGATTTCTTATCACTGCTGTTGGTTAACATGTAATTTAACTTGCCTAAATATACACTTGCGAGCTTTAAACTGGAATCGCTTCAAGGGTTGTTCAAGACTAATTTTTACAATTTCTTTGCAGTGAACTATGAGTTAAGTTATGTTTTCCCTTACGCAGGATTTATTGGCGACGATAAATTTTGATTTAATGCACGATAATGTCCGCAGCCCTTATTCCTGACTTGAACCCAATCTGGCATATGTGGGACGAGCTAAAACAGCGGATACGAGGGAGAAATCCAGCTAATCCAGCTCCGGCGCCGATAGAAGCCGATAGATGCAACTTCGACCTATTGCAATAATTCCCAAAATTTAGGTAGCCATTTTAATTAATTTTAAATCTTGATATCACTTGAAAGGTAACAAAATTAACTTTCAAATGATATACCACAATCTATAGTTCATTGTACATAAATTGTAAAAAAATAGTTTTGATCAACTCGCGATGAAACGATTCCATTTTAAAGATCGCAAGTGTACATTGTAGGCCAATAGCTTATGTATAAAATATTCCTAGCTCTTATATAAACCATCTATAATGATAGCAGTCTTTAGCATGCATGCATTCACTAAACAACGACCGGAATGTTGCTACAGGTTCATTCATTCAGCGTGAAGCTCTAACACAATAAAATAAAGTAGACCTACTCTAACACAATAAAAGTCACAATGTTAACAAAAAATAATGTATTCAAATAAATTGTATCTCAAAAATCGCCACTATGTTGTGATCTCATGGTCTGAATTCGAATATAAATCAAATATCCACAAAACAATGAACCAAAGAAAAAGGCTCCTAGTCCAATAAATATAATAACAAGGTCTTTGATTAAATAAAAGTTATATTTTCCATATGGACCAGGGTACATCATACCGATTTCCATCAACGCTGGGAAGACTAGAGCCAACATTGTTGTGCATACGCTTCCAACAAATGCAACAAACGAGCCTTGGAAGGGCACGCAGTAACCTATGAAAACTGAAACAGGCAACGTGTTAAGTAGGTAACCTTCTGTTCTGTATCACAATTTCACGAATCCTATCTATTCTGTCCATTAGCACCCACTGCTGGGTATTCCATACACTTTTCTCTCCCGTTAAACGCGTAAGCATTAGAGCTAGATTTGAGTTGTAAACTCAAATCTAGCTCAATTTGAATTTACTCCGAGTGATTTTGAAGATTCTAAAACGATGATTTTTGGCTCTTTATCGCATAGATGTACAATGTACTATTTCACTTCTCTTGCACAAAAAGTATGTCACTTTAGCGTAATCCCTAGGGATCTGGTACAATTGCGCGAAGGACATTTGCGCGCAAAGACATTTACGCGAGAAGACATTTGCGCGAGTGGACATATGCACGAATGGACACTTGCGCGAAAATCACAAAACCCCTAATATCTCTCGAAATAGACGTCGCAGAGAGTTGCGGATTTCACCACTGTGTAGGTAGTTTTGCTCTCTTTCTTATGATATATATCAGTTTCCCCTACCCCTCCCACTTCCTTATGCATAACGAGAATCCTACTTAAACGTAGACGTTCGTAGCACGTGCTACGATAATGCTAGGAAGGAAAAATCACAAACTAATAATATCTCTCGAAATTGACGTAGCAGAGAGTGACAGATATCACTACTGTGTAGAAAATTTTATTCTCTTTCTCGTAATATATGTAACTTTCCCCTACCTCTCCCACTTACTTCCCCATAACGAGAAACATGCTTTAACGTAGACCTTCGTAGCACGCTCTACGATGCTACGATCGGCGTAGCATACAAAAGACTTCAACGCGCACGCACCTTCTTACTACACACAAAGTGTAATTTCGTAGACCAACGTAGCAAGTGCTACGATGGCTACGGGTGCACTGGCGGCGGCGCGTGACCACATTTAGAACTGCCAAGGAGTATTCAGTACATTTATTTATTTATTTATATTTATTGATTGACATTGGTGACTGGTCTTCTTTCAGATCTCTTTTCTTGAACATACGAGTAAGTGGAGTAACTTTTCACTCCACAATTCATTTTATAATTAACTAGCTGCTGCCCGCTGCTTCGCACGCGTTGATTCTATGGAAACGTTTAAAGGTGATTAGAATCAAACATTCCTATGTTTGATTGGGTTAGACTTACCTGTATGCAAAGTTTCAGCCTGATCCGTTCAGTAGTTTTGGCGTGAAGAGGTAACAACATCCATCCATCCAAACTTTCGCATTTATAATATTAGTGTAATTAATTTTTCATTAGTCTTAATTTTTTTTGTTGTTTTTTGTTTGTATGTATGATATACAAAAAATCCCGTATGTAGTTTTATTTTATCATAAACTAGCTGCTGCCCGCGGCTTCGCACGCGTTGTTTCTATGGAAACGCTTAAAGGTGATTTCTATCCCATGGGAACTGATTTATGGGATAAAAAGTCGCCTATGTTTTATTCCTGGCCTAGAATTATCTGTATGGAAAATTTCAGCCCGATCCGTTCAGTAGTTTTCGCGTGAAGAAGTAACAAACATCCATCCATCCATCCATCCAAACTTTCGCATTTATAATATTAGTGTGATTGAGCCCATGACTCCTTTCACGACTTTTCTGTAACTTTTATGACTTCAGATTAGGCCATCCACTCCCATCTTAAAAGCCATCCTGTACACAAGAGAAAAACTTGTATTTGTTGCATTCTTTTTTGGACGCGTAAGCAAGATAGAATTTGAAGTCTATTGTCTATAGAATACGAATATAAGAACATATTTGAAAACCCTGGTGGCGTCCATATTTTTATTAAAATGTTTACAATGGGTGTGGTTTTTACTAACCCGAGGATGTAGAATAACAGAGGTCATACTGCGAAAGTGTCTTTCGCGCAAGTGTCTTGACACCGAAATATCTATCTATGTAATGTATTGTATTGTGTATAACAGTTATCTAGTACAAGCTCTGCTTAGCTTGGGGTAGATGATGCAGTGCGAATTGTCAAGCATAAATTGCAATAAATTTTTTCGCTGCGGGCGATGGTCCGCCTGCGGCACAGGAAGTTGCGGGTTCGATTCCCGCCTTGGGACAAATGTTTGTACGATCTACAAATATTAGTTCCGAATGTTCCGGTAGTTTCTATGTATAAAAAAAAATATCTGTCTATGTAATGTAATAAATTATGTATATCAGTCATATAGTACCTATAACACAAGCTCTGCCTAGCTTGGGGCTAGATGATGCTGTGTTGATTGTCCAGCATTATTTATTTATACAGGGTGGTTTTTTGAGAAGTGCGGTGAATCGGAGAATCTCGTGGTTTTGGACTTGGCCATCACCGCCCTTCTCAAAAAACCACCCTGTATATTATTATTTATTTACTACTAGCGACCCGCCCCGGCTTCGCACGGGTGCAATAAAATACTATTATTACTAATATTATACATATAAACAAACATTCCTCTTCAATAACTCTATCTATTAAAAAAATCGCAGCAAAAGCCGTTGCGTAGTTTTAAAGATTTAAGCATACATAGGGACAGAGAAAGCGACTTTGTTTTATACTATGTAGTGATTATAAATAAATGTCTCACAAGTCAACACGACAAACAACGGCCTTGTTAGATTTTCCACAAACTGCAACACTTTAGCATCGTTGGCGTCGGTACGGTCATAATGGGAATCACTGGATTGTATAACTTCCATGACAATGGCTATAGCAGGATGGCATTGTATCGGGTACGCAAAGGCTATAGCGATCACGTATAGACCAATAGCAACTATTACTGAACTGAAAGGAAGAAAAAACATTCTTATTTTGTGCATCAACCAAAATCACACAGCCTAAAACGTAGGCAAAATTTCAGCCCGATCCGTTCAGTAGTTTTGGCGAGAAGAGGTAACAAACATCCATCCATGGATGGATGGACATCTAAACATTTAAACTTCACATCATATCACACTAATATTATAAATGCGAAAGTTTGGATGGATGGATACATGGATGGATGTTTGTTACCTCTTCACGCCAAAACTACTGAACGGATCAGGCTGAAATTTTGCATACAGGTAAGTCTAACCCTGGAATCGAACATAGGTGACTTTTTATCCTACTAGTTTCTGCCCGCGGCTTCGCACGCGTTGTTTCTATGGAAACGTTTTGAGGTTATTTCTATCCCATGGGAACTGATGTATGGGATAAAAAGTCGCCTATGTTTCATTCTAGGGTTAGACTTACCTGTATGCAAAATTTCAGCCGTTCAGTAGTTTTGGCGTGAAGAGGTAACAAATATCCATCCATCTATCCATCCATCCATCCAAACTTTCGCATTTATAATATTAGTGTGATAAACCCACTGAGTTAGAATCAGTTATACCTATATATCGATGGATAAATCAGTTCTCATGCGATAGAAATAACCCCAAAACGTTTCCATAGAAACAACGCGTGCGAAGCCGCGGGCAGAAGCTAGTTTATTAGTATGATTACTGTCGAGGTCTGTAGTGGGTGGATTGCTGGGCGCGATGATGCTAGCCTAGCTTGAAGGCCGACACCGTAGCAGGCTTAGCTTGAGGCCATCATAGCTTGGCCAGCAACGAACCAAGGCAGTATACTTTACTCAAATAATGGAGTAATTTATTAAAATAATAACTTTCATAATCATTTCATGAAAGTTATTAGGAAAGCGATAAGGGAAATTGCAAAAGTTTAACGGCTGTAAAATAATAGTATGTACTATACTTATATTTTTTTTTAATGGAGTAATAATAACAAAAACTACGGTACCTATAGGTACTTAAAGTTAGGTCACTGTGCTGCAAATAAACATTAAATAAATATTATAAGTAATAATTTATTGACATCACCTTTAAAAATCTTTGAGCTGAAATCATTATATACGATCGAAGGACTAAAAACTACTGGTACTAAAACATCAAATCTTCTTAATTTTTTAAATTTTGTTCGTTTCTAATGGTTTGAAAGAGGTAATATAGGTATCTCGAAATCGCATTCGTTACCTACCTCCTTGGTTTATAGGTTCAGTCGACGAAGGATGGAAAGGTCGAAAGCAAAAAGTTAGACTTCGGAACTTTGTTTGGACTACTTAGGAGACAATCATACAAAAGTCTCCGAACCTGTGAGGTGAACGAGTACGTGAGCTCTAGGAGGGGAGCACGAAGGTCACGTTTTTAGTTTTTTGCTTACATCGTAAACGTTATCGAAATGGTACGTGGCATTACATTGCTGGCGCCTTCTCGAGTAAGCCGCAGTGGTCGACTTTGCTCAAAGAAGGATGTCAAAATAATAGCCAGATTATGAGCAATATTGTGTAAAATAAACAATGACTTCATAAAACTCTACGTATTGGTTTATGCGGCGCGTGCCAGCAACTAACATCGTCATAAATTACAGCCCTTTTATACAAAACTATTATAAAACATATAGTAGGTAGGTACCTACATAGGTATAGTACTAAAACCTTCCTCATTATACCTAACTTTATTACTTACTTCATTGGTTTTTACTAATGCACGAAATGATTAATGAGTCATTAATCATTTCGTGCATAGGAAAAAACCAATGAAGTATTAAAGTATGTAAAGTATGTATATATAAGTATGTAAAGTATGAACTATTAAAGTTAGGTACTAAAGAACTAACTAGAATAGGGTACGGAAAAATCTTATTAATACGTCAACCAGCTCATCAGAACGTGCTCGTCTACTCGCCGTTTCCGAGTGGGAATGGGGCCTAATGCGCCAAAAGCGTAGAAGTCGGAGCGGAGTTGTAGCGATGTCGAAGTCGAAGTTGAGCGGATAACTTTTTTCGTATTGTGCCAACCAATAGACGTTAACGGATACGCTGAACGAGCAGCGCAGCTCAACGGTTAGTTAGAGAGCCAGATAGAAAAAAATATCTATTATCTTTCAAATTATTGTACAATTACATTGAAATTAAAATATTTAGAAAAGTAAATACTACTTAAAAATATTTTTAGAATAATTATTGACGTGAAGGAGTACAAAAACACTTAGTAAATAGAAAAAATCTAGATGTTTTCCGAAGTCTCATTATATCGATTTTTGACACCTTCAATCGTAAAACCTTTAACGTTTCATTACGTTTATTTTGATAGACAAGAGATAATTGAAGCTAAATTGTATTTTTTAAATATGCTTAGAATCCAAAGTGGAAAAACCAAAGTTATCGACATAGCTCAAAGAATTAGCAAGCTGAAGTAGCAGTGGGTCGGCCATATCTCGCGAAAAACCGACAACCGCTGGAGTAAACGTGTTCTTGAATGGAGACCACGACTCGGCAAACGTAGTGTAGGACGCCCTCCGGCCAGGTGGGATGACGATCTGCGAAAGACTGCAGGCAGATGCTGGATGCGGCGAGCTGAAGACAGGGCGCTATGGCGCTCATTAGGGGAGGCCTATGTCCAGCAGTGGACTAATATATAGGATGGTGGTGATGATGGTGATGCTAAGAATACTTTTTTAAATATTTATTTCCCTAAGAACAGTGACAGAGACCTCGGTTGGGATACACAATGGCTGAGGTTTCATCCAATACCATTTTATAGATTTTATCCAAAATCTGTCTTGGTTTTGTACCAATGTCAAAAATATGAGCACGTTCGAATAAATCACTCCACAGCCATAATCGAGCCATTAGTCTCAGAAACCTAGTTGTACACACTTTATAACACATAATCATCGTAATCGTCATCAACCTATGTTAGTCCACTGCTGGACATAGGCCTCCCCTAATGATATAATACAAATCTACAAACTAATTTATAATTATTTATAGATATCAAAATATGAAAAACTAAATAATATCGTAAGTACATAATAGATAGAAGTTTTGCAGTAGTTACTATTTATAGACTCTTGTTCAGCTGCTTATTTGGCAGATATTAGCAGCTCAACTCCACGTCAATTGGCTTCAGCAATACGAAATTTCATACGAATGCGAGGAGCATAAACGCTAAGCTGCGCGGATAAGTGCAACTTCTCGCGCGCTGCTAAGTGGCCAGCGTAATACGAATCGTCCTTATCCGCGCTATTATTCGACTACGCTTCGACTGCTTAAAGTGGCGCATTAGGGGACTTCGGTTACATATTCTGCCTTCCAAAAATCTAGGTACCCTTTTAGCTGTGCTTTTAGATAATAACTCATTTCGGGTTGCCACCCTTAGGTTAGGTTCTTCTTGCCTAGTTGCACACCGTTGTCAGTGTGGTGAAACCGTCGTTAAGTTTGGTCACCATGCACTGGCATGTGTCTCTAGTGCTGGACGTGTGTCCCGTCATGGTTCAATTAATGACATCATCCGTCGGGCTTTTACCAGCGTCAGTGTGGCAGCTACCCTCGAACCACGTGGCCTTATGCGAGATGATGGTAAAAGACCTGACGGTATGACTCTGATTCCATGGAAGATGGGTCGGCCTTTAGT
This sequence comes from Eupithecia subfuscata, assembly GCA_963564075.1. NCBI lineage: Eukaryota > Metazoa > Arthropoda > Insecta > Lepidoptera > Geometridae > Eupithecia > Eupithecia subfuscata. The sequence goes on from OY751114.1 coordinate 11,346,411, forward strand.
TTGGGATGCCACGTGTGAAGATACCCTAGCCCTAGCGCCATCACATCTTGCAGCGACATCGGTAAGGGCCGGTTCTGCAGCAACATCAGCGGAGTCTCTTAAACGGCGAAAATACGCTAACCATGACCGAGGTTACTTATTTGAGCCGTTTGGGGTTGAAACCCTTGGTCCTTGGGGTCCTGGGGCACACGCAATTTATAAAGATCTTACCAAACTTCTTATAGAGTCCACCGGTGATCGGAATGCTGGCTTTCATTTCGGTCAACGAATTAGCATTGCCATTCAATGTGGCAGTGCTGCTAGCATTCTGGGCACTCTGCCTTCTGGTGACGGCTTAGATTTTTAAGAAATAGATATACCATGATATACTTACTTGTATATACTAGATGTTATTGTTTTATTCTGTTAATGTAATGTTCTACGAGTATGTGCTAGATAAATTCATAAAGGTACTAAAGGTACCTACCATATAAAAATCTGTTCGGTAATTTTTGAGTTTATCGCGTCTAGACAGACAGATAGACAGACGCGGCGAGGGGCTCTGTTTTATTATAATATTTAGAGATGATGAGTGTCTAGGTAAATGTTAAAAAAAAACCTACGTGTTGTCAAACGGCAATGATCTAAGCATGTTCTCTTCCATGGTGCCGTAAGACCAGTAACCTATGACCCCAAAGATAACCGTCGTGCACATAGGCACAAATAGGCCTATATTGATGATTCCATACCGTGCAATCATTATCCGTGGGTTTTTCAAACCTTTGTCAAGGCTTAGGACCTGGAAATAGTAAACAAAGTCGACAGTTAGTGGAAAAATACAAGGACAGATTTGACACCTCACCTAGGTGTTGCAATTATCTAAAGCAACCAGATCGCTGGCGGTGGCGGCCGGTACAATTAGCATTGTATTTTCTTTTATATTGTGTAACCTTTATTATAGCGGTGGGTTGCACACGAATTCCTGGCGAGGATTGTGCGAGGCGCTCATTCGCTCAAAGAGTCGGCACACTGCTAGCACGATTGTGTTGTGTGGCCGCCGTCGCCGCCACCGTTGGGAACACACTTGACTGTGCTACCTGTGTCCTGCTCGCACGCGCGGAGAGCGACGCGAGTGAGCGAGACGCCTTTGGCACACTGTGCTGTTCTCGGCAAACAGCACAATGCATTGTGCCATTAGTATCCCGCTCACTCCAGTGGCGCGCTGCGCGATTGAGCGGGACGCAGATAGCACGATGACGTTTCACCTCGCGAGGCCCTCGCGCCTCGCCTCAATCGTTGCAGCACGATTTTCAAAATCGTGCGACAGCCTCTTTTGTTCAAGTGTGCAGATACAATTGTGTTAGCACACGTGCTGAGGACTCACCTTTACTTTATTATGAGATTGAGGGAATAGAGAGTGCACCTTTGTTTGCGCACACACTATAATATGTCCTGTGCATTAAAGCTAGTCTATGTTTAAGCTGGCCGCCGTAGTAGCCGAAGCTAGTGACTCTATTTGACGCGACATCCGCATTTTCCATACAATTTGGTACTTACAGCATCTTTACCGTGCGGACAAGTTATGAACATTCATAATCAGGGCCTAATTTAAGTTTATACTAAATGTGTGTAATGTAATTTGTATTTTTCTTAATAATAACTAAATAACCTAAAAATAAATTCGAAATAATAAATCTAGCTAACCACACCGAGTGCACTCTGATTGAAAAGAAAAGATCCAAAAGCAAACACCAAAGGAATTGGCCTCGTACTGATCTTTATGACATCGTTCCGAGGCATTATGAATAGGTGGTAGAATACTATGCCCAATCCACACAAATTAAACACGGTACCTGAAAAAACAAATAAATATTATAAGCAACATAATAGATTCAGGCGTTACTTTGCGGAAATCCATTATATAATATTAGGATAAAACAAAATTTAGTAACAATTCCGCGCAAAATCTTCTCTGATAAGCTCCAACAAATTCATATTGTAATTGGTGTGGTCTTTCCCTTACAGGGCGGGCGGTACACACGGATTAAATTTTGTTGGAGCTTATTAGAGAAGAGACGACTTATTTTTGATGAGTTTTTTTTGTAATTGGTGTGATCTTTTCTTTTATAGGGCGGGCGGTACACACGGATTAAATTTTGTTGGAGCTTATCAGAGAAGATTTTGCGCGGAATTGTTACTAAATATTGTTTTATCCTAATATTATAAGCAACAACAATAGTGCCGTGTGGTGCCGCCTTAGAATTTACACTAAACTATTCCCGTAGGTGTCATAAGAGGCGACTATGGTATATTTGCCTATTGAGGTTAAGTGTACGCTAGCCTACATGCAAACGTTCATTCACGTTAAGTGTGTAGGTTGTAGCTGTAAATAGATAATGTTTCGGTATTATTTTGTTTGTATGGATTCGAGATAGGTTTCGAAACCCTTATGGTCTCGCTTTGTCTGTACCATATTCTCTCTTTAATATCTCAGCAACTACCACAGCTATTAACTTAAAATTAAAAACAAACTTAAGAAGGCTACGAACCTCTCCCAAATCTCAGCGGCCGGCCCATGAGGATTTGTTGTTGTTTCATGTCGAATGAAATGGGGCGCGTTATGAGTGAGAAAGCGCGTCTAACCATCAAATGCAAAGCTGTGGCTGTGTGTGTAGGGTAGCGGTTGCAGAAATTAGAAGGAATTTCACCATTTTTGATATTTTTTCGTACTTTCCGATTCATTTTTAATAAGCGACTGATTTCAGAAATATTTTTGATTACTTCTAATGTTGAATATATTTAGGAGGTTTGCAGCGCGACAGATTTTCGAATAAAGGTGTCTATCATGCATAAAGCTTGAAAATGCCTCGATTTGTTGCTCAAAATATGGCAAATTAGTTTCGCTCTCATTTAAAGATTATAATGTTTTTTGAAAAACTGAAACGCTTGAAACAGCTATTTCTTATCCGGTTATGTATACAAAATTTCATTTAAGCCGGACATGTAGTTTCCAAATGAATCGAAAAGTACGTTTGTATGGGGGCTAAGGTATCCGCACCGTTCTTAAGAGGTGTCAAGGGACACCCGGATGGAACGAAGTTCCTTTCAATTAATAGTGGGCGTGGGAGTCACAGCACACAGTCCCCCTATACTAGACACATGCCCCCCGTCATCAAATAAGTAATCCTCACCCTCTTTTTAGTCGAAAACGATACCCATATCAGATTTTTTGGTGGGGGGAGGGGGTTCCGGGGGGGGGGGCACGCGGGGGTCACGTAATCCGACACACGCCCTCCGTCATCAAATAAGTAATCCTCACCCTCTTGTTAGTCGAAAACGATACCCATATCAGATTTTTTGGTGGGGGGAGGGGGTTCCGGGGGGGGGGCACGCGGGGGTTACGCAATCCGACACACGCCCCCCGTCATCAAATAAGTAATCCTCACCCTCTTGTTAGTCGAAAACGATACCCATATCAGATTTTTTGGTGGGGGGAGGGGGTTCCGGGGGCTGGGGGCGTGGGGCTTTGTCGCATTGCTCCCCCCGGGTTCAGGGGAGGGGGTTCCGGGGGGCACGCGGGGGTCACGCAATCCGACACATGCCTGCCGTCATCAAATTCGTAATCCTTACGTTTTCGACTAACATGGGGGCATGTTAGTCGAAAACGTTCGAATCGAAGCGCACCTCGGCTCAACTCGGCTGCGGTCGTCGCTTCGGGTCGCTTCGGTTCTCTTCGTCAAAATGTGTCGTTACAACTTTTCGTGACAATTTTTTCCGTCTAGCCCCCTTTCACAACGCGCGCTAAGGAACTTCGTTCCAATAAAAAATAAACTTGAAATTACCTATGTATATTATTGTCAAATTAAAAAAACGGGAAGTACCTTATAGGTTTTGATCCATGGCGAGAAACAAAAGTATTTTTTTTTGTAAATAAACTACAAATTTACTGTTTTAGGATTTTTTTTATTTATTTGTGCTATAAGACCTTGCTGCTCGCCAAATTACATGATTCTAGGTCAACGGGTCCCTTTAGGTTTTGTGTGCATGTGATTCCCTTTAAAATTACAAAATATTCGGATATAAACGCCTGTTACTTTTGAGTGCGTGGACTTAGAAGTTTTATTTATACCGGGGTCCAAGAAGTTATAGACTTGAGTATTTGATGTTAATTTCAACTCGATACCTCCACGCGTTCCTGAGAAAACGGGGTTGACAGACAGATAGGTAGACAGACGGACAACAAGGTGATCCTATAAGGGTTCCTTTTTTCCGAGGTACGGAACCCTAAAAAGGCGTGCGAAGCTGCGGGCGGAATCTAGTAATATAATAACTAAACTATTTACGCATAGTGCGGTGGTAAACCTGGCTTAGGGCTTAGGGCTAATAACTTGGAAATTAACCTAAAAAAGACAAAAATTATGCAATTCAGAACAAGACAGAGACCCCCCTTAGACCTAAGTAATTTGACTAGAATTTTGCACATAGAACAATGCAACGAATTTAAATTATTAGGCGTTACATTAGATACGCATCTAAACTGGAAGAGTTATATTGACACGCTAAAGAATAAACTTTCAAGGTTTACCTACGCCCTTAGTATTTTAAAACGTAATACTGACTATCAAACCGCCCTGTCAGCATATTACGCTAATGCCTATTCTTGGCTTAATTACTCAATTGTTATGTGGGGAAACAGTGTTGACTTCAACGATATCTTTATCAAACAAAAAAAACTGATTAGAATATTAGCCAACATAAAACAAAGACAAAGCTGTAGGCCGCACTTTCAAACTCTAAAAATATTAACCTTGCCCTGTATATACATAATGCAAATGACCTTATTCGTAAAAAAATATCGACATTTTTTTCAATCAAAATCTGAACGCTTTACCAACTACAACAGACGAAACGAAAATAAACTAATTCTACCTTCGACTACCCTTACACAATACAGCAAAGGACCTTACTCACGATTAGTAAATATCTATAATAAAATACCGAGCTCAATCAAAGATCTTAAAAAAGATTCGGCTTTTCGTAACAGACTCAAAGAATACCTTATTTCTAAATGTTATTACTCCGTTGACGAATTTTTAAATGATAAATCTAACCCATAATTATTTGACTACCTGCGTAATAAATTGACATACCTACCTACCCAGTTATTACTAATACAATTTTTTGATTCTTGTAGCTCACAATGTTTATATTCTACGACTATGTTCCTAGCAAGAAATAGATTGTGTAACTACCTGTATTATTATAACTCTTTACATCATTTGCTGCGCCCTTACAGGGTACATGTACTTACATATAAGCTAATTACCACCTAAGCAGAAACTGTATTATCGTATATGTATGCAATAAATAAATCTGAATCTGAATCTGAACCTGCCGTACCAACACGTACTGAAACTGAAATGTCGGGAAAAGGTTCTCCTTTTCCCGACATTTCAGTTTCAGTACTTTCAATTTCAAACTTACCAATCAATGAAATATAACTGACGATCTTTAAATTTTTCATCCAGAACTCCAGAAATATGTAGGGGAGTATCAGAGCCAAAAGAGCGGGTCTATTAGTCTCCCAATCCATCATCTGAAATATTTATTCATCATCATCAGCCTATATTAGTCCACTGCTGGACATAGGCCTCCCCTAATGAGCGCCAAAGCGCCCTGTCTTCAGCTTGCCGCATCCAGCATCTGTCTGCAGTCTTTCGCAGATCGTCATCCCACCTGGCCGGAGGGCGTCCTACACTACGTACGCCGAGTCGTGGTTTCCACTCAAGAACACGTTTACCCCAGCGGATGTCGGTTCTTCGTGAGATATGGCTGGCCCACGGCCACTTCAGCTTGCTAATTCTTTGTGCTATGTCGATAACTTTGGTTCTCTGTCGGATGTATTCGTTACGAATCCTATCCTTCAGAGAAACTCCGAGCATAGCTCTTTCCATAGCTCGCTGAGCGACTTTGAACTGGTGGACCAGCCGTACCGTGAGTGTCGATGAAATATTTATTATAAAAGTATAGACAAACTTATAAGAGGTTTTATGTTGAAGCACCTATTGATTTTAGGTCTTATTTCAGAAAATCAGTGTTTAAAATTATTTATTTGAAGATGAAAAGTGTAACGTATGATACCATTTTGAACTTTAAGTTAACTGCGCCAACTTTTAACCGAACATGCCATTATTTTTTTCAAAAAATGTGGGTTTTGTTTGAATTTTGCACTTCATTAAATGAATGAGTTATTTGAGTTTGTAATACAAAAGTAAAAATTATAAAATATTGTCATCTGTAGTCACAGCATCGAAAAGATTGACGCCGGACTGACAATTTATGATTTTCAATAAAACGTCTATAACTCGGAAACCATTGAAGATTGACCCATAATTTTGTGTTTTTGGAACGAAGTTCCTTGTTTTTGGAACGAAGTTCCTTATCGCGCGTTGCGAAAGGGGGCTAGACGGAAAAAATTAAGACCAAAAGTTGTAACGACACTTTTTGCTTTCGACACTTTTTGCTATAGTTGTAAGCGGTGCGGCGTGCGCGTGTTTCTCTGTCTGTCTCTCTCTCTCTTATAGAAAGCAAGCCAGTTATTTTCGTTTCGTCTTTCTATTTCGCATTGAACAGTGTGGTGTCGCGACGGTTATTTTTGTTGAGTGTATACAGGTTTTTGTCTCCCGTTTTCTGCTTGACGTTGAGTTCCGTTTCGGGACACCCTAATCTCGTGCACACAAATTCTACGAGTTTTACGCCTTTTCAAAGTTAAAGTCCACAATAATATTGCTTCCTCCTCTGACTTTGTTAACGACAAATTTACACTTTAATTACTCGAAAAACGTAAGATTACATGATAAATTGAAAACAAAATAATTCAAATCGAAATATAATTGTACGAGTATAATTAACAAATAAATAAGTTAATAAAGTTAATATTTAATAATAGTTTGAGAAAGTTGTAAAATCCTCTTTAAATTAAATGCGTAGTAGCCTATTTATTACTAATTTAAGAGAACTTATATGTACATATACCTGAGTACAACTTTGCCATTTGACTTTTTTCCATAGGACTTGTAGTTTTGTCGGAAATCGAGATACACCGTTTTTTACCCTTAAAACTCACCCCCTTCCCCTTCCCGACCTCAGATTGCCCGTAAATTATTTTTGGCTGATTGATGGCCTATTCAATGGGAATGGGAGATTTTAGCATAATCGCCGCACAGCTGTTTTCGCCTCTGTGCGTTTTCCGTGTTTTTGCGGTTTTTTTTATGTTGTATACATGCATGCATGCAAACATGATACCCACATCTCCGCTCGGTGGTATCCACAGAAGCGGAGAGGAGACGAGATGTGAGATTACCGAATTTCTATTAGTTGTTTTATACAAATCACCTGTCCTTTCGTCTTGTGTCCGCTTTGGGCCAAATTTGATATGAGTCTAGTAGCGTATTGCTGACGTTTCGCCTTCATACTTTTGCGTTCGCCGTGCGGCTTGGTCAAATAATTAAGTGTGAAAATGTAAATTATGATGGAAGTATTAAATGAATAGGTACGTACATCTCGCAATCCGTCCGACGTAAAAAGTACGAATACCGTGCAAATTCCCAGCTGGCTAAGAATCATAAATATTGCAATTAACGTACTGCAAATAAATAAACATAAACATTTATTTATTCATTTAATTTATCACTATAGTAGGTTGCAATGTACATAATATTAACAACTTAACTGTCCCCATACAATGAAATATACATCTATACACCCATTATTCATTGTCCATTATTTTTTATTTTCTGTTAAGCTAAATAACATTCACATTATCTGATAAAAATCATATTTCATGAAAATATCTATTGTTTTCATTATTGTTATTTTTTATCTTATGGACGCGGGATAAAAAAAAATATCCCAATTGCATCAACAAATGAGTCACAGATGACTCGTGGACTTATTCCAAATGTTCGTGAGTCTTATGTCACTCATTGGACAGTTAAGTTGTTAAGGTAAACATGTGTAGGGTTAGAAGAAAATTAATAATAATAAGAAATAAAACGTCAAGTGCGAGTCGGACTCGCGCACTAAGGGTTCCGTTTAATTGTAAGACCTTGTTTCTTGCCAAATATTATGATTCTAAGTCAACATGAAGTAGGTACCCTGTATATTTTGGTCGAGGGAGATAATCAAAACTTATTTTTTTTAGTTAATAAACCAGAAATTTACGGTTTTCATATTTTTATCGTTATTTGTGATAATGATGATGATGATTTGTACTTCTTACCAAATTTTATGATTCTAGGTAAACGAGAAGTACCCTATAGGTTTTAAATAAAATAAAATAAAGTAAAAAGATTTTATTTCAGACAATGTAGTCCATAGATTTACGAGATACAAAGACGAGAAAAAATAAAATAAAACAACAATCAGACACGAGAAATATGAAAGAGGAACCAGCTGACCTGAGGATAATCAATGCGGGAAGTATTTTCCTTCATTGATCACCCTCCCCACAAAGTACTTCCAGAGTGGAGAAGATAGTCCCTCTGCCACAGTCCCTAGGATGCTGTTGCGACTGTCCCGTATTCTGCGCATCAGGGATGCAGTTTTTTTGCGCACGATGGCATGAAAACCATCAGTGTGGTACTGCGCAAACTTTTCCGATGCGCTGCAGAATCGGGGCAGTCGCAGCATCATCCTAAAAATATTATTATATTGGACTCGTAGGGCGTCCATCGATCTTTTGGTGTGCCGGACCCACAGACTTTCCGTGTAAAAGCTCTGACAGTATGCTTTAAAAAGCGTGACTTTAACTTCTTCAGTACAACGGGAAAATCTGCGAGCCAGCATGTTACCTCTGACCGATAGAGCCCTACGCTCCCTTTCAATATCTTCATCATCTTTAAGGTCGTCGGCAACTATGTGTCCCAGATATTTAAACTTGGACACCCGATTGATGTCCAGGCCATTCAGAGTAATTTTAAGTTTATTATCGGGACATTTACCGGCGGCCTTAAAGACCATGTACTCAGATTTGTTGGCATTGTATATGAGCCCATGCTGAGCAGCATAGGCTTCACATATTTTTAAAAGCTCTCTTATTCCACCTACCGTCGGGCTCAACAGCACCATATCATCGGCATAACTGATATTATTTATGCTGACACCATTCATGCGGCAGCCGATACGTATACTGCTGAGCCCGCCGATAAGTTCGTCCACATATAAATTGAAGAGCTTGGGAGACGTCAGCCCCCCCTGCCTCACCCCGCTCTCCAGCCTATATACTTCCGATAGAGAGCCAGCCCATTTTACAACATTAACTTGGTTATCGTACCAATGCTTGAATATTCTTAGGACTTCAACCGGTAGACCCCTGTTCCTCAACTTTCTCCACAGCACATCATATGACACAAGGTCAAACGCTTTAGAAAGGTCAAGGAAACAGGCGTATACCGGCGTCCTGCGGTCTGTATAATACTGGATGGTGTTCTTGAGGCTTATGATTGCGCTTTCGGTCGATAGTCCAGGCCGAAACCCAAACTGAGCGTCATGAAAATTTAAATATTTATCTATATAAGCATCAAGGACACCATCCAGCATTTTAGCAATAATGGTAGCCAAAGAAATAGGTCTATAGTTTTTCAAATCCGAGACATCCCCATTTCTGTTTTTCACAATGGGCACCACTATTGTTTTCATCAACTCTAGTGGTAGGTGAGAATGACTAATGCACATTGTGAAAAACATAGCCAGAACATTTGGAAGAACATTTGGTTTTGGTCTATTGTAAGAATTAAAAGTATTTTTTTTAGGTGAATAAACTACAAATTTACGGTTTTAGGATTTTTTCCTTTACTTGTGCTATAAGACCTTGCTTCTTGCCAAATTTTATGATTCTTCGTCAAAGAAAAGTATCCTATAGGTTTTGGTCCACGGCGAGAATCAAAAGTATTTTTTTTTTGTGAATAAACTACAAATTTATGTTTTTCGGATTTTTCCCTTTACTTGTGCTATAAGACCTTGCTGCTCACCAAATTTCATGATTCTAGGTCTACGGGAAGTACCCTATAGGTTTTGGGTGCATGTGATTCCCTAGGAAATTTCAAAATTTTCGGACATAAACGTCTGTAACTTTTGAGTGCGTTGACTTAGAAGTTTAATTTATATCACGGCTTCAAGAGGTTACGGACTTGAGTATTTGATGTTAATTTCAACTCGATACCTCCACGCGTTCCTGAGAAAAGAGGGTTGACAGACGGACAGACAGACAAACAGACAGACAGACGGACAACAAAGTGATCCTATAAGGGTTCCTTTTTTCCTTTTGAGGTACAGAACCCTAAAAAATATAAAAAGAAAATAAAACGAATTACCTATTCTATGTCTACGACTAAGTATTATTTATTTGGTATGTATGACATCAGTACCAGAACCTAAGTAAGGTAACAGTCCGTTAGCAGTTTCTCTTTATGCCTGTATCTCATTCTGATCTAATTGGCTCTGGCGTTGGACAGCTGCCTGTCCAACAAGAAGCTGCCGTTAGACCCAACCAATAATACCGGATACCAGCAGATCCTGTTTATGGTTATTTTGATACTTACCTTATTTATTAAAATTGCTCTAGCTGTTTTGATATTTGTATAAAGAAAAGTGCTAGCATAGAAACCATCGAAAAACATAATTCGCGGGTGAACAAAAATCATGAGTCAATTCCTGAGAAAATCATCAATTCCATCGCCTCTCCTATAACTCTAAGGTTTGCTGGAAGAAAACTCTTTTTCAGGGTTAAGCTCGCCTATGTACATATCCTATTAAATAAGTTCATCGTTTGTATAAATTGTGTGTACAATAAAGAATTAAAGAATGAGTACTCACGGACCACAATGACCAATAGGTCGTAAAATCTTCGGACCATGAAGTAGGGCCAGCCGGAATCCATATCTATACGATATGTGCGGAATTCTCAAGAGTGAGCAGATGTCGTTTAAAATATTTAACTGGAACAAATAAATAAGATCTAATAATAAGATATAATCTGGCACAGCGCATCAGCATTGCCATACAGCGTGGCAATGCAGCCAGCGTCTTAGGGACGCTTCCGACTGGTGTGGTGTTGTTATGGATCAGTTGAGCTACCTGTAAACTGTTTGCAACAGCCAGCAGTTAGCTCAATTGTTTCAATTGTAAATACTAGTATAATTTTCTTTGTGAATAAAGACTATTCTTTTAATAAATATTAACACAAACGTAATCAACCTCATCATTTAACAACATTTAATCTGTGCCTTTACCTACCTACCCTTCTTCACCTCACCTCAACCTTAACAGCGTCCACTGCTGGACGCAGGCTCCCCCTGATAAGCGCCTTATTGCCTTATTGGCGCCTTATCTCATGGAGGGTAATGCCCATAATCCCCACGCTGGGCATCCGGGTTGAGGATCGCAGTTCGGTGGCAGAATTGTTTTGCAGGGAGCGCTGCTGCCCGCTCCCGGTGGATATCCCTTAGTCGCCTCTTACGACACACGCGGGAAGAATTGTGGTGGTAGAATTCTAAGCCGGCACCACACAAAAACCTACCTACCTACTTCAAATCATACCAATATTTTAAATACGAAAGTAAAGAAAGTTTGTTGATCTGTTCACGAATAAACTGGAACCTAGATTGCGCTTATCCAGGAAAAGGACATAGGCTAAAACCAATCTTGAAGTGCCCACTGGATGTGGACAACGTCGCAGTCAACAAGCACGCAGCTTACCAAAGTCACATGTGTGTGGATAAGCAAGAAGCACATTGCAAGTGCGAGGATTGGTCCAAAAATGAGGCCAGCCTGGCTGATTGCAAGGGGAGCGGCCAATACGCCAGCACCCAGCTCGCTCCTCAGGAGGTTTAAATATGCCATCCATACCCTGATAGAAAATAATCTGCTGTTATGTTGTCTACACACCAAAGTCCCTGGGCCGCCGCTGACGATATGATTAACTAAACACTCGCTACCTACAATATTCAGACACTGGAGTCAATTCAGATGTCGCCTAAATTAAACAAAAATAATTTGACGCCACTAAAAATGTTGCCGCACCTTTCATAATGATCGAATTCAAAAAATAATAAGGATAGCATCATTTTTAATGCTACCAAATGATTTATGTTTAATTTTGGTGTGATTTCAGATGACGCCAAAACTGAACTTTAATATAAATAAATAATGCTGGACAATTTACACAGCGTTATCTAGCCCCAAGCTAAGCAGAGCTTGTGTTATATATAATTGTGTTATTAATATGAACTTGAACATAAAAATGTTGCCGTCCCTTTCTTATCGATCGAAATAAAAAAGATTGCATAATTTTTAGTGCTGTCAATTAGTTTAGTTTAGCGTCATTTGAATTGATACCACTAAAATGGTTACCTACTATAACGCTGACGATTTGCGACCGATTTCAAAGCCAGGCGAGGATGCGGCGAGCTCGCAGTGACGACGACGCCTCGGGCACGCAGAGAACTCGCCGCTATTAGCAATTGCAGCTCGCTGTGCACTTGCCTTGAAATCACCACTGCGGACCCATCATACCCCTGGCCATACCCTTGGGGGTATGGTGGGACGAAAGCATACCACTACAGTAGAGTTGGGAATTGAAAATCACTCGTATATCGTCAGCGTGATAAGGTTCTTGCCTCTTAGTAACTGCTATAATACTTCTTTGCTGAAATGTAGCACCAACCTGCCGAGCTACTGTTGCTGACTTCAGTGTGTAGACCCCGTTACTATAGTTAAGACTATACAAAATATAAATAAAAGTTCCCTCGCAATCTCTGTCTAAACGCGGTAAACTCAAAAACTACCGTACGGATTTTCATACGGATTCAGATCGTACAAAATTTGGCCCGAGGCGGGAATCGAACTCGTAACCTCCTGCGTCGCAGCCGAACTTTCACCCGCTGCGCCACTGAGGTCGGCAATTAAAATGTAATTCGTTAGTACCTAACTTCGTTATAATGGCCCAAAGGACTACTTTTTGAAGGCCACATGTCAGCCGAGGATGTTATACACCCTGATAGTTGAGGTACTGGCCAGGACAATTTAACTTAGGTAAGTAGGTACTTGGTTATGTTGATCTTTGCTTTAATGTAGATATTACAGTACTGAGTACGTATTCTGTCTTATTTACTGGATTGGTTGACGAGGATTACGGTGATCTCGTGGGTCAAAATCATCTATGGAGACGATTGAGAGATCTCGCGCAAATACCGCTTTCCTAATGTCAATATGATGTTCGTCATCACCAATTGGGGTTAGCATAAATTTGCTGACAGCTTCGAAAGCGGCCCTGTAATGTAAAAAACATGGTGGAAAACAAGTAGAAAATGAAATAGATTCAAATTCAATAATGATCAGTAATATTGATAGAATTGTGGTATGAACGTACATTATGATTGAATTGAATTATAATCTATAATATTTTGATAAAATTAGATTCACATTTCGTCTATTTTGCTTATTCTGGCCAAAGAGAATACAATTGTTCTTCTTCTTTTCTTCTTCTTTTATTTCTTTTGGCTCCGCATCATGGTTTATCAAATTATCACAATTCTGCCAATGTCAGTTTTCGATGAGCGGTTTTCGATTTGCATTTTTATAAAGAAAAAAATTAGTTCCAAATATCTCGATAGGTGGCAGGGCGTCAACTAAAAATTAGGGTATATCAATGACAAATGAAATGAAAACAACCGTAGACGTCAAAATGTACCGATTTGGAAAATTCTTTCAATAGTGTTCGCTGATCTGTAGCCTTATTACACTAATAAACGCACGCGCGCTACGCACGCAAACGCAAGCGCGTGCGTTTGCGAGAGTTTATGCTAATTTACGCGCGTTTATTTATTTGGTTCAGCTTCTCACTCATTGAATGAATAAATAAAAGATCACAGTGTCAATTGTCAAATTATTATGCTGTCAAAGTACTTGCAGTATGAATTGTCAACTTCAATGAAGTACTTTTAAGCAGCAAATAAACGCACGTGCAACTACACTCGTGAAAGTACTAACTACACGCTAAGCACCTTTTTGACACTATTATAACGCGATTTGACTTATGAGAGTGTTATAATTAAGGTTCATTCAGTTAATTAGCCAATCAGCTCAAAGAAATAAACGCGGCGACGTGCTACATAAGCGCGCGAAATGGCCGCTAACCCGCGTGAGTTAGCAACTAACGCAACGTAATAACCTTACTGTAAATTGTATATAGTTTCCTTTCATTTGACATTGACATACCTTAATTTCTAGTTGAAGCCCTGCCACCTATCGAGATATTTGGAACTAATTTTCTTTTTGACGTGACAACATCTTATAATTCGATAGAGCCGGCTGCACGCACGAAAAAACATGACGTCATGCGGCGTTACCTCGCTATGACATCATGCGGCGTTACCTCGCTCTGAGGCGTTCCATGTAAGGCTTGAAGTGCAAGCGCGAGCGGTGAGCGAAGCGAACCGCAATGCGACTATTGGGGAACTGCACGGCGAGCGAAGCGAGCCGTGATGTGACCCCCCTCGCCCCCTGTCCCCTGCCCTCCTCAACCCCCTTCCCTATAAAAAATCTTATATGGGTATCGTTTTCGACTAACATAGGGGCGAGGATTACAAATTTGATGACGGCTGTGACCCTCGTGTGCCCCCCCCCCCGGAACCCCCTTCTCCATAAAAAAATCTGATATGGGTATCGTTTTCGACTAACATAGGAGCGAGGATTACGAATTTGATGACGGCTGTGACCCTCGTGTGCCCCCCCCCCCCCCCGGAACCCCCTTCCCCATAAAAAAATCTGATATGGGTATCGTTTTCGACTAAAATAGGGGCGAGGATTACGAATTTGATGACGGCTGTGACCCTCGTGTACCCCCCCCCCCGGAACCCCCTTCCCCATAAAAAAATCTGATATTGGTATCGTTTTCGACTAACATAGGGGCGAGGATTACGAATTTGATGACGGCTGTGACCCTCGACCCCTTTGTGACACCTCACATACTTATATGGGTATCGTTTTCGACTAACTCGAACTCGTAGATTACGAAAAAGATGTCCATTTCAAAATCCAAGATGGCTGACATTTTTGACGTGACAACGTCTTATAATTCGATAGAGCCGGCTGCACGCACGAAAAAACATAACGTCATGCGGCGTTACCTCATGCGGCGTTACCTCGCTCTGAGACGTTGTTACGTTCAACTATCGTCAGTAAACCGACTTTACAGACAACCAATTTTTTATTGCAAATCGAAAACCGCTCATTGATATTATTAATACCTCAGAAGAACGATCCGTTCTTCTGAGATTACTACAAAGAATTCTGTCCAAAAAAATTTTTGACGTGACAACGTCTTATAATTCGATAGAGCCGGCTGCACGCACGAAAAAACATGACGTCATGCGGCGTTACCTCGTCATGCGGCGTTACCTCGTCATGTGGCGTTACCTCGTCATGCGGCGTTACCTCGCTCTGAGTTGTCACGTTCAACTATCGTCAGAAAACCGACTTTACAGACAACCAATTTTTTTTAGTAATATTTCCGTCAAATATTCTACAAAGGTACTAGTATAGTATTATAATATCTGTGACAAAGGCAAGGTTTAGACAGGGTCAGTGACTGACTACGAATTCTAGACTATTCAGCGCTGACCCGAAAAATCCCAATGTACAAAAAATTTATTTGTAAATTGATTTGAAGCCAGTGAGCGCTGACATTCGCAAACGAACATTTTCAGGTCAGTCGGCGCCCCTGAAACCCGAGCCCTTCCCTGTCGCTGCCTTGTAGGGTGTGGTTGTAGGAATAAAAAATCAAAATAAAAGTTGTACATTGTGTTTGGATAGAAAACACAAAACTAAAACAAATAAAAAATGTCATATAAACAACGGGAAGGAATTTTTATGACTTCCCGTTGTCCCCATAATGGGGACAGCGACAATGGGGACAGCGGGAATACATCGTTCAAAAACGTTCGTGTGTCCCCAGTGTTTAAGGGCAAGGGAAAGAGAGAAGACTCAACAACTATCGTCCAGTCTCCATAATCCTGGGAGTTGCTAAGATATTGGAAAATGGTCACAGCACGCGGCTCTCGGAACACCTGTCTGACACCGGAGCTTTGTCCGACAGGCAGTACGCCTACCGGGCCGGCAGGTCGACGACGGATGTTGCGAGAGCAGTTGTGCGCCACGTAGCGCGGTTTGGGATGGCTGTCGTGTTCTGCGACTTGTCGAAAGCCTTCGACGTCGCAGATCATGACGTCATCGCAGCGAAACTAGAGCACTACGGGATAAGCGGCCCACATTTGTTTTAGACAAATGCCTTACATGGGAACATCATATTGATGGCCTAAGTAAGAAGATTGGCACAGCTTGCTCTCTGGCGCCTCTCGTCAACACTGGCAAGGTAATATTATCCTATAAGTAATCCGACTTCATACAAACGGGCGAAACGCGAGCTATACCTACGCGCCTCGATCTCGGCATGCGCTCAGCATGCAAACAGTCGCGGCTGTGCCGCAGTGACGAACGGATGGTGTGATGTTTTTTTAACAATAACCGCGCGATTTTTTCTCTAAAAATAAGTTCAGGTACATATTTAATAAAGTAGCTGCAGGTATCTATAACCAAGTAAAAGATATTCCTTTTTCTCCAAAAAAACAAAGTAGGCAAATGTAATTAAAATGGTGGAGGCGGGCAGCCCTATCGCATGTTTACCTACCGCGCGGCTGTAGGCATTTATTTCAAAGATACGGCCGAGTCCAAATACTGTTGGATAATATTACCGTGACACTGGACACAGACATGGTGAGGAACCTCTGCGACTCACGCCTGCAATATGGAGTGGAATTTTGGGGCTGTGCAGCTGACTGGGAGCGCGCTTTAAGACTTCAGAAGAGAGCTGTGCGAGCGATAGTGAGGGTGTCACAAGACACTTCAGCCGGACCGCTGTTTGAAGCTCTCGGAATCATGACTGTCCCTGCCATAGTTCTTTTCCAGGCCGCTTTATACGCAAGATGTCACCTGGAAGAGTACGAGGAGCACGGGGATGGTCATAACTATGCACTGAGACAGTCGAAGAGGCTGAAGGCGCTTCCCAGGCGACTCGAGCGACGTCATGGGGCCAAAAGTATACAACCGACTACCGTCCGATGTCACTGACGCGGTATCGACGCAATCCTTTAAGTTTAGACTTAAGAAATGGTTGATAAAACAATGTTTTTATACGTTGGATGAATTTTTAGTACGTAAAATAGTAAAATTTATTTGACATACCTACCTATATCACTTTCATATTCAATTATTTTTATTTTAAATTGATAATTTATTTTATTTGGTTGAGTGAATTTTATGTTGTATATTTTTGTATATTATTTTATCTAATTTATTAATTCAAAAAATTGTACCTATTTTACTCGTAAATTACAATGAATTATTGATAAAAAATTAACATGTAACCTAATTATTGTTACGAATAAAGAACTTGAACTTGAAGATTTGTTGAAATTTTGAATTTTCTCATCTACAAATTACTGAAAAGACTCGTCGAGAATTGGTGAACCAAGGAGTAGAAGTGAACATTTATCTATACTTACTCGTAACTGTAATGTTTGGGGCCAAACTATTGAATTTTCCAATGATATTGTTTTTGTCAACACAAGAGTAGGAAATAAAAAGCTCGCACTTTGAAAAATTTAATTCCAAACCTTTTTGTCGAAATTCGTCTGTGAGACTGTGATGATCTTTAGATCATCAAAAACTATTTTCACTTCTCTACCTAATGTTCCATCATCCAATTAAGAGGCGTCCTATAGTATTATAGAGTCACATAGATTTAAGAACCATACAATAATTGTTACTAACTTGCGTTGTGTGAACTCATGTTGGATGCCCTTTAATAAATAAATTACCAAACATTGAACTTGGATTGGAGACGTTGAATTATTGGCTGGATGGCAAAGGTAAATATTACGCTAATAGAGATACTTGACTGCTAGGATCATGATTAAGCGGAGAATTTGTATGTTTTGTTCATTTAAATTAAAATTAAATTACAAAATTTGCTCATAATTGTCAGCCTTCTCACCTTATGCAAGCACCACACCGTGTAGCATTGTAGCTAATGTAGCAAATGTAGCCCATGATCCACCAACTCCTCAAAAAATGATGTCGGCCGCAATGACAAACACCCTGTAATTAAACACACTAATATTACAAATGCGAAAGTTTGGATGTTCAATACAGGTAATTCTAATCCTAGAATCAAACATATACTACTTTTTATCCCATAAATCAGTTCTCATGGGCTAGAAAACGTGTCCATAGAAACAACACGTGCGAAGAAACTAGACTAGAAACTAGTATTTGGACAACCGTTCGTAACCCTCGGTGCGCGAGACACTCGCACTTGACGGATCCTGTTTAGTGTCAGTCATTCTTCGTAGTATTGTATTCTCTTTGGTATCAGTCAGTGCCTTGTCATGTCTGTACAATCACAGAATATATTCAGAGTAAATACTAACGTGTACAATGCAGGGAAAATTGGCGCAAATATTTAAATTCCTAGGTATTGGTATCGTAAATCATAATAACCAACGCACATCCGATTCTATAAAAACAGGGTTCTAATCTAAGAAGTCATAAGTAATGTAAGTTTTACCTAACTTCCTATACCTACTAGCATCCTAGCCTGTCCATTCGAAATAAATAGTCATCTTCCTATCTCTTAGAACTTCCTATTTAGTTCAGTCGATCAGCAACCCCGTTGCACTGGGTCATACCTAAAGTCTCTACCCCACAGCCGCTGTTTTGCAGCGCGTCTTGAGTCGTGCGATGCACAGCTGCGTTTTTGCATGCGTGGTTTCTAGACACCGTAATGTAAGTTCTACCTAACTTCCTATACCTATTAGCATCCTAGCCTGTCCATTCGAAATAAATAGTCACCCTCCTATCTCTTAGAACTTCCTGTTTAGTTCAGTCGATCAGCAACCCCGCTGCACTGGATCATACCTAAAGTCTCTACCCCACAGCCGCGGTTTTGCAGCGCGACTTGAGTCGTCGAATCCTTACGCACAGCTGCGTTTTTGCATGCGTGGTTTCTAGACACCGTAATGTAAGTTCTACCTAACTTTCTATACCTACTAGCATCCTAACCTGTCCATTCGAAATAAATAGTCACCTTCCTATCTCTTAGAACTTCCTATTTAGTTCAGTCGATCAGCAACCCCGCTGCACTGGGTCATACCTAAAGTCTCTACCCCACAGCCGCGGTTTTGCAGCGCGTCTTGAGTCGTGCGATTCCTTACGCACATCTGCGTTTTTGCATGCGTGGTTTCTAGACAGTTGACGTTACGGACGATCATTCACAGCACCACTGTGTCACGGCTTAAAACGTTAAAAATAGTAACCGCGCATATTTTCATGTCAAAGTGATAATAGTTTGTGGACAATCGCTGATCTCATCTGAGTGAGTGTTTGCTGGCTCCTACGTGCCTGGGATAGGGTGCAAATATCGAAAAATCTAGTTTTCGACAGGCTATTTTTTCTTACATGTGGGTAGATTTGCACCTCTAGTCGGTCGATCATAGTGCCAACTGGTGACAAGTGGCTATACCTCACGCCATCTAGGGATTAGTGGCTGAACCTCACACGACACATACACCACTACTACTGCCATCTACAACTCTTCATGAGATTATAACTATCAGCGCCATCTACTGTGGATTATAGCTGTATTTTGATCGATCTATTTGTGAGAACCTCAAAGTAAGAACCATTATGGGGAAGGTTGCGTGCGGTGCGTGCAAAAAATTTCTGTCACCGACAGGTGCCGCTACCTGTGGTGTCTGCGCGGCTTTTTTTCATAAAGGATGTCTTGCGCTTCCTGAGTCGGTGATTCTGAACAAGGACTGGGTCTGCCCTCAATGCAAAAAGAGGACTAGGAAGGGAGACAATACACCGGTAAAGGAATTAAATGCCGCCCCGGGTCCAACCGCTGCTCCTGTCACCAACCCATCCGCCAGCTCTCTTCTACCCTTATCATCGGAAGCCCCCCTCCTTACCCCTCCCGTGGACACTAGTATTATGGAAATGCGGCGAGAGTTGGCTGAGTACATGGCAGAGCTGCGCCTTTATCGCGGCGAGATGGTTGAATTTCGGGCCACTGTGGCGGCTATGAATGAGCGCATGGAAGGCATCGAGCGTCGACTGGATGTGATGGAGGCCAGAGAGGAGGCATCCGGAGCGGTCGAGGTTGCCGAACTTGAGAAGACGGTCACTCAGCTAAAATGTGAATTGAATGACCGGGAACAGGAGGCGCTGTCAGCCGACCTCGACATAGGACAATTCCCTGAAGTAAAAGGCGAGAACCCCATTCACTCCGTAACCATTTTAGCGGCAAAACTAGGGGTGACTCTAGAAAATCGTGAAATTATGTTCGCCGAGCGTGTGGGAGTTCCTGCTCGGTCGGGCTCCAGCGATACGGAGGGGCCCGGGCGCCCACGCCGCCTGGTGGTGCGGCTGTCACGCCGGTGCCTGCGGGATGAGCTGCTGAGCGCAGCGCGCGTGCGTCGTACGCTCGTGTCTACGGATCTCGGCCTACCTGCGCCTCCGCAACGAATATTTGTGAACGAGCGACTAACGAGAGCCAACCGGCAACTGTTCTACCGGGTACGCGAAGAATGCAAGAAGCACAACTGGCGGTTCTCGTGGACGAAGAAAGGCCGTGTCTACGCACGTGAAGGCGATGGCAAGCCAGCGTACCCTTTTCGTACGGAAGCTGACGTCACACGTATTTTTACAATTAAGTCTATCTGATTATTTGGTGATCCAGCTATCTCTATATGTCTACTTTGTGTTTTTAGGATACTGCTCTTACTTATTTATCTCTTGCTCTTGCTGCTCATCTTATTTAGTGCACTCACTATACTACTCTATACTAAATACTTATGAATGTAAAGCAACACACAACTTAGTTATTTATGCGCTCTACATTTGTTTAATAGTAAAAATGTGTAAAACATTATTTTCAGCAACGCAGGTATTGAAATACCATTTTCATTGTTTAAGTTTTCATTTTAAAATTATACACACAATAATATTATGCTTACATTTTTATGCTTACTTTTTAACGTTCACTAATTGTTTTGTAATGTTCTGTACGAACTTGTTTAACCACTTGTCTTGTCTGTCTGACTTTCCTATCAATTAGTTTTTAGTATGTTAAATATTGGTTTGATTAATGCAGGTTCTCTCGGCACTAACCATGACAACCTCGTAGCTTCAATTTTACGGTTGAACACAGATATCTTAGCAGTAAACGAGACCTGGCTCAGACCGGGAGAGGAGGGCCGCGCCCCCGCCGTGGCGGGCTATCGTCTGAGGCACATTCCGCGGCCGCGAGAGGTGCGTTCGCGCGGTGGTGGGGTCGGCTTTTATGTTAAGCGTGATATAACTGTTCGCACATGGGCCCACCCGGTAGACCCGTTACACAAGGCAGTTGAACAAATGTGGCTCACTATGACGCTCAGCGGGAAGAAGCTTGCCATTGGGACGGCTTACAGGCCACCATGGCTGGATGCTGATCTATTCTTTGACGCTCTTACGGACTCAATAAACTCGCTACCTGCCTGTGATCATGTAATATTACTTGGTGATTTTAATATAAACATCCTCAACGTCACTGAAGTAAAATCCGTAAAACTATCGACTTTTCTTTCATGTTTTAATCTAAATCAACTAATTTCCACGCCTACACACTTCACTGCGACCTCACAAACACTAATTGATATTATTTGTTCTGACCTTAGAGCTAATAGGATAGCCGTCGAACCAGTAGGAGCCCTTTTTGGTCATTACCTAGTTTTTTGTGTTTTTAATATTAAAAAGAATAAACCTAAGCCCGTTACGATTACTTACCGGCCTATAAAATATATTTGCATCGATAATTTTAATCTAGACTTACGCTCTATTCGATGGGATCTAATTGCGACACTTGATGACGTTAACGATATCGTTAACGACTTCAATCACAGTGTCTTAGCTCTCCTAGACCAGCATGCACCTTATAAGTCAGTATTGATCAAATCGACCTCACATCCTTGGATCACAGATACAGTCAAATTGATGATGCGATTACGTGACGAGGCAGCAGTTGAGTATCATAAATGTAAGTCAGAAAGCAAGAGATTGTACTATAAAACCATGAAGTCTACTGTCAACCAAGCTCTGTATCATGAGAAGAAAGCATATTTTAATTCAAATATTAATAATAAAATCCATCATCCCAGACAACTTTGGAAAAATTTAAAAAACACTTTATTGCCTAAGAAGAATTTTGTACTTCCTCTTCATTTACAGGACGCTAATATTATAAATACGCATTTTTTAACGTTGCCTGGCACAACTATTACTATATCTAATCTTACATATTTCGAATTTCATAAATTTAGCGATTCAATCTTTAGTTTAAAACCTGTCAGTTTAGACCAAACTTCAAAAATTATTCATAGTCTAAAATCCAAAGCAGTAGGCTCGGATCTTATCGGCTTAGACATGCTAATGATGACTCTACCTGAAGCACTTGATACCATAACTGCCATTATTAATAAGTCAATAACCACATCAGTTTTTCCAGACGCCTGGAAACGGGCCATTGTTCTACCTTTGCCTAAGATTCCCAATCCAACTGTTTTAAATGAGCTTCGACCTATAAGCATACTGCCGTGTCTATCGAAGGTTTTGGAAAAGGTTATTAGTTACCAGTTAACGGATTACGTTGAAAAAAATAAAATTCTGCCTGAAGTACAATCTGGCTTCAGAAAGGGACGGAGTACCACAACTGCCCTGCTCGATGTCACTGATCAAATACTCTGCGCACAAGATAAGGGGCTTTGTTCTCTGCTTGTACTGCTCGATTTTTCAAAAGCATTTGATTCTCTAAATTTAAACTTACTATTGTCAAAACTAAATTATTACGGCTTTGATCAGGGGGCTCTACGTTGGTTTAACAGTTACCTTGGAGATCGTTATCAGTGCACTAAGGTAGCTCGTAATGACGGTACTGACTTGTTTTCAGATTTTTTACCTGTCGGGCAAGGGGTTCCGCAGGGGTCAATTTTAGGGCCTCTTCTTTTTATTATTTTCTCTGCTGACGTACAAGCAGTCATCAAGCACTGTAAATTTCATATTTACGCAGATGATATTCAGGTTTATATCTCGTGCAAACCCTCTGAAATTGACAGTACAATAGCCAATCTCAATGAAGACCTATCTAATATAGCTTTATGGTCGAGCAGAAATAGTCTCCTGTTGAACCCTAACAAAACTAAATACCTAATTTTCGGTACTAAGCATCAGATACAGCGTCTTAGTCCCACGCAGAATGTGAAACTAATGGGCGAGACAGTGGAGCGTGTCTACGAGGCACGGAACCTCGGCCTTCTGGTAGATAGTCACCTCTGCTACGAGAAGCATGTTGCTGACTCCGTTAGAAGCTGTTTTTACCGACTGAAGGTCCTCTACAAACTGAGACCTTACCTCAGCACTGATTTACGCATTCAGCTAGTAGAGTCCATTGTGTTGTCGAAATTAAACTATGCGGACGTTGTAATAGGACCCCGATTACTTGCAAGAGCGCAAAGACTAGTTCAGCGAGTCCAAAATGCCTGCGCCCGCTTCTGCTTCGATGTTCCATTTAGAGGTCACGTCACGCCGTTTTTGAATAAACATTTGATCCTAAAAATGAAGCACCGTCGTAAACTGCACCTTGCATGTCTTATGTTTGGGGTTATAAAGTATAAGTCGCCATCTTATCTCTACGAGAAGTTGTCATGGTTATCTAGCTCCAGATCTTGTGGCTCTCGCCAGTGCTCGAAGCAGCTCGAGACACAGCGGCACAGCTCTGCCTGCTTCAGAGGCAGCTTCCGCTATGCAGCTTCCAAGTGCTGGAACAATATCCCGCCACCGATAAGAAACCTGCAAAATATACATGGTTTTAGAAAAATGTTAAAGAAATTCCTGTTCGATCATCAAAGAGACCAGGAAAGTCAGAGACATGATATGAGTGTTATATAGCTGGTTTGCTTATGAAGTGTGTATTACTATAATTGGTATTCTACGATATAGCTTAGTATAAATATGCATGTTAGTTTTGAATTAATAGGTAGAGTACATTTTTAAATTTGTTTGTACAGTTTATTTTTTCGTTTTTCGTAGTAAGTCAACCTATTTTATTTCTATTGTTATCTGTTGGTTTTCAAAAAACTTTTTTTTTTTAACGTCGTATTTAGTTTTTGTTTGTGAAAAGATTATCCGTAACGCCAGCAAAATGGCTCTGACGGAAGACCAGCGTTGGTTGCTAGCTTGCTAGCAACCAACCCATGCTGAGGCAGAAGCCATTTTGTGCCTTCGGGCTTACATTTATAACTATTTTTACTATTTTAACTATTTTTAACTATTTTTATAACTATTTTTATTTTGTTTTAAAACCGTAGAAAGGTTGTAAGTCTGATTGCACAAATAAATGTATTTTATTCTTATTTATTCTTATTTTATAGACACCGTAATGTAAGTTCTACCTAACTTTCTATACCTACTAGCATCCTAGCCTGTCCATTCGAAATAAATAGTCACCTTCCTATCTCTTAGAACTTCCTATTTAGTTCAGTCGATCAGCAACCCCGCTGCACTGGGTCATACCTAAAGTCTCTACCCCACAGCCGCGGTTTTGCAGCGCGTCTTGAGTCGTGCGATTCCTTACGCACATCTGCGTTTTTGCATGCGTGGTTTCTAGACACCGTAATGTAAGTTCTACCTAACTTTCTATACCTACTAGCATCCTAGCCTGTCCATTCGAAATAAATAGTCACCTTCCTATCTCTTAGAACTTCCCATTTAGTTCAGTCGATCAGCAACCCCGCTGCACTGGGTCATACCTAAAGTCTCTATCCCACAGCCGCTGTTTTGCAGCGCATCTTGAGTCGTGTGATTCCTTACGCACAGCTGCGTTTTTGCATGCGTGGTTTCTAGACACCGCCGCGCCCTCCCCCGCTCCCCCCGTCAAAATCGCAAAATGCAGCTGTGTGTAAGAAAGATGGCATGCGTCCTAATATTCCATAAACAATTATCGCAAAATCGGAACGCTTCCAACTTCCATCGCGTTGATAAAATCGCAGCAGTGTGTAAGATCTAATGCGTCTAAGTACAAAATGTACCTACCTACTGCAAACAAAAATCGCAACAAATCGCGCGACACGTGACGCGCTTCACAATCGCGGATGTGGGTGTATGTGTCTCGTGTCGCGCGATTTCTTGCAATTTTGTAGAGCGATTCCTTACACACTGTGTAGACTGTGTAGAGGCTTAAAAGCGTCTACAAGCCGCCTTCTTAATATTTTTCAGGGCCGCTTTTGAAAGAGTCAGCACAGTCTCTCCGTATCGTGTTCAACGTCCAAGTCAGATCGATGCGGACAATTTATTGACCGATATAAGAACAGAACGACAATCGACGGTCGATTTAAGAACCACTAGACTACCCTCACTTCTGTCTACACCGGATCTAACTGCATTCGATCCACGGGATCACCGTCATCCAAAAACACCTATCAAGTAGGTTATTAAATGAATACATAGCTAGATAGATACCTACAGGAAAACTTTACTAAGTAAATCATGTGAGTATCATATTTATTAACAAAGAAAATTACTATCAACTAATAATCATGTAGGCTCTTAATAATAATAATAATAATAGAATTTCTTAGTAATTCTCAAGAGGTGCAAATATGCAGGTCTCGACAGAGCCTACACATTTGCTCTCGGGGAGTCGAGACCCTAGAGCCGAAGAGCGTCAGTTCGTGGGGTACCGAGGCTCTTCGGGTTTTTAAAATTATCTGCGCGTCTGGTCGAAGCGACGCGTGATCTGAGAGCTGGTGAGTATTTGACGCAGCGCATCAGCATTGCCATACAGCGTGGCAATCAACCAGCGTCTTGGGGACGCTTCCGACTGGTACTGATATGGATCAGTTGAGCTACCTGTAGATAGTTTGCAACAGTCTTCAGTTAGCTCAATTCTGCAGTCTGCAGAAGCGTCCTCAAGACGCTGGTTGATTGCCACGCTGTATGGCAATGCTGATGCGCTGCGTCAAATACTCACCAGCTCTCAGATCACGCGTCGCTTCGACCAGACGCGCAGATAATTTTAAAAACCCGAAGAGCCTCGGTACCCCACGAACTGACGCTCTTCGGCTCTAGGGACCACAGGCCTTGTACGAGTATATCCAATGGTGCGATTACGGTCTGCAAAATGGCGATTATTCATTGGCCGATCCGACCGTAATCAGTGGACGAACGTTACCAATTTATAGATATACTAACTTCTGCCAGCGGCTTTGCACGCTTTTTACCGGGATAAAGAGTAGCCTATGTCTGTCCCTGGGATACCGTCTACCTGCTGCCAAATTTAATTAAGATCCGCTCAGCCGTTTAGGCAATGAAAATATTACAAACAGACAGACAGAGAGAGTAACTTTCGAATCTATACTAATAATAAAACTGTAACAGGTCGAATTCTGTATGGTGATGGTGCGATTACGGTCTGCAAAATGGCGATTATTCATTGGCCGATCCGACCGTAATCAGTGGACGAACGTTACCAATTTATAGATATACTAACTTCTGCCAGCGGCTTTGCACGCTTTTTACCGGGATAAAGAGTAGCCTATGTCTGTCCCTGGGATACCGTCTACCTGCTGCCAAATTTAATTAAGATCCGCTCAGCCGTTTAGGCAATGAAAATATTACAGACAGACAGACAGAGAGAGTAACTTTCGAATCTATACTAATAATAAAACTGTAACAGGTCGAATTCTGTACATTGAAGAAGTTTTTTGTAGGGCACTCTATTATCGAAACTAAAGCTAAAACTGTAACATTTTTCATTCATTAGTAGTATGTCTGTTTCATAGACGCACATCACGCCGAAAGTACAGAATGAATTCTAATGAAACATTGCACAATTTAAGTTTATAAATACTACGAGGAAAGAAAAAGAAAACTTTTTGTCCCGTAATTCAGTACGGTTCCCTAGAAGTTTTTTTTGCAGGGCGTTTCATATTATGAGAGGAACTGTGGTTAATGTGAACCTAATTTGTCAGCAGGCGGGTACAGCTAGCTTATAATAATAGTATGGATGCGTCCACTGATGGTGCCGGTGGTGTCGGCGAGTTGGGTCGGCCAATAAAGAAACACCCAATCTCTGCTGATGCTAGCACCAGTCCTAGCCCCGTTTTCCTCAAGAATGTATTCCCAGGGTTTGGATGGCGTACTTTAACCTCGTGCGAGCAGGGATGGGAGCGGGCATGATTGGCTATCCCGTCGCCATGAGCCAGGCCGGCATGGTCCTTGGACCCATTATGGCCGTCTGCACGGCTATTCTCCTAATTCACACGCAATCCAATTTGGTTAGCTTCTTGAATTCTTGATTTAGAGGAAAATAATTATAAGTAGATTAGAAGTAATAGTACTTTTTCCATCGATATAAGTAAAATTCGGTAGATTGGGTACCTACTAGCTCCTCGGAGGTGGAAGGCTCAAATTTGGTCCAATTAGGTCCACCCACCTCAGTCACAGTGGTCGGACCAGGGCGCCCCGCCGCGCCGGTGTTCGTGTTTCGCGTGCGTATTGTTGTCTCGGTCGCACTTCGGTCTAGGCACGACTTTCCATCTTTATTGTTCATTATGTAGGTATATTGCAAAAGATTGGAAATAGCGTGTCTTTGCCTTTAGTTGTTATTGTAATACAACACAGGTCATATTTTGAGTTAGCGCTGGGAGAACGTACTACCATATCTACAGAATTTTACGTATATCTATGATTTTTTCTCTTGTTATTGTTTCTGAACTATAACAAGTGAAAAATACGTTACTGTTAGAGTCTTAACACAGCAATTTGCGAGTTATTTCAGCGAGCAGCGAGCGCGCAAAGCAATCGCCTCGCTGCGCGATTGCTTCGCTTTGAAATCGCTCGCAAATCGCTCGCAAATCGCCAGTGTGATAACGCGGTTACGTGCACATAATCGTTATTGTTTTTTTTCAGCTAAAAACAATGAATAAAATCAGTCTACATTTAAGTATCTCGCACATACCCTTTAGATATGCATTCCGGATAGCTATTCTCCATGGTCCGCACATATTCCGATTCATGGGTGAAGTGGGTCCGTGAGTATCGGGCTTTTATATATATTTCCATATACACGAATTCATGGTATAATAAAACAAGGTATGCTACTCCGAGAAACAACGGTCACGTGGGTTTTCCCAAGCCTACGTCATATCCGGTACGGTGGCTCTAAAACTTTTTAGTTTTGGGAGATTCGAGATCTAGATCTAGGTTTTAGGTTTTCCATTAAATTCTTCAAACTTAATTTCCTTAATTTGAGCAACGCTAATGCGCTCTGCACATGGATAAATGAATTTTTCCGTTGAAATGATATTTATCTAATCGCAGAAACATTTTTCAGCCACAGATTCTCTTTTCGGGAATTTAAAGAACTTTATTTTACCGCCTTTCACACTTACAGTTACGGATAGAGGTGGGATAGAGTAACCGTCCATTTTATTTTAAAGATTTATCCGATCAACAACGCGAGTGATTCACCGGCGTCAATAAAAGTTTGATGGTCACCGGCAAATGAACGTAACCTCCCATTTTTGTAGCAAGTGGACAGTGACGTAGGCTTGGGAAGATCTCGGAGCCTTGTTTTATTTTACCATGCACCAATGTACACTATCCAAAGACATTTTACTATCCAAAGACATTTTCCACACTATCACACTACCTGTTCACGGCAAAACGATTGAACGGATCGGGCTGAAAATTTACCTGTATGTAGTTCTACACTACAGTATATACCGGTCCACTGATCGACGCAGGCATCCTCCTGATACACGCCATAACGGCTTTTATCGTTGGGCATGCGGGTTGGGGTTCGCAGTTCAGTGGTAGAATTGTGCTGCAGTAGGCGCTGCTGCCCGCCTCCCGGTGGATATCCCTTAGTCGCCTCTGACAACACCCGCGGGAACAGTTGGGGTGGTGTAAATTCTAATCCAGCACCACATGGCCACCTCTTCACAACCAAACTATTGAATCGGATCGGGCTGATTTTGCAAACATGCAGTTGTAGACCTGGAATAAAACAAAGACGAACTATCCCGTAAATCAGTTCCCATAGGATAGAAATAAAATAACTTTTGAACGTTTTCATAGAAACAACGCGTGCGAAGCGGCGGGCGGAAACGGAGGAGGAAAAATAACTCTAAAATAAAGCCCGTAGGTACCTACATAGTTTAGTTATTGAAAAGTTGAAATTAATTTATTTTGAAAAGATACACTCAATTGTTTTCCTATAATAACCCTTGTGCGTTGTGTATTAATACGTCTGTTCCCATTTTTTTACGCGACCGTTTTACGAATGAATCATTGTGCATTTCATCCTGTTTACTTTGACAGGTGAGATAGCACAGATTTAGGCCGCGCCCACCGACGAGTTCGCGCCGACGACTTGTGTAGCCTTAAAAGTTAATGATGATATAAGAAAACATATGAAATACATGTTAATCGATTTTTTATAATTTAAGTCTGTACTTACACCTAAACTTTACTATACAAACTATCGTAGTTTGACGAATCCATTACGGATATAAGCGGGTTAACTACGAACCTTATAGGTATGTGTTGGAAGAACATCAGCGTTTCATCCCTTTACGAAAGACGTCTTCAGAGGAGTACGGTGTGAGTCGCGCGCTCCGCCTCGTCTCTCCGTTCGTTAATGTTATTTTGAACACAAATAAGGTTCGTAGTTGACCCGCTTACATCCGTCAAGAAAAGATAGGCACTTAATCTTGATGGTCGCATTTGTTTAATCGTTCCAGTTTCCTTGTCGCTACGTTTATGATCCTTAGCCAGCTGGGAATTTGCACTGTATTCGTAATATTAACCACAGACAGCGTGCGAGATGTAGGTATATCATGTTCACATATTTTACATAGTTATTGTTTAGCAGATTTTAATTTTACCTACCCACCTGACTAGTGAACCCAATATTAATTAAATGTCGTGAAAACTGGGAAAAATTACATATTTTTTTCTATATTAATATTTTCTTGTGTGTTGTGAACCAATAAAAAATATACTTACTTATATCTTATCTCATCTTATAAGGTCTTAACACGTCTAGTGCCACTGACTCCCCTCGCGTGTTCACGTAATTCGTATTTCAGTGCCGGTGACTCCCCGTAGCGCGTCCACCGTGAAATGTTCCTGGCATCCGGCAATACATTATGAAAATCGTGGTGGCATTGAACGCGTTAATAGATCGTGCACTGCTGAGGTTCCTTTGCAAAAATGATTAGGCATCAACTCCAAATACTTACAAGCTCACAGCTGCTGTGTTTGTCATCATTATTGGGTGTCATAAACAGGGTTATTGGTAATACACTGACACTGTGTGAAATTCTGCCCATCAGCACGAGCACGCTTGTGAAGACAACAGGTCTTAATTCTTAAATTTGGTATCGGTAGTAAGTATTATTGAGTGGAGGGGCCACATATTACATTAGAGTTATTTTACAAACATACTCAGGCGACTAAATGTCTTTATTTTTAAAATCCGAATACTCAACTCAACTCGACAGCCTGTATTGGTCCACTACTGGACGCAGCCTCCCCTGATAAGCGCCTTATTGGCTTTTATCTCACGGGGAGTAACGCGCATAATCCCCACGCTGGGCATGCGGGTTGGGGATCGCAGTTCGGTGGTAGAATTGTTCTGCAGGGGCGCTGCTGCCCGCCCCAGGCGGATATCCCTTAGTCGCCTCTTACGACACCCGCGGGAAGAGTTGGGGTGGTTCGGATTTTCGCTGTGTGGTGCCACACAGCGAAAATCCGAATATTTAACAGAAAAAAAGTATTAATTTTGTTGTTTTGTATGCTAGTTGCTTCTGCTATAAAGTAAGGTAGACTGAGATACTGTGGCAAACTATAGGCTTCATATAAAATAAACATGCACAATCTTCGTTTCACACTTTGTCGGCTCTATAAAAATCGAAGTACCTATCAACACTTTGCGAGTCAAGAGATTCGCATCTCTATTTGTCAAAAGTGACTGTGTCCATGTTATATTTCATTCTGTCATCCAATCTTCATTCACTTACCTTTCAACAACAAAGGAACTTCAAAGGAACTTCATAGGCGTGCAGTGCATGTGTCACAAAGGTAATAAGTTCGAGGTTTACAATAATAATATCGAGTATATAAGTGACTAGGCGATCGCCTCGCGGTTTCACCCGCGTTGTTCCCGTTCCCGTGGGAATTCCGGGATAAAATGTCACTCCCTGAAAAGTAAGCTTCCTAACGGCGAATTTTTTTTTCAAATCGGTCCCATAGTTTCGGAGCCTATTCAAAACAAACAAACAAAATCTTTCCTCTTTATAATATTAGTATAGATAATATGACTTGGCAAAACTTTGTGAAGTTTTGATATGTTTGAGCGTAAACAACGCCAAAATTACTGAATGGAGCGGGATGAATTTTTACATTTGCATAGTTTTAGATCTAGAATAACGGAAGTATCTGTAGCCTAGGTCAGTCAGGTACTATTGTTTGTCTAAAAACATTAGAAAAACAATGTTAATAATTTAATTTGGTTATTAAATGGTCTTTGCCCAGCAGTGAGATAGTCCGGACTCATGATTATTTATAAATTTGTTATCTTATTTATTGCAGATGATGGACTGGGAAAGTAACTTGCCTGCTATACTAGCGTGTCTGCCTGCTTTTTTATTGCTAGAGCATTATATGAAAAACTTGACAATAATCGGTTATATTTCTTTGATAAGTTAGTTTATTGTATTAATTTGATTCCACTGATTAAAGTTTCATGTCCCCTTAAATACATTAATTAGTATCGAAATTATTAAAAATAAACAATTGCACCGTACCTAATTTCATTAATTCCTTTAGAATTATCACTAGAGAAAATTTATTCCTTAGATAGATATAAATCCAGCCAAATCCGATGCGAAAACAAGATCCGATGATGTTAACATAGATGATGCTGCGTGGATTGTCCAGCATTATTTATATATTTATATGTACCGCCCGTACTTGCCCAAAAATAATTTTCTTGACGTAGATTTTTTTAGCACAATCAGCACTGCTTGTCGATTTGAGATCTTTCCTTCAATTAATATTGCTAAACGATAAGTATGTTAATTTTAGTTTATTTACAAGCAATTCACATTGAATTTGACTTTAGTACTTTCCTACATATACTTAAATTTTACGCAAGTAACTTTTTGTTGCCTTTGTCCAGCTGTGGACTAATATAGGCTGATGATGATGATGATGATGAACTTTTTGATGAAAGTATTTTATTTAATTCCAGGTACGTTCTGCAATGCGGTAGGACAAGGACTAATATTCTACATCATATTCATGAACCCCCAAAAAGATGACATCATAAATGTAGCAACTGAACCTTTGCCTGTGCTGTTTGCTTTTGGCATGTTTGTTTTTAACCTGAGTGGTCTTGGAGTGGTAAGTACAAATACAAATAGTTTATTTAGAATTTGAGACAACGCGTTGAACGCCAAGAACACGAAAGTTAAGAACTGCGGCGTAATCTCAGGCCTTGGCGGCCGTGGTGTAAGAATCCAATTCGCACCTTCAACTCAGCCGTGGATCGTAAAAACCTAGTAGCGGAAGGCAGCAGTTTGCTTCTGTGTTTTTAACACCTTTACCGCGATCACCAATCCTCCTGCGGAGGTGCTTACCAAATCTCACCTTGTTTGTGGACGGCACGTTCAGCAGTGGACGAATGTGCCCTCACCTCCCCTCCCCTCAACAGCCTTTATTGGATCACAGCTGGACGCCAGCCTCCCCTGATAAGCGCCTTATTGGCTTTTATCACATGGGGAGTAACGCGCATAATGCCCACGCTGGGCATCCGAGTTGGGGATCGCAGTTCGGTAGGAGAATTGTACTGCAGGGGGCGCTGCTGCCCGCCCCCGGTGGATATCCCTTAGTCGCCTCTTACGAGACCCGCGGGAAGAGTTGGGTGGTGAAGAGATTCTAAACCGGAAATACACATAATTTACCTAGCGAATGTGTACTGATTTAACGTTTGATTTAACGTTTCAGATCATAACCTTAGACAGAAATCTATCAAAGCCCATCGTAATGACAAAGCGCTATGGAGTCATCGAGGTAGGCGTGTGGCTGCCTACAGCTGTTGCTCTCGTGTTTGGCTGCCTTGGGTACTGGTCCTTCGGCACTATGCAAGAGAATGTGCTCAGATCATTGCCTTATGATGAAATGTTGAGTACCTATAAGTTTAAGAGTCCATAACGGATGTAAGCGGGTTAACTACGCACCTTATTTGTGTTGGAAGTTGGGATAACACGATCGTTTCATCCCTTAACGAGGGACTTCTTCAGGATAGGAACGATTCTAGACGCGCGCGTTCCGCATCCCTCCAAGCACTGCGCAAAAGCGCTCGTTGAGGCCGCGCCGCGGGCGCTGGGGGCGGGAGTGGTGGGGGGTGCGCTGCTTGTTGATGCTGCAGAGCGTGGGAGTCATCTTCGGGTGCTGGTATCCTCCGTGTCCATAAGGAACTAACAGTATCTACACCCGGTTCTTTTCTGCTATTAGACTTCTCGTGGATACACGGCTTCCAGGCGGGTGGTAGGTTCCAACCTCTGTCTCTGTTGAAGTTCCTGGTTGTTTTTAGGTTTTCGAGATCGGTTTCGAAACCTTTATGGTCTCGCTTTGTCTGTCCTTTTTCCCTTTTAATATCTTAGCAAATACCGCAGCTATTAACTTGAATTAGGATTGTGTCGTTCATGAACGAACGGCTCATATGATCCGGATCACGGGCCGCTCGTGATTGTTCCGAACAGTCTCGACGAAAAGACCCGTTCATTTCTACGTTCGGTTCATTGTGAACGACTGAGACGCGCGCCGCGACATAACGCAAAGATCCGCTGCGTCTTGCTCTCGCGAGGCCGTAAATGGTGCGTGCGAGTAGGATAGGATAGGACACATTCTGTGGCTTGTATCATCTACTCACAGCCTGATTAAAAGTAGATACCTTAAGGTAACGTAATAGAGTCTGTTGTCGCAGTATGGTACTTAGGTATTCATTCCTTTATTCCTTACCAAACATAACGTAGGTATAACACGCAGAAGTTAACTAGGCACCTCGTGCCTAGAAGTTTACTTGGCACCAGGTGCCAAGTTGATTTCTGCGTGTTGTACACAACTGTTTTCTTCCTATAATAGTAAAAATATTACTACTGATACTTGATACTTTTGTTCCAATTTACTTGAAACCTTAAAGACCTTCCTTACAAATAAATGTTTTAACTATTTACCAAAATACCTATTTACATTCCATACGAAAACCAGTTAGCAACCAAATCGATTTTATACTGACAGACGAATAATAATCATAATCGATTTACCCGATAGCCCGAGAGAGGAGGCTATTATTTTTCGAGTAGATAGGTACATGTAAGTACTTGGGCATCTAAGTAGGTATGTAGGTAGGTACCTACTGTACGTACCTACTACCTAGGTAGGTTAGGTAAGTAGGTACCTCTATGTCTCTCGCTATCTATAATTATTTACCAACAAGGAAACCCGCTTGCACAAGTTCATAAAAATATCAAGCATAGGTAGGTAGGTATTAAATCAAAGTGAAATGAAAGCTGATTGAAATGGTCTAGCAATAGTCGGATAAGCTTTGTAAAGTTTTGGTAAGTACCTACTTAGGTAGGTAGGTAGTCCTTAGGTATTATTTCTAAAGTAGCTTTCCTCAAAGTCGTCGCATCAATCAATCCATTTTTTAGTAGCCTTGGGATCCTTTAGGAAGATAAAATTTATAAGAAAAGCATCAGACGAACGAAGGTGTTATTGTAGGTACCTAGGTAGGTAACTAGGTATTAGCATTCGACACAGACAAACCTCACCTCAAATTAATAAGCTTAGCTACTACCTATTCAATTGCCTAAATTAAATTCTCATTCAATTCAATAGGTAGTAGCCGTGGTAGTAGGTAGGTACCCAGGTACCTAATTGAGTAGGTACCTACCTAAGGAGTTATATATTTTTCTGTCGGACAACATTACCTACTTGCTTGAGTTTTTTTATAGCTCAGTATCTAGTACCTACCTACCTAGTAGGTATCTCGCAATTTGACCATTTTAGACGCACCTACCTAGGTATAATAAAACGACGGTTGTTGGAGGCACGCAAGATAGGTAGGTAAGTATTTACACTGAGACGCGCGCCGCGACATAACGCGAAGATCCGATGCGTCCTGCTCTCGCGAGGCCGTAAGTGGTGCGTGCGAGTAGGATAGGACACATTCTGTGGCCTGCCTCATCTACTCACAGCCTGATTAAAAGTAGATACCTTAAGGTAACGTAATAGAGTCTGTTGTCGCAGTACGGTACTTAGGTATTAATTCCTTTATTCCTTACCAAACATTACGTATAACACGCAGAAGTTAACTAGGCACCTCGTGCCTTGAAGTTTACTTGGCACCAGATGCCAAGTTGATTTCTGCGTGTTGTACACAACTGTTTTCTTTCGAAAGGTTAAAATATGGTTAAAATTTTAAAATTTGGAAATTAGAAATTAGAAGTGATAGCGACCTGACCTAAGTGTGTTGTGTTGTGAGTAATATAGACTTGACGACAGTAAAGAAAATAAATGTTGTGGACTTGCTCAAACAATTAAATTTGTTTATTCAAGTCCACGATTTAAATTAAATAATTAGATACCTACCTAGTTACCTAGTAGGTACCTAGGTATTGTTTGTTTTGTGATAGTTCGAAAATTAGTGACAAACAAGTGTTTTGTTTTGTTTTGCATTGGTGCTGATTTGTTTAACACTGCTTCGTGCATTTTTAATATAAAGTTACTGTTTGTTATACCTATGTAGGTACTTCGCTCTCCGCTTAATATACCTAGGCTGTTTGGTACCCACTTACTTACTAGGTACCTTACCTAACCTAGTTACTTATTTCAATGAGATCACTTTAGTACCTATCTGAGTAGGTAGGTAAGTAAGCGGGTTGTGCAAGTAAGTACCTAGGTAGGTAAGTACCTACCTACCTAGTTTATATTTTGCGGGGCACTAGTACCTACAATACTTACTTACAGATAGAGTTATCTATACGGAGAAAATATTTAGTGGTAAAAAGGTGTGGTAAAGGTACAGGAATAGGTAGATAGGGTAGGTGCACCCGTTCGCCGACCAGCCCCTCTTATCGGCCATTACGGTGTAGGCACTTATTAAATTTATTTTATTAGAAGTGTCGATTACAATTTCCAAACGAAATCAAGTTCAACGCCTTTTCAAATAGTTACACTCTTATCTAGTAACCTTGTCAAGTGCGTAAACACAACCTGTAATTTAAAAAAAATAGTTAAATTTTGCAGTTGCGACGGAACTGTCAGCTTGTCGGATTTTTAACAAAAAAAATAGTGGCGCGTGTTTCAATGGAAGACAAGTATGTCAAGTTTTATCGATGTACCCATTGTCATGTGTTGTTTTTCCACTATGGAAATACTTATTTTACGTATTAGGATACGAATATTTATGTTTTTGTATTGAATTACTTAAAAATTGGGGTGGCCGGATAATGGAACTTGAAACTCGCATAAAATTTACATATCGGCCGGGGGGGCCGAAAGAGAGTACGAATGGACTCAGAATACTGTGGTCTTATTCTGTTACTTATCAGGATGTTATTAGGGTATATTTGCATCGTGTTGACTAATGTCGACCGAAGGAATCTAAATTTCCTTTTTCGGCCCCCATTTTACTGTTATTCATACGAAATTTTGTCATCGGTTTATGTGCGGCCGAAAATGGCATCATGCTTAGAATTTTGGTTTCGTTTTCGGCCAGGTTTAATTTGTTCGTATAAATGAGGTGGCCGGACGTTAAAAATAGTTTTCCTTTTCGGCCAATTCGCATTAGATAAGATATATTTGGAAAAAATTGGACACTTTTGTAATGAAGAAGAATAAATTAAAAATTAAAGGGTTCAAGTCCCGTCGAAGTCGAAAATTTTTGCGATATTATTTGATTTCTAAGAATAAATTAACTTCGAAAAAAGTTATATTGAGAACCTGGCTAAGAAGTGAGATGGGTCTTTAATTTTTGAAGAAGGTGTAATCGTATCGTCCCTAAATAATAGAACAACTAAGCTTCCGAAGCATGCCTTTGAAGTTTTCCAGCAATGAGGGACGGAATTTAAGGGGATCTGTACCTCCTGTACAACGAGCAAGGTAAGCAGAGTTTGTATCATGGACAGGTACTGGTAACTGGCAGTAAGTCGGTATAGTGGCGTTTCAGGGTGGCTCTAGAATCACGATCGTCACGTTGAGTTAAGGACAAGGAGCATTGGCAGCATATAAACGGTCATAGAAGTCTTTTGTTTCAGCATTGATCTCGGTTCTCCCATCGTGCGTTTTAAGATTCGTCAGGTTCCTAACCAAGCTGCTGAGTGAATACTTTGGACCCTCGGTTTCGCTCTATTGCTTTTTTTAAAGCGTGTATTGGAGCTCCGAAGGCGTCGTACCATCTTCGCATTCCGCTTTTTAAGGTCTGACCTCTGACGAAGTCGCTTGGGTGGTTTCTCGTCTTTTTGTCACTTGCCCAAGAGTCTCTTCCGAGTGCCAGTGCACTGCTTTTGGCAGCTATTAATACCTTCGTTTCTCAGCGTTTTGACCAGATTGTGTAGGGTCTTGTGAGTTCGTCAGCGTCTTCGGTCTTTCAAGGCAAAAACCTATCTTGAAACAGCTTCTGGAAATTCTCGCTGCCCACCATTATTTGGATTCGATAAGGTCAAAGTTTGGACATCATCGTACGGTTTTGTTCAAGCTTCAGATTGATGTTTAGAGCATCGAATCAGTCAGTGACCAGATCTGGTACTGAACCTGTTGATAACTACGACATCTCTGAATTCATGCCAAATAAAATTGAGACATCAAGTCTGCTTCGACCATAGGCTCCGATAAAATTTATGAAAGCCTCGGCATCCCACGGATTCAGGGTCGCGAGTCATGACTGCAAAGGAAGCAAATTCGGCGTCCCACGTATTCAGGGTCACGAGTCATGACTCCAAAGGAAGCAAATTCTGACTATTTCTGTCAATACCTGCATATTGTGCCTTGAGACGGTTACGAACGCTTGGCCCATGGACTCAGGTATAATGTAAAAAAGAGTGAATTTCTTCTATTCAAAGCAGGTACGAAGAGCTACTCTGTACCTCCGGTTTCACTTTACGGTACTCCTCTCAGTTGGGTAAAAAAATTAAATACCTGGTTCACTGAGAATATATCAGACAATGTGGATGTTGAAAGGAAGCGTAGGGCGTTGTCGGTGAGGTGTAATATCGTAGCTGGCAGATTCGTACGTTGCACAACGCCAGTTAAATAACACTCTTTAAGGCGTCTTGTACTTCTTTCTACACGTGCAGTTTGTGGGCCAGATATACACAAAAAGCCTACAATGCCTTACGCGTCCAATACAATAACGGCTTCAGGAGTTGGGGCTGGAGTAGGGGCTGCTGTGGTACTGTAGTGCATCAGGGATGTTCGCAGACGCGCACGTTGATGGGTTCCACGCAATCATGCGCAAGCGGGTCTCATCCCTGGTAGGCCACATGCGCTGCAGCTCCAATAGCCTGCCGGTCGCCGTGGCGCAGGACCTCCGCTCCAGTATCATTGGCGACTAGATGATGATGCTGAAACCGGTATCATCGCTGGTGGCTCAATGATCTGTCTAGGCCGTCGGCGACAGTGCTAGGCTTTATTTTATTTGATTTGATTGTGTGTTGTCGCAAGTAGCGACCCGCACCCATTGTGTGCGACGTTCCGTGCGTGATAATGTCGTTAAGGCTGGCATGGTGAGATATCCGACCGGCGGCCCTGGTACGCAATAATCCGTGATGACCATGCTATTCAACAGCGGTACCGCATTGGCATTGATGAGACGCGCAACATTTTGCATCCAACCAAACACATACATACATAAGAAATGTTGCAGGATCTTATAATGTGCCAGTATTATATGGAGAAAGCTCTTGCTATCAATATCCTGACTCCTATTTGGACCGGCCAGGAGACGGGCACGATCTGCAGAAATGGATCACGTTTGTAACAGATGATTCCGTGCGATCTGCAGAGCTGGAGCACGTTTGTAAAATCAAATCAAGTTAATAATGATAGATAAAATTCATGTTTGAGTGTTGATCATGTTGATTCTACAATATAATATCTCTGTGACATTTTTTCTGATGAAAAAACACGAAAACTATGCCAGTATTTTAGAATTATGTTCCATAAAAACCCTTAAAATTAGCGGCCGAAATTGGGTTCAGGTCCGGTCGAATACTGAATTTTGTGGCCGAAAACTGAAGTTTTACTCATTTTCGACTATTTATTTTTTTATAAAATAACTATGAAGCTTAACTATAAAAATCCTCTAATATTTAAAACTCAAATATCTAGACTACCGACTAATATCACTTTGAACTATGCTGACAAAGTGCCAATATTTTTTCTGAGGCCTCAAAGTTGGAACTTCGCTAAATGGTCGATAACTAGTGCAACGACCCTAGATAGGTTAGCCGTGATCTTGGATGCGTACTATACTAGGTGCCTAGGTACCTACCTTGTAGCCGTTTACAGTTAGCAGTAAGTAACACAATCATTGCTTTTAATTACGTAGTAGTCCCTACCTAAGTATCTAACTATACAGGATGCTCTGCTCGATTTATATTTGAAATTTAGAAAGTAACAAGAAATAGGTGCCTAGGTACTTTTTGTATTTTATATACTTAAAGAAAAAATTTGGGAGCCATGGTGGGTCATTGAATGAACAGCAATTCCCATTTTATATCCTGCCTGACCGACCAGCCCTAAGACTGCTAAAAAAATAGTAAGGGATTGCAATAAAGAGTTTTTATCTTATTGGAACAAAGTTCCCTAACGCGCGTTGTGAACGAGGGCTAGACGGAAGAAATTCATACGGAAAGTTGTAACGACACTTTTTGCTATAGTAAGCTATTGTAAGCCGTGCGGCGTGCGCATGTTTCTCTGTCTGTCTCTCTCTCTCTCTTTTATGAACTTCGTTCCATCCGGGTGTCCCTTGACACCTCTCAAGTTTTCTTATGTAGGTCATTGAGTAAGTACCTACCTACTTACATAATTTTGGTTTAGGTATTCACTTTCGACAAAGTAAATTTCACGATTTCAGAGTAGGTACCTACCTAACAGTAATAGTATTCTTCATAACTTTATGAAACATGATCTCTTATCAGTTAAACATCCCATTTCGTTTCCCCGTATGTATATCTTTGTCTGTAGCTAAGTATTATAGAGGGTGTTAGGTGGAACGATGTGGAGACTTGAGGAGCTGACCAAAGGTATAATGCGATCATTTTGAACCACATAATAAAATATGAAACTTTTATCAGATTCAGTTTAGAAGATATAAAAAGTAGGTACCTACCTACCAATAAAAAAGATTTCCTCGTTCTCCTCAGGGCTCTGAATCGTTCCACTCAACA
Organism: Eupithecia subfuscata; assembly: GCA_963564075.1. Classification (NCBI taxonomy): domain Eukaryota; kingdom Metazoa; phylum Arthropoda; class Insecta; order Lepidoptera; family Geometridae; genus Eupithecia; species Eupithecia subfuscata. Next base: position 11,387,060 of record OY751114.1, read on the forward strand.
TCTTTATATTGATTATCCTTTTGAATGCAGGATAGTGTTGTGTTGGTAATTAACTAAGTGGTTTAATTTATAATACCTAATATAATTATTTGCGAGGCGAGTTTTGGTGCATGTCGCATGGCTAACTAACTATTCTAACACTAACAAGAAAACAAATTTGCCATGTCGACTAAAAAAAAAAGTGAAGTGTGGATGCATTTCTCATTAGTGGGTGACAATAAAGCTAAGTGTGCCTATTGCTTGAATAACCTGAGCTATCTAGGAGGTTCGACCGGAAATCTATTGAGACATTTAAAGTTGAAGCATCCGACAGTGATAACCCGAAATGCGGTTCATCAAAGCGAAGAACAAGAGCTGGCAACTACAACTGGGCCTACGACTTCTAACAATAGTAACAACCAACATGATAGCCCTCCTCCCATCCCTACCACGTCAGTTACGCCGAGTACTTCAACAGAAAAAGAAAACAACCCAAACCCGCATTCCAAACAAACTGATATGGGCAATTTCGTCACCGTGAAGAAACCTCTCTCCATAAACAAAGCAAAAGCATTAAATGAACAACTCGTGACGCTACTTGTTAAAGCCTATTTACCATTCAATTTGGTTGAAAATGCAGAGTTCAAAAAATTTGTCCATATGCTTAACCCAAATTATCAACCGCCCGCACGTAAAACTGTGTCAGCAAATTATATACCACAGCTTTACGCTGACACGAAGGACAAAGTTCAGAAAATTTTACAAGAAGCAAAGGCAGTTTGTTTGACAACGGACGGTTGGACCTCTATTACCAACCAAAGTTACATAGCAATAACGGCACATTTCATCGATGAAACTGCAGACATACAGTCCTACTTGCTTGGATGTTTTCCTTATGATGAAAGACACACAGCTCATAACCTTGCTGCTTTCATGATGGAGGAAGTGGCGAAATGGAACCTTAGCAATAAAGTATCTGCCATCATAACGGTCAATGCACCAAATATAGTTGCAGCGGTAGGGTGCACTAACTGGCGCCATTTTCCCTGCTTTGCCCACACAACTAATTTAGTTGTGCAAGACAGTCTGGGGTGCATTGACAAACAACTAAAAAAAGTAAAGGCCATCGTTGAATATTTTAAAAGGAGTAGTTCTGCGCTAGCTAAACTGCGTGAAATGCAGTCACAGCTAAATCTTCCGGTGTTGAAGTTGAAACAGGACTGCCCAACTAGGTGGAATTCCGCGTACGACATGCTGCATAGGATTGATGCAGTGAAGGACGCTGTGGTCAGTACGCTTGCGATAGTGAATCCGGCCATTAATACTATCGATGCCGATGACTGGGTCATAATAAAATCTGCTCTCGAAATATTGAAAATTTTCGATGAGATCACAAAAGAAGTCAGTGCGGAACGGTATGTAACCATCTCAAAAATAATGATCTTCGTAAAAGTTATGACAGATCATTTAACTTTTCATGTGACAACTGCAGGTGACAAAGCACCAGAAATACATAGACTTCTCCAAAAATTGCAAAGTGGTGTAGCTGACCGGTTCAAAGACGTTTCCTATATAGATCTTACCACCCAGGCTACATTTTTAGATCCAAGATTTAAAAAGCACGGATTCCCAAATGATATACGATTCGAAAGCACCCTGAAAACCATCCGGCAAAAAATATCATCATATCCAGTTGCCCAATCAGAACCAGTGTCCTCAAATATCCGAAATGGTCCACAACAACCCTGCAGCTCGTCATTAATATGGAAATCTTTTGATGAGAAGGTAAAACAACATCTTGAAGTGAGAAGCTCCTCAGCCGCTGCCATAATAGAGACAGACAAATATCTTAATGAACCGCTTCTAAACCGAAACGAAAGTCCCATAAAGTGGTGGCAAGAAAGAAGACACATATACCCACGTCTCTACATTTTAATGCTGCGGCGTCTGTGCAATACGGCGACCTCCGTTCCATGTGAACGTATATTTTCCAAAGCTGGCAACACTATCACCGAACATCGTAGCAGGCTTAAGCCAGAAAAAGCAGCACAACTAATTTTCTTAAATCACAATATAAAATTATAAGATAATTGATCAAGGGCGTGTTGGGCGGACCACGCGCTGTGTAGGGTTCCGAAGTCACTTACGTTTACATGAAACTCAGATTTTCTTTAGTCTTCTGTGTGCTTCATGCATGAGCATGACCTTACTTTTTACTTAGTCATGTTGCCAAATTTTACTGTTTTAGGATAACATAAAGTAGTAGTCTGAACATTTTGATACCCTTGCTTTGTAATTTCCAATTTTTTTGTATATTTTTGTTCATTTTTTGTCCAATTTTTTTTGTAATTACAAATTTTCTTTATCGAATTTTTCACTTTGCTTGTGAGTTGTGGTGCTCCCTATCAGTAGTAAAAAATATAGGGAGCACCCTATATTTTTACTACTAATACTTGTTGATTGATACTTCCCTATATTTTTACTACTGATACTTGTTGATTTATACTTTTGTTCCAATTTACTTCAAACTTTCATTAAAAAGACCTTCTTTACAAATGTTTTAATTATTTACCAAAATATTTACATTCCATACGAAAACCAGTTAGCAACCAAATTGATTTTAAGCTGACAGACGAATAATAATCATAATCGATTTACCCGATAGCCCGAGAGAGGAGGCTACCTATTATTTTTCGAGTAGGTAGGTACATGTAAGTACTTGGGTATCTAAGTAGGTATGTAGGTAGGTACCTACTGTACGTACCTACTACCTAGGTAGGTTAGGTAAGTAAGTACCTCTATGTAAATTATTTACCAACAAGGAAACCCGCCCCGGCTTCGCACAAGTTCATAAAAATATCAAGCATAGGTAGGTATTAAATCAAAGTGAAATGAAAGCTGATTGAAATGGTCTAGCAATAGTCGGATAAGCTTTGTAAAGTTTTGGTAAGTAAGTACCTAGGTAGGTAGGTAGGTAGTCCTTATTATTTCTAAAGTAGCTTTCCTCAAAGTCGTCGCATCAATCAATCCATTTTTAGTAGCCTTGGAATCCTTTAGGAAGATGAAATTTATAAGAAAAGCATCAGACGAACGAAGGTGTTATTGTAGGTACTTACCTAGGTAGGTAGGTATTAGCATTCGACACAGACAAACACAAACCTCACCTCAAATTAATAAGCTTACCTATTCAATTGCCTAAATTAAATTCTCACTCAATACTAGGTAGTACCTAGGTACCCAGGTACCTAATTGAGTAGGTACCTAAGGAGTTATATTTTTTATTTCGGACAACATTACCTACTTGCTTGAGTTTTTTTATAGCTCAGTATCTAGTAATCTCGCAATTTGACCATTTTAGACGCACCTACCTAGGTATAATAAAACGACGGTTGTTGGAGGCACGCAAGATAGGTAGGTATTTACACATCTTTCTACCTCCTGTGAGGAAGATATACTAACGAAGATATACCTACCTACTAGAAGATTCTAACTTGAGACGTTTATAAGTAGGTAAGTACCTATCTCAATTCAGGTCAAATATTTAGCCACCATAATTTAATGATAATTGGACATCGATCAAGTATGCGGCCTCCCCCGTAGATACCTAGAACCTTACAAGAATGACACTCAAAAGTATCCACGTTTTGTTTTGACGCAGACAGTTAGCGCAGAGCCTGTCAAGTTTTTTGCATGCGGAACAAGAGATTAATGGAGTCGAATTTATTTTATTTTATTTTATTTTGTAAGTAGGTAGGAAGGTACCTAAAAATTATTTATACACTGTTTATTTTTATAAGGATTATAAAATCAACAGAATTCAGGTAAAGATAACGAATCATTTATTGATACAACTATAAATTAGCGACGCAACAGTTAACAAACAAAAGGGTCATTTCGGACATACAATAATATAAATATGTTAACAAAAACTAGTGAAATATACCTAAAATACATATTTCAGGCAGGTACTTTAAATTTAAAAGAACTAGTGTCTGTCTGCGGCTTCGTAAGAGATTTTCAATGGGCCAAAAAAAAAACGTTATTTCAAGTCAACTATGATCTTATAAAATACTTTTAAACATACGCCATATGAAAACATTATTTATTATTACCTACTATTTAATTTTGAACGTCGAAAACAATAGATAAATAAACGCAATAAATACCCGTTTTATATTACTAGTACCACCTACAGTAATTCCTAAGTTCTAAAAATATGACGTTTCCAAATGTTTAATACCTAGGTACTCTCTTAAAAATTAAAGGTTTTTTAAATTAAATTCAGCGGGTCAGCTGGTTATTTTATAAACCTCAACCAGTTATTTTCAATGTCTTTTCATGAAAAAAAAATTATTACTTGTTTACAATTACAACTTACCACAAATAAATAAAAAAAATTTAGAAACAATAGCCGCTCCATTAATCAACTTAGAACAAAATAAATATTTTTACATAGGCAAACCCAACAATAATATTTAATGCTGATTTCTCAAGTATATAAGGCTCAATTGGCTCATATCACAATACACAGGTAAAAATTACATTTAAACTTACTGAAAATAAGAAACTGCATCCTTTTTCTGTTGCTTGGTCAGTCGATTAATGCATTTTTTATACGAGCACTTGACCATGCTTTCGGTCCGAGAGCTAAAATGACACTAGTTGAAAAGGTATCCCAAAATGCCAAATGGGATACCTTTTGATACTGACGTTTTCAGGGCGCGCATTGTGCATCTAAGGGGGGCCGGCCGGAAATTTTTGATCGATGTAATTGGATCATGAATGATATACCTAGACCGAGAATTCGAGAAGATCCACCACAGAACCAAATCAGTCAGTAACGAAACGACGCGACGACACGCAACGAACGACCCGATCTCGCACAGGCTCAGATCCGTAGCTCAGATCAGTCAGTCACAAAATCGAAAAGATCCGCCGGCAAAAACAATCATTCAAATGAACGGATCATATGAACCGGCTCATTTTCTTAACGGGTCGTGACTGATATGGATCTTTGTGAATGAACGAACGACACACGCCTACTTGAAATTTAAAATAATAATACATTTCGATCGCCTGTTCAGAAATACATTTTCAGTACGAATTGTGATGTCCAAAATTTAAAAGCAACTTGCAAGGTCGAATCGGGTGAAGTAAAAAGTATCAGCTTGTAAATTTCATAATAGTTTTAGAATTTTGTATGTTCCGTGCTTTTCGAAATATTTTGAAAAAAGTAGAAAAATTTCCCCCCCCCCTATCTCGAGAGCGATCCATCTGAAATGTCGGGTTTCTAGATATGGAACTTTATTTTACAGAAAAAATATAGAGAAGTAGTATCAAATTAAAGGTATCGGTTTGTACATTTCAAAAAGTTTTTAAAATTTCTTACTTCTTGAAATATTTTGAAAAAGTAGTAAAATTTACCTTTACCCCCTAATGTTCGAATCGAAGTATGCAAAGCGATCTATCTGAATGTAGGTTGGTATTTTTAGGTAATAATTAAATAGCGAAGTCTCTAACCGGTATCCTAAGAACATCATCATCATCATCAGCCTATATTAGTCCACTGCTGGACATAGGCCTCCCCTAATGAGCGCCATAGCGCCCTGTCTTCAGCTTGCTGCATCCAAGCTGAAGCATCCTAAGTACATATTTGTATAATTGACAAACGTTCGAAAACCCTCGGAGCGCGAGTTACACTCGCACTCGACGGATCTTGTTTAATTTATAGTCCTTACAAGTCATCGACGTAAGTGTCGTTAAACGAACACGGCGTGAACCATCTTTCGTTAATGTTGAGGTCAATGATAAAATGACTATATATATTAATAACTAGCTGCGCCCCGCGGCTTCGCCCCCGTGGAAATTTATGTTTTCAACTTTCTTAATTTTTTCTTTCATAAGAACCTTCTCCTGACAATAACAAACACAACAAAGAAAGAATTAGCGAAATCGGTCCAGGCGTTGTTGAGTTATGCGCTTACCAACACATTTTGCGATTCATTTTTATATTATAGATTTCTGACCGGTCTACGGTAGACTCGAACGAAATGCACATCAAATTGAAGAGCGTAAAAAATTAGTCGATCCGAGTCGACAACTTATAGGCGGAAAATTCGGATTATCGAGTAGTTTCAATATGAAAATGAAAAAATTGCTAAAAAAATTGTAACGGCGTTGCAAAGTAAACATGTCAATTAAGTATAAACATGTCTATGGTTCGGTCTTGGGGAGCGATTTCTTCCGTCCACGGTGGACGCAAGAAATCGCTCCCCAGGGTATATAAATACTCCTTGATCGTAGCTTGGTACATATATAGTGATCTGTGGTTCGGTCTAATTTCTTTGAATGAAAACTCCTTGCTCTTTGATTGAGGAATCATAATATGTATAATAATAGTAATAGTAGTATTTTATTGCACCCGTGCGAAGCCGGGGCGGGTCGCTAGTGTTTAATATAGCCGTGTGATACCGGCGAGTCGACCAACTAGCACCACCGCAACTCTTCCCGCGGGTGTCATAACAGGCGACTAAGGGAAATGCATCGGGGGAAATGCAGCAGCGCCTCCTGCAGAACAATGTAGCACCGAACTGCGATCACCAACCCGTATGACCGGCGGCGTCGGGATTATGGGCATAACCCCCATATCATAACTTAGACGTTTACCAGGGGGAGGCCTGCGGCTAGATGTGGACCCGTAGAGGCTGGAAATAGTTAGCTAGCATAGTGACCTTTATTTACTTAAACACATAAATGATTGTGATTCGCAATTTTCACATTTTAATGGACGAAAAAGGGAACTCGACTTTTTGTTCCTTGTACCTATAAAACTTTTGTGTTGGAATATAATCGAATAATGTTAACTATCACGATTGTTAATATTTTAAATACACTACCTTATTTACAAAGAAAATTACAATCAATTAATAAATTAGAACTAGTACATATACTTACAATTGAGCTGACTTCAGACTGTTTTAGCGTAGGTTAACATTATTCTATTGTATTCCGCGTGGTTCGATTACGAACGATGATGCTTACATTAATTTTCCTTCCAGGGCATCAATCGTATGCATGGGCTTCTACTTAGTCTCATTAATGTTAACGTATCCAATCCAGTGCTATCCTGCAATATGGATCATCACAGACATTTTGAGGAACATGGATATGGACGGATATGATGCGCAAACGCTGAAGGTTTTGGAAAGTTTTGCAAGGCCTACGTTCGTTGTGATTACTTGTAAGATTTAAAATTGGATTTGTAAGGTTAAATAAAGGTTGAATAAAAAATCCTGAAATAGCAAACTTAGCCAGAATACGCAGAAAATTATCGATGAGGGGTCGTCCATTAATCTTGGGAGGCTTGGGAAGAAGGATTGGAAAAAATCACGAAATATCACAAGGGGTGTAGTCTGATATCGCGTGTATTTTTTCGTTGAACTCGCGATTTTTAAAACGGACACACATATTTATCATGATGCTTAATTTTTCAGAATTAAAGTAGCTTAAGCACTTATACCTCAATTTGGAGATAATATTCTGAATTTTTTTTATACAAAAAATACACGTGATTTAATGGACGCCCCCAATCAATAGACCTTCGTTTGACCGCCATCTCAGGTGAGATTGCGGTCAAACGAAGGTCCATTGATCGTCACTTTCCATCAGGTGATGGAAAGTGACGATGTGGCCAACGATGTATCACGAAGGTCTAGAAGACACTTATTCAATCTAGTCTATAAGAGACCAAGGTTGTAATTGACCGGAAAAACAGCAGTAGCGTGTTCCAAGCCCAGCGAAAGATTACGTTATTTCTGCGGTTATAATATGATATTCTACTTTTCAGTTTTCCTATGTTACTGCGTGCCCTTCCAATCGTGTTTCGTGGCATTCGTCGGAAGTTTCTGCAGTTCAGTGATATCTTTGATTTTCCCATCAATGATGGAACTAGGCATGAGGTATCCCGGCCCTTATGGAAAGTTCAAATATTTATTAATCAAGGACCTCATGATTCTTTGTCTAGGACTGGTTTCCTTTATAATTGGTACATATGTAACTGGACATTTACTTTATGTTCGGTCTTTAACGTTGAAATATCCTCATGAGTATTAAATTTACGTTGTTAATTTCATGTTTTGATATTTTTTTAGCTCAATTGATTGTTTGGCGCCGACGACGAGGCCATTATGTTGCACAAAAGTAAAAGCTTGACCGAAGTCATTCATTTGAGCACTCTCTAAAATAGGTAGTTTTTACTTTCTTCTATACTATCTATACTTACTTCTATACTAATATTATAAAGAGGAAAGATTTGATTGTTTGTTTGTTTGTATTGAATAGGCTCCGAAACTACTGGACCGATTTGAAAAATTCTTTCACCGTTAGGAAGCTTACTTTTCAGGAAGTGAATTCCCACGGGAACGGGAATAACGTGGGTGAAACCGCGAGGCGATCGTCTAGTAATACATAAATGAATAAAAATGAAAGGGGAGGGACCTTATCTCCCCAATAAAATAATTATTATGTATGTACCATCGATGTGAGTAAAATTGGGAGATTGGGCACTGGCTTCTCGAAAGTGGAACGCTCAAATTGAGTCCAATTAGGTCCACCCAATAAGTCACAGTCGGACCGGCGCTGCCGGCGTACATACGTGTTTCGCGTGTACTGTTGTCTCGATCGCACTTCGGTCTAGATACGTCTTTCCATCATTGTTGTACAATAGTTAGGTATATTGCAATAGATTGGAAATAGCGTGTCTTTGCGTTTAGTTGTAGGTAACACAACACAGGCCATTTGTTGTGATAGCGCTGGGAGGACGTACCATATCTACAGAATTTTACTTATATCAATGTTATGTACATACAAAATAAAAGGGGAGGATCCTTATCATCCCTTTTATTTTAAGAGTAGGGATATATTTGAATATTTAAATTAAGGTAGATCGATTTATTTGATATATGAAATTAATCGGTTTTAATTGTTTTTGCCTTCTAAAAGGAAAAAAAAACTAGCGGAGAAGTAATTTACCGCAAACCATAAACAAACATAATTGACGTCGTGAACGTTAGTGAACCGTCGTGAACGTTAGTGAACGAAAGTCTTCGTTTCAGGTCTGGCCAAAATGGCGTTTTTGTCAGTATGTCCGTACTCCTCTATAGGTCGTATTTTACAACCGATCGGTATGAAACTTTGTGTACAGATTCTATGATTTTATAGAATTTTATTGTCGTCGGGATTTTTTGATTAAATTTTGATTCTTCCACAATAAGGCAAAAAGGCGGATTTGGAATATCTCCGCTTTAAGAGATCTGATTTTGATGATTATACTTTTAATTGAAAGGTAATAACTTTTATACTGTTCTTATAAAAATTTGGTAAAGATCTGATGAGGATTTTCGGCATGACGAGCAGAATAGCTTCGCAAAATGCAGTAATATGCAAGAGAGCATTTACAGTACAGCGCCACCTATTAGAACGTCTTTGTAACACTTCGAGAATTATATGAAATAGCGCGGCCGCATACACCGTCGTCGTCGATTATATAATAAAATAACAAAAACTTTGGGCTGATGGATCAACGCCATCTATTGATACTAGGTACAGAATTTCGAGCTTTGCTGAGGAACGTAACTTAGGTAGGTACTTTGTATGGACAATTGGTCTAATGGTTGATGTGTTTGTGCAACATTTCGTTCAAAAATTCCGACAACAATCGTATCGCAAGTGAAGTGATCTGTAATACCTACCTACCTTTCCAAGTGCACCTTACCTACCTCACCTACCCTACCCACAAACAAGATTGAATCAGTTCAGGAGAAACAGACGCCTATTCTTGCACGGTGGGCATTATTTCAAAGGTAGGTACCTAAGGAAATAATTTCATTAGTTTTGAGCTAGGTATATAATTATACCTACTAAACAATTACCCTTACCTACCACCTAAGGTTGGTAAGTTGCCCAATGCACACCACACTAGCGTAAACCAATATTTAGGTAGGTACCTACCTACCCATAGGATTTTTCTTACAACGCGTCCAAAAGTAAGAGGCACCGATAATTACATAGATATTAGGTACCTATAATACTTATGACAAGTTTAGCGCCATCAAAGGAAGGCTGGCGCCTACCTATGCTGGTGCTTATTCTGATAAGAGGGCACTTTTGCTCCGTGATAAGATACTTTTACACTGGCATGGCGATTTGCAAGGAGTCACCGCCTAAAAACATGGTACATATACCTAAGTACCTAAATATCCCGTTTTATATAACTTTAGTACTTAATATAATATAAGTTACTAATATGTTGAAAAAAGTTAGTGCTTGCGAGGTCTACTGTTCGTAGAACTGCTAGAACATCATTGAACTACTAGAACATGTACAAGCACTTTTGAAAAGGTGTTAGTTTTACAAACTTCTCAAAGTATATTTTTCCTGTAAAATAATAAATCCATATCCACAAACGCTACATAGGTAGGCTACATACCTAGGTACATTTCAGATGGGTCGCTATGCAATCTTCGGAAATGGGGGGGGGGGGGGTAAAGTATGAACCCCACAGAAGTTCTCATTATATAGGTACCTACCTAGGTACCAAAATATCCCGTTTTAAATAAAATTACTTTAGTACATTAAGTATTATATATGTAAATTAATTGTTGAAAAAAGTTAGTGTTCGCGACGTCTACTGTTCGCAGAACTACTAGTTTATCAATGAACGCGTGATAAAACTAAATTATAATCAATTGTACATTTGGAGCATTTTGGCCATATTCGATTTTTGACTAATAAAATCAACTTACCTATTCCTTAATGCTCCAAATTGTTCATCATCAGTCATTCATTTATTCCAGATCATAAAAATCCATACAAATTATTATAAACAAACTTATAGCAGGATATATAGCAGGATAAAAAGAATTAAATCAAATGTCACAGTAAGTAAATTTTAAGTTGGATAAAAGAAAAACAAGTTACTCAAAATTAATACAAATTTAAAAAAAAATGTTATATCATTATATTTTCTCGATAAAAAATGTTAATGTCATATTAATTGTGATTATTGTGAACTAATCAATACTTAGATCGCGCGACTACTGCGACTATCTGCACGGAGTTGCGGTTTTCATAACTGATGGTGAGTTATAATTCTTTTCTTTTATTGATTGAATTTTAATTGCATGAAGATTACCTACTTTGAATTAATCTGAGGCCGATACAAGCTTTATTCATTAAAAGCTAGTTGAGACTAGGTAATTTAGTCGAGTACCTATGACCACTGCTTCACGAACTTACTAGCACGAAATGACTGGCAACTTGACTAAATAAGTAATACCTACTTTAGTGCCAATAAGGCTTACTCTCGGCAGAAAGACCTATACAATAGACCTAATTTATGGACTTATTATCTAGCTCCATGAGCTTAAAATATACCCAAGGTGTCATAAAACTATCGATATTTCGTAAAATATCAAAGTTTCAACTCTAGCGCGCTCAGTAGCTGGAGTGAGGGAAGTAAGGGAGGGCATAGTGGCGTGATCTTAGAGCAGCACGAGGCGCTGGGTGAGTTATACGTGCGACAAGCTGTCTCGGATAAGTTATACCCTGCCACACACTTAACGTAGTTATTAGAATAGAATAAGAGAATATATGGTAAGAATTAGAGAAGGGTTATTTTTATTTTTTTTATTTAAGGTTACATTGTTTTATAATTTTAAACAAAAATTTGTTAATAATAAAACGTTTTATTGTGTGTTTAATCAACTTTTCAAAAGTTCCTGTATTTTTCTTGTAATTTCGTTGATTTTTTTTTGTATAAATAAAATCTTTATTTGTAATTAAAATTGACTTTTATTTCTTAACTTCATTAAAAATAGTTTATTTCAACAACCCTAAGCTTGAAAATAAATATTTCCGAACAAAACCCTACAAAAGAGTGCATGAGTGAGTCTGGGTAGGGCATACCCTGCCACATACCTAATGAAACTTTTTTGACCACATGCTCGCCGGGTTAAGGACTTACATACTTTAGGTCAATAATATTGGTATTTAATAAGAAAAAACACGGACTTTTATAAGTCACTGTCAAACTCTCTATCAACATACATGGCAACAACAAAAAATCTCGGAATAAAGTAGAGAGAGATACGGAGCCAAAAATAAAAGAAGAAGAAGAAGTAGAGGGTAGTGCTACACACTTTTTTGTGCCAACCCAGGAGGCCAATTCTCAGTATCACGTGATATTTTATCGAGTGATAGGGGATAAATTATTCGCGGTGAAAAATATAGAGCTCTGAATAATATATCGAGTCCCACCAAAAACTGTATTCTCGTGCACTCTTCGATATTTCTATCGTAGATAATTTGTTTTTAATGACGCTTTTGCCTACCTTCGAAAATTGAGAATGGGAATTCTCTAACAAGATCATTAGGTACCAATAGAACACGGTAAAATTATTAATAATTAAAGATAGGAATTCATTTTTGAAAAACTGTACCTACTAATATGGGTAAAACAAAACTATGAATTCCAAGTATTTTATCATTTTGACCTCAAACAACGCAATCATTTAATTAAAAAGCCAATGTGCCAAAGAGAAAATGCACTCACCTTAAACCATGCACCATAAATAAAACCAGCCAAGTACTTGTCGGGCCATGTGCAGTTTAGCTTTTGTAGCTGCATGGTTTGAAAACTTATACAAACTCATTGGTTTTTTTTATAACTAACAGCTTTATTTAAGTAATCGTCAATGGAATTACTTAGTATGTTTTTCTTCTTTTTACCTATAAAAGTATTGATTTATATGCGAGCCAGTATCTATGCCTCTCTCTACAGACTATACCGGTCCACTGCTAGACGCAGGCTACCCCTTATAAACGCCTATTGGCATTTGTAACTTGGGGGTAGTGCCCATAATCTCCACGCTGGGCATGCGGATTGGTCGCAGGTTGGTGGTAAAATTGTTCTGCCGGAGGCACTGCTACCCTCCCCCTGGTGGATATCCCTTATTCGCCTCTTATGACACCCGCGGGAAGAGTTGGGGTGGTGCAAATTCTAAGCCGGCACCACACGGCCAATACCTTCAGAATATATCTATGCCTAGCAGGGTAAAATTATGAGTATTTACGTGTTCTAGATAATTTCGCCCCCTGTCCACGGCTTAACCGTCACAATAAGACGAGCCGTGCGCCAACGTGCTACGATGATTTCGTAGAGCGTGCTACAATGGTTTCGTAGAGCGTACTACGATCGTTTCGTAGAGCGTGCTACGATGGTTTTGTAGAGCGTGCTACAATGGTTTCGTAGAGCGTACTACGATCGTTTCGTAGAGCGTCAACGTGCTGCGATAATTTGAAATAAATGAATACTAAATGAATGACTGATGATGAACAATTTGAAACATTTAGGAATAGGAAAGTTGTTTTTATTAGTCAAAAATCTAATATGGCCAAATGCTCCAAATGTACCATTAAATAGAATTTAGTTTTATCAAGCGTTCATTGATAAATTATGTTTGTTTATGGTTTGCGGTAAATTACTTCTCAGCAATTTTTTCCTTTTAGAAGGCAAAACAATTAAAACCGATAAATTTTCCGCGCATTATAAGTCGACCTACCTTATTTTAAATATTCAAATCAATCCCTACTTTTAAAACAAGAACAAAATAAAAAAAATTAAAAACTCCCCGACAGATTTTCATGAAACATAGCTAAGAACACTCGGGATAAAATTATCTATGGCACAAAAAAACTAAACGAAAATCAGTTCATCCGTTTGGGAGCTACGATACCACAGACAGATACACAGCTCTATAGACAGACACGTTAAACTTATAACACCCCTCTCTTTTTGCGTTGGAGGTTAGTAAAAGGGGAGGGCCCTTATCTCCCCAATAAAATAATTATTATGTATGTATTATTATTATTATGATATTTTATTATATATTATTATGATGAAAGTAAAAACTACCTATTTTAGAGAGTGCTCAAATGAATGACTTCGGTCAAGCAGTTACTTTTGTGGAAGCAACATAATGGCCTCGTCGTCGGCGCCAAACAATCAATTGAACCAAAAAAAAAAATACATGAAATTAACAACTTTTATTTAAAAATCGTAAACCTCATGAGGATATTTCAACGTTAAAGACCGAATATAAAGTAAATGTCCAGTTACATATGTCCCAATTATAAAGGAAACCAGTCCTAGACAAAGAATCATGAGGTCCTTGATTAAAAAAAATTTGAACTTTCCATAAGGGCCGGGGTACCTCATGCCTAGTTCTATCATTGATGGGAAAATCAGAGACATCACTGAACTGCAGAAACTTCCGACGAATGCCACGAAACACGATTGGAAGGGCACGCAGTAGCATAGGAAAACTGAAAAGTAGAATGTCATATTATAACCGCAGAAATAAAGTAATCTTTCGGTGGGCTTGGAACACGCTACTGCTGTTTTTCCGGTCAATTACAACCTGGGTCATAGGTCAACCTGGGATAGACAAGATTGAATAGGTGTCTTCTAGACCATCGTGATACATCGTTGGCCACATCGTCACTTTCCATCGCCTGATGGAAAGTAACGATCAATGGAAGGTCCATTGATTTTGATGACATGAATTTCGTTTGACCGCAATCTCACCTGAGATGGCGGTCAAACGAAGGTCTATTGATTGGGGGCGTCCATTAAATCACGTGTATTTTTTTGTATCAAAAAAATTCTGAATATTATCTCTAAATTGAGGTATAAGTGCTTAAGCTACTTGAATTCTGAAATTAAGCATCGTGATAAAGATGTGGTTTTAATAAGCGCGATTTCAACGAAAAAATAAATACACGCGATATCAGACTACACCCCCTTATGGTATTTCGTGATTTTTTCCAATCCTCCTTCCACGCCTCCCGTGATTAATGGACGACCCGTTATCGATAATTATCTGCCTGTTTTGGCTAATTTGCTATTTCTGGATTTTTTTAACCTATAATAATCTTAAAAATCCAATTTTAAATCTTACAAGTAATCACAACGAACGCAGGGCTTGCAAAACTTTCCAAAACCTTCAGCGTTTGCGCATCATATCCGTCCATATCCATGTTCCTCAAAATGTCTGTGATGATCCATATTGCAGGATAGCACTGGATTGGATACGTTAACATTAATGAGACTAAGTAGAAGCCCATGCATACGATTGATGCCCTGGAAGGAAAATTAATGTAAGCATCATCGTTCGTAATCGAACCACGTGGAATACAATAAATAATGATAACCTACGCTAAAACAGTCTGAAGTTAGCTCAATTGTTTCTATTGTAAATATACTAGTTCTAATTAATTTATATTGTTTGATATCTTTGTAAATAACGTATTGTATTTTAAAATAATAACAATGATAGTTATCATTAAGTATTCGATTATATTCCAACACAAAAATGTTATAGGTACAAGGAACAGAAAAGTTGAGTTCCCTTTTCCGTCCATTAAAATGTAAAAATTCCGAATCACTATCATTTATGTATATATGTATGTAAATAAAGACTATGCTAGCTAGATTAACTATTTCCAGCCTCTACGGGTCCACAGCTAGCCGCAGGCCTCCCCCTGGTAAACGCCTAATTGGAATTTATGGTATGGAGGTTATGCCCATAATCCCGACGCCGCCGGGCATGCGGGTTGGTGATCGCAGTTCGGTGCTACATTGTTCTGCAGGAGGCGCTGCTGCATTTCCCCCGATGCATTTCCCTAAGTCGCCTCTTATGACGCCCGCGGGAAATGTTGCGGTGGTGCAAATTCGTCGGCTAGCCGGTATCACACGGCTATATTAAACACTAGCTGTACCCGCGACTTCGTTCGCGATTGCCATACCTGCCGACTAAATAAGTTCACATTTAACACAGTTTCTCTCAATATATGAAACGCCGCCGTGCAACAAAAACTTCGATGCGCAGAATTGGACCTATTACACTTTTAATAAAAGCATCTATATTTGGATCCTTGTTAAATTGTGTATAAATCGGGTAGGGTCTATGGGGGATAGCATGTTGTCATCTTCAATCGCATTCTTTATCCACACGTCTTTTAGCTACGACTCGGCCAGCGTCAGTGTTAAGAAGTGTCGACGTTGTATTCGTTTCACTTCTTACTCATGGTTGCGTTCAGCTGGGGCCCTGTTCTGCTAAACTAATCGCTTCACTATGATAGGGGTATCGTCACAGAATGGCACGTTTTGGTATTCTACCTTAGATGAAAGAAATTATGATGAATGCAGATGGAGAGACGCGCGACAGGTTTGAAACCATTAATTTATCTCGCACGTACTATCTGGAGTTTTATTAATCTAGGAATTCTACGTCATAATTCTGCGACGATTCCATTGTCATAGTGAAGCAATTGTATTGTAGAATTGGGCTCTTGATCCATTTGACTTAATTTTTTTTCGATAGTAGGTAGGTACAGTTGATTGAGTATCAAAGTAAAAAAAAATGTTCTGTGGTCCAGTTAGTTTAATTAGAGCACTTACTCCAACCAAACTTCGGTGGTACAGTTAACTGGACCAGCTAAACCATCAAATATCATGTTCATGAAGATTGCATGGACCATTTGTACATTTTACTTTGCCTGAAATAGGCATTGACGTCTTCAAAAAATAAATAGATAGGAACTTACCTACCCTTTATCTACTAATTTTTTCTTCAATCTACAGATTATTTCATCAATCTACCTATTTTCTACTCGATTTTCTACTGATATAGTCAAATTCGATATTGCAACATTGTTTCTAACAAAGAAAACTTGAGAGGTGTCAAGGGACACCCGGATGGAACGAAGTTCCTTTCGATTAATCGCGCGTCCTCGCGTCATCTTCATTGAGGCCGCAGAGAACTGATATAATCCCGCTCACTCCAATTATGACACGTTGCGCGAGCGAGCGGAACACACGATTGTTCGAATCGAAGCGCACCTCGGCTCAACTCGGCTGCGGTCGTCGCTTCGGTTCTCCTCGGTTCTCTTCGTCAAAATATGTCGTTACAACTACTATCTTATCCTACTATCCTGTCCTACTATCCTATCCTATCCTACTATTATATCCTATTCTACTATCCTATCCTGCTATCCTATCCTACTATCATATCCTATTATCCTATCCTACTATCCTATCCTACTATCCTATCCTCCTATCCTATCCTACTATCCTATCCTATTATCCTATCCTACTATCCTATCCTACTATTATATCCTACTATCCTACCCTACTATCCTATCCTACTATCCTATCCTACTATCCTATCCTACTATCCTATCCTACTATCCTATCCTACTATCCTATCCTACTATCCTATCTTACTATCCTATCCTACTATCCTATCCTAGTATCCTATCCTACTATCCTATCCTACTATCCTATCCTAGTATCCTATCCTACTATCCTATCCTACTATCCTAACACACGATTGTTCGAATCGAAGCCCACCTCGGCTCAACTCGGCTGCGGTCGTCTATTCGGTTCTCCTCGGTTGTCTTCGTCAAAATGCATCGGCTCAACTCGGCTGCGGTCGTCGCATATATATCCCGCTCACTCCAATGACACGTTGCGCGAGAGAGCGGAACACACGATTGTTCGGAGAGCGATTCTAATTTTTGTGCAAACCTAATGAATGTCATTCGTGATGACAGCTGCCTATCATAAACGCTACAGTGACAGTTCTACACTTTGACACTGACTTAATATTGTGTTTACTTTCCAACAAATGTGAGGATATATGTGTTCTGTGGCAAAAAGTGTCGCTCCAATTTTCGTTACAATTTTTTCCGTCTAGCCCCCTTTCACAACGCGCGATAAGGAACTTCGTTCCAAAAAGAATGCATGAAATCGGACGACGCGTTAATGAATTACAACTAAGTACCTACTTAGACATTTTGACTTTTATCCCCTCTCCCGAGAGAACCGTGCCTACTGTCCCAGATAAAATGTATCCTATGTTTTTCCTCGTAGTATGAGATCAAATCATGCATAGTTTCATTTGAATTCATTTCGTTGCATATTTTTACTTTCATCCACTCTCCTAACCTAAGGGAACCGTACTGATTCCGGGATAAAAAATATTCTTCATTTGAATTCATACTGTACTTTTGGCGTGATGCGCGGCCCAGGAATATGACTTTTATCCTCTCTCCACGGGGAACCTTACTAAATTCCGGGATAAAATGTATCTATCTTTCCCCGCAGTAGGAACTCAAATTATGCCGATTCCATTCAAATTCATTCAGTAGTTCCGTCGTGATGCGCGATTAAAGGATTTTACTTTCATCCGCTCTCCCGGGGGAACCTCACTCAATTCCAGGATAAAATGTATCCCATGTCCTTCCTTGTAGTATGAATGTACTCAAATCGTACCATTTCAATCCAACTCATTCAGCAGTTTCGGCGTGATGCGAGGTGAAGGAGTTTGACTTTAATCCCTTCTCCCATGGGAACCTTACTGAATTCCAGGATAAAATATATCTCTCCTCGTAGTATGAACTTCTATCGTCCCGACTTCCATTCGAATTCATTCAGTCGTTACGTCGTGATGAGCGATTAAAGAATTTTACTTTCATCCTCTCTCCCAGGGGAACCTTACCGAATTCCGGGATAAAATGTATCCCATGTATTCCGTGTAGTATGAACTCAAATCATACCAAGTTTCAGTCCAACTCATTCAGCAGTTCCGTCGTGATGAGCGGTTAAAGAATTTTACTTTCATCCTCTCTCCCAGGGGAACCTGACTGAATTCCGGGATAAAAAGTATCCTATGTCCTTCCTCGTAGTATGACCTAAAATCATGCCGAGTTTCATGTCAATACCTTCAGTAGTTTCGGCGTGATGCGCGTTTAAGAAACAGACAGACAGACAGACAGACATGAATGAAAAAAATTACAGTTTTGGCTTCAGTATCGATAATAAAGTGCCCTCCAAAAAAAAAATTTCAAATATCTTCAATGTACAGAATTGGACCTGTTACAGTTTTATTATAAGTATATAGAAGATAGTCATTTACCATTGACCACAACATTCACGAAAGATGGTTCACGCCGTGTTCGTTTAACGACACTTACGTCGATGACTTGTAAGGACTATAGATTAAACAAGATCTGTCGAGTGCGAGTGTAACTCGCGCGCCGAGGAGTTTCGAACGTTTTGTCAATTATACAAATATGCATATGTTCGCTTATGGCCAACTTAGCAAACCGTCCACTATTTTTCACGACTTCGTAATCGGTAAACTTCGCAATCAGTCAACTTCTTGATCGGTCAACTTGGCAACTCATCAGTCATCATCGAAATCGGTCCTCTTAGCGTTCGGTCAAAAATAAAGATAGCAACATTTTCTTTTAAGTCGAACATCATTACTTACCTCTTTCGTCATTTTACTATAGTACTGGCCACTTTAGATTAGATGTATATATACCTACTCTTTGCAGTTTATATAACTGATTATGAGTAAATATGACACTTGTCAAGTTCCGAAATGAGCCGTTAGGAACATTATCTATGACCTACGTATTTTCGACAGATATTTCCCAGTCAAAAATCCTAGAACCCGGCCGTTTACAGCGCCACCTTCCGGGTCAAGTTGCAAATCTAGACCATCCAGTGACCCACTCAAACACACCATTATATTAAATGTCATCAAAATCGGTCCAGCCGTTCAGGAGGAGACATACACTTGTAGATAGGTAGCTACAGAAGACTAATAATAAAGGTAGGTGGGTGTATTAAGATTAGCAAACCAAAATTAATTTGAGAGCTTGCCAAAACATTATCAAATCCGAACCAGGATTTGCTGATCTTTTTCATTCATATATTGCTGCAATATCATTTTAAAGGCATGCCAAAATTTCATTAAATACGAATCACGATTTGCTGCTGCTTCACTAGTATATGGCTGCACAAATATTTAATTTACTGTGACATCATTTTTTAGGCTGCCCAATGTCACATTAGCTGCTGATCAATTCAGTCATTTTTGCCGACCACTAGCTGCGGCTCAAAATATTTTTTCTGCTTGCAAAATCAATTTTTCGGCTGGCCAAAACCTCTATAATCTGCTGATCTTTTAAATGATACCCATTTAATATTAGAATAATTTTCCGAATTCATTACTCTCGAGTGTAGTTTGCCGGACACAAGGAATAGAAAAATAGAAAAATTATTGCGATATAATTCGATTTCTTAGAAATTAGAAATAATCCAGAGTGCGAGGCACTATACGAGAGATGCACTATAATAACAAAACCTTAGAATAGGGGACCGTTTGAGAAGTGGACCTATTGAGAAGTGGATGCCTTAAGAAGCGGCCCGATTGCGAAGTTGACTATTTACGAAAGGGACCGATTGCTACTTGCCTACAGAAAATTTTAGTGGACGGTTCGCGAAGTTGACCATAAGCGAACAAATACATAATATGTACTTAGGGTACCGGTTAGAGACTTCGCTTTTTAATTAATACCAAAAATAGTAGGTACCAACCTACATTGAGATGGATCGCTCTGAGTCTGCATACTTCGAAGATGAGGGGGTGATGGTCAATTTTTCTACTTTTTCAAAATATTTCAAAAAGTACTTAAAGAAATTTTAAAAACAGATATATACAATGTGTCCGGTAACCGGTGTCGGAGACTTTGGGTGAAATACGGTAAATTTTATCGACAAATCACTATCCCTATTTTTTTTTCTCTCTCCATGATAAAATGGCAGCCATTTTGTTTTCTGTTGCCTCGAAGCACGGGTGCTTGTACTGATTAAGATATAGCTACCCATGTAGAGGTCTTAGCAAGACGATAGAAGACTCATTTGTTAGCCAATAATGTAGACAATAAAGCAATGTTAACATTGTTGCAATTTCTATTTTATAACCTCTCATGTGGCACGCCCCGCGCCCCGCTATCTCCGTTGTGTGGCAGGTACTTCCGCAAAATCCGCGGAAAATCCGCGGAAATGCATCATAATGCATTATTTCGCTTATTTCTTGATTATTATCTACTAACACCTCATAACATCTATATATATATTTGGATTCTCCATGAAATTTCCTACAAAACAGCGTGGAAACATTCTGATGTTGTATAACGTAATTAATGAGGTTGATTAAAATTAAATTATAATTGCGGAAAAATGGTAAAATTTTAATAATTTTAAAAAAAATTAGAAGAAAAGAGAACTTATAAAACAAAAAAAAGTTTTTCTTAACATTTTTTTTGAAATTATTAGCTTATTCATAAGGTCGAAACTGTCAAGCTACATGTTTTTTGTTACTGGACAATAGTACAGAATGTGTGCTTCAAAATAAGTCTTGCATCTTAGCCCTAAGTAAGATAGTTTAGAAGTTATGACGACGAAAACATGTAGTTTGACAGTTTCGATTTTATGAATAAGCTAATAATTTAAAAAAAAATGTTAAGAAAAACTTTTTTTTGTTTTATAAATTCTCTTTTCTTCTATTATAAAATAGAAATTGCAACAATGTTAACATTGCTTTATTGTCTACATTATTGGCTGTCAAATGAGTTTTCTATCGTCTTCCTAAGACCTCTACATGGGTAGCTATATTTTAATCAGTACAAGCACCCGTGCTTCGAGGCAACAGAAAACAAAATGGCTGCCATTTTATCATGGAGAGAGAAAAAAAAATTGGGATAGTGATTTGTCGATATTTACCGTATTTCACCCAAAGTCTCCGACACCGGTTACCGGACACATTGTATAATGTACAAACCAATACCTTTCATTTGATACTCCACTCGGTGAGCTAGTCCCCCTTTTGAAAGTTATTCCCCCATTTTGTCCATTTTTAAAAAGTGTTCTACTCACAGACTTCTCTAAAATTTTCCTGTAAAATAAAGATCCAGTACTACAAACGTTACATTTCAGATGGATTGCTCTCGAGATAGGAGAATGGGCAATTTTTCGAATTTTTTCAAAATATTTCGAAAAGTACGGAACTTACAAAATTCTAAAACTTTTTTGAAATGTACAAGCTGATACTTTTTACGTCACCCGATTTGACCTTGCAAGTTGCTTTTAAATTTTGGACATCACAATTTGTACTGAAAATGTTCATTTTCCTTTTTTATTAATTGTCTTTCTGAACAGGCGAACGAAATGTATTATTATATTATTTGAAATTTCAAGTAAATAGCTGCGGTATTTGCTGATATATTAAAAAAGAGAAAAAGGACAGACAAAGCGAGACCATAAGGGTTTCGAAACCGATCTCGAAAACCTGAAAAGAACCGACACATGTACTCGTGAACTTCAACAGAGACAACGGTTGGAACCTACCACCCGCCTGGAAGCCGTGTATCCACGAGAAGTCGAATAGCAGAAAAGAACCGGGTGTAGATACTGTTACTTCCGTATGGACCCAGAGGATACCAGCACCCGAAGATGACTCTCACGCTCTGCAGCATCAACAAGCAGCGCACCCCCTACCACTCCCGCCCCCAGCGCCCGCGGCGCGGGCTCAACGAGCGCTCTTGCGCAGTGCTTGGAGGGATGCGGAACGCGCGCGTCTAGAATCGTTCCTATCCTGAAGAGGTCCCTCGTTAAGGGATGAAACGTTCGTGTTATCCCAACTTCCAACACAAATAAGGTTCGTAGTTAACCCGCTTACATCCGGTATGGACTCTTAAACTTATAGGTACTCAACATTTCATCATAAGGCAATGATCTGAGCACATTCTCTTGCATAGTGCCGAAGGACCAGTACCCAAGGCAGCCAAACACGAGAGCAACAGCTGTAGGCAGCCACACGCCTACCTCGATGACTCCATAGCGCTTTGTCATTACGATGGGCTTTGATAGATTTCTGTCTAAGGTTATGATCTGAAACGTTAAATACTTATCAGTACACATTCGCTAGGTAATTTATGTGTAGTTCCGGCTTAGAATCTCTTCCCCACCCATCTCTTCCCGCGGGTGTCGTAAGAGGCGACTAAGGGATATCCACCGGGGGCGGGCAGCAGCGCCCCCTGCAGTACAATTCTCCTACCGAACTGCGATCTCAATTCGTATGCCCAGGTGGGTGTTATGCGCGTTACTCCCCATGAGATAAAAGCCAATAAGGCGCTTATCAGGGGAGGCTGCGTCCAGCTTTGAACCAATATAGGCGGTCGAGGTGAGGGGAGGTGACACATTCGTCCACTGCTGAACGTGCCGTCCACAAACAAGGTGGGTTTTTGTAGATGCTTACCGCAGGAGGATTGGTGATCGCGGTAAAGGTGTTAAAAACACAGAAGCAAGCTGCTACCCTTCCTCGAGTAGGTTCTTACGATCCACGGCGGAGTTGAAGGTGCGAATTGGATTCTTACACCACGGCCGCCACGGCCGAACGGTAGGTAAATCATGTCACTCACACAAGTGATTAATCCATCCACGCATTTATTTTCTTTGACTGAGTGAAATAATGCGATGTTTCATAGACACGTAATCTGTCAGCTTAATAATTATCGAAGCTCAATATTCAGTATTTTTATTGCAAGACAAATATACCCTGTCAGGTAGGGTATGTCAATACATCTTCTTAGGTAGGTACATAACACTTCTTATACAACAAAATACTTTTCTTTTTATAGTATTGCCTAATCACAATCTTATGATAAATAAATAAAAATAGTCGATTATAGAGGACGCTTCGAATATCTTTCTTAGTTAAAATGTATTAGCTCTCGATAGCCCAGATATTTTTCGAGCCGACAGATTTGCATCACTACATATTTTCGAAAAGAAACAGAGTCTATGAAATATTGTGTTCTTTAATTTGTTCAAAGAAAATAAATGCGTGGACGGACGATAAATACTAAAATAGTTAGGTTTCTTTGTATAAGTAGGTAGTAGGTATAATACTAGTTAAATGAAAAATATGAAAATTAAAATGTCATGCAGTCCTCCGTAGGTCGAACTTGACAAATAATGATCAAAGGGCGACAGCATTTCATTATTATTGCTTTACACTAATTAAATTTTATATGTTCTGAGTAGGTACTATTTTCTACACGACATATAGGTACTCAGAACATAAAAAACCACGCAGGTTGTAGATAAAAAAGCGACTTTAGGGAAAATTAAAAGCAAATAATATAAATAAATTAGAACTAGAAATTGCAATTGAAATGATTGAGCTAACTGTATACTATTGCAAACAAATAAATAGGTAGATACCTATTAGGATACTCTTTGATTTCTTAGATATTAATGTTTATGGAAACGGCGTTCTTCCATCATTGTATCTCTTAGTGCCCCTACTAAGAAATACAATGATGGAAGAACGCAAACTTACCAACTAAATGGTGAAAGATAGAATCTTTAAAAGCAATTTCTTTGTAATATGTAAATTGCTTTCAAGGAACACCGTTCCCTCATTACTGCTAATCACAATTACTTATATTGGACCTAACTGCATAAAAGTATTAAATAAATAGAAATAAATTTTAATTTATACAAAGAAACTCGTGAATAGAAAATACATTAATTCACTAAACGAATGATTTTCTTTTCACTTCACTTTTTGTACCATTTCCTAATTTATTTTATTGTGCGTGCACGAAAACGAATCGGAAACTTCTATACTAATGTCATTAACAACGGGATATTTATCATGATTTGACATTCGAGTTTTGAGAAACTTCGACTTTCGTTTTAACGAGTAGAAACGTAAGTTTACACGTGCGATAAGATTACGCCGCAGTTTTTAACTTTCGTGTTCTTGGCGTTCAACGTGTTGTCTGAAATTGTAAATTAACTATTTTGTATTTTTACTTACCACTCCAAGACCACTCAGGTTAAAAACAAACATGCCAAAAGCAAACAGCACAGGCAAAGGTTCAGTTGCTACATTTATGATGTCATCTTTTTGGGGGTTCATGAATATGATGTAGAATATTAGTCCTTGTCCTACCGCATTGCAGAACGTACCTGGAATTAAACAAAATACTTTCATCAAAAAGTTGCTTGCGTAAAATTTTTGTATATGTGGGAAAGTACTAAAGCCAAATTCAATGTGAATTGCTTGTAAATAAACCAAAATTAATAGTTGGTGGTTAGCAATATTAATTGAAGGAAATATCTCAAATCGACATGCAGTGCTGATTGTGCTAAAAAATCTACGTCAAGAAAATTATTTTTAGGTAAGTATGGGCGGTACATATAAATATATAAATAATACTGGACAATCCACGCAGCATCATCTATGTTTACATCGGATCTTGTTTTCGTATCGGATTTGGCTGGAGTTATATATATATATCTAATAACGAATAAATATTCTCTAGTGATCATTCTAAAGGAATTAATGAAAATAGATACGGTGAAATTGTTTATTTGTATTAATTTCCCTATTAATGTATTTAAGGGGAAACATGAAACTTTCATCAGTGGAATCAAATTAATAGAACAAACTAACTTATCAAAGAAATATAACCGATTATTGTCAAGTTTTGCATATAATACTCAAGCAATAAAAAAGCAGGCAGACACGCTAGTATAGCAGGCAAGTTACTGTCCCAGTCCATCATCTGCAATAGATAAGATAAACAAATTTATTAATAATCATAAATCCGGACTATCCCACTACTGGGCAAGACCACCCCCCTCCTTTAAGTGATTAATTATTTATTTAATAACCAAAATAAATTATTAACATTGTTTTTCAAATGTTTTTTAGACAAATACCTATATGTAATAGTACCTGGCTGACCTAGGCTACAGATACGTTTTTCTAAATCTAAAACTATGCAAATGCAAAAATTCATCCCGCTCCATTTAGTACATAATTTTGGCGTTGTTTACGCCCAAACAGATCACTTCAAAACGATGTTAGAATGACCCCATTCAATAATACCTCAACTCAACAGCCTGTATTGGTCCACTACTGGACGCAGGCCTTCCTGATAAGCGCCTTATTGTCTTTTCTCACATGGGGAGTAATGCCCATAATCCCCAATACCAATACCTACTACCATATTATACCAGAATGACCTTCACAAGCGTGTTCGTGCTGATGGGCAGAATTTCACAAAGTGTCAGTGAATTACTAATAACCCTGTTTATGACACCCAATAATGATAACAAGCACAGCAGCTGTGAGCTTGTAAGTTTTTGGAGTTGATGCCTAATCATTTTTGCAAAGGAACCTCAGCAGTGGGCCTTTTAAGATGAGATAAGATATAAGTAAGTACCGTAAAATGGGGCGAAATTGATTAATTTTTAAATTAAATCGCGTGTAACTCCTTCATATTCGAAGTAAAAAAAAAAAAAAAATTAGCATGATGGCGACTTAAGGTGCGGATTCATTTAATTTAATTTAAAAAAATCTAGGTCTTCTACTTTTGTGGAAAAAAAATAAAATGTGACTTATCAATTTTATACAACAAATGGGGTCAGTTTGATTGCCCCCGTTATTTCAACTGTTTCTGAAAGTACCCCCAAACAGGAGTACAACAGTGTAAAAATTTTTTTTGTTCACTAACTAATTCTTGAGATATATAATTTCAAAGTCAAATGGGGTGAGATTGATTAGAGGGGCGAGTTTGATGACTCGTGTTTTAACACCTAGAAACAATGAAATCAGACCAATTAATTGAAATTATTGATTTTTACATACTTATTTTTTATTTTTAAATAATTAAACTTTAATCCCACGCAAAAAAAAAAAAAAAATGTCAAAGCAAAAACATCTTATTGTACAAAGTACCAAAGGAAATCAAGTATGCCTGGGCCGCTGCATTAATGCTCATTGCTCCTTCAACTACATTCTGCAGGGCCTCTTCCAGCGTTTCTTCCGTGTAATTTTTATACGGGCGGCTAACCGCTACTTTTTTATGTTTACGCACCACATTTTACCTGCAAAATATAGAAAATGGGGTCACTTTGATAATAAATCCATTTTCTGTGTTACTTAAAATGACATTTCAATTGGGTGACTTTGATAACCATCAATCTCGCCTCGTTTGAATGATCAAAGTAGCCCCATCGAATAAAACTCAATCTAGAAGACAAACTGATGCCTTACGACGAATAATAAACATTTTGGTTTAATCATCGAAAACCAAACAAAAACATTATCAATGTTATAACATTCAAAGAATCATACTCACTCTTGCACCATTGAAGTTTTCACAGCCACTTATTTTAAGTATTTCCGAGAGGGCCACAAAAAAAATTTTTATCGCTCAACCGCAGCGTCAAAATAGTCAATTACGTTAGAAAAAGATGGCGGAAATATCAGTAATGCCAACCTAAAAAATTTATAAAGTTGCGATCAGAAATTAGGGAAATATAAGTAGAAATGGATAAAATTACAGTAATCATCAATGACGCCCCATGTTTTGAAAGTCGCCCCATTTTACGGTAAGTATATTTTTTATTGGTTCACAACACACAAGAAAAAATTAATTTAGAAAAAAATGTAAGTTATTTTTCCCAGTTTTCATGACATTTAATTCATCTTGAGTTCACTAGTCAGGTGGGTAGGTAAAATTAAAATCTGCTTAACAAAAACTATATAAAATATGTGAACATGAAATACCTACATCTCGCACGCTGTCCGTGGTTAAAATTACGAATACAGTACAAATTCCCAGCTGGCTAAGGATCATAAACATAGCGACGAGGAAACTGAAACGATTAAACAAACTTATCTACCTTTTCATGACGGATTTAAGCGGGTCAGCTACGAAACTTATTTGAGTTCAAAATAACATTAACGAACGGAGAGACGAGGCGGAGCGCGCGACTCAAACCGTGCTCACCCTGAAGACGTCTTTCGTAAAGGGGTGAAACGTTGATGTTCTTCCAAGACATCGTAGTTAACCCGCTTATATCCGTAATGGATTAGTCAACTACGATAGTTTGTATAGTAAAGCTTAGGTGTAAGTACCTACTTAATTATAAACCAGGCAAACAGAAAATTAAAAAAAAAACCCGCCGACGTTTATTGGCTGAACAGATTTTCATGAAACATGGCTAAGAACACTCGGGATAAAATTATCTATGACACAAAAGAAATAAACGAAAATCGGTTCATCGGTTTGCGAGCTACGATACCACAGATAGATACACAGACAGACACGTCAAACTTATAAAACCCCTCTTTTTGCGTCGGGGGTTAAAAATCGATTAAATGTATTTAATGTTTTCTTATTTTTATTATCATTAACTCCTAAGGCTACACAAGTCGTCGGCGCGAACTCGTCGGTGGGCGGGACCTAAATGTGTGCTATCTCACCTGACATAGTAGAGGTAGACAGGATGAAATGCACAATTATTCATTCTTAAAACAGTCGCGTAAAAAAAAATGGGAACAGACTTATTAATACACAACGCACAAGGGTTATTATAGGAAAACTATTGAGTGTATCTTTTCAATATAAATTAATTTCAACTTTTCAATAACTAAACTATGTAGGTATCTACGGGCTTTATTTTAGAGTTATTTTTCCTCCTCCGTATCCGCCCGCGGCTTCGCACGCGTTGTTTCTATGAAAACGTTCAAAAGTTATTTATTTCTATCCTATGGGAACTGATTTATGGAATAGTTAGTCTTTGTTTTATTCCAGGTCTACAACTGCATGTATGCAAAATCAGCCCGAGCCAATTCAATAGTATTGTGGTGAAGAGGTGGCCATGTGGTGCCGGATTAGAATTTGCACCACCCCAACTGTTCCCGCGGGTGTCGTAAGAGGTGACTAAGGGATATCCACCGGGAGCAGCGCCTACTGCAGCACAATTCTACCACTGAACGGCAAACCCCAACCCGCATGCCCAACGATAAAAGCCGTTATGGCTTTTATCAGGAGGAGGCCTGCGTCGATCAGTGGACCGGTATATACTGTAGTGTAGAACTATAAATAATAAGCAAAATGTTCAAAACTATAATAAGCAAAATGTTCAGTCCGATCCGTTCGATAGTTTTGCCGTGAACAGGTAACCAACATCCAAACGTTTACATAGTTTTAGATGTAAATAAAAGAATTTTCTGTTTAACCATCAGCAGGAACCGGAAAGTCTTAAGCCGCGTCCGCTGCGCCGTGTTTTGAACAGAACATTGTTCGAAAACATGAGAAAGGGGCGTGGCCTTAATGTTTTGTCGAGCAAACACTTGAACATGTTTGCCGGAGTTAGCGGAAAACATTGGGGGAACACAACAGGGGGGAATTGTTTATTTTATGTTCGATTTTGACGCAGGAAGGAGGCAGGACAAAGGTTTTGAACTTTGCTTACTGAACATTGCTAAAGTCGCAGCGGACGGGAAATGTTTTATACAAACAATGTTCAAGAACTATGTTCTGTTCAAAACACGGCGCAGCGGACGCGGGTTTAGACACGACACAAGTGTTCTTTAGAAATATTTCATAAATTGCATCTGTTTAAACATTAATTATAAAATTTATTTTCCTTAATTTCTTAAATTATTTAAATTAGTCATTAAATACTTACTGCACTTTATTCAAATACGAGCATGTCCCACATTTGTTTTTTTTTATGTTTATATTGATCTTTGTATTTGTCTGTTTTACTTGTCTGTTTGAGTAGTTAGTCCGTAAAGCCAATATGTGGTTCTGACGGAAGACCAGCCTTGGTTGCTAGTTAACCAACCCATGCTGAGGCAAAGCCATTTTGTTACTGGGTTTACACTTTGTATTTTAATTCTAAGTTTATTATCTGTAAGTCTTTTAACAAATAAATATTTTTTATTTATATTCTATTCAAACATCTAAACATCCATATAGTGTGATTGATTAGTGTGATAGTGTACATTCGTGTATATGGAAAAATATAAAAAGCCCGATACTCACGGACCTACTTCACCCATGAATCGGAATATGTGCGGACCATGGAGAATAGCTATCCGGAATGCATATCTATAGGGTATGTGCGAGATACTTAAATGTAGACTGATTTTATTCATTGTTTTTAGCTGAAAAAAAACAATAATGATCATGTGCACGTAACCGCGTTATCGCACTGGCGAATTGCGAGCAATTTCAAAGCGAAGCGATCGCGCAGCGAGGCGATTTCTTAGCGCGCTCGCTGCTCGCTGATGCTACGGCCACACTATCGCGATAACGCGAAGATCTGCGCTGTCGCGACAAGTCTGACCAAGAAGTTCGTCCTATCGCGAAGCAACATCGCGACAGCAAATGCTATTCGCGACGCTGTCGGTAAACTGCCGGACATCAAAGGGTTTTGTCGCGACAAAGTTTTCATGCGGTTGGCTACACTTCGCGCGCGCTTTGTTGACAGCGAGACGCCGAGCGGTGTGCACGTGTTGTGGCTGATTTGTGTTATTGGAACGAAGTTCCTTATCGCGCGTTGTGAAACTAGCTAGACGTAAAAAATTCTTACGAAAAGTTGTAACGACATAATTTGACGAAGAGAACCGAGGAGAACCGAAGCGACGACCGCAGCCGAGTTGAGCCGAGGTGCGCTTCGATTCGAACAATCGTGTGTTCCGCTCGCTCGCGTAACGTATCATTGGAGTGAGCGGGTTATATCAGTTTTCTGCGGCCTCACTGAAGTTGACGCGAGGACGCGAGATTAATCGAAAGGAAGTTCGTTCCATCCGGGTGTCCCTTTACACCTCTCAAGTTTTTTATTATTAACCACGGAATTAAGAATATTTCCGTGTTATTATCCTACGGAGTGACTTATGGAGTGGACAAATGATCGAAATTGTAATTTATCAAAAATTGCGAAGCTGAGCCTGTTTTGGGGAATCCTAAAAAACATTATGAATTATGACGCCATGAGCGCAACCGCCGTTTCCATTTTTTCCGTAAAATGAATTATCGCGACGTTCTAGATTATCGCGACGATGCAAAGTTTTTTTCCAATGTGGCCAAACACTTCGTCGTAGATCGAACACGAAGTTTTATCGCGACAATGCGAAGACGAATCTTCGCCTTGTAATGTGGCCGTAGCATGAAATCACTCGCAAATTGCCGTGATAAGGCAGTAACGTATTTTTCACTTGTTATAGTTCAGAAACTATAACAAGTGAAAAATCATAGATTTAAGAAAAATTCGATAGATATGGTAAGTACGTTCTCCCAGCGCTAACTCAACAAATGACCTGTGTTGTGTTACAATTACAACTAAAGGCAAAGACACGCTATTTCCAATCTTTTGCAATATACCTACATAATGAACAATAAAGATGGAAAGTCGTACCGAGACAACAATACGCACGCGAAATACGAACACCGGCGCAGCGGGGCGCCCCGGTCCGACTACTGGGACTTAGGTGGGTGGACCTAATCGGACCAAATTTGAGCCTTCCACTTACGAGAAGCTAGTAGGTACCCAATCTCCCGAATTTTACTTATAACGATGGAAAAAATACTACATCTGCTAATCTACTTATAATTATTTTCCTCTAAATCAAGAACTCATCAAGAAGCTAACCAAATTGGATTGCGTGTGAATTAGGAGAATAGCCGTGCAGACGGCCATAATGGGTCCAAGGACCATGCCGGCCTGACTCATGGCGACGGGATAGCCAATCATGCCCGCTCCCATCCCTGCCCGCACGAGGTTAAAGTACGCCATCCAAACCCTGGGAATACATTCTTGAGGAAAACGGGGCTAGCACTGGTGCTAGCATCAGCAGAGATTGGGTGTTTCTTTATTGGCCGACCCAACCCGCCGACTCCACCGGCACCATCAGTGGACGCATCCACTACTATTATTATAAGCTAGCTGTACCCGCCTGACAACTAATTAAGTTCACATTAACCACAGTTTCTCTCATAATAATGAAACGCTGTACAAACAAACTTCTATGCGCAGAATTTGACCTGTTACACTTTTTATATAAGTATCTATATTTAGGTACCTACCTAGATAAAATGTGTATAGAACGTGTAGGGTCTACATACGGGGGATAGCATGCTGTCATCTTCACCATTCTCTATCCACACGACTTTTAGCTACGACTCGGCCAGCGTCAGTGTCAAGAAGTGTCATAAGTACTCGTTTCACCATTACTCATGGTTCCGGTCAGCTGTGGCCCTATTCTAATAAACTACTTGCTTCACTATGACTACAATGATGCCTTCACATCTTATCATCTCATATCTTCTCATCCTCTCTCCCAGGGGAACCTTACTGAATCCCGGGATAAAATGTATCCTTCCTTATAGTATGAACTCAAATCGTGCCAAGTTTCATTCCAATTTATTCAGTAGTTTCGGCGTGATGCGCGTTTAAGAAACAGACATACAGACATGAATGAAAAAAGTTACAGATTCAGCTTCAGCGTCGATATTTTTTTGAAGCACTTCAAAAAAAAATCTTCATTGTACAGAATTCGACCTGTTTCAGTTTTATTATAAGTATAGATTCGAAAGTTACTCTCTCTGTCTGTCTGTAATCCTTTCAAGCCTAAACGGCTGAACAGATCTTAATTAAATTTGGCAGCAGGTAGACGGTTTCCCAGGAACAGACATCGGTTTTTACATTACTCTTTATCCCGGTAAAAGCGTGCAAAGCTGCAGACAGAAGTTAGTATTTCTATAAATTGGTAACATTCGTCCACTGATTACGATCGGCCAATGAAGAATCGCATTTTGCAGATCGCAATCGCACCATTGGATATACTCGTACAAGGCAACGTGATCCGGACTTGTACAAATATCCAAATATTAGGTATTGTGGCTTAGGAAGGTAGGTTCTTAGACCAGATACTCACCGGCTCTCGGGTCACGCGTCGCTTCGACCAGACGCTCACCGAGAGCCTCGGTCCCTTTGGAGCTAGGGTCTCGTCTCCAAGGAGAGCAAATGCGTAAGTCAATGCGAGTATCTGGCGCAGCGCATCAGCATTGCCATACAGCGGAGCAATCAGCAGGCGCGGTCCCAGGGGGGGGGTCACGGGGGTCATGACCCCCCCCAAAATCTTAGTTTAGGTACTTAAAAAATTGCAACCCAGAGCTTGATAATTATTTTTTCCTGTTTACTTTCGTTACATTGATTATGGTTTCCATCTGCAGCAAAAAAAAATCGCGGCTCGCTCCGCTCGCCGATATTACTGTTATTTGTGCACTGTGTTTTGAGTTCTAGCACAGAGGCAACGTTCCCAATTTTATTGGTCTGGCTGGTCCGCTATAGTCAGTTTGTTTGTATCAATCCAACCGTCACAATAATATAAAATGCACAAAAATATTCAAATAAATATGCGAGGTCGCTTTGTCAACCATGACAAAGAATTAGTAGACAACAAAATTTTCGCGTTTTGGTCCGGTTGCTGATAACATTTGTTCCTTCTGACTATGGTCCAAAGCTCGACCCCCGCCCCGCTTTAGGGCACTTTGCCAAATTTTCTAAAAAATTGCTCAAAATCTAACAAAAACCAAAAATTGTCGCAGCTCGCTCAGCTTGCCGGCAACTTCATACTGTCTGCCTCTGGTCATGGGCTCACCCCTCGTTTCAAAATCAAAATCAAAAACTCTTTATTTCCATAAATACAATAAATGTACACTTAGAAAGTTTGAGGTCTGTTTTCCAAACACTCCAAAAATCTAATGAAACCACTAAATTATCGCAGCACGCTCTGTTTGTGCTGATAACATTCTGCTGTTTTGATAAGCTTCTGGCTTGCTCTAGTCCAGAACTCCTTCTCCGTTTCAGGTGAGTTTGCAACTGCAAAATATCTAATACCAAACAACTCACACGCACAGCCAGATCATAAAAATTCTCGCGGCTCGCTTCGCTCGCCGTTGATTCTATATGGTGTCTAGTCTGTTGTCCGTATATTTGGTTGTTATTCGACGGACTTTAAAATAA
The DNA here is from genome assembly GCA_963564075.1 of Eupithecia subfuscata. Taxonomy (NCBI): domain Eukaryota; kingdom Metazoa; phylum Arthropoda; class Insecta; order Lepidoptera; family Geometridae; genus Eupithecia; species Eupithecia subfuscata. The sequence goes on from OY751114.1 coordinate 11,420,856, forward strand.
TTCTTAGCTCATAATTTAGCTTCCTTGTCTTGCATGGACGCATGCCTCACCAATTTCAAGAATGCGGCTCATTCCAGTCGCTGATATTTATTTTTTATTAGTTTTTAAACATATTACTCAGCCGCCGCAAACTTCTAAAATGTTCAGATCTCGCTCCATTCGCTGTTATTTATTTTCTAAACCAGTTTGTGACCACCCGAAAAGGAAACAAAAATTTCGGCGGCTCGCTCCGCTCGCCGTTACATCTCTTTCGGTGTTTTTTTTTTGTATTTCTAATTTCTGTTAATCTCCCGTGTTCCGCTCGCCTCGATTTATATTCATAGCTTTATATCTACCACCGCAAAGTATTTACAATTTTCGGGGCTTGTTTCTCTCACTTTATTTTGTCATAGACTCTTGCTTACTTTTCCCCGAACATCAGAAATAATCTCCACAATTTTTGAGGCTCGCTTCGCTCGCCATTACTTATAAATACTTATTATTGTTGGGTCGGGAGTTGGGGGAAGGGATGTCATGTTTGCGGTCAATATGCAAAACACTGAACTTTTGCGGCTCGCTCCGCTCGCCGATAGTATTTTGTCCTTCTCTGTATTTGGTCAAGTACTTGACACTAGTTTTACATCATTTTGCTCGGGTGGTTACCCGAAAAGTAACAAAAATTTCGGCGGCTCGCTCCGCTCGCCGTTACATTTTTTCCCAATGTCTTTTTTGTATTCCCAATTTTTTTTAATGCTCTTGCTCCGCTCGCCCCTATTTATATTCATAGCTTTATATCTACTAACGCAAAGTCTTATTCAAAGTCATTTATTTTGTTATCTTGCTTAATTTTGACCAAACTTCAGAAAACATCTGAAAAATTACGAGGCTCGCTTCGCTCGCTGATAAAGTTTAGTGGTTTTCAGTGGGGCCTGCCCACAAATACATTTGATGCTACGGCCCGCACCAAGTGTGACCCCCCCCAAAGTCATAGGCTGCGACCGCGCCTGGCAATCAGCCAGCGTCTTGGGGACGCTTCCGACTGGTATTGATAATATTCAGCTGAGCTTGTTTCAATTGTAAATACTAGTTCTAATTTCTTTCTATTATTTGATTGTAATTTTCTTTGTTAATAAATATGATACTCACATGATTTATTTAGTAAAGTTTTGCTGTAGGTATCTATCTACATAGCTATGTATTCATTTAATAACCTACTTGATAGGTGTTTTTGGATGACGATGATCCCGTGGATCGAATTCAGTTAGATCCGGTGTAGACAGAAGTGAGGGTAGTCTAGTGGTTCTTAAATCGACCGTCGATTGTTGTTCTGTTCTTATATCGGTCAATAAATTGTCCGAATCGATCCGACTTGGACGTTGAACACGAATACGATAAGGAGAGACTGTTGTGACTCTTTCAAAAGCGGCCCTGAAAGATATTAAGTAGGTGGGTACCTGCTTGTAGATGCTTTTAAGCCTCTACAGTACAGTGTGTAAGGAATCGCTCTATAAAATCGCAACAAATCGCGCGACACGAGACACAAAGACCCACAGCCGCGATTTTGAAGCGCGTCTTTATGACCCAGTGCAGCGTGGTTGCTACCTAATCGACTGAACCAAATAGGAAGTTATAAGCGACTAGCTTCTACCCGCTGCTTCGCACGCGTTGTTTCTATGGAAACGTTTTGAGGTTATTTCTATCGCATGGGAACTGATTTATGGGATAAAAAGTCGCCTATGTTTGATTCCATGGGGTTAGATTTACCTGTATGCAAAATTTCAGCCTGTTCCGTTTAGTAGTTTTGGCATGAAGAGGTAACAAACATCCATCCATCCATCTATCCATCCAAACTTTCGCATTTATAATATTAGTGTGATGTGATGTGATTAGTGTGATAGTGTGATGTGATGTGATAGGAAGATGACTATTTATTTCGAATGGACAGGCTAGGATGCTAGTAGCTATAGGAAGTTAGGTAGAACTTACATTACTTATGACTTCTTAGATTTGAACCCTGTATTTATAGAATCGGATGTGCGTTGGTTATTTTGATTTACGATACCAATACCTAGGAATTTAAATATTTGCGCCAATTTTCCCTGCATTGTACACGTTACTACTTACTCTAAAGATATTCTGTGACTGTACAGACATGACAAGGCGCTTACTGTTATCAAAGAGAATTACAAAGAGAATACAATACTACGAAGAATGATTGACACTAAACAATATCCGTCAAGTGCGAGTGTCTCGCGCACCGAGGGTTACGAACGTTTGTCCAAATACTAGTTTCTGCCCGCAACTTCGCACGCGTTGTTTCTATGGACACGTTTTCTATCCTATGGGAACTGATTTATGGGACAAAAGTAGCCTATGTTTAATTCCAGGTAGAATTACCTCTATGGAACATCCAAACTTTCGTAATTATAATATTAGTGTGATTATATTTACAGTTGTTTGTCATGCGGCCGATATCGTTTTTTGAGGAGTTGGTGGATCATGGGCTACATTTTGCTACATTAGCTACAATGTACGGAGCGTTGGTGTCTGTAAAACGAACAGTTTTTAAAAATGGTCAAAAAGGGGGCTACCACGCCGAGTGGGGTATCAAATGAAAGGTATTGGTTTGTATTTGTACACATTTCAAACGTTTTTGAAATTTCACAGACTTTCTGAAATATTTTGAATAAAGTAAAAACAATTGACCTAATCTCCGAAGTTCCTATAGGTACAGTCATGCAGAGCGATCCATCTAAAATGTAGTTTGGTAGGTACCTACCTACAAGTTTAGGCTATTCATCAAATAGCGATATCTCTTACCGGTACCTTTAGTGCATATTATGTATAATTGACTAACGTTCGAAACCCTCGGCGCGCGAGTTCACTCGCACTCGACGATCTTGTTTTTTTTTCTTTAAAGTGGGCGTACGTTGAATGTCGCGATGTCGTTCTTTCTGGTCCTTGGGGTTGCTAGTCTACTGCCCCCGCGGTGACTAGCCGTTTTGGGGGAGGGAGGGGAGAGCATTGCTTGCGCCTATTTTGGATTTCTTTTAATTGATTTTTCCTCTAAGAAGGTAATTGACCTTGCTTCTTGCCAAATTTTATGATTCTACGTCAACGGGAAGTACCCTATAGGTTTTGGTCCATGGCGAGAAACAAAAGTTTTTTTTTTTGTGAAAAAACTACAAAACTGCGTATTTTTTTCGACGCCATTTTCCGCGTATGCGCCTGCGAGTGGGAGGAGTTTCGCCTATCTATTCTCAGGTGTCAGGGGTAGATGGAAAAAAGGACAGAAAGAGCGAGACCTGACATGAGTTTTGTGCCAGTAGGCCATAATTCTAATCTAAGCAGCATGCTTCCTTTTCGTTTCGTACAGTACCCATGAACCTACAGTAGGTTAGGTACCCTTCGAAACCGAACCCGAACATGAACACTAGAAAAAAAAAGACATTGCCATTCAGTTTTGACAGTGACATAACCAGGAAATCAACTGGCATCGAAAGTCAACTTCACATTGACATTATCTTGACTTGACAGTTAGTTCGTTTCGTTCGCAAAAAGTGCCAAACTAAAGTCTAACGAGCGAGAATTTTATGGCGGAATTTCTTTGATTTTTCTGAATATTTTCATGATTTACCAATCTAAACCCCCATTACTAGCAACAGAGAATGATGTCAACAACAGAAGGAGAATTAGATATCGAAGTGGCCGGAGAGCGCGAGGAAGGGGAGGTTAGAAAAGAAATTTAGTACCACGGCCTTTTCCCGTCGCTTTGTGTTAGGTTTTATCATTAATTCTCCCATTTAATTCACTAATAATGCTTGCAACTTATCTATCCTTGCTCTTCTAAAGACTTCTATTATGAAATTCGTTCTCCGGAACTTTTACATTGCCGTTAAAAACATGGAATGATCTATCACGTACAAGGTAATAAATTTTAAAGTTTATTCTCGCGTATTCCGTTTCAGTTGGAGGATTCTGATGTCGAAGACGGGACGTACATCCCACTGGCCCGGCCTGATGCTTTCAATCCCCCCTCGTTAGTGCAAATGCAGATTCAGGATGAGCAGAGTGACGAGGCCTCGCCCCAGGAGTCATCTTGCAGCGATTCGGACGAGGAGCTGAGGCGGCGCCCTAAGCGTACCAAGGTCAGGCCGACACGGCCACAGCCCCACACCCAACCGGACAAGAAAGAGAAATACAATGTATGGTGCAAGGCTTTGCAAGTAAGTTAGGATCCAGAGGTCATAGATCCAATAACTCTTATCTATGGAATGTTGAGGAAGGTCTGTGTATTTTTAACATGTTTACTACAATCACCAATCTGCCTGCCAAGTGTGGTGATTATGGAAAACTCCTCTCACTCTATAAGGGGAGGCTCATTCAATAGTTCAGTTCAATTTCAAAAATTCTTCATGAAAACCTTTATTTACATTAGTCGGGTACAATTACTAGTGTAAATTTAATCCTAGAATGCACAAATAAATAACGTCTTACAAGCTAGGGTGGGCACTTATCAAAACTTATGTAGATATTTTTAAACACGTTACAATCATTCTCTCTCATTCAACAATGGAACAGATCCATACACCTATCAGCAGTATGAGTACTGAGGTGTATTAATTAAAACAAACTCAATAAACAATTCTAAAATAATTGAATACATTCCTCACAGACTGGTGCTAATAACACGTGAAATTTTCAGGAAGATCTCCTAACAGAAGACATGGTTGGCTGTGATGTCACTAAAAAAAGAAGTCTCGGCATAGAATCTTATGACTACACAATTAAATATAGATTAGATGATAATTATTCTAAGAAAGTATTCACAAATAATGAGGAAAATGATAGGACTTCAAACAAGAGGCGGAACACGGATAGATCTAATGTGAAGCTGAGGCTTGGGAAGAGAGTGAACAGTCATCAGTCTTCTCATTGGAAGAAGGAACCTTTGGTCTTGCAGGACTTGATGGTCTCTGCTACAGACCCTGAGGATAATATTGCTGCAGATATCGGTGAAAAGTTGAATGAGGAGAAAACTGAAATAATTTGTAAGTATTCTTTTATCTATTTACTTCCTTCTTCGCCCCACTCTGCATTCCAAAGTTGTAGTTACAGTCCAAAGTTATGGGCAGTAAGGCTGCCTGGGTTGTACACCTTTGAAACGCATGTAGGCAACAAAGTGGTTTCTCAGTCTCAGAATCTGTAAGCAGAATCTAGCAATCTAGACTAACCCAATAGCTGACCTTATGTGCATGATTCACCAACAAAAGTGAATTACTGATTTCTATAACATAAGCATACTTCGGGGATTTTCTTCTAAAGCTTTGTTTCTTTATTTTCAGTAAGGGTAGTACAAGTACTAGGGGGAGAGAAGGCTATACAACTATTCAAGGAGACACAAAAGGTGGAACAAGATGGTGGCATAATGGTTATGGTAAGTTACTGTTAAGTTTTTTTCTTGTTCACAAGCAACTTACCTTCATTGCTCTGTCCCACTGGTGTCATTATCATCAGCCAGGGGACGCCTATTTCCAGCAGTGGACTAATCACTGTTGGAAATAGCAACAGCTTATATTAGTCCACTGCTGAATGCAGACCTCCCCCTGATAGTGCCTTAGTGGCTTTTGTCTTATGAGGGGTAATACCCATAATCCCCACGCCAGGCATGCAGGTTGGGCATCGCAGTTCAGTGGTAGAATTGTTCTGCAGGGGCGCTGCTGCCCGCCCCCGGTGGATTTCCCTTAGTCGCCTCTTACGAAGTTACGACACCCGCGGGAAGAGTTGGGGTGGTGCAAATTCTAAACCGGCACCACACAGCAATTTACCTAATATTTACTACAATCATGAAATGAAAATGTATTTGCGTGTTTTGTAATGCGTTTTCTTTGGTGCTAGCTCAAAATACTACATCATAAACTAGCTAGAAACTAAAAACTTGTTTAGGTATATCAGTCACACAAGTAATTGAAAAAATAATTTGCTCCTACACGACTTGTAGGTTTGATACCGACGACAAATCTGCAGATATTTTTCCTCTGTGTGTGAGTCTGGTTGATAATTATTTATTAAATATAGGCACAACAAACAGCTATTTAATATACCTCAACAGCCTGAATTGGTCCACTACTGGACACAGGCCTTCCCCTGATAAGCGCCTTATTGGCTTTTATCACATTATTTAATATACTTATGTAGATAACTCTTTCATAATAAATTTTGTAAAAATCCTCTCTACGTTTAATCTACTATATAAAAATAAGTCGGGTTTTCCTTCCTGACGCTATAACTCCAGAACTCACGTACCGATTTCCACGGTTTTGCATTCGTTGGAAAGGTTTCGGGCTCCGTGAGGTTTATAGCAAAGAAAAAATTAAGAAAGTGGGAAACATAAATTTCCACGCGAGAGAAGCCGCGGGGCGCAGCTAGTCGTTTTCTATGTGTAATAACTATTCGATCTAGTTCTCATAACACAAGCTCTGTTCACTTTTGAGCTAGATGATTCTGTGTGGATTGTCCAGCATTATTATTTATTTTATTATAATTTATTTGAACAGAATGGTACCCGGCGCCGTACGCCCGGCGGTACATACTTCTTCCTGTTAAAACGGGACGATGCTATACCGCAAGAGAAAATCAATCAGATACTGAACGAGGATAAAAGTAAGACCAAACGCAAGATCAAGAAATCGAAAGCGAAGGCCCGCAAAAACATTATGGAGCAGTTAAAACAGAGTCTCACAGGTAAAACATTTTTGACTCAGTTATTTTTAGTGCTTTATTTCCTACTAGCTTCTGCCCGTGGCTTCGGACGCGGTTCCCTGCATAAAAAGTTGCCTTTTATGTTAATCCGTGTCTAGAGCTACATCTATGCAAAATTTCAGCCGGTTCCGTTCGGTAGTTTTAGCATAAAAAGGTAAAAAACAAAACATTGAAACTTTCACATCAACACGCTCAGCGCCGGTGTATCATTTACGACTGGTGACTTTTAACAGGCCAGTGTGTAACAGGCAAAGGTACACGCGACATGGGTATTTTCCGCGACGCAAAAACTCTGAATATATAAATAAATAATATTGAAACGTATTATTTCAAAACTTAAATTCAAATTATCCTGGCTACATCTTAATTCGGCACTACGGGCGAAGTCGAAAAACAAAAACTGAGGTCAAGATCTCGTAACGTCTATGCAAAAAGAGCACATTATAGATCCATGTCTTGAGCTGATCAACGAGTCCACGACCCTGGAAGTAAAACCTGTTGGCGCTGAGTGTTTTTTTATAATATTTGTGTGATAGTGTGAAGAACATACAGGACAGGACATATTTTAAAATCTAGCTTATGCAGGCGACATCGCACGTAAAAAGAAGCCTATATCTTGTAAACTTCTATCTATATATAAGTGAATTTATAAATTCTTAAATCAAAATTAAAAAGCTAAATAATAATATACCTTTTCACAAGACACACGACTCGTGCTAGCAACATGAAACTAATTTCAACATCTCCACCAACAGATTCGGAAATATCATCGCTATCTCGAGGCGAGGCAGTCGTCCAATCAGAACACGGATCAAATCCTCCCCCCTCCCCCGCGACCGACGCCCGCGACTGTTCCAGTGACACTGACGGACATACAGACGGTCATGTGGATACCCCCCGTCACACAGATGCCCTTGTTGATCACCCGGATGTCCGTATTGGTCACCGGGATGCCCGCATTGATCACCCGGATGCCCGCATTGATCAGCCGGATGACGGCATTGGTCACCCGGATGCCCGCATTGGTTCTACGGCAGGACCACCACATCAGGGTGTACCCCCCGACCCGCGTGCCTTACAAGAATACGACGATGGCGATTTTCTAGAAGTGATGTGCAATGATGAAATGGATCTCTTTTGAAGCTAAGTTAAGTGATATATTAGTGTTTAAACTTACATTGATTTATCTAATTTTAAATCGATGTTTCTTAAAGTAAACTCGCACCTGTCGACGCCGCAGGAGCCGTACTCGTCGCAGTCATCGCATTTTGTAAATCTTTATGTGGAATAGTATGCAACAGCGCGCACCTATCCGCGCCGAATGATCCGGATTTCAGTAAAATCCTGTAGGATTCCATAAAAAAAAAGAGATCATGGAGTAATTCGACAAGTGCCGCTCCTACGGCGCGGACAGCTGCGCGATCACCTTTAGACCATATTGGCATTGGTTGTTTGTATCAGTAGATCTGAATTTGCAAATTACCACCCTCTTTCCATTTAGTAGGATTCTTTTTCGGATGTTTACGTGTGAATGGTAGCATGGTATCGAGAATTTAACCTACCGAGGCCTATTGTAGCTAACTATATCGTCGACAGTTCACCTTTTGGTTCTAAAGCGGTGTGTTGATTTGTTTATGGAGTAAAATCGGACTACTCTACATGTTGTTTTACGATTACGACTATATACTTGATATTAAAGATAAAATCACGTATTTGCAAAGATGAACAACAATAATCACTGGAGGTAAGTAAGCTAAGTACTACCAGTCATCTGTACCCGCAGCGCCCATAAAACAAGTTTTACTTAAATTTAAAAATCTCCAGGATTAATTACCAAAAGCATAAACGTAAAACAGCATTTTTTATCATTACAATTATTATACTTTCTTTCTTATGTACGTTCATACTGCAGTTTAACAGGCTCGTTTTATCGTATACGTTTTTATTCGGCGATGGCGGATGTAATTGTATGAGCGAGTTCACACACATAACAGTATAGGATTCCAATACTATACTATATGTGTTATGTGTACATCGCTGAATAAAAACGTATACGTTAAAATGGGCCTGTAAAACAGACTGCTATGTGAACATACCCTTAGTCCTTATTAAAATGATGTCAAATAGAGAAAAAATTAGAAATTATCACATAACAAAATGTAACCTAACTATATCAAATTGTCAATTTGCATGAAAATTAAATGAAACTAAAATCTCGCGCGTGAATGATTTATCTGTATGGTTCTTCCATTTTAATTCGTATTTTTAAATTAAACTATCCGCTATAATATACCATAGTTTATAATCTGTAATTTAATGTAAAGTTAGTGTTATGTACTTCAACCACGATATAGCCATGGCTTATCCCACCAGGGCCCGTACTCTTAAAAACGAAATCGAAGTTTCCGATTCGCTTTCGCGCAAACGCTAATCTTATGCAAGCGACATAAAGCTGCCATTTCACCAGAGAAGTGCTACGTTGGTAAGTTTCCAGCCGACCAATAGGATCGCTCCATTATCGCGTCATTTTCATAGCTGACAAAAATGACGCGATAAAGAAGCGATCCTATTGGTCGGCTGGTAACTTAGCAACGTAGCACATCTCTGGCGGAAAGGCAGGCTTTGAGTTCGCTTTGCCCGACAACTAAAACGAAACTTCGATTTTCCTTTGCCGAGTAGGCCTCCAGAATACACTACTAACGTCGAAGTCCATGTGTTTCTCTGTTCCTTACAAGACTGTGTTTTCAGGCTGAAAATTTCCCACTTCTGGGCGGGAGAAGCCTTAAGTATTTTGTGCCTAAACCTTCCCATACGTGGGAATAGCTTTTGTCTCGATACGAAAACTGCCAAGAAAATAAGACCTTTTTCTAGTATTTCTCTCAGAACCCTTTCGCTTGCTTCAGTTCCGTTGAAGCTGTCTGCTTCATTAATGTTATTGCACTCTTTTAACTAGGTTCTGTAATCAGATTTTAACAACACATGTTTTCACTGCCATTTTACTGAGATCCCTAAACGATCTTAAAAACTTTCTGGAATGACCGGCAGTGTTAAACTTCCTATTGGAAAATATCTTTAAATTTTATTTAGGACCTCAAGTCTAAAGCTATTCTAGAATAGGTTGTACAAATCATGTTTCTATTTAATCATCCAATGTAATAAGGGATTTCATTTGCATATATTCTTGTATTAATCCTTTCGTATTTAAGCAGAGTTTATACATGTACAATCTAGAATCAATATTGCAATATTGATTCTAGATTGTTTATTGATGTCGCTAAAGCTACGCTAAAAGGGGTGCAAATTGTAGAGCTACTATAATTAAGTAGGAATTATTTATCGTATGGTTTAAGTAAAAGTTTTGGCTCATCTACATTTTGCCTTAATCTTTAAAAATCAGCAAATACTTTCTTGGCTAATAGGCTGGATGTTAATTAATGTCCATTCTTCTCCAGACGCGTTATTTTGGTTATAGGTACTAACACTGCAACTCTTATCTGATGAGTGATGTGATGATGCAGACCCGCATGCATGCATGGTAAAATAATACAAGGTATGGCACTCCGAGAAACAACGGTCACGTGGGTTTTCCCAAGTCGTATCCGGTACGGTGGCGGTGGTTCTCAAACTTTTTAGTTTGGGGAAATTCTAGATCTATAATAGGTTTTAGGTTTTCCATGAAATTCTTCAAACTTAGTTTCCATAATTTGAGCAACGCTAATGAGCTCTACACATGGATAAATCAGTTTTTCCCTTGAAATGAAATTTATCCAATCGCAGGAATATTCTTATAGAATAGAATAGAATAGAATATAAATTTATTCGTTACAGAACTTACACAGCTTAGACTAAAATACATAATTAACCTAAATTAAAATTAAGTGTAAACTCAGTAACAAAATGGCTCTGCCTCAGCATGGGTTGGTTGACTAGCAAGCTAGCAACCAACGCTGGTCTTCCGTCAGAGCCACATGTTGGCTTTACGGACTAACTACAGCACAGATTCTTTTTTCGGGAATGAAAAGAACCTTATTTTACCGCCTTTAACGCTTACAGTTGCGGATAGAGTGACCGCCCATTTTCGATTTATCCGATCAACAACGCGAGTGACCGGTGACGCGACAATAAAAGTTTGATAGTCACCGGCAATTGAACGTAACCTCCCTTTTTTGTGGCAACTGGACAGTGACGTAGGCTTGGGAAGATCTCGGAATGTCAGACCTTGTTTTCTTAGATTATGCATGCATGCATGCACCCAGCTAGCATAGGCTGATGCCTATGCACATGCTGCCTTTGCATAGGCTGATGCCTATGCTAGCTGCGATGTGCTAAACTGCTTGATAGGCCTCCCATAATGAGCATCACTCCGTCTTCAGCTTGCCGCATCCAGCTTCTGCCTACAGTCTTGTGATGTCGTCATCCCACCTGGCTGAAGGGTAAAGTCCTGCGTACATACATTCAACACCGCTATCGCACATCACATAACTAGGCATTCAAAAATGGGCTGAAACTCGTTATCTTTAGAAACATTTTAATGGCATCAGATGACAGACAGCTCATAGGCATCGTTTGAGGCATGTGGGAAGCACTGTAAAATGCATTTAAAGATGACGAGTTTAAGCCGATATTTAAATACTTATTTTTGTGTTGTGTATGATGTATGTGTGCCTTACCTCTCACGTTCTTATCTAAAATAATCGAGTCGATGCGCCAAAACGTGCCAGTTGGATTTGGTAATAGTTGCCAAATAGGAGTGTTTACAGCGTTTTCTTTATGCACGCAGTGCGACCAAAATTTAAGGACCCAACTTAAAAATTATTTAAGAGAATAATATCAATAAATCATGCTATTTCTTTGCGCTATTTGACACTTCAATTTCAAAGGACCCAACTTCAAAATGATTTAAGAGATTAATGTGTTCTGTGGTCGTCACTTCGTGTGTATAGAAATACCTAGAGAAGTAAGTCAATGTACTGAATAAGAAGTTATGATTGTATTTTATGCAAGAAATGCTGATGTTGGTGAACAGTGGAGATAATTTGTGTAATAAAATATAAAATCATGATTTTATTTTTTACTGACTGCATTGGTTTTCTATGAACTCCTAAACGAAGATAGAGATAAACCATTCTAAAAATGCACGCCGAGTGTAGGTACCTATGACGTTTTGTGGAGGGGGCGTGCATTCATTACGGATGTAAGCGGGTTTACTACGAACCTTATTTGTGTTGGAAGAACACCAACGTTTCATCCCTTACATCCGTAATGATGTCAAACTACGATAGTTTTTATAGTAAAAGGGGCGTGCATTTTTAGAATGGATTATCTCTACCTAAATAGTTAAACTGCACAGCTATTTATCCCAAATCCTTGATCCTTGCGCGTTGAAGAAATAGGTGAAAATGCACCTATTTTAACCTCTTACTTTCTATGTTTGCTTAACCTTTAGCTAGGTATACATTAGCCCAAATCGATGTAAAATGTTTGTAAACCAACCGCCCATATTTAACCTAAAATTCACTGTGTTGCCTCGTTACGCAATTTACATTACTTGCCGATTTGAGATCCTTTCCTCAATAAATATTGTTTACAATTATATCTGTAACTCGAAAGCAAGTGAGTTTTAGTTGTTTGTGTCGTGGTTTGTTTACAAACATTCTTCATCGGGTTTGGTTAGTTCAAATCCAGCTGGGGTCACAATAGATAAAGTTTTCAAAAAAACTATAATTTTATTGCTCAATAATCACATTTCATTACAATTGTATTTCGACCTGCAAAATACATTTACGTTACTATACTTATAGGCAATTTTTGACATTTCATAAGCAACAAGTTAGGGGGATAAACTTTTTGGCAAAAATATTAAGTATTTTATTTTTAGGAAGTGGGAGATCCTCATAGGAAAGGTACTGGCTCATGTTTTGACCGGAGGGTAGGTAGAGAGCTGTATGGTTATCTGTTTTAATTACGGAAAATCCAGCATCTGAAAAAAGAGGAATACTTGTAAGTAGTTTTACTTACGTCACCAAATTCAGAACGAAGGATTGGCATGGTGGTTAGTTTCATTTGCGTTTTGGACGGTCCATACTTCCCCTGCTAGGCAATGGCCTTTCCCAAATCTAACGTAAAATCAGGAACGATCTCCCACCATTCGTAGAAAAAGCGTTGAGTTAAGAGATAAAAGTTGATTATGAACAAAGAAAATTACTATCAAATAATAGAAACAAATTAGAACTAGTATTTACAATTGAGCTAACTGTAGACTGTCGCAAACAATCTGCAGGTAGCTCAAGTGATCCATACCGATACCAGTCGGACGCGTCCCCAAGACGCTGGCTACATTGCCCCGCTGTATGGCAATGCTGACAGGCGCGGTCGCAGCCCAAGACTTTGGGGGGGGTCACGCTTGGTGCGGGCCGTAGCCACAAATTCACTTGCAGATGGTTGCAGGCCCCATCCAGAACAGCTAAACTTTTTCGGCGAGCGGAGCGAGCCGCGAAATATTTACCTCTTTGATAATGTTTCGTGGTGGCAGGCAAAGTGATTTTGAAGACCGAAAACATGACATCCCTTCCCTCAACTCCCAACAATAGTAAGTTTAAGTTATAGCGAGCGAGGCGACCCTCGAAATTGTCGAGATTTTTTCTGATGTTTGAAGAAAAGTAAGCAAGAGTACTTGCTACTACTCTTGCTTACTCTCGCTCGCTATCATAATGATGGCGAGCGAAGCAAGCCCCGAAAATCTTACGAGACTTTGCGGCAGTAAATATAAAGCTATGAATATAAATAAGGACGAACAGGGCAAGGGACATCAACAAAAAATATATCGATAAAGATGTAACGGCGAGCGGAGCGAGCCGCCGAAATTTTTGTTACTTTTTCGGGTGGTTACCCGCCGATAGTATTTTCTAAAATGCAGAAAATACTATCGGCGAGCGGAGCGAGCCGCAAAAATATAATAGTTCCGTTATATTTTCTGCAGTTTTTTACATATTGATCGCAAACATGACATCGCCTCCCCCAACTCCCAACAATAGTAAGTTTAAGTAACGGCGAGCGAAGCGAGCCTCAAAATTTTTTTAGGTTTTTTTTCTGATGTTTGTTGACTAAATAAATGATAGTGAGCGGAGCAAACCCCGAAAATTTAAAAGACTGTGGTAGTGGATATAAGGCTTTGAATATAAATAGAGGCGAGTAGAGCAAAACTAAACTTACTCACTTGTTTCTGGACTGGTTTCCACAACCAGTCCAGAAACAAGTAAGTAAGTAGGTACACCAAAATTAGGAATCCAAAAAGAGGTAACGGCGAGCGGAGCGAGCCGCCGAAATTTTTGTTACTTTTCGGGTGGTCACAAACTGGTTCAGAAAATAAATAACAGCGATTGGAGCGAGCTCTGAAAATTTTTAAAGTTTGCAGCGGCTAAGAAATATGTTGGAAACCTAAAATTATAATATATAAATATATATATATCAATGAGTGGAATGAGCCGCAGCCTTTTTTAAAATTGGTGAGGTTCATGCAAGACAAGGAAGCTAACTAATGAGCTATGAACAATTTTTAAGTTTGTCGAATAACAACCAAATATAAGGACAACAGACTAGACTCCATATGGAATCAACAATCAAAATCAAAAATTTTTATGATCTGGCTGTGCGTGCGTGTGAGTTGTTTGGTATTAGATATTTTGCAGTTGCACCTAAAACGGAGGAGGAGTAAGAGAGCTAGCACTAGAGCAAGCCAGAAGCTTATCGAAACAGCAGAATGCTATCAGGGGCTAGCAGAGCTTGCTGCGACAATTTTTGGTTTTTGTTAGATATTGCGCAATTTTTTAGAAAATTTGGAAAAGTGACCTAATGCGGGGCGGGGGTCGAGCTTTGGAACATAGAAGGAACAAATGTTATCAGCGAGCGGATCAAAACGCGAAAATTTTGCTGTCTACTAATTTTTTGCGCTAGTTGACAAAGTGACCTCGGAGATTATTAATTGAGTAACAATTTTGTGCTTTTTATTGTGGTGGTTGGATTGATACAAACTGACCTTAACGGACCAGCCAGACCACTAAAAATAGGTAACGTTACCTCTGCGCTGATGAAAACACAGGGCCCTAAACAACAGTAATAACGGCGAGCGGAGCGAGCCGCGATTTTTTTTTGCTGCAGTTGGTAACCATATTCAATGTAACGGAAGTAAATAGGAAAAAAATAATCATCAAACTATGGGTTGCAATTTTTTAAGTACCTAAACTAAGATTTTGGGGGGGGTCATGACCCCCGTGACCCCCCCCCTGGGACCGCGCCTGAATGCTGATGCGTTGCGCCAGATACTCACCACCTCTCGGGTCATGCGTCGCTTCGACCAGACGCTTAGGTATTTTTTTTAAAACCCGGAGAGCCTTGGTATCCCACGGACCTAGGGTCTCGACTCCAAGGGGAGCAAATGAGATCCTCGGCCAAATCTGCCCGCACGGATATCCTCGGAAGATGGGAAGGCGCAAGTGTGTCGACGTATGTAGCGTTCCAAAAATTGATTAGATTTAAATAATAGTCAATAACGCTTTCTTAGCGCGGTTGCCGCCCGAAACCAAAGGTGCTACCACAAATTAGATGGCAGCCCACTGTTATTTGAGAAAGTCCCACGTCGACAACACCTATCTGTCGGAGAGAAAACCTACGATGGCTTTCGCCAATTTTTCCCGCAAAAAATGTATTCCTGAGGAATAAGTAGGTATATTGTTGGTTTTTAGCTTTTTGAAACAATCAAATTATTCGCATTGAGTCTTACCAGCTGTGGCAGGCACTTTTCCCCATCCGAGGTTTCCCTTAGAGAGCTGGAAGCTCGCAGACAGGTCTCCGAGACCAGGCACTTGGCCACCTCTACCACCAGGGTAAGGGTGTCATTGCCGAGCTTCGACTTATTGTCTTGGAAGGAGTTCTTTAGAAGTTCTTTTATGAGCTCCTGAAACCAAGAAAGTACCTACATCATCACCACTGCTGGATATAGGTATCTACATGACTAGCTGGCTGGTAACTATGACGTTTGCCAGGCATTACCCTGGGTCATTGCGGTTTAAGGAAGGTATGTAGGTAGGTAGGTCTTCTACTACTCTCGCAAGTAGTCACAAGCATAATTTTCGAAGAGTTACCTTCTTATTTCTAAGTTTAGTAAATAATGTAAATATTATTAAACTTATGTTAAGTAGGTATATTATATTATACCTACTTAACCTAGGAGGAAACCCGAATAGTGAGGCTTAGTTCAAACACAATCCGATTCCCACAACAAGCCCACTAACTTTTGGGTTAGGGATTTAATGATGAGTTAAAATGTTTTCTGCGAACTCGAAAACATCGAAAATCAAGAAATAGCAGTTCTCGGTACCTACTACGTATTGTTATTATTGTTACTACAAAGGAAGTTTGAGGTTATATGCAATGAAAAGCCTTTTCACTCACTCAGGACAGCGTAAATATTGAAGTCTTTATCAAAATATCATCTACTCACTGGTTTCAGCGTACTCTTCATGTTAGCCACCACAGACGTAGGATCAATTCTGTCCTCGTCGTTTTCATTGCAGTTTCGTGCCATTTTCTAGGCTTTTTCAACAAATTCCCTCGCAAAATCCTTGTTAGAAAACGTTCCAGAATTCTTTACCTAAATTGGGAGAGGGATAGCTGGATTGCGAATGTTGTGGGAGGAATAGAGACGGGTGATATTGAAGCTGGAACGTAGGGCTGGGGTAACACAACAGAGGCTAGGTCAAGGTCGATTGATTTAACGTCGTGAGCGAGTTGTGTGGGTGGTTAATCTATTGCCTTTTTTCAGCCGATTATGTAAAAATGTCGTTGGAGCGACGTTTTGATTTTAAGGAGTTTTTGGTTTGAATATAATTTAGCTGTTAGCATTTGAAACATAAATACCTACGTAATAATCTATATACATAAAAATTAATCACTATTTCCCTTGGTCACGGCATCACGCGTGAACGGCTGGACCAATTACGCTAATTCTTTCTTTATTGTGTTTGGTTATTGTCAGAAGAAGGTTCTTTCTTATGAAAGAAAAAATTAAGAAAGTTGGATGGAAACATAAATTGCCATGCGTGCGAAGCCGCGGTGCGCAGCTAGTTTAATATATAAGTACTTACCTATTTACCTACAAAAATTTAAAAGTAAGTTCAATGACGTAAACTTGTATGTGTTCATTGGGGAATTGAGGAAACGTAACTACAGGGACCTCTCCTAGAACTATCTTTCCCTAATCTTAGACCGAATTTGGTTCTTTATATCCTGGGATTTCGATAACAGGAATTTTCTACTCTGATAAAATTAGACGAGCTCTACCTATCAATGTCTACTCAAAAATTCTTGCAAAGAAAATACAATACTTAAATATCTTTTTTTTTTCTTTTTTATTTGAGAAAGTCTTTATTAACAAAGAAAATTATACTTACTAGTATTTACAATTGAAACAATTGAGCTAACTGAAGACTGTTGCAAACAGTCTATAGGTAGTTCAACTGATCCATATCTATACCAGTCGGAAGCGTCCCCAAGATGCATTGCCACGCGCTGTATGGCAATGCTGAATATCTACGTAAGAAATGATTGTAACAACGCTTCGAACATAAAGCTTTATACAGGGTGGTCCAAACACTGACGTCCAAAAAAAAAATTTAGATGCCTCACATCCGGGGCTATCCGAATATACCCCATGTATTTTGGCCGATTTTTTATAGTTTTCGAGTAATTAATTTTTAAAGATTTTTTCAAGAATTTTCGGGCCGATCAGTTTAACATCATGTAACTTTTTTTGGTTACGTTTTTTCTGAGTAATTTTTTTTGTGACATCATCCTCATAAATTGTAGTTTCACACATAAAACAATCAGCTTCCCAACCTTGACTCAAGTTACAATAAAATTGACCGAAAGTGAAAGTTTTACCTTTGAGCAAATCAAAGTTTGATTTTGTAAAAAAAAAACCTAAAAATCTCAGGATTCAAAGACAAGAAGTAATTCTAAAAACTTCGCCAGACTCTTTCAAAATAAATTATTTAAAATAAATTAAAGTTTCAAAATAATACAAAAAAAGTGACACTTAATACGGCATAACTTGCTGGATTCGACTTTCAAACGTACTAAGGTAGAATGTTCGTGGATCAAATTAAACAACAAAATTTAATTTAAACATAAAAGATTTTCAAAATCAAAAAAAGTTACATGATGTTAAACTGCTCGGCCCGAAAATTCTTAAAAAATTTTTTAAAATTAATTACTGGAAAACTACAAAAAATCGGCCAACATACATGGGTATATTCGGATAGCCCCGGATGTGAGTCATCTAAATTTTTTTTTGGACGTCATAGTTTGGACCTACGTTTGGACCTACGATAATTCCGCGCGGCACCACGCGAAATCCAGGGTGTATTTCGCGTGGTGCCGCGCGGAATTATAGTGGACATTACCGCATTACCGACTTGTTACTTGTTTCTGGACTCTTTTCCGCAACTAGGCCACAGGTGGGCCCTTTTTGCGTGTCGGGTGGGGGGCTGCTAAACTCTCGCTGACGCTGGTGCATGCCTCCCTAAGCGTCCTTGGTGTCCCAAGGTGTTGTAGTCTCGCAGTACCGAATGCGAAATCCTCCTGTTTCGCTGCCCCTTTGGATTACGAATACCTACAACTGATACCTGGATCTTGTCTTTATACTGAAATGCACCGCACCAACCCACCGGCATAGGTATATCGTATCGATCTCTCTATGCTTGAGGCACCCCCAGGGCTGTGTCCACCATTGGGCACATTAGAGGCAAATCGATGGATTAGACACTAGACACACTTTTTTGTTTATGACATAAGAAAGAAACTGTTGAATTTCGGTTCCTAAGTCGGTATTAAGGTCTTGTGGACAAGTGTTTACTTTTCTACAATGCTGACTGTTTTCTTCCGCCTCGGGACAAATGTTTGTACGATCTACAGATATTTGTTCGTGTGCGTTACCCCAGCAGGATTTTTTCTTCTAGAATGAAGTTTGTTTTACAAATAATTAGAGCGTTCTACACTGTAAATGTGCGTCAGGAAAAAAAATTTGTGCGTGTCCCCGTTTCGGAATAAAACGCAAAATACGTTTCCTGCTGGGGTAACGTTCTTCCAGCAGGAAGATTCTAAACGAATGGCCCTAGACAAATTTAACTTATATGGGCAGATAGCTTATATTTGTGCATAAATGTGCGACTAAAAAAAAAATTTGTGCGTCTTAAGGTTTTTGAGATATTCGATTTCCTGCTGGGGTAACGTTTTGCAAAATCTTATTTCTCGGAAACCATTGAATGTGCATCTACAAAATATACATACACTAGTAGCCCTTGATTAGTGCTTACATATAACATAGAAAAAATTACGTAAATACATACAGTTTTCATGTAATCAGGCTTCTTTTTATAACCTAAAAAAAATTCTAGCTCTTCAATGGACAGATATACAGGTTCATAATAAACGGTATTCGGTTTTTGTTGTCATTCTTCGTATCCATAAAAAGTTTCAAGAAGCTACTTAGACGCGTTTTTGAATAATATCGATTAAGACACATCGGGTGATGTCATAATTTTGACGTCAAAATGCAAGAAACCTTTTCAACTCAAGATCGTCGGTATAAACTAAAAAACTAGAGTGTTTAATGATTATTATATCCTGAAAATTTCAGCTCTCTACGTCTCGTATTAAGCTAGTTATAAACGATTGACTGAATTAAGACCCACACTTCATAATCAGTCTTAGCCTACCGGGTAGTCCGACAAAATTCGAACGACCACTAAAAAGCGACTGTTTCATACATACTGATGACCATCTTAATTTGGCTAACGAGACGCATTGGGCCTGGGTACACTCTAGTACAAAAGTTATGGATTACTTTTGCCAACTATTTCAGGTTATTAAGAAATCAAGTCAGTTGGTATCCTACCTACCTATCTTTTTAAACGACTCCCTCGGAAGGTGGGTTATGTTTTTCGAGAATTGTATACCTACTTACCTTAATGATTTTTTACGTAGGTAGGTAGGTAGTTTGCTACACCTAGCTAGACAGATATTTTCTCGAGTAAGGCTAGTAAAATTTACCTACCAGTGACCCTGGTTCGAAAAAACCGTAGGTAGTTAAATACCTAGTAATAATAATAATAGTTGGCACAACTACGTTTGTTAATATTTTGTATTCGGGTACCTATTACTGTTTTTCAACATAAACTTATCTAGTTTCACTTAGTAAATAAGTAGGTAGTAGTCAGGTAGGACCTATGTCTAGTACTAACTACCTATGTAGTTTACTAGGGCAGATCTCACACCGGAATCAGACAACAAAAACAACACTGCACAGTACAGCCCGGCTTCGCACACTTCACTCTACCTACCTACTACTACACACTAAAAAGTATTATAATTATAAATGAGAAATTTTAAATGGATGTTTGTTACTTCTTCACGCCAAAAATAGACAGCTTCTATAGGTAGCTCAATATATCAATACTAATATAACTACGAACGGATGGTGCTGAAATTTTGCATAGATGTAGCAAAGCAAGGTACCTATAAGCCTGAAATCAAACAGGCCATAAGTATCTATAATATTTCATCTACGTTTGTTTTTCTACACCTAGGTACTCATTATTATGTAGCTACCTACTTAATAAATCAGTGAATTGCATGAGAGAGTTAGGTACAAATTACTACGAGTTAGGTGCATAATGCACGCTTTTGCATGGTCAAACCTACCGTCAAGCCAAGGGCCACCGCCCCGCGCCGCGCCGCCGGCGAGAAAACTGCAGGGGTTGCTGGGCGCGTTGATCGAGCTGCCGTTTATTGGTGAGGTCGAGTAAATAAGATGTTACAAGGAAACATTATTTCATCTGTGGTTACACTAAGTAGATGTTACATAGTTATGTAGGAATCTATGTCGTCGCCTTTAGAGTTTACTAGGGCAGATCTCATACCTAAGAACTTAAACATTTAAATAACATAATTAAACCATAACCTACTTGTCTGATTATTCAGTTTTTTATAAATCGATGGTAATTAAAACAAAAACCGGCTTTAAAATATTCATTTACCTACTATTATATAGGTACTACGAGTACCTACACAATCCGTTGGTGGCGTAGACTTAGACCTATGTATGTGATACGTAGTTAGGTATAAATTTATACCTATAGCCTAGGTTAGGGCTACGTGACCTTCACTTTTTATGAAATAAAAATGCATTTCTTCGTAAGCACGAACCTACAAGTACCTAACCGAAGTATAAGATTCATGTTCGTAAGTAACAAACGTAGTTGTGCCATCTATTATTATTACTAGGTATTTAACTACCCACGGTTTTTTCGAACCAGGGTCACTGGTAGGTAAATTTTGACTAGCCTTACTCGAGAAAATATCTGTCTAGCTAGGTGTAGCAAACTACCTACCTACCTACGTAAAAAATCATTAAGGTAAGTAGGTATACAATTCTCGAAAAACATAACCCACCTTCCGAGGGAGTCGTGTAAAAAGATAGGTAGGTAGGATACCAACTGACTTGATTTCTTAATAACCTGAAATAGTTGGCAAAAGTAATCCATAACTTTTGTACTAGAGTGTACCCAGGCCCAATGCGTCTCGTTAGCCAAATTAAGATGGTCATCAGTATGTATGAAACAGTCGCTTTTTAGTGGTCGTTCGAATTTTGTCGGACTACCCGGTAGGCTAAGACTGATTATGAAGTGTGGGTCTTAATTCAGTCAATCGTTTATAACTAGCTTAATACGAGACGTAGAGAGCTGAAATTTTCAGGATATAATAATCATTAAACACTCTAGTTTTTTAGTTTATACCGACGATCTTGAGTTGAAAAGGTTTCTTGCATTTTGACGTCAAAATTATGACATCACCCGATGTGTCTTAATCGATATTATTCAAAAACGCGTCTAAGTAGCTTCTTGAAACTTTTTATGGATACGAAGAATGACAACAAAAACCGAATACCGTTTATTATGAACCTGTATATCTGTCCATTGAAGAGCTAGAATTTTTTTTAGGTTATAAAAAGAAGCCTGATTACATGAAAACTGTATGTATTTACGTAATTTTTTCTATGTTATATGTAAGCACTAATCAAGGGCTACTAGTGTATGTATATTTTGTAGATGCACATTCAATGGTTTCCGAGAAATAAGATTTTGCAAAACGTTACCCCAGCAGGAAATCGAATATCTCAAAAACCTTAAGACGCACAAATTTTTTTTTTAGTCGCACATTTATGCACAAATATAAGCTATCTGCCCATATAAGTTAAATTTGTCTAGGGCCATTCGTTTAGAATCTTCCTGCTGGAAGAACGTTACCCCAGCAGGAAACGTATTTTGCGTTTTATTCCGAAACGGGGACACGCACAAATTTTTTTTCCTGACGCACATTTACAGTGTAGAACGCTCTAATTATTTGTAAAACAAACTTCATTCTAGAAGAAAAAATCCTGCTGGGGTAACGCACACGCATAACTTGCTGGATTCGACTTTCAAACGTACTAAGGTAGAATGTTCGTGGATCAAATTAAACAACAAAATTTAATTTAAACATAAAAGATTTTCAAAATCAAAAAAAGTTACATGATGTTAAACTGCTCGGCCCGAAAATTCTTAAAAAATTTTTTAAAATTAATTACTGGAAAACTACAAAAAATCGGCCAACATACATGGGTATATTCGGATAGCCCCGGATGTGAGTCATCTAAATTTTTTTTTGGACGTCATAGTTTGGACCTACGTTTGGACCTACGATAATTCCGCGCGGCACCACGCGAAATCCAGGGTGTATTTCGCGTGGTGCCGCGCGGAATTATAGTGGACATTACCGCATTACCGACTTGTTACTTGTTTCTGGACTCTTTTCCGCAACTAGGCCACAGGTGGGCCCTTTTTGCGTGTCGGGTGGGGGGCTGCTAAACTCTCGCTGACGCTGGTGCATGCCTCCCTAAGCGTCCTTGGTGTCCCAAGGTGTTGTAGTCTCGCAGTACCGAATGCGAAATCCTCCTGTTTCGCTGCCCCTTTGGATTACGAATACCTACAACTGATACCTGGATCTTGTCTTTATACTGAAATGCACCGCACCAACCCACCGGCATAGGTATATCGTATCGATCTCTCTATGCTTGAGGCACCCCCAGGGCTGTGTCCACCATTGGGCACATTAGAGGCAAATCGATGGATTAGACACTAGACACACTTTTTTGTTTATGACATAAGAAAGAAACTGTTGAATTTCGGTTCCTAAGTCGGTATTAAGGTCTTGTGGACAAGTGTTTACTTTTCTACAATGCTGACTGTTTTCTTCCGCCTCGGGACAAATGTTTGTACGATCTACAGATATTTGTTCGTGTGCGTTACCCCAGCAGGATTTTTTCTTCTAGAATGAAGTTTGTTTTACAAATAATTAGAGCGTTCTACACTGTAAATGTGCGTCAGGAAAAAAAATTTGTGCGTGTCCCCGTTTCGGAATAAAACGCAAAATACGTTTCCTGCTGGGGTAACGTTCTTCCAGCAGGAAGATTCTAAACGAATGGCCCTAGACAAATTTAACTTATATGGGCAGATAGCTTATATTTGTGCATAAATGTGCGACTAAAAAAAAAATTTGTGCGTCTTAAGGTTTTTGAGATATTCGATTTCCTGCTGGGGTAACGTTTTGCAAAATCTTATTTCTCGGAAACCATTGAATGTGCATCTACAAAATATACATACACTAGTAGCCCTTGATTAGTGCTTACATATAACATAGAAAAAATTACGTAAATACATACAGTTTTCATGTAATCAGGCTTCTTTTTATAACCTAAAAAAAATTCTAGCTCTTCAATGGACAGATATACAGGTTCATAATAAACGGTATTCGGTTTTTGTTGTCATTCTTCGTATCCATAAAAAGTTTCAAGAAGCTACTTAGACGCGTTTTTGAATAATATCGATTAAGACACATCGGGTGATGTCATAATTTTGACGTCAAAATGCAAGAAACCTTTTCAACTCAAGATCGTCGGTATAAACTAAAAAACTAGAGTGTTTAATGATTATTATATCCTGAAAATTTCAGCTCTCTACGTCTCGTATTAAGCTAGTTATAAACGATTGACTGAATTAAGACCCACACTTCATAATCAGTCTTAGCCTACCGGGTAGTCCGACAAAATTCGAACGACCACTAAAAAGCGACTGTTTCATACATACTGATGACCATCTTAATTTGGCTAACGAGACGCATTGGGCCTGGGTACACTCTAGTACAAAAGTTATGGATTACTTTTGCCAACTATTTCAGGTTATTAAGAAATCAAGTCAGTTGGTATCCTACCTACCTATCTTTTTAAACGACTCCCTCGGAAGGTGGGTTATGTTTTTCGAGAATTGTATACCTACTTACCTTAATGATTTTTTACGTAGGTAGGTAGGTAGTTTGCTACACCTAGCTAGACAGATATTTTCTCGAGTAAGGCTAGTAAAATTTACCTACCAGTGACCCTGGTTCGAAAAAACCGTAGGTAGTTAAATACCTAGTAATAATAATAATAGTTGGCACAACTACGTTTGTTAATATTTTGTATTCGGGTACCTATTACTGTTTTTCAACATAAACTTATCTAGTTTCACTTAGTAAATAAGTAGGTAGTAGTCAGGTAGGACCTATGTCTAGTACTAACTACCTATGTAGTTTACTAGGGCAGATCTCACACCGGAATCAGACAACAAAAACAACACTGCACAGTACAGCCCGGCTTCGCACACTTCACTCTACCTACCTACTACTACACACTAAAAAGTATTATAATTATAAATGAGAAATTTTAAATGGATGTTTGTTACTTCTTCACGCCAAAAATAGACAGCTTCTATAGGTAGCTCAATATATCAATACTAATATAACTACGAACGGATGGTGCTGAAATTTTGCATAGATGTAGCAAAGCAAGGTACCTATAAGCCTGAAATCAAACAGGCCATAAGTATCTATAATATTTCATCTACGTTTGTTTTTCTACACCTAGGTACTCATTATTATGTAGCTACCTACTTAATAAATCAGTGAATTGCATGAGAGAGTTAGGTACAAATTACTACGAGTTAGGTGCATAATGCACGCTTTTGCATGGTCAAACCTACCGTCAAGCCAAGGGCCACCGCCCCGCGCCGCGCCGCCGGCGAGAAAACTGCAGGGGTTGCTGGGCGCGTTGATCGAGCTGCCGTTTATTGGTGAGGTCGAGTAAATAAGATGTTACAAGGAAACATTATTTCATCTGTGGTTACACTAAGTAGATGTTACATAGTTATGTAGGAATCTATGTCGTCGCCTTTAGAGTTTACTAGGGCAGATCTCATACCTAAGAACTTAAACATTTAAATAACATAATTAAACCATAACCTACTTGTCTGATTATTCAGTTTTTTATAAATCGATGGTAATTAAAACAAAAACCGGCTTTAAAATATTCATTTACCTACTATTATATAGGTACTACGAGTACCTACACAATCCGTTGGTGGCGTAGACTTAGACCTATGTATGTGATACGTAGTTAGGTATAAATTTATACCTATAGCCTAGGTTAGGGCTACGTGACCTTCACTTTTTATGAAATAAAAATGCATTTCTTCGTAAGCACGAACCTACAAGTACCTAACCGAAGTATAAGATTCATGTTCGTAAGTAACAAACGTAGTTGTGCCATCTATTATTATTACTAGGTATTTAACTACCCACGGTTTTTTCGAACCAGGGTCACTGGTAGGTAAATTTTGACTAGCCTTACTCGAGAAAATATCTGTCTAGCTAGGTGTAGCAAACTACCTACCTACCTACGTAAAAAATCATTAAGGTAAGTAGGTATACAATTCTCGAAAAACATAACCCACCTTCCGAGGGAGTCGTGTAAAAAGATAGGTAGGTAGGATACCAACTGACTTGATTTCTTAATAACCTGAAATAGTTGGCAAAAGTAATCCATAACTTTTGTACTAGAGTGTACCCAGGCCCAATGCGTCTCGTTAGCCAAATTAAGATGGTCATCAGTATGTATGAAACAGTCGCTTTTTAGTGGTCGTTCGAATTTTGTCGGACTACCCGGTAGGCTAAGACTGATTATGAAGTGTGGGTCTTAATTCAGTCAATCGTTTATAACTAGCTTAATACGAGACGTAGAGAGCTGAAATTTTCAGGATATAATAATCATTAAACACTCTAGTTTTTTAGTTTATACCGACGATCTTGAGTTGAAAAGGTTTCTTGCATTTTGACGTCAAAATTATGACATCACCCGATGTGTCTTAATCGATATTATTCAAAAACGCGTCTAAGTAGCTTCTTGAAACTTTTTATGGATACGAAGAATGACAACAAAAACCGAATACCGTTTATTATGAACCTGTATATCTGTCCATTGAAGAGCTAGAATTTTTTTTAGGTTATAAAAAGAAGCCTGATTACATGAAAACTGTATGTATTTACGTAATTTTTTCTATGTTATATGTAAGCACTAATCAAGGGCTACTAGTGTATGTATATTTTGTAGATGCACATTCAATGGTTTCCGAGAAATAAGATTTTGCAAAACGTTACCCCAGCAGGAAATCGAATATCTCAAAAACCTTAAGACGCACAAATTTTTTTTTTAGTCGCACATTTATGCACAAATATAAGCTATCTGCCCATATAAGTTAAATTTGTCTAGGGCCATTCGTTTAGAATCTTCCTGCTGGAAGAACGTTACCCCAGCAGGAAACGTATTTTGCGTTTTATTCCGAAACGGGGACACGCACAAATTTTTTTTCCTGACGCACATTTACAGTGTAGAACGCTCTAATTATTTGTAAAACAAACTTCATTCTAGAAGAAAAAATCCTGCTGGGGTAACGCACACTATTTGTTCAGGGTGTTCTGGATGTTTTTCTATGTATAATAAAAAATAGCTGTCTATGTAGTTTATTGTATTATTATATCAGTTATCTAGTACCCACACAAGCTCTGCTTAGTTAGCTCGGGGCTAGATAATGCTGTGTGAATTGTCCAGCATTATTTATTTATTTTCTGAAGTTTGATCGGGACACATAATTTTATAGACATCGGGTATTTTAGTAGGGAATGAGAATTTATCTCTCCCCTTCTTCGCATCTCTACGTCTAAGTTATCATTATCAATGACGACATAAAACTCATGATTTTAAATTGTTCTCTCGGGCTAAGACTTGCTTTAGCTGGACATCTGCTCTATGAGCTGGACCGTCATTGGGCATTTTCTTCCTTCGTCTTTGACGAAGTCAACAGTGGTGTCTTCAAAATCCCCAACCCGTGGTGCCCCCCAACACGTGATGCCCTAAGCAATTGCTTAGTTTGCTTATAGGCTAATCCATCATTGAGAACGTAGGTACCATATCTACAAAATTTTATTTATATCTATGTTGAAATCGTCGTATCTTTTTTGTTTGTGGCTGTAATGCGTTTTGACGTACAACGTCTTATAATTCGATAGAGCCGGCTGCACGCACGAAAAAACATGACGTCATGCGGCGTTACCTCGCTCATGACGTCATGAGGCGTTACCTCGCTCATGACGTCATGAGGCGTTACCTCGCTCTGAGGCGTTCCATGTAAGGCTTGAAGTGCAAGAGAGAGCGCTCGACATCCGTCTCTCTCCTACTTGAGTGAGCGATTTGTCTGCGTGGACAGCTGCTATACTATAGTACATTTACATGTTTTGAACGAGTATCAAATGCTACCATTCCATCAGTATTTTCTTAAGACGTTGTCACGTTCAACTATCGTCAGTAAACCGACTTTACAGACAACCATTTTTGATATAATGCAATTAAAAAAAATTTACTAACGTTAAAAGTCAAAAATCTGTGTAAGAGTATTAAATCGCGACGTCGCACTTCCAAATTCTTTGAGGAAATAGAATCTAAAATAATTGAGTTAAGTAGTCTATTAAAGTTTTTCAGTTAGGTATTTTATTAAATTACCCTTTCCAACGATGACTTTACATAAAAAATATTAGGTGGTCAAACTATGAGATAGGTACTTGACTGACCATGAGGGTCATGATTATGCAGACACTACTTTTTTATGTTTTATTCTTCTGAATGAATTTAGGAAGTGTTCAAGGTTCAACCTTATTAAAACATCTGGTTCTTTCTTTTGAGGTGTGATACAATGATATTATTTATAAAACCACATTGGCCACGGTTTCATCTCCTTGAAGCTTTGCACCCAACTACCAATCACCTGTATTTTGCCCGCGGCTTATTCCGAAATACAAAAACCGCAAGTTTTAAGGGTAGTGTAGTAGGTAGGCTAGGTATAGTACCTATAGATAGTTTAAGTGACTTTCGGGAGTTTGAAATTGAATTATCGACTTTCTTTTTATTATATCATCCATCACCATTCCTTAGGTATACGCATACGATCTCGATTTCGCATTTGGTGTGCGGCGTCTAGAAATCGCGCTTACAAAAACGATCGGAATCGCGGTACAAATCGCGCGACACAAAATCGCGGTTGTGGGGTGGAGCCATAAGACTCCTTGATCGAAGCACTTACCTCACCTCGTGACTTTTAGCCACCAGTAGGCCAAGCGGGAGGATTGATAACTAGGGCACAGGGTATAATAGAGAAAAATTACGTCACTTTGTCATCGAATGCGTAAATTATTTGAAATTATTCATTATGTCGATGCGATGTCATTATAGTCTATTCTACCCATCGATCAAGTATGCGGCCTCCCCCGTAGATACCTAGAACCTTACAAGAATGACACTCAAAAGTGTCCACGTTTTGTTTTGACGCAGACAGCTTGCGCAGAGCCTGTCAAGTTTTTTGCATGCGGAACAAGAGATTAGTGGAGTCGAATTTATTTTATTTTATTTTGTAAGTAGGTAGGAAGGTACCTAAAAATAATTTATACACTGTTTATTTTTATAAGGATTATAAAATCAACAGAATTCAGGTAAAGATAACGAATCATTTATTGATACAACTATAAATTAGCGACGCAACAGTCAACAAACAAAAGGGTCATTTCGGACATACAATAATATAAATAAGTTAACAAAAACTAGTAAAATAGACCTAAAATACAATTTCAGGCAGGTACTTTAAATTTAAAAGAACTAGTGTCTGCCTGCGGCTTCGTAAGAGTTTTTCTATGGGCCAAAAAAACGTTATTTCAAGTCAACTAGGATCTTATAAATTACTATTAAACTTACGCCATATGAACACATTATTTATTATTACCTACTATTTAACTTTGAACGTCGAAAACAATAGGAAAATAAACGCAATAAATAGGTACCCGTTTTATATTACTAGTACTACCTACAGTAATTCCTAAGTTCTGAAAAACCTCAACCAGTTATTTTAATGACTTTTCATGAATTTTTTTTTATCAGAAACAACTTACCACAAATAAATAAAAAAAAAATTAGAAACAATAGCCGCTCCATTCATCAACTTAGAACAAAATAAATATTTTTACATAGGCAAACCCAACAACAATATTTAATGCTGATTTCTCAAGTATATAAGGGCTCAATTGGCTCATATCACAATACACAGTTAAAATTACATTTAAACTTACTGAAAATAAGAAATTCCATCCTTTTTCTGTTGCTTGGTCGGTCGATTATTGCATTTTTTATACGAGCACTTGACCATGCTTTCGGTCCGAGTGCTAAAATGACACTAGTTGAAAAGGTATCCCAAAATGCCAAATGGGATACCTTTTGATACTGACGTTTTCAGGGCGCGCATTGTGCATCTAAGGGGGGCCGGCCGGAAATTTTTGATCGATGATTCTACCCTAGATAAAAATCCCAATGCTTGGCATACAGCGAGTCGAGTTTTGTTTTCAGCAAGACACAAGTAAAACAAGAAATCAGTAACAAAATTTAATAAAACGAGATCAACTTTCACTTATCACTAAAACAGACAAAATGTACATCATTCTCTCTCTCACTTCATTCTCAGATTTATGTTTTATCTTTTCTGAGATCAGTTTTAAAACTTTCTTCTCTTCTAAAACTTCTGATATCGTTTTGTCCTTTCTTTCTTCTGGTGTCAGTTGTTTTAGTTCTTCTAGTATTAGTTTGTCATCTTCTCTGGTCCATGTTTCGTCTATTTCTTCTTTTATTTCTTCTAATGTGACGATGAACGTCCCGTGTCCTTGGTTGTCTTCTATATCAGTGTCGGGTTCCTGGGAAACGTCAATTCGGTTAGTGTAAGGGCAAAGTAACGAGCTAAGGTTGCGTAAGCCCTCACACTCAGGATAATTTCTAAGAATTCGTCGTCCCAGAGATTTTATACTCCTACGTCACCTCGCTCCACTTGAAAATAAAATAAAAAAATAATGCTGGACAATTCACTCAGCATTATCTAGCCCCAAGGTAAGCAGAGCTTGTGTTATGGGTACTAGATAACTGATATACTTAATACAATACACTACATAGATAGATATTTTTTATTATACATAGAAAACATCCAAAACGCCCTGGACAAATGTCTGCAGATCGTACAAACATTTGTCCCGAGGCGGGAATCGAACCCGCAACCTCCTGCGTCGCAGGCAGACCTTCGCCCGCTGCGCCACAGAGGTCGCCTCGCACTTGACTTCGTGGTGTAGTTTGTTAGTCCAAGTCGAAAATGTTTGGAATATTATTTGATTTCTTAAAATAATGAGCGTTTTTCCAGTGGCTCGATGGCATTAGCGCTGGCAGCCGAGGAAGCTAACAGAGATATATATCCAACACCGCTATCGCATAGCACAAAAATAAGCATTAAAATTTGGGCTTAAACTCGTACATTTTAGTGATAAAATGGCTTACCACAAGCTACAAGCGTGTGGCCCACGAGCTGTCTGTTATCTGATGCCGTCAATATAAAATGCATCTAAATATGGTTTAAGATCTTTATTTACTTCTCAAAAGATTAGTAATCACTGGTGAGAAACAAAATAAGCTTATTATATATTGTTATTAGTTCGGTACGAGCAAATAATCAAAACGATGTGGGTAGTTAGCAAAATACTGTATAGACCAAAATAAAGGCAAAGAAAAGGCGCATACACGATAATACAAATTCTGGATTATAAATTATGCAATAATATAAGGTCGACATATGATTTTTCGGGCCAGCATTGAAAAAATGTGGCATTTAAGGCGAGTTTTAAATTGAGTTAGTCTTTAGGTCTTTAATATTTTTAGGTAGGCTATTATATAAACGCGCTCCTTCAAACATTATATTTTTCAAGTCATAGTTAGTCCTAGCTTTTTGTAGCCGTATATTATGTGCATTTCTTAGGTTTCGTTTGTGAATGTGTATATTTTTTGTAAAAACTACTTCTGAGTGAATGTCTTGTTTAATATTTTTCTTATCAAATCAAAATCAAAAACTCTTTATTTCCATAAATACAATAAATGTACACTTAGAAAAGGTCAAATTATAAAACTAAGCACTGACACGGAAATAAAGTGATATTTTTTGATTTCTGTCGCTTCGGTATGTAGACTAAAGTAAAGAAGCGACGAAGAAACCTTTAGCCTGTTAGTTGTTATTTTTCGAGTTGGAGCAAAACCCGTTCCAAGCTTTTTTATTCCTCTAGATAATCTGATATTTTATAGTAAGCCTTTTTGCACAGCAAGGTTTTGACAATTTGTTTGAATTTATTTACTGATAATTTTTGCAACTCACTAGGAGTTTTGTTGTAGTAGCGTATACATGCGTTGTAGTGATAGATTTGAGATATTTTCATAAGTTTAGTTTCATTGTAAATTTTGTTAGTCGAGGTTAGGTAGTCATAGAGAGAGAGAGAAAGAGAGGAAGAATATTGCGAGTTGAAGCCCATATTTTTATGCCCGTACATATTATGCTGTGCGGCAGGGCCGCGATCACGGTGTAGAATCTATTGGCATTACGCCTCAAACGTTGGCAGTTGAAACGTTAGGGTGCGCGTTCACAGCCCGGCATCGGACAACCCGCTGACAAGTGCGTCCGCTGATCCGCAATCCGAATGACGTCATGCGCATTAAATTGAAATCGGCAGCGAGCATTTGCCGCATCGCCGGCATTGCCGACAGTCCGCTCCGTGTGGTACGGATCTTTTATGTCAAACAATTGATGGGGCCAGTGCGGATTGTCCGATGCCGGCCTGTGAACGCGCACACTAACGTTTCAACTGCTAACGTTTAAGCCGTAATGCCGTGCCTTACCACACCGTGATCGCGGCCCTGGTCTCCGACAAACTTATGCATCACATCAGCGTGATAGACGCTAATATTATAAATGCGAAAGTTTGGATGGATAGATGGATGGATGTTTGTTACCTCTTCACGCCTAAAAAACGCAGAAAGCAGAAAAAAATGGTGTATTTTATACAAAGAACAAAAAGAATTATCAAAAGAAGCAAATCATCATTGTTTTAACAGCTCTTAATAGTCACTGCGACAGACTGTTAGTATTTCGTGCGACAGAGATAACGCTCTACGAAATCGAAATTAGCCGATTGTCTCTTTCCAAAGGTCGATGTGCAATATTTATCGCCGGGTACTGTACTACTATCCTCTTTACATTGTAACTTACATCTTTAATTTCCGTGTCCATTTCATTAGCATCGTCTGAACTACCTGGAAGTTCATTAGGAGGGTCTACATTATCTGGTTGTTCTTGTGGTTCGTCAGGTTTCTCCGTTTGTTCGGCAGGGGGCGCCGGTGTTGTGGTAATATTTGTATTGGGGACTTCTTCACCGCTGAAACGAAGAGATGGTACATTGCAATCGTTTATTTAATGGGGAATAGAAATATAGAAGAATAGGAACTCGCGCACTGAGGGTTCCGTATAATTATAGCACCTTGCTTCTTGCCTTAGGTGTAAGGCAAGAAGCAAGGTTGCTTCTTGCCATAAATATTATGATTCTAGATCAACAGGAAGTTCCCTATAGGATATTATATCCGAGGGACCAAAACCAGATATAATATATCCGGCTTTGGTACAGTACAAGAATTATTAAACATATTTTTTTTGTGAATAAACTACAAATTTGCAGTTGTCGCATTTTTCCCTTTACTGGGGCTATAAAGCCTCACTTCTTGCCAAATTTCATGGATCTAGATCAACGGAAAGTACTTTTTAGACTTTGTGTGCATGTAATTTCCCCTGGAAATTTCAAAATATCCCGCATATTTTGAAATTTCTAGGGGCATTAACGGCT
The DNA here is from genome assembly GCA_963564075.1 of Eupithecia subfuscata. Classification (NCBI taxonomy): domain Eukaryota; kingdom Metazoa; phylum Arthropoda; class Insecta; order Lepidoptera; family Geometridae; genus Eupithecia; species Eupithecia subfuscata. Next base: position 11,453,856 of record OY751114.1, read on the forward strand.
GTAACTTTTGATTGCGTTGACTTACAAGTTTCAACTCGACACCTCCACGCGTTCCCGAGTAAAGGGGGCTGACAGGCGGACAGACTGACAAAAAAATGGTTCTATAAGGTTTCCTTTTTTCTTTTTACGTACGGACCTACTACGAACCACGAAAATTCGCGCCAAATATGAATAAACCAGTCAGTGTTCTAACCGGTATTTCATTGAATACTCCACTATACACATAGAATCCTTACCTGTATCTTTTCCCTTCACAGTCATCTCCCACCGGACCATCTCCAATCTGCTCCGCTGTCTCATTCTCCTCATCCTCATTTTTTCCACATGCCTCAATGTCTTCCGTTTCAGAAGTATCGGTGTCACAGTCAGCATCTGTGATGGCCTGGCTGATGCTGATGTGGGCTACTGGGGTCGGCTCTGGTGGGCTGGAGTTTGGGTTCTCAGGGATTATTATTCTAGAAGAAAAATACATTCTGGCTTTAATTTAGGATAGGTGTGTTGCACTACACACAATGATATCTTTATTGACGAAGAAAACACAATCAAATAAAAGAAATATATTAGAACTAGTATTTACAATTGAAACAATTGAGCTAACTGCAGACTGTTGCAAACAATCTACAAGTAGCTCAAGGATGCTGAGCTTCCGAGGATGATGCGGAGCTTCCGAGGATGTCCTCGGAAGATGGCAAAGCGCAAGTGTGTCGACGCATGTAGCATCTCACACAATGGGCCCCCGAACTCCCATGGGAGTAGTGTCAAACCGTCGGGCCTCTTACCATCGTCACGCAATTTAATTGAGAGACACAAATAAATACTTTTTACTTTTATCTAGCAAAAATTCTCAGTTCATTTATTTCCATTATAAACAAAATACATGGTGTGTAAGTGGGAGGACATTGGTTGCAAGCATTTCCTTTATATAACACTGGTACTTTATTGGATCCCGTAACTTTCCGTATCGCAACATGTCTTCGGTTCGGTGCAAGGTGTTGCGCGCCTCATCAATACCATTATCGTGCACTAGGGCCGCCGCCGGTCGGATATCTCGCCACGCCAGCCTTAACGACATCATCCAGCGGGTCTTTGTCACCGCTAACGTACCAGCTATTCTCGAACCGAATGGTCTGTTGCGTGACGATGGTAAGAGGCCCGACGGTATGACACTAGTCCCATGGGAGTTGGGGAGGCCCATTGTGTGGGACGCTACATGCGTCGACACACTTGCGCTTTTCCATCTTCCGAGGACATCCGTGAGGGCGGGTGCGGCGGCTGATTTGGACGAAGATCTCAAGAGGCACAAATATGCAGGTCTCGAAAGAGCCTACACATTTTCTCCCCTTGGGAGTAGAGAACCTAGGTCTGTGGGGTACTGAGGTCATCGGGTTCTTTAAAAAAAAACTCTGAGCGACTGGTCGAAGCGACGCGGGACCCGAGAGCTGGTGAGTATCTGGCGCAGCGCATCGGCATTGCCATACAATGGGGCAATGCAGCCAGCGTCTTGGGGACGCTTCCGACTGGTATTGATATGGATCAGTTAAGCTACTCGTAGATTGTTTGCAACAGTCTGCAGTTCGCTCAATTGTTTCAATGTAAATACTAGTTCTAATTTATTTCTATTTTTTATTGTAATTTTCTTTTTCAATAAAGTTATACTTATATAAATACAAACATAGATGTGTTTTATGAATGTTTGTACGATCTACAGATATTTGTTCAGGGTGCTCTGGATGTTTTCTATGTGTAATAAAAAATATCTATCTATGTAGTGTATTGTTATAAGTATAACAGTAATCTAGTACCCATAACACAAGCTCTGCTGAGCTTGGGGCTTTATAATGCTGTGTGAATTGTCCAGTATTATTTATTTATTATACCCAGAAAACACCCGGAACATCTTTACAAAAATCCTGAGACGGGAATCGAATGCGCAACCTCCTGATGCGCCACTGAGGTCGTCATTGCATGCGCAGACGCACAATTAGTTTTTAACTTAAACTACCTGGCTTCCCTCCTATGCGGGAACAGCGAGAACGTATACTCCGCCAGAGTTTGGTATCCCTCCATGCTGTCCAGTAGGTAGCTGCATATCTCGCAAGCAGTGGATTGGTTGTCGCTGAACACTCGCTTCAGTTGTTTGAGTACCCTGGCTCGGGCTGCGTTATCTTTTACTTGATCCTGAAGGAAAAAAGCTATGTAGTGCCGGCTTAGAATTTGCACAAACTCTTCCCGCGGGTGTCGTAAGAGGCGACTAAGGGATATCCACCGGGGGCGGGCAGCACAGCGCCCCCTGCAGAACAATTCTACCACCGAACTGCAATCCCCAACCCGCATGCCCAGCGTGGGGATTATGGGCATTACCCCCCATGAGATAAAAGCCAACAAGGCGCTTATCAGGGGGAGGCCTGCGTCCAGCAGTGGACCAATACAGGCGGTTGAGGTTGAGGAAGAAAAAATATGAATATGGGCTAGGATATTATAATTTAGAATAGAATACAAAATATGAATATAGGCTGGGCTATTATAATTTAGAATCGAATAGAAAAAAACATTTATTTAGACACAAGTTAAAAATAAACAAACTGATGAAAAAACGGGATAACATGGAGGTAATTGACACGAAAGGATAGTAGTTTAAAATATAGCTAAGGTGGCTCTCCACGCACGTCCCTGCGACGAAATAGCTCAGCGTGTGCTGAACATTCTATGCTCAGCGCTTTTTTCAGCCAAAAAATTTACGAAAGTTGTAATTGTCAGGGTAAGGAAAGGAAAGTGTATGGCATTTTACAAAGATGTTTACAGTTCACGGCCTGCTTTTACCGTGGATGGTAAATTCTGAATGCGTCATATTATATTATAATGAAGTATATATTCTCATATCTAATCTGAATGCGTCATATATAACTAGCTTCTGCCCGCGGCTTCGGACGCGTATTTTGGGTATAATATTTTTTAAATTAGGTTACGTTCGTAAGTGTATGCCAAATTTCATCTTGATCTGTTCAGTAGTTTAGGAGATCCTAGGTAACAAAAATTTCACATTTCACAAACTGGTAGGAAGTACTTTCAGGTACCCTACCTACTTTTACGTACTTACCATATCCCTGAGTATTATAGATACTTATTGAATTAACATTATTTTGGCATTATGCTAAGCTTGTTTTTACACAAGTGTGTGTTCTGCTTTACTGGAAAATGACAACCAGGTTCCACCTAACTAAAGGTAGAAGTCTTCGGAAGTCAAGAAAACAAGGTATTTCCCCTTAGCATTTGTGGCGATCGACGAACTGTAGACAATAAACATCCTCTTGGTAAGAAAATACCACGGGGATGTCTGTTATGTGAGTACCTACTATTTTTCATTATCTAGTAGGTATACTCATACCAAAGAGTGGCCAAATCTAGCTTTTAATAGAAAAAAGTGGAAGGAAGGAGGAAAGGGAGTCCTTCGCCCTACAGTGGGACCCTATAGGCTAATAATAGTAGTAACAAATGTAGGTATGGTATACTCACTTCAACTTTGTCCATCAACCCCTTCGCACAATTCCTCAAAAAATACACCGTAAACTTGTCCAACTTATCGGCCTGCTTCGGGGTCAGAAACTCCAAGAAATCATAGTACAAATCCAGCATTTCCTTCCCGCAAGTCATAAACAGGGAATGGGCTAATTTTAAAGGATCTCCGGTGTCTGGGTTGAATTTTGTTAGAAGGTTTTTACAACGCACTTTTATGTAGGAGTATTTGGACATTAGGGAGCGGGAGACAATCTTCATCTGGAATGTTGTGACGGATACTGAAAAGAAAGTATAGTAAATAAATAAATAATTAATAAATAATATCAGTCATCTAGTACCCATAACACAAGCTCTGCTTAGCTTAGGGCTAGATGATGCTGTGTGGATTGTCTAGCATTATTTTATTAGTTTATAAAAAAAAATCTGCGCAATTCACACAGCATCCTCTAGACCCAAGCTAAGCAGAGCTTGTTGACGTCGTGAACGAAGTGAACGAAAGTCTTCGTTTCAAGTCTGGCCAAAATAGCATATCTATCAGTACTCCTCTACAGGTCGTATTTTCCAAACGATCGGTGCGAAACTTGGTGTACAGATTCAAACTTACAACAGATAGATGGATAGATGGATGGATGGATAGATAGAAACACAAACTCGCAGTGAATAATCGACGCGACTGTCCAGAAGGTAACCGGCGTAACCGCCCACCAATTTGGCTTTAGAATCGAGTTCTGCGCATCTTTGTCACATGGTTCGCCAGAGCACAAGAAGTTTGACGATTATTATATGCATGGATTACATACCTAACTCCTCCAAAGTGTATTTCCCCATCCGTCCAGCGTTATCCTTCACTACACCATTCTTTACTTCCTCTAACCTCCGTTCCAGCTCACCGAATACCAAAGCGGAATGATTCTTGAAGTTATTCGCTAGCAACCTCAACTTATTAGTCACAGTTGGATGTTTTACACTGCCGCAGTAACAAGTCTTTTTACTGTCTTCTTTCTTAACACCGTTATTAAAGAAATCTGTTATTAGAGACTGTCTTTTTGCCATACGTCTAAGTAACATACAGCAAGAGCAATGATCTGCTGTATTGTATCTCATAACTAACTTGGATTTTTTGGTTTCTCTGACTGTGGTCGGATTTACTACCGGTTCTGGTTGGTTCTTGTTGGTATTCGTTGGTTTTGAGGTAGTTATTGTATTGGTTGTACTTGTTTCTGGGACGGTGACTATTTCAAGTGGTACTAGGAACGACCCGGTGTTTGTAGTGACTAGTTTGTACATGTTTAGTTGGGGTTCTTCAGATTTTTTGTTGGGGTCTTTAGGTTCTTCACTGGTGTTAATTGTATTTTCATCGTTGCTTGTCATGGGGTCCTGGGGGTTTCTTGTGCATTTGATGAGTTTAGTGAAGTCTTGGGGCAGGGGTCGTTTCATAGTGGTTTCTGGGGTCACGCTTGCGATAGGGATGCCGGTGGGCATGCCGATTGCTGCACGATTCTTGCCGTAGCAGAACTCCTGAAAGAGAGACGGCTTTTAAACTACTGTAGCACACTCGACATCTTTATCGTCACGGTAAATGTTGCAGAGTCTGAATATTTCACGATCCTTCGAAAAAAACTGGCGTCTTCCGGAAACAGTTTTGACACACTTGCGCCTTCCCATCTTCCGAGGACATCCGTGAGGGCGGGTGCGGCGGCAGATTTGGCCGAAGATCTCAAGAGGCGCAAATATGCATGTCTCGACAGAGCCTACATATTTGCTCCCCTTGGAGTCGAAACCCTAGGTCCGTGGGGTACCGAGATTTTTGTGAATAAAGGATTATTTTAAACATAAAAAAAAGTTTTTACAAATAATACAAATACAATGTTATTTATTTCGTTCACAACGTAGGTACATTTATCCTATACAATATTCTGAAGCCTCCTTTTAAGTATAAATACTTGTACTAGGAGGTTCCGCTCTTCCTAAGTTACATTCGCCAGAATTTTTAAATAAAGTTTTTAAAGAAAGTTTTTAAAATAAAATATTTAGGTCAATTCAGAGATTTTAAAAATAATTAATAATAATAGTTGAGGGTAGATAAAAGCACAGGTTGAATGGAATGCTTGAGTTGTATTGTTTGAGTCCTCAGTGTGATGTGTTTTTTTGTTGGAAATTGTCAAAAATCGACTCCTACTTCTGAACCGAAACATATCGGGGGTTATAAAACACACATGGGGTACATTCCAGCGTCGCGTTCCGGCGGCTACATATAGATGGATAGATAGGTACAAGAGATACAAGTTACTAGTGCTTACTTTGAATCGCTTGCTGTTCTTGGCGAGGTACCTGGCCCACAGCCTAGGCACCTCGTGCTCCGGCTGCTCGTATAACGTCAGTTCAGGATTGTACGGAAGGATGGAGTGCTGCACAGGAGTCACTTCGTTGTTCTTGAGGTAGTTCTGTGAAAGAGATTTAGACGAAAATGAATTGAATTGATTACTTGATTGATTTTTGACCTCCGTGATCCGGGGCCATCAAGCAATATCGGTGCCGATTTCCGTGATATTCTATTGATCTATTGTTTTAAAATGTTACACCAAGGCGTAGGTAATAACGACCTAAAACTGCAAATAATAAATAATTCATGAAATATAGACACCGTCTCATGCAAGGCAATTCCAACATTACAAACAAACGAGATGGACAGAAAACTTGTCAAGACACAAATAAAATAATGAAATAACGTAACAAATCCATATTATGAACTGTTATGTTATGAAACTTGTCACCTACGCTTGGCACCTATCAACAAACTACCAGACTCTGTGACAGCTGATATCAGAACTATGTAGCTACAAGACAAGCCAACGTTTCAGACGGAACTTGAGTTCCGTCTGAAACGTTGGCTGGAAATTTTTACTCTCGAGAAAAAGGAGACTAATGATAATTAATTCTATTATTTTTTATGTACCTTTTGACTTTTTTATTAAAACCTTTTATGAGTTCATGTTTATTTAATTACAAATTTTTTGTATTGTTATATAATATACAAAAAAAATTGTATAGTTCGAATTACTTATATAAAAACTTGTACACTTAGGTACAAAGTTATTGACAAAATTGGCTTTATGAATAAATTATATTTCTGTATTTCTATGATCTCAGCTCTTTTATCGGTATATCTGAATCAGAGTTTTTACATTTATATTTTTGGTGGAATTCAAACTTACATAGATAGGATTATTCTTATCCTTATAATTCCTCAGACCTCGCATATTGACAACGTGCGCGGCGAGTTGTTTCGGCGTCATCCACGGCAGCATGTGTTTGTGGACCAACTGCAACGCCATGTTGAGGCCTCTACGCTGGTTGCTGTGCGATTTCTTCGAGACGCACTTGAAGATATCATCGTTGTCTTCTATGTATTTCCAGAATTGGTCGAGACCGAGGACTATTAGGCTGTTGGGAGAAATAGATTGGAGAATTTTCGCATAATAGAACTAGACGATTTGGAGGATGTTTTTTTTTGATATCTTCATGTTGAAGATTCATCAAAAGTCTGGTATAACCTGCGCATTTAACACTTACCTACATGACCCAAGACGCACACCGCAGCCCCTGGAGGCTGGGGAGTGAATGCGATATATTTAAGAATGGGATTGACGTGATTGGATTATAGATAAATCACAGGGGGCGAGCGAAGCGAGCTGAAAACCTTTACACAGCGTGACGAGCGAAGCGAGCCGCAATCCCACTGCTGCCTAACTGATTTTTAAACCCGTAAAAAGCTGTGTTTGATTTATTTGTACTGCGCTGACCTTTACAAGTTACGTTTATAGCTCACCTATCTTCAGAGCGTAGATACAGCACTCGTCTAATATGCTCGGCTCTATACGGCGTGGCGGGCAGCAGGCACGGATATAGAAACACGGGGCTTCGGGCGATGAGCTCGAGGAACTTGGGGTGGAAATCTCCGAGATACAAGTTGTGTTGGGCGTAGCGACGGCGGCTGGAACATTGTTTTATGTTAGGGCGTGTCGTGTAATGTTAGGTATCACCGCCACAAAAATCAAATTAATAAATAATTCTGGCCAATGGGGGCTATCGCGTGTGAATTTGCCACTAGAGGTGCATGTGTCGCGTGAGGTCCAATCACATTCACTTTTCACTGGTTTTGGCGGGCTTCGTGACATAAATGATAATTTCTTTAATTTCATTTGAAAAGTGATCTCCTTCGTGAAATTACCGCAAATATGAATTATTTGGAGATGAATGTGAACGCTTTGAAAGCGGAATTATGAAAAAGAGGCGCAAAAATAAGCGGCCTCAAAGAGCAGCTGTTTACAAACTTATTTTTTAATACCTTATGACATGACAAACTTATTTTTTAATACCAAATTTTAATGCTATAACTCTGGACCTTAGTCAACAGTGGCGCCAACTGGTGAGAAACGATAGTCCCCATTTACACAGCATCATCTAGCCCCAACATAAACAGAGCTTGTGTTATAGGTACTAGATGACTGATATACATAATACAATACATTACTTAAATTTTTTTTTTTATACATAGATTCAGTATACAATACCAAAAACACCCGGAACAAATATTTGTAGATCGTACAAACATTTGTCCCAGGGCGGGATTCGAACCGGCAACCTCCTGCGTCGCGGACCTTCGCCCGTCACGCCACATCGGTCGTCGCAACAATGTTTGGCAACTGAGTGACATAACTAAAACATTCTAAAAAGAAAACAATTCTTGGAAATCGTTTTTTAACTCTGGCTGAAGATGAAGTAGTAGGTAGAGCTTATTTTCTACTCATGCTCATCTTTTTATTTATTTACGAGACGATCGCCTCGCGGTTTCACCCGCGTAGTTCCCGTTCCCGTGGTAATTCCGGGATAAAATGTAGCCTATGTCACTCCCTGAAAAGTAAGCTTCCTAACGGTGAAACAATTTTTCAAATCGGTCCAGTAGTTTCGGAGCCTATTCAATACAAACAAACAATCAAATGTTTCCTCTTTATAATATTAGTATAGATTATTTATAATGGTTAATATATTAAACAAGGGCTGAACTTATATTCTTACGTTCTTTCCATCTGTTCGTTGATAAATCTGTAACAAATAACATTATATTATAACCACAAATAAACAAAATAATTCTATACTAGCCTCTGATCGCGGCGTCGTTCACGTGGTACCTTGTTATTTTCACACTAATCACGCTAATATTATAAATGCGAAAGTTTTGATGTATGGATGGATGTTTGTTACCTCTTCACTCCAACTACTAAACGGATCGAACTGAAGTTTTCCATAGAGTAGGTATAGGGTAATTCTATAAACAACTACTTTTTATTCCATAAATCTGTTCCCATGGGATAGAAAACACCTTTAAACGTTTCCATAGAAACATCGCTTGCGACGCCGTGGACAGAAAGAAACTACTATTAGAAATGCAAAAGTTTCGGTGTTGTTTTTTTTTTGGATGTTTTAATGTTTGTTACCTCTACGACAAAACTACTGAATGGATTCTGCTGAAATTTTCCATGGATCCATTTCTAGACTATAACAAATAGGTTCCTTATTATCCCAGGAAAATAAGCGAGCGAAGCCGCGGGCAGAAGCTATTTAGAAAATAAAGCCTGTCCGTATATATATCGACGGAAGATCAGCGTCGTGTTGCTATGGTTAATTTCAACATAATGCTAAGTCGGAAGCAATTTTTTAGCATTAAGTTCTAAGCATTAAGTCTAATTTGTAAGTAGATAAGTAGTTCTTGTGGTGTTAGTTAATTTAAGTAACTATTACACTACTACTACATAAACATTATTTTTTACTGTCAATGCTATAAATAACGATTTCTTATTCGTATTCAAGAGAGATTGTTACTCAAGAAAAGAGCTTACTTACTGAACCATCTCGATATTTTCAGGCGTGTCTTTCGAAACATCCTCTTCCCATTCTCTTATAAGCTCTAGAGCTGGTTTCAGATTACAAACGTTCACTACTGAGTCTTCGTTGGCTTCGTTCATCTTTTCTAATGTTTCCTGCGGAGATTAGAAAAACTTAGGTCTTTATTGGTTGGATTCTTAACTTTCGTAGCCACTTCAATAATACAAAATAAACACAAAATCGGTCGAATACTTTTTGTGTACCTTTTGTATTTATTTTTCAACCGCGTTATACCAAGATATCAACATGCTGCAGGGGCTGACTATGAAGGACTATTTTCATCTAGACATTCCGTTCAGTTTCACGAATTAAAGGCAAAACTCCTTCCAGTAGAGCAGTAGTTACTTTCAACGGTCTGGTCGACCTCGATTTATTGGACTCAAAATCACATAATGTTAACAAACTCCTGACAAAGCGCTGCTGGTTTGATGCGTTAGCATCTTAACACAATTCTGTTGTTATCTATCAGTGAATATTATTTGTATCTCTTTTTTTGTGTACTAAGTTCTTTTTTTTTCCTTATCTATAAGGTCCTGTCTTGTGTGTATATAATTTATTGTTAGTAATGTTATGAATTTTGTTATTAGTTACTTTTAGTTTACTTCGTTGTACCTAGTTGTTAACAGGACAGAACTGTTGGAAAACCATTCCTCCTCCGAAAGCAAGCAGTCTTTTAGCTTCTACATGTGAGAACACACAATTGGTTTATTTATAAAGTGTGTAAAACGGTTTGTTCCCCGAATACAACAAAATAAATAAATAAATTTATTCTAGTCATGACTTACCAAATAGTCCTTGTAAGTAGGTCCAAGCTTCCAATGCACGGGGTGTACGTACAACTGAAGGAAGTTCGATGCTGCCAACTGAATGTGCATTCTTAGTTGCTGCTGCAAAATCATCACTTGCTCTCTGGTGAACTGAAAAAGAGCGGTATTTTAACACCCCCTGTACCTTATCTTTTGCTGGGTAAAGAAAGTGTAATGAGGTATTCGCTCAAGAAAGGGAAAAGGAAGTAAGGCCCGTACTCTTTAAATGAAATTATTATAATTCCCGAAGTAGCGTCCACTTCGATCCTGAGTCTCATTCAGAGCCTCTATCTGCGAGCGAAGGGTCGGTGGCACGGATTCACTATTCACTTTAGGGGTGCACTATACTATGGAGATCTGTACAGCTTCCGGGGACTCTAGAGGAACAATTTTAAATGAACTTACAATAATTCCCGAAGTAGCGTCCACCTCGATCCTCAGTCTCATTCCCAGCCTCTATCAGCGAGCGAAGCACCGGTGACACGGATTCACTATTCACTTTAGGGGTATTGCACTATTCTATGGAGATCTGTACAGCTTTCGGGGACTCTAGAGGAACAATTTTAAATGAACTTACAATAATTCCCGAAGAAGCGTCCGCCTCGATCCTCACAGTCTCATTCTCAGGCTCTATCTGCGAGCGAAGCGCCGGTGGCACGGATTCACTATTCACTTTAGGGGTATTGCACTATTCTATGGAGATCTGTACAGCTTTCGGGGACTCTAGAGGAACAACTTTAAATGAACTTACTATAATTCCCGAAGTAGCGTCCACCTCGATCCTCACAGTCTCATTCCCAGCCTCTATCTGCGAGCGAAGGGCCGGCGGCACGGATTCACTATTCACTTTAGGGGTATTGCACTATTCTATGGAGATCTGTACAGATTTCGAGGACTTTAGAGGAACAACTTTAAATGAACTTTCTATAATTCCCGAAGTAGTGTCCACCTCGATCCTCAGTCTCATTCCCAGCCTCTATCAGCGAGCGAAGCGCCGGTGACACGGATTCACTATTCACTTTAGGGGTATTGCACTATTCTATGGAGATCTGTACAGCTTCCGGGGACTCTAGAGAAACAATTTTAAATGAACTTACAATAATTCCCGAAGAAGCGTCCACCTCGATCCTCACAGTCTCATTCTCAGCCTCTATCTGCGACCGAAGCGCCGGCGGCACGGATTTACTAATCACTTTAGTGGTATTGCGCTCCTCTATGCAGATCTGTACAGCTTTCGGGGACTTTGGCGGTTTTGAAACTGGTTTCGGTTTGCTGGAATATTACATTACAATATTTTGAAATGCTGTTGTAAACAGCGTAGTTTTTTTAACACAAGTCAGAAAAGAAACTTTATTTTAATTGTTGTAAGATAATGCTTTGTTTTAGGCTATAATGGTGTCAAATTAGATGTCGCCAAAAATTAAACTTAACAAATTGGGCAAACCTGCAGTTTAGGCAGTGCCAGTAATTACCAGTTACCCTGTATATTGGTTTTAATTCAGATGTCGCCATAACTAAACTATTTGACAAGGCTAAAAATGGTGCCGTCTTATTCATGACGATCGAAATAATAAGAATGGCATCATATTTAGCCCTGTCAAATAGTTTAGTTATGGCGACATCTGAATTAACACCAATATACAGGGTTTTTGGTAATTCACTGACACTGCGTGAGCTGCAGGTTCTGCCCATAATCACGAACACGTTCGTGAACACGCCAGGTCTTCATTCTAAAACTTGGTATTGGAGGGGGTACCGACCCCCTTCATTCAATAATCGTTTATAGAGGTTTAAAACGGCTCTGCTCTGAATTAACGGTGTGTGGGGGAGATTGGTCTATAGTAATTCATTGGATTCCGGACAACCTTGTTTTTTACTTTGCATGGAAGGTTTAAGAAAAAATTTAAGAATTAAGACCTGGCGTCTGCCCGAACGTGTTCGTGATGATGGGCAGAACCCGGTCACACAGTTTCATTGTTTTTTTACCAATAAACCTGTATACCAAAGTGGCCTCAGGTGGACATAGACTTGTCATAAAAAAATGTACTCACATAGGAATATACTTTCGTGGCGATTTCTTTGCAACACGAGCAACCCTCGGCTTTTCTACTATTCTACAAGGAATGTGATTGGTCGGCGTTGTATCTTCCTTCTCTCTCTTGCCCGGGGAGAACGTTACGTTGTTTTCCTTTTCGAATTTCAGTCTCTTTGAGGGCGGCGTTGGGGTTTCGTTGTCTGATATTGGCTCGGTTTTTCCTTCGAAACGGGGTGGCTGAAAAAATCATTCCGTATATTTTTCTGGTATGACGTAGGGTACATAACAATAATTTTTCACAGGAATTAGCCCTGAATTAGAATTTCAAGACTCAACCTGAAATTATGTGTAGTGTACAATATTAGTTTTAAAGGCCTTGGCACTCAGTTATACATTATCTTTGATTCTAGACCCGAGTATAGTGGTACACTGTATTTCGACAGCCTACCTCTATCTGAGTCCTGCTTGTGTCTGTAAGCACAGAGTTGGCCAGGGTCTCGAGGGCGACGTCATCATCAGCGTCAGCAACCATCGCTGGCATCAGGTTGAAGAACAGTTCGGTAACTAGTATAGTGTCACATTTGTATTTGGACAGCCTAACTCTATCTTAGTCCTGCTTGTGTCTGTAAGCACAGAGTTGGCCAGGGTCTCGAGGGCGACGTCACTATCAGCGTCAGCAACCGTCACTGGCATCACGTTGAAGAACAGTTCAGTAACTAGTATAGTGTCACATTTGTATTTCGACAGCCTACCTCTATCTTAGTCCTGCTTGTGTCTATAAGCAGAGTTGGCCAGGGTCTCGAGGGCGACGTCATCATCAGCGTCAGCAACCATCGCTGGCATCACGTTGAAGAACAGTTCAATAACTAGTATAGTGTCACATTTGTATTTGGACAGCCTACCTCTATCTTAGTCCTGCTTGTGTCTATAAGCAGAGTTGGCCAGGGTCTCGAGGGCGACGTCATCATCAGCGTCAGCAACCGTCGCTGGCATCACGTTGAAGAACAGTTCAATAATTAGTATAGTGTCACATTTGTATTTGGACAGCCTACCTCTATCTCAGTCCTGCTTGTGTCGGTAAGCCTGCTTCTATCCGTAAGCACAGAGTTGGCCAGAGTATCGAGGGTGACGTCATCATCTGCGTCAGTAACCGTAGCTGGCATCACGTTGAACAGTTCAGTAACAAGGTCGTTCAGTTCCTTCTTGGAGATTTTGATGAGACTGCTGGCTAGGATGTCTTCGTCTTCTTCCACTGGGAACAAGAGAAACGAAGGCAACCATTAAATTTAAGTGTTTGTGTAAATGTAATAAGTACGACCATAAATTCAGCCAGGTGGCGCCCAGCTCAGAACTCTACAGGCAATATGTTCTATGTGTAAAAGATTTTTGTGCACGACTACGAGCTTAATTATGTTTTAGCGTGTATGTAGAAAGTTCCCACCACGTCGTCGGGAGGCACGAACGAACGTTCTAGATGCTCTATGCTTGTTGTGGAGAGACTGAGTCTTACATGATTCTGCATCAGCAGCCGCGTTGTATTCCGGATCATCATCATCGTCATGCGACGGGGCGCGCTGCAGACAGTCGCTCAGGCAGTTCCTGAGCGACTGGCGGCCCCGGTCGACGGGGCCGCTACCTCGTCGGCAGGCACGAACGCTCTAGATGCTCTATGCTTGTTGTGGAGAGACAGAGTCATGCTTCTGCATCAGCGGCCGCGTTGTACTCCGGATCATCATCATCATCGTCATGCGACGGGGCGGGCTGCAGACAGTCGCTCAGGAACTGACTCCACAGGTCGTCGACCGGGGCCGCTACCTCGTCAGGCACGAACGAACGCTCTAGATGCTCTATGCTTGTTGTGGAGAGACTGGGTCTTACATGCTTCTGCATCAGCGGCCGCGTTGTACTCCGGATCATCATCATCATCGTCATGCGACGGAGCGGGCTGCAGACAGTCGCTCAGGAACTGACTCCACAGGTCGTCGACCGGGGCCGCTACCTCGTCGGGAGGCACGAACGAACGCTCTAGATGCTCTATGCTTGTTGTGGAGAGACTGAGTTTGGAGCGTGTGCGTAAGGCTATGGTGGCTTCTTCCTCGTCGATTATTAGTTTCCTGTGTGGTGTTGAGACTTCCTGTGTAGAAAAAGTTATATTAGTGTTTTATTTGATTCAGATTATTTTATTCATCGTACCTAAGTTTCACAGATATTTGGGTATAGAACTTTTGTTATGTGTCTCTCTTTTATTCTTTTATTGCGTTGAAAGTATCACCTGTGGTACTTTGAAAGGTCCATCTCTTAGGTTGGGGCTGGGTGGCGGCGCTGCGGGCGTGCGTGGCTGCGAATCTAGGTCGCTACAGGACTGCTCGTGTTCATCGTCACTCTGAAACAAATATTAATATAGAGCAAAACTACTTTATAATAGTCTTGTGTAGTCTTGTGTAGTCTTAATGGTCTTATGTAGTAAAGCAGCCTGTGTTCTTCCCTAAGATATATCCTAAAGATGTATTATCATGTTTAGTCGTGGAAAAGTGGAAAAGAACAGGTAGCTGGTTGCGGGAAATGGATGTGTCAAAATCATGGTATTAATTACATGTCTTATGGGGGCTTAGTTAGCATGTGATGTGCTCCTAGGGGAGGCAGCGAGAGGCTCCCTAGGTTCTATGCTGTATGCACGTATGTATCATACTAACCAGAGCCTCCTCCTGTGTGGGTTCGTACTCCTCATCCTCCTCCTCTTCCGGCAGCTCTTGTGCAATGAGCGCCTTCACTACCGGACGAGTCTTCACAGGGATGTGCTCTATGGGAGGTAGCGAGAGGCTCCCTAGGTTCTATGCTGTATGCACGTATGTATCACACTAACCAGAGCCTCCTCCTGTGTGGGTTCGTACTCCTCATCCTCCTCCTCTTCCGGCAGCTCCTGTGCAATGAGCGCCTTCACTTCCGGACGAGTCTTCACAGGGATGTGCTCTATGGGAGGTAGCGAGAGGCTCCCTAGGTTCCATGCTGTGGACCGCGGTGATACCTTTTTCAATTCTCTGAAATAACAAGAGTAGGTACAGTCCAACAAAACCCCCAACAATTTTGCTG
Organism: Eupithecia subfuscata; assembly: GCA_963564075.1. NCBI lineage: Eukaryota > Metazoa > Arthropoda > Insecta > Lepidoptera > Geometridae > Eupithecia > Eupithecia subfuscata. Next base: position 11,469,249 of record OY751114.1, read on the forward strand.
ATCTGCCATTAATGGTATCTATGTATTTGTACTAAAGGTAAAAGGTAGGCACATTTTAGGTACAAACGCATTGAAACCATGGTCTAAGAATCGATATTTTGATTTAAAAACAAAGGAACTTTTGGGGAAAACCGCCCGCTGCGCCACAGAGGTCGTCGTTTATTGATATTGTTATCAATTTTTGGAACTCAGGCAGAGATATACAAATAAAAACATTATGCTGGACAATTCACACATCATTATCTAGCCCCAAGCTAAGCAGAGGTTTTGTTATGCGTAGGTAGGTACTAGATAACTGATATACTTCCTACCAATCCTACTAACATTATAAAGCCGAAAGTTTGGGAAGACTGTTACCTAGGATCACCAAAACTACTGAACAGATCAAGATGTTTGGCGTACGCTTAGAGCATAGCCTCAGACAATAGGCTACTTATTACACCGAAAATACGCGTGCGAAGCCGCGGGTAGAAGCTAGTAATACAATACATTACATAGATATAATATCTAACCTATGTTGTCCCCCTGCAGGGCAAAGGTCAAGGATAATAGAATCTAGAATAGTACTAGTAAAAGATAAAAAACACTCACTTTGCCTTAGCCCTGGTTAGTTTAGGCTGCACAGTCTTGTCCTCTGACTCGGAGTCACCTTCCTCCTCCTCTCGGAGCTGAACCAGAGCCAGCACATGGTCATTGGTCACCACTTTCTGGAACAGCCAAGTTATAGTATTTGACGACCTCAGTAGCGCACTAGATAAGGTCAGCGTACGACGCAAGAGGTTGCGGGTTTATTCCCGCCTCGAGACAAATGTTTGTACAATCTGCAAATATTTGTGTGGTTGGTGTTCTGGATGTTTTTTATAAAAAAATATCTATCTATTTAGTCTATTGTGTTAAGTATCTAAGTTGCTGTGTGGTGCCGGTTTAGAATTCGCACCACCCCAACTCTTCCTGTAGGTGTCGTAAGAGGCGACTAAGGGATATTCACCGGGGTCGGGCAGCAGCGCCCCCTACAGAACAATTCTACCACAGAACTCCCCAACCCGCATGCCCAGCGTGGGGATTGTGAGCATTCCCCCCCATGAGATAAAAGCTAATACGGCACTTGTCAGGGGGAGGCCTGCATCCAGCAGTGGACCAATACAGGTTGTTGAGGTGAGGCGAGGGTTAAATATCACTTATCTAGTACCTATTACACAAGCTCTGCTTTGTTTGGAGCTAGATAATGCTGTGTGAATTATCCAGCACGTCATACGCATTGCACCTGCTGCACTTCTCCCGAACAAGGGGGTTTTACCATAATCACCATGCTTGGTGGGCTTTGGCTAATGTTTGAATGATCTACTAGTGATTTATTCCAGGTCTGGGTGTATATGTATTATGTACTAGTTTATGCCCGCGGCTTCGCACGCATTTTTTTCTATGGAAACGTTTTGAGGTTATTTCAATCCCATGGGAACTGATTTATGGAATAAAAAGTCGCCTGTGTTTGATTCCAGGGTTAGACTTACCTGTATGCAAAATTTCAGCCTGATCCGTTCAGTAGATTTGGCGTGAAGAGGTAACAAACATCCATCCATCCATACATCTATCCATCCAAACTTTCGCATTTATAATATTAGTGTGATGCAGTCATCTATACTTTATATAAATAAGTAACAAAAAAGTATTGTTTGCGGCTTAGTTTATTGACTGAATATTAATGTGGTAGCGGGGGAACGACCCCCTTCAGTATAGTTTAAAATACTACTAGCTTCTGCCCGCGGTTTCGCACGCGTATTTTCGGTAGAATAAGTAGCCTTTTATTTAAGTTAGGCTATGTTCTAAATGTACGCCAAATTTCATCTTGATCTGTTCAGTAGTTTTGGAGATCCTAGGTAACAAAAATTCAGATTTCACAAACTTTTGGCTTTATAATATTAGTAGGATTAAATTATTTCTATTATTTTATTTTAATTTACTTTGTTAATGAAGAGTCATCTATTGCTAATTTATTTGTCTGATATCTTTAAAAAAAGCTCTTCTTACTTCTGGACCAGATAATGCTGCGCAGAATTTTCCAGTACCTATTATTTATTGTGTTTGTTTATGATAAAAACTTGCATAAACTTGCTTTTTAAAAACATATGAAAAACCATGCATGATTTGCAACTAGCCAAACTTGTTGTGAAAAGTCAGTCACGATACAAAAAACTAAAACTCACTTGATTTTACTTAAGGTCCTTCTCTATTGTTTTAACCCGTCTACAGAGAGCTGCCTCGTTTACTTTGTATGTTTTTATTCTATAGAACAAAGAATTAACTGTGGTATACCATGTATATGTGAGACATACCTTTAATATTTTTCTAACACTAGTTTCATCCAAGTTATTTTTGATTGCAGACGCACAAACATTTCTCTCTGTTTCCATAGTGTTGTCAGGCAGAACCATTTCATCATCGCTGCTACTAGATAGTCTGTAAAAGAAAAAAAAGCAGTTAAGACTAAGTGGGATCGGTTTTATGAGACAAGGACGAGCGAACGGCGCGCGGGGAAGGCGAGAAACGAATGGCCAGCCCGCTCGCGTTTCTTATAAATTTGTTTTTTGCTTTAAAATAATACTCTTTCCCAATAGAATAAAACCATAATCGTCTAAAGTATTTATTGGGGAACACGTAGACGAAATTTAATAGAAAAATGATAAATAACTGGCTACTTTTTCGGTAGAAGTATTTCTGCAAAAATGAAGATTTAGAGGAAATTTTGTGATTTTTTTGTAACGAGTCAGGTTTTGTCAATCGTGTTTCGACTTCCATAACTTACTAACTAGAATCCTAAAGTTTTGATGCATATTCAAACATTATGAAAACTTCAATATTTTTTGCCTTCAAATTGGTTTTTCGTATAGTCACAACTCTCACTTCACTTTATGCCATTAACAAAAATCTGTGCATTATTCTAGTAAATTTATAGGGAGGTAAATACTTAATTTCAAATCTCGAAAATTTCTTTGTGTAGGTACTTAAAACATCCAGTCGAGTTTCGGTTTAAAATATTTATGAGCCTTTTTTTGTCCCACTGCTGGGCAAAATCTTCCACTCCTCTCCATTTCCTGCTAAAAACAGAAATAAATAAATGACAGACAGAGCTTCCATAATTTAATTTCATCATCTTACTATTACTACATAAATTGTTACTGTTTCTATATCATATTTTCTCATTATTACTTCTACTAGAAATAATGGTAAATTTTCAGTTCAGAATAATTTAATTACTGGCCAATTCTAGTTTTTCGCTTTTCTAAGTTATTTAAGAGGAGCCCAGTTCTCGTGTAGCTACCTTCTTACCTATTTCATGTTATAAAGGCTTTCTAGCTGCACGTTTTGTATTCTACATGTATATAATGCATGTGTGGATAGCGCTGTGGGCTACTTTGTGAATATTGCTCATCCTTACATAGTAAAGTACTAACATATATGTTTAAAAATTTTAATGTACTTGTTCCTTTATTCGCAAAGAAAATTATACTAGTATTTACAATTGAAACAATTGAGCTAACTGCTGACTGTTGAGTTGTTCCTCGATAAATAGATAACTATACTACCTAGTCCACTGCTGGACATAGGCCTCCCCTAATGCTGTGTCTTTAGCTTGTTACCTCCAGTGTCTACTTAGACTTTCATAGGTTGGCATCTTTCCTAGCTAGTTTTAAACTATGTTTCATATAAATTTCTATACTTTAGTATCATCATGTCTGTGCTGGGGAATTTTTAGATACTTAGTTAAAAAAATCAAGTAGATGGCGATAGCAACAAACAGCAGCTCATGGACAAGGATGTAGACAATTTTACTTCATCCATGCAGCTGCTAATGCATTTTTAAGCCTTGTACGAGCAGAGGGTGTGAAAAGTGATTTATAATAAATTTATTTTCACACTAGAATCAAAACAAAATTTAATAGAGCTCGATTTTACAAACCGTCTACGTTTTCGACTGCGACTTTTCTGTTTGCTTTTAGAATGCGTGTCTTCAGCGTCGGAACATGAAGGTCCAGAAGCAGGACATTTATCACTGGTTTCGTTTTTGTTATTCATGACTGAAAATGAGTTACAACAACAATGTTCAAGTGTTATTTTGAGGTTCTTCAGCAAATCATCAACCAACTCCGTCCGTCCCCGTCCCCGTCGTCTTCGAAATCAAATCAATCATGAATCAATCATGGATGGATGAATGAATGAAGATGAATACTATACTATTATACCGGCCGAAATGAATTCAAATCTGCCTGACAAATAGACGGTGGCAGTGTGACAAGATTTTTCTCGAAAAAATGTACGAGACCATCAAATTAAAAACTCTTTATTTCCATAAATACAATAAATGTACACTTAGAAAAGGTCAAAAAACTGAACACTGACACGGAAATAAAGTGATATTTTTTTATTTCTGTCGCTTCGGTATGCAGACTAAAGTAAAGAAGCGACGAAAAAACCTTTAGCTTATCCTGTTATGTTAGTTGTTATTTTTCGAGTTGGAGCAAAACCCGTCCCAAGCTTTTTTATCCTCTCGGTAATCTGATATTTTTAATAAGCCTTTTTGCACAGCAAGGTTTCGACAATTTGTTTGAATTTATTTACTTACTGATAATTTTTGCATCTCACTACATAGGAGTTTTGTTGTAGAAGCGTATACAATACATTGCCCTTTAAAAGATACCTAGGTACATTCATTTTGTGTAGCCTAGTTGTGGGCACAGCGAGTTTATGTTTATTTCTGGTATTCGAGAATTCGAGTAATGTTTCTCGCTATTTTTAAGGAAGTGACAAGAGATTTCAACCAATAAAATGACCGGTAATTTTATTGGTTGAAATCTCTTGTTTTATTTGCTATTATTTCAGTATTGTTCGAGATAAACTAGAAATAAACACTATGACAGGTAGGTACCACATCAATATATTTATGAAAACTTGTTGTACACTCATAAAAATGTACTTTAGTCACTTCCTTAAAAATAGCGAGAAACATAACTCGAATACCTACCATTATTTTTTTACTCATGATCATTCATCATCACAATAAATGTACCGACCCGGGCAAATTAACATGGCATCCGTAGATAGAACTAGCATTCTCTTTCTACGCCCTGCTGGCTCGGAATTCGATACTTCCCCCGCTGCCCGTCGTCGGCTCGGTCGGGGTGGTTGGCCAGCATGTAATCACAAAATATAAAGAAAACCAACAGGTTATTATCCTTACCTGCTTAATACGCTGACCCTTATAATATATGTATGTTAATAAAACAATCTCTAACGTGCTCTAACTTTTATACCATACTTTGCTCGGTATTAAGACTTGAAGTTGGAAAATTTCTGAACACAATCTCAAAAATTTTATATGTTTAGTATTCACTGAGTTTCGAGCAAATCACGTTACAAACTTACTTTACGAAGACACTTAACTTATAATCACGTATACAGGGTTACTGGTAATTCACTGACACTGCGTAAACTGCAGGTTCTGTCCATCATCACGAACACGTTATTGAAGACGCCAGGTCTTAATTCTTATTTTTTTATAAATCGCCACACACAAAATACTAATGTTCGAAACCTAATTAATTATTAAATACCGATCGCCCACTCCCATTTAAATCCACATCATCATCATTGGCACGAGCTTATGTTTGTTTCTGGTATTCAAATTATGTTTATCGCTATTTTTAGGGAACTGACTTACCTATATTTCTATGAGTGTACAACAAGTTTTCATAAATATATTGACATGGTACTGTCATTATGTTTATTTCTTTGAATTTATCATGCAGGGATAGGGTACCGTAGTCAACAATCCTATAAGAGTTCCCCTTATAGTTCGCTATGTCCGTCTATCCGTCCGCAGCTTAGCCCAGAGACTATTAGTACTAGAAAATTGTTATTAATTGGCATCATCGATGTGAGTAAAATTCGGGAGATTGGGCACTAGCTTCTTGAAAGTGGAACGCTCAAATTGAGTCCAATCCACCCGCCTCAGTCACAGCAGTCGCAGCGCTGGCCGCCGCGCCCCCGGGGAGAACGTAGGTACCATATCTACAAAATTTTGACATAGGTATAATAATTATACATTAATGTAAGTCGAAGTAGTGTGTAATTGTTTTAAGTTCTTAATTTATAAGTTCAGTTCATAATTTTACATAATGTGTTAGCAAGTAGAAAATTACTGTAACTATACTAAATGCATATCACTACAAAATACTGTATCTTAGTTACAAATAAAGATATTCTTATTCTTATTCTTAATAATTATTAAATGTGTACAATATTCCTAACGCTGAAGAAGTCGTAGAATAAAATCCTAATATTTGTTGAATGGCGCTTCTAAACGGGCTATACTTTGCTGCAATTTGTAGCTGCAATACATGTGTCTGGTATGGCCCGGCAACATTGCCAGCAACACCAGATACACTATGCAATCTTGCAGTAATGGCCCGGCAATCATTGCCAAACATTTTCGGTGTGGCCTGTATAGCCGGTATTGCTCGCAATACCGGCCATACATGGCCGAGCGATCGCTGACCGATCGATCTGAACTGCAATATTGCCGGGCTAGTTCTATTGTTGTTTCAGTCGCTCCCTATTGTATCCATATTGTAACGGCATAGTGCATCTTTTTCTACCGACATTCTAGTAAAGTTTGTAAATAATTTTTCATCAAGGCTTATTTCCAGACTTAAATTGCCTAAAGTTTCACGCCTATTATTAGGTAAGGTCGAATCCACAATCTCTCTTTTTTCTTTTTTGATTTTAAAATAATGTAAGCCGCTGCGACAAGTGTGATTTCGTCAGCCATTGTTGCCGATTTGTATAGCCCGTTTAGGACTCTGCATCATGAGCCACTGTATAGCCGACATGGCCGGGCCATGTGCAACACATGGCCCGGCCATACATTGCCCGGACATCAATTGCCGAGCAATGTTTTTGTAATGGCCGGGCCATCAGTTGCCGATAATGCAGCTACAAATTGCAGCAAAGTATAGCCCGTTTAGAAGCGCCAGAAGGAAAAGGGTCAAAAATACTCCTACCTACTTTATACCTAGGTAATACCACAGATTAGATAACGTTATGGTAATACTCTTTACTACTAGTTTATTTATAGGTAGGTAGTGTTTGGGTTCTGTTTCACCTATTAACAGAACCCAAACACTACCTATAGTAAATAAACTAGTTTATGCCCGCGGCTTTGCTCGCCTTGTTTCGCTGAAAACGTTTAAAGGTTCTTTATTTCCCATGGGAACTGATTTATGGGACTGATTTATGATTTAAGAACAAAATTAAAAAATTTAAAATCCCCCGACAGAATGTCATGAAATATGGCTAAGAACACTCGGGATAAAATTATCTATGACACAAAAAAAACTAAACGAAAATCGGTTCATCCGTTCGGGAGGTACGATACCACAGTCAAATACACAGATACACAGACAGACACACAGTTCAACTTATGACACCCCTCTCGTTTTTCGTCGGTGGTTAAAAAGTAGCCTTCGTTTTATTCGAGGCCCGAGCCTACAACTATTATACCTTTGTGCAAAATTTCAACCCGATCCGTTATGTAGTTTGGCGTGAAGATGTAACAAACATCCATCCATGCATAGGTACATCTAAACATCCAAACTTTCGCATTTATAATATTAGTGCGAATTGCGACTAGTGCGATCAATGACTTTTAGTAGGTATTTTTTTAAATATTTTGTTTAAAAACGTCATTTGAATGTCATTCTTTCAGTAATTATTCTGCAATTTTCCACGCGCATTCATCCATTCGAGTGAAAAAGGCCGCTAATTATTTGAAAACATGGGTAAACAGTTTGGAAACTTAGCTCATATTCGTGGAATAGTTTATTACAAAATCTCATCACACGAACAAAGGGCTTTCGCAAAAGTTTTTCAAGGACTTTACAATTTCATACCAAGAACTTTTTCCAGAATGATTACGTGGTTACCCAATTTCGTCGTGGGATTCATTACTTATAAAACATGTGAAGAAATGCATCGTCAAAATATAAGAAAAGATTACCGCAAATTTGATAGCGAAGTAATGCCTCCAGGATACGAGTTCCCCGAGGAAACCGCAGATGCAAAGCTAAAAAAAAAGAAGTAACCAGGGTTGACTACGCAAACCTCTGCCTCAAGATATTTGGTACTTTCTTTAACTTTAATCAAATAAATTTATGTCAATTTTATAAATAAATGTTTTGCTACCCACAAAGTATTTTGTATGTCCTACCTATCATTATTGTCAACACCATGGAACAACGCCGACCGACAGTACGGTTTGTTCTCATAAAGACAGATTCTCAAATGGAAAGATTACGTACACTACCATCTTTCTGTTTTTGGTCGCACCATTAATGGACTTACTAGGGCGAAGTACCTACTCTCAACCTCGTGTGCACTTCAAATCTTATGAATTATGAAATGTACTTAGCTATAAAAAAAAAACAAAATTCATGTGACTTTTTGAATGATATTTATTCAGGAAATTAGATCGGCTTAAGACTAATCCTACTGGGGACCTTTTAAGTAAGGGTTTGTGTGTAGGTTAGTAACGATGATATTTTGTTCATTACGTATGTACGTACCTACACAACACTTTTTTTTGTAAGGTCCTTACAAAAAAACGCAAATAAGCAAGCTTGATGAATGCTGGGCCCATTTTAGGTCAACTTTATAGCCTTTTCGTAGAATTCTGCCAAAAGTTGCTTCATATCATCAAATCCAGAAAGCTCCTGTGCCTCCTTTAGACCAAGCCACTTTAAATCTTGATGTTCATGAGATAACTTAACCTCTTGCTCGGTATTTTTAAGCTTTGCTAGCCAGTATATTACAACCTTTGGTTTACCTTTTACTTCGTAATTCAGAGTTTTCGTAATATCTTTATGGATCTGTAACAAAAAAAAACTAGTTTACAGTTTTAGTGTAGTGAAATCTGAATTTTTGTTACCTAGGATCTCCAAAACTACTGAACAAATCAAGATGAAATTTGGTATACGCTTAGAGCAAAGCCTAACTTAGATAATAGGCTACTTATTATACCGAAAATACGCGTGCGAAGCCGCGGGCAGTAGCTAGTATTAAATAAATATAGGTATAAATAACCCTATCCTTCACGAAATCATATAGGAGCCCAACAAAAATTTTAATTTTTTAGTTATACAATTCTTTGTTATACAATAGCTATTCTCGAACCGAATGGTCTGTTGCGTGACGATGGTAAGAGGCCCGACGGTATGACACTAGTCCCATGGGAGTTGGGGAGGCCCATTGTGTGGGACGCTACATGCGTCGACACACTTGCGCCTTCCCATCTTCCGAGGACATCCGTGAGGGCGGGTGCAGCGGCAGATTTGGCCGAAGATCTCAAGAGGCGCAAATATGCAGGTCTCGACAGAGCCTACACATTTGCTCCCCTTGGAGCCGAGACCCTAGGTCCGTGGGGTACCGAGGCTCTTCGGGTTTTCAAAAAACTATCTGAGCGTCTGGTCGAAGTGACGCGTGACCCAAGAGCTGGTGAATATCTGGCTCAGCGTATCAGCATTCCCGTACAGCGTAGCAATGCAGCCAACGTCTTGGGGACGCTTCCGACTGGTGTTGATATGGATCAGTTGAGCTACCTGTAGACTGTTTGCAACGGTCAGCAGTTAGCTCAATTGTTTCAATTGTAAATACTAGTATAATTTTCTTTGTGAATAAATTTATTAACTTTATTCTTTGGAAACGTATTATTATTACGCATAAAATTAAAGGCCTACTGTGTTATTTTGAGTTTATAAACGTTTTCAATAGGTACAGTATTCTTATGTTACACACAATTCGTATATATTTTCAGTAATGTAATTTGGCACTCTTAACCATACCTAATATTTTTCATTATTTAATTTAAAAATCACCGTATAATTTACTGTGATATTTTCAAATATTAAAATAAGTGCGACAATTCATTAATGTGGAATCACGAGGATTTAAGAATCATGTGAATCTACACTTAATTTTAAATATAGTTAGGTACCTGCTGGCTATGGCCACATTCACAAATATAGTGACGGAACCGTAGTCCCACTGCGATATCCCACTGGTGGGACAAAACTTTTTCGTGGTCCCACCAAACCAAACACACACTTGACCATTCAACATAATTATGGCTCTGGGTGGACATCGCAGTGGGACTACGGTTCCGTCACTATATTTGTGAATGTGGCCATAGCCAGGACATCGCAGTAGTGGGACCACGGTTCCGGAGTGACAAATATCTATACTCTATACTAACATTATAAAGAGAGATATAAAGAGAGAAGATTTTATTGTTTGTTTGTATTGAATAGGCTCCGAAACTACTGGACCGGATTGAAAAATTATTTCACCGTTAGGAAGCGTACTTTTCAGGGAGTGACATAGGCTATATTTTATCTCGGAATTCCCACGGGAACGGGAACTACGCGGGTGAAACCGCGAGGCGATCGTCTAGTGTATAATATAAATAAATTGGCTAATAAATCTCTACATAGTATAAAACAAAGTCGCTTCCCGCTGTCTGTCTGTCTGTCCCTGTGTGTGCTTAGATCCATAAAACTGCGCAACGGATTTTGATGCGGTTTTTAATACATAGAGTGATTCAAGAGGAAGGTTTATTATGTATTATACATGCATAATATAGTAGAGAAACACTGATAATGTTAGAGGCTTCTCATGTAATGTCGTAAATTAACACATTTTTTTGAGCTTAAATTGCAAACGCTGGCTTAACCCTACGAGATAGATCAAAATAAGTATTACAGTATTGTACACATTGAAAAGGTCTACTTACAAAAGAGTTTGGAATAGTATATGTCTATCTCTTAGGAATAACCCACAATAACCATTTTTTAACCTGTACTTTTTACGAGAAAGGCTTAGGTATTTACGAAGCGATTTTAAGCAATACAGCATTAATCCTTCTCTAATTAAGTACCTTAAATGCATTGTGGATTTAATAAAGATCAATATGGCTCTTTACAGCATGTAATTGAAATTAATATTTTCAAAGAAATTACAGATTTAAAATGCAGGGACATAGAGGTTGCGGCAGTACCGGCCGGGGGGCCGCCGCCGCCGATTCTGTATTATACATTAGTATCAGCATTACACCCGTGCGAAGCCGGGGCGGGTCGGTAGTTAATAATAAATATGTAAGCTGCAATTTTTTTCGGATTAGTATTTAGAGTTGGTTTGTTGACTGTCCAACTAAGTACCTAGGTTACCTACCTACCATTTCTTCCAGTTACAGGTACCTATAACAGTAAAAAATTTGTGGATCGTGTTAATAAATTTTTAAGATAATTTTCACAATGATTTTGCGACTTATTCGACTTATTTCTCTATGGATTCGGCAGAATACCTAGGAAATAAATGTTCTCTTCTCACCTCAAGATCTTTCTCTGCCAGCCCAGCTTCTTCTTTCGTTTCTCTCAAAGCAGCAACCCAATCTGACTCGCCAGGATCGACATGACCTAATAAAATAAAACAATACAACTAAATGCTAATAGGTTACTAACATCATCATCAATAATCTCTGTTATATCACTAACGTAGGTAACGTAGCTAGCGCTAGCGGGGCCCCACGCTCCGTACCAAACCGACTAATGGGCCCTTCTTATTATAGCTTATTCTAGTAATATGGATTAGGTAATGTTGTGATTTTTTTAATAAAATGGTTGGCCCCGCATTTATTTTTATATAGCCTATTTCGTCCCACTGCTACGCAAAGGCCTCCCCCGCACCCTTCCAAACTTCTTGGTCTTTTGCAGACTCCCACCACTCTGGGTCAAAAGCTACTAGATCATCCCGCACCTTTTACGTGGCCGACCCCGTCGTCGTCTCCCATCCTCTGGCTGCCAGGGTGATGAGGCCAGGGTGGGTGATCTGGCTGCCAGGGTCGAATGCATACGATTGACGTGGCATCCCACTTTAACTTATATTATGTTATACTTAAATTCATAAAATGTTACACATTACAAATTGCTAGCATTTAACACTTACAGGGCCACTATCTGAGCAGACAAGGCCACAACTCGTGTATGATCTATACTATATGATCATTATTGATCACGTATGAGAATGAATCCATGTAAGAAAAGATAGTTAGGTACCTATGTTTTTGTTTTCGGGAAGTAGGGACCTCCGGCGACGGGAGTTAAGGTGAGATTGTAGATAACATTTTACACATTTTTGCTTTCACACGTTCGGGGCCCCTGTAGCCCGGAGGCCCCGTATCATTGATACGGCTGATGCGGCGGTAGCTACGCCCTTGGTCCAAAATGATCAAACCTCAAGAACCTTCTTTTATAGAAGTTGGTTTAAAATAAAATAATAAAATAAATTAATAAAATAAATAATGCTGGACAATTCACACATCATTATCTAGCCTTATTATTATTATCATTATCTTCTATCATAAAATGATGTGTGTAAAACTACGGATAATTAACATAGGCTATATTTTAATTGGGCTATATTTTACTCAAAATCAATATAAAAATCTCTTTATTTTCATAAATACAATAAATGTACCTACACTTAGAAAAGGTCAAAATGTAAAACTAAACACTGACACGGAAATAAGGTGATATTTTTGAATTCTGTCGCTTCGATATGTAGACTAAAGTAAAGAAGCGACGAAGAAACCTTTAGCCTGTTATTTGTTATTTCTCGAGTTGGAGCAAAACCCGTCCCAAGCTTTTATATCCTCTAGAGATATTCTGATATTTTATAGTAAGCCTTTTTGCACAGCACGGTTTTGCGTAATATAGTGTGAGTCTGCATACGGTGCACAAACTAAAATGAGGGAAACTACGCCCTATTTTATCGACGGAAAATGTGTTTATTTATTTTTATTATTTTTTTATAGCAATTTTAAACTTTTTTTGCCATTTCAGTCCTCAACGTTTTAAAACTCTAAACCTAATCAAATTTAAGTACTCAATGAAACTTATCACAAAATATGAACAATATCCTGATAAAAATTTGATTTTACAGTATTTTGTGTAGTTTCGTAATAAATCGCCGTAGAACATGCACCGTCTGGTGCCGGCTTAGAATTTGCACCACCCCAACTCTTCCCGCGGGTGTCGTAAGAGGCGACTTAGGGATATCCACCGGGGGCGGGCAGCAACCCCCTACAGAACATTTCTACCACCAAACTGCAATCCCCAACCCGCATGCCCAGCGTGGGGACTATGGGCAATACCCCCCTAATGAGATGAAGGCCATCAAGGTGCTTATCAGGGGGAGGCCTGCGTTCAGCAGTGCACCAATAAAGGCTGTTGAGGTGTAGTTGAGGTTGTAGAACATACCTACCTACAAAACTGAGGCGGAGTTTTAACCATCACAGGAAAGATAAAACACCAAACTAAATCATTAAAACGACTACTTCAAAGCATAAATCTTTCCAATAATATATAAAGACGTAGGTTATTATTATTTGATTCAATACAACAATAATAAAACCACATTTAGGTATGTGAAGCGCCTTACGAAATAATTGGAGCAAATTTATAGCAAATTCGTTGATCAAAACGATTTTAACCTACCTATCTATAGGGATTTTGATATGATGTTCATACCTTGTTTCATTCATTACATAGATTAGATTTGATTTAAATAAATATTTCAATATGCAATTTGGCAATTTTCTCTATGAATGAATCTTGTAGAGCTCTGTCTGATAATATTTGAATTTCCCGCCACTCGCATAAATCCATGGTTTTAGATTCCATCAATGATATTTTGGAATATGTGAATATGATATTAGTGGATTTCCATTTATGTGTGGACTTATAATTATAACATGGATGGAGTTCTGAATAATTAGTACCTACCACTACCAAGAGTAATTAAGATCTCAATTTTAACTACGTTACGTACTTACCTTTTGGGGGAGTCCAATGATGTTCTCCGTACGATGTTTGTAACAACAGGTATTGCAAAACTTGATTTACACTCCGATAAATCACTAATCCAGCCGCTCTTTCTGGAGACATGTTTACGATACGTTCCTCGACACGTATAGAATAGAACTTGAGGTATTTCTCAATTAATATAATTAGATTATTCAATTATTTGACCTCTCGGAAAGTATCCATACATACATACATACTCCTCCCCTCCGTACCAGCGTTTCACTGCCCCCCCCCCCGGGCCCCTGCCGCCGTCAAAACTTTCAGTCAGAAGTTAGCATCAAGCCGATTTTCAAACCATGCACGTTTTTATTGTCTATGACATCATAGGGTAAAAACATTTTTTTTAATCTATGGTCTATGATTTGTGCAGAAATGAGGACCAATGAGAAAACTGGGAACGACAGTCGTTGGCTTGACACTTGTTTGGTTTGACAGAAGAAGACAAAACAAAATTATTTCAAATTCCAAACGGCGAGTAACAACTTTCAACTTTTTATGGAACGGTAGAAATTGTTCGTTTATTTAGAAAACCCAGATGAAAAGTGGTAAAATTGTAAAAACAAAGCTTTTAAATGAAATAAGAAATATATCACAATTATGCTGCAACGGTGGAAAGAAATCCTTACAAATTGGGTATGATATCAAACTTTTTATCCGTTATTAATAAATAAAGAATCCTCCAACGTAACTAAAAACCTAGAAGCCACTGCCGTTTATTTATTATTTTAGTATTCATCTTATCACAGTACCAGTCAGTAAGGTCAGAATGACACATTCATAATCAGGCCAGTAGGTAAAAAGATAAAGGCAATAGGTAAAAGTATCAACAGAAGAAAACAAAACACTGTAAGTATAAGTAGGTACACAATACATAAGCTCTGCCAAGCTTAGCTTGGGGCTAGATGATGCTTTGTAGATTGTCCAGCACGCGCATACATTCGAGGTCAGCAGATATTTCCGACGGGTTATAGGTACATAATCAATGAAAAAATTAATGAATATATTGACAAGAGTTCTGACCAAAGGAATCACGCTATAACATTAATTAATAATAATTCAAAATTATTTCCATCACCATGGAGGCATCCCTTGGAGGAGGCCTATGTTCAGCAGTAATAATATTAAATAATCTAGGACAATCCACACAGCATCATCTACTCCCAAAGTAAGTGTGTGTTATGGGTACTAATATTACACTACCTTGCCTCACCTCACCTCACTTCAACAGCCTGTATTGGTCCACTGCTGGACGCAGGCCTACCCCTGACAAGCACTTTATTGACTTATCTCATGGGGGGTACTGCCCATAATCCCCATTCAGTTCAGCAGTAGAATTGTTCTGCAGGGGGCGCTGCTGTCCACTCGCTTACCGGTTATTATCCCTCAGTTGCCTCTTAGGACACCCGCAGCAAGTAGGGTTGTACATGTAATAATTATTACCAATGAAGACTATTATGACTATTAACTTTTAAGCCCGCACCACACAGCTCAGCGGCATTACACTACCTACTTTATTATAAAAAGCCCAGGGCACCAGATATAATCAATCATAGTGGATGTTTAAAGCCTGATCTGTTATAGTGATGAAGTTACAGGAAAAGCATTCTCCTTTCTTAATTTTTCAAAATAATTTGTTTTACAATTTCAGAACAACTGTTACTCCAGTGAGAACATCAAAAATGAACATACAATTGATATTGATTCTCTCACCACCATAATATCACATTTGAGACTAAATTACAACCTGGACGAGTCAAAATCCTCAGTGCTCCATGCCCATACAGTGGCTGAATTTATTAATGAAAAATATCCAGCTTTCCAATTTGAAAATGGAACAACCGAACCCAAAACAGAGGATGAGTTCTACTATGTAGCTTCACTACTGTTGTTTTTTGTTTGTGTAAATTCAAAAGATGTTGATATCAAAAATGCTATGTGTAGTAAATTATGTTCCGAGGATCAAAAGATAATTTTGAAGTTTAGTAAGTGCTTGATGGAATGCTCATCAATCGGTTACAGGGATGTCCAGGCAGCCATCACAGGTTGGTTGCAAGTTATTATTATTACCATTTTTTTGCATACTTACTCCAAACATCTGCTTAGTAGCAGCTGCTCTGTTAGCATATGGTTACAGGGTGAGGGGATAATGTTTTCGTGATATTCGACATGAATAAATGAGTAGTAAGTAATTTCTTTAGTTGTAACTTTGTAAGTGTGTCCCTGGATAAAATAAAATTTAAAAAATCTATGTTCTAACACAAAAAAATATGCTGGCTAAGAGCTTTTAAAGTTAACTACTGATTACGTCACCATATTACAAAACGACGATTTTAATTCATCAATAAAGTATAAGTATAAGAATAAAAAATAAAAATAAAAATTCTGTCGATGATTTTTGATCTATTTTCACCCCCTTTCGGGGTTGCACTTTATCCAGGGACACACTGTATTTTAATAATCAATGTTTGTTTGCTACTAGTCTTCTATTTTTTAAATTCTTCAAAAAAACACATGCGACGCCATGGGCAGGAACTTGTACTAGGTACTTATATTAAGTGCAATAATAATTAAAGTATAAGTAGGTATAGAGCCCACCTTATTTCCCATAGTGCCGGAAATAAGAGTAGGTACTTACCTGATTACATCACAACAACTATGGTATTGTTTGATGCTTCTCAGTACTGGTGCTAGAGGCGATAATGACGTCAGTCAACATCAGAATAAGAAATGGCGGGGTCTAAGTGCAGTTCGCAAATCTTTTCTTCAATCTTGTGGTTAAAGATATTTATTTCTCGAAGAACATGATTACCTATACATTTACTTACAGAGAAATGTGTTTTTCTTAGTATCTAATTTACTTTTAAAAGTTATTTATTATGTATGTTTACTGTGCAGTTGCCAATGTTCGGCTATTCACCAGGAATATCCCTCCAAATACCTAAGTCTTTTCTAGAAAACAGTTAAGCTGGTTCTTATATATTTTTTGGCAAGTTATTTATTATGTATATGTGTGCTCCTTCAATCCTCTCATTCATCGCGCCTTAAAGCGTTATGTCAGTCTTTCCATAGTTAGTTCTAGGATGGGGTAGTGAAAAGTTTGTCATTCTTAGCAAATTACGCTGGTGGTTGCAGGTTGAACTGACAGAATAAAGCCGGCGATCTTTAATGAGGGACTTCATAAGGGTTTACCCACTTACATGCAATGAATTCGTTTTCAAACTACGAAAGTTTTTATCCCATTCATGTATATAACAATGAAATAAAACTTTTAGAGGCCTGCGGCCAGGACATAGCAGCCATGGAGACATCGCCTAGAGCCTCGGTCGCAGAGACGCCCCCTGCACTGCGCTCCCTTCACAGCGAGGTGCGCCGTCTCCAGGCTGCTTTAGACGCGGAGAGGTTCGACAGGAACTATCTCCAGGAGGAACTTAACAGAACTAATGCTAGACTCGATAAAATAAGTAAGATCGTCAAGACATGACGGCCATCGAACCTATCCACTACCCAAACTCGATGTGGAAAATTTTTAAACAAACCGCCCATGCTTAACCTGAAATTCACTACGTTGCCGCGTCTTTTTATACCTACGCAATTTGATTTTTATTAGATTACTTGTCCATTTGAGATCTTTTAATTAATATTGCTTACATAATCTGAAACCCGACGCCAAGCGTGTGCGCGGAAGAGTGTGTTTTAGTTATTTGTGTCTTGATTTGTTTGCAAGCATTCTACATCGAGTTTGGCTAGTGTACCTATAGCTCAGGGATTCTTAATCTCTAAGGCTGAGGCTGCCTTTCCACCAGAGATGTGCTACGTTGCTATGTTTCCAGCCAACCAATAGGTTCGCTCCATTATCGCGTAATCGATCGCGATCCTATAGGTCCGCTGGAAATATAGCAACGTGGCACATCTATGGTAGAAAGGCAACCTAAGGCTCCAAAGCCCTACACAGCGAGGTGCGCCGCCGGCAGGGTGCTTCAAAGTCCAAGTTCGTAGCCGACTACACGCAGTAGCAGCAGGTGACACGTTGCATCAACCAATCCCTGAGACAAGATATAACGTCATAAATTATGACGTGTTCTAGAATAGCGATCAAGATTTGACCACCGATGTGGCGCGGCGGGCGAAGGTCCGCCTGCGACGCATGAGGTAGCGGGTTCGATTCCCGCCTTGGGACAAATGTTTGTAAGATCTGCAAATATTTATTCCGTGTGTTCTGGGTGTTTTCTATGTATAATAAAAAATATATATCTAATGTAATATATACTTATATCATCTAGTACCTACCCATAACACAAGCTCTGCTTAGCTTGGGGCTAGATGATCTTTTGTGGATTATTTATTTATTTATTAGTTGACGGTCGAACGTCGGCGATACGTCGCCTGCAGCTGCTGCAGCTGCATGTAGTCGTCCACCAACTTGTACCTTCAGACGTGGAGAGGAACTGTCCGCAAGAGGAACTCATAAACATCATCAACTCACCACCTCACCTCAACAGCCTATGTTAGTCTACTGCTGGACATAGGCCTCCCCTAATGAGCGCCATACTGTCATTGGGGGGATACTGCCCATAATCCCCACGCATACGGGTTGAGATCGAAGTTCCGTGATGGAATCGGTCTGCAGAGGGCGCTGCTGCCCGCCCCCTGTGTATGTCCCTTAGTCGCCTCTTACGACACCCTCGGGAAGGGTTGGGGAGCCGTGTAGTGCCGGCTTAGAATTTGCGCCACCCCAATTCAGGAAGAACTAAATAGGACTAATGCTAGATTCTATAAACTATGTACCTAAGTGGATAGGTGCTACTGGTGCTAGACAGCATCTTCAAGAGATAGTGGCTATAGAAGTGCCCCCTATCATCTTGGCCTAAGACATCAGATTCTCAGCTTAAAACCCTTAGTTCAACAACTTCTTGGTGAGTGGCTCTGCGTCTGGTTCGACACAATCCATGTCCGTGATGAAAAATGAATGATAAATGAAAATATGTATGTTTAATACTACTTTTACAATAAAATTAAAATCAAAATGATACATAGGGTTATGAGTACTAAAGTTGTTACCTCAGTAACTACTTACTCATAAGTAGAGAAGACTTATGGACCGAAGTAACAACAATTCCCACACCAGGATGAGCCTGTATCGAGGGAACTAACTTAATGAATATATCCTGTATTGCACTTAAAACATACAAAATACACATAAAACTTTGCATTTTTTGTTTCAGTAAAAGAAAAAGAGCAACACAAACTTGACATTGTGAATCTGAAAGCGAAAATCTCTCTTTGCGGCGGCGAGGATGAATCTAAGGGGTTCGAGGCAGATGACCACTCTGCGAAGCTTACCAAGCAACTAAATGAGCTCGAAGAGAAGTTGGTTCAGACTCAAGAACGCTTGGATGATGTTGTGTACCATAGGGATACGTATAAAGCTAAGGTAAGAAAGTTACTAAGTCTACAGAACTGTGTACCACCATCTGCCACGGCACAGTCGTCAGTGTTGAATTGATCACTGTGAAAGCTTCTTGATGTAGCACCGCCGCCGTATGCACCGTCACTGCTCCTCGGCACGCCGCGTCTACGCGCGATGTAATTTCGCGGTACGGTGTGCTAGCCTTACGGTTAAGAATCCGTGCCGTATATAAGCCAATTTTACAAAAAATTCAAAATCTTTGGCAATTTTTTTTAACACTCGCCTCCTTCATAGTCGAATACCATCATAACATTTGTTTGCGTTTCTTTCTTACCCAACTCGACCCGACACCAACATCAGTTGACGCATATTTCTATGAAATTTGGTGTGAAAAGTCTGAGTCGTTGTAGGATCGGGTCGGCTAATGAAAAAATACCGACTGGCTACAACGAATTTCATCAAAAATAGCTAAAAAGACTTGATATTAGGCATGGAAGATTTCACGCATCACTGGTTATATCACTAGCGAAAACATAAATCACGTGCCACACCAGTTACATGCATCGAAACCGTGAGTTACTTATAACGCGAGCGCGATTTTTCACGCGGGCTAAGCTACATTACAATTCGCAGAATTCTATCGTGCGAGAGAGACAAAGCTACAGCATGCGACTGTAGCGACACCGTGCCACTAGCGAGAAGAGAGAATTCGTTTAAGTGAAATTGCATCTTATTCTCAACACCATTAGGCTTTAATTTATCTAAAGTATTTTTAAAACTTGCTTACTGCTTAGATAAATAACGCTCCGTTACAAAAACTTCATATGAAAATGAGTCTTATTTTAAAGACGTTAAGGTGCTCATGTAGGTAATTGAAATTTATAATACCAGTGAAATCACGTTGTGAGAGTTTCACTTCATTTCACTCACTTGTAATCTTTACTTGTTGCTGCTGCACGTGCATGCCGCGTTTTGAGTCGCGTGTTATTTTAAACTAAGCTCACCTGAGATTGTCTGTTTATAAAAAAATAAAGTTGTCGTCCTAGTGTTTTATAATTACTTAAACATTGACAGTCCCAAGCCTGTCGAAGTATGAGGGAAAGTTTATTGAAGAAAACACGTTTTATTGTCAAAAAAACATCGCCGATTCGCTAAGCGATAAGTTCTGAATCATATCACTATCACTGCAACATGTAACAGGCGGAAAAAATGCACCCACTGTGATAATAATCATCACTAATGAAATATAACGACCGTGATATATCACGCGTGATATAACCGTGACAGAAAAAAATTACTTCGCGACGTGATAGTGAAATAAAAGTAGCTATAACTTCCATGCCTACTTGATATGCACACCTTAACGCATTCACTGCCCAGCCTTTAAAGCCTCTGCATGGACCTGCAGATTGACATCTGCGTTATGGGCCGTGAAAAAAAAAACAATCATTCACAGTTTATTCATTTGGGAGCTACGATAGGACAGACAGCAACACAGATGTCCAATCTTTTTGTCACAGTAAAAAAACTTATGTGGCATAAAACCTTTACCTCCTTTATTCTAGGTTGAAGAACTCAAACGTGAGCGTGACAAATGGCTCTCTCTTCAGCAAGAGGAAGCGTCACGAGCTTCCAAGCTATCCGAGGACTTGGAGTCAGAACGGCTCCGCAGCCAAACCCTTGAGGAGGTGCTGAGTGAACTTCGCCAGCACAATAAGTTAAACGGACTGGATGGCAGTATGTTGGAGTGTGATGATGCTTATCCCAGTAATATTTCTCTGCAGCATAATGCTTGTAAGTGTGAATAGATGTAACGCAGGTTGCTGACTGAAAGCAAAGCTAACTTAGGTTAGCTTTGCTTGCATAGCTGACGCGGTTTTTCATAGGACAGCTTAAATTTGCAGTCTGAACACTTTATAAACTCAGATTTAAGTTACCTTTCATTCTGCAACCCCATATTAAAAGAGAATTTTTATGTATGCTAATATTATAAAAAGGTTATTGTTCTTGAGTAGGGTTATCTCTGGAATTCTCACAGAGAGCTACATTATCCCTGATTGACACAGGCTACTTTATTTGGTACCTCGTGAACGAAGCCGGAAGGAGAGGCTAGTATATAATAATATGGTAGAAATAAACCATTCTGCAAATGCACGCCGAGTGTAGGTATTTATGACGTTTTGTGAAGGGGGTGTGCATTCATTACGAATATAAGAGAGTTAACTACGAACCTTATTTGTGTAGGAAGAACACCAACATTTCATCCCTTACATCCGTAATGAATTCGTAGTTTTTATAGAGAAAGGGGCGTGCATTTTTGGACTGGTTTATCTCTACACAAGTCAAGTAACATTGGTACACAATATCCAAGTCAGCTATCAAGTGGCTAGCTAGCGTATATTCTCAGGTTACATGTTACATAGGCTGTTAGCGTAGGGTTGTTCTATCTCACGAAGTCCGTTGGGCTATGTATGGCATAGTGAATGCATGTACACATTTTTTTAGTGTGCGTAAGCTCAGAAGCAATCAGTCTCGCCCGAGACGCGGTCCGGGTCACTAGTGCTCATTGTATACACGTCAGATTTTGGTAGCGAATACCGTCAGCATTACAACTAAGCGCAGTCATTACTACAACCACGGCTAAACGGACTTAGTGAGATAGAACAACTTTAACATGTACCCCGTATTGCTACCTTTACTTGAGTAGTTACCGCGCAACAGGAGCATCATTTTAATGCTATTTCTCAGTAGCTCAAGCAACAGAACAGATGTTTGAGCAGAAAGACACTGTTGGGTAGAATACACTTCGGCAGCGAGCAACAAATTCGCACCAAAGTTCGGATAATTGAGCGTTCGGATAAACTAAGTCAGCGTTCGGATAATTTAGGGTTCAGATAGTCGAGGTTCTACTGTATTCGCTAATTTATATCTCGAAAAACACGAGTGCGAAGCCTCGATCAGAAGCTATAAATAAATAAATAAATAATGCTGGACAATTCACACAGCGTTATCTAGCCCCAAGCTAAGCAGACCTTGTGTTATGGGTACTAGATAACTGATATACTTAATACAATACACTACATAGATAGATATTTTTTATTATGCATAGAAAACATCCAGAACGCCCTGGACAAATGTCTGCAGATCGTACAAACATTTGTCCCGAGGCGGGAATCGAACCCGCAACCTCCTGCGTCCTAGGCAGACCTTCGCCCGGCTGCGCTACAGAGGTCGTCAGTCGCTATGTAGTATTAATCAAATTCGTAAATACTTTTACAGCGGTTTGTAGCGAGGCCTGCGCTAACGTAGTCGAAGTTCAACTTGGAGAAGAAAGAGCCAAGATTGAAGTCCTGGAGCAGCAAATGCGGACATTACAGGTACACAACTACTACTGATTCCCAACCCGCATGCCCAGCGTGGGGATTATGGGCATTACTCTCCATGAGATAAAACTAAACTACTTCTTACTGGTACTAGCGGAGATAGGAAAACGAACATGTTTTTTCTAAATACGGTCACATGAGCACCACAACACAATGACATGTATTTAATTTTTCCGGGTGTTCGTGTTAGTTTTTCTTGCTGTTCTCTACTTATTTTACAATCCCATATCACTTATACACGTTGTGTCTCAACACAATTAAAATAACACAATCTTCTTCCTGTCTCGTGTTTTTCTCTAACGATTTTTTTTTATTGGATAGTTTTTATACACTTTCTCAGTGTTCGTTTGGCGCTAGTATAATTATAATTTAGGATCTATTCCATCCCCAGCTGTTGTTCCTGCTTAGGCCTGCGTCTGTTTTTATTGAAAACTAGTTTATGCCCGCGGCTTCGCACGCGTTGTTTCTATGGAAACGTTTAAAGGTGATTTCTATCCCATGGGAACTGATTTATGGGATAAATAGTAGCCTATGTGTGATTCCAGGATTTGAATTATTTGTGTGCAAAACTTCAGACCGATCCGTTCTGTAGTTTTCGCGTGAAGAGGTAACAAACATCCATCCATCCAAACTTTCGCATTTATAATATTATGGCCTAAATAAGCTAAATAGACAAATGGGACACTAAACATCGATTTCGGCAGGCGTTGTAAATTTCAATGGACAATAAATAATATATATGTTTGAGCATTATTATTCTCGTTTTTTAACCGACTTCGACAATAAGAGAAGGTTATATGTTTGGCTGTATGTGTTTTGTTTTACTTTTTTTATGTAGGTACTATACTAGTTCGTCGATTTCTCGGTCAATTACGGACCGATTTTGAAAATTCTTGAGTCTTCGTTCTCTTTTTGCTATTGTATTGAGAATGGTCCCATAAAAATGTTCTTTCCGAGGGAACCTATTTGTCCCACAAAACTTAAGAAGCGCTGTAAATATTAAAGAATTTAAAAGTAAAAAAAAGTTGGTTTTAGTCTTTTGCAGACAATTAAATTATTAATAGTCAAAAATGTAAGACAAACGAATATACATATAATACGAAACCAATTATAAATTTATCTATTAAGGCTAAACGAGCCGCTCATCTTTCCATACAAACGTGGAAGGGTAACTACTACGATGTTTGATGTTGACCATCCAAAACTAAGGATAGTATCAATTTATCTCGTCATTATCTATGTCTGTAAAAACCCGAAACCGTAAAAAAAGTATAAATAAAAAAAATACAAGCTTCTAAACTTTCGTATTTCAACACCGATTTTAGCCCAACTTTGGGCGAAAATATAACATACGGAGGAAGAAAACTCTAAAAGAAAGCCCGTACCGACATAGTTTAGTTATTCAAAAGCTGAAATAAATTTAGTTTGAAAATATACTCTCAATAGTTTTTCTATAATAACCTTTGTGCTACAAGTCTATTCCCATTCTTTTATGCGGCCGTTTTACCATTAAATGTATGTGCATCTCAACTAGCGCGCGGAAATGTCTATTATGTCAGGTGAGATGGCATACATTTAGGCCACGCCCACTGATGAGTTGGACCGAGCGGCTTGTTCAACCTTAATTAGTAAATTCAAACAAATTTACAGGACGAAATGAAACAGCTTACTAATAAAGCCGAATCTGAAAAAATTGCCCTAGAGAACGTCGTAGCAGAAAAGGATCACAGCATACTTAATCTTAAACATCGCATCAATGAGAATATCGAGGAATCTTCTAATATGAAATCGCATTATGATAACGAAATCACTAAACTCAATAATGAAATCAATGAATTAGGACAAACTGTTACGGCTAACAATAGGCATTCAAGAGCTGTTATTGAAAAGAAACTGCAAGAAATACAAACACTACAAGAAGAAAAACTTTCCTTACTTCAAAGCTTTGATAATGAAAAGACAAAGTTAGAAAAAATTGTCAATGATCTGAAGGCAGAAATAGAAATAGAAAAACAGTCTAAATCCAACATGAAAGATACTTATGAAAATCATCTCATGAAATTAAATGAAAAAGTGTTGAAAAGAAATAATGAAGTTGTCGAATTTCAAAACAACATTTGCGAAAAGACTGAAATAATAGAGTCCCTCCAATTGCAGTTGAAAAAAGAAAAAGAGGCAAGTATTGCTCTTAAAGAGAATTGTAACAGTCTCAGTTCTGAAAAGGATGCGCTGACAAAAGATTTAAAACAACAATCTCAAAACATTCACGAACTGCAAAAGACTTTGCAAGCATGTAATAACACAATTGAAGGATTAAACCAAGAAGTATCTTTTCTGAAAACAGCTGTGACTAATTTGGAGAAAAACTGCAAAGATCTAGAATCTACTAAGGAGAAGTTGTTATTTGAAGTGCAGTCCCGCGATGTCAAATTAACAGATTTTCTAAAAGATATTGAACAAATGAAAGCAGAAAACAACAAACTAGTTCTCGATTTAGATGAAAGAAATGAAATCATTCATTCATTGCAACTTCAACTGAAAAATGAGATTGAATTCAAAGTTGAACTCCAAAATGAATTGTCTCAGTTGCACACTATGAAGAAAACACTTTCAGAGAATCTAGGAAAGTGCGAGGCAAATTTAATAAACTTCAAATCAGACATTGAAAATAATGAAAAAACAATTGATGCTTTGGATTTATATATAAAGGAAGAAAAGAAATCCAATGAACAGGCCAACAATAAGATACAAAAGTTGAACGAAATTATTGTTTCCAAAGAAAATGAAATTCAGGTATTGAACAGTCAAACAGAGTCTCTGGACAAAACTTTACAAGAGGAGATAAAGATGAAAAACGATATGCTGTCGGAGATGGAACGTCTTCACGAACAAGTCAAATCTCTTTGCAATGACAATATTCAGCTGGAACAAGAAGTTTCTGCTAAATTTCAAGAGATATTGGATCTGAGAAATGGTTTTCAGGAATTATCACAACAGATTGATATTAATGATTCAAGTAAGTTTCTAACCCCAACCTTGTATAAAAATCAAATGCAAATTAAGCTTTTATTGCTATATATTAGTCAATAATCAAAATTTTCTTTTCAGTAGTTCACGCTTTTGAACTAAAAATAATAGAGGAATGTAAAAAATATGATGAATTTGAAATGAAAGCTGTTAGCGAATTGACAAGACTATCAGATAAAATAACAGAAACCAATAATATTGCTGACAAACTGGCTGGCTTGTTGAGTGATGATATAATCGAGAAAGAAACCGTTAACACCAAATTAAACATGGAAATAGAAAACTTAAGAGAAGATTTGATTAAATCAAAAAATGAAGCAAAAGTATTTGCGGAAAAACTAACACAAGAAGCCAATTACAAACACGTACTTGAAACTAATCAACAGGTTCAATTTGCTAAAATTGAAAACCTCACTCAACTGTTTAATTGCAAAATCGAATCCAGAAATTCCGAAATAAATAATCTGAAGTCTGAAGTAGAAACATTAACGAAGTCTCTTCAAGAAAAGTCTTATGGTAATATTTTATTAATTTATTGCATGTAAAGATAGTGTACCTATACAGGAAAACATACTTTTTTTCTTTTGAAATATCTAGTTTCACATACCTCTAAATCAATAATCACCGATTACTTACAGATTTTGAGGTATTACAAGAACAAGTCAAACTCGAAGCAATATTTAAAAATGAAATAGCTTCTCTAACACAAAATGAAACAAATGATCTTCAAAATAAGGTTGTTTATTTGGAAGAATTTGTTGAAAAAATAGAACAGAAACATAAAAAAGAAATGTGTGCAAAGAAAATGGTTGTAGCACAGTTGAGAGTGAAAAATAAATCCAGAAATACTGATACTAAAAAACTTAAATCCGAAATAGAAGCATTAACAAAGTTTATCCAAGGAAAGTTTGATGGTAAGTATGCTTTGTTAAAAAAAGTATGTTTTCCTATGAAATGTCTTATTTCTTAAATAATCTCAATAATCACTCACATTACAGATGTAAAAGTATCACAAGAACATGCGCAACATGAAGAAGAAACAACAAGTGAAAGTGACGTCATATTAAATCTTAAAACTAAGATTATTGAATGGGAAGCTTGTGTTGAAAAAAATGAACAGGAACTGAAAAAAGAAATTGCTGCTACGGAACTTATCATAAAAACGTTGAAGCAAGAAAATGAACAATTACAGCATTCCATCGCAGAAGTCAACAGTAAACATGAAGTTCTGATCAAAGAGAAAAATCACCTTATTGACAAGTTAGAGCACACCGCCAAAGATGATGCTCTGAAATTCAAAGCATTGAATACATACACTGAAGAGCTCAAAAAATCGTGGGATGATTACAAAACCAATACCACAGCCGTATTGAATGCAAAAGATGAAGAAATCATCAAATTACAGAATGATACAACGATCTTGAAAGCTCAGCATATAGATTTACTCAATGGAAAAGATATTTCCATTTTCAAATTGAAGGAAAGTGCTAATGAAGAAACCACAAAGTACAAAATGCTACATGATTACAGTGAAAACCTAGTAAGATCTTGGGAGGATTACAAACATCGCAATTCGTCAACTTTTAATGAAAAAGAAGAAGAAAACACGAGATTAAAATCTAAGATAACAACTTTGGAACTAACAATATTCGAGCTTGAGCAAAATAATCAGGATTTAAACAAAAGATTCCTGGAATTCGAAGAAAGCAAGAAAGTATTGGAAAATATTTTAACTGAAGAAGAAACTTCAAAACGCACATTAGAAACTGAAATGAAACAGTTGATCAATGAGCTCAAAACAATTCTTAGCATTAAAGAAAAGTTAGAACTCGAAGTTGAACATCTGAGCCAAGAACTATCTCTAGAAAGACGTGAAATTAAAGTAGCAGAAAGTGAAAAGAATGACTTGCTTAATGAAAAAATAAAAATTATAGGAAATTTAGCTAAGTCATCAGAGATGGTTAATACTCTGGTAGAAAATAAAGAGCAATTAACCAAACAGCTTGATGCAGAAAGAAATTGTAAAGAAATCGCCGAGAAGGAAAGGGACAATCTTGTTACAGAAAATGAAACACTCAAAGAAAGAATCACTGCAGAATCAAAAGTAAAATCGGAATTAAGTCAAGAACTTCAAGTACTTAACCAGCAAGTGAAAGATTTACAAAAGACATTAAAAAAAGAAAAAAAGGCGGCGGGTATCCTAGAAGAACTGAAGAACACTTTGAACAAAGAACTGGAGCAAGCCAAAATCAATGATGAATATCTTATGGAAGAAAACAAAAATCTAATCACAGAGAAAGAAAAATTAACCGTACAACTGGAAGAAATCAACACAGCGCAGGCATCTCTTATAGTTATAAAAGAGTTATTGAATGCCGAACAAGCGACACTGAAACATTCTTTAGATGTCCAAATGAATAAAATTCATACCCTGGAAAAGGAAAACACGGATTTGAAATCGCAAGCTGATAAACTTAATTCAGAAATAGTTGGTTTGCAAGACAGTTGTAAAGTTTTGAACGATGAATTACGCAGCAAACTGGCAGCAGAAGAAGAACTTGCAAACCAATTTAAAGAAAGAGCTAATGAAACTGCCAGATTTATCCAAGAAAGAATGTCTGAAAATGCAAGCGATACCAATTATGTTAAGGAAAATGGTTTTAATCAAAGTGAAAATATTAAACTCAATCAAGAAGCAAAAAAAATATTGGATCAAAATGAGAAACTAATTACAATTTGTACTTCTGAAAAATCAGCTTTGGATGAATTTCAAACCGAGAAAAACAACTTAGAACGGAACTATCACGATTTACAAGCTCATTTCGAAGATATGAAGAGAACCATGACAGAAACTATCAATGAAATTACAAAAAATTACAGGAAGACCTCCCTAGAACTGACAAATAAAGAAGAAGAATTCAAACTACTACAAGCTACCCATGAAGGTACGTTTGTCATTTTAATTATTGTAATGTTTTAATATGTTTACTTCACTAGCTATACACTTGTACTCTAACATATCTATACAAGTTAGTAGGTACTTAACAAGTTAATTAGTACTTTAGTAAACGAGTTACTATTATAGAAATAATGACTTAAAATTCTAATTTTAGGCACCCAAGACACTACAACACTTATCTCTGCAACTATAAGCGAAGGACTTAATAAACTTCTACTAAAATTCAAAAACGAAAATTTTAACCATCCTGTTCTGCAAAAACTCGTCGAAGTCGACTATCAAGAGATAAAACTCACAGAAAAATGCAATTTAGTTATAAGCATAGCCAATGCACTAACTTCTGAGATTGAGAACTTGAAGAATTTGGAAAGCGCATTGAAAAACGAAAATATGGTTTTGGTTGAAATGCAAGAAAAGTTAAAACAGAAAGAACTAGAAATATTTGATTTGAAATCTGAAGTTAATAAGTTGCGGCAAACTATACACGAAAACAATATCGGTAAGGATAAAAACATTAAGAAACTTAGCCCCCAATAAAAATGAGTTAGCACTTTTGATCTGCTGGCAAAGCAATTTAAAAAAGCGGTTCTAAACTCACATGATTAATTTTTGTTTTCAGAGTTATCCAAAAAATCTGAATCTTACAGCACAACAATGGACGCTAAGATCAAAGACATACAAACTTTACAGAAAGAAAATCAGGTTCTACATGGTGATCTAAATGATCTCAAATATCAACTGGAAATCAAAGTACATTCACTCAAAGAGAAACTGATTGACAATGAAGTCGTGACGGATAAGTTGAAGAAAACCTATGAATGTCAGATTGAGAACCTAAATCTTATGATCAAAAAACTCAGTCACTACTTGAACGAAAAATCGGCAGAGATGGACTCTCTGAGAAAAGAAAAGGAACAGTTGCACGCAGCTCTAGTAGAAAATTGTAAAGGTTTGACTTTTCCCTCATTTTGTTAACAGCACCGACATTTTCTGATGACAATAAACAAAAAACGAATATTACTTTTCAGCTATCAAGTCATTAGAAGATGAAGTAAGAACAGAGAAACAAAACGTGGATAAAATAATAACTG
Source organism: Eupithecia subfuscata (assembly GCA_963564075.1). NCBI lineage: Eukaryota > Metazoa > Arthropoda > Insecta > Lepidoptera > Geometridae > Eupithecia > Eupithecia subfuscata. Next base: position 11,499,086 of record OY751114.1, read on the forward strand.
ACTTTGACGCGGAGCGCCAAGTGCTCAAAAATATGGTCACGGTAACAGAAGCGGTCATGGAGGATCAAAGAATTAGCCTTACTAATGTTATTTCCGAACATGTAAAGGTTAAAGAGACATTGCAAAAACAAGTTGATGAGCTTACACAAGTTGTCAAAGATACAGCAAAGAAACACCATTGTATTGAAACAGCATTCAATTCTATGTTGTCTCTTCTAAGACGTGAGAGGGTAGAGAAAGATATTGTCGAAAAGGAGTCAGAACATTTGAGAGACTTTATGGATGAACTCATCTATGAATTATCAAAGGAAAGAAACAGAAATCTGTCGGTTGTATCTTATCTAGAAACACAAAACCAAGAACTGGTGGAAGAAGTAGAAAAATATAAAAACGGTAAGACGAAAACGGTAACGGTAAAAAGTCAAAAAGCTATTGTTATTTTGTTCCAAATTCTAGTCTAACAGATATTCTTTTTTTAGATCTTGAAATTCTTCAAAATAGCAATGAAGATATGAAAACAACGAAAGACGCTCTTGAAAATGAAGTAACGAGTAAAACGAATGAGTTATCAAAGGTTTTGCAGGAAACATCTGATGTGAAGAGAACACTAAAAGAGCAAATAAAACATCTCACAGAAACACAGGAAGATATCAACAAACGTCTATTGCATATGAATGAAATTGTGAAAGAAAAAGAAAATGCTGAACAGAAAGTTTTAGATTTAATGGCGAAGTTAGATGCATTAAAAGAAAACCTTGACTCTAATGATATACAAAACATTGAGGATGTAACCAAATTGAAAATCGAAAATCAAGAATTGGTCAAAACTTTGGCAGAAAATAAAACTGGTAAATAGATAAAAAAAAAGAAAATTAAAGCTATTATTTGGTAGATTTCTTTATTTTATAATAAGTATACACCGTTCATATAATGATTTTTTCAGTGATATAAAACCTAGAGCAACTCACCCATCATGAATTAGAACAAAACCCATTTTATTTTATAATAGTATACACCGTTCATATAATGTTTTTTTCAGTGATATTAAACCTAGAGCAACTCACCCATCATGAATTAGAACAAAACCGAAAACTACGCGAGGGCATTGATGACGAAAAACTGACCCTAGCCAATAAATGCACTACTCTCCAAGATTACCAAGAAAAGGCAGAGAAAGTACTAGAAGAACGACAAAAGGATATCGACACGCTTCAAAAAGAACTTAAAACATTACAAGCTAAGGTCGAGCTTTGCGAACAGGACTCTATAGCAAAGGATGGGCTGATATCTAAAATGAGCAAAGAAAAAGACGCAATCATAAGTACTATCAGTAAGGAGCTTGTTGAAGAGAAAGTTATAAAAGAAAAGTTTGAGAAAGAATTGGAGACTCAGAAAGCAGAGATTCACGAGTTGAAGAACAACATGGAGATTAGAGCGCTGAAGAAAGAAAATGAACAGTTGATTCGGGCCATTGGACAGCAGGAGACTTGTAAGTTCTGTTACACGTCTGTAATGTGGTATCACGCTATGTCTCTCGATACAGGGCTTTTGTTAGATGTTATTATTTGAGATGTTCCAAAATAATTACACTACATAAAATTGTATGGGATACATACAAAATTAGGCGGAAAGTTAAGTTATCTTAACTATTTGTATTGTTTTTCTTATAATGTAAGTTTCCCACTAGTTACTAAAACCATGTAATTCGTTACTACATAAATTACTTTAAAAAATTATAAAGTCATCCAATTCGAAGGACGTGTTTTACTCGTATTCACAAACCAATAAAAGTAAAAGAATGCCATTATGATAAAGGTATTTTTGTCATATAAAATGCCTTTAATTTTTTTTACTTATTAGATACATTGAAGCAGTTCTCTGAGGGGTAAAATAAAAAAGCAAATTATGTAATTTACCAAGGTATTTTTAACGAAGCCCTCGTAACTGGTTTATTCAAAGGTGCCCTGACACCTGTTGCTATAAAAAGTTCAGCAACCACAGAACACCTGTTTGAAATTACACTATAGCTTTACTGCTTTTGTGTTATTATGTTCTACATTAAAAGTATTTACTATGGCGCATCTCAAATAGAATTTCATACATTGATTATAATGGGGTTCCACAAGGTTTCTGCTTGGGTTCATTTTGTTTAATGCCAACATGCTTACAGTTAAAAACATTTGTCTGTCCGCTTCTTGTAATAATGATCTCGTAGTTGTCGTTTTTATACCGTGTAGGATTAAAAAATATGAATAACTTTATATTTTTCTTACAGTTGCAGCATTGTGCCATGACGCGGTGGCTGGCGATAAACTCCATCAGGAGCAACGCGACCTCCACCAGGTAGATAACTCATCATCAGACAACACACAATCATCCATGGAGAGCCTAAAGACCATTACAGACTTAGAGAAAATCATACACGACAAAAACCGTACTATAACAACCCTCCAACAGGACGTTAACTATCTTAAATCCCTGCTGGCCGAATCGGAAAACAAACTTCTGGACGTCAACAAGGAATTGGAAGCCACTAAGGAAAACTGTCAGCAATTATCCAGTCAACTTAAGAAAATCGTCCTCCAGAAGAACGATGAGATAGCGGAATTGAAGAAACAAGTCAGCAAAATGAGCGTGACAGAAAATAGAGCATCACAAATCATCAAAGTATCAGCTAAATATCAAGCTATAATCCTAAAAAGGATCGCCGAAATAAAATCAAATACAATATTGAAAGAACTAACCAACTTTGGCAACACTAACTGCGACAATGATCTGAGACGCGGCCTGAGCGCCGGAACCGTGACGATGGAAGACTTGGAAAACTTCCTAGAAACTACTGATCGACATCTCAAACGGTGCTCGGAAAAACAAATAGCGTTGACGAAAGAGCGAGACAGACTAACCGAGGTTAACCGAATAAACGAATCGGAGATCATAAACCTGAAAAAATTCTTGACCGAACTGTCCGTCAGCTTCCAAACGTTCACATCAGTCAAAGACATGTACACACAGAAACTGAGCAGAGTGATATCTGTACAACGAACAGTGCGACGCGAGATACTGAACCTGGACAGCCGAGTGACTGACGCGGCGATGTGCAAGCTAGAGCGAGGGTACGCGGCAGTGATGCAAGACTTGGCCGAATGCGCCATGAATCTAGAAAGATGGGTGGAACGCTGCCTTAGCCGGACGGTCTCCGTAGAGAAGATAAAGCAAGCATTTATTAGTGACAACGAACGGAATAGTCTGTCTTCGCCTAGTTTCCAAAACACAGGCTTGGAAATACAACTGGACGAGCTAGACAAGTCCTTCCAGAAATTGCTGGAAGAAGTTGCTCGAGCGGCGAAAGGCGACGCCGCCAGGGACTCGCAAGCGACGACGGTTATGGAAGTACGGGCCGAGTATGAAGATAAATTGAACAGAATGAAGGCTAAAATGGTCAGTATATTACCCCTATTGTTTATAATATTACTTTACCAAGTATTGTGGTGGTTTTTCCTTCAGTCGGATCTTTGATGGCTTGTTAGTACAGTTTTTTTTCTTGAAAGATGCTTGATTTTGAGCGTTTGGTGCTACCCGACTGAGCCAAGCAAAGAAGGGGTTGTGTTTGACACTATTTTACTCAAAGATAATGTTTATTCATACTTTTATATTTAAAATAAAATTAATTCTAATGAGAAATTATCTTGTGATTTTTTATTTCATGTTATTTTCGACTATACGTAATTTATTTTTCGAATAAAATGATTGTTTATCTATGAATGCTATTTGTTTTATTTCTTAGTTTCAGTGCTTTAGTGTTCATAGTTAGTTTGCTTGATGCCGAGATAAGGTAATTTTCATTATTTTACGCATGAGCATGCCTCGCATGCTTGGGAGTTCAAACCAAAATCATATGCATGGCTTTATGCACCCATACATCAAAACAGATATGACAAAACGATACTATACTTTCAGAAAGAGTTGTTCAACGAGCAAATGTCAGTATTCAAAGAGAAACAACGCGAAGAGATCGCGCTACTCGAGAGAGAGTTGCAGAAAACGCGCGATAAAATGGAAGAGTCCAAGAAAGAGTATGAGACGTACATTCGACAGCTGACGAAGGAGCTTTGGAGCGTCGGAGAGAAGTATTTGGTGAAGAATGATGAGGCAGAATGGCTGAGGAAGAAACAAAAGTCGGGGTCACTTATGTCGCTGCAACACGTGCACTCCGTAAGTTACTATTGCCTTATTCCCATTAGGCCATTTTGTCTGGGCACAGGCCTACCCAATCAAATCGTAATGATTTGATTGTGAGGATACGTGATCGTAATGATTCTATCTCTTGGGAAGGTGACCAGAGGGTCTCGGAAAACGAAAATCTAAGTTTCTGATTCGTTTTCAAGCACAACCAACTCTTATGTCATTTGCATAAGATAGCGCTTACACGAAAACTAACCAGAAACTTCGATTTTCGTTATTGCGAGTAGACCATCAGGTCGTTCCGCCAATGCTTTACGATTAACTACGTCTTTTTAATCTGTTCACTGTCCAGAGGCGCCGCTGCTCTAGGCGCTCTAACCTGCATTATTTTTTAACCTTAAGTGACTTGTATTTGTAAAATAAACAAATAATGCTTGACAATCCACTCAGCATCATCTAGTCCCAAGCTAGGCAGAGCTTGTGTTATGGGTACTATCTATGTTGGTGATAGTCACAGTTTTATTGCTTGTGTAAACACCTCAACGCCTGGGACTCCAATAATCCGGTGGTAATCTTAATTTAAATAGATTACAGTCATATTAGGAGGTTATATATAAATATGAATAAATATTTGTTCAGGGTGTTCTGGATGTTTTTCTATGTATAATAAAAAATATCTATCTATGTAGTGTATTGTATTATGTACTTATATCAGTTTTCTAATTATCTAGTACCCATAACACAAGCACTGCTTAGCATGGGGCTAGATAATGCTGTGTGAATTGTCCAGCATTATTTATTTATTTATTCTAAACCATTAGTTACCAGTTTGTCGCAGCGTTTTCTTATAATTTATCTTGTTGTTTTTAGTCCGGCCTCATCCAGCCCAAGGAGGTACCTTCACGCCCGTCCGACGCGTCTTCTCTCCGTTCCCTGCAGATGTCTCATAATGTCTTCAATACCAACAAACGGGGTAAGACTGCGCTTTTTTATCAGACTTCAAAGAAAAGGTGGTTCTATGGTCAGCTGTATGTACAGTCAGCTGCACAGACTTCCAAGGTTTAACTTTTATTTTACTCGGAACTCTTTAAATAAAAGGACATGCACACGTTTTTCGTACAAAGTAGTCATCGTACTTTGTCAGAATGCGGTACATAAATTATCAGTATTATCACATATACTATACACTTACTATTTAGTCAAATTGAAAACTTGGGAGTGTATACATATTTTTGCAGCCGACTTTACGTTTTTTATGTATGTAGTGTCGATTTCTCGGTTATTTATGGACCGATTTTGATTTTTTTTCTCGCTGTGTATAGAGAATGATCCAGAGGTTGTCCGATAAAAATTGTATTCCCGAGGGATTCGTATTTGTGTCGCAAAACATAAAAACTGTGTAAAATTAAGGGATTCGAAGTGATTTTTAATTTTTTTCAATACAATCAATTATTCGGATCTACACTTAAAGCGTGGCCGTGGCGGCGGTGGCCGCCCCCTGTAACAATGGGGGCTATCGCGTGTGAATTTGCCACTAGAGGCGCTTGTCTCGCGTGAGGTCCATTATCATTCACTTTTCACTGGTTTTGGCGGGCTTCCACCCAGTTGCACAAAACTCTCCATTAACACGTCATTAGTTAAATGCGGCATTAGTTCTAATGAAATCTTTATTTTAATGATGTTGCACAAAGGCTTTCTCAGTAACATTAGTGGTCCATTAACTAAAGACGACTTTAAACTAAGCTTCCATTATGAAAAAACTAAAATAGTGATAATTGCGTTTCGTTATTAGATCTTTACGGTAAGCCCAGATTCTCGGTCTACGATCTTTACCAATTTTGCTTAACAAAACCTCAAACAAAACAGAACAAAACGCACGCTAGTACGAGTTGTCATTGTCATGTCAACAGTCGCCCGTGTCAAATGTTACTTTATGTTTACTAACGGATGCCTTGTTTTGTGGCGAATTGCACGTGTTATTTTCTTTTATAAAATTTTTGTTACATAACAAATAATGTCGGCAAAACAAATTATAAATCGAGAACGTGGAACAAATTATACTCCAGAAGAAAAAACAATGTTGACTAACCTTACACAGTGAGTAAATGCATACATGGTGGTAGTAAATAAATAGTTGGATATTTTTTGTATTTTTGTCATATTACAATGTTTTTATTGTTGCTCACGTCTTTGATCGTTGTGTTGTTATGGAATGTGTATGTATAGTTAATGTAATATCTGATCTGTGTGTATGTGAAAGTATAGATTTGTAAATATTTCAGCTCAAGACCTACAAGATACCAACAGTATTTTGGAAACTGCACCTTCAAGAGTTACTCCTCGCAGGAAACTTGCGAAGAATAATAGGTGCATAGTGTCCACTTCGGCATACAAATAATTTACTGGCCTTCTTATCTTTAACTTCATACTTATTAATGTATTTATTAAATTTTCGGTGGTTCAGAAGAAAATCGAAAAACCAAGTTCAGCAGAAGCCTTGAAAATCATTTCTTTTAAGAAAAAAATGTGAAAATGATGATAAGTTATACAAATAAATATTGTGGCGTTAAAAATTTATTCTGATTTTTTCTTAGCCCTTAACGCATTCACTGCCCAGCCTTGGCGGTGCGACTCAGAGGGGAGCGCCGCCGCTACACAGATGAGGAGACTAACAAGTGCGTCTTGGGCCAAGAATGTGTTAGTTTAGTTTAGTAGGTATATCGCATTCACTGCACCACCTCTGCTTCCTGCACCGATATAGTTCAGATAGTGCACCCCCTCAACTAATTATCTTAAGATGTGTACAGTCCAAAGCTCCTGCAATACGTAGGAATCCTTTAATTTCATAAAAACCTTCTGCAACTCTACGAAGCTCTTTCCTGTCTGGCATTTGATATAAATAATGATGCGACAAACTGTTGATTTGTGTATATTGATTAGATCACCTAGCACTTGCTAGAAAGATCCTGTAGCAAAAGAACCTCAAACAAATCAAAAGCTGTGTCAGGTCATCAGTAGCTTTATTTCTTCGGGTCACTGGTTCTAAATTAAGAATGTTTGTAATTTGAAGAACTGCATCCTTAGAAGTTCTGTACCATACACGAAATTCCTCTCCATCGTGTTTTGAAAATAAATTGACACGATCTGGAATGTGGAGTCGTGTAAATTCTTATGTGTCAGACAATGATGAAAGACTTGATAAAGACGTATTTGGTCACAGAAATGCACTGAAACTCTGATGAAAATAATTAATTAGTGCTGTAATGGATGATTTTCGTCCCATTAAAGTTTTAAAGATGAACTGTCAAAAGTGATGGCTCATTAGGTGGTAATGGACGCTAATGTCGTTACGTGCAACGCAAAATCTATGTAAATGGCTGGTTTGACGTTTCATTACAACTAATAACATAATGGAACATTAAAATTTGGTAAAATTTTCGTTAGTGCAACCGTTTAAGGATAGATTAGTGTTTAAAGTCCCCATTAAAATTTAAAGATCGTTTCTGCAACTGGGTGTTCGTGACTTAAATTATAATTTCTTTAATTTAACTGTTGAATCTGATCTCCTTCGTGAAATTATCGCAAATATGGATTATTTGGCGATGAATGTGAACGCTTTGAAAGCGGAATTAAGAAAGAGGCGCAAAAATAAGCGGCCTTAAAGAGCAGCTTTTTTAATTTTTAATTTTGAACTCTGAAAACGCTGTCGGCCATGTTGTGACGTCATAAGACTAAGCTAATGATGAGATCTTATACGAGTAAAATTCCCTTAGTTTTCGAGACGTAGGTATGACATCACAGCATAGATAAATATAGCTGATAGCGTTTTCGCCTATTTACGAAAAGTAGACGTTTAGAATAAAGTTTTGAGGTTAATAGGTCCTAATAAATATGGTATTTTTTTCTCTCTAATTGGACAACAATTAATAATTTAAGACCCACTTTACATAAGAGTCAACTAGTCTATTATCGAACCTCGAACTCAGCCCGTGAAGTGTCGTAAGAGCCGACTAAAGGAACCTACCAGAGGAAGAGCTTCCTCCTGTGTATTTTTAACACGTCCACTGGGATCACCAATCCGCCAGCTAAGCGTGTTGATTATGGCAAATCCCATGGTTTGTGTGAGGAGGACACCACCAACTTGAAGTTTGAAAACCGTAAGCCCCTGTACGTGCGATTCCTAAGGAATTGTCAGTGGTTCGGTCGGTTCGGTTTCGGCCAGCAGAGCTATTCAGATTCTGCTGCAGAGCTTCGATCAAATATTTGATCGAAGCTGCAGAGTCATTAACACGGAATGTGACACAGATTTGCGCTTCGATCAAATATTTGATATTTTTGCGGTTTTATATATTTTCTGCGTTCTGTAGGCCAAGCACGGGGGTTGTTCTCTTGGGTAGAATAGACAATAATGACATCGAGTTTCGGCCAGCAGAGCTATTCAGATTCTGCTGCAGAGTCATTAACACGGAATGTGTCACAGATTCGCGCGAAATTCAAATATTTTTGCGGTTTTAAAATATTTTCTGCGTTCTGTAGGCCAAGCACGGGGGTGGTTCTCTTCGGTCCGTATCAAAAGGACAATCTAGCATAACGCCAATATAGGATGAACGACATAAAAGTACAATGACCTACTAGTAAAACGTCTACAATTAAAAACGCCTTACAAATAGAACGTCCGAAACGACAAATCATCATGAAGGTAAATGGACAGGTACACTGGTACAGAAAAAGAATCCTAAAAATAAAACCACATTTTGAACAAAAAATATTTTATGCCATTATTATCATTTTAATCTACGGTTGACAAAGTAGTACAGATAACAAACTAAATTTTGGGAGATTTCAGTAAAAATTACTTAACAAAAAAAAAAACCTTTTATCTCACAAGGAAAAAAACAAAATAATCAAATAGTAACAACTAAAATCCTTTGCTTTGTAAATTTGTCTGTGGTATTTAAGATATCTAATCGTCATCTCCGAAGATAATGCGTTTAATGTGAGATACACGTTTTAAAAAAATAAACGGAGAGATTTCGTTTGCATCCAATTTTGTTATTTCCCTTTTGTATTTTTGATCAAAAATACGGTCATTCTTCCTCCTTTTTTGGCCTTCAAATAATGCTCGTCTTAATTTTAGTTCTTGCCATTTGGCTTCTTTACGCAACGCGTGTAAATATAAAGGTAAAGACTTTTTTCGTCCTACTCTAGCATTGTAACGGCGGTTCCAGCCCTCTAACGCGTTATTTGTTCTGTGCCTTTGACTGTAACAGCAGATTTTCTCAGGTTTCATTTTTACAATCCACTGTTGGTTAAAATAAGTAATGAATTGAGAAATGTGATCAGAACCTATTTGTTGTGCTTCCTCAATAATTTCAGCCCAAACTTCAGAAATATACGTCGCAGGTAGTAGAGGAAGATTTGCAGATAATCTAGTTATTTCTCTTCCCTCTTTGGTATTAGTCACATTTAATTTGACTGACTTTCGCCATACCGCCATATTAAAGTGGTAATAGCACCCCGTCAGTTCAGGTTCAGGGAACACCATTTGAAAAGCATTAATTTGTGCTAGCTCGTAGTCGCATTTAAAACGTTTTATTTCAATTCCGAAACGATCTTTTATGCTAGCGAACATTTTTTCATAAGTGGTTTGTTTTTTATTTGGTAGCAGTACATATATAACGGGTACAATATTGGTGGTATCTGTGCAACTGTCATTAACAACGTGTATTGAATACAGCTGGTAGAAAGGATTTGGTACTTTAAAAGTACCATCTCCGAAATACAGTGCATTGCCATTATTTTGATTTGCCAACGTTTGTTGGGCTTGTTTAGTAGAAAATACAAACATTTTTTCGTTTTCTATTCCATCTACATAAAAAAGAAAGTCTCTGCCCAATAATTCTGGTATCTCAACTTCGCTTACATTAGAAAAATTGGTTTTTTGAACTTTTAAGAAGTTCCGTCTTGCTCGATATAATGTATCTTTTTTAGATTCACAATTTGGAATGTTGTCGAGATTAGACTCTCTAAAGTTGTCCTCTAATATTTTAGTGACAGAAGTAAATTTTCGACAAGACTCCTTCTTGCATTTGTCCATTACACAGTCGATTTTATTCTTTTCTTTGTGACCTTTGCATGAATGCACATTTTCTCGGATAACTTCTGTTTTTTTCACATTTAATGTCAACGAAGCACTGCATTCGTCCCTCTTAGAACATCTCCATAAACTTGTTCCACTTTTATTTGTTAAACAATAATTAAATCTTCTTCCATCTCGCAACAAAACATTTCTGCCTTTTTGGCTTGATATAAAAATTAACTGATTATGAATTTCCTCCATTTTATAAAGTTCGACAACTTCCTACACGGCCTGTCTGTCATTACAAGATTTTTAATTGATATGAAAATGATTGTCATAAATGGTTTTCAAAAATGGTCTGTACCAAAGAAGGGTTTATTTTGAGTACCTATTTACGGAGGGGAGGGTGATTTACTTCGTCCGTGCTACTTACTTAAAATCGTATCAAACTTTGAATTATGTTACGATTGCACTTGAATGTACGTTAGGTCATAGACATACAGCAAAGTTGTCATTATTCTATTATGGCGTTATAATTTGTAGACATGAGAACCATTATGAAAAATAATTTTTAGACGTTTTACTAGTAGGTCATTTTACTTTTATGCCGTTCACCCCAAAAGGGCGTTATGCTAGATTGTCCTTCTGATACGGACCGGTTCTCTTGGGTAGAATAGACAATAATGACATCGCATAGTCATACGTTATTGAAGATAAAGGATGAATTTCAAGTAGTTTACGCAAGTGTTCGAGTATGCTTAAGCGACATAAACCCGAAAGCAGTTAGCGTACCAAAAATTTTTTTTGTTACTCATTTAATAGAACCAAACTCAGGGTTCAGGTAACAGTATCAAGGTGCAGAAGTTGGCAAACGTTTATATAAACTTAAATTTATAAGAAATCAAATAATATCTCGAAAATTCGGGTTCAAGTCCCGTCGAAGTCGAAAAGTTTTAGGGATATTAGAATTTGATTTGTTAGAAACAACTCCGAGTGTGAGAGCTGACGCACTGTGTTTAGTTATCACCAGAAGTCTTCCTTCGTAGTATCGATGATGATTTAGGCTAGAACATAGTGGGCGCGACCCAAACACAGTGCGAGGCACGGACGAGGCATGGATTCAAAGCTTCACAACATAATTTAACTAAAACTTAAATTTCATTTATGTATGATATTGTTACAGAGGGCCGACAAATGCACATGTCCGACGAAGAAGGCGAGGTGTTCGACAATCGCTGGCTGAAAGAACTCTCGACGCCGAAACGCGAGCTGCCGCCCGGCCAGCGGCTTTCTGAGCTCAAGTGGAGAAACTCCCTCTGCCCCCCACATCTGAAGAGTTCTTACCCCGCTGAAACGCAGTTTGCAGGGACTTTAGACGAAGAGGATCTTAAGGTAAGAGTCATTGATAGTTAAAATGCTATGATTTATTATTATGCTTCTTGTATAAATAACACATTGTTATTATGTATATTATATACTTATTATCTTACTAGCATGTTGGCAATACACCCAGCCTAGCTTCCTTTAAAATAAACTTAAGTTGCGGCTCATCTAGAAGGCGTTCTATAAGGTCGAGGATTTTCTGGACCATACTACAGTTTGATTACTTAGAATTTAAATTATTAATTCTAATAAGTTGAATTAAAATATTATTATAAATTAATTCTTTACATGACATAATGTATTGTGACAACTATTAATATTTTTATTCATATGTAAATTTGTTAAGTATTTAATTTAATTAACTTTTTCATTGTATGACTTGTGAAATATGTGCTTTTACCAATAAAATGTCTATCTGTCTATCTAACTACAGGTATCTAGTAGGTACAATAATAATTAATAATATATCAGTTATCTGGTACCCATAACACACACTCTGCTTAGCTATGAGATGATGCTGTGAACTTTTCAGCATGATTTATTAATTCGCTTCTAAAAAACATTACATTTTCACTGTAAAAATAAATTTATTAATTTTATAAATATTTAAAGATAAAAATATCTCCTTAATATCTTCGGTAATTATCAGTTTGCGTTATCCTCGCTAAGCTCGGCCTGAAAACCAAAATAGAGGAAGGTGACTTCTCTATAAGAGTTTGCCTACCCCAACTATTCTATGTATAATAAAAAATATCTATCTATGTAGTGTATTGTATTATGTCTATCAGTTATCTACTACCCATAACACAAGCTCTGCTTAGCTTGGGGCTAGATAATGCTGTGTGAATGGTTGAACATTATTTATTTATTTATTTAACTAGGAACTTACGTATTTATGGTTGGTTGTAGGCCGGAGTACCCGCCAAGCCGCAGCGCAAAGAGGTCGGAATCACTGCCTATAAGAAACCCGGACCGCCTACCCCCAGCAAGCAAGCGGGACGACTTTCTGCCACGGTAATTACTAGTATTTGCCCCCGGTTTCACGCGTTGTCTCTATGGAATGTTTTAAGGTTAAATTAATGGGATATAAAGTCTATGTTTGATGTCTGAACTTCCTGTACCTACTTTAGAGTAATCTTTCCTGCATAAAGCTGTTTTTATTTATTTTTTTAGTGATTTTAAGTTCTTTTTTCAAAAATTTTATGGGTAACACCAAACTTGGTGCGCCTTTCTTTTCATTCTACACACTTCATTATCAGTGCAGATCGCAGTTATTATTAAAACTATAACGTTAAAACATTCACTGCCCAGCCTTGGCAGCCTTACAGCGGCAGTGCGGAGGCCGTTGCAAGGACTTGCAGATGGACACGTGCGTCGTGTGCCATGAAAGTGTTAGTGTTATCTCAACCCTTTGGGTATCTACTCTACATGTCGTCATTTTCAAAAAACGACTTTCCAGTAGAAGCATTCAAAGTATTTTTTTCATTATGAAATATGAAATAATGATTAATTGACCATAGGAACTTGATTTGCATGTAACCTTTTTGGATCTGTTTTGACAGGAAAGCTTATAATTCATTGAATTTTCTGGAAAAATGTGAAGTTTGTTCCTAGTAGCCTTATTTTTGGATATAAATTTGAGTTACACCATTTTTTTAAGCATAAGGCATAGATTTCTGAAAATATTGCAGTTACTACATGATTTCAAAGGAAATAAAAAAAATCACAGCCAAAATGTGTGGCGTAACTGGCATTTCTTTAAAGCTAGATTTTTTTTAAATATGCCATTCGCAAGAGCAGAAAAAACTAAGAATAACTGTACACTCAACTTTTTTTACGTGAATTGTCGGTTACGCCAATTAAACCTGTAACCGACGATATTATCTATATCTATACTAATATTATAAAGAGGAAAGATTTGATTGTTTCTTTGTATTGAATAGGCTCCGAAACTACTGGACCAATTTGAAAAATTCTTTTACCATTAGAAGCCCACATTATTCCTGATGAACATAGGCTACTTTTTACCGCGGGAAAATGCTTCATTCCTACGCGAAAACGGGTAATAGGACAACGGGTAGTAGGAATGCAGCTAGTTATGACAATAAATGTAATGTCCAGGACTCTGACCTCCGCGAGTCTCTGCGCGGCGAGCCGCACGCCGAGCCGGCGGACCACTCCCGCAAGACCAGCACGCCAGCCCGCATCCGGAACTTCCTGCGCTTCCACAAGAGCGACACCAACGAGGTGAGATACACACTACACTACACATACATCCAGGACTCGGACCTCCGCGAGTCTCTGCGCGGCGAGCCGCACGCCGAGCCGGCGGACCACTACCGCAAGACCAGCACGCCAGCCCGCATCCGGAACTTCCTGCGCTTCCACAAGAGCGACACCAACGAGGTGAGACACACTACACTACACATACATCCAGGACTCGGACCTCCGCGAGTCTCTGCGCGGCGAGCCGCACGCCGAGCCGGCGGACCACTGCCGCAAGACCAGCACGCCAGCCCGCATCCGGAACTTCCTGCGCTTCCACAAGAGCGACACCAACGAGGTGAGACACACTACACTACACATACATCCAGGACTCGGACCTCCGCGAGTCTCTGCGCGGCGAGCCGCACGCCGAGCCGGCGGACCACTCCCGCAAGACCAGCACGCCAGCCCGCATCCGGAACTTCCTGCGCTTCCACAAGAGCGACACCAACGAGGTGAGACACACTACACTACACATACATCCAGGACTCGGACCTCCGCGAGTCTCTGCGCGGCGAGCCGCACGCCGAGCCGGCGGACCACTCCCGCAAGACCAGCACGCCAGCCCGCATCCGGAACTTCCTGCGCTTCCACAAGAGCGACACCAACGAGGTGAGACACACTACACTACACATACATCCAGGACTCGGACCTCCGCGAGTCTCTGCGCGGCGAGCCGCACGCCGAGCCGGCGGACCACTCCCGCAAGACCAGCACGCCAGCCCGCATCCGGAACTTCCTGCGCTTCCACAAGACCGACACCAACGAGGTGAGACACACTACACTACACATACATCCAGGACTCGGACCTCCGCGAGTCTCTGCGCGGCGAGCCGCACGCCGAGCCGGCGGACCATTCCCGCAAGACCAGCACGCCAGCCCGCATCCGGAACTTCCTGCGCTTCCACAAGAGCGACACCAACGAGGTGAGACACTACACTACACATACATTCAGGGGCTAAATTCAGCTAACAAATCTGTTTACTATGGTATCATACAATAATGGTATCGTTGCAGAATCGTCCATAGATGAAACGTTAAATAGTATTTCATTTATTTCAGATACTTAAATAATTTTTAAATGGGCAAATACTCTTTATTCCCAAAGAAAATTATACTAGTATTTACAATTGAGCTAACTGCAGACTGTTGCAAACAGTCTACAGGTAGCTCAACTGATCCATATCAATACCAGTCGGAAGCGTCCCCAAGACGCTGGCTGCGTTGCCACGCTGTATGGCAATGCTAATGCGCTGTGCCCAGATACTCACCAGTACAATACAGAGAAAATGCTTAGAAAAAAAGGCAGTATAAAGGGCGCTGAGCCTTATCGCTGAGAGCGATCTCTTCCAGGCAATCTTGGGAAATTAAAGAACAAAAAAGACGGTGGCACTGAATAAATATATAGATACCTACTTAAAGAAAAAGAAACAAATACTTGCACAACATATCTACCATAATAGCAAATGTGCGCTTAAACCATCTGTAGACACTCGCCGTCGCTGGAAGCTGCTCTGCCCCCGCTGAGTGCCAGCAGCCTACGCCATGCATCAAAAGGAAAGGGAAAAAGAAGTATCTCTGTGAACCACCACATAGTGCTGCTCCTGGGAACGGGCCCTGTGATTCGGAGGGATTCACCGTGGTAGCTCGCAAGAGCCGTAAACCCACTAGCCGGAACCAGTGCGGTACTGGGCCGAAAGACCTGAACTCTGGTTTCCGAGCGGAAGTCACGACTACCCAGCTCTACGTCTCACGCGTCTACTGTGTGCAGACCAAGGCTGTGGAAGACTACTTAAAAATGAAGACCGGATTCTCTATGCGCGTCGGGAAGGCCTCTCGTCATAATGTGAGCTTCAATTCATTTATGGTGAGGGTTCCAACTGAATATCTTATGACATACATGCGAAGAGTTTTGGCCGAGGCCGCCTGCAAGACACCGCCGTGCATCGTCGATAGCTGACACCGTGATAGCGTCGATAGGTAATGCCCATAATCCTCACGCTGGGCATGCGGATTGGAAATTTGGGATAGCAGCTCGGTGGTAGGATTGTTCTGTAGGTCGCTGCTGCCTGCCCCCGGTGGATATCCCTAAGTCGCTTCTTATGACACCCGCGGGAAGAATTAGAGTGGTGGAAATTCCTAAGCCGGCACCACACAGCTATGTATACAGGGTGGTTTTTTGAGAAGGGCGGTGATGGCCAAGTGCGAAACCACGGAAGTTAAAGAAAATTCGTGAAAGGAGTCATGCCCTCGATTTATAAAAAAAACAATAACTGCATATATACACTTGCGAGCTTTAAAATGGAATCGCTGTCATCGCGAGTTAATCAAAACAATTTTTTTACAATTTATGTACAATGAACTATAGATTGTGGTAATTGTGTGGTAATTTTGTTACCTTTGAAGTGATATCAAGAAGATTTAAAATTAATTAAATTGGCTACCTAAATTTTGGGAATTATTGCAATAGGTCGAAGTTGCATCTATCGGCTTCTATGGGCGCCGGAGCTGGATTTCTCCCTCGTATCCGCTGTTTTAGCTCGTCCCACATATGCCAGATTGGGTTCAAGTCAGGAATAAGGGCTGGCCAGTCTAGTGTTGGAATGCCGACATGGAAGACGTCTGTCGGTACTGTCTAGTCACTGCTGCGGTGTGGCAGCGGACATTATCGTGCATTAAATCAAAATTTATCGTCGCCAATAAATCCTGCGTAAGGGAAAACATAACTTAACTCATAGTTCACTGCAAAGAAATTGTAAAAATTAGTCTTGAACAACCCTTGAAGCGATTCCAGTTTAAAGCTCGCAGTGTATAATTTTTTTTTAAATCTTCTACTTTTAATGGAAATCGACCCGAATGGTTTATCGAAAATAGACACCCAGTATTATTGAACCAATGGTGGATCTAATTGGACCTAATTTGAGCGTTCCATTTTCGAGTTTTACTAAGATCGATGACCTACGTACCTAATTTACTTTGATATTTTATGTATGTAATTTTTTAAGGTATTTATTTAGCCTTAAAATTAGTTTTTACAATCTCTACTTTTTCACTTGTGTACGTTGCCTGAAATATTTGATTATTATAATTATTTAGATAAATTTTACAGTGGCACACTTCAAGCGAGTGACCCGCAGGCCGTCTGTTATCTGATGCCGTCAATTAAAAATGCATCTTAATATTAAGAGTTAAAGCCTATACCTGAAAACACGTTTTTTGGCTGTGCGGTAGTGATCTAGTACTGTACGATCGCAAAGTAAATAAGTAAACAAGCCGTGTCTGATCAAATTTACTCATTCGCATCTGCTCCACTTTTCCGCATAAACACTTTACACTATACACTAGCCAGACTCGATC
The DNA here is from genome assembly GCA_963564075.1 of Eupithecia subfuscata. Lineage (NCBI taxonomy): Eukaryota > Metazoa > Arthropoda > Insecta > Lepidoptera > Geometridae > Eupithecia > Eupithecia subfuscata. Next base: position 11,516,355 of record OY751114.1, read on the forward strand.
TGGAATGTTTGTAAACAAACCACGACACAAAAAACTGAAACTCTTGCTTCGCGTTAAGTTTCTTATATAAATTGTAAGCAATATTTATTGAAGGAAGTATCATAATTCTTTATTGCACAAAATTGGTACAAGTAGAACATTTACCAGGAAAAATAATGGCAAAAGCGAGCTTAACCCTATAAAGAGTTCTCTTCCAGCAAACCTTATTGGGAGAGAGAGACAAATTTGTAATAGTGGGTACATGTGCTTAACCAAAGGATACAAGATTTAATTTTAACCTACTTATTAAATAGACTACTACATAATATCTCATCCATTGTATCTCAAATCGGACAAGTAATGTAAATTGCGTATAAAAAGACGCAGCAATAGAGTGAATTTTCGGTTAAGTATGGGCGGTTTGTTAACACACACACACACACGTTTTTGACGTGACAACGTCTTATAATTCGATAGAGCCGGCTGCACGCACGAAAAAACATGACGTCATGCGGCGTTACCTCGTCATGCGGCGTTACCTCGCTCTGAGGCGTTCCATGTAAGGCTTGAAGTGCAAGGGAGAGCGCTCGACATCCGTCTCTCCTACTTGAGTGAGCGATGCGTCTGCGTTGTCACGTTCAACTATCGTCAGTAAACCGACTTTACAGACATCCAATTTTTTGACGTGACAACGTCTTATAATTCGACGTTACCTCATGCGGCGTCACCTCGCTCTTTTCTTAAGACGTTGTCACGTTCAACTATCGTCAGTAAACCGACTTTACAGACAACCAATTTTTTTTTAAAGGATTTATCTAGTTGAGAAAATAGACACACGTCGCACACGTAGCAGTAAGTAGAGTAGTCATGATTAATTGTAGTTGAAGGAATTAATTCAGAAAAAGCGCATTCACGACAACAGAGTTTAAATGACGTTGGTTGGATAGCTCGGACGACGACGCCTCGCTACGGCTTAACGTACCGTACGTTGAAAGCTTTTTCCGACAGGCGTAAGCCGATGCGTCGTTAAAATGTGGTGACACCCCTAGGGACACATTTTAAAAGTGCTGCATTAAATTTTAATGGACTCGCGTCCTTGGTGTATTTCAACTTGATAATGGATCTGCGTCTGGATTGACCCAATAGGTTACTTGACTCGGTGAGTAGTAAGATATCAAGTCGATATCTTACTACAAGTCAGGAGGAACAGCAAACACGTGTAAACTTTCTCTTCTTTTATTTTACGCAAATACAATAATTTATCAGTACTGACTAACTAAGCTTTTATTTTAACACATCAGATAATTATGACTACTTGTTAAAGTCTTGAAATAGAATGAATACTGGTTCAGTTTTCATATTTTCAGTGACGGAACCGTAGTCCCACTGCGATGCCCTATGTAGTAGTCTATATTTTTACAATATAGTCCGGTCAATTTAGACATCCAAGGTTACAAAAATTCTCACCTAGCTGAAAATTGGTAGGATTGATCAAAACACCATTATAAATGAAATGTGAAAAGTGCTCATCGATCCGACACCTGGAAAAAGTTACTCTGGGTCAAAGATCACAAAAATTGGTTTTTCGCGTTTTCAGCAAAACGGTAACGGAAATGAGGTATAAATAAATACAAAATATAATACAAAAACATCCACGAGCAGTGTAGGAGGGGTAGAATCTTACGCCGTGATCATCGTAAGCTTATCTTCCCTCCATTCTGAAGAAGTAACTTTGAGCATCTAATAATTGAAATTGAACCAAATGGAGAAATAGGTCTTAAACGCAATATGTACTTTACCTATAATTTATGTTATATGTACGACCTTGAGAAATAAACGATAGAAATAACGATTTATTATTATTATAATAATGTTTTTTTTTCTTTTCAGGGAACTCCACGCACCCGAAGATTGAGCAATATTTTCAGAAAAAATCGATAGTTTCTTTAATTGTGATGTGACTTTCGTTTATTTGAATTTGTTACGTGTTCTATTGTAATAAAATGCAATTACATTATTTATTTTACAAAAAACTATTTTTTTGTACCTGTCGTGTTAAACTACCATTAAAAAATCTGCAAAATCAAAAAGGGTAAAAATTGTTCAGACACTAGAAATAAAAATACTAAATAGTTATGAATTATTTATTTCGTAGAAAGTACACCACAAAAATCACTATAGCACCAAACATTACATACAAAATGTACAAAATTGTGCATGTGTATCATCCATCATTCATCCCTCGCATTACATCGTCAAAATAACTAAAACACACCTAATAATTATTAAAATTGGTAGATTCAAACATGGTTTCAGAGCGTCTTGGGTTTAGGATGATTTTACATTGTTGATGAGTATTACTTAATTATTATTAATTTAATAGTAGGTATTAGATGTTTGCTCAAAAAACATAGTGTACGGCCATCAGCCGATTTCTGCCTACCCTCAGTTGGAAAATCGGCGAATGAACGAGATCTGACGTGCTATCTCCTGCCGCCAACGAACGAGTGAAGAAAGGAACCCTCGTTCTGCCTGTTCAATTTCATCCGCCGTACAAGTTGAATATATTCACGTTAAAATTTGGAAAGCACTTCTTATGCTACGGCCACATTACAAGGCGATGATTAGTCTTCGCGTTAACGTTATAAAACTTCATGTTCGTTCTACGACGAAATGTTTGGCCACATTGGGAAAAACTTCTTGAAAAAGGGCATTTGTTGTCGCGATGATGACTCGCGATAAGACAAACTTCTTGGCCATACTTGTCGAGACAGCGCAAATCTTTGCGTTATCGCGATAGTCTGGCCGTAGCATTACTTGTATTGCAGTGCAATTACTGACTAAAACGTTATCATCGATGTCTAGTGCTGTGTTCTGGACGCTGAGATCCTTGTATGGGGTGGATAATCGGGTCAATGCCAAGCTATTTTATCTACCCCGTGTATAGCGAGCAAAACCTAGTTACTTCCTAAAGCCTTGGCCTCTTGATTATTATGCTGTACGCTGCGTTATGCGCTATGCGGTGCCGGACACATAGGTATGTAATTGCATGAAAAACGTCTAGAGTGGTCTTTTGTTCCGTCGAAGTTTGCGTCGTGCTACGGCGACACTATCGCGATAACGCAAAGATTTGCGCTGTCGCGACAAATCTGGCCAAGAAGTTCGTCTTATCGCGAATCATCATCGCAACAACAAGTTCCTTTGCGTCGCGACGACGTTGCGAAGATGCAATGTGGCCAAACACTTCGTCGTAGAACGAACACGAAGTTTTATCACGACAACGCGAAGACGAATCTTCGCCTTGTAATGTGGCCGTAGCATCAGCACTAAGAGGCAATACGCAGTACGCAGCGTACTGTCACAACAAATAAATAATACTATTTATTTATAGTATACTAAGTATTTATTTATTGTGGTACTGTGCAGTGATCAACACACCAAAGCTTTAGGTATCTTCGTTAGGTACCTACCTACAGCATTATACTTATTTCACTCCAAAATCTTCTGTCCTTTGATTTATTTTCCTACCAGCCCCGACTCTACATTTTGGTCCATACGTGCCGGATTTCCAAATAGATTTATAATTACCACGTTAGTAGTAGGTAGTCCTTTAATACTAATAATATCAATTCGAGACATGCCATGAAGGCTAGCTCACGGTATACAGAAAACACAAACACTATGTATTCATAACAAAACAAAACAAGACAACAAATTGTTCTCTATAAACCACAAGAACTTAACCTAAAATCTTGGTTGTTCAGAGAGAAAAACTCACGTAGAGTACGTTAAACGAATGTAGTCTTGGAAATTTCTGGAACTATAACATTTCACTATGCGTAAAGCCTTGATCACGCAGTACGCTACGTATGCGCTTTGCGGTGCGGACACAATCGTATGAAAAACGTCTAGGTCTTTTGTTTAGTCTAAAAAGAAATCTGCGTCAGCGGTAAGGGTGAGAATATATAGCAGGTATTCCGATTCGAGACGAAATCATAATAGCGTTTTATAGATCCGTTGGAATCGAATTCGAATTCGACGTTTTCGATTCGGAAACGAATCGAATGAATTAAGACACCCCTGCTGGTAGTCAGTAGGTACCGACCGAAAGGTCCTAACCTGTTTCTTTATGCGGGAGCGCATATGATAACATTGGTATATTTTACCTGTACGGATCGGTACCTACCCGTAAAGGTTTGTCTGCACAGGGAACCCGCCTCTTTAAGTCCTCACCCTAAGGCGTAAACTCCTACGCAGTACACGGCGTACTGCGTACCTATTAATCAAGAGACCAAAGCCTAATGCGGGTTGCAGACCGAAAGCTAAGCTAACTTAGTTTTGACTTAGCTAGCATAGCTGACGCAGTTTTTCATACATGTGTGCAGACTGCAAACTACACAAACTAAGCTATGTAGTATGGATAACTGCGTAACCTATGTGAGCTAAGCTAAACTAAGTTAGCTCAGCTTTCGGTCTGCATTCCGCATAAGGGACGTTTATGAAACGCATTCTACAATACTATCACTTGCAGTTATAAAAACTAAGTTCCATTTAAGCTACAAAACAAATCAAAATAACCATAAAAATAAATATTGCTGTTTTCTTGTTATTGCTACACAATAAAATTAACTTAATTGATATCAAAATAAATAATCTCATTTGTATTATAAACAATTGCATAATTAAGTAGATCATAACAAAATAATTAACTACTTACATAAAATACGTCTTATCAAAATAAAAAACAAACCAACCTACAAAAATATAAAATGAAGATACAAAAAAATAGGTGTTTGTTTACAACCTAAGTCAAATTGTGATGCTAACAACTCAATGTATTAATTATTTTACATTAATATTAAATATCTACTTTAAATAGTCATGTTAGGCTTGTTAGCAGGTAATGGTTATCACTTAATATAATCATCATTAGTTAAGGTCTTGATTATTGCACTCTGAGTATAAATATATAATATCCATGCTAAATTAAGCACTTCACCATAGCAACCTCTTAAGGATCCGGCGACGGTTGAATTTCCCATACAAACGTAGTACCAAAATGATTTGTAATTAAAATAGCAGACCATGGTGAAAATATGCTCAAATTACAAATCATTTTGGTATTACGTTTGTATGGGAAATTCATCCGTCGCTTAGATTTTGGGTGGTGTTCTCTGAAGGATAATCGAACGATCGGTAGCTTTATTGGTTAACTTATACACGTGTCAAAAATGCCAATTAAAATTAGTTGCGTTCGATATTGAAACCGGTGATAGTCAAGTGGTAACGTTATATATATCTAAGCATAAGACAAAAAATGAGGGTAGATCGGAATGTCTGCCTATAAAAACTCAGTTGCAATGCCTTCAGCCACGGTAATGTTATCTATACAGTATTCTATCTTCATACAAACGGTCGGAACGTGAGTCATACCCACGCGCCTCGAGTTCGGTATACACTCTGTACACAATCTGTCGCAAATGCGCCGCAGTGACGAACAAACGGTGTGATGGTTTTGTAAGTAGTAAACGTGATATTTGTGAATATTTGATTGAAATAAGTACAAGTACATATTTAAGGCGCATACCCGACCCAAATCAACAACCCAAATTGCTCACCATCGTGGCCAAAAAGAGCAACTTCGCATCTCTGCCTACACTATAAAAAAAAAAAAAAAAACAACTAAAAAAACATTTATCATTCATTTATCATTTATCAATTAAATAAAATAGGTGGTGGCGCTATTTGGGTCGGAGTAGCGCCTTACCTAAGGCAAACAGCTATATACTTCGAAATATATTATTGAATTAGGCGAAATCTAATTATTAAATGATTAGGAGAGTAAGAAATGGAAGGCAGGTAACTAGTAGGTAAGATTTACATTATAATTTACTTATTACGTAAAAATATAATATTTTCAGTCACAAAATTAGAAAGAAACTAGAGTAGGTAGATTAAATTAAAATACTGCAGGCGGGTAGGTAGTTATATCGCGTGTTTACGTAATGCGCGGCTGTAGGTAATATGCATAGAATTTTTTGATTATTTAATTGATTATATAGGTTAATTAATTAACAAAAAAAATATCACCCACAAAATTTTCAATTATTAAAACAAAAAGTTAAATTGCACTCTGTTTCGGGTGATAAATGCTGCCTTATTGGCCCTTGTTCTGTGACACTTCACATTTTCAACTAAGCGCTTCTGTTTCTTCGTTGATTTTTCAATCAAAATAAAATAAGAAACAAAATAAATGATAAAAACTAAAATTTTACTTTACAAAAAACACCAAACAACAGCGATATAATAAAAAAACAATCCCACCAAAGCCTCATGACCATACAAAATATGAAGTGTGATGTCACGTCCGCTTTCGCTAATGGTGTTGCGTTTAGAAATTTTGAGGTTGAGATTTAAAATATTTATCTTTTTTCAATGATTAAATTTCACAATAAAAACATCAAAAAATACAAAAATAAATATACAAATACATTTTTTTAAATCAATAGAGAATACGTAAAAAAATAATTAGCTTTTTTGAAGTTACATGCATATACCCTATTCTTTCAACGACAGGGCCGATTCACTATACTGTATAGATACCACTACAGTGCTTCAGTCATTCCGTGATCACGGCGCATGAAACTGTGCCGAAATATTGGGAAGCTCAAACTCAAATCACGGTAAATATCCCGTTGTAATTAATTTTAAGATTTAATCCCGTTATCTTTTAGAGAAAGACCACCCAAACGTATGGTCTTGTGTGGCGTACCTAAGCTTTACAATCATAAGAATATTAACTGACTATTTTGGAGTGTAGGTACATCTAGTAACGATTACGAGGCGACTAATCAACTCGCTTGTCTATCTACTTTTTATGCTATCTAACGCCCCGAAATCGGCAAGCTCTGTACAAATCACTATCAATATCTAAGTACACTTATACTACTTACAACTAGTCAATAAGGTATGTACAATACTAGGACCTAACATGATTTAAATCGCCTAAGTCAATCGTAGAAAATGTTACTATCTAATTCTGCAGCTACTTTGACAGCTACGTCATTTCTATTGTATCTTATTCTTGTGATTAGAATGCACGCGTTAGGAATCTGTGGTGTTACATAGAAACTAGTCAGTTTGTACGAAGGAAGGGCTATACAATCTGCGAACAGCAAAGCAAGCACTATACAGACATAATATTGAGATAAAACAAAATTTAGTAACGATTCCGCGCAAAACCTTTTCTGATAAGATCCAACAACACACGAATTTCATTTTGTTGGATCGTTTCAGAAAAGGTTTTGCGCGGAATTGTTACTATATTTTGTTATAAACTAATATTATCCAACGGATTTCCGCAAAGTAACGCCTGAATCTATTATTTTACTATACAGACAGTCTACTATGTCTAGAGTAAAGTTAGAGACAGGAGTTTGGGTTATGAGTGCACCATTGCGGCCAGAGCGGCGCCGCCTTAACACCCTTGTCGATGAGTCTCCCTCGGTGCGTGTCCAGTCTTAGATAGACGTCTGCCGCCGCGCCTTCGGAGCGGTCCGACCAGAGGCGTTCCGCTAACGCAGCGGTCCGGGGCCACATTCTTGCGTCTAGACCACCAGGGGCAAGTTGCTCGCTCCACTGGCAAGCAGCGCCACCTTCAATACGCCACGGTTGTGGCTGTGGTACACCGGAGTCTTCCCCAAAACTATTCATAACACTGCTGCGACCAGAAGATTCTTCTATCCACGGCCGGTGCTCGTACATCTGCTGCCATGAGCGGTACGGCCCGCAATGCCCGTCGGATGAATCCCGCCAGGAACCGAACCCGCAGTCCATGTACCAGGCATCTACGTGCGAGATCACAGACCGGAAACCTGCATCAAGTACAGCGCGAGACTCAGGCCAGTTTGATGCGCCCCATACTTGCACCCCGATGCGACTGGAGTCCAACTTCTCAAGGAATGGCGATCGGGTAAGGTGCGACGACCAGAGCAATGTCAGTTCTGGTGCTCGACCGCCGTTCGCTTTTTCCAGGGCTCGCATAGCGCGTCGCGTGAACTCCAGCCAGAGAGTCATAGGATCTGTATCGTTGAAGTGCTGCTGCCAGCAACGCTCAGAAACTTCATCGCCCCCTAAGTGGAACAGGTCGTCAACCCCGGTCAATTTGATTATCTCAGCGTAGATCTTCTCTAGTAAGAAGTAGACGTGTGGGTTGCGGGGGTTGAGCTGGCCGCAGGGAGGCTCGCCACACCAGGCGCCCCAGGGCTCCGCCTCGATGCAGTAAGCCAGGTCCCCTAGCCCGGCGGCGGGCCCCCAGCTCCACGCGCGGCCCACGTGCGAGGGCGCGTCCACTTCGATCAGGACTCTGATGCCGCGGAGTCTTGCGCGCTTCACGATTGCTCTGACGTCGTCTGTCGTGTAGACGGCCCCTGGTCCGTAAGCGCCGTGCTGTGCCAATTGCGGCGCGCTCTCTAGCTTCAGCGGGAACGACTGAGAGTCGCTCACGTGCCACTGGAACGTGTTCAGCTTACACGAAGCCATAGCGTCTATCGTCCGCTCGATATCGCTGACAGGAAAGAAGTTTCTAGACGTGTCTAGAAGCAGCCCTCTGAACGAGAACTTGGGCCCGTCGACGACGGTCGCCGACTCGAGAATCAGCAGCGTTCCCGCGTAATGGTCCGTCCAGATTATCTGCGACAGAGTTTCGAAGGCATGCCTCGCGCCGCAGAAGGATTGAGCGTACACGTTGGCCACTAACTCTGGGCCGATGGCTTTAAGCGATAGCCTGTAGCTCTCGTCGGTATCGAGTCGCATTCTAGGATCTCCTGAGCCGTTGACAGCGACGCGGACGAGAACGTTCCTGGGCGGACCGAGGTCTGATTGACGCGACTCCACTGTTCGTTCTTGCGCATGAAGCTCGTCGAGCATAAGTGCGAAGGCTTGTGTGAGATGTTCCGTCACGTCGCCGGATGGGCTGGCTGTGATACGTAGCCTGAAGGAGGCAGCTTTGACTGGCACGGCGGCGGTGGACAGGCTTACAGGGCCGGTGGGCTGCGGCCAGAGCTGAGTCGACGCACACAGCATGTTGCAGGTCCTGAGAGACTGGAGGACTGAGGTCTCCGCGGCCGGCAGACGCTCGCAGCGGTCGTTGCGGCACACCCATGACCATTGTGGCTCGATGCCCCTGGAATAGAGGAGATACAGTTATAGAACCAGTTTGAGAGAGTTTTGCGACTGTGAAGTCTTTGCCACTATCGCACTAGGTATAAATGGTAAGTTGAATGTATGTTTGGCTCTTCTTCACGCCAAAACTACTAATTGAAAAATCGACAAAGCTCAAATTATTACTGAAGTGGCAGTGAAGACCGACAACTGTTGGGATAAACGTGTTATTGATTGGAAATCCAGACACAGACGGTAAATGTAAGACGTCTTCTGGCCAGGTGGGATGAAGATCTGCGAAAGACTGCTGCATACTTGATGCGACAAGCTGAAGACGGCGCTATGTATGACGCTCAAAAGCTAAGCAGAGGGAAGCCTATGTCTATTGTGCGGGCTAGCATAGAGTGATGACATTTCTAGAAGAAACAAGATACTTACGAGTACATGCTATGCAGTGGCCGCCTATCAGCCTCGTCGCTCTGCTGTCGCCAGTATAACAAGACAGCGCCCGTGCAAGCGACCGCAGCCAGCAGGACCAAAGCCCGGCGCATCCGCCCTACACGGGTGAAAGGCACGGACGCACCGCGACTCAGCGCTTCGCCCCATGACGCCATCTCGGAAGGCTTTCATCGGCTGCGCATCTGAAAAAAATAAAGCATGTTCAGGGAGAGTCAAGATAAGTTTCTTCGGGCCTGATAACGATGAATTGACAACTTTTTAACCTCTCCGCCTTAACTCACCGATTATCTCAGCGCAGACAATGGTGAGCTGTGAGCGACGAGTTATGTTACTTTAGGACTCTAGTTAAATGAAACAGAAAATATGCTGCTTAGTGCAGTGTTTCTACGTAAAGACTGTTGCTAATTTTAGACATGTAGGAAACGAAAAACATATGCAAGATAGGTCATGCGATGACATTTGGTCGCAGCGATTGCAAAGATTAAAAACAAAATCACTAATACCGTTTCATCTCAACCTCACCTTATTATAGGTACCTATGTACCTAAATATGCAGTTACCTGCTCAACCACATGTAATAATGTGTTTTGCAACATTCGAGCACGTTCGGATCATTTACATAAGGTATTTATTTGCGAATTTTCGTTTTATCTGAACTGGTTCCGAGGAAACGGCTCCATTTAACTTATCTACGTGTGATTTCACACAACCGCTACATTTAGGGTTCTGTTGGAAAACAAGGAACCCTTTGATTGTATAGATAACTAGTTTATGCCCGCGGCTCCGCACGTGATAGATTCATGGCCTTTACCTACCTATAAAATGATCTTATTTCGATAGAATCATGGAATACCTACCTTACAATGCAACCTCACAATTTAGGAATTGGAAATAATGAAATCAGAAGTCAGAAGTCAATAACTTTATTCCTTTAGGCTCACAAGATAAACACATAGACAAGTCTACCCATCAATTACTATCAAATAAGAAATAAAGTGTTATTGAAATTCTCTTCACTTCAATCTTTTGTCCACTAGTGGAAGAAGTGAAAAAGAAACCACCAGCACATTTATAATAATCACATATTAAGTGTATTATACTTACAATGTTCGTTATTAAAACAAAAGCATTAGATCATATGAATAGAAACATTATAAAAGAATAGATAACCTTATAATTTAATCTTGACCTTCAATAATTTCAATGCTAAAACAAACTAGGACACAATATCTAGAAAAAGGTTCTACAATGTAAAATATCTTACCATAATGAGAGATGCTTTCAGCTTACAGGGCCATCAAAGAGTGTCAGAGCCAGCCCACCATCTTTTTTAAATATCTTTAGTTCAACGAACCGTTGGCTGTCGTTATACCTTGAGCCATTCCGTCAAACATCGGCAAAAATGGTTTGTTATAACATTTCACAACTAAATACATTGAAATATCTTCTAATATGCTATAATATCCATGACAAATATTCTTAAATATAAATTAACATTTAAGATACCTAGTATATTGAATATAATGCAATATGAAATAGTTTAATTATTAAATGAAACTGATTTGTCCTAGAATTTGAATTTGAGCGGGGAAAACAAGTAGGAAATCAGGCCTGTTACATTTTAGTTTTGAATATCTTTTGAAACCTTATTGTTTACCACTATATATACTTGTTATATTATATATTAATTATTAAATAAATTACAATATCTTACACTGCCATTCTGACAAATGCTTCGCTCTCGAAGCATGTAATTTTTACATTTTATTACACATTTTCTAATTTTAAGTTTATTGATGAATGTTAATAATAATGCTATTATTTTATGAGAAGACAACCTGTTGAACAATTTACAAGTACCTAGTTCACAAGACCAACTATGTTAGTACCTACACATTTTGTAAATGTTTCTTATATTAATTCTTATTAAACTACTTAGGTATATCTAAAGGAAACAGAACCATCAAGCACATTATTATGTAGGTACCTTCATTGATTTTATTTTTCAAAGTTATTTATTCGTATTTTTCATTTATTTTATAGTCCAACATCTGGACACGCATCATTATATCTGTATAGTTATATTAAAAGTTAGTCGTAGAAAGTAAAGTCACAAGTCTGTTTTCCTCTGACCGAGGGACCTCGACATGTATACTCGCTATACCCGCTGCTAATATCCAAAGTATACATCAAGTCCGTGGGCCGCCAGCGGAAGGACCTAATTCATTAAGCATTTTATGTTTTCCTCTTACCGTATACCTCGGCCACATACTCGCTATACCCGCTATCAATATCCAAAGTATACGCTAAGTGTACGGTCGACTAGCGGGAGGAACTATTTTTATTTCGAATCCAGTAATTTTGTCCTCGTATTCCTCTGATCGATAGACCAAGTCAACGATCGCCAGCGGAATTTATTGCGTATTTTTGTTTTCGTTTTATTAAAATTTACTGAGTTTTATTTTCTTTTTATTCTCAATTATTATTATCACTTTCAACATAGGTACCTACTTAAAACCAAACTTTTTGTCATAAGGACACATAAATGTTTAATAATTAAGACAAACTAAAACTAATAACTTAGTCTAAGTTAATGGTACCTATCTAAGTAATCATCCGTAACAGATCGAGCATCTATCTGTGGATCTAGGCAAGTATCACCAAGTACGTCATTTATTCTAGTAGTACCCAGTAGGTATGTTTATTAGCCTCAACTTCTATATAAAAAGTAATCAGAGTGGGGTAAGTCCTGGATAATTATTTCGTATGGTTGTATTTATTGGTTACTGAACCTTACACAAATCGCTCGGCCAAGCTGACTACACAAAAATAAAACTGTTTCGATCAAATTAAAATAGCTCACTAATTTATTGCATTGGCCTTCAAATTATATTTATGTTGTGCAAATATTTTTATTTTGACAGTGCCCCCATAATTGAGCATAGTACAAAATATATTAGCAATTCATTTAATTATTCTAAATTCCTTCTAAAGCACTTTTATAACCAACCCTATAAAATGTCTAATTGTGCTTAAAAGTAACAATGCTAATCGTACAGAAGTAAAAAAAAGCTTTAAAAATTATTAACTGCCGGTAGTTAGAAATAACGTCAACAACTCGAATTCCCGAACAATAGGCTGGTTAGCAAAAAACATGGATCAAACGTTACTAGAAGTGGCAAATTTTGTTTCATATCTCTTTAGTGTTGTGTAGGTTTTTACGAATTTGAAAATAGAACATGAAAACATCTTATTGAACAGGTTTCTTTTAAGGATACAATAAAAGTTTTTTGCTATAAAGAAATTCCGTTAGTATCGTCCAACGTTAGGATTCCACGTGGTCGTACCAAGTTTACGAACCCTTAAGAAACTTTGTTACTGCCACGCTGCTCCTTTGTCCAAATATCGTTGATGAGCATCTCAATGTGGTCGCACCAAATAGCAGCGCCGTCGTCGTGGGATCGGACATTGGTAGCATCACGTCACCATCTTGTCGCAGATTGGAAGACACAGCGTCAGTCGTCGCACAGTCAGAAATCGCCTTAAGCAGACCTTCGTACTCGAAGGTCTGCTGCGGGATCCAGTCTGGAACTTGTACAAGAATGTATTAGAATTTTGAAACAGTTCCAGGCTATCCCACTTCTGATGATAGATTCATGGCCTTTACCTACCTATAAAATGATCTTATTTCGATAGAATCATGGAATACCTACCTTACAATGCAACCTCACAATTTAGGAATTGGAAATAATGAAATCAGAAGTCAGAAGTCAATAACTTTATTCCTTTAGGCTCACAAGATAAACACATAGACAAGTCTACCCATCAATTACTATCAAATAAGAAATAAAGTGTTATTGAAATTCTCTTCACTTCAATCTTTTGTCCACTAGTGGAAGAAGTGAAAAAGAAACCACCAGCACATTTATAATAATCACATATTAAGTGTATTATACTTACAATGTTCGTTATTAAAACAAAAGCATTAGATCATATGAATAGAAACATTATAAAAGAATAGATAACCTTATAATTTAATCTTGACCTTCAATAATTTCAATGCTAAAACAAACTAGGACACAATATCTAGAAAAAGGTTCTACAATGTAAAATATCTTACCATAATGAGAGATGCTTTCAGCTTACAGGGCCATCAAAGAGTGTCAGAGCCAGCCCACCATCTTTTTTAAATATCTTTAGTTCAACGAACCGTTGGCTGTCGTTATACCTTGAGCCATTCCGTCAAACATCGGCAAAAATGGTTTGTTATAACATTTCACAACTAAATACATTGAAATATCTTCTAATATGCTATAATATCCATGACAAATATTCTTAAATATAAATTAACATTTAAGATACCTAGTATATTGAATATAATGCAATATGAAATAGTTTAATTATTAAATGAAACTGATTTGTCCTAGAATTTGAATTTGAGCGGGGAAAACAAGTAGGAAATCAGGCCTGTTACATTTTAGTTTTGAATATCTTTTGAAACCTTATTGTTTACCACTATATATACTTGTTATATTATATATTAATTATTAAATAAATTACAATATCTTACACACGCGTTGTTTCTATAGAAACGTTTAAAGGTGATTTCTATCCCATGGGAACTGATTTATGGGATAAAAAGTAGTAAGTGATTGATTCCAGGATTAGAATTACCTGTATGCAAAATTTCAGCGAAAACCGTTCAGTAGTTTTGGCGTGAAGAGGTAACAAACATCCATCCATCCATCCAAACTTTTGCATTTATAATATTAGCGTGACGTGTATTCGGAACTCTACCAGGATCTTTGCGTGTAGCCTATGTCCGTCCCCGGAATATCATTTACCTCCCTAACAAATTTCATTAAAATACGTTCAGCCATTTAGGCGTAAAAAGGTAACAGACAGAGTTTGTCACTTTCGATATTAGTATGGATTTTTCTCAATGTTTTACATAGTTTTTTTAGCTAGCTCTAGGTTGTCGCACACCTGGAAAAAACCGCTGCAGCATAGAATAAAAATATGCAGTCAAATACGACGACCTCTGTGGCGCAGCGGGCGAAGGTCTGCCCGCGACGCAGGAGGTTGTGGGTTCGATTCCCGCCTCGGGACAAATGTTTGTTCGATCTGCAGACATTTGTCCAGAGCGCGTTCTAGATGTTTTCTATGTATAATAAAAAATATCTATGTAAGTATATCAGTCATCTAGTACCCATAACACAAGCTCTGCTAAGCTTGGGGCTAGATAATGCTGTGTGAATTGTCCAGCATTATTTATATATATTTATTTATTTAAATATGGGCTTAACGCATTCACTGCCCAGCCTGGGCCACGCGGCGGAGGAGGCGCGGCGGTGCGACCCGCAGGGGCGCGTCGCCGCATTTCTCACACGGGGACGAATGCTGGCATCTGCGTCTTGGGCCATAAATGTGTTAAACTCGTAACATTTAGATGAATTTTATATTGATGACAGACATGGCTCACGGACCACTCGTTTGAAGCTTGTGGGAAGCCATTTTGTCACTGTTAAATGTACTTATCCAAACAGTGTAAGCCCATCTTTGAAGCACGGTTTTGTGCTGTGTGGTAGGGGTATTGGATGATAATGCTATAAGATGTAAAGTGTAGAGTCCACATCTACGTGTCTACACTAAAGATTCTAAACTCTACTCTACATCTCCAAGCGATAGGGAGTTTTTGTTTCACAACATGGTTGATTAGTTTTTTAATTACTTTATTAACAACTAGACGATCGCCTCACGGTTTTACCCGCGTAGTTCCCGTTCCCGTGGGAATTCCGGGATAAAATATAGTCTATGTCACTCCCTGAAAAATAAGCTTCCTAACGGTGAAAGAATTTTTCAAAGTAGTTTCGGAGCCTATTCAATACAAGCAAACAATCAAATCTTTCCTCTTTATAATATTAGTACCTATAGAAGATAATTACAATCAAATAATAGAAATAAATTAGAACTACATAGTATTTACAATTGAAACAATTGAGCTATCTAACATGGTTGATACTTTTTGCTGAGTTTTAAGACGGAACAATCAAATTATTTTGCTTATCTAAAATCGCCGCCATCTACGGACCTCTGAAAAGCTCCGTTAGGTTCTTTAGAAGTTTTAAATAATGCCATAAACCGTTTTGAATCTGACTCATGATTTTATATTAGGAGGTTCTGACGACCGAGGGATATTACTTTTTTTTAAGTGAGAGCGTTTTCCAGGAACATTAGACTGCGTGCAACGCGCGTGAAAAAGGAATCTTAAAAAAATATCTACTTCTTCGCCACTTACTGATCTCCGTTTTTTAAAGGTAAAGCATTCAAGCGAACTAGGCAACATTTTCGTCATATTTATAAATATTATTTAAACACCCTAATAAATTAAGAAATAAATAAATAATGCTGGACAATTCACACAGCATTATCTAACCCCAAGCTAAGCAGAGCTTGTGTTATGGGTACTAGATAACTGATAGACACTACATAGATAGATATTTTTTTTTATACAAAGAAAACATCCAGAACACACTGAACAAATATCTGCAGATCGTACAAACATTGACACAGAGGTCGTCAAGTAAGTAATGACCTGATGAAGTTATTAAGGGATGAAACGTTGGTGTTCCTCCAACACAAACTAGGTTCGTAGTTAGGCTGCTTACATTCATAACGAATTCGTCAAACTACGAAAGGTTAAACAAACTTTGACCATGATTACAACAGTCACTGCATCATGATTACATAAGTCATGATTACATTGACCATGATTACATGAGTCACTGCATCCAAAGAGATTTTCGGATGCAGCGACGTAGTGTAATTAAAGGAAGGATCACAAATCGTCAGGTAATTGTACACAAATAAAAACACAATTCCAATAGACATTTCCTGTCTCTTTCTCAACCCCAAGTCCCCAACGTGGTACCGAAACATATAAATACTATACAGGTAGAAAACCCGACATAGGTATTCGTTTTAAAAGTTTTACGTCGAGTCGAGGTGTCTATTTCTAAAGTAAAAGACTCGCCGCAGCTTTTAGGTCACTCCGGCGTACCGTACAGGATGGTTTTGTATGCACGGAACGAAGACATCCTTTTAGTGAAAGAAATTTACCTTGGGAAATATGTTTGTAAAATCGTTTTACTTTGAGAACAATCTACGTTAAACGACGAAAACGTTATTTAACAAGGTTGGGGTGTTTCGTTTATTTTCTCAAACAATTTAGGTACATTTTGTCGGAAATATTCATGTAGTTGCACAATGGGCACACATGTTATTAATAAGTAAATTATAGTATAGTAAGATTATGAAGTCGCATTTGGGTACAGAAAAGGAATGGCCGCAACTAAGTTTTCAATAGGTAGGTCTAGGTAGCTTTAGTTTTGTTCGAAGCAAATAACTATCTATATATATAAAAATGAAACCCGTTTTCCTTGGTCACGGCATCACACGTGAACGGCTGGACCGAATTCTTTCTTTGTTGTGTTTGTTATTGTCCGGAGAAGGTTCTTAGGAAAGAAAAAATTAAGAAAGTTGGAAACATAAATTTCCACGGGGGCGAAGCCGCGGGGCGCAGCTAGTTAATATTATAAACGCGAAGGTTTGAAAGTATGGATGGATGGATGTTTGTTACTCTTTCACGTAAAAACTACGGAATATAAACGGAACGGGCTGAACTTTGCATACAGGTAATGGTAGTCCTGGAATCAAACATAGGCTACTTTTTATCCCATAAATCAGTTCCCGTAAGATAGAAATCACATTTAAACGTTTCCATAGAAACAACGCGTGCGAAGCCGCGGGGCGCAGCTTTTTTATATACATATATAAAAAAGTGTAAATAAGTATTCATACCTAATATAAAAGTGTAAGTAGTAATATGAAGGTGTAAATAAGTATACATAACAAAGTAAATGCACCTGTGTTTTTTAATGTTTAATGCATTGTCAGAAACCGCCCCGTAAAGGTTTTTTATTTTAGATCAATGTCTAAAACTTCTTAAAAGCGAGGCTGCACCTTAACACTATAAAACTCAAAGCGATTCTATTTTTACACAAAAGAACACAAAAATACTCGACCTCAATATAAGGCACTGGTACAAAAATGTTCAATTTCATGTAACATGGGCGTTCAATAGTGTATCGGCCAAAATGACGGGAAAGTTTAAATGAGTTTGAAACTGAGGTGCTCTTTTGACGAAAAGTTGAATGTTCCGTAACATTTTAACCGAGTTAGAAAAAAGGAGGAGGTTCCATATGTTCGGCTGTTTTGGTTTGTTGTTTAGATATTTTTTTCTAGACGCAGGCCTCCCCCTGATAAGCGCCTTATTGGCTTTTATCACATGGGGGGTAATGCCGATAATCCCCCGCTGGGTTGGGGATCGCAGTTCGGTGGTAGAATTGTTCTGCAGGGCGCTGCTGCCCGCCCCCGGTGGATATCCCTTAGTCGCCTCTTACGACACCCGAGTTGGGGTGGTGAAAATTCTAAGCCGGCACCACACAGTGATTTTCTCCTACGGCACAGTTGATACCTAAGTAATATATTAATATAAGTAATATATTGATACCTAAGTAATTATACAACGCTACGACAGGTAATTGGATCTCTCTTGGGAAGCCTTTTCAGTGTACTCGTAGGTGGCAGTCGAATAGGCATCGGAATTCGTTTTGGTTGGCCAATTTTGAAACGAATTGTAACCTTTCTACGATATAAAGTCGATCAGCTGACACAAAGGCTACTAAATTATATAAATTTTGAAGAATTCGTTCATTTTCAACTTTAATATTAGAGTAGCCTCTGACCCTGGCCTCGCACTAATCCAATATCATTAATCCAATACCGCTACCACATATCACAAAAACGTGCATTCAAATATGGGATTAAACTCGCTATCTTTAGATACATTTTACAGTGACAAAATGGATTCTCACAAGCTTCAAACACGAGTCTGCGAGCTGTCTGTCATCTGATGCCGTCAATATAAAATTCATCTAAGTGTTACGAGTTAAAGTCCATATTTGAATGCACATGTTTGTGTTCTGCTGTAGCGGTGCTTTTCGGCTGTGCGATCAGCTACAAAAACTAATTTTTGAGAATATTTTTTTTGGACCACCTCGCGACCATTCTCTATACAAGAACAAAATAAATTTTTAAAATCGGTTCTTAACTGACGGAAAAATCGACGAACATACATACATGATAAAAATTCTTTGCTCGTCACCAGTTACGAAAGGTTAACCGCGGTTTTCGTAAGAGTACAAAAAAGTATGTAATCGCAACTGTTTTCGTTCAAGCACAAAAAAGTTTTTAATCGCAACTGGTTACGAACCTTCAGTTCCGTACGCGGCCGAACGGAAAAAAACTAATACAACCGAACATAGAACCTCCTTCTTTTTTCGGAGTCGGTTAAAAATAATCAAGTTACAAATACATGTTTCATCAACATCAGTCAGTGGAAGAAAAATATGGTATGGTTGTAGAATCGTACTATATCTAAAACTAAAACTACTATATGTATAGTAGTTTTGAAATTGGAAGAAAAATGGAGGAAAGAAAGAGAGTGGAAGAAAAAGGACGGTTGTAGATATAGTACGGTCTAAATCTCTGTACTGTTACACCTTCCGTAGCCATGTCGTCTTTAAAATTAAACACTCCAACACTCAAGGAATCGTGTTTCATGTCCAGTTTATTGAGTGTATGTGTGCATGTGTGTGTGTCAGTTATTAATTTCGAGTTTAATTTAATTAATTGATTACTATTATTGTTATTTATTTTTGTATTGTTTTATGTTATTATTAGAATTTTTAATTAATTATCTTTTGAATGACCTATATATTGACAGTTTTCAATTTGTACTAATTAGTAATACTTATAGCTATTACTCTACGTATTATGGTTGGAAATAAATAAGTAAGTACCTACCCTATTACGCTTATTTAATATGTACGCTTTAGGTGTATCTGTAATAGGTGTAAAATATTTTTAATAAATAAACAAATAAATATACCCGACAGAGGTAGGACAGAGGTCTATGTCAGAATAATTTATGTCTAGTACTAAGCTAGGCAAGTCAAGTTACGTAAAGTTTAGCAGTAGGTAGCTGTGAATTCTTTATGCTCTGAAGCATCTAGACAAAACGATTTTGAGAACTTGAGCGAATTGCAAATTCTGTACTAGATACTAGTTTTTGCCCGCGGGTTCACACGCAAAGTGCGTTACGGGGATAAAAAGTAGCCTATGTCTGTCCCTGGGACACTGTCTATCTCACTGTTAAATTTCATTATGATCCGTTTAGGCGTGAATAACTAACAGACAGACAGAGAGACAGAATTACTTTCGCTTTTATAATATTTTTAGCTACAAGCAAATTTTGCTTAAAAGGGGCCACCAAACACAATATATTTAATTTTTATAAGTTATCGAAATAACTATATAATAAGTTATCGAATCAGATCTATGGCAGGATACATCCTGCCAAAGCATCTGCTGACTGTTGGCCATTTTTGTGACCTTTATGTTACTTTTATATTAACCTTTATCTTTTGTATGTGCTATGTATGTATTGGTTATAAAATAAACGCATTTTAACTTACTTAGATACTTTACTAAATAAAAATTTATATTATTTTTTAATATTACTAGCAGCTGCCCGCGGCCTCGCACGCTTTTTCCGGGATAAAAGTATGTTCGTCCCCGGAATACCATCTACCTCCCGGCCAAATTTCACTGAGATCCGTTCAGCCATTTAGGAAAGATAACAAACAGACAGAATCACCATCGAATTTAAAATATTATGTACGCATGGATACTGTATGGAAGTATGGATAGAAAATGCTTCAAGATTTGTTTTGCGAATCCGTAAGAACGTTTGTCTAAGAAGCAAGTTTCTGCAACCATCAAGTTTCTATTACGCGACAAGAAAGGGTAAGGATAACGTATTCATTGGACTTTAAACTTTAACTGCATTTCAAGACACATTATGTTCTTCAATGGAGCTCATACACTAGCTTACTCGCCCTCGAAAATTTTACAAAATTTTTAACCGAAAAAGATTCTAAAAGCGCTTATTCCCTTACTAGCTTCGCACGCGTATTTTCGGTCTAATAAGTAGCCCATTGTACATTATCTGTATTTTTCTTTTTGTTTTCTGTGATTTTTGATTTCTTGGTGTGCAATAAAGAATATTTGTATTGTATTGTAGCCTATATCTAAGTTAGGCTTTGCTTTAAACGTACGCCAAATTTCATCTTAATCAGTTCACAGAACACATTTTGTTATGGAGATCCTAGGTAACAAAACTACAGATTTCACAAACTTTCGGCTTTATAATATAAGTAAGATAGTAGGAAGTAGGATGGCGCACTAACCTACATGCTGGCCGTTGCTGTCTGCGATGTTTTACTGTCGAACTAAAGTTCTTTGAAATATCTGACTTGTCCAAGAGACTTGTAGGACAGCCTATAAATGTCCTAGCCGTATTTCGACCACGGCATCTATATTTTCGCTTATCCAATCCGTTTAGCATACAGGAATAATGTTGTGCTGTAATTTAGAATTTGATGTTTACTATTTTATATCGTAGTAACCTTTAAGCGAGTATGATCTTTCAGGTAGGTACAATCGTCGAAAGATCTGCTTATCTAGTTTGAAAATATAGCCGTTATAAGTGCAAATGGTGCTCTGACCAAATTGGGATGTATAGATTAATATATAAGTAGATTAATTATAATCATAGATAGATTTCTTTTATTTAAAAAAAATAAATCTAGCAAGGCGGAGGTGGCAATCGGTCACTTCACAGAAAAATCATCCTAGTGGTGTCTAGGCGGATCTTGTGATGATGGTAAGTCTCCAATTATAACCGCAACTGTACCTAAGCGATAAATGATCTTATTTCTATAAGATCTATCAGACTTAGAAATAGCACTAATCTCAATCTACTCTCAATAGGGTGTGGATTTTCCAAATGTCCGCCATTATTATTTTATTTACTACTTCTATCAAGTAAACTAACTTGATTTAAAACTCCATCAAAAGCACCCACGTCTTCTCATAACTGAACTATCATAATTTCATATTACAGGAAATCAAATTAGCGTCCGGCGTGCCTCGTAAACCGTACCATATTGTTAGCTAATAAGGTTTAATATCCGACAGCCAGATTCCAGACGAGCCCAGTGTATGCCAGTTATCAAATATGCATCGTATATCCCACTTATACCAATTGCAAATGTTGGTACAGGGTGGTACTGAACATCTGTATAAATAAAAATAATAATAAATAAATAATGCTGGACTTTTATTATACATAGAAAACGACCAGAACACCCTGAACAAATATCTGCAGATCGTACAAATATTTGTCCCGAGGCGGGAAACCGCGCCACAGAGGTCATCGATAGTAAAAATAAAAATCTATTGCTGTCGCTAAAACTTAAAAACGGCTTGAGCGATTTGAATATACTATTTTGTTTTGTTTGCTATAATACGGGGGTGATTTATCACTTTCATTGCTACTGACGCACATGGAAAAATACGTTAAAAGAATTTTTTTTTTTGGTGAAACGAAGTTCACTTTATTTAGAGTAGACCATCTAGTGATTGATAAGCTAACATTATGTGGTTTAAATGGTAAAAATAATACTTTTAGTCTAGATTCTAATTTGAACTGTCCCAACTCGATATCGAAGTTGATGTAAATAAAATACCTAAAGACTAAGGAAAATGATTCCCATAATATTTTTTGAGAATTTTTTACTAATTGAATCCGAAAAGGGAATTGTTGATTAAATAGATATAAATAAATAAATAAATCCTAATTTACAACAGTGACTGTAAGCAAGTTACTGTTGCAGATTAGGTACCTCTGTGCATGAGGGTAGTACTCATTTTTGATATTTGCTGTAATTTTTGATAAATTCTACCTACCGTCGAACATAGGTTTTTAACGCATGCGAAGCCGCGGCCAGAAACTAGTTATTCATAAAAGTCTCGCCAGTTTCTTAGAAGGAACTGTGGAAGGGACAAGTCCAACGATGATAAGTGCACCTGTACCATTTCTGTCTTTTTGAGAATTTGTCTTTACGAGAACAAACCTTGAAGATGACGTATCTCTCCCTGTACACCCTGTATAAGTTCCTGTAGCGAGTATTCGGCCAGTGAGCCATGAACGCAATATTTTGTTCCATAATACGAACCTACAAATAGATATAATGCAGGTTTTCAAAACGTATTCGTAGGTGAAATAGCCACCGAGCTATTGAGATGAGATGGCATCGATATAGTGCATTTATTCTATGCTCTATTTTTGCTAGATAAAATATATCGGAGTTTGTATTTGTTGTATTTTCATGGCGTTCTTCCGAGGCTTTTTATAGAGATTCCTTGAGAGCGTGTCCTCACAAATATCCCTTTGTGTTCAATTTCAAGTCAATGTTATTATGTTTATTTAATTTACGCGTTTACAATCATAAGGTTTTATTGTTTAATAGCCATGGGTATGTGATCGCGTGTAAGCCTGCTGAAATTATAGGAAAATCGAAGGTTAAACGCGAGAAACTTTCTCGTGAATATAGGTAACTAGACGATCGCCTCGCGGATTCACCCGCGTAGTTCCCGTTCCCGTGGGAATTCCGGGATAAAATATAGCCTATGTCACTCTCTGAAAAGTAAGCTTCCTAACGGGGTGAAAGAATTTTTCAAATAGGTCCAGTAGTTTCGGAGCCTATTCAATACAAACAAACAATCAAATCTTTCCTCTTTATAATATTAGTATAGATTAAATTACAATGTTTATAAAATAGTTTGGTGGTGTACCTATCTAAACTTTTAGTTGTGCAGTGCCAACAGAAGAAACCCTTACTTATGAATAAGAGGTGGTAGGGAAATTGGTCTACAGCAATAGCTTTATCAGTAAGTGCTATAAATAATAGATATGAATAAGCCCGTACCTATATCGAGTTGGAGACAGATGTTGGTTCCCCAGAGAGCTTTCACAGTCGCGCCACGTCAACTGCAAACGGCTGGATAGAGCTCCTAGTATTTTATGTCGCCCTGGTACCTCGATGCATTCTTCAGATGCTTTCAACTGAATTGTTTCTTATTCTTAGTAAAGTATATGTGATAATAAGAGCACGGCATTAATAAGAAATCGGTTAAGTGGCTAAACATCGCGATTACACGGAAATGTTTAGAAAAACAGAGGTTAACTATCTATGAAATAAGATCATGAAAAACATCGAAGTATGACGTTTACCGATGATTCGCAGGGGGTAGCGGGTTCGAATTCCGATATGAGATCAACTTTTGTATGTTTGTATTTAGGGGTCCTATTTTGCTATTTTTTAAGAAACCGGTCCGGGTGTATAATACAGTACGAATAAGTTAGTTATTTACAGTAAGAAAGAGTGTATAAAAATATGAATAGTAGTCTATCATCTGGTCTTAAATATTCATATTATTAATAAGTACTTAAACTAAATATTTTTTACAATTCATTGTTACTGTAAATAACTATGAGTACACCTGGATTGGTCATCCGGTCCCCACAAGTTCTGCTTACTTTGGACACTTTGGGGTTAGATGATGTTGTGCGAAAGATTCCGAATTTCTTGTTAAATTAATTCCTTGTTATTGTTTACGTCAAGTAATAGCAGCCATGCGTCTCACTACGAGGACTTCTGATGGTGGGTACAGACCAAGCGAGCGAAAGCAAGCAAAGGCTAACGAACGAACGCGAAAGAACCAGTGTGGACGTCATTGCGAAAGTAAGCAAGCCGAAACGAGGGCCTTCGGCCGTGCTCCGGCGACTGTCGCTACATCATATAAAAATAGAACGAACGTACCGATCGTCCAATCCCACTCGTTTGCATTTGCTCGCTATCGCTCGCTTGGTCTGTACCCACCATCTGAAGTCCTTGGCAAACTATTATAAGTACCTATTATATACCCTATGAAAATGATGTAGAAAACTTCAAAGTGCATGCATAAGTACGTAAGAACTACGTAGGTACAAGTAAACGTACTACGTGGTCCAATCAGAACGTAAACCGTATCGTCATTAATTATTTAAAATTATTGATTGGAAGGAAATAATAGCTGTCGTATGTCTTTCTATTTTAAAATGTCGTTTTATAAAGTTGACAAAGGTAAAAGGTTAGAATAGGTAAAAGTTTTTAGTGTTTTGTTACAGATATAACAATCTAGTGGCTACGGGAGGCCACTGGTAAAATCTGGTTATAAATTATTCTTTTCGATAATCTGCACAATAAGAAATCAATAAACATAGTACCTACAAAGTCTTTAATTTGGGTCCTGTACTCAAAGGGACTTTACTACTAAACCTCAGCTGTCCGTTCGTACGTCAGCGGGCTGTATTCCTCTTGAAATATAATATGAAGGCACTTAAATTTTCAATAAGTGAGTATTATATTGGTTTAACAGCAAATAATGAAAATAAAATAAGTTATACTCGTAAATGTGGTCTTGATGTTGTTTTTTAGTACGGAACCCTTCGTATGCAAGTTCTACTCGTACATGGTCAGATTTATCAGTATTCTACTCAAAGATGTCTCTCCCTTATTTGCAAAGCAATGAGCACAATTTATTTTATTACAATCTATCCTTTGTAGAAACGCTTCTAGAAACGTCATATAAGTGCATATATTTAATGAAAGCGCTTGTATTTTTAACGATTCAAAGACTTCCAATGAGTTCAACTCTCCTCAAGGGAACCCCCTTTAGTTAGGGCCTTTACCCTGAATTCATTATTCAGATAATCTACGTATGCCACTTCACAATGTTGCTCATATAATGTCTGATAGACAGGCTAGCTAGGAGTAGTCTAGGTGACAGTGTCCTTCGAGATGAGGGCAAAGCTTTTGTAGCTTCAAATGACGTTGTTAATCTAATAATGAATTTGTACCACGGGGTACCGACGCTCTCCGGATTTTGAAAAAAAAAAATATTAGAGCGTCTGGTCGAAGCTACGTTGCGAGCTGGTGAGTATCTGGCGCAGCGCATCAGCATTGCTATACAGCGGGGCAATAAAGCCAGCGTCTTGGAGGAATTTCCGATTGTTATTGATATGGATCAATAGAGCTACCTGTAGATCGTTTGTAACAGTATGCCGAAAAAGTTTACGATTAATTTTGATTTTGAAGATGGATAAATAATATTACTAACCTCCGCTCTGTTTTTGTGGATACGACCTCAGATCAAATTGCAAGCTAAAAATATTATCAGAGTTTCACTTTCATTTGTTCCTTCCGTATTGACCAAAATATTCTATACAGGTCAATAAAAAAGGGACCTTGGTACACGGAATCCGGTACCCTATCGCAAACTCCATGGCGAGATCAGTCGGCCATGTTTATAGGTGTTGCTCTACGATTTAAACGGCACATCAAAAAATTGATTTTTTGTATACCTACACGCAAATATTAGGGCAATTAAAAAGTAAGGCCGTATCCACAGGTACAATGTGTCTACCTCTATTGCGTGACTTTAGGCACCGACAACCATTAAATTTTCTGTAGCAACTTCAATCAACGCACCGTCACCGGTCATTAGAATGACCTACTCTGGAATATAACAATACCACACAATACTGAGTAGGAAATGTGAATGAATTCGTTGAAAGTTCCATTGGGTGAACATGAAAGTGAAAACGTACAGAGTTGTTACAACCATTATGAATTTACTATTGACTATTGGATCAATAGTGTTTTTGACGTGACAACGTCTTATAATTCGATAGAGCCGGCTGAAAAAACATGACGTCATGCGGCGTTACCTCGCTCATGACGTCAAGCGGCGTTACCTCGCTCTGAGGCGTTCCATGTAAGGCTTGAAGTGCAAGCGAGAGCGCTCGACATCCGTCTCTCTCCTACTTGAGTGAGCGATGCGTCTGCGTGGACAGCTGCTACACTATAGTACATTTACATGTTTTGATCGAGTATCAAATGCTACCATTCCATCAGTATTTTCTTAAGACGTTGTCACGTTCAACTATCGTCAGTAAACCGACTTTACAGACAACCAATTTTTTTTATTTATATAAATCAACCTGTCAGTTCACACATCGCTATTGTGCATATTGTACTGTAAGATCCCTTATCATAAATAAAAGATGGCTCCCGAATTTTTTGCGCAGTTCTGCAAAAAATTCGGGAGCAAACTTTTAAGTATTCTTTTAGAAACACTCGAAAAACATAACAGATTGTGTTATGTTTTTCGAGTGTTCCTATGTGGTTATCTTGCACTCTTTCTAACCTCGAAGCATCAATACGGCAGAAGTGATTTTGATAAATGTGGTATCAAAATACTCGTCTGGGCTCCTTTATGGATCTTTTCTCAAAAAGGGGCAAAGGCCTACAATATGTAGCTAGCACTTTGTAGGCTTTGCCCCATTTTGCGAAAATAGTGAAAAAGCGGGGTCTGAGCGGCTTTTTTATAGTTTCCAATCAGTATGCAGCTTCCATATCTATTTTATAAGAGGAAATTAACAAAGTGGCTTATTGAATTGGTTCTATATGACATAAATGCATTTTATGATTTGACCTTATCATAGCGATAATATTATTTAAACGAAGTTCCTTAACGCGCGTTGTGAAAGAGGGCTAGACGGAAAAAATTCATACGAAAAGTTGTAACGACACTTTTTGCTATAGTAAGCTATTGTAAGCCGTGCAGCGTGCGCATGTTTCTCTGTCTGTCTCTCTCTCTCTTATGAACTTCGTTCCATCCGGGTGTCCCTTGACACCTCTCAAGTTTTTTTTTATATTAAATGTGATGACATGTAATAATGGTATTATGAATAAAGTCTGTATCTGTTTGGTTCCTAACGTCAAATAGACCTCTCTGATCTGATCACAGGATCAATGAGAAAATATTGAAGTTAGCTTTTTAAAATTTTATGACTATAGTCATCAAGAGTGGACGTCCTAATAACGACCCCCAAGATAATTAACATAATTAGTTTCCAAACACAATTTTCACAGGTGTATAGCTTGTTAAGGCGTCTCGACTGTGCATGAATTTTTAACGTAAACGCTATCATGTCATTATGTAGTACCGACGTAGATACGTTAAGAATGTAAGTATATGTATAGTGGACATAGAGCGGTGTCCGGTTGATGACCTGAGTGCAAATGAATAACGGTGATTTTGTAATAAACTAAATAAATAATGCTGGACAATTCACACAGCATTATCTAGCCCCAAGCTAAGCAGAGCTTGTGACATGGGTACAAGATAACTGATAGACATACAATACACTACATAGATATATATTTTTTATTGTACATAGAAAACATCCAGAACACCCTGAACAAATATCTGCAGATCGTACAAACATTTGTCCGGAGGCGGGCATCGAACCCCTCAACCTCCTGCGTCGCAGGCGGACCTTCGCCCGCTGCGCCACAGAGGTCGTCAAAAGTAAGTAAGATCCGTTTTTATTTCCATTGACATTATGATATAATACTTGGAAATAAATGTCAGCAAAATTAGAATCAATAACGTTCATTTCTTTATACTTTTAGAATATGTAAGTATAGAATTCTAAACCGTTAACCGCTAACCGGTAGTTAGGAGTTCACAATATAAATCAAATTTGATATGGCACCCTATTGTAGTTTTGCCAGATAGAAGCTAGAAAATTCGCATAGATAAAGTTTTGAGGGTTGCCTCTTGGAAGTTTATAATGATCATTGTTAGGTTTTAGTTTCGTTGCTTTCGTATCCTACTACGAACTCCTACCTCGGAAAGCACGTTAAGCCGTTGGTCCTGCGCCTGACCTCTCCCCGGTCGTGTCGATCTGTCGTCCTATCGGATTATGACTATGAAAATAAAATACAATAATATTGACTGCTCATTCATCAAAATCGGATGAGAAGTTAGCTGGCGCGCGGTGCTACGATGAAATATACATAAAGAGTACATTATAAATTACTAGCTTCTGCCCGCGGCTTCGCACGCATATTTTCGGTATAATAAGTAGCCTATTGTTTGTGTTAGGCTACGTTCTAAGTGTATGCCAAATTTAATCTTGATCTGTTCAGTAGTTTTGGAGATCCTTGATAACAAAAATTTCACATTTCGCAAACTTTCGGCTTTATAATATTAGTAGGATAATAGACTGATAAGTGATAAAACATAACCCTTCCGGGTTTTCCGTAGTCGGGTATCGACCTAAACATAAAACGCCCTAAACATAAAATATACGAGTATCACGGATATTTATCTGGTAATGTAGAATAATTACAAGAATAGCACCCGTCACATTTATCTAGCTAGCCCAACGAAGTATTTCAAACCCTGGTTCCGTGGGGTACTGAGGCTCTTCGGGTTTTCAACAACTTATCAGAGCGTCTGGTCGAAACAACGCGTGACCCGAGAGCTGGCGAGTATCTGGCGCAGCGCATCAGCATTGCCATACAGCGGGGCAATGCAGCCAGCGTCGTATAGGGGACGCTTCTGACTGGTATTGATATAATAATAATAATAAATAATGCTGGACAATTCACACAGCATTATCTAGCCCCAAGGTAAGCAGAGCTTGTGTTATGGATCAGTTGAGCTACCTCTAGATTGTTACAGTCTGCAGTAAGCTCAACTGTTTCAATTGTAAATAGCAAATTGTATGTGTAAATTGTAAACTAGGTTTTAATTTGTTTCTATTCTTTAATTGTAATTTCCTTTTTATTAAAGTTATTATGGTAGTATTTTAGTTGCTAAATCTAGCCTCATAAAATCCGTCCTTTGCCTCGTAGCTGAGATAAAACACGATGTACCGGAAGCACCGGAAGGGACCCTAGTGTTTGACAGATGGGCATAGACAACAGTTTTAGAACCACTGGAGTTCTATGTTTAGAACGCTATAAACAAGGTGTCACAAAATTGTGAACTAAGCTGAAAGGTGATTCAACCGGGGTCAACTCTTGTTTTACGAACTTTTGTACTAGTTTTTTATTGAAAGGGGTTTGAAGATTATAGTAAGGAGGGTGGCCTTATCATCGGCTACCTACCACACAATTTTTTTTTCTTAATCGCCGCGCAAAATGAAAATTATATAATTATTACCTATATAGAGTACAAATAAAAAATGTCCTATAGAATTATATCCTAAAGCGTCAGGTTTTGAGATATTCACAATTGAAAAAAAAATTAGAGCAATAGGTATTTTCATCTGTGAATAAAATTTGTAGCATATCTTCGCGGTCGTCAGGTAAATATGTCGAAGAGTATTTAAGTAACACAAGTGATTAATTGAAAATTATAAAAAAACTCATTCTACTATTTTGATACCTCATTTGTTAAAATTGCTTTACCAAAATGTTCGGAGGTATTATACAGTGTCAACCAGAAAGAAACTCTAAAAACGTAACCCACGCCTCGCGGGTAATAAAAGGTTAAGATTTTAAAATCTTCACAAAGACATTTTAGATTTACATAAACGACTCCTAACACGTAAAAGAGCTTGTAACTTAGGTTTAAAGAACTTTATTTCTCATACAAACTATACAGTTCATTTACAATGAGATAAACATATTTATACTTATAAAATTAAATGTGTGGAACTTCTGAGATCTATAGTAGATAACAAAAAAATACCTTGCTACCTAATGAAAAGCTTATAATAAGTAATTTGAAGTAGCTATAAGTAGTGCCAGAGACTTATTTAACTTCTACCTCTATGCAGTATACTTAAGACAATAATATACTTAAGATAAAATAGGTGGTGGTGCTGATTTGGGAAATGGGATTTGGGAGGGGGGAGGCCTCCCAAATCAGCACCACCACCTATTTTATCTTATTATTATGTTAATTGAAGGAATTTTCAAAAATCGATTGTGCAGTTTGTGATACCTACCATAACCTTATTTTTAATGCCTCTGTAAAAGTATTGGTAAAGTAGTGGCCAAAAAGAGCAACTTCGCAACTCTGCCTACACTATACAAAATATATAAAGAGGAAAGATTTGATTGTTTGTTTGTATTCAATAGGCTCCGAAAATACTTGACCGATTCGAAAAATTCTTTCACCGTTAGATAGCTTACTTTTCAGGGAGTGACATAGGCTATATTTTATTCCGGAATTCCCACGGGAACGGGAACTACGCGGGTGAAACCGCGAGGCGATCGTCTAGTACAAAATAAAACTTACTGAGGCATTACAAATAAGCTTATGACATCAAAAACTGCAATATCGGTTTTTTAAAATTCCTTCGTTTAACATAATAATAAGATAAAATAGGTGGTGGCGCTGATTTGGGTCAGGGTTGCGCCTTAAGAATACCTACGACTTCAATGCTCAATCATTTATTGTATTCTACTGGATTATTGGTAATTCACTGACACTGTGAGAACTGCCGGTTTTGCCCATCACCACGAACACGTTTGTGAAGACGCCAGGTCTTAATTCATAAACCTGGTATTGATAGTAGGTACCCCCCCCCCCCCCCCATTCAATAAATTGTTCTTTAGCGATGCTTTATTTGAGACTAAATTTAAAAACGGCTTTGCCTTGAATTAACAGTGGCTGTGGAATTATCAGGGGACCTGCGTCCAGCAGTGGACCAATACAGGCTGTTGAGGTGGAATTGGAGGGTCTTAAGTAATTGGGTGCAAGGACTTTATTTTTAACCCCCGACGCAAAAAGAGGGGTGTTATAAGTTTGACGTGTCTGTTTGTGTATCTGTGTTTCTATCTGTGGTATCGTAGCTCCCAAACGGATGAACCGATTTTCGTTTAGTTTTTTTGTGTCATAGACAATTTTTTCCCGAGTGTTCCTAGCCATGTTTCATAAAAATCTGTTTAGCCATTAAACGTCAGCAGTTTTTTAATTTTTTAATTTTGTCTTGTTATACCAGAACATTCTTAAAAACTGTCTCAGGGATTTTACTGGAAGCACGTCACCAACCACTAACGATACTTCTTACATGAATATGCCATAATCCGATAATGTTTATAAAATCCGTGATGGGCGAGCCGGGTAACCTTAACTAGATTACCTCGAGGCGCTTCGAGCTCGAAGCAATACTGTTTTTCGCTACCTATTTACTAGAATCAGATTTCGATTCTATATTGGCAACATAGTTACAGGTCGTACAAGTGGTACATAGTCTTACTTAATTTGTAAGTAGTGCTAATTAAAAATAATATAGTAAAATAACAGTATAAATAAAAAAAAATTGAATTAATAAAACATAAGAATAACCATTATAATTCCGGGTCGACTGGACGGAGCTGGCCAGTGATCGTGATGTTTGAAGAGAGTGGGGGGAGGCCTTTGCCCAGCAGTGGGATAAATTTGGCTAATAATAATAATAATAATAACCATTTTAATAATCATAAGTCTTATAAAATATAATTTTACGTTATATAAAATCGGAATGTCACTAATACTTGAACTTATTATTATCTATACTAATATAATAAACAGGAAAGATTTGATTGTTTGTTTGTATTGAATAGGCTCCGAAACTACTGGACCGATTTGAAAAATTCTTTCACCGTTAGGAAGCTTACTTTTCAGGGAGTGACATAGGCTATATTTTATCCCGGAATTCCCACGGGAACGGGAACTACGCGGGTGAAACCGCGAGGCGATCGTCTAGTGTATTATAAACTAGATGACCCCGGAAATGCGTATCACCTTTACGTATTTTCTATTGATATAGATATCTGTTTCATTTTTGTATTTTTTGATGTTTTTATCGTGAAATTTAATGATTGAAAAGTAGATATTTTAAATCTCAATCGCAAAATTTCTAAACGCAACGCTATTGGCAAGAGCGAACGTGACGTCACACTTCAACCAAACCCGCTAGATTCGCTCGTATCTCTTTCCAACACCTTCTTAACCTTCTCGGTCCAGCTAATTCTTCCCATCCTCCTTCAGCAAAAATTCTAAATTCAATAATTAGTAAAGTAATGAATAATGATGCGTTTATGTTGTAACCAATACATACAAAACGCGTACAAAAGATTTATATCTTTTATAAAATAAGTTAATATAAACGTAACAAGATATAGGTAACAAATAGTACCTAGATTGTTTTACAAGGGACTAAAACATCCCATTATGTATGTGTATACGAGGTTGTTATACTCCCGAGCGTAGCGAGGGAGGATGACAAGACCGAGTTATAATGGGTGGTTTTGGCCCGAGTAAAACACTCTACTTTTCACTTCGATTGCGAGAAAATAAAACAATTTTGTTGTTTGGAATGAAGAAAATTCTAGAGATTTAGCGCCAATACCATCTTTTTTTTTAAATCTCTATCTAACCCGCAACGAAATAGTTCGCATTCTACCGTGAAGGGAAGAATCAACCTTCATAAAACATCACCAAGAAGGTTCTATTTTCAAAAAAAAAGATTGACGGCGCACCAAGAAGTCAAGTTTTTATGTAAGAGCACGAATGCTTTGTACGGGCTGATGATTTTTGACAAAAATTAAAAAGAAAAATACTTTTTAGCCCTAGGTATTAAACTCGAGTTTTAGGCCCGCTAAGCTACACTATTATGATACACTTTTTGAGCAAGAGAAGTGAAAAATTAATTATACGTTGCAAGCTTGCAAGTCCTTTTAAAAAGTCCAGCATTCTGTTTTACAAAATCTAGTAACCAGGTAAAATCTGGGTGAAATCTCTTTATAATTTCCACTAAGACGTCTCGTCCTAACTAGGGCGCCGTAGGTACCATTAAACCTTTCTCCTGGAAGACTTAAGGTGGGAACCCTCCATACAAAAAGTCCGCGCACATTCACTAGATAACGTCAGAGAGTAAAACGCTAAATTATATGGACATTGGCTTACCTTCGAGTTATTAAGATAGCAATGTCAATATAATTTCACAAAATTAAGTATTTCAGTCATTACAATCATAATAATAATGATTATAGTCGCCATAAAAATGAATTTTTCGTAGTACTTTTACTGAAAGTTCACGTAAATGTAGCCATTTATTTGGTTTAGTTAGGTAGGTAGTTTTGCACGGCATAGAATAATAGAAATCGTTCCACCTTAATGAGGTAGTGCTTAGGGCACTGCACACCTCCTATTCGTATAAAAGAAATCTAAAAATAAAAATAAATCGACAAACCACGATAGGCACTTTATGACGCCATTAGAAATTAGATTTACGCTTTTGACATTTTGACTTTTGACAACTGTTTTAAATTATATTTGTGATCACTTAAAATTAAATTAAGTTTATTAAATTAAGATATTTACATGCATGATTTACCTGGTACCATAACTATTTGATACCAATCTATTTTAATTTAAACTCAATTTTGTCATTTTATACATATACTCTTGCTGTGCCCTACAGGGTGCATGTATTATTGACCTAAGCTAACATTAAGACCTACGCTTTATACATGTACAAGTGAGCAAAAATATATATTATGTAAATAAAGCAAAATAAGTAACAATATTTTACAATGAAAATATTTGTTAAGCTACGAAAACTATTTCGGGTTATTAATATTTTATACAAAAGTATACAAAATGTAGGTAAACAGTAAAGTTCCTAATTCTATGAAATAAGTAAAGTTACGAACATGTCCTTTATGTTACGAGACCGACATTTGACATTTGGAAATGTCATAAGTCACTTCACATAGTTACATTGTTTCTGATTTAAATGTCAATGGATATTCTCGTACAGCACCACTTCAGCAACTTTTCACATGAGAAGTTAGCAACGAAACTCAAAACTGAAAGTGCTTTACATATTTATTTTAGGGTGCGTTTCGAAATACGATTACAGCGCTAATAGCGATCACAAAATATTTTGCGTTCCGAATTAGAAATCACGAAAATGACATTAGACATGTGGCTAAGCGATTTCAGTTTGTAGTATGGTCGGTGATATCGCAAAATGGCGTATGTAATGACGTAATCTATGACGTCACACGGGCGGGACATCGTCGTCGCGCTCATGTCGCGCTCACGGTAATACGGAACGCGTGTTAGCGCGATTTTAAAGTTTTTTTTATTAGACTTTTGTTCACTTTAAACTTTGTTTAAGTAAAGTAAAGAAGTGAAAAGTAACATTTTTTACCTTGTTAGGTCACATAAAGTTAACGTAGAGACGTAACTGGATTCACTTTACCGTTTTTTTAAACTTGATTTTACTTTGTGATGATTTTTTTATTATTCGCGGGATTTGCAAGCAAAAGAAAGAAAAAATTATTAATATCGTTCAATTTATTGTGTAGTAGTTCGTAAGGTTAATAAAATTCTTTCATTTCATTTTATTATTTTTCATTTCGAAAGATCGGATAACTTGCCACTCGAAAATTAAACTCTCGCTCGCAAAACTCGGTGTTGCTGCTAAGGCAGAAACAAGTTAATTTAAAACAATTAGTGAGTCATTCACTCATAAAATTTTCGCCGATTGTTGGTTCTTTTTTTTTGCGAGTATTCCAAATTCAGCCAATGAGTGGCGAAAATAGTATATTCCAGTTATTAAGCCCAAAAATAGTGATCCTATTTTTGGGCTTAGGTTAACTGAGCAGCGGAAGTTAGTCAAATAAACTTGAAAATAAAAATAAATAAATAAAATGTTATTTATTTCTCTTCACAAAGGTGGTTGCAAACAAAGGATAGACTAAGATTAGGGATTTTATCAGGTAAATATTGACAAAACCTTTTTTGTGAAGACTGGTGCCTGAAGTAGGTTCAGAGAAGCTGTGTTACAGGTCACCAGGTCTTCACTCTACGGATCCACAATATATAAGTAGGTATTTATATAAAAACCAGTTACTATCCAGCTAGCACAAGCTCTGACTGGCCTGAGACAAGATGAAGCTGTGTGTAAAATATTAATATGACATGGAGTAAACCAAACGAAACAGAGGAGATACATAGAAACTGTCTTCCTCAACCTCGCCTCAAGAGCTGGTCCACTGTTGGACGCAGGCCACCCACTCATAAGCGCCTTATTGGCTTTTATCTCATCCCCACGCTGGGTACGGAAACTATCATATAAACCTTTAATTCATTACCTTTCAAGATTATTTAGCTATTATTACGCATGACATTAGGGGAGGCCTATGTCCAGCAGTGGACTAATATAGGCTGATGATGATGATGATGCATGAATATTATTTATGATCTCAAAAACAGTTGAGTGCATGAAAAAATATAGCAAGCATACAATTTCTGACAACTTTTATGCTCTACATGTCTAAAATACATCATTATTGGAGCTATAATTGCGAAAAATCGATTTTGTGACATAACCTTGAATAACTCAGGTACGAATCATACCTACACGATATTTTATTTGACTTTTTAAGTTGAACCAAATGGAAATATAGGTCTAATACACAAATTTATTTTACCTATAATTTATGTTATAAGTATGAAATCCTTCAGAAATAAACGATTTATTATTATTACTTTTGAGACAACGTTTAAAACACCAAAATGAAGATGTAAGTATAAGTGTTTCAAGCTAGTTGTCTCGGAAGTGCCAGATGAAACCCTAATATGACTGGACTAGTATGACCGAGTCACTTACTGAATATCATCGATAGATCAGTTGGTCTCAGTACTGATAAACATAAGTACCTAAACTTTAACCCTCGTAGGTTGCTTCTAAAACTAACGTAAGAAACTAAAATAAGCGACTCTATTTCTGCAACAGTAGAGTTCATAGTTCATTTATAGAAACTAGATCATAGAGCATCGTAGCGGCTAACGTATTTTCAAATTGTCAAAGAAATAGAGAAATCGTACTTTGGTAGCGACGTAGCCAGTAAAAAGATAGAAAATAAACTCTATTTATACTATGTTAGAGTTCATTTAGCAGACATGCCTTGTTGTGGATAGACACAAGGACAGTCGCGAGTTGAGTTTCCCAAGCTTTTTCACACAAAATGGAACTCTATTCCTCATCACATACAGTTTATTTAGCTGTCGCCGCAATAATATTTAAAATTTTCCCTAATATTCACTCTCGTAGAGTTCATTTAACGGTTAAACGTACCTTTTACGTACCACAGAATATGTAAGTATTAGTACCGTTCCGTCCACCAGGTCTCGGTGCGCCGAATACAATACCGCCGCAAGACTGAATACAACTCTATTCCTTCTCCCGTTCCGAGTTTATTTAGACTATTCACACGTGCCTCGTAGTATATTTTACGTACCTGTCTCGTGCCACAGAATAGGTAAGAACTAGTACCACTCCGCCATTCCGTCCACAGGTCTCAGCG
Source organism: Eupithecia subfuscata (assembly GCA_963564075.1). Classification (NCBI taxonomy): domain Eukaryota; kingdom Metazoa; phylum Arthropoda; class Insecta; order Lepidoptera; family Geometridae; genus Eupithecia; species Eupithecia subfuscata. The sequence goes on from OY751114.1 coordinate 11,553,194, forward strand.
CGACGAATAAAATGCCACCAAAAAAATTGAATAACACTCTATTCCTTCCTCAATAGAGTTCATTTACACTTACCTAGGTACCTAGTACGTTTTACGTACCTTCCTCGCACCACAGAATGGGTAAGAACTAGTACCACTCCGTTAATCCTTCCACAGGTTTCAGCGCGACGGATAAAATTGCCACGAAATTGAATACAACTCTATATCCACTACCGTAGAGTTCATTTCGACTAATCAGACGTATCTCGTAAGTCGGCAGCGGCGTGATGGCTCGAGCAGTGGAGCACAACTGGGGTCGGAGGCAATGTTCGTCGGACAGTGGCGCAAGGCAGCCGCGTCGACTCGACAATCGATGACAAACCATTTTATCCACACGTTTTATGTTCTTAGACATAATGAACGATGCTTGATGAAAAACCGTTACGGGGTAAATAGGTTTCGGCGGCGACCACTATTCAAAATGACTACTGGTAATAGGCACCTTAGTACTATCATTTGAATAGTGACTCACTATTTAGTGTCTTAAAAACATTGTAATACAATTAGGTCGCTTAAATTTTTCTGTATGCATATGGCGGCCAGTGTCATCGGAACTAGCCAGATGCGCAGGACATATTATAGTGCACTAGTGTGTGCGCAAACACAGGTGCACTCTCTATTCCCTCACTCTCATAATTTCACTTTTTCTTTCTACGGTTCGTATCTTTTTTGGTGTTACGTACGTATGTATTTTTGTACGAGTATTTTGATGGATTTGCATGTTACTAAAATTATTTTATGACTGCAAAGGAAATAAGATGAAAAGTCATCGCAAAAAACCTTTTAATCTAAGCCTTCCAACCTGCTGCGCGATCACGCAAAGTCCACCCATCCTGTAATTGACATTTGAAAGCCATTTTATTGGCCTTGAAAGCCATTTCAATGACCATATCCATACAATTTCTAATTACGAATGTCATTTAACAGTTGTCTGCAAAAAAAATGTTTAATTGATTAGGTATTCTAAGGATTTACTGACATCAAGCGCTTCTAAGATTTTCGAAATAAGTCTCATGAAACTTATAAACCTCGTGAAATAATAAAATTCGAATATGCGGAGCGGATCGTACACAAACATTATACTTACACTTAGAAAATCTTAAAACTAAATAATATCTCAAACAAATTTGATAAAATCTATACAAGTCATCTTGGTTTAGCTATCAAAAGCTGTTTTTTTTATGATTGGTTACACAACATTTATAGTGACAAAATTTCAACGTATCAAAATAGAACAAACAATTTCATTTGCGGTTTTCCTCAAACCACAAAAATAAACCACATTCAACCCCTCAATGCCATTAATTGAATCAAACATTTATGAATACTAATTAAGTTAAATTTTGAATGCCATCGGAGGTTTTAGGCACGTGTTCACGCGTCACGGAAGGCTAGGGCGGGGAAGCTAGGGCGGACACGGCATTCCGACGTCGGCTATCGTCTAGGGCGGACCGCCCGCCTACCGAACTCAGTCGCGACTCGAAAGTATCGGGAACTTTGAATTCGAGTATTTCAAATTAATTTAAATTTGTTAGACGCTTAATTCCGGCGGTTTGAGTCATTGTAACTTGATTGGAGACATTTGAATCGGGAATTTGTTGTGTTTTTGTATTTGAGTTTAGAAGTTAGTGGTAAAGTGTTGGTAACTGTTGAGCTGGTTTTTGTGTGGTAAGTGTGTAAAGTAGGTAGTTTTGTTTATATATCGTACCAGTATTCATAGCTTCCATTTCGTTAAAAAAGCTCAGTTACTAATTCTAGAATTATTGAAACATGCTGATCTTTTTTTACATCGCCCTTTTTAATTTTAACTTGAAGGTCCATTAATCCGCCGCGATAGGCAATTTTGTATTTGTATTTCTTTATTAATCAACAACTTATTCTATTCTTATTTCAACGACACTTTAAACCATATTAGGTTTGTCTAGTGGTGACAGTTACAGCGTGTTACCACACATTTGGCATGAAGTTATACTAAAAAAACATTATCATAAATATACTAAGTCTACCTAACATTATCAGCGATTTACTCAAATATTACCAAAAACTATTAGCCGAAGCACCAATACACACTTTAGGTACCAGTCACACTACCTCTAGGTTAGTTTATCGTAAGGTAGGTTTAAATAAGGTAGGTTTAAATAACTACCTGCAGACAGGTTTAAGATAATTGCATGCATCATTTCTATAAAAAAAGTACAGTTCATAATTTTAGAATTGTTAAAACATGCTAATTTTTTTAAAAATCACGCCGTTCAAATTTTGTATCTGATTCCGGAGAGCAAATTGTAATGACTTTTTGACTCACATTTGAATTTTTCAATGTTGGTAACTTTAATGGCTTGATACCATTTTATTTTAATTAAGAACAATTTGGTGATTAATATCTGAAATTCAATATCAGAAAAAGCAATATTAAACTCATTAATAGGTAGCAATTTGATTAGATTTTTCCCGCTCCTATTTTTTCTAATAAATTGAGTGTTTCCGAGCAAGTTATTAACGTTTTCATTACCTTATTAATTAAAGGTCGGAAGTGTGTATTGATGATTGACTTATTGGAAAAAGCAATAATATATTGTCAAAAAAAATTACTACGGACGAGATAGGTTCCACTCCGGAACCGTGGTCCCACTGCGATGTCCCACTGGTGGGACAAAACTTTTTCGTGGGTCCACCAAACACACACTTGACCGTTCAACATATGGCTCTGGGTGCAATTATATGTATATATACACACCCTTTCAGTCACAGAGTAGCAACGAACCCCCCCCCCCCCCGCTTCGCGGGGGTTGGACGGGCTTCGTTACGAGTAAGTTAATGTTGACCCCGGTCGGAGGATGTGGACGGTCAAGTGTGTGTTTGGTGGGACCACGAAAAAGTTTTGTCCCACCACAGTGGGACCACAGTGGGTTACGAGTAATAAAAAAAAGTAGTTAGGTGTAAAAAAAGTGTACGAGTTATGTTCTTCTATGATTTACGAAAGTAATTTCATTGAAGCCCAATAATTTGACTTGTCTATGAGCTTATTTTGTAAGCCGAAAGAAATTAACGTTAAGTATTCATTTCTAATATACTATTCACTACTACGGTACGGAAGTTGTCAATTAAAAGCACTGATTTTCGTGATCTATGTATTATGATTTTATAGATTCTACTTAAACACATAACGCATTCACTGCCCAGCCTCACGCTACACGCTGGGGGAGATCATCTGCGTCTTAGGCCATGAAAGTATTAAAGCTTAGGTTTTTTGTTATTATAGTGCGTAACCCCACACACACACAAGGTAATTTCTAAGAAATCAAATAATGTCGAAATTTTTTGCGATAATTATTTGATTTCTTAGTATTAAAGCTTGTCGCATACCTAGAAAACACCGCTGCACATGTTTGACTCCAACGGACAACGGTTGGAGTCAAACTATCACAAACTCTCTGTTTAACTCTCTGTATGTGGCCCAAAGGGAAAGGACGTAGGGTACTTACCTACCTAATATGCTGCTTACCTAATACCTGCTTACCTACCTAATATGTGTACCTACCTTATATACTTTTACTATACTTTTGTTAGGTAGGTACTACTTTTGCTGTGCTGTTTGTGTGTGTACTTAATAAAAAGTCTATCTACCTATCTATCTACTTTTGATATCGAAAAAATGCGTTTGTGGACTAGAATTTACTAGACTTTAAAGCAAAGAAACTAAAAATAAAAATCCTTCTTTAAAACATGCATAGTCACTATCGCGTGACTTAGGACGTCGAAGGACAGTTGTTTTCGTGAAGACTTCATCGTTTATTCATACGTCCGTTCTCCTTCAGAATTAACAACTTAAAAGTTGTAAATTCTACGTCTATTATTGACTTAAAAGTCAATAATAGACGCTAGCTATAGCCTTTAATATTCACGACGTCCATCCAGAATAATCCATACAAAAAATTATGCTGTGTCCAGCATGTAAATTGCAGTGTAAATTGTCATTTACACAGAATCTAGCCAAAAGCTAAGCAGAACATAACATAACATAAATAATTATTTATTTTACTTTAAATATAACTATAGTACGTTGGTACAATATAATATTAAGGTAAACATAGGTAGAGCTTGTATTATAGTTACTCGATATATATAACATAATTAACCTCTTTTATGTCCAAAAGAACTCAAGTAGTGGTAGGGGACGGGGGTAGAGTAGTTTCGTCCGAGCTGGAGAACGTCATGGGAGTTCCCCAGGGGTCCTGTTTGTCGAACACCCTGTTCAGCCTGCTCCTCAACGACCTGCCTGGCACCATCGAAAACGCCGAGATCTACATGTATGCGGACGATGTAGCCGCGGTAGTAACTGGAACTACGGTAGGCGAGTTGGAGCGCAGACTGAACATGGTTATCCGACGACTTGAAGCATGGTTCAGATCGAACGGGCTTGCTCTAAACAGAGACAAAACCTGCCTCATTAGTTTCAGTCTCAACGGAAGGGCGCCCTCTCTTAATGTAGTAGCCGGTGATACGGCGCTGGAACAAGTACATGCTATAAAATTACTGGGCTTCCATCTGGACAGTTCCCTTGTATGGGACAAGCATATAGACTCACTCTGCGGTAAGCTAGGAGGGTCTTGCTTTGCACTACGAAGGCTAGCGAGCACGGCGTCGTCCGACGTAGTCCGCTCCTGCTACTTTGCGACAGTCCACAGTTCGCTCTCGTACGGTGTAGAGCTGTGGGCGCGAGCGGCAGACGTCCAGCGGGCTTTCGTGATGCAAAAGCGAGCTCTACGCGCCATGGCAGGTGTCCCGAGCGACGTATCATGCAGGGAGCTCTTCAAGGAGTACGACATACTCACTCTCACGGGTGAATTTATTTATCAAGTAGCTCTGTTCACCCACAACAACTTGGACCTGTTCCAGCGTCGCGGTATCAACGCCGCTCGCGCCCTGCGTAGCAACAACCACCACTACCGCCTGGTCACACCTAAACATAAGCTACAGAAATCAGAGAGGTCCGTCTATATAATGGGTCCTTCAGTTTACAATCGGCTGCCCGACTGGATCCGTGATGCAGCTTCCACACCTATTTTTAAGAAAAAACTAAGAAAGTGGCTCACTGATTTAGTATTATATGATACATGTGAATTTTTTAATTTGCCTTTATTATAACTATAATTTTATTTTTATATTTACTTAAGTGAATGACATGTAATAATGGTATTACGAATAAATTCTGTATTCTGTATTCTGTATTCTGTATGTCACTGACGCGGTATCGACGCAATCCTTTAAGTTTAGACTTAAGAAATGGTTGATAAAACAATGTTTTTATACGTTGGATGAATTTTTAGTACGTAAAATTATATAATTTATTTGACATATTTCGCTATCTTCTTCAATTATTTTAATTTTCCTCTTTAAATTGACAATTTATTTTATTTGGTTGAGTGAATTTTATGTTGTAATTTTTATCAATAATTCATTGTGATTGATAAAAAATTGACATGTAACCTAATTATTGTTACGAATAAAGAACTTGAACTATACTTAATATAATACAATACATTACAGTACATTAGTATACTAGCTTCTACCCCCGACCACACTTTTCCGAGATAAAATGTAGCCTATGTACCGGCTAGCCGGGGACGGTCCCGGGAAGGTTTCTACCTCCCTGTCAAATTTCAATAAGATTCGTTCAGCCGCTTATGCGTCAAAGCGTAACAGACAGACAGAGTTACTTTCGAATTTATAATATTAGTATGGATAGTAGGTATAGATAGACCTTTGTCCAGAAATAAGGAAATTATAGGTTCTCGAAAACTAACAACCTAACAAAGTCAAGGTTGTTCACTTATTTACCTTAAAAACGATTGAAATGAACAAAAAATCAAAGTGGTCACTTAATTGTCGGGACAAATGTTTGTACGATCTGCAGATATTTGTTCAGGGGTTCTGGATGTTTTTCTATGTATAATAAAAAATATCTATCTATGTAGTGTATTGTATTATGTATATCAGTTATCTAGTACCCATAACACAAGCTCTGCTTAGCTTGGGCTAGATAATGCTGTGTGAATTGTCCAGCATTATTATTATTATTATAATTTCTTAGTTTTCCTTATGTCATTGGAAATTTCTGACGTGTCCAAGAGTTTTGTACGATATAAAGATTATAATTGTATTTTTTAAGTTTTGCGGATAAAATACGAATTCCTTTAGGAATAAAATTTATTAAAAATGTATAAATAAATTATAAGTACAACAGTTTAAGAAAATCAGTTAAATCGATCAATAAATTACGGAGAAATTGAATGTTTTTTTATGTATTTCCGACACAAAAAACATACACTTATTGAAGTCCATTAAATTATTAAGAGCATGTATTTTATTTTGTGAACGTCATTATTAATCACTTTTCTTTGTATTAATTCATTTATAGTATTGACATTCTGTGTATTGAATATTATTATGTAATTTTTTTAAATTAATGTAATTGGTTAACTGACCGTGTTAATTAAATAAACAAATAAACTTAACCGACGAAGCTGTCTAATTGTGCGATTATCTTTTGGCGAACACCAGCCTCAGTGTTAAAATAGAAACCCTCCATTCCTCGACTGGTTAAATCTATAGAACATCAAAGCGTAAAATAACATCTTGGCAGATTTAGATCGCATTTAATATGTATCTTCGAGATTAAGAATTTACTGATAAGTCACCGCCGCACTGCAAGATTGTAGGTGTGAAAACAAACGTATGAAAAGGATGATGGGCAAAAATGTATGGAACCTGGTACCGGCACCAATCGAAATGAGTGATATATCGTTGGAAAGCTCTTTTTCTGTAGAATAAGAATAACCGTGGCGCTAGTCCCGGTTAGTTGTCCGTTTTGAGTAATCCTACCCTGAAAGTTACTTATTTTCGAGTTTTTTGACACTTTCTACTAGAGTATATAGTAGATATCTTAGAAGGTGCCTAAAAATATATTATGTCTTTTTTTACATTTTAAACATAAGTTATATTGTTTTTACAATTCATCATCATCGTCAGCCTATATTAGTCCACTGCTGGACATAGGCCTCCTCTAATGAGCGCCTTAATGCCCTGTCTTCAGCTTGCCGCATCCAATATCTGCCTACAATATTTTGCAGGCCGTCTTCCCACCAGGCCGGAGGGCGTCCTACACTACGTTTGCCGAGTCACAGTCTCAACTCAGAACACTTTTACCCTAGCAGAACCGCGCGAGACATGGCCGGCTCAAATAATGCTAATTATTTGAGCTACATCGATATAACTATTATTGACTGTCGGATGTATTAGTTTAGTTACGAATCACCATATCCTTCAAAAAATAAAAAAAAATTCAATTATTAACTATTAATAATAATAATCTCGGTAAACGTGCGCGAAAGACGTTTGCGCGAGAAGATATTTGTGCGAGTGGACATTTGTGCGAGTAGACACTTGAGCGAATGACACTCGGTCGGAGGACATTTGCACGGGTGACCATTTGCGCGAGTAGACGCTGCGCTTGCGCGAAAAATCGCAAAACTCCCAATAACTCTCGAAATAGACGTTGCAGAGAGTTGCAGATCGCACCATTGTGTGTGATTTTGCCCTCTTTTTTCTGACACATCTCAGCTTCCCCTGCTCCACTCCCTTACTTTCCCATAACGATACACATTTTAACGTAGATCTTCGTAGCACGTGCAACGATTTTACGATGGACCGTCGTCGTAGCATACCAGACTTCAACGCACACCCAGTTTTCTACTATACAAAAAAAATACAACTAACGAGTTGCTTTTTTCAGTATGACAAAGGAAAGTTCTCGTTCCTTACTATCAATGTTTTCAGTAGACCAATGTGTTATTTTGTAGACCTTCGTAGTGCTAGCTACTATGCTACGGCGGACCGCCCGGCGGCCCATAGCCAGCGAGGTTTTTACGTATTCATGTGTGTGTACATGAGACATTCAGAGCTGCCAGTAGTAATTAGTAAAAACAAGTCACCACTTTACTAAGTACCACTGTTCGCAGACATGAATGCGTAAAAACTCGTTGGCTACGCCGCATGCGCTTCGTAAGTCTACGAAATATCATATTTATGTTCGGGAAGTAAGGGGAGTGGTAGCATAAATGTGTACATTGATTGTAAAGAGCAAAAGCTTTACATTATCATTCCGAAAACCCCAACTCGCCAGGTGTATTAGTTTCGTAGCTATGAGCAGTTGAGTGTGGGGTAGAAAAGTGCTAGAAGGGTGGCGTTGAAGTCTTTTACATGCTACGACGGCCCATCGTAGCTCGTGCTACGAAGATCTAAAGAAAGGGGGAGGGTTAAGGGAACGTGGGATATATCAGAGGCAGGAGCCCCTAACAATCCCCTAGCTACGGTGAAATATGCGACGTCTACTTCGAGAGTTATTAGGAGTTTTGGAATTTTTGCGCAAGTGTCTACATGCACAAATGGTAACTCGTGCAAATGCCATTCACCCATGTGGCATTCGCGCAAGTATCTACTCGCACTAATGTCCTTCGCGAAGTGTTTTTCGCGCAAATGTCTTGGTACCATTTGAAAACAGTGCTGGCTCAGTAAGGCCTTCGTGTTTAGCATGGTCACACCGGCCGCCGATTCTGGGCTGTGAATGCGATAATAATATCCTCCTAGCCGAATTTCGATCACGGCGGCCAGTCTCATCGGAGACTAGCCAGATGCGCAAGAAATATCAAGTGTTTGTGCAAACACAGGTGCACTCTCTATTCCCTCACTCTCATAATCGGCAGACCGATACGACCGTGGAGAGGTCAAGCGCAGGACCAACGGCCTAACCAGGCGCGGTCGCAGCCCAAGACTTTGGGGGGGGTCACACTTGGTGCGGACCGTAGCACCAAATGTACTTGTAGGCGGTTGCAGACCCCACCTGTGACCCCACTGAAAACCACTTAACTTTATTGGCGAGCGGAGCGAGCCGCGGAAAATTTATACTCAACTCCCAACAATACCTACTATGGTATTAGTTATAGCGAGCGAAGCGAGCTTCGAAATTTTTGAGATGTTTTCTGAAGTTTGGGCAAAAGTAAGCAAGAGTAGGTCTACTTGCTTACTCTCGCCCGCATCATTTATTTTGTTGTTGATAGGTATCTATAAAAAATAAATGATAGCGAGCGTAGCAAGCCCCGAAAATCTTAGAGACTTGCGGTAGTAGATATAAAGCTATGAATATAAATAGGGGCGAGCGGAGCAAGGGCATCAACAAAAAATTGAAAATCCAAAAAAGACATGGAAAAAATGTAGCGGCGAGCGGAGCGAGCCGCCGAAATTTTTGTTACCTTTTCGGGTAACTACCCGAACAAAATGATGTTAAACACACTGGACCAAATACAGAAAAGGACAAAATACTATCGGCGAGCGGAGCGAGCCGCAAAATGCAGTGTTTTGCATATTGGCCGCAAACATGACATCCCTTCCCCCAACTCCCAACCCAACAATAGGAAGTATAAGTAATGGCGAGCGAAACGAGCCTCAAAAATGTTGGAGATTTTTTCTGATGTTTGGGGAAAAGTAAGCCAGAGCCTATGAAAAAATAAAGTGAGCGAAACCTGCCCCGAAAATTTTAAAAAGTTTGCGGTGGTAGATATAAAGCTATGAATATAAATCGGGGCGAGCGGAGCAAAGGAGATAGAAGAACAAAAAATTAGAAATACAAAAAAGACATCGAAAAAGATGTAGCGGCGAGCGGAGCGAGCCGCCGAAATTTTTGTTCCCTTTTTCGGGTTGTCACAAACTGGTTCAGAAAATAAATAACAGCGAGTGGAGCGAGCTCTGAATGAGCTGCAGCCTTTTTTGAATTTGGTGAGGTAGCGTCCATGCAAGACAAGGAAGCTAAATTATGAGCTGCTAGCTTCTGCCCGCGGCTTCGCACGCTTCTTTCTATGGAAACGTTCAAAGGTAATTTCTATCCCATGGGAACTGATTTATGGGTTAAATAGTAGCCTATGTTTGATTCCAGGCTTAGAGCTACACCGATGCAAAATTTTAGCTCAATCTGTTCAGTAGTTTTGGTGTGAAGACGTAACAAACATCCATCCATCCATCTATCCATACAAACTTTCGCATTTATAATATTGTGAAGAACAATTTTAAAGTTTCACGAATAACAACCAAATATGCGAACAACAGACCAGATACCATATAGAATCAACGGCGAGCGAAGCGAGCCGCGAAAATTTTTAGGATCTGGCTGTGCGTGTGAGTTGTTTGGTATTTGATAATTTTGATTCCTGAACTAGAGCAAGCCAGAAGCTTATCAAAACAGCAGAATGTTATCAGAGGCAAGCAGAGCGTGCTGCGATAATTTAGTGGTTTCGTTAGATTTTTGAGTGTTTGGAAAACTGACCTCAAACGAGGGATGAGCCCATGACCAGAGACAGACAGTGTAAAGTTGCCGGCAAGTTGAGCGAACTGCGACAATTTTTGGTTTTTGTTAGATTTTGGGCAACTTTTTAGAAAATTTGGCAAAGTGACCTAAAGCGGGCCGGGTTTTAAGCTTTGGATCATAGTCAGAAGGAACAAATGTTAACAGCGACCAGACCAAAACGCGAAAATTTTGTTGTCTACTAATTTTTTGTACTGGTTGGATTGATACAAACTGACAATAGCGGACCAGCTAGACCAATAAAATTGGGAACGTTCCCTCTGTGCTAATCAAAATACAGAGCATAAAAAACAGTAATATCGGCGAGCGGAGCGAGCCGCGATTTTTTTTATTGCTGCAGTTGGTAACCATAATCAATGTAACGGAAGTAAACAGGACAATATAATCATCAAGCTGTGGGTTGCAATTTTTTAAGTACCTAAACTAAGATTTTGGGGGGGGTCATGACCCCCGTGACCCCCCCCCTGGGACCGCGCCTGGGCCTAACGTGCTTTCCGAGGCACGGGGGTGTAACACCGCCAACTTCCTGACTACAGGCTGCTACTGAGAATTTTTCTTGCTAGAAAAACCCCAATAACAACTATTGGCCCGACCCGGGACTCGCAACCCAGCACCTCATAATCAGCGGTTGAACAAGCTGACTGCTAGACCAACGAGGCAGAGAGTGAATGCGATAGTGCTTTACTAAGTACCTACCCTTATACTTAATAGGCTAAGAAATGTTTTTTACAATGTGAAATAAGTCAACAGAACAACATTATGGGTCTCTTCAAGACTAGACCGAATAAATATAAACCTTCGTGATTAATCGGTACATCGGAGATTGTGGTCCAGCAAAGGTCTGTTCGGTTAAAAAACGACTCTTATTCAGCCTTTCCAATGCATATTTGCCCAAAAGTGGTTTATAATGAGGAGGGATTGTCATCTACTTACACTCAGTGATTTTCGCAAAAATTAAGCTGAACCTGATGGTAGAATTTTTATCTGATAAAAATTCAACATCTTCAGAGAAATATATTTCATGACGGACAACTGTAACGGGTTCGTCGTAGTAGATTTTTTTTGTCCACATGAAAATAGCTATCCAACGACGTATGACTCGTCTTGATTGGACAAAGTACCCAAACGGGCCCAAAATGCCCATCCTCCTTTACGAGACCGACCACACTGCAAGTGTAGCTTAGCTAGTAGCCTGGATGTAGTGATGAAAAGGAATAAGGCCTAAGGCTAGACTGGACTTCATTTTACAAGACTCAACTGTAAAAAGGAGTCTAGACTTTTTTTTTCGCTGCTGGCAATTTTAGTCCATTTAAGAGGCCTTAAAAAATTGGCCATGACAGCGTTACCGGACTTTTGTCGGACCGCCGGATAAGTAAGGTTGGGATCAGTCATTGATCTTTGATTGAGTAACGCTTTTCTATGGAATAATCGTCGCTCAAGCATAGCTTTGACTGAACAAGCTTTCTTAATACGGGCCTAAGGGCCGAATACTCCGCAACTTACGTTTAAGCACATTTCAAGTCGCGATTTTTTGACAGATTTCAATGAAAATCTGTCAAAAATTCGCCACATGAGACGTGTACAAATCTGATTTGCGTTTGAGTATTCGGGGGTAACCCCCGTCTCAAATTTAAGCACGTCTGAAGTCGCAATTTTTTGACAGATTTCAATGAAAATCTAAAAATTCATCACGTGACACTTGCATACATCTACACTCTACAGATTTGCGATTGAGTATTCGGGGGTAAGTCTCTTTCACCACTACCTGGAAGTGTGTCTGTTTTCGGATTTTGAACTTTAAGCCAAGTGTCTAGCTAGCAAAGCAGCTAGCTAAGAACTCTAACTTTTTAGATAGAAATTGAAAATGTTATTATTTGTAAGTGTTATTATAATATTGTCGATTTTTTCAATGACAAACTCTAGTAAATTTTAATTAAGTCTTTTTTGCTCAAATATTTTTGCACACCGACTAACAGTCAAGCATGTTGATTCACAAAATGTATTTACCTGTTACCCTACAAAACACACGTTTTGGCAAGTAAAAAATATTTATCTTTAAGATACTATCGAAGCCTACCATCTAGCAGTGCGGCCATTGCCTTAGATATGCTGTTTGGAACTTCGGAATCCCTTTAATTGAAGTTATTGTTTTCCTTTACGCGTTAGACTGCGGATACACGGTTGGAATCTACGTCTATAAAGCAAATTCTATGTTTTTGATGGGCTAAGTTTCGTAGATTTGAATAGCTGTTTCTACTGAGTATTTGTCGATTAAACGTTTGTGATGTCTTATGTAAGTTTTCAATTACTCAAGCCCGCTTTCATTTCATTAGTTTTAATTAACCTACTGTTAACTATTCAACCAACCACTATATAAAGGCCAATAAATAAGCTATACTAAAGTCATTAACAACGGGATTCGTACCATGATTTGAGTTTTGAGCTTTCCAATATTTCGGCACAGTTTAAGTTTCAGTTCAAAACTCCATGATTTGGTACTCGTAAATATCCCGTTGTAAATGACTTTAGTGTTAATAACCATGATGGATTAAAAAATTTAAAGAAACTATAGTTATCATTAATTCCTATGGGCCTGGCCTAAGGGCCTAAAACCGGCCGAAGGATTAATTGGACCAAGTTTCCGACCATGTATACGAGTTTCCACTAGGGAGTCTTATCAGCTCGATCACGCACAATTCGACATTGAAATACGATTGGGGGAAATGCTTTTAGAATATAATTGAATTCAAGAATTTAAGCGAAAAGCGGAAACTTAGACTAACTCTAATGAAATGGATAAATGAGAAGGAATTTATAACGATAAAAACCTTAAAGTTTTCCTTTTGTAATAAACCAATTGGTTGTTTGTTTCAGATAAGCTTCGTAACTCTATTGATGGCCAAAAGTTGACATAATACAATTTTATTTATAAAGAAACGCTAAATGTAGGTTAACGAAGTTTATAAAGTTTCGTAAAGTAATCAGTCAATTTACAAAAAGCCCGAACATAAAAAGCCAATTTATGAAAGAACACTTGTGTAAATCAACGCATGGTCAAAAATAGTTAATTTGTTAAATTAATATAAATGACAAGAAAATTTGGAGAGAAACGCGATTAGTATCAGAAAGAATTTCAGAAAATAATTCAACAAACCACAAAAATTTAAAAGGACTTCAATTGATAAAAGACTAGAGTTATTCGCCGCGTCAAAGTTAGTCGCGCGGCCGACGCCATCGGGTGCGGAGGTGCGGTGGCTCGCTGGTGCTTGCTGGGACTGGTGGGCGGCGCGGGCGCACAGCGCAGCCCGCTCAGCTGGGCCATGGGCAACCAGCGCGTGGCCACCGTGGCAGCCATAAGCCACGGGAAGTATTACTACAATCACACGCAGTCGGCCACTACGAATGAAGCATCCTATAATGTGAACGTGTTGTTTGTCAGGTGAGTTGAACAAAAGTCTTTACATTATATTTATTTATTATTAAACTCAATTTATTTTATGCAGCTAGATACTGTGTGAAACAGAGTTTGTCTCTGTCTTTTTGTTTGTCGAGTATCATCACAGCGCGGTACATGGTAAAAATAAGGATTCAGTTCAAAGATCTTTATTTTCTTATTTACAACAAACATGTTACTTACATGAGAAACTTAGGCTAAGTATTTTTATTTTTTTATTATTGGTATTTCTTAATTTAGTCTAGTAGTGTTACATCCTCAATATAAATATCTTTGCAATTTGTTTTTAAACACGCCAAACGTTACGGCACTATGTAATGTCTTCAGGTAGTCTGTTAAAGAACTGGGTCCCTTCGAAAGTAGTTAATCGTCTTTTTACCCTGTTGACTTCTAATCGTAGGCAAAACAAGAAGGTCACCTCTTCGTCTACTGTATTTACTGGGTAAGTATTTGGCTCTTTTTGATGTGGTATTTTTAATTTTCATGGTCAGTCCCTACCTCCCTACTACCCGTAGGTAGTACTATCAGCAACAAAATCCATTGGCTCAATAATACAGGTTGTCTTTTTTTTGAAAAATCATTCATGTCGATTTCAGTCAAAAGTAAAAGGTTTAAAAAACAAGACCCGTCAAGTGCGAGTGTAACTCGCGCGCCGAGGGTTTCGAACGTTTGTCAACAAGTAGGTATGTACTAAAGGTACTAGTTAGAGACTCCGAAATTTAATGAAGACCTAAAACTAGTAGGTACCAACATACATTTCAGATGGATCTCTCTGCACGCTTCGGTGATAGGGTGTAGCGGTAAATTTTTCGACTTTTTTCAAAATATTTCGAAAAGTATTGAACCTACAGAAATTTCAAAAACTGTTTTGAAATGTACAAACTGATACCTTTCATATGATACCCCACTTAGAGGGGTAGCCCCCCCCTTTTGAAAACTATCCCCCCCATTTTGACCATTTTTCAAAAATTGTTCGTTTTCCAGACTTCTCTATATTTTTCCTGTAAAATATAGACCTATATCTACAAACGCTTCATACATTTTGAATGGATCGCTCTGCAAACTTCGGAGATAGGGGGGGGGGAAAGGGTAAAATTTCGACTATTTTCAAAATATTTCAAAAAGTATGAAACCCACAGAGAATTATGCAGTTATTGTTTGGGAGGCATGACTCCTTTCACGACATTTCTCTAACTCTCGTGGTTTCGGACTTGGCCATCACCGCCCTTCTCAAAAAACCACCCTGTATAGTAGTAACATCCGTAACTGAAATGATATTACAAGGGATCGAGAAATTTTTTCACCTTTCCGCCGCCGTGGTGACTCAGCAATAAGGATCCGTAACGTTTTTAGTTGAGAATGCACATTTATAGAGCTAGGAAATCCATAACACACAGTGCAAAAGTTTTTGTTCTACGACAAACATTGACGAAGTTATGACCAAATTACTAGCGAAGTTCACTGAATGACCGCCGCGGGTGCGTGTGACGTCACTGGCTCGGTCGCCGCCCGTTAAACGTAAGCAGACATCAGTTTTTAGTGATTTACTCCGAAACTATAAGTTTAGGAAATAAAATACACAACCAAATAGACTCAGTTTTGAGAGACCCACCGAATGTTTTTTTTTTTTTTTTTCATAAAATATTGGTACTGATACATACCTTTTAATACAAGACCCGACATTTTTCAACCTTCGCATGTAGCCACGGAGTTGTGTTCAACTTTGTGGCTTCACTGGCTAGAAGCGATGTTAAGCTATAAACGTGTATAGAGTTGGACATATTTAACAACACAGGTCTAAAGGTTTCTATTACACTCCCTAAATAGAACACATAAACCATCAATATTTGTGGCAGCCACAAATTTAGCTCCAAGCTTCCTTGCCTGCATTCTAGACGATGGAGTACTCGAGCGTAAGCGCAATACGCGAATTAATAATAATAAAAGTTTATTTCAAAAGGGTTAAGACCTTTTAACAGTACAGTGTTTTGACAAGTTTCTTAGTGTCTTTTATGAAATTTAGAAATATCGGGCCGCGCTAGGAGGTATCGAGTTTGATATTTTAACTTTTAATCAGTATAGTCGCCATTCAATCCAACCGAAAAACCTACTAAGCTGACTCTATAAGTGGTTTTTAACCCTTTTTCTTAAAAAAATTAAGTTTAATTATAATATTTAAGCAAAAAATAACTAATTTGAAAACACCGGACCGCTCTGTACTGTCGGTAGTATGTCCGTACAATAAATATATGCTATCAATTTTTTATTGTAGTGATTATGCATAGATTAATGAGAATATAACTTTATTTGTATTTTGTCACATCACATAGCAAAATGTTCCAATGCCCTAGACGACCTATGTACGTCATGTTTGGCAATAAAGAATATTATATCTTGCGTGCGTGCAGAAACGCGTTTCAGACGCGCTTTTGACGTGCGGATACGCGTTTCAGACCTTAGTCCGCCTTTAAACGTTTGCATAGACGACTTGTCCAACGCTGGTTGTTTTCAATTAGCGGTCTAAAGTGCTGCACCGGTTGACGTAAGTGGGAACGTTAGGTATTCATAAATAACTTGTGTGAAGCAAATGGATTGGATGTTTTGGGAAGTCATATTTTTTAGGACTTTTTTATAGAACTGTTAAATGAATTTTTTATTTGGTTTAGTATTGTTTACTTTGACGTTCTATTTCATTTTGAAATTTTATGAATCCTACTATCCTACCTCTTACTAATATTATAAAGCCGAAAGTTTGTGAAATCTGAATTTTTGTTACCTAGGATCTCCAAAACTACTGAAGATCTAGATGAAATTTGGCATACACTTAGAACGTAGCCTAACTTAAACAATAGGCTACTTATTATAACGAAAATACGCATGCGAAACCGCGGGTAGAAGCTAGTTACTATAAATAATCTACTAGGTACTAGAAGTTTTATGAATATACTATGGCTACCTCGTCCTCATTGTCGATGGTCATCGTTGATTGAAGATGATTGATGGATATGGATTAAAAAAACTAAATTAAAATCGATTCATTCGATTAGGAGCTACTTTGCTACAGAAACACATCAAATTATTATGCTACAGCCACACTATCTCGATAACGCGAAGATTTGCGACAAGTCTGGCCAAGAATTTCGTCTTATCGCGAATC
Organism: Eupithecia subfuscata; assembly: GCA_963564075.1. NCBI lineage: Eukaryota > Metazoa > Arthropoda > Insecta > Lepidoptera > Geometridae > Eupithecia > Eupithecia subfuscata. Next base: position 11,570,261 of record OY751114.1, read on the forward strand.
ATCATCGCGATGCGACTTTGCAAAGGTTTTTTTTCCAATGTGGCCAAACACTTCGTTGTAGAACGAACACGAAGTTTATCACGACAACGCGATGACGAATCTTCGCCTTGTAATGTGGCCGTAGCATTAAATTAACTTTTTTGGTCGGTCGTTAAAAACTATCATAGAGTTCGTAGCAAAGCCGTAGCAACCGAGCTACGCCGCCGTCTACGCTGCTACGAAAGTGCTACGAACATACGATATCGTGGCAAGGTCTACGAAAACCTAGTTGCAAGGTTTTCGTTCCACTCTATGTAAGTTTAATATTGGAAGTTGGTTGAAAATACTGTAAAAAACCTTTAAGGGGGTACCTACCCTCAAATTGCTTATTTTCAACTCCGTCGGACCTCCATATCTTCCAAACTACTGAATATTTAACTTTGAAATTTATATATGGTAAAGTTCAGGACTTATTCTATCGATCATATGTTTCGAAAACACGATTCCATAAAATTTTCTCGATAGAAAAAAATCGCAAAGTTACTTCTAATTTTTTACTAAAACGCTAATTTCTCAATAAATACAGATGATACGATCTTGAGATTAAGCATAGTAATTGAGCTAAGTATAAAGAACATTTTATATGTTGCCTTTTTTTCAATTAACTATTCTAATGTTTGTGGGGAGCAAATAACTACTAAAAACTTGATTTTTGGGCTTACGCCGCTTTGCTCTGTCCCACTCCTGTGAACGCGAAATCCTATGCCTATCCTCTTCACACAATAACGAGGTAGGGTACCGCCTTAAGGGGCGAACCTAGCGAGTTTGGTTTATTTATTTATTTGGCACACAAAACAGACTACAATCAAATATTATACAAATAGAAGAACACAATAATACGAACTAGACTGAATCCCTAAATATGTGTACACAGCATGATCAAAGAACTATGTAAGCAGATACCTATTGAATATATAAAATGAACTTAAAAATAAAAAGCATGCATTACTAATTAAAATTACGAGAATTAAACAATACATTTGATTAGGGCATGTCACTGGTAAGATAAATTATTTTTAAAAAGAAAATTTACTGAAAATTATGACCATGGTTGTGAAACTAGGCCTAGAATCTCAGTACTCACAGAATCTCCGTGGTAAAAAACAAGAATTACAAAATATTTTCTTCGGTTAATTGTGAAAACACGATTGCGAAGAAAATACGATAAAAAAACATGAAAGAGCACTATTTTGCACCTAATTTGGTCGAGATCTCAGGAACCCTTAGGTCTATAGAAAAGATTTTTGTTTTGATTCGTAGGTTATTACTAATTCTTTGGTTTCTTAATATGGTTTGTTCATAAGTTGTATAGTTTTCTTGTAAATAAGCAAAAACATCATTTTAGCGCTTATGCCGTCCAAAAAACGTATGTTCTGTGCCGCTCCTATGAACGCGAAATCCTATGCCTATCGTTTTACAAAATGGCGCGCAATGCGTCCTCTTAAATGACACCTTTGCCAATTATTAGCGATAAGATTAAATAACTGTTATTTTTTGCAGAATTATTGTTATTATAATATTTTGCTTCAGGTAAATCTTCTCTAAGTATATTATGTATGTAAAATTATCTAGTTTGTATTTGTATGTATGTATTATTTGTATTATCTGTAGACTGTTTGCAACAGTCAGCAGTCAGCTCAATTGTTTCAATTGTAAATACTAGTATAAGTTTCTTTGTGAATAAAGCTGTTTTTATTATTTTGATACAACTTAATACTGTTTGCTCCTGTTATAAGAAAACTTCTAAGGTTGCTGGAGAGAAATTGCTTTAAGCAATAAGGCCGCCTATTGTACGTTTTTAGTTTTTATTCATTCATTCATTCCTTCGCAGATACCAAAATGTTTAAACAACACTAAGTTGCAACTTGTATTACTAATGTAATTAATGAGGCTTTGTATCTTTTAATTGTACCTACCATTGATTTGTGGCTAATCTAGCCATACCTTGAGGGGAATGCAGCACCTACGACACAAGTCTAACCAATTATTGTAAATGCTGTAATCCAAGATCTAAAAGCAAAGCCAAAACATCTAAATTAATGAATTATTTGTTAGACATAATAAGTTTGCTTGATTTGAAATATATTATTTTCTGACTTATTTCTGACTTAGATACCTTGCTGTTCCATTTGTTTATTTAATATCGGTGTAATCCTTTTTGGTCTTAGTGTCATGTATATTTTAGATAGATAGAAAATTCTTTATTGCTTGCGACGCAGGAGGTTGCGGGTTCGATTCCCGCCTCGGGACAAATGTTTGTACGATCTGCAGATATTTGTTCAGGGGTTCTGGATGTTTTTCTATGTATAATAAAAAATATCTATCTATGTAGTGTATTGTATTATGTATATCAGTTATCTAGTACCCATAACACAAGCTCTGCTTAGCTTGGGGCTAGATAATGCTGTGTGAATTGTCTAGCATTATTTATTTATTTATTTATTTATTGCACATTTATAGATAGAAACAATACACCAAAACAGCTTAAAAACTAACTGACAAGTGGCGGTCTTATCGCTCAAGAGCGATCTCTACCAGACAACTGTGAGAGCGATCTCTACCAGACAACCGTATTTTAGGTATTTATATGGACATTGTAACGCTGTGGTTTACCTTAATAAATATAAAATAAAATAAAATTATTATTACTACTTTAAACCTCATTGTTAGTCAACTATCCAGCATACCAAACTTAATGGTATGCTGACAAATATTATGCACGTATGATCTGACTCAAGCCGACGTGGGCAAAGTGTCACACAACAAGTTACAGTTGTCAGAAGTTACTGTAACGGCGGATTACGGGTGAATGTGAACCGGAATTAACCGGGCCCCTATTTTAATTTTCCAACGACATTTCGTTTTTCGTTTCAGCCGATTGGTGTACCAATACAGAAATACAGAAATACAGATTTTATTCATTACTCCTAGTAACATTATGTCAATAAAAAAATTATAATTTGAAAATTAATTATTAAATAATAATTTATATAAAATAAAACTTAAATAGGCGGTAATTCTAAGTACTCTTGCACATCATAGAATACCGACTCAGTTAGATATTTTTTTAGTTTGTGTTTAAATATCGGCGTGGAAGGTGCGTCACGTATCTTCACTGGCAATCGGTTATAGATGGAAGGTCCCATGACATAGACCGATCGATGACATTTTTGAAGTCTGTGTTTAGGTGTTACCAGGCGGTGCGAGTAATTGTTGCTCCGCATCTCGATACATCGAATTAGAGTACCAATTTGCACAAAAAAACGAAACGAAGCGATTGCGTGTTTTTGAGAGTTAAAATAGTGAATTTACTTATATTAATTCTCAAAAATACGCGAGTCTTGAGTTCGGTTACTCGATAGTATTCAGTCGTCGTCGAAACGTTTCATTTTTAGATAGATTAGTCTTTATTTCAAAACCTTATGAAACGTTTGTTTTTAAACCCGTTGAGACGTGTTCAGCCGAGCGGTTCACATATTATGTCATTTTATTATATTATCGTTCGTTAAAAACCGTGTTTTCATTAAGTAAGTTCATTAAGACGTTGGTTGCCATGAGCATGAAAGTACTAGGAGTACATGACTCACGAGAGCTAACTAATATATCTTTTGAACCTACGATGGTACCTATCTACGGTGTAACTAGGTGGAACAAAAAAGTCTCATTAGTTACGTTAAAGTTACATTTTTAAATAATGTAACTACTTGAAATAAAAATGTCCAGCTGGTTACGTCAATGTAACTACAATGTAACTAGGTGGAACGGACGAATGTATGTATACAAAAATTAAGGGTTATTCCGCGGGTTAAGGTTAATCGATAGAATAGAAAAGATCGAAAAAAAATCTTCTGGTTTTTTGAATTTTCTGAGTAATAGCTAGCAGAAAAGTAGTTTTGCGACTATTTTAAGCCATTTGCTACATTTATTATTATTTTTATTCATTTAGGAAACATACAGATGCTTTAAACTAAAGAAAACTTATGTAACACTTTAACCAGCAAGTTTTCCACCATTAAATGAAACAATAACAAAAAACAGACAGTTCAGAGCTCATTATGCAACTAAATAACAATTATTAAAGAAGAATTAACCTAAGGAAACATAAAAAGGAAAATAAAACAAAAATTACGTATAAACAATGATAAAGGGCAAAACATTATTGTTTGAACAAACGATTAAATTGAAAAGTTTATTCATAAGTATGTAATTCTACAAATAAAAAAATCTTAAAAATATATCTAAAATTCTTAATACTAACGTACCTACACTACTTAGAAGAAAACAAATGCAAAGTTTTTGTTTATTGACAGAACTTTGAAATTAAAAGCATTGAATAACTTATGTATTGATTGCTTTTGAAATTAGGTCACAGAAATGTTAAAAAGTTATTAGAATTTTATGGAAACTTCGATTAGATCAGGATTATAACTGTGTTTACGTAACCCAATGTGGGTTACGTAAACACAAAGAAACTCAACACAAAGAAACACACCTCTATACAGCGTGATTCATTATACATGGATCAAACGAAGTGGGGTGATAGGGGGCTCAATATGCATCGATTGGACCCCATGTATGTTTTACCATATATGATCGTTTAGGAGATTTTTTTTCTCCAATTTTGCCAATCGCCCGACTGGTCCATGAAAATTAATATGTTGACTTAACCTCTTGAACTACTTTCATTAAAAAAAATAGCGCAGGTTAAGTCAACATAATAATTTTCATGGACAAGTCGGGCGATTGGCATAATGAGGATCCGTAACGTTTTTAGTTGAGAATGCAGATTTATAGAGCTAGAAGAAATCCATAACAACCAGTGCAAAAATTTTAGGTCTACGACAAAAATTTACGAAGTTATGACCAAATTACTAGCGATTTCACTGAGTGACCGCCGCTGGTGCGTGTGACGTCACTGGGTCGGTGCGGCCGCCCGTTAACCGTAGGCAGATATCAGTTTTTAGTGATTTACTCCGAAACTATAAGTTTAGGAAAAAAATTACAGAACCAAATAGACTCAGTTTTGAGAGACCCATCGAATATTTTTTGTTTTGAATTTTTTAAATTAATTTTTTGGTCATTTTTGGTATTTCGAGCACGATCAGATTACGACGGAACCTCGTCAAGGTAGTTTTTTACGTCTTATTTGCCATAATTAAATTAGCCGTGCCATTAAATTAGCCATGGCGGCCGCGGCGTAATAATCGACCCCTGCAACTCAACACGTATATATCGACTAAGACTAGAGAAGGGGCATGACTTCCTTCTGTGTTTTTTAAGACGTCAACTGCTAAATCCCCCTTATTTGGGGGAGGCTCGTATAGCAGTGGACTATGTTATGTATGCTAAGGAGGGAATGTACTTCGGAATACCGGAAGTCGTAATACTGGAGAACGGTATACCGAAAGTACACAAAACGGCAGAACGAAAGAACGAAAGCACATGAGGTGAGGCCGAAAGCACGCAACACCGAAAAACTGTAGAACGGACGATCACACTCTCGAATGCACGCTATACCGAAAGATCACGAATCGAAAGAGCGCTATGTCGAAATTTTCTTTAGGGTTGTACCACGGAATTAAGAACTTCTATTTCCGTGGGTTGTACGTTAGTTTTGTCATATTAAGATAGAGATGAAGTTTCCCATAATTTTCGCGGGTTGTCAAAACGTGATACCTTGTCAAAGTAAATTACCGACCGCTTTTGTTTCAGTTTAAAATGGTTCGTGGACACAATTCGGCCTCGTGCCTGTCGACAATCCGTCGTGTCATCATCGTAAAATACTTACGACCGCGGTCGTCCAAGCTTTTAAACTCTGGTCCAAATTGTCCAATGTCCATCTCGTTGGGCCATTTTAAACCCATTTTAGAGCTTCGATTTTACTCACACAATAAGGCTGCTGCTAAGCTAATATGTGTACTGAGCCGAAAATGGTGATAGGTCTGGTGCCTATCACTCAGACTACTATATAGTATATAGTGCGGACAGTATAGTATAATATATAATACACTATCTTCCGACCGCGGCTTCGAAATTATCGTTATTCACGGAAATAAGTAGCGTAGTAGTCTCAACATGATCAGTTTAGTAGTTTTTGAGATATTAGGTAACAAAAAAAATCAAATCTTCACAGAATTTTGCCTGTATACTATTAGTAGGATAAATATGATAGGAAATAATCTCACGCCGGGAAAAGATGTAATTACTAAATGTACAAAATACTAACAAATTAATAGTTGAGCTATATGCAGACTGTTGCAAACAATCTAGAGATAGCGTAACTGATCTAAAACACCTTTTAACACAAGCTAATATCGGAAAAGTTCATTAGCCCTCGACGCCAATTTCACAAAGTCACCTTTTAAATAGGCAAAGAAAATTACAATCAAATTAGAACTACTATTCACAGTTAAAACAGTTGAGCTAACTGATGCAGTTTCAAATAAAACTAAATCAAAATCGAAAATACACACGTCAAACGGAAATACGGGTATAAAGTACCTACAGCTTCTTTTTCGAGGGCTAAAAATAAAGAGTTTCCGGTACATAAGCCCTTCAAGGCGTAGATACCTCTTGGGCGTATACAGGGAGATTATGAAAGGAACGTACATAGATTTGGGAATTATAATAATGTTAGACAGCAGGTGCACTGGGTGCACCGCGACCTTTACCTAATTATATTCACTACCGGAATTGTTTGGATTTCATAGGATTATTCGGTTGGTAATTCTCTTTTACCAACTGTTTTTGGTATACCTTATATGAAAATGTTTGATAAAATCCCCATACTTGTACCATAAAAATAACAGTAAATTTTATACGTTTTTTTCGTATTGTGTCCGTTGAAAAAAAGTATAACACTGGCGTGTTGTGTGATGTTTTCTTCAAAAAAGATAATCCGACGATTACATTTAAATTGACGTTCCTTACAAAAGTTTTTGTATACCGTCGCCGTAGAGCGAAAAGTCACTAACTCGCTATTTGGCCCAAATCGAGTTAGATGTGCCATCAAAATCCCCGATTTTTTCTGCATTTTTCAATCTGACAACCGTATCCCTAGCTATCACGGTTTTCATTTTAGATTGTGCAAAAATTCACTAACTCTACATTTTGGCTTACAGCATTTTAGTCGAAAACTAACTAAGTACGCTTAGATACTTTTTTCCTACTTGAAAGAATTGCAAAATATGAACCTAAGTCGGGTTGGTTACTTTCTTTTCTAAAATAATAACTTGTTGCTAGGACCCAGTCTAGTCGAGAAATAACTAAATACACTTGATTAGTTATGTGGTAGCAGGTTTGATACACAACTTGAAAGCGAAAACTAACCAAGTCGACTTAGTGTCTTCTAGATCGCTATTTGCGATAATTGTATTTCATAATTTTAAAGCAAGAAATCATGTAACATGTTAAGTTAGTTTTCGCCCCAAAATTTTGACTACATGGTTTGGTTTTGAATGATAGCTAAAGTGTTTTGTTGATTATTAAAGCCAAACTTTCGTACGTTTGTGTTAGGATAGACAATTAAACGTGCAATTTAGTTACTTTTACGCTCTTGATTTTGCTTACTCGGCGGCTAGTGACTTATATTTGGCCCTAACCTGTCCAAAACGTCTTCGCTGGTTCATCAACATCGTTAGTCTACTGCTGGACATAGGCCTTCCCTTAATGAGCGCCATAGCACCGTGTCTTCAGCTTGCCGCGTCCGACATCTGACTGCAGTCTTTGGCAGGCCGTCTCCACCTGGGTGGAGGGCGTCCTACACGTTCGTGTCCTACGTTTGCCGAGTCCCAGTCTCCTCTCAAGAACACGGTTGTTGGTTTTTGCGAGACATGGCCGGCACGCTACCACTTTAGCATGCTTATTCTTAGAGCTATGTCGATAACTTTGATTCTCTGTCGGATGTATTCGTTACGAGTCTTATCCTTTACAACAACTCCGAGCATTACTCTTTTCATAGCTCGTTGAGCGACTTTGAACTGGTGGGGTGGATAAGCCCTAAGGTGAGTGTCCACGTCTCAGCTCCGTAGGTCATGACGGGTAAGACGCACTGATTGAAAACATTCGTTTCCAAGAATTGCACTCTTTTTTTTATTTATTTTAAAGGAGTTTTGTCAACATGACCATGTCACTCCCGTAAAGAATGGATGACTCGGCGAGGACTCAGCGTAGTTTGCTGTGTGGTGCCGGCTTAGATTTTGCACCACCCCAAGTCTTCCCGCGGGTGTCGTAAGAGGCGACTAAGGGATATCCACCGGGGGCGGGCAGCAGCGCCCCCGCAGAACAATTCTACCACCGAACTGCGATCCCCAACCCGCATGCCCAGCATGGGGATTATGGACATAACCCTCCATGTGATAAAAACGAATAAGGCGCTTATCAGAGGGAGGCCTGCGTCCAGTAGTGGACCACTACAGGCTGTCGTTGCCTTCTCAAGTAGTCCAGCAATTTAAATAATATAATGGAATGTTTCCTTTCAGTAAAGCTTGCTAACTTGAATATTTCGGGTAGCTGCCCTCCGTCCGGGTAATGTTCGTTCGTACCACACTGAAATGTATTTCAGAGGCCAAGAAAAACAAAACCCGTTGATATTCGTTCGTCGTCTGAACTGGACCATTCCCCGTTATCTTCATTCATTGTACGAGTACTCTCTACTTTACAGATGCACACAAAGATGTTGCAGAAAAGCTGCTGGAGCCCGATGCCACTATAGGCAGTATTGTGAAAGCTTACTAAGTCATCGGTCTATGTTTGAGAAGCGATTATGCCATGGAAAAGCGATAATCATGATCAAAAATTACGTCATTCACAATGTTAATACTCACTGGACCAGAATGCTATCATTAATGTTTTTAATAGGATTTCAATATTACAAATCTTAACAATACGTTAATTTACTTATAACTTGTTCTGAATGCGTTTTTTTTTTGTATTTTTCAAGGAAGTATGACAACTGCATTTGATTATTTATCATTTTCTTATTGATTACCTGATTCGAGGAATATAAATTATATAAAATTAAGCAAATAAGAGCGTTAGAAAAATTACTTAAATACTAAATAAACTTATCCAAACACGGGTGAAAAGTCAGTTGGTGACTTTTAACAAATCACTGTCTCACAAAGTTAGTACAAGATTTGAGGGCGAAAAGTAACTAAGTCAGTTTTTTTTCATTATCCCTGAAAATATCAGTCATTCATTGACTGTAGTGAATTGACCTTAAGAGCTTTTATATTTCCTAACATATGAGACCATAAAATTAGAAATATCCCTTACCGAAAGAAAGTTATGATTTTATTTGTTTTATAAAAACTTTAAACCTTCATAACTCAAAACACCAAATGACCTAGTTAGTGACTTTTCGCTCTACGGCGACGATACATATTCCATGAAATGATTTTCTTTATCGTAGTTCGATTGACGATCAAGAGGTTGTAATCGATTTTGTTATTGTGGCTCAACATTTTGTATTTTTTTACAGACTTTACTCGGGCGTCTAAATGACTTTGTTTTGGAATCAGAATATCACTACATAGTATAAAACAAATTCGCTTTCTCTGTCCCTATGTATGCATAAATCTTCAAAACTACGCAACGGATTTTGATGCGGTTTTTTTATAGATAGAATGATTCAAGAGGACGGTTTATATGTATAATACATGCATAATATAGGAGAGAAGCATTGCACCCGTGCGAAGCCGGGGCGGGTCGCTAGTAATTAATTTTATGACTAAAATTGCATTATTTTTGTTGTTTTATTTGCTTCTTGCTTCCGCCCGCGGCATTACACGCGTTTTCCCGTGATAAAAAGTAAGACAGATTGAGTTACTGTGATAAACCATAATTTTTATACAATTTTCAATATTTTTCATGGATAATTCATCTAGAAATCTTCGTTACATTTACATACTATGTCGGCTCGATAAAAAGCGAAACTTTCGCAATTCCCCATACTTTTGGAGTCGAAAGATTCGCATTTCTATCAGTCAAGTAACTGTGTCTATGAATTACTCCATTCTGTCATTCAGTCTTCATTCGCTCACCTGTCAACAAGTAGTGAACGTCATAGTCGTGCATATACTACACACTAACAGAAAATAAATTAGTTGACGGGGTATAGTGATGCCCTAACGAATACATCTGAATTGACCTGAGTAGGTCTAGCTGTAGCCACCGCTACGGGTTACTAAACATTATGTAGGAACGTCCTACCGGTCATGACTTACGGGGCTGAGACGTGGACACTCACGGTAGGGCTGGTCCACCAGTTCAAAGTCGCTCAGCGAGCTATGGAATGAGCTATGCTGGCAGTCTCTCTGAAGGATAGAATTCGTAACGAATACATCCGACAGAGAACCAAAGTTTCGACACGGCTCTCAGAATTAGCAAGCTGATGTGGCAGTGGGCTGGCCATATCTCGCGAAGGACCGATAACCGCTGGGGGAAACGTGTTTTTGAGTGGAGTCCACGACTCGGCAATCGTAGTGTAGGACGCCCTCCGGCAAGGTGGGATGACGACCTGCAATGCGAAAGACTGCAGGCAGAAGCTGGATGCGGCAAGCTGAAGACAGGGCGCTATGGCGCTCATTAGGAGAGGCCAATGTCCAGCAGTGGACTAACATAGGCTGATGATGTGGATGACTGATGATAATGATGATGTAGGAACGGAGCGATTGACCGTCGTCGCTCTTCAGTTCAATATCTTGGCAGCTACTATAATTGTTTTATATCGAATTAAATCGTACTTATATAATATCTTATAAGTACCAACTGCCTACATATCGATCCCGTAATGACAAATGATAGTCGTTAATTTGACATTTGACGACTAATTTGTACAATCGGGTTAGTGCGTAACATTATTGGAATGTATGTCCGAGTTAGCGTTTGCCCGCGACTTTACGTGTAGTTTAGATGAAAAATTATTTTCTTATACTACTCGTAGTCCGGCTGGACAACGCATTTTTTTTTAGTTGTTCTGGAAATTCGCAGCTTCATCTAGCCCCTAAGTAAGCAAAGCATGTGTTATAAATTCCAGATGAAAGAGATGAGGAAACAATGGCTTTTCAATATTCGTTTTCATTTATGAATTTCCTATGTCAGTTGCAACAGTCTGCAGTTAGCTAAGTTGTTTCAATTGTAAATACTAGTGTAATTTTCTTTGTGAATAAAGGCTTCTGCCATGTTAAAAAAATAAGGATTGGATCAAAATGATCTTATCCCTCATCGTTTGTATTAATTTTATGTTGCGACACTAATATCAAAGCAAGAACGTATCATTTTCACCATTTCAGTGAAATTAACAGCACAGACATGTATTACTTTAACTATTAATAAAAGATGGTTCAAATATCAAACTAAGATTACAAACGGAACGGACGCAAGTATAAGAAAAACGACGAAATTGCAGCATCAGACCACAGATATAGAAAATTGCTATCTAAAACAATCAGCAAAATATATTTCTAAATGGTGCCACAGCGCAATAGAAACAGTTGTGTCAACACACATAATAGAGTAAAGTAAAGAAGTACCTATTTATAACAGCAAAAGAAGAGAATGGCAACACTATTAAAATGGAAACACCATTTTAATGCCTAAAGTTGGGTACTGACCGGCGTTACGGCGTAATGTTACGTGTTACACAGCGAGCGTTCGTGCAGCCAGTACAGAATAAGTCCACTTAGAATGAGTATACATTGGTATCCAACAAGACAAAATTAAAATTTTAAAAACCCGCCGTTGTTTATTGGCTGAACATTTTCATGAAACATGACTAAGAACACTCGGGATAAACTTATCTATGACACAAAAAAAAAAACTAAACGAAAATCGGTTCATCCGTTTGGGAGCTACGATACCACAGACAGATACACAGATAGACAGACACGTCAAACTTATAACACCACTCTTTTTGCGTCGGGGGTTAAAAAGAAGCCGCTCGCTTTTAGCACACAGCGTAACGTTTCTTGCTCGCTGGGAATGATACAATATTACGCCATGGTAACACACCCGCCTTTATATGTTTTTATGCGTCTAATTTTTTATACTACACCTGCTCGGAAAGTTGCCTATTCCTTTTCCATTTATAGAATAGAAAGTATGTCTTTGCAGGCCTATAGGAAACCGGGAGGAAAAACTCTATGGAATTTCATTTCTACGTGTTTTAGCGGGAGGAAAAAGTGAAATCCATTTCTAACGTGTTATTTTTTTTAATTTCCTAAAAGATCGGCCGGTAGCTATGGTTATTTTCGTTCGGTCAAACGACAAAAAGTTTTTACTCCAAGTCCATTAGGCCTCCTCCGATTTTCGAACAATATTTTGAAAAAAGAACCCAAAGGCTGGCGCGGTCAATGAGGTTTTACCAACATCATTGAGCGCAATTTCAATTAATTCTGCTTTTTATTTTCCTCGAAGGTGTAGTATAAAGCACTATTTATCACTCGGCAGAAAGTGCGATTCCTACCTCGTGTGTTTTAAGGCCCTCGGCTGCGCCTCGGGCCCAAAACGACACACTCGGTAGGAATTGATCACTTTCTCGCCTTGGTGTAAAATGCACTATTTTGACACACTTCTTCACTTTAATATACAGAATATACGTTTGACAACTTTTCTAAACACCAAGACGTAACAATATGGTTTTATAAGAAACTTAGCCGTATTTTTTTCCATAACGACTTATTGATTCATTGCTGATATTTTGTTTACGTGTTATTATTTTACATTATAACAAGTGTAGATGGAAAATAGTAATATAATATGAAAACAATAGACAACGTCGCGTCAATAGTGTTTTATAAAACAGCTGTCAAATGTATATTATTTACACTTGTACAAATAATATAAACAAGTGAATAGGTGATTAATGATACTTTTTTGCATTCATGATAATTTATTTATTAAAACAAGAAACCGTGTCATATTTCACGTACCTATACGTTATATTCGTTTAGCTTTATAGAGTCACAATAAGAAACTAGTAATAGAAAATTTTAAATCCAGCTCTAGGGCCAGTCAACTCATAAGTGAAGGGTATGCGAGCGGGGAGAAAAGAGAAGTGAAAGAAAAAACACTGGCACCTCTTGAAGTTTAACGTTAAATAAATGCACGCTCGTAGACGTACATTTTTGTTTTCGCTATGAAACGTATTTTTTATTCCTCCTTGGTCCTCCGAGGTGACTAGCTCTCCCTCCCTTTTTTGGTGCAACGTGGAAATGTTTTAACCACTATTGTAAAAAAAAAATTTACTTCGAAAATTCCCTTGCGCATACCTATTATTTATTTATTTATTTTATTTAAAACAGGGGGGGCAATCTTTTGTGACTAGCTCTCCCTCTCTTTTTTTAGTGCAACGTGGAAATGTTATGTATAATATGTTATGTGTAATGTAAATTACTTTAAAAAAACGGGGGGGGGGGGGGGGGAATCTTCAGAATGTGCCGACCCCAGACAAGGGGAGTTTTGACGAATCAATCATTATTTACCATAATCGATAAGGTCGTACGGGTAAAATCAACAGGCGTGGTGTTGCCAAATCTCATTGAGTAAAGGTCGCAAAAAAAATAATAATAAGCGGCAGATTATTAGTTAGACCTAATTTTACGACTGCTAACTCTCGCTAAATCGGCAATAAACTTTGCTACCAAATGATATACACACATACGTTAGAGATGATGAGTTAATTAATGAGAAAATGTAAAAAATATTTACTATCTACAGTAAATATTTTTTTTATTTCTTTATTTATTTTGACGTGGCAGGGAAAATGTCTTCCACACTTCTACATTGACACTAATTTTATTATTATAAAAAGGAAAGATTTAAGGTTTTTTGTTATTATAGTGCGTAACCCCACACTAAGGGTAATTTCTAAGAAATCAAATAATATGGGGGAGGTCGCGGGTTCAAGTCCCGTCGAAGTCGAAAATTTTTGCGATATTATTTGATTTTTTTCTAAGGAAAGATTTGTATTTTTGTATATTTGTAACGAATAATCTCAAAAAATACTGGACCATTTCAAAAATTAATTCACCATTAGAATGCTAATCCCTGACTAACATACGCTATATTTATATTTTTAAAATATAAATGTCCACCCGTGCGAAGCCGGGACGGGCCGCTAGTCGGGTATATATCGCGTAAATATTCGATATATTATATTATAATCATTAATTTTGGCAACAAATAGCGAAAGTTTAAAAACGTCTACCATTTTTAATTTATTGAGTCAGCTATACTACCCTACCTACGAAGGTAGAGGGAATTTCTCGTTGGGACGAAATGGGCATCTCGCTGACAGACAGCGGTCGGGAAATGAACTGCAAGACACTCCTTGTCTACCAAACCGGCATATATTGGTAGGATAGACAGAAATATCTCTGAAGAAGACAAAGGTTCTGGACGTAACTTAAACTGTGGCGAAAAGATTAACGTTGGCTAGATGATGCAGCATTATTTAAAAAAATGTTATAACTGGCTACTGCCCGCTGCGTTGCTCATGCAGTTCCTTATCTATCTATATAAGTAAAACAAAGTCGTGTTTGTTACACCATTTATAACTCAAGAACGGCTGGACCGATTTCAAATATCTTGTTTTGTTGAATTTGGAATAACCATCAAACAATGGTTCCGCGCAAAAATTAAAATTCTACGCGGGCGAAGCCGCGGGCACAGCTAGTTATAGATGTAAGATAGATTATGTCTTACCTTAAGAAACATTTTATATCCTTTCCAGAATTTTACATGTGTTAAATTAAAAATTAAATTAAATAATGTTGGACAATTCACACTGCATTATATAGCCCCAAGGTAAGCAGAGCTTGTGTTATGGGCACTAGTTAGCTGATATACATAATAATATACGAGTACAGAGAAAACGGCCAGAACACTCTGAACAAATATCTGCAGATCGTACAGATATTTGTCCCGAGGCGGGAATCGAACCCGCAACCTCCGGCGTCGCAGGCGGACCTTCGCCCACCGCGCCACCGAGGTCGTCGTTGAGTCGACATATTATAAGTACTTTTTAACATTGGCGAATAACTTTGCAGGGCTAGATAAAGCAGCGAAATCTCCAGCATTATTTAAAAAAAAACTAATCATAAAACTAGGTACTGCACGCAGATTCGTTCATACGGTTCCTTTAGACCTAAGGTAGAGTATGTCCTTGCCCCAGACACTTGGTATATCTATTCCAAAAATGTACATCCATTGAACCAACAAAATGCTTTTGCAAATATTGGTTTAGAATTTACCGATGGATGGATATAATCGATTTATATGGACCATGAATTATTTTTTACCTACGTTCTATTTTATAATTATTCAATTTAATAAAAAGAAAATTCACATAATGGTAGCAGATAAACCATTCTAAAAATGCACGCCGAGTGTAGGCATCTATGACGTTTTTTGGAGGGGGCGTGCATTCATTACGGATGTAAGCGGGTTAACTACGAACCTTATTTGTGTTGGAAGGACACCAACGTTTCATCCCTAACATCCGTAATGAATTAGTAAAATTACGATAGTTTTTATAGTAAAAGGGGCGTGCATTTTTAGAATGGTTTATCTATACCTAAGTAATTGATCTATACTAAGTGATTGATGACGACCTCTGTGGCGCAGCGGGCGAAGGTCTGCCTGCGACGCAGGAGGCCAAGCGCCGAGCCACTCGGCATTCAAGCACAGATTTAAAACATGGCTTGTAAATCAAGCGTTCTATTCGTTCGATGAGTTCGGCTGCCGAAAGACATCAGATTACATTAAGTAATTTTTTTATAAATGTATCTCTATGTTCTACTTCCTAATTGTGATTTTTAAACGATGAAATGTACGTATGCTGTTTATGCACGAATAAATGAGTTTATGAGTTTATGAGGTTGCGGGTTCGATTCCCGCCTCGGGACAAATGTTTGTACGATCTACAGACATTTGTCCAGGGCGTTCTGGATGTTTTCTATGTATAATAAAAAATATCTATCTATGTAGCGTATTGTATTAAGTATATTAGTTATCTAGTACCCATAACACAAGCTCTGCTTACTTCGGGGCTAGATAATGCTGTGTGTGAATTGTCCAGCATTATTTATTTATTTATACCTAAGTAATTTTTATTATTAGCCATTGGTATGTCTTGTTGTTAATGTTATTATAGTGTTTCTTTATTGTTGGGCAAATTTATGGTTGGTTATTTTTATTCATCGGTTTTTGGTCATTTTTTATTTTGGATATTATTCGTGTTTTTTTTTTTAATTATTATGCACTTCTTATTCCATTAAGACACGCAAACGAATACAATTTATAACACACCGTTGTTTAGGTCCATAATATCATGCAACTGTTTTGCGACAGTGAATCTATTGTTAAGGTCTGCGTACATTACACGTCCAATTAGTGCAGTGCTCTTGTCAGAGAACTTATACTGTAGCAGCTGGGATTCTGTTTCCATTGTGGACTTAATCTGTGTTACAAATGACCAGGGGCTCTAT
The DNA here is from genome assembly GCA_963564075.1 of Eupithecia subfuscata. Classification (NCBI taxonomy): domain Eukaryota; kingdom Metazoa; phylum Arthropoda; class Insecta; order Lepidoptera; family Geometridae; genus Eupithecia; species Eupithecia subfuscata. The sequence goes on from OY751114.1 coordinate 11,586,790, forward strand.
TCTCCTAAACTAGTCGCATTCAGTGACGAGGTAAAATTTTACCTTAGATGATAGAAACTACAGATAATCCCATAACTCAGTTTCCATGGGATAGAAATAACCATAAAATGTTTTTAGTTATTATTGTGCGTAACCCCACACTAAGGGTAATTTCTAAGAATTGGATAAAACTTCAATGTTTCCCCTGTAGGTGGAGCTAAAACGGCGCTAGAGACCGTAGGAAGTCGCAGAGATTTTCGACTCCCACCTCACTTGACTTCGTGGTGTAGTTGGTTATCACATCCCCGTACTGAGGGGAGGACGCGGGTTCAAGTCCCGTCGAAGTCGAAAATTTTTGCGATATTATTTGATTTCTTAGAACCATAAAATGATTCCATAAAAACGTTTACATCATAGTTGTTCTATCTACATTTGTTATAAAAATAACCTTCCAAGTCTGAGATACACTGCAGTGCTAGCTCCATCTTTAGGCAAGACGGTGAATAATTGAGCAGTTTCCCTGCGAATAACGGGCCAGAATTCATCAGTTTGCCTTCTGAACTTTCAGCGAACTTTAACTTCTTATAAATATAAATAAATTTATTTCATTTCCTGTAGATTGTTTACAACAATCTGCAGTTAGCTCAATTGTAAATACTAGTTCTAATCTATTTCTATTATTGGATTGTAATTTTCTTTGTGAGTAAAGGTTTGTTTCAGACTTCTACAACAAAACTCCTAGTGAGTTGCAAAAATTATCAGTAAATAAATTCAAACAAATTGTCAAAACCTTGCTGTGCAAAAAGGCTTACTATAAAATATCAGATTATCTAGAGGACAAAAAAGCTTGGGACGGGTTTTGCTCCAACTCGAAAAATAACAACTAACAGGCTAAAGGTTTCTTCGTCGCTTCTTTACTTTAGTCTACATACCGAAGCGACAGAAATAAAAAAATATCACTTTATTTCCGTGTCAGTGTTTAGTTTTATATTTTGACCTTTTCTAAGTGTACATTTATTGTATTTATGGAAATAAAGAGATTTTGATTTTGACTATAGAAAAGTTACAGGTTTTATTTAACTTATTATTCTACGGTCCATAGTAATATACCTACCTTATAAGCTTAAAACTAACGTAATTAAATATTTATTTTTGATAATAACACAGATTACATGTGTTTTTGGTTGGCAGGTAGAAAATGCCTCAGTGCAATAAAGGTTTAAATAATAATAATAATACATAGATTAAGACGGCGGCGGGGCGTGTAGATGACGCAATCAGGGTAAATATGCTCACAGTCGTTTATTCGTAATCTAAGTTACTTACTTATAAATCCTACTAGTATTGTAAAGCCGAAAGTTTGAGAAATTTGAATTTTTGTTACCTAGGATTTTCAAAACAGCAGATTAAGATGAAATTTGGCGTACGTTTAGAGTAAAGCCTAACTTAGATAATAGGCTACTTATTTTACCGAAAATACGCGTGCGAAGCCGCGGGCAGAAGCTAGTGATGAAATATATCTTCAACGTCAATGTGGTAAGAGAAAGAACGGTTTGTCAAGAGATTTGAAAATTAATTGACTAGTTAATCAGCATACGAACAACACTTTAACAGCCAAGTTTGAATTGTTATGGAATTTAGCTGTAGGTGTACGTGTGAATGGTACGACGGTACGTTAAGAAGGTCCTATTGGTTATTCAGTAAAGAATGATAAATGATAAAATGATAAATGATAATGATAAATGAATTTATTGTTGTGTAACTAGGTGGTAACATTACATTGGTCTTATATTATATTTGTATCTCTAGTCTGCCATGGTCCGGCTTACAACATTGTTGTGAAGAAAATAGTTAATATTTAAGAAATCAAATTTAAAAAAGAATAATTTTTATCACACTAGTACAAAATAATGTCAATATAGAGTCAGTTTAAAATAAAATTACAGTAGATTATATGTCAAAACATAAAAATTCAATTTGAAAACAGAAAAAAGTAAATATTCGATGTCATAGTAAAGGATATTAAAATTTGTCATTCAGAAATTCATCAATGTTATAATAAACTTTTTCCTCCAATAGCTTGGTTAGTTTGTTTTTAAATGCGTTCAAATTACTCTCGGAGCGTATCGAATAGAGAGAAGAACTACTAATACTTGGAATCACTTTTGGTCATTGAGTGAGGTGATGGAGGAGGTGAGGAGTGAGGTGAGGAGTGAGGTAATGAAGAATAAAGACATGCCCATGGAAGAAAAGGAAAATGTATTGTACGATTTATGTTTAAACCGCACATTTGCACCTTTGAAAGCGGTGTTTTTAGGGTTCCGTACCTCAAAAGGAAAAAGGAACCCTTATAGGATCACTTTGTTGTCCGTCTGTCTGTCTGGCTGTCTGTCCATCAGTCTCTTTTCTCAGGAACTCGTGGACGTATCGAGTTGAAATTAACGTCAAATACTCAAGTCCGTAACCTCTTGAAGCCGTGATATAAATTTAACTTCTAAGTCAACGCACTCAAAAGTTACAGCCGTTTATGTCAGAAAATTTTGAAATTTCCAAGGGAATCACATGCACCCAAAACCTATAGGGTACTTCCCGTAGACCCAGTATCATGAAATTTGGTGAGCAGCAAGGTCTTATAGCACAAGTAAAGGGAAAAATCCGAAAATAGTAAATTTGTAGTTTATTCACAAAAAAAATACTTTTGATTCTCGCCATGGACCAAAACCTATAGGGTACTTCCCGTTACCGTTGAATCATAAAATTTAACGGAACCCTTAGTGCGCGAGTCTGACTCGCACTTGACGTTTTATTTTACTTACCTAAACTAAAGCAATCAGTACGCGATCGACCGCAGCCCCGTGTATTCATATCACAATTAGCAATAAATCAAGTTTATCAGTTCAATCTTTCTATCAGTTATCATCTCTTATCAATATCATTTAAAGGTGTAGGGCGGAAACCTTACATGTATGATAATGTGCATTAAGCCACGTTTAACGGCTTCCAAACATGGGCCCTGACCGAATAATTAGTAAGAAAGATCAAGGTCTGCCAAAATGGATTAAAAAGAGGTACGATAGGAGTTAGAAGAAAAGACAGTGAAATTAGAAGAAATAAATAAGAAACTTTTAAATCCATCTTGGTTATTAACACTAAAGTCATTTACAACGGGATATTTACCATGATTTTAGTTTGAGCTTTCTAATATTTCGGCATAGTTTCATACGCCATGATAACGGAATAACTGAGTTATTCTATGATCATGTGATGAGCTCAAATCATGGTAAATATTTTGTTGTAAATGACATTAGTAACAAAAACTTTGAAAACTTAATTTTAAATTGCACATACAATTTATAAACAATTAAAATGGCAATGGACTGGACATATGCTACGAGAAAGAAAAGAGAAATAGACAAAATTAATCAGAATGGTACTCGAGATTACAAAATTCGTTTTAGGCGACTCTACCAAAATGTAACTGCACCCGGTTTTTAGTAGAAATGAATTAAAGCCCGTGTGTGTACCCTTGTATTTGTTAGAACATTGTCACTTTGACTTACTTGAAGAACGCGTTCAGTCTATCAATAACGTTTCTTTGGTATGACAAGGTAAAGGGTTTTTCAATAGGGACGCTTGAACTTGTTCAGCGTATAGCGGCCATCTTGGAAAAGTGACAGCTGTCAAATTTGGCGGTAACACATATTTAGTCGTGACATTTCACCATGGAACGCTACACGCTTCAACAACTCGTAGAAATTGTAAAAATTATGTATCAAAATCGGGAAACATTCAATTTTATGGATGAGAAGTTCGCTTCGTCATCTCGCGTGGTGGCGACATCAACTGGCCACCGAGATCGTGTGACTTAACACCACTCGACTACTTTCTGTGGGGCTACGTGAAATCTCTGGTCTAACCACTAAACCACAGACAATTGACGCCCTGAACGTAACCCGCGTTCTTCATGTAATTGAGACCCATTTATGTGAAGAAGTCATCCAAAATAGGGTATTTTACTCTATATGAGAAAATATTTAAAAATATATTATTGAGATTGCTTAGGCCAAAAGCAGTCGGGAAACGTTTTGGTTCATAAACTGGCAATTAAAATTTTAAAATTAAATTTAATAGTTTCAGCTTTTTAAATCTGTTTCATATCACCATTAAATAGTAGTCGCCATGTTATTACGTCATACGGCTATGTAAACTTAGAAGTATCAACCGTCAACTATCAGCGTATCTATGTATAACATACAAAATATCACTGCATTTGTTTAAACAGCCAACTGACGTCATGACCATGAGCAATATGGCGTCCACTGCGTTCAGCGTTTTCGTCAAATTACGCGCGAAAATGCAAAATTTAAATGCATTTTATGGCACTTAACGATTTAATAATAGTTTTGTGAATTTTTAAGTGGTTCATTATCATTATAAAATCTAATTGAAACACTTTCCAAAAATGGGTGTAATACCCTATTGGTCTAGGTACTAGGATACACCACCTACAGCGAAGTCACGGCGGCCTGACATTAGCGGGGGACTGACATTATATTCCACACAATGTCATCGAATGTCCTTTAATCTATACTAATTTATACTAATATTAAAAAGAGGAAAGATTTGATTGAAATGAAATGAAATTTGTTTATTTCTCTTAAACCACAATAAAGCCAAACATTGAAAATTAAAAGCTATACTAAAAAACGATACAAAGATATTATACTAAAAAACACTATACTAAAAAACTATACTAAAACTACTGATTGTTTGTTTGTATTGAATAGGCTCCGAAACTACTGGACCGATTTGAAAAATTCTTTCACCGTTAGGAAGCTTACTTTTCAGGGAGTGACATAGGATATATTTTATCCCGGAATTCCCACGGGAACGGGAACTGCGCAGGTGAAACCGCGAGGCGATCGTCTAGTCTAAAATAAAAATAGTGTCTATATCACCTAAACAAGTTGTTTTATTTCATTTCAAAGTTCGAACGCTCTTAATGAAAAACCCTTTACTTGCGGTTATAAAAATAGAACCGTTCTTCAACATTATCGTGGCTACACGCTACGCGGCAGGCTTTAGGCCGCCGCTTGAGTTTGCGTAGTAAATCTTGGACTAAGCCAAAGGGTAGGCATGGTGCAGGCTTTCATACCAGGCTACGATTGTTTTTAGGGGTCCGTACCCTTAGGGGGCCAACTAGATTATATTACTAAGCCTACGCTACGTTTGTCTGCCCGTCCGTCTAAGGCCTGTTGTAATATCTGTAACAGTAATTATAATGTAGCGATTTATATTTTTCTCAGATTACGAGTAACTATGGCATATTTGTCGACCTCTGTGGCGCAGCGGGCGAAGGTCTGCCTGCGACGCAGGAGGTTGCGGGTTTGGTTCCCGCCTCGGGACAAATGTTTGTACGATCTGCAGACATTTGTCCAGGGCGTTCTGGGATGTTTTCTATATGTATAATAAAAAAATATCAATCTATGTAGTGTATTGTATTAAGTATATCCGTGATCTAGTACCCTTAACACAAGGTCTGCTTAGCATGGGGCTAGATAATGCTGTGTGAATTGTCCAGCATTATTTATTTATTTATTTATTATCCACAACAAATAAATTAGTGGCGAACCTAACGGTTTTGGTTGTCAAACTAGGCCTAGATCTCAGTACTCACGGGATCCCCGTGGTAAAATACTCGAATTACAAGAAATTCTACATATTTTCTTTAGTTGCTTGAATGTGAAAACACTATTGAAAAAAAAATACGATAAAAAACCATGAAAGTGCACTGTTTCGCACATAATTCGGTCGAGATGTCAGGAACGGTCTATTAAAATGGTTTATGTTTTGATTCGTAGGTTATTACTTATTGTTTGGGTTCTTGAACCAGTTTCTTCATAAGTTGCGGAGTTTTCTTGTAAATAAACAATAACTTGATTTTTTCGTTAACGCCGTTCCAAAAACGTAAAGTCAAGTAAAAGTAAAAATGCGTTTATTTTGTAACAAATATGTACTTACATACATAGCACATACAAAAGATAAAGGTTAATACAAAAGTAACATAAAGGTCACAAAAATGGCCAACACTCAGCAGATGCTATGGCAGGATGTATCCTGCCATAGCGCTGGTCTTCCGTGGAGGCCAGAATGAAACGTGAGTCGCGGCGTAACTCACACATAGAATAGGAAAATTAAGAAAATACAATAAATGAAAACAAACAAAAAGAGTGTACAACAGGTACTTACAGGACATGTCTACTTTTATAACATTAAAAACGTAAAAATTTATTAATATAATATTTTCCTTGAATAAGAGGTATTCTTTGTCCCGCTCTTATGGAAGCGGAATCCTATGCCTATCCTTTTCTCAGAATGGGGCGCATTGCGCCCTCATAATAACAGAAAATGGCAAAATTCAAAGAGCTTCAACCCCACAAGAAACTAAAAAATCATTGTTTATTATGATGTGCTACGGAACCCAACGCGCACTTCCGCTGTTGTGTGTTTTGGTCTAACGGTAGTGTATATAATAATATATACTAACCTATGCTCACAGAATGAAGTTTATATCGAATGCCAAAACAATGTAACGAGAAAGAGAAACATTGTATCCAAATATATGAAAGCCGAAGCTTACCCTCGTAATACGTACGTACCTATTACTGTTGCACAAGTATGATCGGTTGCACAATCAGCTGAAAAAATATGTATGTATATTTTGTGTCATAAAACAAATACTTTGTAATCTATAAGTTATTGTTAATGCCTTTTCACATGTCCCGGTCGTTGGGTACCCGCCCGGCGGAGAAGTGTATGGGGCATTTTAGTTAATTTTTACACGTACCGGCATAATTCGCATACAATTCGCTGCCAGGTACCCGGCACCGGCTACCCGGCGAAAAGGCAGTTACTCAAGCCAATAAGACATAAAAAACGTTAGAGGATTTCCTGGGAAACTCGCTTCGGAACACTGAAAATGACTGCACCGATTTACATCAAACAGCTTTCAGAACACTTTCAGAAACATTAGCTTTGTTACTAAATCAAAATATCCATATCGAAATCCGTAAATTTGTTTTGTTACGAGATACGATCCCACAGACAGAGATGCACAGAGAAACGTACCTTACATGCTCATCGCCAGCTCCGTCAGTATCAGAGTATGCGTTAAATTTGAGTACATCTTATTAAAAATTAAACGTCAAGTGCGAGTCGAACTCGCACATTTAGGGTTCCGTATTGTAAGACCTTGTTTTTTGCCAAATATCATGATTCTAGGTCAACGGGAAGTAAGTAAAAGTAAAAAAAAAATCTCGCCATGGACCGAAACTTACAGGGTTTCGGTCCATGGCGAGAATTTTTTTTTGTGAATAAACTTAATTTACGGTTTCTGGATTTTCCTCTTTATTTTTGCTATAAGACCTGGCTTCTTACAAAATTTTATGATACTAGGTCAACGGGAAGTAACCTATAGGTTTTGTGTGCATGTGATTCCCCTGGTTTCAAAATATTCGGACATAAACGGCCGTTACTTTTGAGTGCGTTGACTTAGAAGTTTTATTTATATCGCGGCTCCAAGAGATTACGGATTTGAGTATTTGACGTTAATTTCAACTCGATACGTCCACGCGTTAAGAAGGGGGTTGACAGACAGACAGACGGATAACAAAGTGATCCTATAAGGGTTCCTTTCTTTTGAGGTACGGAACCCTAAAAACAAAGTAATACGACCTACAATATCTATTTAATTCATAATCGCAATGCGCTTAGCTCCAGCTATTAATTAAGATACTTATCGAGCCGGTACGGATTCGCGGCCCTGTAATCTGATGTCGATTTAGGATTAAATATGCCAATAGCGGGAGAGGACGTTTCATATCGAAAATTGAAAATATAGGGCTATAATTGATCCGATTCTGAACGACTGAATACAGGAAATCCTTAATGATAATATGTAAGCCATTTATTATAAGAGAATAAATTAAAGCCAGGTACCTACATTACAAAATTCAATATAATTATAAATATTACAAAATTTAGTAAATTACAAAAGTTTGCGATGTTATTTGATTTCTTAGAAATTACCCTTAGTGTGGGGTTACGCACTATAATAACAAAAAACATTATAAATATTACAATCAAATAATAGAAAGAAATGAGAACTGGTATTTACAATTGAAACGATTGAGCTAACTGCAGACTGTTGCAAACAGTCTACAGGTAGATATTTTTTATGAAGTATACATAAATAGATTATGCTATTTAGTATTAAGTTTGCCTAGGTACAACTTTTGTGCAATAAAGTTTCTTCAAAAAATTCTGTCTATCTATGATTATTTTTAATATATTTTATTTTGTACATTTATTTTAACTAGTGCATTAGTTATTACTTACATATTCATTAGGCAAGGGTGAAACCAAGCCTGGCGCAGCGCATCAGCATTGCCATACAGCGGGGCAATGCAGCCAGCGTCTTGGGGACGCTTCCGACTGGTATTGATATGGATCAGTTAAGCTACCTGTAGATTGTAAATACTAGTTTTAATTTATTTATATTATTTGATTGAAATTTTCTTTGTGAATAAAGTATACCACGTCTAAACCAGGAACAAGTAGCCATTATAGAATCTGAATCTGTTGATGATGACTGTTTTGCTTTGGTATTATTGCCGCACGTACAGTGGTCACGGTCAGAAATACAGACCTAGATTCTAAAGACATTTATTGCAGCCATTCGTGGTGCTTACAACCTTTTTAAAATTTATTATTATTATTTGGGTCCTAGGTTCACCCACAGAGTCAAAAACAGTCAATAATTACCCTAATTTTGGTGCTTAATACATAATTTATTTTAACACCAATTAAAATTATATATTAAAACAATTTGTCATAACTCATAAGTATACTATAACGTTCCGCTTATCCATACCGTGTAGCATACAATAATTATGTTGGGCTGAAATTAAGAATTTGATGCAATTTATTATTTTAAATCGTAGTAACCTTCAAGTGAGTATGATATTTATTTAAGGTTTGTCTCCAATTATGACCGCAACCGTACATTTGGTCACCAACCATTGTTATGTCTGATTTCATAATATGCTAAAACAAATACAATTCAGTGTGATTCTTTGTTCATCAGACAGCAATGTTTGATACGGTACTGTTTGATTTATGACGGGATTCGCGTAGCGGTAAACACACACGTAGGTGCGGGTTCCATTACTGCAAATAATAGGTATTTGGATCAGCTGTGGACATTCAAACATAATTATGCTGGTGAATGGATTGTTTTCAGATAGCTGTGATCACGCAAGCATTTGCAAGCTTGTGGTTTTATGTCGTAACAATGTGATATTTTTTTGGTAGATAATATCTTTCCAACTAGTACCCATAACACAAGATTTGCTTAGCTTGGGGGTAGATTGTCCAGCACTATTTATTATTATTATAACTGTCATTAGGATCTAGATTCTTTATTTTTATAAGCTAGCTTCTGCCCGTGGCTTCGCAAGCGTATTCCGCAGTAAAAAGTAGCTTATATGTTAATTCGGGCCTAACTAACTACCTATGCAAAATTTCAGCCGGTAAGTAGTTTTAGCGTGAAAAAACATATGGATATCCAAACTTTCGCTTTCATAATATTAGTGTGATTTCCCTTTAATTGGTTTGATTTCTTTGTGATTGATTTGATGAAATAATTTCCTATGAGACATCATCATTCATATTTATTCAGATTTGCATTATACGTATTAGATAATTTTATTTCATTATAGAAATTAAGAGGGCATATTTCAGAATTTGGCACTGACAAAAGGATGTTTACGCAACAGATATAATCCATTACTTGTGCCTAGTAGACATGCACATTAGCTAACAATATACAGCAGTACATGCAGTCAAAACCAGTGATAGATTTAATTTCGTTTGGCTGAATTCATGGTCTATATTTAATTTAATACGCAATGTTTATTGGACTGATTTGATTCTTATAACTGACTCCAGCGATCGTGATATCTCCCAGACGACCATAATTAAAGGAACCCTATATCTTAGCCTACCTATGAGCCAGTTAGTTGTTGCCAGCTGTGTGTATTAGTTGGGCTAGGCCATTGTCAGTGAGTCGGACAGCTGTGGATTCTCACGATGCGGGTTCAAGTCCCGTCGAAGTAGATTTGTTTTTGGGATATTATTTGATTTATGAGCACAAACATTTGTCCCTAAGCGGGAATAAACCTGCATCGCAGAGGTCGCCAGTACCGTGACCGTGATAGGTACCTTCATTGCTAAATTAGTTTCGTTAAATTTACTTTTGTAGATATTTCCAGTTTCAATATACCGTGGCCATGTCCGCCGTGTTTCTGATAAGGAAATAACTGGCATGTTCTCCTTATCAGTGGATTTGACGATTCATTTAATATTTCTAACATGGTTTATTTGAGTGGTTTCTGACGTAAACAAAATATGAGTAACGCGGACTATTTTTATAAATAAAAAAATCTATATTATAATACAAGGTAGACGCAATTTATAAAGATCTTACCAAACCTCTTATAGAGTCCACAGGTGATCGGAATGCTGGCTTTTATTTCGGTCAACGAATTAGCATTGCCATTCAACGTGGCAATGCTGCTAGCATTCTGGGCACTCTGCCTTCTGGTGACGGCTTAGATTTTTAAGAAATAGATATACTTATTTGTATTATAATAGTTGTTATTGTTTTATTCTGTTAATACATACAAGACACACATACATAAAATACAAGGTAGAGTTGTATTATTTGTATTTTATTCTATAAAAACACTTGTTCAGGGTCTTCTACGACCAACATTTTGGAACTTTCAAAGAGCATAATTATACACTTTCACGGGGAATTCAGCCAGCGTCTTAGGAATGCTTCCGTTTTCCGCTACCATTGGAATTGATATAGATCAGTTGTGCTACCTCTGGCTTGTTTGCAACAGTCTGCAGTTAGCTCAACTGTTTAAAAACTGTTTTAAATACTAGCTCTAATTTTTAACCCAAAACGACGCAAAAAGGGAGGGGTGTTATAAGTTTAAAGTGTATGTCTGTGGTAACGTAGCTCCCAAACGGATGAACCGATTTTAGTTTTGTATATTTTCAGCCAGCAGCGCCTCCTGCAGCAGAACAATTCTACCACCGAACTGCGATCACCAACCCGCATGCCCAGCGTGGGGATATTATGGGCACTACGCCCCATTAGATAAAAGCCAATAAAGCGCTTATCAGGGAGAGGTCTGCGTCCGGCTGTGGACTAATATAGGCTGTTGAAGTGAAGTACCTATAAAGCCGGGTTTCCACCGTGAGCGGAGCAAACCTATTTTAACTTGCAAGAGTAAACTGCATACTTGTATTTCTATCAATAAATCGTCAAGCGGAAAGGAGTGCGCGAGTAGAAAGCGTTGAAATTGACTCCGACCACTCATCTCTCATTTCTCGCTCATTACCCGGCTTTTTAAGTACTAAATACCCATGTTGATTCTGAATTCACTTCCACCCCGATTGGGATTGTAGATTACAATAAATAAAGTCAGGTAATCTAAAAGGAGGACTTAATCAAGTACTAAAAATCAAGTGTTTGCCCACAGTGCGACACTCTGTGGGGTGTTGGTGGCGGTATGCGCCGCGTGCTGGCGGAGGTCGGCCCAGGAGGACAAGCCTGAAGATGCGGAGTGCCAGGGGGTGTACACCGTCAGCAACGACTGCAGACTGAGCCAGGTAACACTTTCCTACCTTATCATTTTTATAGTAACTCTACAAGTTTGCCGAGTCATCTGAGAGTTAATCGCGTCATCACAAACGTCTGATTTAACAGCCTGTAGAAGCCTAAGGCGCTGGGTTCTCTGAACCGTCGCGTCCGAGCGACGACGGTGGAGACACGTCGACCAGAGCGGCGCCCGTCGGTCGTGGCGTGTGGGTTCTCAGAACACATCGGTTAGAGCGCTGTCCGCGGGCGTGTGGCGTCAGTGCTTGAACTGTCGTGTTTGTACTCGACGCAAAATTGACGAACTAATATTAACATTGCTAACACGCGACGGGCGAGAGGCGCGTGCGAAGGAGGGTCCGAGAACCCAGCGTCTGAAGCCAACGAGTGAAGGCACGCCATAGCTCGGTCGTCATACAACAACAACCACTACGGACCCGGCCCCCCACCAAGCCTACCTCTAGTGCCGGGAAGAAATCCTACCAAAATAGTCCTATTTTAGTAGGTACAATTTAACAATACAGAAATTACTTACTACTAGGGTGGCATAAACATGAAGGATTTAGGTACACTTGATTTTACCAGCTCTCTTATCAACTATCTCTAACTCCAATCAACTTCTGCTCTCCTGGTACTTTGGGCACTATTTTTAAAAATCTTCGCAGGAAAGGGAGAGGGAGATCTACGGAGGAAAACTTAATTTCGCATACACACATTAAAACCAGCCTAATAGCAGTCCACTGCTGGACCAAGGCCTCTCCTAATAAGCGCCACATTGGCTATTATTAAGGGGAAATGCCGTAATTCTCACGCTAGGCATGCGGGGTGGGTTGACCGTAGGGCACAGCTTTTGACGCACTGTCGACGCTGCTGCCTGAATTTAGCTTGGCCAACATGTACCTACTCGTAGAAACTCTATTATAATAATAGGAAAATAACCTACATTGACTGGACATGTTTATTTATAAATAGAAGACGATCGCATCGTCTTTTGTTTTTATGAACGGAACATAACAAGACAGCACATGCCTACTCGATAATAATACTGGGGCCGAATTCCGCTAAATTGATTGCTTCATCAGAACAAGGTATATTACAGTCTTATAACGACACACTTTGGCATTTTACCTTCGATGAAAGAAACTTCAGATGGAGGGATTCGGGTCGAAACTGTCAAGGGGGAAAGTGGAAACCAATCTAGAGTTTATTTCCTCTATGGACGGTTCCGCTACCATTGTCGTAGTAAAGCATGGGTTATAGCGAATTTGGCCCCTGGTTAGGTACTCGTGTTACTTCCATTATATTTAAGGTCGCGTGGAACCTGTATCTCACCACACGTCGACAGTGTAGGCTACGTAATGTAGTAAATAGTTTAGTAGAGAAATTTCAGCATGTTGAGGATTCTTCATTAAACCAGTAATAAAGATAGCGTTCCCGGCTGCGGTAGAGACAGTGTAATCTGTGCCGGTTTAGAGCGGAATCGCTCAGAGATTGTGTAGCCGAGATCTCGACAGTCTACACTTGACGTTCATGCACAGTAGGCTAGGAATCGGTCTTGAGATGGGACAAGAGAAGTCACTTTGCATTAAACTGTAGTAGATAGGTACAAAAAGGGTACAAATCATAAGAAACCCGCAAGTTTGTTCAAGAGATTAGACAAAAAACTTTTAATTATATAAAGTGGCAGTTATTAAAATTAGGAGGTGGCTTACCAGGAAATTATTGGGCACCATCTTAGCGGCAAAAATTCAAGTGAAGAGAAAATCAGTAACGCTTTATTTCTTATTTGACAATGTTTTAATGGTATTAAATATGACTAATAAAACCGAAATAAATAAAGTTATTTGCTAAAACGTAACATCTTTATTCACAAAGAAAATTATACTAGTATTAACAATTGAAACAATTGAGCTAACTGCTGACTGTTGCAAACAGTTTACAGGTAGCTCAACTGATCCATATCAACACCAGTCGGAAGCGTCCCCAAGACGCTGGCTGCATTGATACGCTGTATGGCTGTATAAAGTTATTGATTTCTGACTTAGCATTATCACTACATAGAGATTTTTACGGAATGATGTAATAAATGCACGCAAGTAGAAGCGCGTCTCCTTACCCCATAAGATGGCTAAAAAATTGGTTGCCTGTAAAGTCGGTATACGGGCGAAAGTTTTACGTGACAACGACTTTGAGTGGTAAAACATTATGAGCGCATAACGTGAGCGGAACGTAACGCGTAACGCAGTTTCTTGAAGTGTCACCCGGCAAACCAATTTATAAGACGTTGTCACGTCAAAATATATGCCTATGGAATCACAGAAAGGTTTCATACATTTGATGCAACAGTTCTCTACATTTGACGTGACAATGTCGTAGGCAAAGAGAGATATTTATCTAACAAAAAAGCTATCTCAGTGGGCATAAAGCACATTATCTGTAACTTCATTATAAAGCGACTTACCGGAGATCCATTGATTGTTTAATTAAAACGGGCTTTGCCATAAATTGGGCGTAAGCACCTAAGTCTTACTCGGCCCGAATTTCGCAAGAATGCACGATGCACAGGGAACCCGCGCCGCCGTGTTGGGCTTTACGTTTTTAGGAATTTCTAGACTGAGAATTTGTCAACAGAGAATACACAGACAAAGAAGGTTATTCTAGAAACGTAGCGTGACCTGAGAGCTGGTGGCTGTATGGCAATGCAGCCAGCGTCTTGGGGACGCGTCCGACTGGTATACATAATACTATACATATAAAAGTTACAATGAAATACTTATTAGAAACAAATTAGAGCTTAGTATTTACAATTGAAACAATTGAACTTCAGACTTTAGTAAACAATGTACAGGTAGCTCAACTACATAGATAGATATTGTCATATTCATGACTTGTCACACTAATATTATAAATGCGAAAGTTTGGATGGCTGTATGGATGGATAGATGGATGGATGGATAAATGTTTGGTACTTCTTCACGCCAAAACTACTGAACGGATCAGGGTAAAATTTTGCATTCAGGTAAGTCTAACCCTGGAATCAAACATAGGCTACTTTTTATCCCATAAGTTAATCTATAATCAGTTCCCATGAGATAGAGTTAAGCGTTTCCATAGAAACAACGCGTGCGAAGCGGCGGGCAGAAGCTAGTAAATAATAGTTTTTTAACCAATAATATCTGCCTGTGTAGACAGAATAAAAAATCACAATGAAACTATTGCCTGAGGTGGGTTCTAAGCAAATCAATACAACTTATTTCTTTCCACGTGAAAAGCCTGTTGTTATGGCAGGCATGCACAATACACGTTGAAGATGCCAATTGCCTAGACAGGAAGCAGTGTTGTCGATCCCACATGGATACATTCCTCGCGTCTGATTGCATCTAGGCTTTATTAGGCTCTTGAATACAGATGCCTAGGTTGTTGTAGGACTAGAAATGGCTAGGTTATTTCTGGTGTGGTATTAGTAGTAAGAGTTCCCATGAGGGGTCGTCTGCCTTTAGATACTTATCTAATTTTGGGGTGGTGTTCAGTAGAAAAATAAATTAAATGACCGTTTTAATCCCCGAAATCACTTCGATTCTCTGGTATTTTCGGAGCATTTGGGAACAGATTCAACAGAAGACAATATTTTCCCAAATGTTCCCGAAATACAATTAAATCGTAGTTGGCTTTATCATGGGTTCATAGAAAATGGTTAACGATTTGCGGCAAATTACTTTTCCGTTGGTTTTATTAATTGTAGAAAGCAGAAAAAAGTAAACAACAACAAAAATTGAATTTTGCGCCAACCCGACACGATCACCCTTATACCAAATTTTGATGTCGATACTGAAATGATGACATGGAATTAGGTATACGATACAGTGTACAGCTTAACATAACAATGGCACAAAACGTGTTCGAGCAAAACAGACGAATATTATAAATACGAAATTTTGGATGGATGTACGTACGTTTGTTACTTCTTAACGCCATAACTACTGAACGGTTCTGGCTAGAATTTTCCATAGATGTAGGCCTAGACCTAGAATAAAACACAGGTCTTTTTATCCCACCAATAACTTTCCATGAGATAGAAATAACCTTTGAACGGTTCCATAAAACGACGAATCAGCTGCCCACGTAGTCCTGGAATGCGAGGGAGTAACAGCACAACGAACAGAAATCCTCAACTTGCCGAGATCACTCCGCGAAGCCTGCGAAGAACCCAGGAAGATTCTGCGCTTCTGGACGGAGTTAGGCTGGCTATGCTAGCAAAATTTTAACGCACAATGGACCAACTACGAGTCTGAATGCGGAAATAGAAGTACTTCTACCTAAACCTAAGGTTCCTTATAACAACGCGTGCAGAACTTAGTCAAAAATATTAATTAGTACAAAACTACTTGGCCATGAGCCTTACAAGCCAGAGGCAGAAGCGTGTTACTGGCAAATAAACATAACAATAGTCCGTCACCGCCATGGTTACTTCCAAAAACCTTGAGTTCAGATATAGAACCTGATTTAGCACGTCAACAAGTTGCGTGTTTATAACTAGAGCTACGTTGGAGTTGACCCAGCATTGACCTGATGGGTACTATTGCCAGGTACTGTGAAGGCCTAGGTGAAATCGCTATCAGCCATATTTATCTGTGCTGTGACGTCATACGGTTAGAAAACCACAGACACAATACTTACTAGCTGCGCCAAGGAAACAATTAATTGACTAGCAAACGTGGTGGACGTTTGCTAAAGTCATTAATTGTTTCCCATTGTAAAAACATAGCGAATTTCAGTCGTATACAGGGATATTGGTAATTCACTGACACTATGTTTACTGCAGGTTCTGCCCATCATCATGAACTCATCCGTGAAGACGCCAGGTCTCAATTCTTTAAATTGGTGGAAAAGGAATCATATTAGTATGTACCCCCCTCCATTCAAACATCGTTCATTATAGGGGTTTTCTTTGAAACTAAACCTAAAAACGGCTCTGCCCTGAATTATCAGTGGGTGTGTGTGTTCGACTGTCTCCCAGTCGGGCTAATGCCACTTGAATCATCTTGCGGAGATGTAAAATAAGCCAATAATGATGCTGTGGATTTTACTAGGAGTGGGAGATCGGTATTTAGTAATAAATTAGGATTCAGACATTATTTTGTATGTGAGGCGATTTACAAATAAATTAAGAGTTCAGACCTGGCGTCTTCACTAACGTGTTCATGATGACGGGCAGAACCTGCAGTTTACGCAGTACGAGTGAATTATCAATAACCCTGTATATAAGATCCGACATGAAATTTGCTTAGAGGCCTATGACGTCACGACATCATGGCCGACAGCGTTTTCAGAGTTGAAAATAAAAAATCAAGTTTTAAATAGAAAATGTTTAGTCAGTTGCACTTTTAATATCAGAAATGTCAAAATATTGGTTTATAGAGTCAAATACTACAGAAAATATTTAATTCACGACGACCTCAGTGGCGCGGCGGGCGATGGTCCGCCTGCGACGCAGGAGGTTGCGGGTTCGATTCCAGCCTCGGGACAAATGTTTGTACGATCTGCAGATATTTGTTCAGGGAGTTCAGGATGTTTTCTATGTATAGTAAAACAATATCTATCTATGTAGTGTATTGTATTAAGTATATCAGTTATCTAGTACCCATAACACAAGCTCTGCTTAGCTTGGGGCTAGATAATGCTGTGTGAATTGTCCAGCATTATTTAGTTATTGCGCCAAATTTGATATGAGTCAAGTAGTAGGTAGCTTATTTGGTCACCCTTCCCATTTTGTCCGTCAACCAATATTATAAACAAGCAGACCTGCCGTGTGGAGATTATATCAAACCTGCCCACACTATAGGGAGCAACTCCATGAGCAACAAAGGACTAATAATTAAACCCTTTTTGTGATAGCATTTATAGGCCTTTGACTATGCAGGTAGCCGGATCTCTATAGTAAGTATACTTTATACTTTCATCATAGATATAAATATACTACTCTCATACTTTCTCTACTACATACTTATACATTCATACATTCTCTATAAACTTTATCTAAGTATAATACTACCCATAACACAAGCTCTGCTTAGCTTGGGGCTAGATAATGCCGTGTGAATTTTCCAGCATTATTTATTAAAAAATATATAAAAATCTACTCTATTATACTTTCATAATAGATATACATAAATAAAATTCTGTAGATATGACGTACCCATGTACGTTCCCCCAGCGCTAACTCAACAAATGGCCTGTGTTCTGGTAAATCTAAATGCCAAGACGCTATTTCCAATCTTTTGTAGTATACCTACTTAATGAACAACAAAGATGGAAAGCCGTATCTAGACCGAAGTGCGACCGAGACAATAATACGCACGCCGACGGCGCCGCGCCGCCGCCGGTTCGACTACGACTGAGGTGGGTAGACCTAATTGGACCTAATTTGAACGTTCCACTTTTGAGAAGCTAGTACCCGATCTCCATAATTTTACTTACATCGATGACTTTCATAAAGTTTTATGTTGTGTACTGCTCTACGATGATTTGAAGCCTTAGATTTTGTAGGGTTTTATGTGCCTCTGAAAACTGCACTTTTGCAGAGGCACATAATAATAGTCCATGACAAAAATGACAGAAGGAACGATTATTAAAAAGCAATATTATTCAAGTATAGATGAAGCAACCACTCGAAGACCCATTTGTATAACATATATCAAAGTACTTTATTTCAAACTAGCTTCTGCCTGCGGCTTCGCACGCGTTGTTTCTATGGAAACGTTTTGAGGTTATTTCTATCCTATGGGAACTGATTTATGGGATAAAAAGTCGCCTATGTTTGATACCAGGGCTAACCCTGGTATCAAACATAGGCGACTTACTTGTATGCAAAATTTCAGCCTGATCCGTTCAGTAGTTTTGGCGTGAAGAGGTAACAAACATCCATCCATCTATCCATCCATCCATTCATCCAAACTTTCGCATTTATAATATTAGTGTGATGTGATGTGATTTTAGTTTTTACGGGACCTCCTGGGAATCACCTTCAAACAACTGCAAAATAATCATCCAAATCGTGCTATAAATGGACGAACATATGCATACATCCTTTTTATGAAGTCGGTTGAAAACACATTAACGCGACACGATAGTTTTATTCTGTCCTATCTATGACGTCATGAGACGACTAGATCTCGACTCAATCTTTAAGCATAATAAGTTGCTTCCCCTGAAGGTAAAAGAGGGCGGTTGTTGTCGCCCTCGGTCCGGAACCGGAACAATCTCGGGGCGGATGCGGAATTACGGAGCTAAGCGTATTACAACCCTGTTGAGAAACCACTCATTTTGTACCTATTAGGTGCCGTCGATGGGTTATTGCTGCCAAAGAGAATTTACACTAACTAGCTGTAGCCGACGGCTTCGCACGCGCTTTTCAAGTAGCCTATGTCCATCCTCGGGATACTATTTACCTCTATGCCAAATTTAATTGAGATCTGTTAAGCTATTTAGGCGAGAAAAGGTAACAGACAGCTGTCTGTCTGTTACCTTTTCTGTCTGTACAGATAGACAGACAGAGTTACTATCGAATTTATAATATTTAGATAAATGTATAATATCGTCTGTTTCCGATACAAAGGGCGTAAAGATTATTTTAGGCAAAAAGACTTTTTCATGCAACCTTACATAATTTTTCACGCTCTTGTTTTTGTGAAAAACTTTTTTAAAATCTGTGAATGGGTATGATATTTTTTCTAAAAAGGATAGGTAGTTTTCTAAGATTACGATTTTCAAGCTGCCCTTACTGCGCCGCCCAAAAATGTCACTCTTTGTAGAGTATGGATTGCCACTTCGTACAATTTCGTTTGAAGATAACAATCGCGTCGTCTTTTGTTTCTTAAGATCGAAGGTATTTCTTAGCTCGGTAGAATTTAACAAGAACAAATGAGCAGGGGCCCAATTCCAGAATGACACATTTTGGCATTTTGACTTTGTTTTCGTAGGCTACACCTGGCCCAGATTAGCACAAGATCGAGGTGAATGGCATAAACATAGCCTTTGCCCAGCAGTGGGTCAACAAGGGCTGATATGATTATGATAAAAAGAAATTACAGGTGGAGGGACGCGTGTTAAAAGTCACTCCGGAACCGTGGTCCCACTGCGATGTCCCACTGGTGGGAGAAAACTTTTCGTGGTTCCACCAAACACACACGTGACCGTTCAACATATGGCTCTAACGAACACCCCCCCCCCCCCCCCCCCCGAGGATGTGGACGGTCGAGTGTGTGTTTGGTGGGACCACGAAAAAGTTTTGTCCCACCAGTGGGACATCGCAGTGGGACCACGGTTCCGTCACTTTAAAAGTGTAGACGTTAAACCATATATCAATCTCTTCGTGCAGAAAGCACCGCACTCTATCTAGAGTTTCTTTCATCTATCGACGATTCTGCTGCGATACCATTGCTATAGTGAAGCGATTGATTGGTAGAATTCGGCACCATTCCTTAGCTCGACAAACATTTTTCAAAGAAATCATAGATGTAAATATCCATCTATGTGGTGTAGTGTTTTAAGTATATCAGTTATCTAGTACCCATAACACAAGCTCTGCTTAGCTTGGGGCTAGATAATGCTGTGTGAATTGTCCAACATTATTTATTTACTAGCTTCTGCCCACGGATTCGCACGCGTTGTTTCTATGGAAACGTTTTGAGGTTATTTCTATACCATGGTAACTGATTCATGGGATAAAAAGTCGCCTATGTTTGATTGCAGGGTTAGAATTACCTGCTTGCAAAATTTCAGCCCGATCCGTTCAGTAGCAAAGGCATATTCAATTCAATTCGTTTCATTTCAGACAACAATAAATTATAAAACAAAACATTAATTTAAGTATAGCAAAGTGGAAGTCTGGTAAGTTATATCCTTAGCCTACTGCGATAGGAGGAAACTTATGTTTTTTAAATAAACGAATTAATACTAAAGTCAAAAAAATAACTGATGTTATTCCGTGATCAAGGCGCATGAAACTGTGCCGAAATATTGGAAAACTCAAAACTCAAATCATGGTAAATATCCCGATGTAAATGACATTAGTGCTAATAACCATGATGGATTTAAAAGTTTTAAACGAATTAATGCATTTTCGCATGGCAACACCCGAGGTTAGTACTAGTTTTCAGACCGCCATTCCAATCGGTGTTTCCACCTGTACCTCATCTAAATTCGTCACCCGCTCTCTATAAATAGTCCTAACCTTTATCTGTTCATCAGATTGGCAAATATGTAGAGAATTAAGGAAACTCCACCCTCACTCGATAGACTAAAGGTCTGAATTTCCGCCGACTCGCTTCCGCCACTTTCCTTCATATCCGTCATGTTTGTATTCATTCGTTGAATTATGTGCTGGGTATTGCCTGTGGCTTTACTTTTACTCTAATTGAAGATCACACTAATATTATAAATTCGAAAGTTTGGATGGGTGGATGGATGTTTGTTACCTCTTCACGCCAATACTAGTGAAAGGATTAAGCTGAGATTTTGCATACAGGTAAGTCTACCCCTGAAATCAAACGTAGGCGACTTTTTATCCCATAAATCAGTTCCCATAGGATAGAAATGACCTCAAAACGTTTCCATAGAAACAACGCGTGCGAAGCCGCGGGCAGAAGCTAGTACTACATATTATCTAGTATAAGATCACAGATGGAAAAAACTCTTAAGTCGTTAAGTCGTACTTAGTCCTGCGTTTGCCTGGGAGTTGGAGGCTACAGACCATGTTTTGACTTATACTTGCACACTAATCAAAGGATAAGGAATTAATGAATGGACCCTTTATTGTACTTACTAGAAATTAACATACTTAAATAAAAGTCTTATAACTAAATGAGAAATAAAAATAGTACAAAAGGCGGCCTTATCGCTGAGTGCGATTTCTTCCAGGCAAGGTTTCTATTATAAATGCGAAATTTTGGATGAATGGATGGATGGATAGATGGATGGATGTTTGTTACGTCTTCACACCAAAACTACTGAACAGATTGAACTAAAATTTTGAATCGGTGCCTGGAATCAAACATAGGCATACTTTTTATCTCATAAATCAGTTCCCATGGGATAGAAATTACCTTTGAACGGTTCCATACAACGCGTGCGAAGCCGCGGGCAGAAGCTAGTTAATAATATAAATTTTGTTCAGAGATGTTGTGGTCAAAGGAAGGCCTTATTCCGTTTAGATTTATTTATTTGAGGTAATAACTTGAGGTTTAATAACTTGATTGTTTTGAAAAAAACTATAAATCGACTCAGCATCCCATAACTTTACACTGTTTGTAAGTTTTTCGGGAGACATACGAATTCGTCGGGAATATTTTTATGAGACCACCTCTTCTCCATACAATAACGAAAGGATTTGGTAATTTTTCGAATTTTTTCAAAATATTTAAAAAAGTAATAACCTACAGAAATTTGAAAAACTGTTTTGAAATGAACAAACCGATACCTTTCATTTGATAGCCCGCTTGACCTTGCAGGTCTTTTTAAAATTTTCGGCTTCACAATTTGTATGGAAAATTTTCATTTATTTTCATATTTTTTCTTTAAATCTGTACAGGCGCACAAAATATATTATTATTTCAAATTTTAAGTTGATAGCTGCGGTAGTTGCTGAGTTTTTAAAGACGGAAAAAAGGACAGACAAAGCGAGACCATAAGGGTTTCGAAACCGATCTCGAAACCCTAAAAACATAAATACAGCAGAACACGGAACCTCCTCGTTTTTTAAAAGTAGTTTAAAAAGATAATTTAGCAGAATTGATTAGATGCAAGAATTACCGTAGTAATTAGTCAGGACCTCGACCTAGTTGATTTTCAGATTCAAAATAGACTGGACTTTCCAATCCTACATTACACACTAACCGCGTGAAACCACAAGCCTATCCCAGCCTGCCTTTAAGAACATTACTAAGGTAACTTTCTAACAGTATCAATTCCACTATACTCAAATAACGGCCACTGACCGCAATAATTCTCATTACAAGGCAATACATCACGGCAATGACGTAACGGTAATGACGTCACGAACCTTGCCTCTAACAGTCACCCAGTCATGTGTATAAATCTAATTATTGTCCCATCACTAGTGCACGGGTATAAATAGAGTAGCGTTTTGCAAGTGTGGACAATATAGTAGGTGAATCCTATATCGTACCTACTACGGTGCAATAACGTCACTTATGCAAGGACTTCAAAATTCACAAAAGGAGTTTCTTAGTTTGGCTGTATATTATTATTGTTATACAATTTTTAAATTGGAAAAGCCAGTAAGTACAATACTTATACGTAGGTTTAAAGAACTTTATTTTCTCATAAAAACATTACAGTTCACTTAAAATGAGATAAATTTAAACAGTAAATGTGTACGTGATTTTGTAACGTGATAATTTTACTGATTGTAAAAAAGTAAAGTTTTGTTTTAATTATTTGCAGTATCTTTTTAGAAGGAAGGAACTAAAAATATAAAACTTTTTAAACTTTCGCGATTTGTTAACATTACTATGAAATAATGGTAAGCGATAAATACCCGATAAAATCACTAACTAAACTAAAAATATCATGATATTAAAACAAGCTGCTATCGAAATAAATAAATAAATAAATAATGCTGAACAATTCACACAGCATTATCTAGCCCCAAGGTAAGCAGAGCTTGTGTTATGGGTACTAGATAACTGATATACATAATAATATACGAGTACATAGATAGATATTTTTTATTATACATAGAAAACGACCAGAACACCCTGAACAAATATCTGCAGATCGTACAAATATTTGTCCCGAGGCGGGAATCGAACCCGCAACCTCCTGCGTCAAATGAGAATTAAAATATGAAAAAAAGCTTAATAATTGAATGATCTCCTTATTAGGAGACAAAATCGTGTCGGACGACGCGCAGACGACGGCTGCCGTTGCAATTTGTCAGAGTTTAGAGCATTGGAAACTTTAATAAATTAAAGGGAATGCACATATTATGACTTTAACAGAAAATATTTCGAGGTATTAAAGAGCATCTGTTCTTTAATACACAAGGTATTAAAGAAACAAACAGAAAAGTTTCCTCACAATTTAAACAGCATTTTGTGTAGTCTAATTATCTCTAAGTCGGTCTTCTGAGGGAGCGAACGAAGCAGCTGGCAAAAGCTAAAAAAAAACTCGTTATTTTGACAAAATCGACACATTTTATAGGCACATTACGCACCAAAGTGCTAAGCACACACTGCTGTAATTAAAATTTAATTGTTTTTCAGTACAGGCCTTTTTACGATGTTTGCTTTGCTCTTAAATAGCTTATTGCCTAATAATTAGGGTTAAATGTTGAACGGTTTAATGTGCCTGTTTATTGTTTTACGATTTATTGCGAGTGTTAAAACTATAATTAAGTTGCATGTTAGATTGTTGAAATGATTGTTACTTTAGGCTTGCCTACTGAATATTTTACCTACTCTTAAATTAATCCTGCCGTCTTCAAATGATGTTCTTTTCAAAGAACGATAACTTTGTTAATGATTATATCGGGTATTTATCGCGTACCTTTTGTTTTATTTCCCCTACGTTTCTACCGCGTTACAGCAATGTTAACAAATCGCGAAAGTTTAAAAAAAAACTATAACTTTCTCCGCACCTCAATATCAATATCAGCCTTTACATATTTGTCCACTGCTGGACGCAGGCCTTCCCCTAATAAGCGCCTTATTGGCTTTTATCTCATGGGGGGTAAATGCCCATAATACTCGTAACGTTCTCAGAACATCCCAAATGATGATAGCTAAACACTTAATCTATCATAGGATCTTTCTGCCTACCTGTACCCATACTTACAGTTCTTAACTACTCTAGGTAATCGCCAATCACTGATAACAAAGATACTCAGAACATACGAAAGATTATTTATCGGGTAGGTAGATTCCCAAATTATGAAAGCTGAAATTTTCACCTATGTTAAAGATAAGATAAGATAAACGATGTTATGTTATGATGATTTTTCGTGGATCCACCTACCTACCTACATACAGTTCTTACCTACTCTACGAAATCGCAAATTACTTCTAATGCAATTTACTTACTCAGAACATATTAAAGACTAGCTGCCGCCCGCGGCTTCGCACGCGTTGTTTCTTTTCTATGGAAACGTTAAAATGTGATTTCTATCCCATGGGAACTGATTTAAGGGATAAAAAGTAGCCTATGTTTTATTCCAGACCTAGAATTATCTGCATGCAAAGTTTCAGCCCGATCCGTTCAGTAGTTTTGGCGTGAAGAAGTAACAAACATCCATCCATCCATGCATCCATCCAAACTTTCGCATTTATAATATTAGTGTGATATGATTAGATGAACCCGTGAACTTCGTATCACCTACATTTTTTTTTTCTTTTAAACCACAAAGCAAACAAAAAAAATCTATTCCGTCCAGCCGCCGTTTTTAGCGTGACTTACGAACAGCAATCAATTTTATATAATACAGATTTTATCTATCCTATATATGTATGTATTATATAAAACGGATTATTTATCCTATATTTTATATAATCCAGATTATTTATCTAATAAGGTAAATATTATTTATGTTCTTATCTTACTCAGAATATGCCAATCTATGATAGCTAAACATTTCACCTTGCGTGCCCACCTGTGCCCTACCTACAGTTCTTACCTACTCTCGGTAATCGCCAATTACTGCTAATGCTATTTTTATCAGTGATTTCGAGACACTTCCCTCGGGGAGAGCGATATCGCCGGCGTGGGAAATCTGAGCAGAGATATGAAATCATAATGCTTTACACATTGAGAAATTCACGGTTTCTAGAAATTCAGTGTTTCTAACTGAAGATTTCTCTAACTTGTATAAGGCTTTTTATAAGGCTGACTTAAAAAAAAGATGGAACAATAGTTTTCACCACTCTCGCTCGAAAACGGTGACCTTGCTGCTCAAAAACAATGATCTCGTATTTCGATTTTTGTTCTAATACGTATAACTATTATATGTCTACTAAAACAATGGTTCATTTCCAAAGTGTTTGGCATCAGTGAGAGACTTGGAAGACGCAAATAAACAACATGGTGCAAGAAACTCTTCGAGTGGAGACTATGAGGGAAACAAAGACCGGTGGGGACGGCCACCGATGAGCTGGAAGGATGACACCAAAAAGATAGCGGGCAGCAACTGGACATTAACTGCCCAAAGTAGAAGGGAATGGAAGAGTGAGAGAAGAGGCCTACACCAGTCTACTGGTCGACCAAAGCTAGAAAGAAGAAGAAGAGGAAGAGAAAAGAATCCTTAACTTCCTGAACTTCCTATCAACATTCTAAACTTATATTCCCAATGTCTCCGTAGCGGACTCTATTTAGTTACATTCCAGTCAATTCCGAAACAAAAACAAGATAAACAGCCAATTTGGCTCATCCCGGGTGTCAGCTAATTATGCTAATGGCTGTCTCATCGTCTTAGCTGTTTAAGGTTGGACCCTACTTGTCAGCATGAATGAGCAGTCTCTCTTGTAGTTTTTAAAGGGTAGCATTTCAGAACTGACGAATCAAGCTATTGCCGTGGTTAAGGAGTCAACCTCTGCAATTCAGCCCGTGGATTTTGTAAGAGTCTAACCCCCGAATAGTGAAACGCAACTCAGATTTCAGCATGTCTCAAGAAGCGACTTTTTGACAGTTTTCAATGAAGAACTGATCCTCGGACGTGTCTCATCGGCCGACCCGACACCGACACCGGCACGGAGCCGGTGTCGGGTCGAGTCGGTCAGCAAGAAAAGCCTATTGCTGACAAATAGGGCTCCACCCGTTAACAGCTGACATTCAGACCATGAACTCGCCTTCCCGTACGCCACCGGCATTACTTATCGGTGACTATGAATATTCAGGATCATTTGGATAAATAGAAGCCGTTTATTTATTTTAGCGTTCGTAAAACTTTCTTGTGTTTGTAATAGGTTAAATTATGATAATAATACAAGTTTCTTTAAATCACGTATTAACGTAATGATCTCATTACGTTAATACGTGATTTAAAGAACCATTAAACGAACTTATATTGTTGTCTGATTTACTGTGTTAAGTATCTATTATGAAATAATTATGTATATTAAAAAAAATGAATCGTCGACCCTTTGAAACAACATTGTCGTCATTTAAAGAGTTTAGTTTCAAGGTTTGCATTAACAATCCATACAGTAAAAACGTTGCAATTCTAAAATTTATTTATTTCATTTTAAATATTACATCTATTATTACAGGTAAGATCAAATACAACATCGTCATCTAAATAATTATATATGTAAATCAACAAACTAAATAATTAAATATAAATATCAATAAGCACAAAAAACAATAATGCAGTACTTAATAATAATTATGTTATCAGTCGATAATTTACGAAAGTGCCATTCACTCGTAAATTTCATTGTATTTAAAAATTAAAACAAGCTTCTGCCTGCAGCTTCGCACGTTTTTTTTTGGATTAAAAAGTATATAATATGTTATTCTATATACTTTTATATTTTATATGACGAAGGTCTGCCTGCGACGCAGGAGGTTGCGGGTTCGATTCCCGCCTCGGGACAAATGTTTGTACAATCTGCAGACATTTGTCCAGGGCGTTCTGGATGTTTACTATGTATAATAAAAAATATCTATCTATTTAGTGCATTGTATTAAGTATATCAGTTATCTAGTACCCATAACACAAGCTCTGCTTACCTTGGGGCTAGATAATGCTGTGTGAATTGTCCAGCATTATTTATTTATTTATTTATTTTCCACAAACCTACGTGAGCAAAAAAAAATTACATCAATTTCAGCTTGATCCATTCAGTAGTTTTAGCGTTGTCTACGTTCAAATTTCATTCACAACAGCACAAATTTTAGCCTTTATATTATTAGATGTTTTTATTTATTAATGTCTATTCTTAAGGCTGTGGGTTGGTTGGAAATAAAAGAGTTTATGCACTATACTGAGTCTATTCAACACACAGTAAACAAGAGCACAAGACATAACATTTTATTTTAAATTTTCATCAAATAACCTGAAAAGAAAATCAAAACAATCATTGTATAAAATATCATCAAATAAATTTATACTGCCAAAAACTGTGTCACTACAGATGGAATGAAAAAGGAACGTTATTAAAATCGAATTACTGATAAATTGTAAGTTGAATGCTCTTCCTATCTATCATATAACCTAGTTAATAACCACAAGGCTCATAAACCTATAAACTCTATAACTTTGACCAACTGTACAGGGTGTACAGCAGAGCACTTGCTAATCTGTTTAGTGTCTGGCATTCGCGACTTGTCTTAGGCATCTCCTCTGTGAAACTTAGAAACTACTACTAACTTCATTTACGTCAAAGAAGAATTTAAGTATTTATTTGTTACTAGCTGCGCCCCGCGGCTTCGCCCGCGTGGAAACTTCAGAAATGTATTGCAAACCCCTACCCATCCAAGTAGGAACCCTGTAGGGTTCCTACTTCCCGACCACAGGCACGGACAAAAACCTACAGGTGTTGGTCCGTGGCGAGAATCAAAAATTATTTTTCTGGTGAATAAACTACAAATTTACGGTTTCTGGATTTTCCCCTTTATTTGTGCTATAAGACCTTGCTTCTTACTAGATTTCATGATTCTAGGTCAACGGGTACCCTATAGGTTTTCGTCTATAACAAGGATCAAAAGTATTTTTTTTTGGTGAATTGACAACAAATTAACGGTTTTAGGATTTTTCCCTTTACTTGTGCTATAAGACCTTGCTCCTTGCCAAATTTTAAGAATATTATGATGGGTAATTTTTCGATTTTCTTCAAATTATTTCGAAAAGTATGAAACTTACAGAAATTGGAAAAACTGTTTCACAATTTGTATGGAAAATCTTCATTTTTATTTTTCATTTTTTTTTTCAATCTGTACAGGCGCACGAAATGTGTTATTATTTTAAATTTCAAGTACATAGCTACGGTAGTTGCTGAGATATTAAGGAGGGAAAAAAGGACACACAAAGCGAGACCATAAGGGTTACGAGGGTTCGAGGTTCGAAACGGATCTCCGATCTCGAAACCCTGAGAATGAAAGAAAATGAACCATAGAGCCGCCACTCATTAGTTCTTTTTAAACGACTTCGAAAATAGGAGGAAGTTGTATGTGCGGCTGTGTTCTTTTTGTATGTTCGTTGATATCTCCGTCATGCCAAAACGCGCCTTCTACGATTGGAAAGCGCTCAAAGAGCAGTTCTAAAGGTCCTAAGCTGCAAACCTAAACCGTTTCCTACTATTGACCTATACTCACTTTGTCAAGTCCACACTGTCCGGCAACTGTTCATTTTCAACACCCTCTTATGTAAACATGGCCAAGTGCCGTACGACCCTATACCAAGCAGGACTAAACGACGCTTCCACAGAGTCTGTGAAATAGTTTCACACAGGACTTATGAGTTATTGAAAGCTTAATATATATATCCCTTATTTCTGCGTAATTGTTAATTTAAATTGTCTGCCTGGCTTTTAACTCTTTATTATGAACTTCTTGAAGAGAAAATAAATTAAATTCTCATTTACAGTTACACATATTTCTTAACGTGGGGTTAATGCCCATACTCTCCACGCTGGGCATGCGGGTTGGGGATCGCAGTTCAGTGGTAGAGTTGTTCTGCACGGGGCGCTGCTGCCCACCCCCCGGTGGATATCCCTTAGTCGCCTCTTACGACTCACGCGAGCAGAGTTGGGGTGGTGCCAATTCTAAGCCACTACACAAGAAAACGAAGGTCTATTCATAATAAAAAAATGAATAAGCTCGTCTTTTAGTTAAAAGTTTACGGTTAAAAATAAGTTATTGACGTGGAGTCAATAATCCAATTTCCCCGCTACGGACTTGCTTCGGAGTAATTCTATTTATAGACACGATAAGCGAAAACGTCTGCTGTTTTCTGGCCGACCTTTATGCCCCTGCAGGTAAATCTAACTCATTTTTATGAAAAGGTCAATAAAATCTATTTCAATTATTTGAGAAGTTGAGCTGGAAACAGGAAAAGGAAAATCGAAGTTTCGTTTTCGTTGTCATGCAAAACCAACTCTTATGTCGCTTGCCTAAGTATTCTTATGCAAGCGACAAAAGAGTTGGTTTTATCCCATGAAACACTAATGCGTTTGCACAAAAACGAATTAGAATCTTCGATTTCGTTTTTAAGAGTACGGGCCCAGATTGGTTCTACGTATGCGACGCATTGGGTATGAGTTGGGGCAATTTAATTTGTTTGAAAACAGATGACCTAGATAGGTACACATGTCTTATCGTACGCCACGCCTTGCCGTCTGTCCGACGTTTCCTACATTATTGCGTGGAGCGGGTTTAATCTGTTCCCACCTCGTTCTAAGTGATGTTGATGGCACCAAAGCCTAGTGTGAGAAAACAATTTTAGTTACTTTGGTACCTGCTATTATGGATTTTCTTGGTAATTTTAAAGTTTCACGGCATTTTACAACAGACCATAACTAGTATAACTACAGATTTAGAAACGTTACTATTCGCCTTAAATCTCACTTATATTATAAATGCGAAGTTTGGATGGATGTTTTGATTTGTTACCTCTTCACGCCACAACTACTGAACGGATCGGGCAGAAATAATGCATGGGCTACTTCTTATCTCATTAATAAATTCCTATCGGATATAAATAACTTTGAAACGCGTGCGACGTCTACGGAAAATTCGATTTAACTAAAAACAGTTCGACTAAAAAACAATTCGAAATCGTACTAGCAACCTTGAGAAATTCTAAATAACAGCATAGCATTATAGGTAGGCCAAACCATCTAGTTATTTCGGGAGTTAATAGGGAGTTTACCCGATAGTTTTTGCCTCGAGAAACATCAATAATTACTGCAAATCAGGGTTGAAGGCAAGGGAGCGATCCCTCGAGTATAAAGATCGATTTAACGCGATCCTATTCGAGTAAAAATCGCATCGCCTATAATTGGTTTCGGGTCTGGCGGTTTTACATGCGCTTCAATTAATGCAGGTTAAGACGGCTCGAAAAAAAAAAAGGGTTTTTACTAAAGCGCAGCAAAACTTCTTATCTGCTATCTAAATTACTTGTAAACCTAGAAAATATTAAAAACCCGTTTTTTTTTCAAGTTTCACAAACCACCCTAAGAGGTTTCTGTGATTATCAGATTTTTAACGTTCCTTTGTGCTTGGAGGGAAAGGGGTCAATTCCTTCTCAATTTTTGCTACGTATTATAATAACTATCAGCTCTCTTAGGCGGTTAACACACTGCCACGCACCACGCTGCATGTTGCGTGTCGACGCACCTACGCGCGTATTTGCGGGAGTGCAGATCTGCATCATCGTGCTGGTTTTTCACGCACCCACGCGCGTAGTTGCGTTTTGTGGATTCACGTCGGCTCTGACTCATTTCATTCAAAACTCTTCGCCGCTGCACTGCGGGACTTGGTGTGCCATACCGTGCGTCTCGCCTCGCACCTACGCGCGGAGGTGCATGTTTCTCTGCGCCTGAGCGCGTGATCTGCATGTACGCGCGTGGATGCATTTTCTGTGTGTTGGACCGTGCGCGTTTTCTATACAAACTGAGGTACTTGCAACGTTAGAACACGCATTCACGCAACATGCAGCGTGGTGCGTGGCAGTGTGTTGATCGCCTTATGTCCACAGCTGAACGGGCCCCTAACAATAACAAGGGGGTTTTGTCATCATCACCACTTTTGCAGGCGGATCACAGTAAAGGTGTTAAAAATACACAAAAGACAGTTGCTATAATAATAAGTATGATAAGTATTTATAGTTTATGGAACTTTCCCGCTACATACAAACTTTGAAGACAATTCAGTTATAGACAAAGATAAGATAAAAATGTTTGTTTCGTCTTAACTTTTAAGATATTTGGTACCTGATGTGTGAAAAAAAAAACCATTTTAAGGCCTTATGCTTATGAGTTCCTCGTTCTTGTAGGTCGAAACTTTTATTAAGAAGTCAGGGCTCCTGCTTTGGCTGACTTAGGTTATTTTCTCATAATAATGGTGTACCTACCTACGAAATGGTAACAAAATATACCTACTAAGTTCTACATAGTAAGTCTTGAGGACGCTTCCGACTGGTATTGATATGGATCAGTTGAGCTACCTGTAGATTGTTTGCAACGGTCTGCTCAATAGTTAGCTCAATTATTTCAATTGTAAATACTAGTTCTAATTTATTTCTATTACTCCATTGTAATTTTCTTTGTGAATAAAGGTTTTAAGCTATAGTAAGTTTATAACATAAAAAAACATAGGTAAATATCTTGTTAATCTAGTTATACATAAATATAGTTAAGTTACTACATATTTACTATTTTACTACATATCTAGATATGTATCTATAAAATACATAAACAGTAAATGATAAAATAACTAGTTATGTCATCATTTACTGTTATTATTTATGTATTTTTCTGTTTGTTACTAAACCACCATCACGACAAAATACACCTGATTCACTCTAGAATTTCTCACGATGGCGTGGGTACAACACACAACTTGGTATAACTGAGCAATTACTATACTTACTACGTGTCCTTACAAGAACCATGGGAAAGAATAAGACAAAGAAAATCAACAAGGCTTTTGAGATTCGATCCATAACCATTGCTTTCTTTGGAATACCAGCGGGTATAGCATGGACAGTCTAAGTAGCCTTATGTAGGGTAGAATATTTAAGAATAGAGATTACCAGTAATTAATTGAAAACTATCAAAAACCCGAATCGGTCCCCACTTTCTCACCTATTATTGCAAAATGTGGGGCCTACAAAATGTAGCTAAGAACCATATGGAGTCCAGACGAGGATCCGTAGCGTTATAGGAATTTCATAGAACTAGTATCCACGTTATTCTTTATGACATCAGAATGATATATGTTTTTAAATTATCCAAATTGGACCATTACGTACGAAGTTATGACTAAATTACTAGCGAAGTTCACTGAGTGACCGCCGCGGGTGCGTGTGACGTCACTCGCTCGGATGCCGTCCTTTAACCGTAGGCAGATATCAGTTTTTAGTGATTTACTTCGAAACTATAAGTACAGGAAAAAAAATGACATAACCAAATAGACTCAGTTTTGAGAGAATCCCCTATTTACGTTAGAACTCAATAGATGGCGCGTATCTTTTGCGGAAGAATAGAGGGTGTCATTGGGATGTCTGTAATGTGCAACTGTGTCCATTTCTATATGATTCTATATTCTATGTTGAAAATTTAGAACTACAAGTTTTATTTTGACAGATCCAAAGCCATAGCCTCTTTTATGTCCGGTCGAACTATTTTTGACCAGTATGAATCGCCTCATTGCTTTAGTTTCCAATAATGCCATTCTAATCGCCTGTTCCGATTGGCCGTCACTGACAGATGAGCGTTTACCGACCAATCATCGATCAAGTTTCCTGACTTCTCATTCGTGCATTAACTCAACTCAAATACAATGAAATCCAGTTTCGAATTTCAAATGGATATCAACATGCGTCATCCATTTTCAGGCTAATTTGAGTGGTCTATTTCTGTAACGTATTTTTAGAATTTACGGCTATATCGGTTGCTATTCATCACATGTATTTATTATGGTTACATTTAGGTATTTACTTTTTTGTATTGCAAATGGATGTTAATAACAGAGTACGTAACTACCGTAATAGGTAATTATTTTGTATTGAACTTACTAGAGCTACGCATTACGCAGATTAACTTATACTCATTTATAAAATAAAAATAGATAAGTACGCGGAGATCGAAATAAGTCTAATAAACAAAAAGTTTGACAGTTTAATAGTGTTCGATTTCCTTTAAATATTTTAGGGTCGTATTCTAGAACGGAGTTTATAGACCTATATCCAATAACTTTTTATACATTGAGATGACAAAATTCAACTTCAGGACAACCAGAGATATATGAAGAAACTGTGGCGGGGACGACGTGGAGTCGAGGCAGGAAGGGTTTTCCCAGCTCGCGTAGCGACTCTGCGGACATTTTGAAGGAATTTGTGTGAAGAATGCATTGCGGGGAGGCTATGCAATCTTTACACAAATACCTTCTTCACACAAATTCCTTATACCTCGACTCTACGTAGAGATCACGCCTCGACGGCAGCGCCGCGACGCTGCTGCCTTCAAACGCTCTACTTACCATTTAGCGACGCACATAAGTCGTCATTTTATGCACATACTGACGGAAGATTCCAGGCTTGCCGAGTTTCCACCGCTATGACCATATGAGAGAGAGTGGTCGGAGTTAATTTCAACGCTTTTTGCTCACTCGCTCCTTTCTATTTGACTATCTTTCTGCTCGCTCAGTTCTTTCCGCTCGACTATTTGTTGACGATACAGGCGACTGGGCCCATACATAACTAGGACCGCGGTCCCAGTTACCTGATCACATTTTTGAATCGGTCGACTGGGACCATATACCTAATTTGATTTAATGTTGAAGGAAATACAAATATGCAGTCTACTCTTGCGAGTTAAACGGTTTCCGCTTCGCTTGCGGTGGAAACCCGGCTTTACGTTGTGTTTTGTTTACAACTTCGATATAACATAAAAACGGCTTATTCCAATAGAGCCGAATTGAGAAGCTCCTCTCTTTTTTGATATCGGTTAAAAAGCGACCCTATAAAGTCCCTGAAGCGATAGAGTAGAATTAAAATAATGATTGTACATTATTTATTCCCATTGCAGGCTATGTGAACTCTCAGGTGTTCTATAGCTTCAGCGTATACGTAAATTGATTTCCGTGTAGCATTTAACTTACCGTGAAATTAATTGTTTTCATTCAAGCATCCGTCAAATTATTTCTAGCATCTGAAAATAATGAAAAATAGATTAGTATTCAGGAAGGTACTTCAAAACAAACAAATAATAGAAACAAATTAGAACTAGCATTTAAAATTTAACAATTGAGCTAACTGCAGACTGTTGTAAGCAATCTACAGGTCAACTGATTCATATCAGTATCAGTCGTCTCGTCCCCAAGACGCTGGCTACATTGCCCCGCTGTATGGCAATGCTGATGCGCTGCGCCAGATACTCATCAGCTCTCGGGTCACGCGTCGCTTCGACCAGACGCTCAGATAATTAATACTCACCCTAATATGGTTCATCACCCAACAACAACTTGATAGCTGCATCTCATCTACAGTTTATAATACTGTCTACTGTTGGACGCAGGCCTTTCTCTGATAAGCGCCTTATTGGCTTTTACCATATGGAGGTAGTGCCCATAAGCACCACGCTGGGCATGCGAGTTAGGGATCGCAGTTCGGTGGTAGAATTGTTCTGCAGGGGGCGGTGCTGCCCGCCTCCGGTGGATATCCTTTAGTCGCCTCTTACGACACCCGCGGGTAGTGTTTGGTTGGCGCGAATTCTAAGCCGGAACTACACGGCTTCTAATACGAATACTTAGATTTCATAAAAATTGGTAGTCTGTAAAGTCGGTTTACTGACGATAGTTGAACGTGACAACGTCTTAAGAAAATACTGATGGAATGGTAGCATTTGATACTCGATCAAAACATGTAAATGTACTATAGTATAGCAGCTGTCCACGCAGACGCATCGCTCACTCAAGTAGGAGAGAGACGGATGTCGAGCGCTCTCGCTTGCACTTCAAGCCTTACATGGAACGCCTCAGAGCGAGGTAACGCCGCATAACGTCATGTTTTTTCGTGCGTGCAGCCGGCTCTATCGAATTATAAGACGTTGTCACGTCAAAATTGACCGAATTCAAAAAGAAGAAATACGTCGAAATATGCACTTTTTAACGGACTTCTCAAAAATTGTTCGGTTCTCAATACGGCTTTAGGTTTTTTCAGTTAATATTTAGGTTCGTCTACATCAGTCATTGCAAACCTAACTACTGTTTGACGGCATACGCCAAACAGATAAAGGATCAATAGGTATGTACATAAACAAATTGAAAGCGGGATATAGGATATTAACTAGTGCGAATCTAACCACAGTCAAAATCAAAATCTCTTTATTTGCAAAAATACAATAAATGTACACTTAGAAAAGGTCAAATTATAAAACTAAACAATGACACGGAAATAGAGTGATATTTTTGATTTCTTTCGATTCGGTATGTAGACTAAGGTAAAGAAGCGACGAAGAAACCTTTAGCCTGTTAGTTGTTATTTTTCGAGTTGGAGCAAAACCCGTCTCAAGCTTTTTTATCCTCTAGATAATCTGATATTTTATAGTAAGCATTTTTGCACAGTAAGCTAGTTTTAGTTTTTACCTAGTTTGACTGCATCTAACTCTTCATCGCTATTTCTGATTTCAATGATTTTTTGATAGAAAAGGTTGTTCCCATTTTATACAGGGTGTTGTTCAAATTAGTGCACAATACTGAAGAAGATCATTAACCTGATACCACAGATTCATATTCGGTGAACAAACCAAGCGGTAAACGATTCATTCTTTTGCTGATTTTTGAAATGTCGTTACAACTTTGCCTTATTAGTGTCTTATACTACCCCAAACTTGGCGAAATCTTTGATGCGCGCCTCCCTTTCTCAACCCACTATATACCAATTTAAAATGTAATTATGAGCTCTACATTTATTATTTTTATTAAGGGACTACGTGAGTGAAGCCACGAACGGAAGCAAGCACTAAAAACCATTATTGAAATCAACTTCCTTTGAGTTTTGCAACGCTTATCAAGAATTTAAATTGTGCAAGCGTTATCATTACCGCCCCTTAATGAAAAACATAAAACAATAATTAAAGACATAATGTCTGCCGTCCTATCGGATTATGAGAGTGAGGGAATAGACAATGCACCTGTGTTTGCCCACACATTTGTGCACTGTAATATGTCCTGCGCACAAGGCTGATTTTTTTGAACTCCAGTTTTCCTCTCGGTGGATTTAAAGGGATTTGAATAAGCCAAACTGACCGACGTGGCCGAAAATTAGGACGACATCAAAGACATCAAAGATAAATAAATCTATACTAATACTGATAATAATAATAATATTATAAAGAGGAAAGATTTGATTGTTTGTTTGATTGTTTGTTTGTATTGAATAGGCTCCGAAACTACTGGACCGATTTGAAACATTCTTTCACCGTTAGGAAGCTTACTTTTCAGGGAGTGACATAGGCTATGTTTTATCCCGGAATTCCCACGGGAACGGGAACTACGTGGGAAAATCGCGAGGCGATCGTCTAGTATACAAATATAAAAAAAAAACAATTCACACAACATCATCTACCCCCAAGCTAAGCATGCTTTGGGTGCCTAACCTACTAGTTGTCTGATATACTTGATACAATATATTACATAGATAGATATTTTTTATTATACATAGAAAAGGTCTTTCATTAGCATAGCCGAAAATGTCATTCAGTTGGATTGTAAGGTAGGTAAGTAATTAGGAACCATTATCGTGTATTTATTACCAATGTTATACAAGTCATGTTTGGCCAACTCCTTTATAAAAACATTAATTATCAACGGCGTCCTAAAACAATAGAGAGCAACAGATGTTAAATAGGTACTGCTATAAGACCAGTTAAGTTTACTTTACTGGTCTCTAGCACATTATTAGTGAGTCATTCCCAACGTCTCACGTAAAGTATTCCCATCGACTCACGAAAGTCAGAGCGTCGTGATTTCTAATCTAAATCATTTATTATTTATCTTTTTCAAAGTGACTGAAAATAATAAGATTGTAAATTTCGTCGTAGTTAGTCTAAGGTGATGGAATGGTGTAGTCTCAGTAGTCCGGTTACATTTAATTGAACCGGACTACTGAGTCGCTCGATGTATCAGTAGTCCGGTTGCTTAATTGAACCGGACTACTGATACCTTTCGTCGAACGCTAGTAACGTATGAAAAAAATACAGCTATAACCATAAATGACACAAATATGTTAAAAATTAAAACAGCCATAGGTATCTCGACCAAAACTTCCAGTGCTGGCTAGTGTATATTAAAATTTTATATCTTTGTAATATATTGTACCAGTTATCTAG
Source organism: Eupithecia subfuscata (assembly GCA_963564075.1). NCBI lineage: Eukaryota > Metazoa > Arthropoda > Insecta > Lepidoptera > Geometridae > Eupithecia > Eupithecia subfuscata. Next base: position 11,624,560 of record OY751114.1, read on the forward strand.
TACCATAACCCATAACACAAGCTCTGCTTAGCTTGGGACTAGATGACGCTGTATGAATTGTACAGCATTATTATTTATTAGAAGCATAGCTTTGGCTTTAAGAGCCTCATCACACTGGCGATTTCCGAGCGATTTCAAAGCGAGGCGAGTGTGCCGCGAGCACGCAGCGACGACGCCGCCGGCACGCAGCTAGCTCGCCGCGATTAGCAATAGTAGCTAGCTCGCTGTGCACTCGCCTTGAAATCGCAAATCGCTAGTGTGATATGATATGGAATATTAGTCGTAGGCTACGACATAGCTACGACTCGTAGCTACGTCGTAGGTTATTTCAATTTACTTATTTAATTATAATTTAAGCATTTTTAACTACATACGAGTATTATGTGACATTTGTGAACCAGAAATTGCACACCACGCCGGTAGAAATACAAAACGACATAATATAACAACTGTTCTGTGTACTATATTTACATGTATTTCAAGCAATAAATGATTACTTTACTTTACAAAAATGCCTAATAACCTGTTTACTTCCAGGTCCAGATGGAGCCCGGCCCACCACCGGCCTACGAGACCGTCGTCGATGGACCACCAGGCGACAAGGATTGCCTCATTCTACAGGTATAATTTTTTTATGCTACTACTAATTGAAAAAATAAGCAGACGGTCCACTTGATGCGAAGTGGTAAAACCAACGCCTATTATTTTACACTTGTTTATGCCCGCGGCATTTATGGTATAAAAAGTATACCTATGTTTGATTCCAGGATTAGAATTACCTGTGTGGAAAATTTCAGCCCGATCCGTTCAGTAGTTTTGGCGTGAAGAGGTAACAAACATCCATCCATCCATCTCTATACATCCAACCAAACTTTCGCAATATTAGTGTGATGATTTTACATTTCTAAGAGCTTATTTTGTAAGCCTAAAGAAATAAAAGTAAAAAATTATATTTTGCCAGAACAGAGACGAATCAGATACATACCTATACTTAAATAAACCTTAAATTAACAGAAAAGCTGACAAAATCGGTCCCCACTCAGCATGTGCTATCGTAGTGTAAAGAGACTGTTTTCTTATTTCTTTAACAGAGTAATACTTCGCAAAGCACACACTATGAGTGTTTCATTCACGGACCCCCATAGAATATATTCCAAGCGGACCCCTATGCTCGTAGACCGCAGTATACTTACTTGATTCTAGGATCTAAGATATTTTTGATAAACGAAGACAGACTGGAAAAATCATTCCTATCTGCTCCGGTCTCACAGAATTTTCTCAAACCGGGGCAGACAGGGAAGATATTTCCTTTCTATCCCTGGGCCAATAACTGGGGCAGACAGGACCTTCTCGCACTTTTCAACATAAGGATACTGAAATAACAACAACTTGCTGTCTCGGTTTTAATTCGATGCATATTAATCAAATCAAAACCGATCCTTTCACAAAACATTTAAAATCTTAAAGATTTACCTGACTTGTACCTCCAACTTCCAACTCCGAGTATAAATAAATAAATACATGAAAAATAACTTCCCAAATAGCTTTTTATAAGCTTACGCGACGATGCTATCTCGAGACTGGCAATACATTTGTCAAACAAAGCAGACGCAGAGCCATAATCAAGAAGTTGAAGTAGGTAGTTAATATGAATGAGAACCCAGTTCATATTTACTGAAACAGACAGCAAATAGATAATAGTTTCATATCACGGTTTAGTTTTCCTGTCCAACGACTGCGTGCTTCAGATGTTATCAATGTACCTACACGTAAAACGTGGTCGTAATGTTCGTTTAACTAGTTAAAAGTAGGTAGGTCGGTATGATAAATGGATGGTAAAAGATAAATAAAATGTCGGTTCTCTAGAATCCTGGACATTTTAAAAATATTAGTCGAAAATATTTTACGAAACTGGTATTATCGGAACAAATTGCAGAAGTGGAATTGTGCGTTGTCGAAGGTTTTGATCTTGGTTTTAGTTTGCCTTGTTCTTTTATGTTTTTCTTATCAGTTTTTGTTATGTTTTCATACATAAAATTTTTATTGATAACTTGGTGTTATCTTGTTCTTTTATGTTTTTCTCATCAGTTTTTGTTAAGTTTTCATACACAAATTTGAAGAAGATTAGAAAAGTTCATCATATTTCGTTTAAATTTATCCTAAACAACTACTAAGTAAATCTTTTTTTGATACGACTTAATACAGTAAACTTACAACAGTTATTTTAGTTTTCATCATTATGTATTAAAAAATACCAAAAACTGATAAGAAAAACATAAAAGAACAAGGTAAACACCTAGGCAACCCCTAAAACCAAGAACAAAACCTTCAACAACGCATCAAGATAATTCTTGTAAGTCTCCTGTATTATTTAATAATACAGGAAAGTCACAGAATCTTCTTGCTTTGAAGATTTAGCAGTTGTTCGGGATAAATTCTAACAAAATAAGATTAACTTTTCTAGTCTACGAAACGGTTTAGTCGGGAGGTATTCGCTGGCAACTTCAGACAGAGTTTATGGACAACGCAAGCCAAATTGGAAAAAGGAACGGTTTTTGAATTTGGAACCGGAATCCGAACTTTTTTCTGTAGTACCGCAAAACAAAACAAAGGAGGTCTATGCTTTGTAGCACGTGGCTGTGACGTGGCCAATACAAAATGGAGTTTCAAAATGTTATAATTATACAATGATAGAAATAGGTAGTGCAATTTAACGGGACTTCATGAGGATATCATAATGTGGACAGGCCTTACAAGTCCCGGGAATTTAATGAGAAATGGACACGCCATACAAGTCCCAGTTTTAATGAAAAAATATTATACAATAATACGTAAAAAAATTTCTTCAACTCTTTATTCTATGTATGACTAGGTATGTAAAACAATAATTATTTTAAATAGACATTCTTACGATATTATCAATTCATCATTATTATGAATGAGGCTAAACTTGCCGTCAATTGGTATTTACTTCAAGTTAGACCAAAAATATTATGTACTTAATGCATTGTTTCGGCATCACAAGACAGCGATAAGATAAGGGATCACAAATGCAGTCAGCGAAGCAATGTTATTTCGTTTCGCTTAGTTTACTCGTGTACCTACTTCATTGAGTTACAATTTTAAGTTACCTGATTGATTTGATTATATTAACGACACCTTGGTTTGTTTTGTGGACTGATTTGATCTATGCGTATGACCATTTGGCTTTTGTATACCGGACCTCTGATTTGCCTTTACTTAATAATAAAATTAATTTGTACTACTGAAATCCAATTCAGTAGCACAAATTAAATTAAATTAATTTAGGTTAATAGTCAAGTAAAGCTTGTAAAATGCATTTGATTTATTGAAAACGGCTAGTTTCCGCATAAGTATAATATTTTTTTCTAATCCCGGAATCCCGGGGGCGTATCCATACCGCTCACAATATTTGAGGTCATCAACCCTAAACTGCAGTAGGTACCTTATTTACTGTTAATGTTTGATAAGTGACAAGACTTAATCACACACTAAGTTACAAGTGCACAAGTGAAGCTGTCTAACACAAGTTAGACAGCTTCACTTGTGCACAGTACCCGTCATGCGGTAGTCTGATCGATACCTATAACAAAGCTGTTTAATTTAGAGCTGTGTAAAACTGTCCCGTAATCTCGATACATTTTAAATTTTTTTCAGGAGGTGGTTACGGAGCCATGCCAATCCCTCGCCCCTGGGCACTGCGACGAACTGCCAACGTACGAGGCAGCTGTCAAACTGAAGGACACCAAGTTATAGGCTATGGATGAAGGAGAATAGAGCTTTGAACACCAGTAGCCAGGTCACATAGGCTAAGTTTAGGATAGTCAGCACAGACACGTCATATTCGTTGCATTGTGAATCGCATCGAAAAGTTAGTTACCAGAGTTTAAACTCCTGTTCCGGTTCAGATCAACGCATTATTTGCTAAAGCGATAAATTTCGCGTGGGTTTCGCGCGATCCGTTAAGTATCTTAGTGACGACAAAAGGAGTCGGATTCCGGTACCGTTTTGGCAATTTCTTTTTTGTGGGGGCAACTAAATTATAATGTCTGTCTTTTTTGGGTAGCGAATAGTCCGCCTGCCTAGGTCGGAACGTCTGAACAGTGCCGACACCGGCAGAGAATGTATGAAAGAATATTTCGCACTGTGCCGGTACTGTGTCGGAACTGTGACTTCACTGATATGTGTGAATCGACCTTAAGAAATCCAATAACTAAAACTAGGCGTTCGTTGCTAGCAAGTACTTTTCAGAATACCCACCAACCTGAAAAAACTGTACAAAAAGCCCTACTTACTTTGCCTAATCACCTTAATACACCCTAAAAGCTACTTAAGTGCTTTGAAACCAGGCTGACTAGGCTCGTTTTGACAGGTCCTCAATCAAAAACCGCTTTTATTAAACGAAACATTTTTAAGCTCGGCGCTAATCAAGTTTACCTTTTAGAAAACAAAGGTAGCGCTTGAATGTTTCTGTTGAAAGGGCTGAAAGAACTCTTTGCCTTTCGCGCAGTTCAGTAACCTTGTAAAGCTTTTCTGTTACGACGGGCTGGGTCGGACAAGAAGCGTATAGCGATTTAAGCCTTAAGGTTGGCAGTCACACGTCCAACACCACTACCGCACAGACAAAAATGAGAATACAACTGGGCTTAAATTCGTAACCGGTACCTACATTTTCCTTTATAGTGACAGCATAAAATAGCACACACAGGGCGGTACACGAGCTCACCGCAAGCTTCAATCGAATAACTACTCGTATGCGCGTGGAGCTCGCTTGAAGCAAGTTGCACGATCATACGCGAGTTTTTTCCAGCGTGCGTTCTTAGCGATCTTCCTCTGAACTGACTGCTCGCTAGGAGCAATAAGTATGATCGTGGATTTTGCACGATCATACGCTTTCTTTGATCGTGCGGTGGGTGACAGTGAGTATGCTGCTAGCCGTCACCACATGTACAGGTAGTTGTATAATTTAAAGTTAGGAAAAAAATACTTACATCACGGTGTTTAGTAAGCGCGTGCCTCAAAACGCCTAGTGTGTACTTGCTTACTTAAGTGTGTACTTTACTTATGTGGTTCGTCTTCTGCATCAGAATCGGAGCGTACCGAGTGTAAGGATTTGTTGCTTTGTATTGATGTCTATGGTAGGTACAGTGTGCACTCGATGGGCATATCTGCCGATACCGATGCCAGAGCCCGGTATTTCTGCCGATGACGTCATCGACAAACTTGAGCGCTCTGAAGATACCTATATTGTCGATGCAAAATCCGAAAGCAGTGGACGAGTGGCCGAGAGGGTTCTCGGCATGTTGTAAATACCGAAGCCACGTACGCTGCGTACGCTCGATTCCGATCCAGTGCAGCGGTGGAAGCTTATTTGTCAGCAATTTCAATATCAAATGAGATAGCGCAATAAAATTAACATAGCTATCATAGAGGTTAATGGATTATAGAGAATAACATAATCAGTCACGCGATAAGAATAAAGGAGATTAGCTGATTTTTAGAATAATAATCAACACCAATTAGTTAGGATTATGATAGTAAATTTGATTATGCAGGTACTCGAGTACGTTGATTTATTAGTTTATTACCTACATTTTATTTATTTACATCCTTTTGACTTTTTCAAGTGAACTAAAATCAAAGTCTATTTTCTTGTTTTCTTTATGAAATTTGAAATATCTGAAGTTTCCAGGAGTCCTGGCGGTCTACTTTGAAAAACATACGAAATTAACGGATGACGTTTCACCTAGGTGAGAAAGTGCCCAATTGTACAATCGGGTGTCTCATTTCAGCTACCTTAAAACACAGGTAGGAATCGCACTTCCCGAGTCATACATAGTGCTTTATACTACACCTTCGAGGAAAATCATCGTTTTAAAATTTAAATTCAAATAGTAAACTCATTTTTTTTAATTACTGTTCCGGATACGGAAGAAGCCGATATCATGTGGCGGATTCGGGGTAAAAACTTTTTGTCGTTTGACCTATTATAAAAATAACCATATAGCTACCAGCTGATATTTCAGAAAATGAAAAAAAAAACATGTTAGAAATAGATTTCCATACACGTTTCTCTCCCGCTAAACGCGTGAGAAATGAAATTCCATAGAGTTTTCCCTCCCACATTTCAGTGCGCCGAAAAGGAATAAGTAACATTCTGAGCAGGTGTAGTATAAAGAATCTAACTTACCACCAAGTTGCTTCGGGCGCGTCACCAACTGACACCTTTCGTTTCGGATCTCTAAGAAATAAATGTCTGAATCATCTTCATAAAAAGGTCATCGAAATAACGGATCGGCTGTCCTTCGTTTTGTGCGATCCGTCGTCATCCGCCAACATCGTTATTTTTTGAAAGTAGACCTCCTGTTAGGTCCAAAGGAAAAAAAACACTGACTTTTGACTAACATGACGTGTTTACGTTACGATAACAACCTGTACCTACTTACTAGACCACTGCTGGGCATAGGCCTGCCCTGATAAGCGCCCAATTGGCTCTAATCATAATTTGAAAAAACCTCTAGAGGAGAATTTTTCCTATAATGGGACCGATACCACAAATTTTCACCCACCAATTAGTACTTTATTTTCAAAAGTTTAGAAACTATTTTCTTAGTATAGCAGCTTACACGAGATGTTTAGAATCTGTTATAAATGTTTTTATTTATTTTTAGACAAATAAATAAATATCTGAATATCATTAAGGGGTATAAATCAAATTAAAAAACCAATAACCCATCTGGGTATGCGGGTTGGGGGCATAGTACGTATTTATTATAGGTTTTTTGTTTTATATTATTAACCCATTCCTAGAGGATGTGTTATTAATAAAACTTAATTCGATGTTGTCTTAATTCGATGTTGTCTGAACACCCCCTAAAATATATTACATAAGTTTAGAAACACCCTGTTTGTTGTATACCTACAATGTTAATACGAACAAATAAGTTCGAAAATGGTCTTATGACTAGGCTAAGTAAGTACGGTCAACGCCAAAAACTGTTGACTTGTATAAAATATATGTCTAAAATAACTGCAAACAACTGCTGAACACTGTCATTAAATGAACAAATTTTGTTTCATGGCGTACACGCTTTGTACACATTTCTTGTGCAACTATTTTTGACATTGACTGTTTATTGATGACCTTATTAAATAAGTTTGATCTACAAGCCTGTAACTTAAATAAAAAATATGTATGTGTGTACCATAGATATAAGTAAAATTCCGTAGATATGGCACGTTGTCCCAGCACTAACTCAACAAATGGCCTGTGTTTTGTTACAAGTGAACGCAAAGACACGCTATTTTAAATCTTTTGCAATATTAGGTATTTTGTACTCGTATATGTATACCTAATGAACAACAAAGATAGAAAAACGTATCTAGACCGAAGTGTGACCCACGCACGCGTAACACGAACGCCGCCGGCGGCGGCGCCGCTGTCCGACTATGACCGAGGTGGGTGGACCTAATTAGACCTAATTTGAGCGTTCTACTTTTGAGAAGTACCCGATCTTCCGAATTTTACTTACATCGATGACTTTCATGAAGTTTTATGTTGTGAATTTAGCTCTTTGATGATTTGTAGCCCAAGATATTGTAGAGTTTTATGTGCTTTAATTATTTGAAAGGCTATAGTTAGTTTGACTAGTTTCACTGAGCAAGTACGTAGACCTAGAGGCTTCACAGATATTAATAAGTAGGTCATAGCAGTAATAACTTAAATTCACTATGTGTTAATAGAAAAAAACAGAGATATATGTATTTGAAAGTGTGTAAATTATACAAAAAACTTAATAGATGAAGAGTTTTTATTCAGAACGTAACTGACCTAAACCAAGGTAATATTTGGATAATATTACCGTGCCTAAACCATTCTTATTTGTTGCTTATTTATTTGTAACCTGATTAATTTTTTTTAATCAATTGACCTTCGTTCTTCGTATTCGTGTTCTTGAGTGGAGACCACGACTCGGCAAACGTAGTGTAGGACGCCCTCCGACCAGGTGGGATGACGATCTGCGAAAGACTGCAGGCAGATGCTGGATGCGGCAAGCTGAAGAAAGGGCGCTATGGCGCTCATTAGGGGAGGCCTATGTCCAGCAGTGGACTAATATAGGCTGATGATGCTGATGATGATGATGACCTTCGTTTGATCCCAATTTCACCTGATGGAAAGTGACGATGTGCCCTACGATGTATCCCGAAGGTCCAGAAGCCACCCATTAACTCTTGTTTTGAAGAGACGCAGGTAGTACTCGTAATTGGCCGGAAAAACTTGTCGGAAGATTTTGCGTTTTTTAAGTAACAATACCTAAGAAAAGAATTCGATACGTTTAACGCGTTCACTGCCTAGCCTCGGCGGTGCGACCCGCAGGGGCGCGCCGCCGCTACACAGGGCTGGGAGAGATCATCTGCGTCTTGGGCTATGATAGTGCTTGGGCTATGATAGTGTTAAGTCGGGTATTGACCGTCGCACGTCGGGGCGTATGGCGGTTAACACACTGCCACGCATCACGCTGCATCTTTCGTATCTACTGCGCGTTTTCTATACAAACGGAGCTTCGTTGGTAACCGCCTAATGTAACGTGATAAATAAATAAAATAAAATAGAATGTATTTCTGTAACTGGCTTACAATTAGTGATTCCTTAATTGAGACCCTCATTTAAGTATAAAAAACTTGTGTTAGAGGATCTCGCTCTTCTATAACAAACGTTACACATAACAATATTTATGTTAACAAAGAAGACTTAAAATCTAGCATCTATTCTAAGGTATGCTACTCTAACAATATTTATTATTATATAACAATACTCTGTACTTGTTTATATTTTAGATAAACAAGTACAGAGTTAGTGCAGTCAGTAGGGGGAAAGAAGGCGCTTGTAAGGAACAAAGAGACGGATTTTGGCGGCGTTACGTTTCATGTTATGAATAAATGTTATGTTAATAAATAAAAAAACTTGAGAGGTGCCAAGGGACACCCGGATGGAACGAAGTTCCTTTCGATTCTCGCGTCCTCGCGTCATCTTCAGTGAGGCCGCAGAAAACTGATATATCCCGCTCACTCCAATGACACGTTGCGCGAGCGAGCGGAACACACGATTGTTCGAATCGAAGCGCACCTCGGCTCAACTCGACTGCGGTCGTCGCTTCGGTTCTCCTCGGTTCTCTTCGTCAAAAAGTGTCGTTACAACTTTTCGTATGAACTTTTTCCGTCTAGCCCCCCCTTTCACAACGCGCGATGAGGAACTTCGTTCCAATAAATGTTCGCTGCGAATAATGGTACATTACGTCCCGTAACACCGGTCAGTACATACCCGGTTTAAGGCGAATAGTAGGGGTGATAGTGGCGCCACTACATATTTAATTTAATCATTAAGTTATACAAAGGAATTATCAAAAAATCGGACCGCTGGTAGACGATACCTATCACATGCTTTTATTTAATGTATCTGTAATAGTTTTATTTTGTGTTATTCAATCAAAAACCTTGTTCGGAGAGCTTGGTGGCCACCAATAGGAACTAAACTCTTGAAAAATCTCTTGCCTAAATAATACAGTACAAAACTATTAAAGATAGATAGTGGCGCCACTATCACCCCTACTATTCGCCTTATGTATCTAGCCAACCAACGTTTTGTTTTGTATGATGAAATGATATCGATAAGATGGCTCACCACGGTCCATTTCCTGATGCGTTCCGGCCAGTATTGAGGTTTTGTTTAATTTACATTTACTAGAAGGCAAATTAATATTCTATCTCGTAGGGGAAACTTGTGGCGAGAAAAAGTTATAAACTGAAAAAAGGCAATATGTTTGTAGCGGTTTTGAAGCTCTTTTCCGCTCTTGACAGTGGATTATGATTTATTATGAATCCATAACCAATACTAGATTTATTTGGTTTCATTCCATTTGAAGGTTTTAGGATAGTTTTTTAGCAAAGATTTGCCAAGTTTATTCATTATGTCTTGACCGTGCCATTTTATTATCTATATTTTTTTATGCTGAACGATTCACACAGCATTATCTGTCCCCAAACTAAGCAGTGCTTATGCTATGGGTACTAGATAACTAATAATTATACTTATTACTACTTACATTGATAGATATTCTTTTATATGAACATAGAAAACACCCAGAACAAATATCTGCAGGTCGTACTAACATTTATATCGAGGCGGGAATCGAACTCGTAACCTTCTGCGTCGCAGGCGGATCTTCACCCGCCACGCCACATCAGTCATCTTCATGGTCGTATACCAGTATAGTACTTGTACATAGACTTGTAGGTGTATTACCAAGCCTTTAAACGTAGTTTTAAAGAAACACCTATTATAAGTCCACAAATCTCTTCACCCGATAGTATGTCAAGAATGTGTGAAGTTGGGCGGATGCTACACATTGTCTGGTATCTTGACGGGGCTCCAGTGGAGAGCAGTCGAGAGGGATCGACCGATGTTACGAGTCTTCAGTGAGGTTCTATGCGATCTTGGTTATAAGATAGCCTAGCTATGAAGCTTTTGAAGTGATTATGGTTGTTCTGTGATCGTGGTGCTTAAAACTAGCGTAAAAGCGAAAAGTATTGTAGGACGCCCTCCGGGCCGGTGGGATGACGATCTGCGAAAGACTGCAGGCAGATGCTGGATGCGGCAAGCTGAAGACAGGGCGCTATGGCGCTCATTAGGGGAGGCCTATGTCCAGCAGTGGACTAATATAGGCTGATGATGATGATGAAAAGCAAAAATGTCCCCACGTTTCCGTCGCGTTGCAGAGATTTATTATTTACTAGTTTTTGGCCGCGGCTTCGCACGTGTTGTTTTTATGGATACATTTAATGGTGATTTCTATCCCATGGGAACTGATTTATGCGTAAAAAATAGTCTATGAGGCCTAGAATTACCTGTATGCAAAGTTTCAGTCCTGGATGAGATTGGCGCAGGACCGTGTGGAGTGGCACAAAAGTTTGGAGGCCTATACCCAGCAGTGGGTGAAGTCGGGTTGCGGATGATGATGATGATGAAAGTTTTAGTTCGATCCGTTCAGTATTTTAGACGTGAAGAGGTAACAAACATCCATCCATCTAAACTTGTGATTGAACTAAGTATAGCAAATTCATAAACTCAGTTATAAAGTTATCGCCTGTAATTGAAGGAAAGGGTGTCTTAGCAGCTTCGAAAAATTCAGAACTATCCTTCCAAGCTTTGCATAGAGATAATTTTCGGGTTCAAGCTAACCAGGCTGGAATGAAATAAATTACAACAAAATGAGCGCAGCTTTTGAAACCGTTTCCTGTAGGGGAGGGGTTAATGACGTTAGGACACTTTCTACACTGTAAGTGCACTTCGAAAATGCACTGGGAAATGAGGACGGGTTGCAAGAGTTACGTTTTAAATGTGTGGTTTTATGAAAAACGTTTTCACTTTTTTTTTTGTTTAATATATAAAACTGGGTACTACTTCGTTGTACCCAGTTGTTAACAGGACAGAACTGTTTCTCCATTCCTCCTCCGCTAGCAAGCAGTCTATTAGCTTCTACATGCGAGGAATGGTTATGGCCAAAGAATGGTCATGAGAAGTTTATTTATAAAGTGTGTAAAACTGTTTTACTATAAAAACTTTCGTTGTTTGACGAATTCATTATGAATGTAAGCGGGTCAACTACGAACCTAGTTTGTAAAAATGTTTTCACAACTCTTTTAATACCTAGTACCTACCATAACACGCTGACACTTAGAAATTAAACTCTTATTTTCTGTTAAACCTGTCTCTAATAAAGTAATAACACTCCCTCACAAACCTCTTTGGTTTACTCAGTGTTATCATTATAAGTTTTCTATAGATGTAATATTTAAGTTGGTAAATAAAATTAAAAACTGTGTTTTTTTTTGTATTCGAAGAACAGTTTTATGTTTGTTTTCCGAATACAACAAAAAAAAATAACTTGATACATAGTAACATCAGTCTTCGTCTTCAATCAATATTATTCGTTCGAGGTTGTTGTTACATATTTGTATACCGCTGCATTAATCACCTCACCAGCCTATATTGGTCCGCTACGGGACGCAGGCCTCCACCTGATAAGCGCCTTATTGGCTTTTGTCTCATGGACTAGTGCCCATAATCCCCACGCTGCTGGATATGCGGGTTGGGTATCGCAGTTCGGTGGTAGGCTGATTCTGTAGGCACTGCGGTATTAGCGAGTTGAAATAATGCAATCAAAGTAGGTATCGAAGATGTCAGAAAAGAAGTTTTTTTGCCTTTATAATCTGTCCTAGTCAACTGTCATGAACATGTTGTTCAAAAGTTGCAGCGTTGCCAGATCTACTGATTTAGCAGTAGATCTACCTGCTTTTTGAACCGTCTACTGATCTACTGATTTATTTCTAAAATTTCGTGAAATCTACCTGATTTTTCCCGAGCGCCAATGGCTCTGTGTCTATTATGTAAGCTGTCACTTGTCAGTGTCACTTCACAAGCCAATGAAATTTTCACCAATCCGGTTCGTCACAATACTGACAAAATATGAATAAAATTGAAGAGTTTGTTTTGTTCGTTCGTTTCTTCCGCTTCCTGTAAACATCTGTTGTATGTTCCTATCTTTTTCGAATTGATTGGTCGGTCCGTTCGTTCTTCGATAAACTTTTCCATTGTTGCCAGATCTACTGATTTAGCAGTAGATCTTGTCAATGGATTATTACACTTCCTACGAGTAGATATATCTGCTTGATTTTTGAAGATTTATTTTGTAAAATTCGAGAAATCAACCAGCTTTTCCTGAGAGAGATTCAAGGCCAAGGCATAAGGCCTTGTAACAACAAAAGAAATAAAAAATTCAATTTCACTTGGTGTTCATACGATTCTCGAGTCAGCTTGGTTTATGGCGAGATTTGTTCATTTCCAAGGGCACTGATCAGGTTCTATCAGGTAAATTGAAATTTTTAAGAAATAGACACCTAGCATCCCTCTTTCTGTGATGAACATAGTTTGTTTTTCTTGAAAGGAACAACGGGACACCATAGTACACTACCTAGTTACCTACCCCAAAAAACCTGATCAGTGCCCTTGGAAATGAACAAATCTCGGCGAATTCCAAGCTGATGAGTTGCTTTGATCAATGTTTTCATATCAATCTAAAAAGTTTATTACAAACCTACTTAAAACACAAAAAAAAAAAAAAAAATCGAAAGCCATGAATATTTTACTTTGCAACTTAGGTACTTTGATGAATGCCATCATTGAAAAGTGAAACACACACACTGAACAAACATACAAAAATAATTAATCAAAATAGGTTCATCCGATAGGGAATAATTATAGTTTCCTAGCGGATGAACCGATTTTACAAAAAACCTTACAGATACCTACCACGCATTTTTCGTGTCAAAAGCTAGAAATTTGTAGTTTTTTCAAAATCTACAGATTTTTTCTTCAACCTACTGATTTTTTACGTGACTTTCTACTGATTTTGTCAAATTAGATCTGGCAACACTGAAAAGTTGTAAAAAATGAATTAAAAAGTAAAAATAAAGATCAAAGTAATTTTCAAAGTGAAATATTTTTATTTTTAAGACTCCAAAAAAACGAGGATGTTCTGTGTGGCTGTTGGTTTGGTTTGTTATGTTTTGATTTGTGTGTCATTGTTTTAATTGTGGACAGATTTTGATGATTCTTTTGCAATTGTATAGAGAATGATTCCTAGATGGTCCTAAAAAAATATTTTCGAGGGACTACTATTACTGCCGGAAAACTTTAAAAACAGAGTAAACATTAATTAAGGAAATTAAGGTCGGTTTGTAGTTTTTTCTAAATATTCATTATGAAAAGATTTTTACTCAAAAAAATCTTATGGATTGGACCTATAATTAAACACATTATCAAATGATTATTAGAGGTAAGAACATAACCGTAAACGGACCCAAATCCCAATTGAAATACAAGATACGTTTCGTTTCGTACTACCCACAAAACTATAACCTTTTGACCTTTCTACCACCCCAGATTCCTCCGATGCTGGTATGTGCTTCCCTTTGTTAATAAGAGGGTAATAACATAAATAATTATGGCATTAAGCCCGAAATGTTTCCCCTAAGATGGCCAACTAGTCCTGAACAAACAGTTACCATTTTGTGTCGACAACTGGTTCAACTTATTGTTTGTTTTCTTCTTACTCGTACCACAGCCTACCTATATGCATACAGTCGTTCGACGAAGGCATTTTGACGTGGTTTTGACAGGGCAATGGTGCGGGGGGCAATGAACGGGACGGGGGGGAGACGCTCCCGAGTTGCATACATCACCGTAGTAAATCGGAAGCCTCCCGCCCCCCGACCTGTCCCTTGGCCGCCGCACGATTGCCCTGTCAAAACGCCTTCGTCGAACGACTGTCTGTATATAGGTAGGCTGTGCTAGTACAAAGAGTTGGAATGGGCAAGACCGCAAGCCATCATCAATGGCTTCTAAATTGATGAAAGATGATGCATGTTCTCCTAGCCGAATCTTTGGCCACGCGGCGACTAGTCTCAACGGTGAGTAGCCAGGTGCGCAGGACATATTATAGTGCCCAAGTGTGTGCGCATGCACAGTGCACTCTCCAACGTGCACAGTGCACTCATGAAGGATGGTAAATATGGTGGCAATGACCTGCACTTATTATTATTAGTACCAGTTTTCCATAGTTTACGAAAACTTTAAGTTTCCTTTTCCTTCCATACGTTTAGCGCCTTGCAACGCCTAAGAAGAACCACTTTTCATAAAACAGCGATCCAAGTTTCATACAAAGTGGAATAAAAGTTTTGGAATGATTTTTAGTGGGTTAACAACGAACCTAGTTTTTGTTGGAAGAGCATCAACGCTTCATGCCTTAACGAGGGTCTTCTTCAGGGTGAGTGCTGATCTAGAGGCGCGCGTTCCGCATCCCTGCGCACACTACGGGCGCGCTGTGCACGAGCCACGGGTGCAGGGGGCGAAGAATAAATAAATAAATAAAAATAAATAATGCTGGACAATTCACACAGCATTATCTAGCCCCAAGGTAAGCAGAGCTTGTGTTATGGGTACTAGATAACTGATATACATAATAATATACGAGTACATAGATATATATTTTTATTATACATAGAAAACGACCAGAACACAATGAACAAATATCTGCAGATCGTACAAATATTTGTCCCGAGGCGGGAATCGAACCCGCAACCTCCTGCGTCGCAGGCGGGCCTTCGCCCACCGCGCCACAGAGGTCGTCAAACTACGAAATTTTTAATTGCATAAAAGATTTTGAGTTATTTGTTGCAGAATACTCGTAGAATATGATAGAATAATTTATTCAGGTAAAAAACAACATTACATTTCGGTTAAAGTGTCGTAAAGACTATGTTAGGTTTAACTAGAAACTGAGTTCTCACCTGGTGCAATAAGAGGTATTATTGGGTAGGTCAATTTATCCTTTTTTTCCGTTTTGGTATTGTGCAAACACATACTAACCACTCTGTGTCTAAAACTGCAAAACGTACCTAAGTTAAGTTTTTAAAAATATTTAGGGTCATAGTTTTTTAAATTCCGAATACAAATTCATTCATCGTTCAGTTTTAAAGCAAGGTTGTAAAAGCTGTCGCTTATGCTCATTATGTAAATTAAATGACTTCTGAAGACGGTCTGAATACAACATTAATTTGGTTATTCATGAAAAACTGCAATGCCCTGTAAATACCGTCTTTTGTTTGCCCTAATGATCTAAAAGTAGAGCTTGAAAAATAGCTATAATTTTTTCCGCTTTTTGTCGATAACTTATTGTGTTGTCAGCATAGATATAAGTAAAATATGTAGATAATGGTACGATCTCCCAGCGCAAACTCTAGAATTGGCTTGTGTTGTGATACAACCAAATGCAAAGACACGATATTTCCAATCTTTTGCAATATACCTACCTAGAACAACAAAGCTGGAAAGACGTACCTAGACCGAAGTTCAACCGAGACAACAATACGCACACGAAACACGAACGCCGGCGGCGGCGCGCGGCGGTCCGACTATGACTGAGGTGGGTGGACCTAATTGGACCTAATTTGAGCGTTCTATTTTCGGGAAGCTAGTACCCAATCTCCCGAATTTTCCTTACATCGATGGTTGTGAGTATCTGTTTGGCGAAGGTCAAGTTGTTTAAATAGCAATGCTTTGTGGAATAACTTGAGTTTTCCCGCTTATTTGCTGAGGAAGTTGAGTCAAGTATTTACGCGGCAAGAACTTGGGCTAGCGAGCTCCAAGGATTTGCACGAAGGACCAATTAAAAACTATTGAGTGAATAGGCTTCTTAACCCATATCAAGTTTGGCGCAATAAATAAATGTTTTCTGTAGTATTAAACTTAATACACCAATATTTATAGATTTCTGAAAACGCCATCGGCCATGTTGTGACGTCATAGGCCTCTAAGCAAATTTCATGTCGGATTAGTGAAATTCGCTATGTTGTCTGTCTATATTTTTATCTGAATAAAAATATAGTTTTTACAGTGACGGACGTTTGCTAATGTCAATTGTTTGTTTTCTAGGCGCAGCTAGTATTATCTGCGGTTTTTTACCCGTATGACGTCACAGCACAGATAAATATGGCTGACAGATACGAAAAGTAGACTTTTAAAATAAAGTTTTGCGGTTTTCTAGGTCCTAAAAAATATAGTAATATTTTTTCCCCTCTAATCGGACAAAAATTAAAAGACTTTAAAAAAGAGTCAACTGATTGCGTTATTTATTTTAGATTCATTGTGCTGTGTGATATACATGCAATAAATTAATTTCCTGTTCTGTTAGCTAGAGATTGATATATGAATCTTTCCATAAGGGTACTTAAAAGTACAAATTAATGAACAAGAATTTAATTAAGTACAGTCTGCAGTTAGCTCAGTTGTTTCAATTGTAAATACTAGTGTAATTTTCTTTGTGAATAAAGGCTTCTGCCAAGTTTAAAAAAAACGTACTACCTACACTAAATATTAATCAAATTAGTTTTTTTGGATATATTTTACAGGAAGGCAGAAGTATCAAAATAACTCGTTATCGTCTACTTGTCTTACCTCCAAAAACTACTCTATAGTGTTTTTTAACTTACGCGAACAGAAAACATTGTACGTAAATCAATGTTTTCTATTCACGTAAGTTAATAAAAATATTCATGGTAAATCCAATCAAAGCCGCGATAAATATTTATCCTATCCTATGCTGGCTTCTATTTCGGTCAACGAATTAGCATTGCCATTCAACGTGGCAATGCTGCCAGCATTCTGGGCACTCTGCCTTCTGGTGAGAGATTGGATTTTTAGGAAATTGATAAGTACAGCTGTTAATATTAGTTGTAATTTTGTTTTTATTATTTAATTGTAATGTTCTTTGACTTAATGAATCCTTTAATTTATAACTTCTGTAGAAATTACTTGGTCACCATTTCACTTCAACGACTTATGTGTAAAAGAAATTCTTACCCCCGAATACTCAAACGCATCTTAGTGACGAATTTTGGACAGGTTTTCATGGAAAACTGTCAATAAACCACGACTTGAGATGAGCTTAAACCTGAGTTGCGTTTGAATATTCGAGGGTTAGTAAGAAATATTTTTATTCAAAAAGAAAATTACAATTAAGTAACTAATATAAATATAATACAAATAGTATTTGCAATTGAGTTAACTGCAGGCTGTTGCAAACAATCTACAGGTAGCTCAACTGATCCATATCAATACCAATTTTACAATTATTCGGTTTTTTTATTTACTAGGGTTAGTTGCTTTTTTAAGATAAGTATTCTTATTTACGTAGATGATACGGGAACATTCCGGGTCGGGCCAATCGTTGTTATTGGGGTTTTTCTAGCAAGAAGAAATCACAGCAGTCTGGAGTCAGGAAGTTGGCGGTGTTACAACCCCTTGCCTCGGAAAGCACGTTAAGCCGTTGGACCTGCGCCTGACCTCTCCCCGGTCCTGTCGATCTGTCGTCCCATTATGAGAGTGAGGGAATAGCGAGTGCACCTGTGGTTGCGCACACACTTGTGCACTATACTATGTCCTGCGCATCCTGCTAATCTCCGATGAGACTGGCCGCCGTGGTCGAAATTCGGCATGGGGGTGTAACACCGCCAACTTCCTGACTCCGGGCTGCTATTGTGAATTTTCCTTGCTAGAAAAACCCCAATAACAACTATTGGCCCGTCCCGAGATTCGAACCTAGGACCTAATGATCAGCGGTTGAACAAGCTGACCGCTAGACCAACAAGGCAGTTTGGACAGTTGGGCCTAGTAGTGTGTTAAGTCGGGTTGCGGATGATGATGATGAACCAACGTTCTCTGTACCCAAAACCGCTTACAAACATCTCCATCAATTGTTATTTCCAGTTACAACGGAAAATGACCAGCCGTGTGATTCACAGTCGCAAAAAAAACATTATTGTCTTTCAAATTGAATGGACAATACTGACGTTACTCCGTACTAGGTCATCTAAAATGTCGTACAATCGATTACGTAGAACCCCTACTCTAAAGTCATTTACAACGGGATATCTACCAAGATTTGAGTTTTGAGCTTTCCATATTTCGGCACAGTTTCTTGCGCCATGATCACGGAATAACTGAGGGCACTGCGAGTTGTTATCGGCACATTATATCGATCTACTCGCATTTTTTGTCTTTTACTACGAACGTTATTACTCCCACCGGTTTCATTATCGAACGCAACTCGACCACGACACACAACACTGACGCTTAACACTAAAGTCATTTACAAAGCGACATTACATACCAGGATTGGTACAGGTGGCCATTGAAATGAAGACCGAGAAGATACCCTACTCTAGTTATTTCACCCCCATGTTAGTCGAAAACGATACCCATATCAGATTTTTTGGTGGAAAACGTTCGAATTCAAGCGCACCTCGGCTCAACTCGACTGCGGTCGTCGCTTCGGGTCGCTTCGGTTCTCCTCGGTTCTCTTCGTCAAAAAGTGTCGTTACAACTTTTCGTGAATTTTTTTTCCGTCTAGCTTTCACAACGCGCGATAAGGAACTATGTTCCAATATAAAGACACCATTCTATGTAGATTCTAGAAAGCACTTAACTCTAAGTATTTGTAGACTGCATGATTTATAAAGACCTAGTGCTTTCTTTACAAGCTTTTATTTAACTTGCAATGTATGTATGTAACTATGTACGGGTGGTTTTTATTTTAGAACTGGCCATTTTCATGCGGCCGATTTTATTAACCCCCGACGCAAAAAGAGAGGGGTGTTATAAGTTTAACGTGTCCGTCTGTGTATCTGTCTGTGGTATCGTAGCTCCCAAACGGATGAACCGATTTTCATTTAGTTTTTTTTTGTTTCATAGATAATTTTATCCCGAGTGTTCTTAGCCGTGTTTCATGAAAAGCTGTCGAGGGTTTTTAAAATTTTTAATTTTGTATTATTACTAAACTGTGTAGGTATTCATATTTCTTCATCCTACTTTCTACTAGGCGACAGATTGTGCCGTCGTCGTCGTGAAGATGTTTGGCCGAAAACAACGCCATAACTACTGAATGGATCGGGCAGAAATTTCGCACACATAAAGATCCGGACTTTTTATTCCAAAAAACGCGTGCGAAGTCGCGGGCAGAAGCTACTAATACATATAAACCGGTCTACCATCGGTCGTCAATTAGGATGAAAATAATGATGCGAAAATGAAAAGACAGCTCAGATGCTACGTAGTGAATTGCGAACGCCGCGACGAAATTGCGGTTCTCTTTCAATAAACGTATCGATTGAGCGAAACGAAACGTTTCGGTTTTTAAAGTAGGCCTCCAGGTATACCTAGTTGTTCACAGTACAGATGTTCTGGGCTCAGTTTTCGGTCGCAGCGTGCATCGGTACAGAAAATTGCCAATAAGCGATGACCGGGCTTGTCTGCGCCGTACTTTATGGCATAGTCTAGGAAAATAGAAGTCGAGTTGCTCTACACTACACTCAATTTTTGAGCCAGTTAATTGCGGTGTAGGTATACATGTATTGACAGTTTTCCATGTTAAAACTATAAAAAAATTTCAGTAACGGGTTGTACCGACGTATAAAGTTTTCTACTAATATATTGGAGAACCAAGTTTTATTTATTATATTATGACGACCTTTGAGGCGCAGCGGGCGAAGGTCTGCATGCGACGCATTAGGTTGCGGTTTCGATTCCAGCTTCGGGACAAATATTTGTACGATCTGTAGATATTTGTTCCGAGTGTTCTGGATGTTTTTCTATGTATACTAAAAATATCTATCTATGTAGTGTATTGTATTATGTATATCAGATAACTAGTACCCATAACACAACACTGCTTAGCTTGGGGCTAGATAATGCTGTGTGAATTGTCCAGAATTATTTATAATATAATTTTAGTTATATTTCGCGGCACACACACACACACATATACATCACACTCATAATCACTCATAGGTTTTGTATTAATTCCCTCTTGTATCGAAACGGGCGAGGGGATTTCGTTCGTCCACGTAAAACCCAGACACATGTAGCCATCGACAAGAACTGTCAAGCAAGTCGAGGGAATTCAATTCACCGGGTTAAGAAAAGACGGAAAAATTACGGGAACACAGCGGCATTGTGGTTTTCCAACTTATTTTCAAATCCGTGAAAATTTAAGCAATGGGTGCATAAATTATTGAGAAGCAGTGCAAGGAATATTGGGTGAGCCTAGATATAGTATTGTTTATTTAGATTTTATCATATCTTAGAGACAGGTTCGGCGTCAGATCCCAGCGGTAATGTTTCTATGATCTTCGTTAGATCGCACAAAATAGTGCATTATACACCAAGGCGAGAAAGTGATCAATTCCTACCGAGTGTGTCGTTTCTTAAAACACACGAGGTAGGAATCCCACTTTCTGCCGAGTGATAAATAGTGCTTTATACTACACCTTCGAAGAAAATAAAAGGCAGAATTAATTATAAATTGAAATTTATATTACAATTATTACAGTTATTGAAACTCAAAGAAGAACTTACCGCGCCCAATGATGTTGGTAAAACCTCATTGACCGCGCCAGCCTTTGGGTTCTTTTTTCAAAATATTGTTCGGAAATCGGAGGAGGCCTAATGGACTTGGAGTAAAAACTTTTTGTCGTTTGACAGAACGAAAATAACCATAGCTACCGGCCGATCTTTTAGGAAATTAAAAAAAAATAACACGTTAGAAATGGATTTCCATACACTTTTTCCTCCCGCTAAAACACGTGAGAAATGAAATTCCATAGTTTTTCCTCCCGGTTTCCTATAGGCCTGCAAAGACATACTTTCTATTCTATAAATGGAAAAGGAATAGGCAACTTTCCGAGCAGGTGTAGTATAAAGGGTACCTAATTAATTATACTATCTTTTGTTTTAGTTTAAAAAAACAACCGCCCATCTACGTGTGTATGCTTTATTATATGTAAACTAGCTGCGCCCCGCGGCTTCGCCCCCGTGGAAATTTATGTTTGCAACTTTCTTAATTTTTTCTTTCATAAGAACCTTCTCCTGACAATAGCAAACACAACAAAGAAAGAATTAGCGAAATCGGTCCAGCCGTTCACGCGTGATGCCGTGACCAAGGAAAACGGGTTTCATTTTTATATATATAGACTAGCTTCTGCCCATGGCTTCGCCCGCGTTGGACAAAATTGTGAATCTAAACCATTCCCAGATCCCCTTGAACACACAAAAAATTTCATCAAAATCGGTCCAGTCGTTTGAGAGAAGTTCAGTGACATACACACTCACAGAAGAATTATATATATAAAGATAAGGAAGACTCACCTAACTTACCTAGCCTCGCGTGTCAATCCAACTAAATTTATTTTATTGAGAAGACATAAATTACAAAGTATTTTATGCCTTTCTGGTTATTCTTTACTGTGGGGCGTGGAGCTTCACATATTCATTGCTAGGGCTCTATTGTGTTTCGGACATTGTTAGTCACCGGGAAACGGAAAATCGGAGAACCAATGGATAATTTTTTGACGTGACAACGTCTCATAATTCGATAGAGCCGGCTGCACGCACGAAAAAACATGACGTCATGCGGCGTTACCTCGCATGCGGCGTTACCTCGCATGCGGCGTTACCTCGCATGCGGCGTTACCTCGCATGCGGCGTTACCTCGGTCTGCGTTGTCACGTTCAACTGTCAGTAAACCGACTTTACAGAAAACCAATTTTTTTTTATTTCTCATTTATTTTTAAGGACTTTTGTTATATTCATTAACATTTCAGTCCTATTGTATACACAACAAATTATTTTCTAAATATAAGATAAACAAAATGAAAATATAACGTAACATAAACATAAATACAACATAACAAACACAACTAATCTTAAACCTACTTATAAGTAGGTTTAAGGTTGTGCTTACTTCCATGGTCACCTATAGATAAATCTAAAAGTGACCATGGAAGCAAACACATTATATATACCTACCTAGCATTTATACTATACCTAACTACTTACAATATTAGACAACCTACCTACTTGCTTGTGATGGCTCACGGCCTTAAACAGCTGTATAGCTGACTCAGTTGTCGGGTGCGCTAAAATGGATAATTGACAGTTTGTTTTTTACATTTTTGTATATTGTTTTTATTTCTTTTCAAAAGTAGATTACGTTATAAAGTTTCTGCCAAAATGTACAACAGTTTGTCGGCAGTAGGTCTTGTGGACACAATAGCCATATTGTAAATGTACCTCACTACTTTAATAAGGTCTTTGGCGGAAAAACAGTGCTGAGCATAAAATGTTCAGCACACGCTCAGCCAACCCCTTTTTTGGCGCAGGGATGTGGAGACCCACTACCACCCTTTCGTGTCACTAACCTCCATGTAATACCGTTTTTGTTTTCCGTTTGTTTACTTTTTAACTTTTTTTGTACCTGTGTCCAAATAAATGTTTTTTCTATTCTATTCTACTTTAATTACTAATCAATCACATATTCTAGCTAGATTTTCACTTATATACCTACGTATGAGAAATTTCCATACCAATATTACAAACTAGTTTATGCCCGCGGCTTCGCACGCGTTGTTCCAATGGGAACGGGGGTACCTACCCTCAAATTGCTTATTTTCAACTCCGTCGGACCTCCATATCTTCCAAACTACTGAATATTTAACTTTGAAATTTATATATGGTAAAGTTCAGGACTTATTCTATCGATCATATGTTTCGAAAACACGATTCCATAAAATTTTCTCGATAGAAAAAAATCGCAAAGTTACCTCTAATTTTTTACTAAAACCCTAATTTCTCAATAAATACAGATGATACGATCTTGAGATTAAGCATAGTAATTGAGCTAAGTATAAAGAACATTTTATATGTTGCCTTTTTTTCAATTAACTATTCTAATGTTTGTGGGGAGCAAATAACTACTAAAAACTTGATTTTTGGGCTTACGCCGCTTTGCTCTGTTCCGCTCCTGTGAACGCGAAATCCTATGCCTATCCTCTTCACACAATAACGAGGTAGGGTACCCCCTTAAGGGTGATTTCTATCCCATGGGAACTGATTTATGGGATAAAAAGTATATTCAAGTATAGACTATGTTTGATCCTAGGATTATACTTACCTGTATCCAAAATTTCAGTCCGATCCGTTCAGTAGTTTTGGCGTTAAGAGGTAACAAACATCCATCCATTCATCCAAACTTTCGCATTTATAATATCTGCCCGCGGCTTCGCACGCGTTATTTCTACGGACACGTTCAAAGGTAATTTCTATCCCATGAGAACTGATTTATGGGATAAAAAGTCTATGTTTGATTCCAGACATAGAGCTACACCGGTGCAAAATTTCAGCTCAGTCTGTTCAGTAGTTTTGGCGTGAAGAGGTAACAAACATTCATCCATCTACGAGTATACATCCATCCATCCAAACTTTCGCATTTATAATATTAGTGTGATCTGATGTGATGTGATGTGATGATAGTGTGAAGCAAAATAACGTGCTGTTTCCATGATAACCGTGATCCTCCCGTGCATTTTGCAAACCTGCGAGCCACCATATTGCTACGGAGCCAACGCTCTACGCTCCCTCTCTATGTTCTCCTCTATGTCCTCGTCGTCTTTCTGTGACTATTTATACAGGAATGACAGATTCTGACGTAGCAGTTATTAATCTGTCAAGCGAAAATAGCCCTTGATGTTTTGTACGTGCAAATGATATTCAGCCTTAGAGTGGTAAACCTTATGGTAAACCAATTTCTTGGTCGCCTATACTTAAAGCGCTTCACTCGTAACAATTCCATCCCATTAAGGAAGACAGGAGGTATCATAGACACCTTCTGTTGCTTCGGGTGGAAAACCAGAATTCATTTTTTTGGTAATAGAAAATGATAATAAATGATAACGGCACAACCCCTTTTTTGGGCGAGGAATGTTCAGCAGTGAAGATATATGTGTTGATGAGGAGATATAAGAAGAAAATATACCAAAGTTAATGTAAACATATGAGTAGGGTATACCCACAAGCAGACGTCTGCTTATTTATTTGCTGCTCGCATGCAAACTGCTAATTTCCTCATCAATTTCCGGTTCAAGAAATCACATCCAAACACTTCTAATATTGGAACACGGGGGAAGTTATTTTGATTTAGGACGACCTAATGGATTAAGATACGAGTTACATTTTACATAGGTACATCGAATAGCGACCTAATTAATATGTATTGACTTTATCGATTTTCTGACTAACGTATCGACGTCATATTTCGAATCCTTAATAAGGATAAAACTTGTCGCGTTTAGGTAATTGAGATAAGCTATTATTAAATAATAATTATAAAAAAAACCTTACGCGCTAGTTAAAGTAACAACTCAAAAACTATGCTTAATTTTTGAGTTTTTAGTCGCGTAAAATGTGTAATTTTAACAGAAATGATAACTCATCATGCGGCACAAACAGAACTTTTGTAGTATGAAGCGACTCATTCTAAGCGAAATCTGAGTCGCGTAAAAAATTATATTAGTATATTATATTATAATATAAATACTTAGGGGTTAACAAATTATTGAAATCAACGACAAAAATCATGATAAAGACTAGCTTCTAAGAGCGAGGCTTTTTGAAAATTGCAAATATAAAGCCTCCACCACACTGCCGCGATTTTGAATTTTGAATTTTGCGAGTCTTGCGTTTTGCGATTTTGCAGAGGGCGGGCGGTAGCCGGAGAGAATTGTGTCGATTCTGTTGTTTTAGAATTAGCTAAAATTAGGATTTAGGAATGTCAAATAGACGAAAGCTATGTTTCAAAAATTAGGCTGTCAGGTTTAAAATTAGGTAGACAGTACTAAAACAACTGAATTTAATTAAAATTGTTAAAATCCTATTCTTTGCATTGCATTTTAGCTATGATTGGAAACGTCTAAGTAGGTACCTAATTTTAGCAGGCAATTAGGCTAAGTACCTAATTTTAGCAATTTAATTTGGTCGTGATTAAAATTTATTCTAGAGAAAAACGGGCAGATTCTTTTGAAAAAAAAGTGAAATATGGATTTTGTGGTATTTTTAGGATCTGTACAGAGAATACCATAATTTTAGGTCAATCTAACTTAGAAAATTTAGAAATCGTAAAATTTAAGTTAGGCATCCTAAAACAACAGAATCGTCATCAATGTATTACGGCAAGGGGGGGACACAAGACGCGTTTCAAAATCTCAACGCAAAATCTCGACGCGCTTCAAAATGAGATTTTGAAGCGCGTCTTGCGTGTGGTGGAGGCATAAAGGTTATTACTTATTACTGATTAGTGACGCTCCAAACTAATTCGTGTTTTTACTGTTTTCTCGGTTCTATTAGTAATTTAGATAGCAGATAAGAAGTTTTGCGCATATTGTAAGCCATTCGCTATGAATCTTTGCATCAATCGTAGTTTTGGACTCTTATCGACATAAGGTTGATTTTAGTAAAAAAAACTAGTTACTAATGTCAATAATCTCAAATAAACCATAAGTAACTTTATTTGTTGACTCTCCGAGCCACTTTAAAAAATCGAAAAGGAAAATCAAGCGGAATGTCCAGAGCCAGCAATACTGGAAATACACAAGGTCGAAGGGTATCGTTACAGACGTTATCACGTCGTCTGCTTGTTATGTTTTCAAAATTGCATTTATTTTGGTACAATCTAACACTACCCGCACTTTTTAGGTTCTTACTCTACCTAGCTACAATATTTTACCGTCAAGTACTAAACTGAATACAATACGTATTTTGAAAATTGCAATTAACTATGTTATATAACTTTTATGGTTGACTCACCTAATATCGTAGTACCTAACATGCCTAAATTAATAATAATGTCCTCCTAGCCGAATTTCGACCACGGTGGCCATTCTCATCGGAGACTAGCCCGATGCCCAGGACATATTATAGTGCATAAGTGTGTGAGCAAACACAGGTGCACTCTCTATTCCCTCACTCTCATAACCCGTTGGGACGACAAATCACAGATAGGGGAGAGGTCAGGCGCATGACCAACGGCTAACGTGTTTTCCGAGGCACAAGGGTGTAACACTGCCAGCTTCCCGACTCCGGGCTGCTATTGTGACTTTTCCTTGCTAGAAAAACCCCAATAACTATTGGCCCGACCCGGGATTAGAACCCAGGACCTAAACTGCTGATTATGAAATCGGCAGTTGAACAATCTGACCGCTAGACCAACGAGGCAGTGTAATACCTACATTATTTTACAGTCAAGTACTAACCTAACCAGGTTAAGGGTCGGTTAGATCAATCTAGAAACTTGAATGAAAGCCAGTCCCAGCTCCCGATTTAAGGCTCCACCCCACACCAGCTATTTTGAAGTGCGTCTTGTGTCGCGCGATTTGTTGCGATTTTTTAGTGCGATTCTGCAGCATTTTTGTAAGTGCGATTTCTAGACGCCGCGCGCCAAATGCGAAGTCGCAGCAGTGTGTAAGATCGTATACCTCTTAGTACAAAATGTACTTCAAACATATCCTTATGCAAGCCGGCTTATTTTATAGTAAAGTACTAACCTAACCAGGTTAAGGGTCGGTTAGATCAATCTAGAATCATGAATGAATGCCTAGTCCCGGCCTCCGATTTACAAATGGCCGCTGAAGCACCACTGGGGGTACTCGTTTGTGGCCTCTCAACTGAATTCGAAAATCAAGCGAATGTCGAGAACCATCGTGCTGGGAGGATTTTTAAAAACCCGCACTCGAATTATATCATTCATTCGCTACGAATAAGTCGTGCTTTTTATGCAAGAGATTTTGTCTGAAGTACTTTTATTGTTTGCAAAATATAATTTAAGTACGTACTCAAAATGACGCCTTCGCCCGCCGCGCCACATACCAATGTGGCCGCCTGTGACGCAGGTGGTTGCGGGTTCGAATCCCGCTTTGTGACAAATATTTGTAACTTTGTACGATCTGCAAATATTTGTTCTTAATTAATTCTTTATTGCATTAAATAAAACGTACGTATAAAACATAAAACTAGAGAACGAATGGCAAAGGCGAGCTTAACCCTAAAAAAATTGGTTGTCTGTAAAGTCGGTTTACTGACGATAGTTGAACGTGACAACGTCTTAAGAAAATACTGATGGAATGGTAGCATTTGATACTCGATCAAAACATGTAAATGTACTATAGTATAGCAGCTGTCCACGCAGACGCATCGCTCACTCAAGTAGGAGAGAGACGGATGTCGAGCGCTCTCGCTTGCACTTCAAGCCTTACATGGAACGCCTCAGAGCGAGGTAACGAACGCCGTGCGTTTTTTCGTGCGTGCAGCCGGCTCTATCGAATTATAAGACGTTGTCACGTCAAAAGAGTTCTCTTCCAGCAAACCTTATTGAGAGAGAGAGAACGTTATTTGTGTTGTTTCGGGTGTTCTGGGTATTTCTATGTATAATCAAAAAAATCTATGTATCTATCAGTTGAGCTACCTGTAGATTGTTTGCAACAGTCTGCAGTTAGCTCGATTGTTTCAATTGTAAATACAAGTATAATTTTCTTTGCGAATAAAGGCTTCTGTCAGTAAAAAAAATCTATGTATTATGCATATCAGTCATCTAGTACCTACCCATAACACAAGCTCTGCTTAGCTTGTGGCTACATGATCCTGTGTGGATTGTCCCGAATAATTTATTTATTATTTTAAGTAGGTACTGAAAAGTGATGAGGAAAATGACTTGTTTAAAAGTTATTTTTGTATTTTCCCGTTTGTATAAAAAACAAGATCCGTCAAGTGCGAGTATAACAAGATATCACGTACTTCGTGATAATGATAACACAATGACTTACGGAATATAAACCATGGTAAAATATTTCTATTACCTACATATGTTTTGTGTTTTGAAGTTATGTTTTTCAAGATCTTTTATTGTGTTAATTTTATACTTTTATGTATCTACACTACCTACACATAAATATTTTCATAGTTGTGGGTACTTATTTTTTTTGCTTGTAATTTCATTATTTTGTTTGTTTGAAGATGTATTCAATGTCATAACGATTTGGAGGCTTCTGTAATGTTATGGTCTTCTGTTAATAAATAATTTGATTTTAAAAAGAAAAAAATTAAGGCATCTAAATTGATGATGTTGGAAAAACAGAACGTAAAAGGAAGGAACATTAACGAAGCATCTCGAGTTAATTTCTGAAGTTCGCGTCATTTCCTTGCAGTTGGGTTTAAAAACAGGAAACGGGGTCGTCAGGCGATCCCTCAGATAGCCGGTTAGCTAATTAGCCATTAAAAGTTGTAGTCCGTTAGTGGCAGGGTAACACTGAACACGGTATGGATATGTGCTTACCACACGTAATTTTTACATGTTCAACCGTGACATCTAATCGTTCATACTCGTATATTCAGAGTCACAGCGAGCCTTGACTAGATAGATAGATAGATTTTTTATTGGGTACACACACAAACAGCACATGAAAAGTAACAAACATATGAATTTTACACACCAAAGTCGACGACACAGCCCGGCGGGTCATGCTCTAGCTAACGTGACATCTAATGGTTCACATGTTGGTAGAGTCACGGCGAGCCTTGACATCGAATGGTTCACATGTTGGCAGAGTAAAGGCGAGCCTTGACTAACATATGGAGTCTACACACCAAAGTTGACGATACAGCCCGACGGGTCATGCTCTAGCTAACGAGACATCTAATGGTTCACATGTTGGCAGAGTCACGGCGAGCCTTGACTAACATATGGAGTCTACACACCAAAGTCGACGACTCAGCTCGGCGGGTCATGCTCTAGCTAACGTGACATCTAATGGTTCACATGTTGGTAGAGTCACGGCGAGCCTTGACATCGAATGGTTCACATGTTGGCAGAGTAAAGGCGAGCCTTGACTAACATAATATGGAGTGTACACACCAAAGTTGACGATACAGCCCGACGGGTCATGCTCTAACTAACGAGACATCTAATGGTTCACATGTTGACAGAGTCACGGCAAGCCTTGACTAATATATGGAGTCTACACACCAAAGTCGACGACTCAGCTCGGCGGGTAATGCTCTAGCTAACGTGACATCTAATGGTTCACATGTTGGCAGAGTCACGGCAAGCCTTGACCACCTTTTTTCCCCTCTTCACCGGCTGTGTCGCCGACTTAGCTGTGTAGACTCCTAAGTCGGCACAGGATACAAACCGACGACGACGGTAGGAAATGATCTTATTTGTATTGTAAGTTTGTGCACCGTGGTTTTGCGGTGCAAGGCTAATTCACACTATTTAGCGCCTAAGTCTACGGTGGAATCATTGAATTAACACACGTGTGTTGGTATCATGAAATTATCGGGCGTTTTTTGCAAATATTGGATTTAAGTACTGAAAATTAAGTGTATTTATATCTACAGTTTAAAATTTTAATCCATTGTCCTGTGGCTTACCCCGTACAGCGGAATCTCGCCGTGCGATTTTTTTTCTCGCGGATTATAATCCACGTATTGTATCGTAACTAACGCGGTTTTTTTTTCCGCAAGTGCGTGCAGGTTCATACAATTTCCTATGTTGATTCCTCAGTGCGGGGTTAGCTTAAGGTACGAAAGGGTACGAAGGCAAATTTTGACATTAAAACTGACTGAATGAAAAATAAATAAACAAGACAAAAGTAACAATTTTATAAACCCGCCGACGTTTATTGGCTGAACAGATTTTCATGAAACATGGCTAAGAACACTCGGGTTAAAATTATCTATTACACAAAACAAACTAAACGAAAATCGGTTCATCGGTTTAGGAGCTACGATACCACAGACAGATACACAGATAGACACGTTAAACTTATAACACCCCTCTTTTTGCGTCGGGGGTTAAAAACTAGATAGGCTCAGCCCTAGAGCATGTAAAGAGGCAGTAATTGGCTGAAAGTACCCGCCTCGTGAACCGCGATGATTGCCGGCTTCGCGAGTACAGTCACCACTATTTGTTAGGTGACCAGCTTTCTAAGCGGACCCGAGATTCGCATTTGTTATTATGGCGGTGGTAGCTAAATTAGATCTACATACTATGTTTTCATATTATACAAAATCTTTTG
This sequence comes from Eupithecia subfuscata, assembly GCA_963564075.1. Lineage (NCBI taxonomy): Eukaryota > Metazoa > Arthropoda > Insecta > Lepidoptera > Geometridae > Eupithecia > Eupithecia subfuscata. The sequence goes on from OY751114.1 coordinate 11,655,157, forward strand.
CAAATAATTGCACATAATTGTCATGAAACCAATAACACCACTGTCACTGTCAAAAGTTGACTTTCTGTACCCTAATTTCGACGAAATAAAAGAAGCCGAAAATCTGCCATATTATGGTCGCTTGCCACGCAACAGAGAAATTCAATTATATTTTTTTATTAAGGCGGTGGTAGCTAAATTAAATAGACCTACTATGTTTTCATATGATTAAAAATCCTTTGCACATAATTGCAAAAAGCCAACCTTTGGAACAACTGTTTTTTTTTCTGCAAAAATGCCTTCATAAACACCTAGATCCGTCTAGGTGTTTTCCAAGTTATCACATAATTATAATACCTAAGTAAGTTTGTATTAAATACAAATAAAAAGTAATCTTTGTTTGGGGCTAAGTTACTATGTGTCAAATGTAGCATTATTATCAAAATATTTGATAACGTTTCGTCACAGTTGGACGGAAATGTATCGAACATTTCCGTCCAACTGTGACGAAACCGTTTTATTACCTGTAAGACACTTCATTAGCCAGTTGCGACGTGGAAAGACTATTTGTATGAAATATGGCGGTTGCCATCGCCTCAGACACATCTCAGACGAGATAATTCATTTATCAAATCTGACGCTGATAAGAGGCCTTTCAGCTAGGGTTAATGACTTAACCACACTACCAATAAGAATTTAGTTTATCAAGAAACAACAGGAACGTACTATGCAGAAACGTACTATAGAGGTATTGAGTTTAGCATAACTTAACAGCATAATTTAAATGAATAAACACGTTTATTAATATTACCTGTAGGTTGTTTGCAACAGTCTGTAGTTCGCTCAGTTGTTTCAATTTACAATTGTAATATTAGTGTAATTTTCTTTGTGAATAAGGCTTCTGCCATCGAAAAAAAAGTTAGTTAATTGAAAAAATTCGACTCAAGTCCTAGTTTTTTCACTATTTGCGCCAAATGGGAGGGCGAAGAACCATATAGGAGACAGACGAGTATTTTCTCCACTCTCTATTTATCAAAATCAATTAAGCCGTTTGGTGTTTGGAGGTAACCACATAGGAACTTGATAGGAACACTCGAAAAATTTAATAATAATGTCCTCCCATCCCAGCCGAATTTCGACCACGGCGGCCAGTCTCATCGGCGACTAGCCAGATGCGCAGGACGTATTACAGTGCACATGCTTAGGAAAATATAACCCATGCCTCGCGGGTATAAAAATGATTCAGCCAGAAACTTTTTTGGGTTTGGTTTCCTACAAGGACTTTTATGATATTAATCTCACCTCGTGATTATCTTCTCGCCTGTTTTGTTTTATTCAACTGGAACTGAGCAGAAAATGTAGCTAAACCTTCTATTTTCATCATTTCTATTCACTACAGGGTACTTTAATCAGGACTAGTAAGTCCTGAAATTGTCCAATGAAAAAAAAATATTACATGTTGCTGATTATGAATTATTATTAAGTATTGTTAATAAGCTCCACTTACTTTGGAGCTAGATGATGGTGTGCTGTCCAGAATTACTTTTTTACTATTAATTATACATATGTACCTAGAGCCAATGAAATAGACATGCAAGCAATAAAATATCGTGGAATATTTGAAGAGAGTATTTTATTGAGCAAATGCTACCGGATATTACGATCGGCAATAAAGTTAGGCAATAATCTGTCATTTCCAAAAACACGTGGCCAATAACTGCGAAATATTACCTTTTTATTGATCGAACACTTAATAAAATTGTTTTTATGGAACACAGTCTCCACCAGATGGTATCTTACTTCTTATAGTTGTTCTATCTCATGAAGTCCGTTGGGCTATGTATGGCATAGTGAATGCATGTACACATTGTTTTAGTGTGCGTAAGCTCAGAAGCAATCAGTCTCGCCCGAGACGCGGTCCGGGTCACTAGTGCTCATTGTATTCACGTCAGATTTTGGTAGCGAGTACCGTCAGCATGACAACTAAGCGCAAAGTTGTTCGTAGTGAGGTAAGTTAACGGACATCGTGAGATAGAACAACTCTACTACATAAAAATAAGAGATACTACCTACATTTTACAAAATCATTTCAACTAAACAAAAGTAACATTAAATTCCGGATGCAGTCCATGAGCTTATGATAAAGACTTACGTGCGTGTCTCCGTGGCTGCCTGCAATGTGTTTCACTTAGCGTTGACTTGCCGTAGTTAGTTACGGTAGACTTAGTTTTTTATAGAATAATGGATAAAAATAAGGTGCTTGGAGCACAGGGCCCCCGTAAAACTATAAGGAAATGACAATAATAGGTAAAAATATAAAGACTTGGGTTTGTAAAACTAAATTTAAAGAAGACACCCTATTTTCACGTGAGGGACGAGAAAGTAGTCTTTTGGGCTAATGTTGGTCTATCTTATGGATTATTGTAAGGTATATGCTATGCCTACTACCACTAGCCTTGTGGGGTGGCACCCCAGAAGACCCCACAAAGCTAGCACCCCACAAGGCTCTGTTATGTCACCTACCTGGTTTCTTGTCCATGGCATTGATAATATTATTATGGTTTTCAGGTAGGTTTTTATCTATGCTTCTCGAAGCCTACTCCGAAGTTGTAGTTTTGATTGTTTCTTAAAACCATCTTATCGTCGTTCACACATTAAAATGCATCGGTTTTTTGAAGCCATTGGGAAGTGGAAGATTTAATGTTGCTAAAAACCATCTAATCCTAGTTGATAAGTACATTAAAATGTATCGGTTTTGTAACCACTTTAGACACATCGATAGATAGAGAAGAAAGAAAGTGAACCAATTGATATATCCGATGAAATCAGAGAAGTTTCTACAATAACAGCATAATCCTAGCAACGGGGTCGAGTATTGAATAATTGTCGCTAAGTGGACGCTCTTAGACTGCTGAGCCTGGTCAAAGGAATATTTGAATAATCCTTTTAGTATATAACTTGCTAAGTTTTGTGGGTTGTTTTTCAAGCGGATTCAATCTTTCTTCTTGATGGTGCAGTTGGCACAGCTCCTTTCATGTTTGGTATGATTAATAAAAATGAGTTTTTTGAATGTAATTTTAAAAATGTAGATTTGTTTATTTTTCAAATGACGACCTCTGTGGCGCAGCGGGCGAAGGTCCGCCTGACGCGGGTTCGATTCCCGCCTCGGGACAAATGTTTGTACAGTCTGTAGACATTTCTCAATGGCGTTCTGGATGTTTTCTATGTATAACTAGCTGCGCCCCGCGGCTTCGCTCGCGTGGAAATTTATGTTTCCCACTTTCTTAATTTTTTGCTATAAAACTCACGGAGCCCGAGACCTTTCCAACGAATGCAAAACCGTGGAAATCGGTTCGTGCGTTCTGGAGTTATAGCGTCAGGAAGGAAAACCCGACTTATTTTTATATAGTAGATAAAAAATAACTATCTATATAGTGTATTGTATTACGTATATCAGTTATCTAGTACCCATAACACAATCTCTGCTGAGCTTGGGGCTAGATAATGATGTGTGAATTGTCCAGCATTATTTATTTATTTATTTAAATCTTCAAAACTGGATTCACCTAAACACCGTTTTTGCCGTGCCTCAGAAATGTTTGCTCAATATCGAACTGATGGTTTCCACGCCATCATTTGGAAGAAAACAGCATCTCTGATGAGCAGGACGAAGGCCAGTCTCAATAGCATCCTTAAAACGGGTCGGCTTGCACAATGTGTCCACATGGGAGACGGACAATTCTCCCATGTGGACACATTGTGCAAAATGTGTTGCTCCAGTCTGTGGGTATAAAGCCTGATTGGATGAAACTGTATGTAATTTAATATAATGTAATTTATTCTTATAATTTGAAATTTATTCTCCCATGTGGACACATTGTGCAAAATGTGTTGCTCCAGTCTGTGGGTATAAAGCCTGATTGGATGAAACTGTATGTAATTTAATATAATGTAATTTATTCTTATAATTTGAAATTAACTCTCCCATGTGTACACATTGTGCAAAATGTGTTGCTCCAGTCTGTGGGTATAAAGCCTGATTGGATGGAACTGTATGTAATTTAATATAATGTAATTTATTCTTATAACTTGAATTTGTAACCTTATTTATCTAATCTTATTTATTATATTAACTAGCTGTAACCAGCGACTTCGTACGCGTTATGCGTACAAGCCTCTAGAACCAGTGGTTCGGCGTTGTCTGTCTGTGAGTCAGGTATTCCTTTATAATATACATTGATGACTGTGTAATTAATTTTTAATTTAATTTAATTTTGTGTATGTGTAATATGGATTATTTAATCATCTGAAATTAATGAATACAACACAATATCAATGAGGAACTTGGATATAATGAGGAGTTAAAACTTTTGCTAAAAAGAAATAAATTAATATAATTAAAATATTGAACATAACATGAATTGCGCCGTTACTATTTAATTTTACATTTTACTGACAAAAGCTAACTTTTTATGAACATTTTAATGATTTTCTTTCATCCACTGCAATGGCAAATTTCATTTCGATATATTTACTTATTCACAATCATTTTATTGTAATACAAGAATCTAGGTTCCCTAGCTATTAAAACTATTTCATACCAGCTTCTGCATCCATCCAAACTTTCGCATTTATAATATTAGTGTGATGCATATTATGACCTAGTTCATATGCATCGCGCGCGTCGCGACAAATAAGTAGGAGTAAGTAGGTACTTAGTGCATAAATCTAGCAAAGCAAGTTTTTAATTAATATTCAATGCGAATGCGAAACACGAAACAATGGTCACTTTCCAATTGACACAAAACCACAGGGGATTTGTGGCGCTCTGCTCTCAAAACAAGTTTTATAATTTGCGGTGGACGTCCAGCTTTAGTTTTAGAGTAGCGGCTTAACCTTCACGTGCTAAAAATACAACAAAAGAATAATGATAATTTCTTAACGGGGTTTTAGGATTTTTAACCACACAATAACGTTAATTAAGTATTTTTGTTCCATTTTTCGAGAAATGTCTCCAATTTTTTTGGGAAAAAATATAGGTACTATATAAATATAAAAAAACGTAGAAAAATAGTTGATCCCCTCTGAGTCAGAGTCACCCCCTTTCAGTTTAGTATACATGTTTCGTGGCACCCTGTATATTGCATTTTAGCCTTTAGTAAGTAATCTGACAGGACAATCTGACTCCCCAACTCTTCCCGCGGGTGTCGTAAGAGGCGACTGGGATATCCACCGGGAGCGGGCAGCATCGCCCCCTGCACAACAATTCTATCACCGAACTGCGATCTCCAACCCGCATGCCCAGCGTGGGGATTATGGGCATTGGGCACCCCCCATGTGATAAAGCCAATAAGGCGCTTATCAGTGGAGGCCTGCGTCCAGTAGTAAATAAATAAATAAAGAAAAAAAAATTCAAAAATTTCTCAAGACAAATGCTTAATATAAAAATAATAATAACTTAAATTCTATAGATTCCGTGTGCCTGAACTAGGTAAAACCTGTATTTCAGGCAAAATTGCTTACAATGAATAGGTAGGGTATAAATAATTACATAGATAAAGTAAAACAAAGCGTCAGTGCAGATTTCTAAAATGACTTATGCTAACAACATTAAACTAGGCTACATTTTAAGGGTACCTTTACCTAAATGTAAAAAAGAAAGTAAATACGGATAAAAAACAAAAATCTTGTATAAAGAAATACCTATTATTATGTTTACTGTATCGGCACTTTTAGGCGCCTCCATAGTCTATCCAGTTTATTTACTATTTTCTGCGATTGTTTTTGCGGGGCACTCAGCAGAACCTGTAATGTGCTTACGGGCCAGTAGTGGACCAATACACAGGCTGTTGAGGTTGAGGTAACTAATCTGAAGGGGGCTTTTACATCTCGGCGCAACTTTTTTTTTTATTTAACGCACCGAGCGGGCGTTGAGCTACTCAAGCGTAACTTTCTATTGTCTCGCGATTGAACTGACATAGGTCTGGCCTCGATAAGCGCTCGCGCGGTACTGAGGGTAAATCGCCGGCATTCGCCGGCGCATTGAAATATATACTACTTTTAAATAATTCATAAAAAAAATAGCAGTGATTTAAAAAATTAAATGAATATTGTAGTTTAAGCAAAATGTTGAAGATTATTTTGGTTTCATTATTGTGTCAAAATGATGTAGAACTTCGGAGATATATTTACTTATTCACAATCATTTTATTGTAATACAAGAATCTAGGTTCCCTAGATATTAAAACTATTTCATACCAGCTTCTGCATCCATCCAAACTTTCGCATTTATAATATTAGTGTGATGCATATTATGACCTAGTTCATATGCATCGCGCGCGTCGCGACAAATAAGTAGGAGTAAGTAGGTACTTAGTGCATAAATCTAGCAAAGCAAGTTTTTAATTAATATTCAATGCGAATGCGAAACACGAAACAATGGTCACTTTCCAATTGACACAAAACCACAGGGGATTTGTGGCGCTCTGCTCTCAAAACAAGTTTTATAATTTGCGGTGGACGTCCAGCTTTAGTTTTAGAGTAGCGGCTTAACCTTCACGTGCTAAAAATACAACAAAAGAATAATGATAATTTCTTAACGGGGTTTTAGGATTTTTAACCACACAATAACGTTAATTAAGTATTTTTGTTCCATTTTTCGAGAAATGTCTCCAATTTTTTTGGGAAAAAATATAGGTACTATATAAATATAAAAAAACGTAGAAAAATAGTTGATCCCCTCTGAGTCAGAGTCACCCCCTTTCAGTTTAGTATACATGTTTCGTGGCACCCTGTATATTGCATTTTAGCCTTTAGTAAGTAATCTGACAGGACAATCTGACTCCCCAACTCTTCCCGCGGGTGTCGTAAGAGGCGACTGGGATATCCACCGGGAGCGGGCAGCATCGCCCCCTGCACAACAATTCTATCACCGAACTGCGATCTCCAACCCGCATGCCCAGCGTGGGGATTATGGGCATTGGGCACCCCCCATGTGATAAAGCCAATAAGGCGCTTATCAGTGGAGGCCTGCGTCCAGTAGTAAATAAATAAATAAAGAAAAAAAAATTCAAAAATTTCTCAAGACAAATGCTTAATATAAAAATAATAATAACTTAAATTCTATAGATTCCGTGTGCCTGAACTAGGTAAAACCTGTATTTCAGGCAAAATTGCTTACAATGAATAGGTAGGGTATAAATAATTACATAGATAAAGTAAAACAAAGCGTCAGTGCAGATTTCTAAAATGACTTATGCTAACAACATTAAACTAGGCTACATTTTAAGGGTACCTTTACCTAAATGTAAAAAAGAAAGTAAATACGGATAAAAAACAAAAATCTTGTATAAAGAAATACCTATTATTATGTTTACTGTATCGGCACTTTTAGGCGCCTCCATAGTCTATCCAGTTTATTTACTATTTTCTGCGATTGTTTTTGCGGGGCACTCAGCAGAACCTGTAATGTGCTTACGGGCCAGTAGTGGACCAATACACAGGCTGTTGAGGTTGAGGTAACTAATCTGAAGGGGGCTTTTACATCTCGGCGCAACTTTTTTTTTTATTTAACGCACCGAGCGGGCGTTGAGCTACTCAAGCGTAACTTTCTATTGTCTCGCGATTGAACTGACATAGGTCTGGCCTCGATAAGCGCTCGCGCGGTACTGAGGGTAAATCGCCGGCATTCGCCGGCGCATTGAAATATATACTACTTTTCAATAATTCATAAAAAAAATAGCAGTGATTTAAAAAATTAAATGAATATTGTAGTTTAAGCAAAATGTTGAAGATTATTTTGGTTTCATTATTGTGTCAAAATGATGTAGAACTTCGGAGATATTGGGGTTTGTTTCGAAGCCTTTTCGGTCGATAATTGAATTCACTTCAGTTTTTTCTTTCTTTACATAAAGGCCTATAACGAAAATGTATTCTATTATTATGGAAGTATAGGATATTTTTTATCTTATTCAACTTTCAAAATTCTTATTTTGTCTATATTCAATAGAATCTATCAATTAGAGCTCCAAAAACAGGTCTCCCGAGAGTTTTTGCCTGAACATGCATCGGTAGAATGATTATTATAAAATAAACAAATAAGTTATCTAAAATTTATTCTATTATTACTGTAGAAGAGAAAAGGAACTATTATTAACAAGTAATTGTTATTTCAAGCAACGAACGAAAACCATATAATTTGAACCAGGTAACTGTGGGATTTCGCGTTTTTTGTGATAGCCACCTTAATCAATGAAGTGTTATAGAATGCGTTACTGACTTCAGCACATCAAATATTATGCGCTTAGTCCACTCTGCTCTCATAACTAGTTTTATAATTAGCAGTGAACGTTCAGCTTTAATTTTAGAAGTGGTAGCTAGATGGCTTTATACATTGCAAGCAATACCACAGAATAGTATGCTTTGAGGCCGCTACATGGGAACCCTATTAAAAGTTTAATTAGGTTTTTAAAAGCCAGTTATATTAGTACTTTTTTGCGAGGCTTTATGAAAACACTGTTGTTTTAGTGTTTTTCTTTTATGGGCCTATGTTAGAGTTAATGTTAGTGTATTTTGAGTTGATAGTGATCCATCGAGTAGGTTTGTTAGTGCATATGCATATTAATAGCAAGAACACAGAACATTATTATACAAAACCAACAAGAACTACAAAAAATATTTTTAAAATCCTTTTTTTACTGGAATAAGTATCAATAACGTTTTTTTAGCAGGCTTTAAAAATAAGCACTTAGTAGGTACACTAGGTACCAAAGTAAATTTTTAATCTAAATGTTATGAAATAGAAAAATAGTGTTCATTCCCTTCACTTGAATGTTTATCCACTTTTACAAAATCAAATAATTTTATATTTTATCCACTTTTACGAAATTGAATAATTTTATACACATCAAACCAATCGTCCAAGTAACAAACGTATAGTTGGGACGTCTAGTTTTTGTTTCACATTGGGACTAAGTACCTACCTATAACAAAAAATATAATAAATAATAATAAATAATCTAAAAATCGAAATTTCGCATTAAGTACCTACCTAAATATAAATTGAAAATGTTGAAAAGTAAGCAGCAGTAAGCAGAAATTTTAAAGTTGGTTAAAAGCTAACATCGTGGTTGTTTCTACAACGGACATTTATGAATATTGTAATACTGAAATAACCTTCAGCATGTCCACTGTTGACTGATCTATGAACAGTTTGTGTAGCTGCATTCGCGAACCTAAGGTTGCAACATTTTGATGCAAGTAAAATCTGAATGACGTTAACAGGAGATTCATGCTGAACCACATTGACTAGTTGTCTATGGAAATAAGCATATCCAGAGTTCATCCAGTGGGATATCTTTGAAAAATGGAATATGTACCTACCATTTTTAATTATTAAAAACACAAAACATTAAATTAAATTAAATTTTAAAACATTAAATTAAATTTTAGGTATTAAAAACACAAAACATTAAATTTCGTATTTATCGCATCAATTCCGTAAATTTCGCATTTATCGCTCCTATTTCATAAAAACAAAATTACGTATCTCTACTATGGGTATTGGGTTTACGTACATTTAAGCATGAAAAGAAAAGGTTTCGAAGTGGGTCGCAAACGTATTGCCATGCCATCTAGCCGGTTTCGTTCGTAGCTAGTGGAGCTTTTGTGGCTTCAGAACTTTTCACCCTCTCTAGATGGGGAGGTTCATTTTGTTTCAGTTAGTTCCTACGGTAACAAATAGATGGCGTAGCTACGCAGAGTGCACATCACCGAAATAACAGAACACTGTTCTTTCGTGCATTAACCTGATCACATAGATGACAGCAAAACATTTTCGTATAAAAACTAGCTGACCTGGCGAACTTCGTACCGCTCTCACCTTTTAAACCTTTCCTCTAAAATGATCCGCCATTTATTGAATTCATTTGTTACAAAAAATGTGATAAATGAAGAACCGCTCGACCGATTTTGTGCAAACTTCACATAAACCATCTACTAAATAGTCCGAACAAAGCCTAAACTTTGGTTTGGATAGGTGAGCCCGATCTTGAGTTATAAAATTACAACGAAAAGTGGCAATGATTTTTATATAAATTCATGTTATCTCTAACCATACCTAGGGCCCAGTATCCAATCGCTTCACTATGACAATGGTACTATCGCAGAATCGTCACGTAGAATCCTCAGGTAAAAAAACTCGAGTTTTCACGAGATTGATATTTATAATTATAACGGTTTCAAATGTGACACTTTTGACGTAGGTACGTCCCTCGATCTGTAGTTTCTTTCATCAAAGTGTGTCGTGTTATTGTGTGACGATACCATTTTGTCATATTGAAGCGCTTAGTTTGGCAGAATAAAATAGAATAGAATTATTTATTCAGGTAAAAAACAACATTACATTTCGGTTAGAAGTGGCTTTAGAGCCTATGTTAGGTTTAACTAGACACAGAGTTCTCACCTGGTTCATTATGAGGTAAGTATTAATATGTAGGTTTGTTTTATCTGAGAAATGAAATTTAAATAATTTTGGTATTGACTTTACCGTATTTTATTTTCGGTATGGATTTTATAGAATTTGAAGAAATAACAGTTGTTTTCAGAATCTTCCGCATTTAACTAGTAAGTAGGTAGGTAAGCTGAACGGGACCGGGTAAGAAGCAGTTTTTGGTAAAGCTTGTTGAGATAAGCAAGACCGTTTCAATTATTTCTTTGGTTATGGATGTGGTACCGATGCACAAACAATATTAATATAATATATTAAAAGGTTTATAATATAAACCTTTCTGACGAAGCAAACGTTTTTAAAATTTTGTTTTATTAATTTTGTTTCTCGATTAACATAAGCTCGACGATTGAACAAATGAGAAAATAAATTTCTCACTTGTTCGACGATCGAACTAATGAATCGAACGAAAAATCTTACTAATTTGATGATCGAACGAATGAATCGAACTAGTGAGAACAGAGACGGTCAGAGTTTTATATTTGTGGATAGAGATATAAATCAGTAACTAAATTTTGATAGGTAAGTATACTATTGGCGCAAAAACGTTGAACCGACGAAATTGTGTGGTAAATTTTCAGGGTCGTACCTACTGGTAACGCTGGTCGTACCATGAAGTTCCATTGTACATGATTGTACCAGAACGCAAGACGTAGCGCATGTTTAGCCTTGAAGGACGCATACATTAAATAAAGATAACGTCGTATCATCACCATCACAATAAAGAATACCAGGAAATATTACGTGTTCAGTTTATTTGGGTATTTCATATTTAATTAATTGCATCCATAATTAATATCCTATACCTATAGATAGGTAGGTATGTAATGTACCTACAAAAAATATTTAACTATTCTAACACTCTTAGTTGGTAGATCTTTTAATTAAGTATGTACTACCCGGTCAGGGTGTAGTTTAATTGGGTACGTACGAAATGGATTTCGTACTCTACTTCGAACGACGATAGATCGATATCATGACTATACTTATAAGTAATAGTTATTGTTTGGCATCTCGTCAAATAGGTACTTAAGTGTTTTTTAAAAAAAAAAAAAACACCTTATTTCATAATCTTTAACCGTGTAGGTATCGTAGTAGGTATGATCGGCATTATGTTATTTTATATTTTACTAGCTGACTCAGCGAACTTCGTACCGCTCTCACCTTTTAAACCCTCCCTGAATAAGTTATCCTATCTTTGAAGTTGGATCAAACTGCCCACGGTGTGCAAATTTAATTTAAAATCGGTTAAGTAGTTTAGGAGTCCATCGCAGACAAAAAGCGTGACACGTGATTTATATTATATTAAGATATAGTTTTTATATACGTTGTATGTCATACCTTACACAATAAAATACTTTTCACACTCTATAGGTATGATTATACTATAAATAACCATAGTAGGTATACGTTATGATTAGCCCTGTACCTAAGCTGAAAAAGGTAAAGGTTTTATTCAAACAAATCGAATAGTAACTCTTAGAGCAAGTCTCCTTGGTCAACATTTCCATACATATCTCCAAATTACAAATCCAATAAGATATTTGAAATTCGAACTAAGTTTCTTTCAAAGTTTTTTGTTATTATAGTGCGTAACCCCACACTAAGGGTAATTTAATAAAAAATAAAAGATAAACTTCAATGTTTCCCCTGTAGGTGGAGCTAACGGCGCGATAAGACCGTAGGATGTCGCAGAGATTTTCGACTCCCACGTCACTTGACTTCGTGGTGTAGTTGGTTATCACATCCCCGTACTGAGGGGAGGACGCGGGTTCAAGTCCCGTCGAAGTCGAAAATTTTTGCGATGTTATTTGATTTCTTAAGTTTCTTTCAGAAGGTGAAATAAAAAACAAATGCCGCGAAACACGTTACCAAACTTTTACTATGTACTCGGATACAGAGTGAAAAGTAAAGTATTTTTCTCGTGTACAAAGCTGTCTTTGTCTTGGGCTAGATTAAATACCTCTCGCACTTAGAATTCTAGTAATTCCCTCGCTTCGCTCGTGAGTTATTCTAGAATCTTGAGTTGCGCTCAGGATTCAATACGCCCGCCCATGACGTAAGACACTCACCTCAACCTCAACAGCCTGTGTTGGTCCACTGCTGGACGCAGGCCTCCCCCTGATAAACGTCTTATGCCTGCAGAACATTCTACCACCGAACTGCGATCCCCAACCCGCATGCCCAGCGTGGGGATTATGGGCATTACCCCCCATGAGATAAAAGACACTCACACTATAGGGTAATCTCCGAAACTTGGTACGATTCTGAATATTATTTCACTACTAGCTACATCGGTTAAATATTAGCACGCAAGAGAAACCGCAAGCAGAAGCCAGTGTGCAATAATTACCAGTAGGTACCCACGTGTCCTCGATCGTTGATTACTCTCAACTCTGTTGTTCAGTCTCGGTAGCACGATGTTCTGTCATTATGACCTCATTGCCACCTACTGTTACTGTTCTGTTCTGACCGATAAAGCCGTGTGTCTATTTATCATTTTTTACTGTAGAACAGTAGATTAGTAGCGCGAATTATGCGAGATAATGTTTTGGCGTCTTTTTTATTGTTGACTATTTTATTAACCGACTTTGAAAAAAGGAGGAGGTTCGGTGTTCGGCTGTATTTGTATTTTTATGTACTTACCTATGTTCGTCGATTCTCCTGTTCCTGAGATTTTAACCAAATAAGGTGTAAAATAAATAATGCTGGATCATTCACACAGCATTATCTAGCACCAAGCTAAGCAGAGCTTGTGTTAGGGGTTCTAGATAACTGATATAATACTTAATACAATACACTACATAGATAGATATTTTTTATTAAGTACACATAGAAAAAATCCAGATCGCCCTGGACAAATGTCTGCAGATCGTACAAACATTTGTCCCGAGGCGGAAATCGAACCCGCAAACTCCTGCGTCGCAGGCAGACCTTCGCCCGCTGCGCCACAGAGGTTGTCAAAACAGTGCACTATCCTGATTTTCGTATTTTTTTTTCGCAATCTTGTTCTCCAACCAAGGTATCGAAGACAATATTTGAATTTTATGTTAAGTATTCTAGATTTTTACAGAGATCTAGGCCTAGTGTGACAACCAAACGCGCTAGGGATTTGCAGTCAGTTTTAAGTCTTTTCATGCTGGACAAAAATATTATAAAACTGGAATAACAAGCATGTGTTTGCACGTAGGTTAGAGAATATAGATCTCTACCGAACATAATTAGGAAATTCAAATCAAGTACCTGATTAGATTTGGTAGATTGATCAAAATTTCACTTAGTAACTAAAACGTAGATGATAAATAATAATATAATAATAGTTACTTTTAATAATAGTTACTTTTAATACATAAGTAATAATAGTACATATTATGTACGTGTAAGTATTTTTAATAAACAAATAAATAAACACTAAATGTCTAAAAACCGACGAAGCTGGGCCTGTACAATCGAGATTTCTGATTCGTTTTCGTGCAATCGCTAATCTAGTAACACAAGCTCTGCTTAGCTTGGGGATAGATGATGCTGTGTGGATTGCCCAGCATTATTGACGTGACAACGTCTTATAATTCGATAGAGCCGGCTGCACGCACGAAAAAACATGACGTCATGCGGCGTTACCTCGCTCTGAGCCGTTCCATGTAAGGCTTGAAGTGCAAGCGAGAGCGCTCGACATCCGTCTCTCTCCTACTTGAGTGAGCGATGCGTCTGCGTGGACAGCTGCTATACTATAGTACATTTACATGTTTTGATCGAGTATCAAATGCTACCATTCCATCAGTATTTTCTTAAGACGTTGTCACGTTCAACTATCGTCAGTATACCGACTTTACAGACAACCAATTTTTTTATTATTATCTTATGCATCGCTTTGCTATAATCAATGAATTCATGCAATCGCTAAGCTTACTGTCCGATTATCACTTGAAATTAAAGTACGTATCACTAAATGCTGGCAGAAATCGTAAATAAATTAGATCAGGTGGTAGATAGTGGAAGGTGAAAGACGTGGGAAATCGCATCATGGAACTAAAATGGACCTGGGCAGGACACCTTGCACGGAGACAAGACGACAGGTGGAGCAAGGCGCTTACTGAATGGCATCCAAGAACTGGGTACAGAAATGTTGGACGTCCAGTGGCAAGATGGGCAGATGATATCTCTAACACCGCAGGGCGAACCTGGATGAGATTGGCGCAGGACCGTGTGGAGTGGCACACAAGTTTAGAGGCCCAGCAGTGGGTGAAGTCGGGTTGCGGATGATGATGATGATGGTAGATAGTCGTAATATCAACCCAGACATGTCCACTGCTGGCTGGACATCGACGACGACCCCACAAAAAGCGGTCCTAACCTAAGTCGCCTCCACGGAAATAGAAATTGGTCGCCTCCATCTAGCGAGTTAAATTGTCTAAGCTTCGTAAGTATCTAGGTACTTATAACATATTTTTTTTAAAAGCTAGTGCGATGCTCTATTGTTTTTTATACAATTATATCCCACGCTGACGTCACAATTCCAGAGCTCCAGTATATAAAAACAAAAGGGGAACGCGCAAGCTTTTAAAAATTATCTTACGGTACTTAACTTGCATAAGGAGTGCCGTGAAAATTATGACAATGGAATTTTTCTAGTAGATAGGTTAATAGCACTATAATCACCGCGAAGGCTAGTATCACCTCTACACGCAACAAAAACTACTAAGTTAAACTACGTACTTACGTACTAAGTTTACTACAAACAAATAGAAAAAGTATATTTATGATCATGTTTGTTTATGATTAACTTCATGCCATTCATGTGTGGCAAATACCTATTACACTAGCCCAACTCGATGTGGAATGTTTGTAAACAAACTACGACGTAAAAACTAAAACTCTCTTGCTTGGCGTACTGTATGAGCGTCAAAGTCACACCATGAGTTTGGGCGCGTTCCCACTGTGCCGTAACAGAAAAAGCCCGTTCCCACTTTTCGGGTGTCGGGCCCGACAGAAAATCGGCTGCTCTAGCTGCATAACATATTATTATTTTATATGAAGCTGTTCACACTTATCCGACAACGTTTTCATATGAAATGTTATGTCCGATTTGCCGTCGGGCCTGACACCGACACAAGTGGGCTCGAACGGGCTGTAAACAATTTTTGGACGACTATCGGTAGGACGACTGTTTATCGCCATAGCGTCGTCGCGATTGTTTATCGTTGAACGACTATCTATCATATCTAGTTGTTCCTATTGGATCGTGTTCGTGACGACATTTTACGATACACGGCAGTCGCCGTGTCGTTTGCACATCACAAAGACGACCAAATATGCATCGTGATACGATAACAAACGTTGTTATCGTTTTACGACAGTCGTGCTAGCTGTTACAATAGGCTACTTGACATATCAAATTAGGCGCAATAAATAAATATTTCTGTAGTATTTGACATAAGAACCAAATATTTATAGATTTCTGATATAAAAGTGTAAGATGACTACAATATATTCAACTTAAAAATTGATTTTATAATTATTAATGTTGAACTCCGAGAACGCTCTCGGCCGTCTTAAGACTCTTAAGCAAATTTCATGATGGGATCTTACGAGTAAACTTTGCTATGTAGTCTGTCTATATTTTTACAATGATGAATCAAATAGGATTGCGTGATACGCGTGTGAGGCAGGAAACTGGGCGCGTATCGTTTGCTCATTCATAGATAGATATATCCTATGACTTCCTGGGTCGTTTTGCTTAGGTATTTAATCAACACTCTATTTTGCTAAAATTTATCTATGTTTTCCAGGAACCCTAATATTTATACTCCCGCCCTGGAATAGCCTGCTTTGATTTGGATAATATGTACCTAGCTAGATTTGTAATAACATTTTAGTGTATTCAATAGATCACTTTAATGACAAAGAAAATTACAATCAAATAATAGAAAAAAATTAGAACTAGTATTTAGAATTGAAACAATTGAGATAACTGCAGGCTGTTTAGTAGAGTGCAGAGTGTAAGTGTTTAGCTTTATAATTTGACCTTTTCTAAATGTATATTTATTGTATTTATGGAAATAAAAATTTTAATTTGATTTTATTTGCTACAGGTTGTTCGACTGATCCATATCAATACCAATAATCAATTCAATAGTATGTGATAATAAATCACTGTTTATTTTTTAAGTTATTGACCAGATCACCTGAATAAAATTTCGCATAAAAAGTCTTAATTTTCCATCCAATCTTAGGCAATGTGGATTCCTAATAAACAACATTTCCGATTTATTTACATTAGTTTAGTAAATAGCTTGTATGTAGTGTTATATATTTATTTTTTACTAGTTTCTGCCTGTAGTTTTGCATACCCTGGGTAAAACATAGCTTATATCATGCACAGAAAATTAAGCTATATATTACGCCTATTTCCACTGCTGTCCAGTCTGCAGGAACGGTTTTTACTGGATCCCGCAAAAATCATTGGTGTGTTCACACACAGTAGTTTGCATCAAAATACAAACAAAATGACAGAGTCGAATGCATTGGTTGATTGCAGATGATTGCAGGATACCATTAACAGGATACTCGAGTGAATGCTATTATTGAAACTTATATTCTACTAAACGGGATCATGCAAAAAACCATACCTGTAAAAAAGGGGATGTTACTGCGGGAAAGGTGAGAATAAGAGTGATGTTTCCAGAGATTTCCAAATAGGATCAAGCACTATTCAAAAATCAATCTGTAAATAAGCATTGTGCAGCATTATTGAGGTACCACACTAGCATCTGACATCATCTACCAAAAGAATAAGAAAGGTTCTTCATTATAAACCAACTTCTGAATGAGTTTGTGCACGAGTTCCAGCATGTCGACATATTCCACCACAAACTAAGTGTGATAGTTTAGTCTTTTATTATATTTAAGTTATAACATAGATATATAGTCAATAGCATAGGATAGTGAGTGATTTGGTTCTTACAATGTAAACTTCATCTTCTTTAATAAATAAATAAACAAACCTCCATGGTTCCACTGCAGGGACCACCACTAAGATCTCTCTATTCTCCTCCTGATATTCTTTTTCTTTACTTCTTCAGTTATAGGTATTTTTAGATTATAGATAGATAGAAAGATCTCTTTATTGTACCACACAAACATAAAAAACAATATAGAAGAAAATGCTGAGAATTACGGAAGTACAAAGGGTACAAAGGGTAGCCTTATTGCTTTGAGTGATCTCTGGACTGGACATAAGAGAACAATATGGTGGTGTATGAAAAACTTAAGGAAATTAAAACAATATAATTATACCTACACTGCATACTTTAATAACTAACATGCCATATACTACCTGCATAATGATAAACTTACATACACATAAAAATTAAGTTGTTTAAATTTTAAACGGATAAATAATGTTGATGAGGCAATTTTTTGAAGATAGGGAGGGATTTCGAACATCTGTCCAGAGGAAGAGCATTCCATAGTCATTATAATGCTTTTGTTACTATTTCCCCTAAGTTTCTTACAGCTATCATAGTCACAAGGAGACTCATTAAGTTAACAAATGGAGGAAGTTTTAAAAGTTTTATGTTGTTTTGTTTACGAGTCTTAAAGGCTTATGCTACGATTTTTATTAATATCTTCTAATATAGCGGCACCACCTTCTTTAAATTTGATAGGGGAAATTTTATTATAAGTCACCTACTTTATATTATTTGCATGTCAATTTGACAAGTCTTAGCCTGTACACCGAAATGTTGTTAACTTATAATTTTTCATCTGTCTCACCTTTGACAATAAAGATATTCTATTCTATTCCACTTTAATGGATTATTTAATCTATTACAATAGCCGTACTAGTAAACATGCAGTATTTTCCAATTACCGTTTCAGAACAATAAACATAGGTAGTTAAGAAATTGTAACATATCAGGTAGTTTTGAGACCAATAACAAGCGCATAAAATTTTGATTGTGAAAATAATTGGGGAGGCAGGTTAAAATTATATCTGGAACGCACATAGGTAGAGCAAAGCAAAAAATAAATATTAGGTTAGACAAGACATACCTTGGAGATGATGCCAAAAATCCAAATGTGCTAAGATTCAGATTAGATCAATCGCACTTTGGACGTCCAGTGCTCTAGTTGGCAGGGTATCCTTCTATTTTACTAACAAACACTGTCACTTTCTAATGTTCTTTCCTTCTAAGTTCCACAATAATATGGTCCAGAGTTAGATACCGTTACTCCGTACGAGCGTAGCTACAGTCCAGTTAGTTATGTATTGTTGGATAATCACAAAAATTAGCTGTACCTATTGTTTATCATTGAATAAAACAAAAGCTCGCTACGCCAAGATAACAAATCAAGAATCAAAACAAAGTCCTGTACCAATTTTGACACATGACAGAAGCAGAACTGTAGTACCCGGAACTACTCTCATCTCAAATCTGTTTTGGATCTGGTGCAGAGTCAAAGTGTATGAAACACAGAATTTTCTATTCAGATTGAGAAAACTATAAGCTAAGCTGGTCTTAGAGATTCAAAATGCATCCCAGTTTCGGAAAATAACAAATCGCGATCGCGAATAGACGTAATCGAATACGACAAAACAATCAAAATCCACACACACAGCGCGGCTGGCTGGTGCGCACGCAACGCAGCACTCACGATGATGATCGCTCGCGGACGAAACAACGAACGAACGAAAAACAAACACACACACGCACACACATTGGGCGACAACGTCATTCAATGACATTGACTTTGACAGTTGACTTGATTGACTTATGACTGTCCAAGATCTGCGAGTTTTATTTTTGTTTAAACGCGAATATGGAAAGAATTTTCTCACTGATTAATACTCAGTGGAGCAAAGGGAGGAACAGATTAATCGAGCGTTAAATCGTTGATTCTTACTCAATACAACTTCAAAAATTGGTTGCCTGTAAAGTCGGTATACGGGCGAAAGTTTTACGTGACAACGACTTTGAGTTCCTTTCACTTTTTATGTCTGTCTCTCTCGCTCTTAGGCGGGCTAACCATGCCCGAGTGGAAGGGACGCGTGCCTCTCACTCGCTCTCATTGTGAGCGCATAACGTGAGCGGAGCGTAACGCAGTTTCTTGAAGTGTCACCCGGCAAACCAATTTATAAGACGTTGTCACGTCAAAAACATGTCATGTGGAGATTTTTATGATTATTTGTTGAAAAACCACAATCTTCTTGCAAAAATTGGCATCTCAGACAAATATGATTAAAATAAAATAAAGTAAGTTAGATTGACTTAGTTTAAAAGTTTGTAACTTGTGTGTTTTATAAGGGCCACAACAAGGGGTTTGAAATAAATCATTTTATTTTATTTACATATTGTAAATGTCCTCCTTTTTTACAGAAAATCCTCCTGTTTAGACCCATCTGCCCTCCTTTATCAAATTTACATCTGGCAACCCTAGGTTCAAACAAACGAAAAAGTGGGATACTACTTTTTCGTTTGTCTTATTTATTACCACGTTTATTACTAGGTATTCATAGCGCATTTTTTAACCAACCATATCAAAAAGCTTATCGTATTTTGTGAAGTTTTCATACATTTTAAGGGCTCTTGTTCACGGCGCGGCACGGTTTCATAACTGGGCGCGCTAACACGCGCCGCCGCCGCCCGCGCCACCGGCGGCGGCGGCGCCGAGCCGCCGCCGGCGGCGGCTCGGCTATACATTGAACAGAAAATGCCAATTGAGGATTGTCTTTGAATCAGTGCAAAATTTTAGCGCGTACTGTGCGCAAGTACATTTTCTTTGTGTTTTTCCAATTGGTATTATTCATATTTAATTTGGTTTTGTGTAGTTGTTTGTAGAAATTAGCTTGCATAAATAATAAATACAAGAAGATATTTTATTTTGGAATACCGTTTATGGAACTTAGATAGGTAGAATATCTAGTTATTTTTTTATGAGCATTTATCTGAAGTGTGACGCAATTTTAAATGGCGCGCGGTGCGGGGGGTGTGTAATTAGATACGCGCACATTTTCGACCTCTGATTTGCCGTAAGCTAAAGGTCTAGTCTGGGACTCCTCCTCCGTTTCAGATGAGTTTGCAACTGCAAAATACCTATTACCAAACAAGTCACATGCACAGACAGATCATAAAAATTTTCGTGGCTCGCTTCGCTCGCCGTTGCTTCTATGTAGCGTCTGGTCTGTTGTCCTCTTATTTTGTTGTTATTCGACAAACTTAAATATTGTTCCTAGCTAATTATTTCGCTTCCTTGTCTTGCATGGACGCATGCCTCATGCCAGTTTCTAAAAAGGCTGCAGCTCATTCCACTGGTTGATATTTATTTTTATTAGTTTTTAACATACTATTTCTGAGCTGCCGTACCTAAACTTTCCAAAATCAGAGCTCATTCCACTCGCTGTTATTTATTTTCTGAACCAGTTTGTGACCACCCAAAAAAGTAACAAACAAGGCGGTTTGCTCCGCCCGCCGTTTCATCTTTTTCGGTGTTTTAGTATTCCTAATTTTTTGTTTACCTCCCTTGCTCCGCTCGTCCCTATTTATATTCATAGCTTTATATCTACCACTGCAAAGTCTGATTTTGAGGCTCTCTTCGCTAGCCATTATGTATACTTACTATTGTTGGGAGTTGAGGGAAGGGATGTTATGTTTGCGGTCAATAAGCAAAAAACTTTATAAAATATAGCGGATCCATAAAATTTTTGCGGCTTGCTCGGCTCGCCGATAGTATTTTGTCCTTCTCTGTATTTGGTCTAGTGCTCGACACGCGTTCAAAATCAATTTGGCCACCACCACGAAAAATTTACAATGTATTTGCGGTTCGCTCCGCTCGTCGATAACGTTTACTGGTTTTCAGTGGGGTCTGCAACCGCCGCCTACAAGTGAATTTCTGGCTACGGGCCGCACCACGTGTGACCCTCTCCCCTCTCTCGCGGCGCGGCGTGATTTTTATCAACGCTTTAGCCACTTAGCGCAGTCGGCCGCTTGTTTACGGCACGATTTCTTAAACCTCACGGGGCGGTGCGGCTCGGCGTAATCTAGAGGCTAGAGCAAGCCAGAAGCTTATCGAAATGTTATTAGAGGCAAGGAGAGCGTGCCGCGAAAATTTAGTGGTTTCGTTAAATTTTCGATTTTCGGAGTCTTTATCAAATTGACCTCAAATGAGGGATGAGCCCATGACCAGAGGCAGTAAATCTATAGATGCCGGCAAGCTGAGTAAGCTGCGACAATTTTTGGTTTTTGTTACAGTTTTGGTCAATTTTTAGAAAATTTGGCAGTGACCTAAAGCGGACCATAGTCAGAAGGAACTGTAATCGGCGACCGGATAAAACCGTTTTTTTTTATTGTCTACTAATTTCTGTGCTGGTTGACAACGTGACCTCGCAGATTATTTGTTACATTTTTGTGCTTTTTATTGTGGTGGTTGGATCGATACAAACTGACTATAGCGGACCAACCAGAACACTCGAACGAAATAGGCAACGTTGCGTCTGCGCAGAACAAAACAGAGCACAAAACAACAGCACTATCGGCGAGCGGAACGAGCCCCGATTTTTTTTTGCCGCCGTTGGTACCTATCCATAATCAATGTAACGGAAGTAAACAGGAAATAATAATCTCCAAGCTGTGGGTTGCAATTTTTTAAGTACTAAACTACTGGGGTCGTGATGTTGGTTTTTTATAATAACAGGTAAGTATCTGCTAATTTACTACCTGTACCTACCTATTACACAAGAAACAATTTTATCTAAGTCATTCTTAATGATAGGTATTTGTTCCATTTTATTTTACTTTTCCTGGTACCGGTGGTGGTAGGTACCTAGTAGGCAAAGTGTGGTTAAACTGGGGTTGACCACTGCAGTGATTGCATAGTGTGGGTTGTTACGGGTGGTTTTCTACCAAGCACACACGAAAAAAAAAATCAAAACAAAAACAAAAAATACCTAAAGACTAGAAGGTACCTACCTACCTAAGGTGATAGCGCAAATCCAACTTTTATGCCATTTTATGCAAAAGTAATATAAAAAATAAATAAAACGTTAGTTTTGCTTAAAATATGTAGCGCCATCAACTGTATTTTTTTTAATTTCAGACCAAGGGCTTGGGCCTTTAGCACGTCTCCGGGGGCACGGGCGTTCACAACTACCGCCCCTACTGCCATAGATCTTGCCAGATTTCGAAAAACGTCTCTTTACGAAGCAGTAGAGTAGGTAGGTAGGTGGGGATCAACTTTAACGTGTCCCCGTAGGAACCTGCTTAAAAAAAATGCTTTAGATCAAATTTCTATAGGTAGGTATATTTCCTAAAATAACATTCCAAACATAAATAACTACTAACTATAAAAATAAGTAAGTAAGTAGTACCTACATCAACAGAACCCCTAACACACTTTAATACCATGCGGCAAAATATTTCGTTCGAAAAAACCCGAAGAGAATTGTTTATAGTTTGGTATCACTTTTTGGTTTTTATAGGTCTAACTTTTTGGTTTACAAGGGTCTAAGGTCTTGGTGTGACTTGAATCTGACTGTCCCTCCAATTCCATTGGTTTGACCTTAAGTTTTTTTGCCAATGCTGCAGAAGAATCAATCTGGTTTTTTACGAACGAAACGGTTCCTAGCTCCTCTGTTGCGCACCAGGCAGCTCTCTCCTTATCGCCTGGTACCAAAACGGGCAACCTGGGATCCACCTGGACAAAATAGATTATTTATATTAACGGATAAAAAGTGTTAGTTTTACACACATCTCTAAGTATAGTTTTCCTGTAAAATATAGATCCATATCCACGAAAGGGTAAAATTTCGACTATAATGTCAAAATATTTCTAAAAGTATGAAAGCCACAGAAGGTCTCATTAAATCCATACCTACCTACAAACCTACCCAGTTTTTATAATTATTATAAAAAACCTGGTACAGGTACCTACCTACCAGGTATGACTAAAGTAATTTAAAACGGGATATGTGGGTAGGTAAGTAGATAGGTCTATCTACTTACATATCCCGTTTTAAATTACTTTAGTAATAAGTACATTAATTGTTGAAAGAAGTTAAGTGTTCGCGAGGTCTATTGTTCGTAGAACTACTTACTAGTTTATATTAGACTAGCTGTTTCCCGCAACTTCGTTATCGTGGTAGGTAGGGTACCTAACTTACTACAGGACACATCAGTGAAAGAAAAAAACATTTGCATGGAAAAAGCGAATACATCTGTGACTTCTTACGCACGAAGCATTTATATTATCCATAGAATGTAGATACCTTAAGCATTTAATTGAATTATTTCGTTTCTTTGCTGGAGAAAAACATTCTGATTAATTTTCATATTTTCAAAGCAGATAATACCATCACAAATTCAATCACTATTTTCACACGAATAGACAATATTGCATCGATGGACTTTTTATCTATGTTTTAGTTTCTCGTTGGACGTGATGTGTAAATTATCAAACCCTTTCATTATAACCTAATTCGGGGGCGAAGCCCTGAAAAAAATAGCCTATTGTTTATGTTAGGCTACATTCTAAATGGATGCCAAATTTCATCAATAAGTATGTTCTGTAGTTTTTAAGATCATGGGTAACAAAAATTTCACATTTCACAAACTTTCGAATTTATAATATTAGTGGGAAGTGGGATAGAATATCTAGAAGTTCTGGGAGTTTCCTTCATCTAAGCCTTCAACCATACTTTAGGATAATATTACTGTGACCATACTGCGAGACTAACGCGGTTGCGACGGCGGGCGCGAAGTATCAAATATATGAAACGGCCGTTTGCGTTCATACTGAAGTGACTAAGGCGCGACCGCGCTCAACTCGCAGTATGGATGAAGCCTAAGGTTTCTACGTGGTCATTCTGCGACATACCATTGTCATAGTGAAGCGATTGGCTAGCAGGATTGGGCCCCTGTATAAGGACCTAATTTAGCAAATGGTCAGCATCAGCACAAATCAAGCAGCTCAACCCGCCTCAACACTGTTGGGTGAAGGCACGGAATTGAAGGCGTCTCCAATGTGTGCCAGTCATAACGGTCTTGGTCTGCCACTGTTCACATCCTTTTAAGCTTATAGCTAACAAGTTTATATACCCGCGGCTTCGCACGCATTGTTTCTATGGAAACAATTAGGTACTTAGAGGTTATTTCTATCCCTTGGGAACTGATTTAAGTAGCCTATGTTTTATTCGAGGCCTAGAGCTACCCAAGTATATGCAAAATTTCAGCCCGATCCGTTCAGTACTTTTGGTGTGAAGAGGTAACAAACAACCAACCATTCATACATCTAAACATCCAAACATATACATTTAATTTTATGATATTAGTGTGATTAGCTTTCGCCCGCGGCTTCTCACGCATTTTTCCGGGATAAGCAGTCAAGCAAGAGCTAACAAACATCAAAACAGGTCTTGTACGTGTCTACTTCTCAAATGCATCTAAGGTTTGGCAAAAAATTCTTATTTGGAATGAATTTTGTTTGATAAAAATTCTATTCCGCAACCGCCCTCAAAGAGTGGAGACCACGACTCGGCAAACGTAGTAGGTATAGGACATCCTCCGGGTGGGATGACCATCTGCGAAAGACTGCAGGCAGATGCTGGATGCGGCAAGCTGAAGAAACGGCGCTATGGCGCTCATTAGGGGAGGCTATGTCCAGCCCCAAAGAATCCTGCTAGTCCATGTACCAAACACCCTGTAGCAGTATGAAGTATGAAGTTTCAGAAGTCACACCGACCGGTTCCAGGTTCCTCCATATCTTCAAGCAATGAGCCAGACGGTCTCCAAAACCTGGCGCGAAGCAATCGGGGTTTATAGCCATCATGCAGTGCCCCAAGTTAGCTGGATCTTTAGGATTTTTGGCGGTCCAGGAACGGATCTTGGTACTGTAATTTGCACCTGAAATGAGATAAAAAGTAACCCTTAGTGGTTGCAGGTGAAACGCTGTAGGTTGGAAATTTCAAATAATACTTAATACATTTTGTGCGCGCCTGTACAGGAAAAAAACAAATGAAAAATGAAAATAAACATTTTCCATACAGATTGAGCGTCGAAATTTTAAAAGATACCTTACCTTCTAAAAGATACAGGGTCGGGTGGGGTATCAAATGAAAGGTATCAGTTTGTACATTTTAAAATAGTTTTCGAAATTTCTGTACCTAGGTCTCATACTTTTTGAAATATTTTGAAAAAACTCGAAATTTTACCCTCATCACATCAATCATCGATGTAGGTAAGTATGTAAAATTCGTGAGATTGGGTACCATGCTTCGCGAAAGTGGAACGCTCAAATTTAGGTCCAATAGGTAAACGCATGTGACTTCAAAAAAGCTAATAATTTTTTACATATTCTCTATTGATATAGAAATATATCTGTACTGTATACCTATTTTTTTTTAGAGTAGAAACATCTTTATTCACTACGAAAATTATACTAGTATTTATTTTATAGGTACCTATTTATTTTTGTGATTTTTGATATTTTTACTGTGAATTTTTATAATTAAAAAGTGGATAATTTAAATCTCAGTCGCAAAATTTCTAAACGTGACGTCACTCTTCTCATTTTGTATTGTCATGATGGGGCTTTGGCGGGATATTTTTTTGTATTAGGTATTTCGCGGTTGTTTGGTGTCTTCTGCAAGTTTTCAGTTTTGATCATTTATTTGTATCATGTTCTATATTGATTGAAAAATCAACGAAGAAATAGAAACGCTTTGCGTTGAAAATGTGAAGTGAAACGTCACAGAACATGGGCCATTATAGCAGCGTTTTTTGACCCGAAACCGAGTGCAGTTTTACTTTTTGTTTTTTACCTTATTAACTAAAAATTTTGTGGGTGTTATAAATATTTTCGGTAACCTAAATAATCGTTTAAAAAAATGTACACAATAGGGTAATCTCTTAGGTACGCCCACCTCAGTCATAATCGAGTCGAGATGTCGTTATCTGTTGGACAGGAACATCACGTACCTGATGATATTCCACAGAATAGTTCGACCATAGCGGCCAGCCCATAGCCCTTGTACCCGGAACTGCTCTCAGCTCCTCCCAAAGGCATCAGGCAGCCAGCTTTGATAGCCTGAAATAACAACCACACTATTGTATAAATGCGAGAGTTATGGATAGATGGATGGATGGATGTATGTTTGTTACTTATTCACGCCAAAACTGCTGAACTCATTGGGCTGTTTCGCATACAAGTAGAAGATAGAATACACAGGCTGCTTTTATTTTAAATTCGTGGGATTATATTGGGTACTACATACATTTCGCTTTTAGTAATTTGTTCTTATCCTGCTGTGTCTTCCTTTCTCTAGTTCCGTTCGTTTAGCCCTCTATGTGAGTGGGGTGGGTAGGTACGTTACCTACTCGTTCTAATATTATTTCATTTATGTATTAAGTACCTACTGTATTGCAGGTTTTATTTATTGTTTGTATTGTAAGTTATGATATGTAGTAAGTACCTACTATTTCTGTTCTGTGCTGTATCAGAGTTGTGTTTGTCAATAAATGTTTCTCTATATTCCTCCTGTTCCGCATTCACAGAACTTGTCACGGCTCTGTTTGCGTCAAAGCAAGTCGTAGACAATTTCGAGTGTGTTTGGAAAGTTATCTGGTGGCGGCGGCCGACACCTGATCGAAGCTAGAACGATGATAATTTTTTTGTTTGTGTAGAAAGTTACAGGTATTTATAGGGTCTACACACCAAAGTCAGCGGGCGCCGCCGACAAGGTGACAAAACACTGTCCTTCAACATTCATACACTGAAATGTCGCACCAACCCGCCGGGCTGTGTCGCCGACTCTGGTGTGTTGACTACATAGTTAATAAACTCTACGTCACCAAATTTTAAATACCAACCGCGTCTGGGTCATTTGTTTCATAGCCGTCAGCTGCTTGCGCCCATCCCGATGGTATTTTTTCTTTTTTGCGTAGCTGCATTTCCAGCTGGAAATCACATCACACTAAAATTATATAGGCGAAAGTTTGGATAGATGTTTTTTAGTTACTTCATGGAAAAATAATACAAGGTATGCTACTCCGAGATCTTCCCAAGCCTACGTCACTGTCCACTTGCCACAAAAATGGGAGGTTACGTTCATTTGCCGGTAACTATCAAACTTTTATTTACGCCGGTGAATCACTCGCGTTATTGATCGGATAAATCTTTAAAATAAAATGGGCGGTTACTCTATCCGTAACTGTAAGTGTAAAAGGCGGTAAAATAAGGTCCCTTAAACTCCCGAAAAGAGAATCTGTGGCTGAAAAATATTCCTGCAATTAGATAAATTTTATTTCAAGGGAAAAATTGATTTATCCATGTGCAGAGCTCATTAGTGTTGCTCAAATTATGGAAACTAAGTTTGAAGAATTTCATGGAAAACCTAAAACCTAGATCTAGATCTCGAATCTCCCAAAACTAAAAAGTTTGAGAACCACCGTAGCGGATATGACGTAGGCTTGGGAAAACTCACGTGACCGTTGTTTCTCGGAGTAGCATACCTTGTATTATTTTGGCGTGAACTATGGAACTTTATAATAATTTATTACACCATGGTTACTTCTTCACGCCAAAAGAAGTGAGGGAACTCATATAATTTTTTATTTTAACATTGATAACGGTGATACAAAGATGATAAAGTTCTGTTTTGATTCCGGGAATAGGACCTGCCTGATAAATATTCACGGGTATTTATTGCGTTTATTTACCTATTTTACCCGACGTTTTAACAGGTTTACACACTACCCCTAGTGCCCCTGGTTTACCCGTGAATAGGTATTTTTTAAAGTATTCTGATCGCATATCTTCAAAAAAACTTCAGGACCTACCTTTCCAAGAGCAACACAAGTTGTAGCCATGTCCAAATAAAATAATTCTCCATTGGATGCTGTTGCCACTACTGATATGGGATTAGTGCCGAGCGCAGACTGAAACGAAAAAATACAATTAAAACAACCGAATAATAAATTAGAGGTCCCCCCCCCCCTCCCCAACTCAATCCGTGGATGAAGTGTCCACAAAGCAATAAAATTGACTTGCGCAAGCGACATCCAACGTGTAAACGCTTGCGCAAGTGGACCTCTGCGAGTTTTAGTGACTTGCCGAACTTGTTCCAAGTCCCCCGGTTCCTAAAACATGGCAGTCCGTGGTAGCGGGTTAACAATGAACCTAGTTTGTGTTGGAGGAACAACAACGTTTCATCCCTTAACGAGAGACTTCATGAGGGTGAGTGCGGTTCGCGTCCCGCCTGTACTGCGTCCTTGCGCGCACTGGTACTTTTACCCGCTTAAATTCATAATGAATTCGTCAAACTACGAAAGTTTTTACTTGTATTTCTTAAATATTAATAATTTCGGACCGGTCTACGGTAGACTCGAACGAAATGCACATCAAATTGAAGAGCGTAAAAAATTAGTCGATCCGAGTCGACAACTTATAGGCGGAAAATTCGGATTATCGAGTAGTTTCATTATGAAAATGAATAAATTGCTAAAAAAATTGTAACGGCGTTGCAAAGTAAACATGTCAATTAAGGCTGAGCGCAGACTTGAGTCACGACAGTTTTAAGACAGACTTTCCTCACATAGAAAGTCTGCCTTAAAACGGAAACAAAACTGTTTTGTCTTGCATCTTCATACATTTTGTAAAGCAATAGTCTGTCTTAAAACTGTCGTGACTCAAGTCTGCGCTCAGCCTAAGTAAAAACATGTCTATGGTTCGGTCTTGGTACCGTGGACGGAAGAAATCGCTCCCCAGGGTATATAAATACTCCTTGATCGTAGCTTGATAGTGATCTGTGGTTCGGTCTAATTTCTTTGATGAAAACTCTTTTTTCTTTGATTGAGAAATCATAATATGTATAATAATAGTAATAGTAGTATTTTATTGCACCCGTGCGAAGCCGGGGCGGGTCGCTAGTTTGTATATAATTACTTTTTATTCGTTTTGGTTTAATAAAATTATTGCGGCGGAAGACCAGCGTTGAATGCTAGCTTGCTAGTCATTCAACTCATGCCGAGTCAGAACAGATTTTGTAAGCGGACCTAAGTACCTAGACATTGTTTTCTCTCAAATTAAGTTTTGTGTTTAAGTATTATTGAGTAAGTACTTAAGTTCTGTATATAAAATAAGGATATTTTATTCATTATTATTCTAATTCCTGAACGGCAATACCTAGGTTTCGCCCTATTTAATAGCGTGACCTGAAGCGAGGTACAGGTTTAATACTCTTTGGATTTACCTGCTTACTTCTCGTTGGAGCCATTAGCGGGGATGAGTTTGAGCAAGCCATGCCTATTAAGCCTTGGCAAGCAGCCTTCTTAGCCCACCAGCCCTCCATCCCGTTGTGGTTCGACCCTGGAGGATAAAATGATTGGTAGATTTAAGTTCATGAGCCACAGTCAAACAGAAGTCACAATGAAGACTTTACATTATGAGCTCCCTCTAAAGTTGAAATTGTAAGTGAAAATAGGTTTAATATTGAATTACGAAATCTTCTACTGGCAAAACGCTTTAAAGCATCAAAGAGTATTTGGAAAATGATTAGGTACTTACAGTCAGTTTAAGGTCAAATCCCCTAAATTACCTGAAGTCTTCGTTGAATCACCTAACTTAGTGATAAATTTACAAGAACCTGAGTTTTAAGCTATAGCCGTGTGGTGCCGGTTTAGAATTTGCACCACCCCAACTCTTCCTGCGGGTGTTGTAAGAGGCGACTAAGGGATATCCACCGGGGGGGCGGGCAGCAGCGCCCCCTGCAGAACAATTCTACCACCGAACTGCGATCGCCAACCCGTATGCCCAGCGTGGGGATAACGCGCATTACCCCCCCAAGAGATAACAGCTAATAAGGCCTGCGTTCAGCAGTGGACCAATATAGGCTCTCAACAGCCTATATTGGTCCAGTGAGGTGAGTTTTAAGCATATACTTGACTTATGCCCCTCTACAGCAATATTGTATCGTATTTTGGACGAGCCGTATATAGCCACATCCATGGTCGGTCATAGCCTCATCATTTAATTAAGTAACATTATTTTGTACATTTTTATTTATATGATGTACCTACTAGCTTCTGCCCGCGGCTTCGCACGCATATTTTCGGTTTAATAAGTAGCCTATCTAAGATAAGCTTTGTTCTAAACGTAGGTAAGCTAAATTAAATCATGACCTGTTCAGTAGTTTTGGAGATCTTAGTTATAACAAAAATTCACAGTTTACAAACTTTCGGCCTTATAATATTAGTAAGATGACAAGAAAGGAATCTGAATCAGAAGCAAAGAAGAGGAAGAGTTCAATCAGTTTCTTAGAAAGCGCACCTGTGTTTGTGCACACACTTGTGCACACATTATGTCCAGCGCATCTGGCTAGTCTCCGATGAGACTGGCCGCCGCCGTGGTCGAAATTCGGCTAGGAGGACATCACATCATCAGTGTTCACCTGTGTTTTTGTCTGTCTACGTGTTAATTAATGCACTAGCATTAACTAAGTAGTCTTTTATTTCTGTACCAAAGTTTGCTTGTCTAATAAATCATTTTCTTTCTTTCTTCTTCCATATCATATACCTAGTCGCCTCTTATGACACCCGCAGGAAGAGTTGGGGTTGTGCAATTTCTAAGCCGGCACCACACAGCCCCATGCGCATAACTTTGGGATCAATTAAGATAAGATGATTTTCAATGTGGTTCCAGTGTGCCTTGAGCAGCAAAACAGAATTGCAAGCATACACAAAAGAGGTAAGTACCTTTGACAGTAACCCATCCAACTCCAGTTTCCTTGGCCTTTTTTATAGCAACATCCATGGCGAAGTCGCTGGCGGTACAACCTAGCACGCTCAAGCCATCCACTAGTGCAGTCGATGCAGACTCCTTGATAATGCGAGGTTGGTTGTTGGGCTTACACAGCCCGCGTACTATCTCGTTGATATATATTTCTGGAAAGAGGTAAAATAATAAAACATTAACTAAAACAACGAGAATCCGATCCAAAATATAATGTTTAGTTTCGAAGCTTATCTACATCACACACCATTTTCATCATCGGTAGCCTATCTATGAAAGATGATTCGTGGTAATCAGTTTGGTTGGGAGTCAGCCAAGCAGTTTTTTGTGTGTCATGATCATCAGTAGGTAGTTTTGGCGTGAAGACGTAACAAACATCCATCCATCTATACATCCATCCATCAAAACTTTCGCATTTATAATATTAGTGTGATATAGTGTGATGTGATTGGCTTTTTGTGGCCTTTATACATCGATCAAGGTTTTCGCCGCCCCCCTATAGATTCACAAAGCGCACCCTGAAACCGTCTTTATCAAAAGAGAAGCCTTTTGGCATGTTTTAGGAATTACTGTAAGTAGTAATAGTACCTACTATTTATTGGGTATTTTTCGCTTTTATTCACCTATTTTTCTCGACGTTTTCAACGTTTAAAATTAAATAGTAGGTACTAACAATAATGTGTTTAGATCGCGTAAGTATTTAATAAGATAACGGCGCGAGAGACCGTAGGATGTCGCAGAGATTTTCGACTCCCACGTCACTTGACTTCGTGGTGTAGTTGGTTATCACATCCCCGTACTGAGGGGAGGACGCGGGTTCAAGTCCCGTCGAAGTCGAAAATTTTTGCGATGTTATTTGATTTCCTAGATTTAATAAGATGTTGTAAACTTGAAATAATGTTTCTTTTTCGTCCCGGAAACAACTCGAAACTAGTTCTTTTTAATTTAAAATGCCTGCCAGAACTTTGTAATTTCAGTTTATTTCACTAACTTTTGTTTACTTATTTAAATTATTGTATGTCCGAAACGACCCTTCTGTAAATAAGTATACTACTTGTATATGGCAATGTTCAGACCAATTTTTAGTTTAATCAATAAATCGTTATCTTCATCTGAATTCTGTTGATTGAATAATCCTTAAGAAATAAAGTGTATTTCCAGGTAAGTAACCCACTTACAAAATAATAAAAAAAATCGTCTCCACTAATCTCTTGTTCCGTATGCAAAAAACTTGTCAGGCTCTGCGCAAACTGTCTGCGTCAAAACAAGTCGTGGACAATTTTGAGTGACATTTTTGTAAGGTTCTAGGTATTTACGGGGGAGGCAGCGTAATACGTGATCGAAGCTTTTACATCACTTCGGCCACGTAAGGCCTGTTGTGATCGTCGCTTCATGTGTTGTTTTCCTGCTCACCCCTAAAGCTGCGGCCTAAGGTCTATTCCTCTCAAACGTGTCTGAAAGACCGAATTGTGAGGGGCAGCATCGACCGTATTTTGTCGCGTAACCCGTGTGGAAAAGGAGTCTTACCCAGTCTATTAAGTCCATGGCTGGGGTGTCCGATCTTGTCTGCCTCGAGGAGCAGCTTCGCTTGTAGCTCAGCAGCGGTGTCATTAACCCCCACCGCTTGCAGGCATTCCACCATGAACCTGTTCACCTCAGATAATCTCACTCTAGACATCTTCGGAGAATCGCTGGAACTAAACAAATATATGTATGTATATGAAATAGGATATGAAATAATAAGTAATTTTGAGTTGGTACCTAACAGTTTTTGAGTAATGTAATGTTAGAATAAAATAAAACTATTACAGCTAGTATTAACACTTATATCTATTTAATAAAAATCTAAGCCATCACCAGAAGGCAGAGTGCCCAGAATGCTGGCAGCATTTCCACGTTTAATGGCAATGCTAATTCGTTGACCGAAATAGAAGCCGTCTTTCCGATCACCTATGGACTCGATGATAAGTTTTGTAAGATCGTTGTGTTACGTGTACCCCTGGACCCCAAGGACCTAGAATTTCTACCCCAAACGATTCATAAGTAATCAATATAAATTATACCGCAGAAACGACGGCACTACGAACTTGGACATCTCCGAGGGAGCGTGGGTCCAACTGAGTCAAGATCGTAGCGCATAGAAGGATCAGGGGTAGGACTTTGCCCAACAACTTTTGCGATTTTGCTACTACACAACCTCTATCCGGCGCATGAACCCTGGAGTGGGTCTTGTCTTGCTTGGTAGGCCATTTTTCCTCGGGGCGAGCGTTGCCTTGGCTCTTTCCAATTTGGCATGAGAGAACTCAAATTATATTTTAAAGGTATTTAGTATACTTATAACAATTATTATTTACGAGCCACCAAAGTTATCGACATAGTTCAAATAATTAGCGAGCTGAAGTGGCAGTGGGCCGGCCATATCTCGCGAAGAACCGACAACCGCTGGGGTAAACGTGTTCTGAGTGGAGACCGTGACACGGAAAACGTAGCGTAGGATGCCCTCTGGCCAGGTGGGGTGACGATCTGCGAAAGACTGGAGGCAGATGCTGGATGCTGAAGACAGGGCGCTATGGCGCTCATTAGGGGAGGCCTATGTCCAGTAGTGGACTAATTTATGCTGATGATGATGGTGAATTATTATTTATCGCTAACCTTCTTTTTCAGAGCTTCGAGAGGTGGATGCAAGGTTCCGTCCAGTGTAAAATAGGTTCTTTGAATTCTTGTAAATCATTAAACTGAAAATTTATATCCCTTCCCTACTTATTAGTTTATGTAAATAACCGCATTTAAATTTTTCATTTATAAAACATAATCACAAAAATAAACTTTGTAAAAATTTATCTTCGATTTTATTCTATTTCCTTCGATGTCATAACAAAGGATGTCATAAAGACGCCAGCAAAGAGTATGATACTACATTTTACATTATCTATGTTGTCGATGAAAGAAGAAACCCTGACAGCCCGTTTCCACCGCCCGACAGAAAATCGGACATAACATATGAAAACCACGGGCAGGACCGATGAAAACGGTGTCGGATAAACGTGAACAGCTTCGTATACAAGAACAAAATTAAAAAATTTTAAAACCCCCCGGCCGGATTTTCTTGAAACATGGCTTAAACATACTATACACGGCCCTAAAATCAGAGGTGATATCGGGGAAGTGGTGATCGCAACCAAAACATGGTTGCGATTAGTCTACACACGATACGATTTAGGGAACGATCTAGGGCGCTCCCCACCACTTCCCCGATATCGCCTCTGATTTTAGGGCCGTGTATAGTATGTTTAAGAACACTCGGGATAAAATTATCTATGACACAAAAAAACTAAACGAAAATCGGTTCATCCGTTTGGGAGCTGCGATACCACAGACAGATACACCGACAGACACGTTAAACTTATAACACCCCTCTCTTTTTGCGTCCGAGGGGTTAAAAATTTTCTGCCACTTAAAGCAGCCGATTTTCTGTCGGGCCCGACACCCGACAAGGGGTACGTTCTAGGATTTTTCTCGTTTGCTCGTAACGAGTAGCGGACCCTGGGAATTATAAATAACAAGCTTTTGCCCGCGGCATCGCACACTTTTCTTGAAATAAATAGTAGCCCTTAAGTTATTCCAGATCCGGATCTTTATGTGTGCAAAATTTCAGCCCGATACATTCCGTAGTTTTAGCGTTGTCTTCGGCCAAACTTCTGCACAAACATTCGCCTTTATAATATTATTAGGATAGTGCCATCATCATATCAGCCAACACTCGTCCACAGCTGGATAAGTGGACATCATAGGCCAACACACCCTACGACGCCACAAATAGCGATACCGACCCGTCTTCATCTACAATAATGCCAATGCCCTATATCTATATCACACTAATATTTTAGACGACCTCTGTGGCGCGGGTGAAGGTCCGCTTGCGACGCAGGAGGCTGCGGATTCGATTTCTGCCTCGGGACAAAATGTTTGTACAATCCGCAGATATTTGTTCAGGGTATTCTGGATGTTGTTATATGTATAATAAAAAATATCTATCTAGGTATGTAGTGTATTGTATTATGTATATCAGTTATCTAGTACCTATAATACAAGCTCTGCTTAGCTTGGGGCTAGATAATGCTGTGTGAATTCAAGGGCGGATCCAGGATCTCATTTTGGGGGGGGGCATTTTGACAAAGATTGGAGAAAGGGTTAAAATTAGAGGTAAACAAAAAATAAAGTTTTTATGCTAATAAAAACTTAATTTTTTGCAAAATATTTTATAATATCAAAATATTTTATAATATCAAAATATTTTATAATATCAAAATATTTTATCATATCAAAATATTTTATAAAATATAATATAATATTTTCTTTTACAAAATAAATCATCGAGTCACGCGCGGGCGGGCGGCGCGGGAGGAGAGACGGCAGTGCGGCGTTGCGCCGAAAAAAAAATCATTCTATGAGCTGGCGGTTCTTAAACCATTTGAACATCGAAATATTTGACAGAAACCTAAAATTAAGTTCGTTGCCTAAATGAAAAAAAATGGAGAGCGGAGCGAACTTCGAAATTTTAAAGACTTTTTAGAGACGATTGGGAAATTTGTGAAAGCAAAGAAAGCAAATACGATTTAACAGCGCCGACGAGTGGTGCGAGCTGCGACAATTATTGGGACTCTAGCGGCGGTTGGAAAATTTGTGGAAGAGAAGAAAGCCAAGGCATAAATATCGGCGAGCGTAGCGAGCCGCTAAAATTTTGCGTCATTTCTAGCTACTGTTGGGAAAAGAAAAAGATTGGGAGAAGATAACGATAAAGATAATAAGGTGTTGATACGTTTTTTTTTCACGCCTAAACGGGTAAACGGGTCTTAATGAAATTTGGCAGGGAGCTAAACGAACGGTATTCCGTACATGGCTACCTGAAAAGCGTGTGCGAAGCCGTGGGCTGAAGCTATCTATAAATACACGAAATTAATTCTAAAATAATTAACATAGGTATCTGGTTTGACAGTCACACTGGGCATTTGTCCTTCCGCACTTATTGAATTTATTTCTCTTCCTAGGAACAAGTAAGAAGGTATTCTAGCACTCACCTGTGAAGAACCAGAAAATTAAAAGGTAGTAGAGAAGTAGTTTGGTTCCGTGGACCACAACGCGCCTTGCAGTTCGAGTTATAAAGATTGTCTATTTAAAATTGATATGATTATTGACTGTCATATAACATAATATAATATTATATAATGTATAATTATCTCCACAACCATGTTTAGGTACTGAACCTTTATTTTTTTATATGACCAGTATTGTCGCGGAGCCCCCACAG
Organism: Eupithecia subfuscata; assembly: GCA_963564075.1. Taxonomy (NCBI): domain Eukaryota; kingdom Metazoa; phylum Arthropoda; class Insecta; order Lepidoptera; family Geometridae; genus Eupithecia; species Eupithecia subfuscata. The sequence continues at coordinate 11,691,732 of OY751114.1, forward strand.
AGGCCCGGAGCACACTTTGAGAATAGCTGCTCTAAGGGGATAAAATAGTAGTTTCTAGTTTAGTTTTCGATTTAACTTGAAGTTAAACCAGTAAAATTTGATACCTAGGGATTTGAGGTATTTAATTTTTCGGTCGGTAAATAAATAAGACGTGCTTCAGTATTTTTGTAAATTTATCCTTTGTAGTATAGGAATTCCGTTACTCAGAAACATGTGTCAACAACAATTGGTAGGTATTTTGCCTATTGTTTGATGGAAGATTACGTGTTCAGCTTTTTAGAAATTCAACCCAAGAATGTAAAAGTTTACATTTTTAAGTATTTCTGTTGCTGGTGCAAGTGGACGTGGTGGTACTGACAAGTAAAAATTCAGGATAATTTCTGTTTCCTAATAAAGCGTACGTACATAGCTAACCTACCGATGAGTAGGTATGCCGTGTAAACCTAAACCTAAATTGCACCTAAATTGACTCGAAAAATAGAGTCGAGTATAGAATTCCCAGGTCTTTTGGGGGGGGCCATGGCCCCCATGGCCCCCCCCTGTATCCGCCAATGTGTGAATTGTCCAACATTATTTATTTATTTACTTTAGGTATTTTAAAACTACGGAACAGATCGGGCTGAAATTTTGCGAGCAGGTAATTTTAGTCCTGGAATCAAACATAGGGTTAATATGGGTATGTATCTGTATACTTATACTTATTATCTCATAAATCAGTACCCATGGGATTGAAAATCCATAGAAGCAACGCGTGCGAAGCCGCGAGCATAAGCTAGTAATGCAAGAAATACATTTATGTAGTACAACAAACATTAGACAAATTAAACAAATAAAATGCGATAGTTTGGATGTTGAGATGTATGAATTGGATGGATGTTTGTTAGCTCTTCACGACAAAACTACTGAACGGATCGGGCTGAATACATCGAATAAAACATAGAGTACTTTTTATCGCATTATGCAGTTCCCATGGCAGATAAATACTTTATTTCCGGTGCGAAGCCGCTGACATAAACTAGTACCTACAATAAACGACTTACACAGGCCCAATTGATCAATAACAATCATCTGTAACTCATTTAAAATTAGGTACCTACTATAATACTGGATCTACCAAAAGGTTGGAGGAGATCAGCTCGTGACAGAGATGAGTGGAAGAAACAAGGAGAGGCCTATGTCGAAGGACAACCTGACCAGCAAACTGGTTGCTCAAATAAATTGTTTTCTATAATATATTTTATGTTTAAAAATAGCACTCACTGTGTAATATTATGCTATAAATTTACCTACTGTAACATGGTCAGCGAGCAAATACTTTTTTGATTTTGATTTGCTTTGACTTAATACTACCTCCCTTCCTGCACAATGTCCTATGAACATAACCGATACCAAACTTAACCTTGCTTCGTCTAATTTCTAACGTTTAATACCTATGCACATAATTTACGTCAGTATTATCATTACTCACAGAAAATTTTCGGCCGAATACCAACAAACTCTTAAAATAAATAACCACAAGACAACTCACCCAACAACGCAACGATAGAGGTCCTCAATAACCAGTTTTGTTAACAGAAACAGCTTCTTTTCCTCGAATTACTTTAGTCAGTCGTGACGTGCGCTCGCTTCCATTTTACCGGGCAAACTGGCCGCATCGCATATTGTGGCAGTATTTTTATTTTATGTGAATGAATGTGGCCGCATAACAAATGTCCCTTTGACGCCACGAGCACTATTAGACAGGTGCTACGTAAGAGACTATTACAACACGTAATAGTATTTTTATTATAGGTGAATGAATGTGGCCGCATAACTGTCACTCTTTCCGATAGCATTTAGAATATCTTCCCCTTTTAAAAGAAATTCCCTGCGACGGGTTAGTCGAGTGGCCCCGCCACCTGCCACACGGTCGCAGAGGACAGGGAGAGCGGTCATCGCCATACCGACACTCCTCTTCCCCTGCGACCCCACCGCGTCCGCCATCAAACGGTGGCGACCCCGCCAAGACCGCGGAAGGCAGGGAGAGCGGCGTACCTCGATACCGGCACTCCTCTCCCGCCGCGGCCTCCACCTCTCTGCGGCCATGCCGCCCATACAGCACAGCCTCCCGCCTCAGATGCGGTGCCTCCCATACGACAACGCAACCTACTTCCGCTCCAACTGGGCTTAGAGCGCAAAACCCAGATGAGCGGTCCGTCCTGGGGCCAGCCGTGTCGCCGTCTGCGTTGGCACGGCCCCATGGGTTCCTCTTAGCTTCTTCGCGAGTGACCAGGCCGCGATTACTAAGCCCCCCGGCAGGGCGGGAACCCTTCGTGGAGGACACTTCTTAATCCCTACTTCCTATCCTATCATACTAATATTATAAATGCAAAAGTTTTTGTGAATGTTTGTTACCACGAGAACTTAAGAATAAGTTTTTATTAATAAATAAATACAAATGCAAGGAATAACATTCAACTCTCAGTTGCATACTGCTTGCTACCTACGCCGTTGAAGGTTGAAGGTAAGTAGTATCCTCCTAGCCGAATTTCGACCACGGCGGCCAGTCTCATCGGAGACTAGCCAGATATGTGCACAAGAGTGTGCGCAAACACAGGTGCACTCTCTATTCCCTCACTCTCATAATCCGATGGGACGACAGATCGACACGACCGGGGAGAGGCCCGGCGCCAGACCAGGCCGCAGGCTTAACGTGCTTTCCGAGGCACGGGGGTGTAACACCGAAAACTTCCTGACTCCGGGCTGTTAATGTGAATTTTCCTTGCTAGAAAAAGCCTAATAACAAAAACCAAGGACCTCATAATCAGCGGTTGAACAAGCTGACCGCTAGACCAACGACGAAGACTGGAACGAGGCAGAAGATAGGTAATTCTGACTGGAGTGACGAGTTGATCAGCAATGCTCTTTCATTCGCAGATATTGTATGAGGTAATGGAAATATCCATCACCTTGGTGGAAAAATCCAATTAATCTGTCCTCTAATTGCATTCAGAAATGGATGCAGATAGTTTTGTTTGCAAAAGAGAGTGAAAATTTAGTGCAAATTACTTTTTTATTGACAGTTTTATCATGGGTTCGTAGAAAATGGTTTACAATTTGCGGCAAAGTAATTATCCGTTAGTTTCATTCCTTGAAGAACGAAGAAAAAAATAAGTCATAAAAAAAGTTGAATCTCGCTCCAAAACGATCAACCTTAATGCAGCTGTTGTTTTATTACTTGTAGAGAGTTATTTTGTCACCACAATCAGTTAATTATATTTACGAACGATTAACTACATACTACCTATCTATTAAAGATAAGGTACACTTCGCGCTACAAAAATGATACAAAAGTTGGTTGAAACTTCTTTGCAAATGTAACAGTATGTTAATCAATCCATTGTCTGAAGAAAAATTCCGCAAGATCTACAACCTCGCTTTTATGTTACTTCTGTAAAGATTAGTTTTAGTTTTAATTTGTAAAATATTGCAAATATGTACCAATATGGCGATTTGGTCGCTCAGCGACAAAGCATTTTCTTGTGTGGTGTGAAAAAAAACATAACTTGTGTTCTTGGTGTGGAATGGAACGAAATGGATATTCCTTTTCCGCTTTAGCAGTATGTTACTAAACCAAACACGGTTTTGCACTCTGACTCAATTGAATTGACCTTCATTTATTATTAAAGCTGTGGCGCATGCTCCTTTGCACGTCTTTCCTTCTACGATGAAAGATAAATTTCTCTCTCAGATGGATAAAACTTCGATTTGATATTAAAATCTTACTTTCGATGATTAGATAACTTATGGTACCTAATTAAAAGAAGATTAAAGATTTACAATTAAAAGAAGACTGCAGACAATACAATCAAATAGATACCTACTAAAAATAAAATCATTCTGGAATACAGGGTAATTAAAATGTTCGTTTGTCGTCAAACGATAATTCACGATAAAAATAATTTGATTTTTTTGAAAAGTCTGAAACCAACTCCTCAGAATGATCCTCGTACAGAAGAGTCATCCAAATCGGTCTTTAAATAAAGGAGAAATCGACGATCATGCATAAAAAACATAGGTACATATGGCTGAACGAATTCTTTTTCGGGAACGGTCAAGAAGTCGTGAAATCTGGATTTTATTTTTAATTTATTTGAGGGCTTTATCGCTAAGCGATAACATCGCCCATAAAAAATTAGAAAACAAGGATACAAAGAAAAATTTAACAAAATAAAACTTATTAGCACAAGATCGTGGTGAATGGCATATAAATAGAGAGGCCTATGCCCAGCAGTGGGTCGACATGGGCTGATATGATGATGATGATGATGATGAAAACTTATTGTTTAACTAAACCTAACTCTAACAACCTAATCAGAGACGCGATGTCTTCACAAGAAGGGTCGGATAATAGGTAGTTTACTTAACCTATATCCATCGCACGATTTTTATTAAAGAGGGTGGATCTGAAAGTTGCGTTCCGAACACATTCCATTAATATAATTATAATGTAAAGAAATAAAGGTGTGCCGAAATAATGACAATTTGTCAACAAGGGTTCGTTTCGTCACTTTCGTTGCCAAAATAAATAAATAAATAAAATAAAATAAATAACGCTGAACAATTCACACAGCATTATCTAGCCCCAAGCTAAACAGAGCAAAAAAAAAATTGGTTGTCTGTAAAGTCGGTTTACTGACGATAGTTGAACGTGACAACGTCTTAAGAAAATACTGATGGAATGGTAGCATTTGATACTCTATCAAAACATGTAAATGTACTATAGTATAGCAGCTGTCCACGCAGACGCATCGCTCACTCAAGTAGGAGAGAGACGGATGTCGAGCGCTCTCGCTTGCACTTCAAGCCTTACATGGAACGCCTCAGAGCGAGGTAACGCCGCATGAGGTAACGCCGCATGAGGTAACGCCGCATGAGGTAACGCCGCATGACGTCATGTTTTTTCGTGCGTGCAGCCGGCTGACTATTATTATTATCGAGCACAGTTGTGTAGATGGAAATAAACTTCCGTCCAGGTAACTGGTTGTCTCCGTGGAAGATAATTTTCCGTCGAGACAACAAGTTACCAAGCAGTTGTGTAGACGGAAATAAACTTCCGTCCAGGTAACTGGTTGTCTCCGCGGAAGATAATTTTCCGTCGAGACAACTAGTTCCCAAGCAGTTGTGTAGACGGAAATAAAATTCCGTCCAGGTAACTGGTTATCTCCGCGGAAGATAATTTTCCGTCAAGACAACTAGTTCCCAAGCAGTGGTGTAGACGGAAATAAAATTCCGCCCATGTAACTGGTTGTCCCCGCGGAAAATTTCTTCCGCGTAGACAACCAGTTGTCAAGTTTGGTTGTCTGGGCGGAACAAACCAATTATAAGACGTTGTCACGTCAAAAGTGAAGTCAAGCGTAGCTAATAAATGAATAAAGTTGGCTGTTATCAAATAATTCCTACATAATAAAGAGGGGCATGACATTATATCAGTCAGTTTACTTTCGGTGTTCCTACATTACAGTCAATATTCTGATTGATGTTATTTTGAGATAGGACTTCCGCTGTTTTCAAGTTGTATTTAATAACAATTTTACAGGAGGTGAGTTTTTAAATACGTTTATAAAACAGCTCTACGCTGGCTTTTCTGATAGGTAGTAACTTACCTAGTGCAACGACGACGAACGTTTGTGGTTGAGGAAAACGAACTCTGTTTTTGGGTACATTATCCTGAGCTAATTTAACTGTGCTAAAAATATTGCAATAGCAGTTTTTGAGTGGTCAATCAGAGGTAAGTTTTTTAGTAAGTAGTGCAATGAATGACGTACAAGTTATATAGATTACTTTGCCTGATAAGAAGTAGATTCGTTCTACGTGCCTGCCTTTCTACTTTCTATTTATAAGTCCGGTCAGAGTAGGTACTTAGCTATTAGGTTGCTATGCTAACACAGTTTCCGTGGTCATGGAAATTCGATCCTGAATATTATACAGGGTGTAAATTCTTAGATATCAACCTACTTTATTAAAAATAATGATTTATTGTATTTTATGCGAGTTCTAAGGTTCTAACTACCTACATCATATTTATCATTATCTAAATCTACGACCCCCTTATTAAAATAATAAGAATGGTGTAAGGAAGTTAAACGTTAAAGAGTTACGTTCTACTAAGCAAACATTGTGTGAGGAATCAACAGGTAATAAGTACTAAATGTACCTTACATTCCTTTAACAAAAATAACAAGAAGACATTTAGCTAGCGACATTATTTTATAACTAGACGATCGCCTCGCGGTTTTACCCGCGTAGTTCCCGTTCCCGTGGGAATCCCGGGATAAAATATAGCCTATGTCACTCCCTGAAAAGTAAGCTTCCTAACGGTATAAGAATTTTTCAAATCGGTCCAGTAGTTTCGGAGCCTATTCAATACAAACAAAAAATCAATTCTTTCCTCTCTAAAATATTAGTATAGATGTTAGTTAAGTATGTAATTCAAACAGAAAACAAAACCAAACCACCACAACACTGAAGAAAGACACAGGTATTAATTCGCACATTATTTTCATCACTCTAAACTACTGAGTCAAACTGTTAACTGATCCTGTATAACCATGACCACAACATTTCATCCTTATAAGAAACCCTATCTATTTCTCCGTTCAGTACCCTTGGAACCATGCCGGAGGTAACAGTAGCCGAAGTAAGGAGGTTTATGGAGGACTGCATGCTAGCTGTGGGGACTCCCGAGGCCACGGCGAAGGCCCATGTAGACCTACTGCTCCATGCGGATATCGTGGGGCATTACAGTCATGGCCTGAATCGATTGGGTAAGTGGATTCTTATTTCTCACTGGTTTTATTATAAGTGTGATGTGACTCGAAACAAGACCTGTCAAGTGCGAGTGTAATTCACGCGCCGAGGGTTTCGAACGTTTGTCAACAAGTTGGTATGTACTAAAGGTACCGGTTAGAGACTTCGCAATTTAATGAATACCTAAAACTAGTAGGTATCAACCTACATTTCAGATGGATCTCTCTGCATGTTTCGGTGATAGGGGGTAGCGGTAAATTTTTCAACTTTTTTCAAAATATTTCGAAAAGTATGAAACCTACAGAAATTTCAAAAACTGTTTTGAAATACTTTTGATTGAAATACAAACTAATACCTTTCATTTGATACCCCTCTTGACTTTGTAGGTCTCTTTTAAAATTTTAACATCTCAATTTGTATGGAAAATGTTCATTTTCATTTTTAATTTTTTTTCTTAAAATCTGTACAGGCGCACCAAATATATTAATAGGTACCTACACGATATATATTAAATTTCAAGTTGATAGCTGCGGTAAGTACTGAGTTATTAAGGAGGGAAAAAAGGACAGACAAAGCGAGACCATAAGGGTTTCAATCATAAAAGCTCGCTGATGTCACAGCCTTGTTCTACCTTAAAAATCTTCTAAGATTAGATTTAATTCCAGGATTCTACATCAGCGACATAGAGGCCGGGTCAACCCAAGTCAATGCCACGCCAGTGATCCTCAAGCAGTCGGCCGCTAGCGCCTGGGTGGACGGTTGCGATGCCCTGGGGGCCACGGTTGGGCACTTCTGTGTGGACCTTGCTATGAAGAAAGCTAGGGAGGCTGGCATAGCCATTGTAACTGCGCAACGTAAGTTTCTTTTTCTATTTTAATTTAGAAAGTTTGTGGATTTGTACATGATATCTTTTGTCGACGAAAACACTAAAACTAGGTAGGTACCTACTGAATAGATCGAGCTGAAATTATAATTCTAGATCTGATCTGAAGTAACATTAACATATTCGACGACCTCTGTGGCGCAGCGGGCGAAGGGCCGCCTGCGACGCAGGAGGTTGCGGGTTCGATTCCCGCCTCGGGACAAATGTTTTTACGATCTGCAGATATTTGTTCAGGGTGTTCTGGATGTTTTTTATGTATAATAAAAAAAAACTATCTATGTGGTGTACTGTATTATGTATATCGGTACTTGGGGCTAGATAATGCTGTGTGAATTGACCATAATTATTTATTTATTTATTATATTAGGCTAATTTTATATCTTACCAAAACGCGAGTAAATCCGCGGGTAGAAACTACAATAAGTTGCATCTTTGCGCTAAACATGCACTTGCACATGCAATTAAGGTTTATTATGTCCTTTTGTAGTCTAGTTAGTAGGTAAGGTCTGTAGTCATACCATACCAGTGATGCTCACGCTAGTGCGGAGGCGCTAGTGCCTGGGTGGACGGCTGCGACGCCCAGGGTTTAGCACTTCTGTGTTGAGCTTGCTATAGACTAGGGAGAGGTTTTGCATAGCTATTGAAACTGCGCAACGTATTGAGTACCTGTCGTAAGTAGGTAGGTAAGTCTTGTTTGCAGAATAAACTAATCAATCTTTGAAGCCCTAAATATTAATTATCAAACATTATTTATTAGTCTAATATATATTTATTTATTATTATATATTTTTTTTATATGTTTTGTTGGGAATTATTTTTATTTGTTTATTATTTGTTTCTATTTTGTATTCAAAATGGTATGTATATATCTATTTTACATAGTCTTTGATACACCCCCTGCCTTTCTTAAATTCAAATAATAATTCTTTCCATCCAAAGGTTGCCTGGAAGAGATCGCTTCTAAGCGATAAGGCCGCCCATTGTATGTGTCTTATGTAATGTCTCCTTTTAATATTATTTTTATGGTGTAATATAAAGCATTTTGTATTGTATTGTATATTGAGGTGGTAGTAGAACATAGTCAGAGCGATCGCGGCAAGAATAGACCCTTCCGACTTAGCCCCTGGATGTCGTAAGATTCGACTAAGGACATCTACCAGAGGAAGGACTTCAAGAGGAGGAAGCTTCTTTCTGTGTTCTGCCAACACGAAGCCGCCTGCCAAGGTCCGGTTGTATCGGTCTATTGTCCCATGAAATTTTGAGAGCGAGGTAAACTAAGTGCACCTGTGTTGGCGCACACACTCGTGTACTATAAAATGTCCTGCGCACACGTCTTATATCCGTTGAAACTGACCACCGAAGCCGAAATATGACTTGGAGTCCTCCAAGTCAAATTTCGGCGCGGTGTTCATCTTCAAGGTAAAATAATTCCACACAAACCAACAATTTGTTTTGTATGGTGCATGAAGGTTTGGCGTAAATTCAGTCGTAATTTCAGGTTCCAACCACTATGGCATGGCTGGTTACTGGGGTATCAAAGCAGAAAAAGAAGGTCTCATAGGCATGGCCTTTACCAACTCATCGCCTCTTTTGGTGCCGACTAGAGCTAAATATGTGAGTGTACTTAAATTATAAGACCTCTTTTGTTAAAATTTATTTTCTTTAAAGAGTTTGACTCGTACTTGTAACTGGCCGAAAACATTTTTTTTAATCCTGCCTGTATATTTTTAGCGCACCTCCAGCCAGTACCAGTTATTCAACCTTTTTAAAACTAACCTTTATGCACTTAGTAATTTTTGTTTTTCTGAGCCACATTTTTCAGATTATTTTTGCCAGTAAGTAATTATTCCAAAGATTATGTAGACTAAAGAGGCTGTTAAGGTTTTATATCAAACTTCGGCCAGCCATAGAAAACTACAAAGAGTTTATGATATATTTATAGTTTTATGGTTCCTTTCCATATTTTTAGGGGGCTTTGGGAACAAATCCTTTGGCAATGGCTGCACCGGCAGGGAATGGTGACTCGTTAGTGGTCGACATGGCTGCCACTGCTGTTGCGATGGGAAAAGTAAGTTAATCTCACTTTTACACTCCACACTAATATTATAAATGCGAAAAATTTTGGATGGATGTTTGGATGTCTGATACCTCTTCACACCAAAACTACTGAACGGATCGGGATTACATTTAAATTATAATAAACATTTTGCAAACAGTTAGTTCTAGGCCTTGCTTAAAACATAGGGTACTTTTTATCCCATAAATAAGTTCCCATGCGATAGGAATAACTTTAAAACATTTCCATAGAAACAACACGTGCGAAGCCGCAGGCAGAAACCAGTTATATCTGTAGGTACATTGTATACTCCAGGTCTCCACTTCTTTAACTTCTTGAGTCGTCGCATCCTCTTCGATATCTCTCGGTCTCCCAAGAAGCTTTCCTAGACAAAAAAAGTCTTTGCCATATCTATTCTAGTTTCAAGTTTGTCTGTTTGCATTATAATAAATATTATTTTATGGCGCTCATTAGGGGAGGCCTATGTCCAGCAGTGGACTAACATAGGCTGATGATGATGATGATGAAATATAATTTGTGGTTTGTACAGTAAAGAAATTATAAATTTTTGCCTAACATAAACCCGCTTAGAGAGAAAATGTACATAAAATGTACGAAAATGACAGTTTGATTGGGCGTAGACCTTTCGTACAGGGTCTACGAAATATTAAAAAAGTGCAATATTCCGTTTTGATTTCAGATAGAAGTTCAAATTCACAAAGGTGAAGATATACCGTTAGGCTGGGCGATGGATTCCGAAGGAAAAATCACCACAGATGCTAAGAAGGTTTGTGTAATACTAGATCTTAATGCACACACCAGATAATTTAGTGCTAAAATATGATAAAAGTATCATAATGTTTTTAACACTAAATAATATGGCGTTAAAGGGTTTAGTCTTCTTTGAGCCCAGGTGTGTCTTATTATAATATATCATATTCTTTTATATTTATCTTAGGTGCTACATCGCCTTACAGTTCTACACAAGCTATTCCTCCGGTTTGCTATAAAATAGTCTAAGGCGTAACTTTTCAAGCCTTTTGAATTTCTTACTATTGTTACAGGCTTTCGCGGCCGGTCGCCTTCTGCCGCTAGGGGGCGTTGAAGAGACGAGTGGCTATAAGGGGTATGCTCTAAGTGCAATGGTGGAAGTACTTTGCAGTGGACTATCAGGTATTACGTTTTGTTGTGGCCTTACGTCTGCGTTCCGCAATAGATAATCAGACAATTGGCAGCTTCGTCGGTTAACTTTGACGTCTAATGTATAAAAACTCGTGTCGAAAACGTAAAAACAACTGTTTAACATTAACCTATCTGTTGGTGAACTCGGGTTTTAGTCTATTTAGCTGACCTGTGATCACCTCACCGCCTGCGCGCTGTCGGAACGTGTCCACCAAGGATTTGAGACGAGGAAGATCCTGTCTTGAATGTAAAAGTAAAGTAAAGTAAAAAATAAAAAATCGTTTATTGGCATAGAAACAAGGGAACAGAAATAGTTTTGAGAAACGATGTCATCTGCAAAAGTGTAACACTGTGTCGCAGAATGACAACGCCCTCCTCTCCTCACAAACCAGTACTATTTTCTAGACTCTAGAGTACCAGAAACGAAGACTTACAGAGAAGATCTTCTCTTAGTATATTATCAATATAATATTATCAATAGTAGTTCGAACTACTATTGATAATATTTAAAATCTATGTATATATTTAAAATATATGATAATGTGATCAGATCATTCACTGATTGATCAGTCTTATTGTTTATACGGTTTTAGAGCCACAAATATATAATGAACCCTTCACGGTAATTGTTGATCCAGTACGATTTCTTAAGAAATGTTGATCCACCTATTTCAGGTGTACATTCGAATCTAAACCTAGTAAACAGATATACTTTGATCCACATTTGAAGAGCACATGGCAACGCTAGATCTACATTAACTGGTTATCAAGATACTCGCATTCAAAATATCCCAAGATATCAAAATTTTGTTGATCCACTAACGGCCAAAAAATGTACACCGAAACGTCTTTTTTACATCCGTAACATATTTAGCTACGCGCAACATTAGCTTAGACAATGTTGATCCGCAGACTCTGGAGCCACAAATGACTACATCGTCTGTTTTCAGAGCGGCAACGCCGCCGCACGCGCTGTGGTGGGGATCGTTTCGAGAATTTAAACTAATAATAGCCACACAAATTTCATGATTTAAATGAATTTTAGACGAATTAAGCCATATTCCATATTAGGCTGAAATGAATGACATACGGTCTTCACTGATCATGCTGCCCCAACTTAAGGTCGTTCATCATCATCATCATCAGTAACAGCCTATATTAGTCCACTGCTAAACATAGGCCTTCCCTAATGAGCGCCATAGCGCCCTGTCTTCAGCTTGCCGCATCCAGCATCTGCCTGCAGTCTTTCGCAGATCGTGATCCCACCTAGCCGGAGGGTGTACTACACTACGTTTGTCGAGTCGCGGTCTCCACTCAAGAACACATTTACCCCAGCTGTTTTCGGTTCTTCGCGAGGTATGGCCTGCCCACTGCCACTTCGGCTTGCTAATTCTTTGAGCTGTGTTGCACTGATTGAAATCTCTCGTTTTCAAGCATTGCGGTATGGATGACGAGAAGACTCGACGTAGTTCCCCAAACACTGCCAGTCTATCTGGATCCTCCTCTTGGCCTCCTTCTCATAATTATTTTTACCTAACTGCAGAATTTTCTCAAGTATACCCGGAAACAATTTCGAGAAGGTGGCCATGTACGACGACCGGTCCCGGATCAATGAGGCCATTGATCATGACTTTGGTTCATCAAATTCTGATTCAGTGAGGCTGAGGCTAGGCCGTCCAGCATCTGGTTCAGCTCCACTTGAGACTCCGCCATTAAAACTATGTCATCAGCGCATCGCAGATGTAGTCGTTTATGTTGATGCCCTTACCATGGTATAATAATAATAATACAAGGTATGCTACTCCGAGAAACAACGGTCACGTGGTTTTCCCAAGCCTACGTCATATCCGTTACGGTAGTTCTCAAACTTTTAGTTTTGGGAGATTCGAGATCTAGGTTTTAGGTTTTCTATGAAATTCTTCAAACTTAGTTTCCATAATTTGAGCAACGCTAATGAGATCTGCACATGGATAAATATTTTTTTTTCTTGAAATGAAATTTATCAAGAAGAACATTTTTCAGCCACAGATTCTGTTTTCGGGAATTTAAATAACTCTGGATTTCAAAAGCTCTGCTGTTATTTCGTTCTCACCGGGGCTTTTTTAAGCTGCCTCAGAGCTAACACGATCTCGTCTTGACTGTCAGTACAGTGGCGTGTCAGGGTGGCTCTGGAATCATGGTCTTCTTATCGGGCATGTGCACTGTATAAACGACCATAGAAATCCTCCACTTCAGCGGAGATCTTCGGCTTCGACATTATGGTCCTCCCTTCTTGCGTTTTGAGCTTTATCAGGTGGCTCCTGCCAAGCTGCTGAGTGAATATCTTAGACCCTCGGTTTCGCGTTATCGCCTCTTCAAGGCGATAGAGATCAGATCTCTGAGGCGTGTATTGGAGCTCCGAAATTCGCGCCGTACCATCTTTGCAATTTGCTTGTTCTGGTCTGACCTCTCTGACGAAGTCGCTTTTGTTTACCGTCATTTGGTCCCGTCCCTATCCCGTCATCAGCCCGAGAGTCTCATGCGAGAGTTTGGAATTCTTGCCAGTACGCTGCTTTATTCCTAGCACCCCCTGCCCAGCCGTTGTCGTGGCCGCTACCATAGCCAGGAATAGCGAGGCGGTTAAAAACTGGGGGTCATATATTTCTGGCTTCCTCGTACCCTCAAATGAATTGAGTGTCCATAATTCCCACGCTGGGCAAGCGGGTCGATCGATCGTAGTTCGGTGGTGGAGTTAGTTCTGCAGTGGTACAAATTCTAAGCCGGCAACACACGGCCATGAAATAGGCAAGTTACCTATTTCGTACTTCAAGCCCTTAGAAGCTGTGCGGTGCCGGCTTAGGATTTGTACCACCCCAACTCTTCCCGCGGGTGTCGTTAGAGGCAACTAAGGGTTATCCACCGGGGGCGGGCAGCAGCGCCCCCTGCAGAACAATTCTATCACCAAACTGCAATTCCCGACCCGCCTGCCCAGCTTGGGGATTATGGGCATAACCCCCATGTGATAAAAGCCAATAAGGCGCTTATCAAGGGGAGGCCTGGCTCCAGTAGTGGACCAATACAGGTTGTTGTAGTTGAGGTTGAGGAGGTATGAGAAGTAGGTAAATAAGAAATTTTGGGTAGGGGTTCTGATGACAGACCCCTAAAAATTGTTATTTGTGAATTCCCTTTGTTTTTCACAGTAGAAACAACCTGCAAATTTGAAGTTTGTAGGTAAAACCTATGCCAGAAGCCGGTACCACACGGCCGACTAAGAACACTATAAAATTACTAGTTTATGCCCGCGGTTTCGCACGCGTTGAAGTGATTCCTATCCCATGGGAACTGATTTATGGGGTAAAAAGTAGCCTATGTTTGATTCCAGGATTAAAAGTACGTGAATGCAAAATTTCAGCCCGATCCGTTTAGTAGTTTTGGCGTGAAAGAGTAACAGACATCCATACATCCATCCATCTATCCATCCATCCAAACTTTCGCATTTATAATATAAGTGAGATGATTTTAAACACTTTCCTTTATTTTGAACCTGAACTTATCATGCCCATTCCAAATTTCACGGATGTAGGCCTGCTGGAATATATCAAGGTAACCTATACATATTTATGATTGGTCGTGAGTGATGATGACGAAATACCTACCACCGATATCGTTAGGGTAATTTGCCAAACTAAAATGAATGACTGACAGTGACACTAGTGATTTTCAGAGTCGGTTAACCACGCTTAGGTACTACCTACTTTAAAAAATTTTTGGTTCTAGGTTTAATTTGTAACAATGATGCTGAAAAGTGACAGATATGGGTCGAGAATAGGGTTCCTGGTGGCGGTTGTGGACTCCACTCGGGCCACTACTGTGTAATAATATTTAGGTATAAATAAAATAAAATAATTTATTCACCCACCCATCCATCCATCGATAGAAGCAGGCGACTCCGCGAGGTCCGCTATTTGTGGCGTCGTTTGGGGGAGGCCTATGTTCAGCAGTGGACATATACGGGCTGATGATGATGATGATAATGAAATAATTTATTTGAATAGTCAAACAATAGGTACATAACAATTACAAAATTTATAAAGAAAAATTAACAAGGTACGAAATACCAACAAGTTCAGTAGGTACATAAAACAACTGTTTCCTTGGTTAATGATTTCAGTTAGACAAACAAACAAGATCCGTCAAGTGCGAGTGTAACTCGCGCTCCGAGGGTTTCGAACGTTTGTCAATTATACAGATTATGTAGGTACTAAAGGTAGCGGTGAATACCTAAAAATAGTAGGTACCGACCTACCTTTTAAATGGATCGCTAAGTAATTTCTCGACTTTTCAAAATATTTCATGAAGTTTGAAATTTTGCCTGCAGAAATTTTAAAAACAGTTTTGAACAAGACAAAATTAAAATTTTAAAAAACCCGCTGACGTTTATTGGCAGAACAGATTTTCATAAAACATGGCTAAGAACACTCGGGATAAAATTATCTATGACACAAAAAAAACTAAACGAAAATCGGTTCATCCGTTTGAGAGCTACAATACCACAGACAGATACAAAGACAGACACGTCAAACTTATTACACCCCTCTTTTTGCGTCGGTGGTTAAAAATGTACAAGACGATACTTTTCAAAAATTTTAATTTTAATTTATTTTTCTCTAAATCTGTGAAGGCGCACGAAACATAATATTATTTTGAATTGCAAGTTTATAGCTGCGGTAGTTGCTGAGATATTAAAAAGGGGAAAAAGGACAGACAAAGCGATGGCATGACACAAAATAGTTACAGAATTATCGTTCAAAAGTATCGACGGATCAACATTTGACAGTAGAAAAGTGTACATAATGGATTTTTAATAACTAAATAATGACTAGGTAACGCGATGTCACAATAAATAATAAATGACATGGAACATGGCGTTCCCTAGTCAGTTCGTTTCTACACGAGTCGACCCCTCCCCCAGACGGAGCGGCAACGTCGCAGCCATTTTCGACCATTGCTGCGTTCTGATTGGTTCATTTGAATCGGATCAACATGTGCAAAATGGATTTGTATATTGGATCAACAAATGGTATTAGAATGCCTAAGGCTACGAGGGGTCAAATGTTGATCTGGTTGGAGCCACACTTGTTCATGGAAATGCATAATGGATCAACAAAAGAGGCTCGGATCAACATGTGTTTTTGGATCAACAAAGTACTCGTCGTGAGTCGCGCCTGATCAACATTTACCGTAATGGTATATCTAAGCACTAATGTTCAATATACGAAGATATAAATTGAGCGACGATACATCTTCTTCCTGTCGCGAACTGAAGTAAGTTTTAATAAACAGGGGGCTCTGACGTCGCCCGTTGTCAGCCGTGTTGATTTGTGCATTCGTAGTATTGACTTTATTCACAAAGTAAATTACAAATAAAAATGGAATTAAATCATGAACTAGTATTTACAACTGAAACAATTGAGCTAACTGCAGACTGTTGCAAACAATAAAAACATATATTTTTTATTATACATAGAAAACATCCAGAATACCCTGAACAAATATCTGCAGATCGTACAAATATTTTTCCCAAGGCGGGAATCGAACCCGCAACCTCCTGCGTCGCAGGCGGACCTTCGCCCGCTGCGCCACAGAGGTCGTCAATTAGAACTAGTATTTACAATAAAACCAATTTAAATTACTGCAGACTGTTGCAAACAATCTACATCTAATAACCACACGGGTCACAATTTATTTATCCGTCTATAAAAACGGTATTGATTGAATCCCGATGTAAATTGAAGGTTAAGTCATAAAATTAAGTATTCTAGTAGGGTAAGTAATAGTTGCATAAACTTACAACTTCCTACTTCCTTGGGTAATAGATATAAATAACAGGAGGTACGGAACCGGAAAGGACGGCTTCACAAATAGGACCACGTTTGTATCAAATTATCTGATACTAGTTTATGCCCGCGGCTACACGCGTTGTTTCTATGGAAACGTTTATAGGTTATTTATATCCCATGGGAACTGATTTATGGGATAAAAAGTAGTTTAAGTTTTATTTGAGGCACAGAATCTCTATGCAAAATTTCAGTCTGTCCAGCAGTTTTGGCGTGAAGAGATAACAAACATCCATACAAAGTTTCGCATTTATAATATTTTATCTGTAAGATTATGTATGTAGGTGTCTTATCTATCATTAATAAGTAAATAGCGTAGTATGACGGAACAAGTGATACCTATTTGGTATCTGTTATTTATAGAATTAAACCTAGTCACAGATATTATAATACTAGACCTAGTCATTTAGTCAAAGTCACATACAAAGACAAGATACAAGACTGATATACAAATAGGAAAATAACCAAGGTATATTCTTTGCTACTAAATATCCAAGAAAGAGAAACCGCGACTCGGCAAAAGTAGGACGCCCTCCGGTCAAGTGCGAAAAACTGCAGGCAGATGCTGGATGCGACAAGCTGACAGGGCGCTATGGCGCTCATTAGGGGAGGCCTGTATCCAACAGTGGATTAATATAGGTTGATGTTGATGATGATGATGAACTATGAAAGACTGACCAGTAAACTCGCTCCATTTATTCTAGCCTCAACTCCGACCCACAAGATCCGCGCCTGGGACCTGAAATCCAAGAAGGGAGCTGAACCTTCCAACCTAGGGCAGTGCTTCATCGTCATAGACCCCTCGCACTTCGCACCGGGTTTCGCTGAGAGGATGGCGGACTGCCTCGCGCACTGGAGGGGGATGGAACCGGTACAATACACAACTATTTATACTCCGTCCACACATTTATTTTATGACTAGTTTATGCCCGCGGCTTCGCACGCGTTGTTTCTATGGTAGTAAGGTAATTTCTGCTGAGCTGTGCTAAAAGCTGTGTGGTGCCGGCTTAGAATTTGCACCACCCCAAATCTTCCCGCGGGTGTCGTAAGAGGCGACTAAGGGATATCTACCGGGGGCGGACAGCAGCGCCCCCTGCAGAATAATTCGACCAACGAACTGCGATCCCCAACCCGCATGCCCAGCATGGGGATTATGGGCATTACCCATATGAGATACCATTTATGAGATAAAAGCCAACAAGGCGCTTATCAGGGGGAGGCCTTCGTCCAGCAACAGGGGGAGGCCTGCGTCCAGCAGTGGACCAATACAGGCTGTTGAGGAACCACTCAAAATTATTGATAAAAGCCTTCGATAAGCGGTGCACCAACCGAATTCTAGCGCTTAGCAGAAGCAACCTTCGCATCATGACAAGAGCCCTAACTGGACACTGTCGCCTCAACAAGCACATGTTCAAATTAGGGCTAAGCGACACACATCCTGCAGGTTCTGCGAGGAGGCGGAGGAAACGCCTCTCCATCTTCTATGAGAGTGCGGAGCACTGATGCAAAAACGTAGCATCCATCTGGGCAAGCACCTGCTTAGCCCAGACGAGCTAAAAGACTCCACCCCGAAGAAAATCCTACAGGTCCTAGCAGCTGCAAGGGTTAGCGGCGAACTGTGAACGCCGCTGCTTCGAGGCTGAACACACAAAGTGCCGATCACAATAGGCCTATCATGGCCGCAGTGATACGAAAGCCACCAAAAGCAAATAAAAAAAATAAAAAAATGAGCCACTCAATGAGATAAAAGCCCTGGCGAGGCCTGCGTCCAGCAGTGGACCAATACAGGCTGTTGAGGATCCACTCAAAATTATTGATAAAAACCGTCGATAAACGGTACACCAACCGAATCCTAGCGCTAAGCAGAAGCAACCTTCACATCATGACAAGAGCCCTAACAGGACACTGTCGCCTCAACAAGCACATGTTCAAACTGGGGCTAAGCGACACCCAATCCTGCAGATTCTGTGAGGAGGCGGAGGAAAAGGCAACCTAGAAAACAGAGAATTTGAGAAAGGCAGGGGTGTATACAAAATTAATACACTATAATAAATAGGTATACAGTGAAGAGTGAATTAAGGACCTGTGCGGAGCGGATGACCAACTGCGTCGCGCACTGAAATGGAATGGAACTGATAACAATATTTTAGAATAGATAACAATATAAAATATTTAAGAATGGATAACCCATTACATAACTATATGGATAACCTAACAGTGTTTAACACACAATAATTATACGACTATAGTAGTGATAGGTACTATAACAACATTGGTAATGGGTAAACTCACAGAGAAAAAGAGAGTTAAATAGAGGAGTAGGGTCCGTTGGCACCCTTTGAGTATGGAACCCCAAAAACATGCTATTTAATACGCTATAATGTCCAACTGCCTACATAAAGTGATTTTAGTTCACGATTCTAATTTAATTAAAATTAGATGCCCAAAATAATTACTGAAGTAAAAACAACAAAAATACGATTTTAATTGGGCACAAAATAATTGAAAATGGCAATTATGCTTTACGAAAATAGGTAAAAAGCTAAGGTCACCACAAAAACCTAAGGTAGGTAGGTCTACGTAAATAACTTGCCAGGTCTACGTAAATAACTTGACAGGTAGATCCATTAATATCATAAATTAGCAAGGACAGTGCCAGAGTTGGTTTGAAACCCTTAATAATTTAAATTTTTGGTTGTTTTATGGGCGAAGACCTGTTAATTATCTCCGTTTTATTTTTAGCTTGTACATTTCACAGAAATTCTTGGGTGCCTTTGTTTTCGTATTGATACATCCCATTACTTGAAGGTGAAGGTGAAGACAAATGCCGACCTTCAATAATTGAAGGCACTTGTCTTCACCTTCACCTTCAAGTAATGGGATTCCTGTAATGTCCATAATTATTAAGGACAGTATGTACAGGAACTTTTTATTTTATTTGCATCATGCAATTGATTACTACAGTACAGGGCATATAATCCGTTTTCCCTCATATTACCTTCCTCACATCATAAATGAAACAACCTTATATATATATATTTATCAGTTGAGCTACCTGTAGATTGTTTGCAACAGTTTGCAGTTAGCTCAATTTTTTCAATTGTAAATACTAGTTGTTTTTGAGAGCAAAAGCCTTTATTCACAAAGAAAACTATACTAGTAGGTATTTACAATTGAAACAATTGAGCTAACTGCAGACTGTTGCAAACAATCTACAAGTAGCTTAACTGATCCATATCAATACCAGTTGGAAGCGTCCCCAAGACGCTGGCTGCATTACCACGCTGTATGGCAATGCTGATGCGCTGTGCCAGATACTCACCAGCTCAAGGGCGGATCCAGCTGTCAATTCAGGGGGGGGTCATATAGTCAGGATCAGGACTGGCTCGAACGTGAAAAGAATAATTCCTGTAGTTAAAAAGAAAACGTGGAAGGATTTAAGGGCCCGGATTTGCCTTTGCCCAGTAGTGGGACGAATTTAGCAGACGAAAACAATATCTTAAAATCTTATTATCGTTTAAAATTCGTAAATCGTTTTCTTTAGACCTTACAGGACTCTGAAACATGTCCGATATATCAAATGATTTGTGTTAAAGTGGGAAATAAAGTGGTCTCTTCGATTTCTATTTAGTTTCAAAGTTATTCTTCAAAATTTAAATTACAAAATGTGGTTTTCTCTTATTTTTCTTGCGAAACGAGTCCACCTCAATAAGTATTGTTTTGTGCACAAGGAGAAGCGCTAGCCCAGATATGCGGTCTTCTGCCATGGAAGCTCTTGGCCATGTTTATAGCCTACGGAGGGTAGAAAAAGACCTTTTTGCCGTCGCTACACTAACAGTAGGTAGAGAGAGCAAGAATACATAAATACCTACTTTCTTACAGGATACATTTCCTTATCACATTTTCTACCAAATCCGAAATCGACTGTGGAATAACTACGCTGCCATTTTACCTCCTTGCCCACAAATTCATTGGTGGGGGAGGGGGCGTTGCCACGAGCCGCGTAATAATATACTTTACCGGCGAGCGAAGCGAGCCGCGAAAATTATACGTACCTTGTTAGATTTTCGTAATTTGTTAGCGGTGATGGGAAAGATGACCTGAAAATGGGGGCCCTGGCCTAAATCAAGCACAAAATACTTGCTAGCGGCGAGCGGAGCGAGCCGTGATTTTTTTTGGATATTTTGGGTTTTCCCCTTCACTTTAAGGCGAATAGTAGGGTGGATAGTGGCGCCACTACATATTTAATTTTATAATTACGTTATACAAAGGAATTATCAAAAAATCGGACCGCGCGTAGACGATATCTATCATAAGCTTTTTTTAAATGTATCTCTAATAGTTTTGTTTTGTGTTATTCAATCAAAAACCTTGTTTGGAGAGCTTGGTGGCCACCAAGAGGAACTAAACTCTTGAAACAAGTATCTGCCTAAATAATACAGTACAAAACTGTTAAACATACATTTAAAAAAGCTTATGATAGATATCGTCTACGCGCGGTCCCATTTTTTGATAATTCCTTTGTATAACGTAATTATAAAATTAAATATGTAGTGGCGCCACTATCACCCCTACTATTCGCCTTAAATGGGAGCCAAGCCCTCAATAGAGACCAAAGACATGTTACTTAATAGAAATGAAAAACATGAACGTGGATTGTCCGATTTTTGTGTTATTTGTTTATTTATATTGTTTGCACAGTGACCTTAAACATGGAGACCAGGCTCTGGGCTTAATCAAGAACAATTTATATATTATTATACGTATTGTTATTATTATCGTGTATTTTTTTTTGTGCGGTAGTGTTATTATCGGCGAGTGGAGCCTCGAAAAAATATTCTGTTTTGGTCGGATTATTGTTTTAATTTTTAGTGATTGGCAAACTAAATCTCACTGAAACGGACCAGGCTACACCACGGGTAAATAATTGATTGCTTTTGGGTTGAATTGAACACAGCAGGTCACACAGAAAGGAAACAAGTAGGTAGAAGTAATATCGGGGAGCGGAGCGAGCCGCAAATTTATTCTCTTGTTTGGAGGCTATAATCAATGTGATAGGAGTTAATAGTAGGCATCTAAATAAATAACCTCGAAAAAAGCATTGAGCGATGTGTTGGATGAAACAATCTGGGGCAAAACAATACACACTTTCGATGAAAATATCTTAGATTCTGTCATTTTTCTATAAACGTTTTCATGAAAACTTTAGAAGTTCTGCGTCTGAAAAGTATCATTAGGTACACTTATAGGTACTAATGAAGATGAAGGCATTGAAACTGTTAAAGAACTTGCTATTCAACGCATATATCATTGATATTATCACTTTTCGAAGACCGTTTTCATGAAAATTTTAGAAGTTCTGCTTCTGAAAAGTATCCAAATCATAAAAACAGACAGGTGTTTGTTTAAAACCCGATGCATCTTATTGTAACTTCGATAAAACTTGCTCTACTGGTGTTTGTATCACTGCACTTCCGACGAAAATATCTTAGATTTTGTAATTTTTCTAACTTCGTTTTAATGAAAACTGAGTTCAGCTTCTGAAATTTATCAAAATCATAAGGACAATCGTTCGGTTTTCTACAACACAATGCGCGCTATTAGAACTCTAATCTAAATTGCTTTATAGGTGTTAATCAATACAAATTCAACGCTCATAATCTCAGATTTCAAAATTTTTCAAAGACCGTTATCATGAAATTTCTGAAATGTTCTGCATCTGAAAGTATACAAATCATAAGAACAAGCCTGTGTTTGTCTTATACTTTCGACGAGAATAAATTTGATTCTGTCATTTTTCTAAGTATTTTTTCATGAAAATTTCACCTGCTTCTTAAAAGTGTCAGAATTATAAAAACAAATATTTGTTTGTCTACAACTCAATGGACGCTAATATAACTCTAATCAAAATTGCTTTACAGGTGTTTGAGTCAATACGAATTCAACGCACATGTCTCAGCTTTCGTAATTTTTTAAAGACCGATTTCATGACAATTTCAAAAGATATTATTCTGAAAAGTATCAAAACGAATGGAACAGAAATGTACCTAATTGATGTACCTTTTATTTCGATACCTGAAAAATGTTCTGCTATGCGAAGTTAGCAGAGCAATAATTTGACATAATTTTTTTGTTATGAAAAAACGCCAGAACTGTTCCTTAAAATTACCAGGAATTATAGAACTCACCGGCTTGCGAACAGAACTCTAATTTATTTATGCTTGCTAACTTCACAGACACGTCCCAACGTCCAAAATGGTCGGGTCGATCGTCGTCGTCGTGACGTTCACGTCGTCGCTGAAGCCGCGCGCGATTTTAATATTTGTGTAATTAATAATTATTGAATTTAAACGTCGTATCTAACGGAGTGGCTTTTTTAGAGTGTGTTGGTTGATTGAGAGCATAAAATACTCGTGTTTTTGGGCCTATCTAGGTAGTTAGTGTTTTCGTAATACGAACCCTGTGCCTTATTCTAAGTATACCTAGTTTGCCCTTTGCCACCATACAAAGTACCTAGCTGTACCCAGCCAAAGGGGGGGGGGGGGGGGTCATGACCCCCATGACCCCCCCTCTGGATCCGCGCTTGCACCAGCTCTCGGGTACCTTATTACTACTTAGTTGTAATTTATTTATATTAGTGGATTGTAATTTTCTTTTTGAATAAAGATTAACAACCTTTAATTTAGACCATATACCATCAATCTAAGTAAAAACGGGGAGATGAGGGAAGTTTTCGAAAGTTTTTGCTCATATCCATTAAAAACTGTCAAAACCCACCTATTAAAAACGCACCTCAATCTTTTCCAGGTGGATCCCTCATTACCGGTTTTAGCACCTGGAGACAAGGAACGGATCAACGCGCAGAAGACAGCTGATCGAGGAAGCATCAGCTACTCGCAAGGACAGATTGACTCGTGCTTGGCTTTGGCTAAACGAATCGGTGCTAAGCCCATACAGACTTTGTAGAATTATTTAAAAAAATGTTTTAATGTTGGTATTTTGATGTTAATATAATATAATGGGAAGGAGACGAACTTTTATTGAATTACTAGTTTCGGCCCGTGGCTTTGCACGCGTTGTTTCTATGGAAACGTTAAAAGGTTATTTCTATGCCTACCATGGGAACTGATTTATGGGATAGTAATTATTTTGTCTGACTGAAACTGACTTTGAATCTATTAATTTTACAGTCTAAGATAAATACTTATCTCTCGGAAATATGTTTATGGGATAGGGATTACCTCGGAATTATTTTCTATAAAACAGCGAAATTATTTTTAAAATTGGCCCTACATTGCCAGAGAAATCGACGAACATACATAAAAAAAGACATACAAACAGTCGAACATAGAGCCTCCTCGTTTTTACGAAGTCGGTTAACAAGACAACGCTGTTTGTTCCTTCAACCCACGATGCAATATCCTCGACAAAACCAGAGTTCTATGCCACTGGGACATTTGGATAGAAGCCCAGTCGGTCATTCACCATACAAACATATTTTCACAGTTCCTCGCTAAATGACAACAAAAGAAAGTTTCAAACAACAATGGACAAACATGGACAGAGGGTTATTTAGCATACAACGGCAACATTTGCATACAACCACAGAGGTACTCGAGTAGGTACGATTAAAGAAACTTTTTGCAAAAGGTAGGTACCTATCGCTGTGTGGTGCCGGCTTAGAGTTTGCACCAACTCTTTCTGCGGGCGTCGTAAGAGGCGACTAAGGGATGTCCACCGGAGGCGGGCAGCAGCACCCCCAGCAGAACAATTCTACCACCAAACTGCGATCCCCAATCCGCATGCCTAGCGTGGGGATTATGGGCATTAGCAAATTAGCGAATTTTTCCGAGAGATAAAAGCCAATAAGACGCTTATCAGGTGGAGGCCTGCGTCCAGCAGTGGAACAATAGAGGCTGTTGAGGTTGACGTTGAGGTACCTATACATTAGCCTAACGCGATGTAGAATTTTTGTATACAAACAAATAAATAAATAATGCTGGACAATTCACACGCGTTATCTAGCCCCAAGCTAAGCAGAGCTTGTGTTATGGGTACTAGATAACTGATATACATAACATAATACACTACATAGATAGATATTTTTTATTATACATAGATAACATCCTGAACAAATGTCTGCAGATCGTACAAACATTTGTCCAGAGCAAGAGAATCGAACCCGCAACCTCCTGCGTCGCAGGCGGACCTTCGCCCGCTGCGCCACAGAGGTCGTCGTCGTCGTCTATAAAATAAATAAGTAAAGCCTTTATTTCCAATTTGTTTACAATTTCTATAAATCACTCACATGTTGAATAAGTATTAAACATTTTATTTTATATTAACTGCCGCCCGCGGCTTCGCACGCGTTGTTTCTATGGAAACGTTAAAAGGTGATTTCTATCCCATGGGAACTGATTTATGGAATAAAAATTAGCCCATGTTTGATTCCAGGATTATAATTATCTGTATACAAAATTTCAGCCCGATCCGTTCAGTAGTTTTGGCGTGAAGAGGTAACAAACATCCATCCATCTATACATCCATCCATCCAAACTTCGCATTTATAATATTAGTGTGATTTTTTTACAATTTCTATAAATCACTCACATGTTGCATAAGTATTAAACATTTTATTTTATAAGTATTGAATTTCAAGTACCTATATCTTTTTGGACACCCAGAATTGGTTCTCCATTGACTCCAACTCCATTTGTTGCAATCTTTCTCCATGTCGTTGGGCCACCTGTACCAGACAAATCGCCCTTAACCTAAGATTCAATCAGTTGCCGCATTTTACTAACAGCGCAGTGCAGTTAAACGCACTGCGCAGTTAAACTGCAGATTAGAGCTTATAAAAAAGAATGCCTACCATAAATATCACACTAATATTATAAATGCAAACGTTTGGATGGATGGATGGTTGGATGGATAGATGGATGGGTGGATGGATGGATGTTTGTTACCTCTTCACGCCAAAACTACTGAACGGATCAGGCTGAAATTTTGCATACAGGTAAGTCTAGCCCTGGAATCAAACAAAGGTGACTTTTTATCCTATAAATCAGTTCCCATGCGATAGAAATAACCTCCCGTTTCCATAGAAGCAACGCGTGCGAAGCCGCGGGCAGAACCTAGCATACAATAAATTACACAGTGACTTAAAAGCTTTATCATTTAATTTACTTAAAATAAAACTAAAATTATGGCTCATGGATAAACGTTTTTATGACGTTAAGGAATATTTTAATCTTAAAAATTGACTTATCACTATATTATACATTTTTTTTACTCACATTTTGAATTAAGGAAGTATTGGCACCAGTCTTCACAAAACAGGTTTTCTCAATATTTACCTGATAAAATTCTTAATCTTCTATCCTTTGTTATAATAGTCAACCTTTGTGAAGAAAAATAAATAACATTTTCATTTTTATACACTCATTTATTCTTAAATCTCATTTATTAAATACATTTTTAATTATAGAAAATAAAAATTATAAAACTAATCTACAGTAAAAAATATATCACCGGCCGGTGACTAGGGCTGCAGAGAGAGAGAGAGAGGAACTTCCTGACGATGCGTGCCAAGTCCATTAGTACCGCCTTTTGAATCTAGCCTTTGATCCAACTTCCTAGCGAGAGTCTCTTGAGATGTTGATCGAGGCTCTTTGCTAGTACGCCGTTAGCCGATTATTATTATTATTTTTACAATTCTGTTATTCTCGGAATATTCGGGTAATAAATGAATGTTTGTTCCTATTGTCCTTGTTAAGAAAATATTAACTAATAAAATAAACACATATATAACACTTACAAAAAAATTGGTTGCCTGTAAAGTACGGGCGAAAGTTTTACGTGACAACGACTTTGAGTGGTAAAATAATTTTAATGTGAATATTCATTCGTATAGTAGGAAGAAGGATGAAATGCATCATCTATCAAACTCGAGTGGAAGGGACGCGTGCCTTTCACTTTTTATGTCTGTCTCTCTCGCTCTTAGGCGGGCTAACCATGCCCGAGTGGAAGGGACGCGTGCCTCTCACTCGCTCTCATTGTGAGCGCATAACGTGAGCGCAGCGTAACGCAGTTTCTTGAAGTGTCACCCGGCAAACCAATTTATAAGACGTTGTCACGTCAAAAAAACATACACTTACAATTTGAGAAATAGAAATAAGTTAGCACTAAGAAATCCACGAACCAATTATGGAAAAATAAACATTCTATATGAAGGCGCACAGTTATACAACAACTTACCTGATACCATAAAGAACTGTATATCAATGCACATATTTAAAAAAAGACTAAAACAATATAATTATGATAATATCTTTTAAGTTAGCGTAACGGTACCAACCATTAAGGTGAAACTTGCTACGAAAGTTATTAGTAAACTTCTGTAATGTAATATTGATTAATTAAGATAGTAAGTAAGGTTATTGTATGTACTCATTTAAGTGAACATTGTTCTTTTGGGTAAATAAATTCGTTAAACTGAAACTGAAAAACTGATGTTGGTAGACACAAACGAGGTGTAACCCAAAAATTGCGACAAATTAGTCTCAATTTCCCATTTCCAATTCGTATACGTGCGTTTGTGCTATTTATGCTTGTGAACTTACACATAGATATGTTATTGACTACAAAATCAAAAAATATTTGAATGACACAATTTCACACTGCTGTGACAACAGCATTTTTTAACTTCATGGGCACACCAAAGAACATTGATAAAAGTGACAACATACAAAAACTGGAATTATAAACCATAGAGTATAGAATTTAAAAAAATAAAATACAGAAAAATACCTGTTTTGAATCATATACGTTTTTATAAAAGGAACAGACTAACTTTATAAGATATTTGTGAGAAATAAAAGTAATTTAAACAACACATTTAAGTAAATGGAAGAAAAAACAGCTTCTAAATGTCAAAGATATCATTGTTGTGCAACTTGCGCATTTGACTTGTTAATTATGGAAACCTGATTACGTGTTGATTAATATTAGGCAAATAGATACTAGGTAGGTACTTTAAGGTAACCTAGCAAGTATTGATATTATGAAATGATTTCCACCTTTTAGGTTTTCGGACATTATTTGAAGTGGGTTTTTGGATTGAAAATTTTCAGTTAGGTATAAGTTATAACTTATAATATTATCAAAAAGTTCAAAAGCTATTTTGCCAGACGCTTCCATTGCCCAACAAAGACCTATGTGTCTGCATTTTCCAATAATCCTGTATGTGTGTTTCAACCGCGGTGATTCCAAGCTAAAGACTGAAAGAAAAGACATAAGACTGCAGGCAGATGCTGGTTGCGGCAAGCTGAAGACAGGGCGCTATGGCGCTCATTAGGGGAGGCCTATGTCCAGCAGTGGACTCATATAGGCTGATGATTATGATGATGATGATTCGATTCCCGAGAGTTTGAACTTTAGAAAAGGATTTGTTTTGTATTTAGGGCCTTAGATCGAGCCTCCACACCACAGCCGCGATTTTGAAGCGCGTCTTGTGTCGCGCGATTTTTTGCTATATTTGTTTGTAGTACATACATTATTGCGATTTTATAGACGCGGTAGAAGTTATCCGACGCATTTCCGCGTCCTGCGATTTTGCGATAATTGTTCAAGGAACAGTTTGTATTAGGACTATTTAGGACGCATACCATCTTACACACAGCTGCGTCTTGCGTTCTGGGGGAGAGCGGCGGCGCGCGGCGTCCAGAAATCGCGCTTAAGGCGAATAGTAGGGTGGATAGTGGCGCCACTACATATTTAATTTTATAATTACGTTATACAAAGGAATTATAAAAAAATCGGACCGCGCGTAGACGATATCTATCATAAGCTTTTTTAAATGTATCTTTAATAGTTTTGTACTGTTTTATTTAGGCAACTACTTGTTTCAAGAGTTTAGTTCCTATTGGTGGCCACCAAGCTCTCCAAACAAGGTTTTTGATTGAATAACACAAAACAAAACTATTACAGATACATTAAATAAAAGCTTGTGACAGGTATCGTCTACGCGCGGTCCGATTTTTTGATAATTCCTTTGTATAACGTAATTATAAAATTTAATATGTAGTGGCGCCACTGTCCACCCTACTATTCGCCTTAAAACGCAGCTGTGTGTAAGGAATCGCGCTACAAAATCGCAACAAATCGTGCGACAAAAGACGCGCTCCAAAATCGCAACTGTGGGGTGGAGGCTAGGTACAGAAAATACAATGTTTTATATTATTCTACTAAAATGTTGCCAGCGAGTAGGTATCACGCGCTAATAACTAAACGGCTCGAACACGCCGAGTGCAATATAAATGCATATAATTGATATTCAATACGAGATCTTGCAGCACAAATACAAAGAATATGAATTTTACACACAGACCAAATGGGTCCTGAAAAAGTACCTACACAACTTGTAAAATAAAAGCACATATAAATGATAAAACTTTTAAAACCATCGTGGTTATAGTTGATCACTTGATCTACCTGTAGATTGTTTTCAACAATCTGCAGGGAGCTGAATATTGTAAATACTAGTTCTAATTTGTTTCTAATAATAGATTGTAATTTTTTTTTAATAAAGTAGGTATTCAATCATGGTTATTAATATGTACTAAAATCAAAACTCAAATCATGGTAAATATCCCACTGTAAATGACTTTACAATATAGATGAATTTTCTTAATTTATATTCAATATGTACGAGATCTCACAGCACAAATGCAAAGAATATAAACTTTACACACAGTCTAAATGAGTACTACTGAAAAAAGTACCTACACAACTTTAACGTAAAAGCACAATAATTACAGATGCGTCGTTTAAAATATTGCCTTCACATCGGCGAGAGCGGACATTAGCGTCAACATGCAGAAAGGCGTCAGTAAAATAAATAAACCGCCACGCCACCCTGTATAGATCTGAGGTCATAATCTAGCTGTTATAGAAATTCCATATGAAAAGGAGGTGTAGGTAGTCTCAGTAGTGCGGTTACGTTAACGTCAACCGGACTACTGAGTCGCTCGATGGTATCAGTGTGGTATCAGTAGTCCGGTTCAATTATGCAACCGGACTACTGATACCGTTTTTGCAACTGTTATTTCGGTGGTGATAATATTGCTGGCTTGTACTCATCTAAATATTTGCTTTTGATCAAGTGACGGCAGATGCTGGATGCGGCATGCTGAAGACAGGGCGTTATGGCGCACACTAGGGGAGGCCTATGTCCAGCAGTGGACTAATATAGGCTGATGATGCCCAACAATGATGAACAACAGCAAATGTCAAATGTGACAGCGAATGTCAAAGGTGACAGCAAATGTCAAAAGTGACAACAAATGTCAAAAGTGACAGCATATGTCAAAAGTGACAGCAAATGTCAAAAGTGACAGCAAATGTCAAAAGCGACAGCAAATTACAGAAATGTTGAAAATGAAAGGAGACGTCACGATGACGTTTCGTTACTACCAATACAATACAATACAATATATTTATTAATAACACCAAGTTATAAGTCGAGTACTAAAGTACAATAGTAGTCATGATTTCTATAAGTACGTTAAATACACTCACCCCTCTGGACATTCACCAGCTGCATACTCTTTGTCTGCAGCTGAGTGCATTATGTTACAAGGAATCTAGTTAGTCTAGTCGACTATCAAGGCGAACCTGCGCGTGCGCATGTCTACCCTATATAGTCGCGACCTTAACATTTATGAGCCTGTAGGCAATTTGCACTTTTTTACCCTCTTTTTCAGGGTTCTGCACCAAACGGTGCGACACCCTATTTATTTATTTGCCACCTTTAGGTTACCCTATAAAATGGTATGAGGCGTGGTCCAAAAAAACTTAACCTTAGAACTCAAGAGATGGCGCGATTCTTTCACGGAAGAAGGTTGTCATTGGGATGTCATATCGAACTATGAAGTCGAACGGCTAAACAGATTTGGAGGAAATTGGGTACCTACCAAGATAGCTTTACCCATCCTGCCCACCAATTACAGTAGCAAATGGCAATGGGGAACGCAACAATGGGGATCATTTTGGCAGCCTTAGCGCTTTCCAAATCTTGTGAAACTTGAAAGGAGGAATATTTAAGCCAAAAAGTTTCCCCTATTCAAATTTTATAAGATTTAGATATCATTAAGGCTGCAAAATGATCCCCATTGTTGCTTTCCCCATTGCCATTCGCTACTTTAATTGGGGGCCAGGACTGTTTATTTTTTTTCTTCATAATATTCTTGTGAGAAATAAAAGTAATTTAAAGAGCACATTAGGTCGACACAGGCCCAGCCTAGTGTGGTTGTTAACGAAAATCACAGTTGAAATCCTCTCAACAATTTATGTACAAAATTACCTGTGTTCTAGGTTAAATTTATCTGTTCGTATTTTTTATTATTTGCTGCAATAAATATTGTTTACTTTTAGGTAAGAGGAAGAAAAACCAGCTTCAAACGAGTCGTAGCGCCCTCTTCGATATCTGGTTAAACATTTTTTTTAAGAATACGATTCATTCATTTTTTTATCCTGACCATACAAGGAACGCTGAAGTTAAATCAACAACTTTTAAGTGTACCGATTGTATATATAGGTATGTTGTAGGTTTTTTGTATTTTGTTTATGTACAAGTTGTACAAGTTGTTTCGGGTATGTGTACCGATTGTAGGGATTTTGTACTACTTACAAACAGACTTAACAAAATACAAAAAACCTACAAACTTCTGCCTGTAGTCCCAATTGTATCTTTATGTTAATCTAGATCAGATTTAGAACATGATTATTAAGCTGGTAAGTTACTTTTTTGTACCTTTGCTTTGGTTTGGTTATGGTTATTATGTCGTTAAAAATGTAAGACTTTATAGCGCCATCTAGGCCCTGAAAGCGCCATCTTGTGAAAAAGATAGGCATAGGATTTCGCGTTCACTTATCCCAAACATCTTCACAAACTTTTATCTACATATAAATAAATTTTATTCCTTATCTACGTATACATACCTATAATTGGATTGTTTTGAAAAAACGTAAACCTACTTCAAATCCCAATTTTTACTCTGTTTTTCATATTTTTGGGAGAAATACTAATCTCCCGCGAATAATTTTTTTATGGGCCTACCTCGGGATCTTCCTTCTTACAATGGTGACGGAGTTTACAAAATCGTTCCGTAATTGACGGAAAAATCGACGAACAAAATTAAAAATCCTACAGGCGAATATGGAACTCCTTTTTGCCAAGTCGGTTAAAATTGTTTGTCCAAACAGGAAGAACGACATGATTAAAACCATTTATTCATTGTTATTGTGGTAATACATGATATTATATGATGTGATACGGAACCCTTAGCACGTTAGCACTTTGCTGGTTTATTTACCTTTTTACTCTGTTTGCATTCATTGTCAGTGTTATTTTCAACAAGGCTTATGTTCGCAAATTGAAGAACCTTTCCAATGTGAATGGCGCTGGCTTTCTTGATTTATGTACCTTTTAATCTTGTAAATTGTTTTTCCATATCAGACAAGAATTAATAGCATCATTGTAAGCATTATCATCATTAAAATATACTTCAGACGGACAGACGAGAGTCCTTTGATACGGTTTTTAAAAGACATCTCCAAACAAGATAATAATTGAAAACCATAAAAAAGCTCAGTATTATAAACATTCATGGGTATTTATCGCGTTTATTTACCTATTTTTCCCGACGTTTCAACAGGTTTAGGGGGCGTCCATAAATTACGTCAGGTAATTTTTTAAATTTTCTGTCCCTCCCTCCCCCCCTGGTGAGATGTCGTGAGATTTTATTCAACCCCCTCCCCCATCCCCCAATCTCACGTGAGATTTTTCAAAATGTGGGTTTCTTACGTCAGTAGATGTATAACGTCGAAGTTTAAATCTACCAAAATAGTATTTTTTTTGTTTCAATCAGAAAAAAAATTGCGTGATATTTGCCGAGACCCCCCTCCCTCCAACGTAAGATTAGATGAGATTTGACTCGACCCCCTCCCCCCCTTAAACATCTCACGTAATTTATGGACGCCCCCTTACACTCTGTCGTGGTCACGGGATGACTAGAGTCCTGGAGCTAGTACTGGAGCACTGCGAAGCGGCATTATTTGCAACTACCCTCACTTGTTCTTCAGAAATAGGAATGTCCATCTACACACTCGGACGACACACAACACTAACGTCGGGATAAATAGATAAGTAAGTACACGCGAAAAATACCCGTGAATTTATTTATTTATTTATTTATTCAATAACAAAATCCACAGCTCTTAGACAAAAAATTGGTTGCCTGTAAAGTCGGTATACGGGCGAAAGTTTTACGTGACAACGACTTTGAGTGGTAAAACATTGTGAGCGCATAACGTGAGCGGAACGTAACGCGTAACGCAGTTTCTTGAAGTGTCACCCGGCAAACCAATTTATAAGACGTTGTCACGTCAAAACTTAATGAAACTTATACTATCTAACCTACAGCCAATAAAGGAGGAATAATGATATTAAAAAAAAAACCGATTTGGTTCCCAGTTTTACCACAGATTTACTCTTTGGTTCACCATAGGACAGGGCGAAAGTCTAAAAAACGTAGTTAAGAACCATTTTGGAGACCAGTCGAGTATTTTGATACCTCATTTATCATAACTACGGTGGCCGCGTTTTGACACTCGAAAAACATAACCGGGGTATTTACCGTCATCAATATATTTTTACGTATATCGATGATTTACCGTATAACCATTTACCGCGGGTAAAAAAAGCGTTTTGGAGAAGTTAGTCACGCGAGAAAAAACAATCGACGTTTTATCATTTTCTAGGTTCTACAAGTAATTTAGTTAGGTAGCAGATAAGAAGTTTTACTCATATTGTAAGCCATTTGCTATGGATTTTTGCTAAAAGAAACTCTGAATCAATCGTAGTTTTGGAGTATATCGATATAATGTTGATTTAAATAATAAATCTCTCAAGGAGCACTATTTGTCCTGTTGTCACTGAACGTATAGCTGAGTCCCTATGTATATATGTAGTTCATGTAAGTATATGTAGGTATATATTTAATTTTATGTATGTAGTATATTTTAAGCGTAGTATCATATTAAAAGTACTTATTTATATAACCTTCACGAGCACACAGATCCCCTAGTACTATCCAATGATCCTATCCATCCACGGTTGTCTGGTAGAGATCGCTCTTGAGCGATAAGACCGCCACTTGTCACTTAGTTTTTAAGCTGTTTCGTAGTATTGTTTCTATCTGTAAGTGTGCAATAAAGAATTTTCTATCTCTCTATCTATCTCTTAATGTAAATAGCCTCCAAAGCGACAATTAATTCGTAGTTTGTTTTAAAGTGGTTTCATAGCAAATAGCTCACAATGTGTGCTAAATTATCACTATTATCGCTTTGCTCCATTAATGTCCAAAATACAAAATGTCCAACTAGGATTAATGTTCAACACGAATTTTGTCCAACATGAAAAATTGACCAACAGTTTCTACGTTTCGTTTCATGAATGTAATTGGACATTAGACGTGCAAAGGCTAGTAAGGCCTTTTGCACGACTAATGTCCGATTATGAAAAATGATAAATAGTCTGAAAATGTCCATTCATAAAAATTTCCTTTTTTTTGTTAACATTACGGTAGGAACAAGTTAAATTAAAACAAGGACTCCTTTATATTCATGAAACAGAACGTAGAAACTAAAATGTATTTTAAGTTGGACATTTATCATATTGGACAAAATTAGTGTTGGACATTAATCCTAGTTGGACATTTTACATTTTGGACATTAACCGAGCAAAGCCTAATAAAGTAATAACTTCTTCTGCTATCTAAATGACTAGTAGAACCTAGAAAATAGAGAAACCCCGATTTTATTTCGCGTGACGTAGCCGACAACGCAGGTGTAATGTCCCTGTTAGAACAGCCTTATTCTTGTATTTTTTTTATTCACTTACATTACAGTTAAAACCAAAACGTCCAGGTGTCAGGTATAGAGAGTATTTTATTTAACTGGGACAGTACGGGGGCACTCATAACCAGAAGAGATACAGGTGCAGTTTCTTTTAAAACATCAGCTCCTTTTTGGAGAAAAACATTTTAAATAAAATAAAATAAATAAATAAATAATGCTGGACAATTCACACAGCATTATCTAGCCTCAAGCTAAGCAGAGCTTGTGTTATGGGTACTAGATAACTGATATACTTAATACAATACACTACATAGATAGATATTTTTTATTATACATAGAAAACATCCAGAACGCCCTGGACAAATGTCTGCAGATCGTACAAACATTTGTCCCGAGGCGGGAATCGAACCCGCAACCTCCTGCGTCGCAGGCAGACCTTCGCCCGCTGCGCCACAGAGGTCGTCAAATTTGGCATTAAAACTTTTTTGGTCAAGCGTGAGTAGCGCCTTAAATGAATCATGTTGGTAAACATTTCTTCTGATGCCAATCGACTCAGTCCTTTGTAAGGATCATTTTACTATATCGAATGAAAAAAATCTGAGCAGCGGAAGTTTGATAAAATGTATTCTCATACAACAGGACAAAGCAAAATTCCTCCAAAAAACATTTTATTTATTTATTATTATTATTATTATTATTATTAGCCAAATTTATCCCACTGCTGGAAAAAAAAAATTAAATTCTAATTTAAAGAAATATGATGAGATCTCCAAAAAGGTTTCTCTGTTTATGGGTGCCCCCGTACTGTCCCAGTTAAAAAAACACACTGTATAAGAATAACAAGATAAACCAAGTTTAAGTACAAGCTGTCTTAATGGTAACTGCTTTCCATCAAGCGTCCTCCATGGCTGTTTACCACATTAGCAAGGTTCTTAAAAAAGAAAAAAACTGACGCACGAAACGTTATCTCGACAAAAACTTATTAAAACAGGAAGAGATGAAGAGATGTAATATGTTAATAGACCACTTGTTAGTTTTTTGCATGGTGTATTTCAGTTATAATTATAACCACATACTTGCGTTTATGATAATGATAACTACTTACATGTAAGTTAGTAAAATGTTTTAAACATATCATTTCTATTTATTAAGTAGGTTAAAATTAAATCTTGTGTCCATTCTTTAAGCACATGTACCACTTTTACAAATTTATCTCTCCCAACCCAATAAGGTTTGCTGGAAGAGAACTCTTTTGGGGGTTTTATGGTTAAGTTCACCTTTGCCATTATTTTTCCTGGTGAATGTTCTACTTGTACCTATTTTGTGCAATAAAGAATTATGAATGAATGAAACATAATACAATGTGTAACTTTTTATGATGCAAATGTGTCACGCTTACCCCCATTACCCCCATGATATAAAAGCCAACAAGGCGCTTATCAGGGGGAAGCCTGCGCCCAGCAGTGGACCAATACAGGCTGTTAAGGTTGAGGTTGAGGTGTCGCGCTTAACAAGCAACCTACCCCGGTTTTGCACGGCCAAAGACGTGTAAAAAAATTTATACGCGCATGTTCATCTCCAGCTCCGTCAGGTGACTGACGACGGCCAGGCTGGGCAGTGAATGCGTTAATAAATCTTTAGAAGAGGAAAACCTAACTCCTTAGTAAGTATAAACTCTATTGGCCCAGTCGGCATGACATAAACAATCATCGCGATGATTAATAAAATAAAATAAATAAATAATGCTGGACAATTCACACAGCATTATCTAGCCCCAAGCTAAGCAGAGCTTGTGTTATGGGTACTAGATAACTGATAGACATAATACAATACAATACATAGATAGATATTTTTTATTATACATAGAAAACATCCAGAACACCCTGAACAAATATCTGCAGATCGTACAAACATTTGTCCCGAGGCGGGAATCGAACCCGCAACCTCCTGCGTCGCAGGCGGATCTTCGCCCACCGCGCCACCGAGGTCGTCAATTGTTTATGTCATGCCGACTGTGCCAATGCATCGTCATATTTCAGCTAATTTACACGAAACCTTAATTAATTATGAGAAGTGTTCTAATAATAAATTAAGGTTTTTTGTGTAAGGACGATGTGGTCGCTCAGCGACAAAGCCTTTTGTTGTGTGGTGTGAAAAAATAAAACGTCAAGTGCGAGTCGGACTCGCGCACTAAGGGTTCCGTTTCATTGTAAGACCTTGTTTCTTGCCATTTATGATTGTAGGTCATCATGAAGTAGGTACCCTGTATATTTTGGTCGAGGGAGAGAATCAAAACTTATTTTTTTAGTTAATAAACTACAAATTTACGGTTTTCAGATCGTTATTTGTGCTACATGACCTTCTTACCAAATTTTATGATTCTACGTCAACGAGAAGTACCCTATAGGTTTTGGTCCATGGCGAGCATGAAAAGTATTTATTTTAGTGAATAAATTACAAATGTATGTTTTTCGGATTTTTCCCTTTACTTGTGCTATAAGACCTTGCTGCTCACCAAATTTCATGATTCTAGGCCTACGGGAAGTTCCCTATAGGTTTTGGGTGCATGGGATTCCCTTGGAAATTTCAATATTTTCGGACATAAATGGCTGTTACTTTTGAGTGCATTGACTTAGAAGCTTAATTTATATCACGGCTTCAAGTGGTTACGGACTTGAGTGTTTGATGTTAATTTCAACTCGATACCTCCACGCGTTACTGAGAAAAGAGGGTTGACAGACGGACAGACAGACAGACAGACGGACAACAAAGTGATCCTATAAGGGTTCCTTTTTTCCTTTTGAGGTACGAAACCCTAAAAGACACTCCTACGATACTTATGAATCACTCCGTAGTGTACATTCGAAAACCCGTTTAGTTTTTGAGTTTATGGGGTTCAGACAGACGATGGTGTCTATTCGGCTGTTGTCAAAACTAAACCATACCAATTAGGCAGCACTAAAAGTGATGCCATCCTTTTTATTTCGAGCAATATTTTTAGAGCTGTCAACTAAGTTTAGTTTAGTTTTGACGAGAACCGAATATTATAAATTACTAGCTGCTGCCCTCGGCTCTGCATGTGCTTTTTAAGTAGCCTATGTCCGTCCCCGGGATACTATTTACCTCCCTGCCTATTCGCTCAGCCGATTACGCTTGAAAAGGCAACAGACGGACAGACAGACAGACAGAGTTACTTTTAATTATAATATTAGTATGGATGTTAGTGAGAAACACATTAAAGGTTTTATGATGTTTTGATTCAGGTCGATATAAATAAAAACAAGATCCGTCAAGTGCGAGTGCGCTCGCGCGCCGACGGTTTCGAACTTTTTTCAATTATACATATATGTATAAATATGTACTTACCAGATAAACACCGCTATATAATAAGCATCTAAAACAGTGGGTAACTTTATCTATATATATAAAAATGAAACCCGTTGTCCTTGGTCACGGCATCACGCGTGAACGGCTGGACCGATTTCGCAAATTCTTTCTTTGTTGTGTTTGTTATTGTCAGGAGAAGGTTCTTATGAAAGAAAAAATTAAGAAAGTTGGAAATATAAATTTCCACGGGGGCGAAGCCGCGGGGCGCAGCTAGTTACGGATATATCGTTCTGCAAACTTTGGAGATTAGAGGGTGAATGATCAAGTTTTTGACTCTTTTGAATGAATTTCAAAAAAAATAAAACCAAGAAAAAATTCGAACACTGTTTTGCAATGTACAAACCAAAACCATTCATTTGATACCCAATTTACCTACAAGGCCTTATAGGTCCATTTCGACATTTACAATTTGTACTGAAAATATTCATTTTAAGTTTTTTTTTTAACTGAATTTCTGTCAAAAATTGCGACTTAAGACTCGTTACGTTTGAGTATTCGGGAGATAGATAACGATAAGGTACCTCGATCCGTTTTAAAATCTGAAGAATAAAAAAAACTTAAAACAACATTGATGTGTTCTCATAAACTCATTTATTCGTGCATAAACAGCATACGTACATTTCATCATTTAAAAATCACTATAGGAAATAGAAATACATTTATAAAAAATCACTTAATGTCATTTGATGTCTTTCGGCAGCCGAACTCATCGAACGAATAGAACGCTTGATTTACAAGCCACGTTTTAAATCGGTGCTTGAATGCCGAGTGGCTCGGCGCTTCCAATATTATTATATGTTCCAAAGGAGGTGCGCATTTCCCTCAGGATAAAAAAAAGGTGTGAACACCGCCCGCGCCCTGCGCAGTAACAAGCTCGCTCACGTCCTCGTCACACCCGCGCACAAGCTGCGCAAATCGGAGAGGTCCGTGTATATAATGGGTCCCTCAGTCTACAACAGGCTGCCGGACACTATAAAAGATGCAACTTCCACCATGGTTTTCAAAAATCGACTGATGAAATGGCTTCTGGACGGTATTTTTTATTTTATTTTAATTTTGACGCACAAGACATAAAACAATCACATAATATACCTACCAAACTTAAATAATATGGGTTTAGAGCTTGATTATTTCACAAATTATGTGCATACAGAGAATCATACCAGCAAAACATGTAGAGCAAAAAATTCACAATATTAAAGAAATAAAAATATAAAACAGAATAAAGGAATACCATACGCAATTGTAAGTAACTTACGTTAAGTGTTTAAGCACACCTACCATTTTTATTCTGTAGCAGAGTTACATTACGAATTACCTATTAGTTAAATAAATTAAATCTATTATTATTATTATG
The DNA here is from genome assembly GCA_963564075.1 of Eupithecia subfuscata. Classification (NCBI taxonomy): domain Eukaryota; kingdom Metazoa; phylum Arthropoda; class Insecta; order Lepidoptera; family Geometridae; genus Eupithecia; species Eupithecia subfuscata. The sequence goes on from OY751114.1 coordinate 11,731,181, forward strand.
TTATATATATTATTCATTATACTTATTTATAACTGTTAAATTAAGTCACTAGGTATATTAACTGTTACACTGCACTTTTTCTGACCTGTAACCTAGAGTTATTAATAAATGATTTGTATTTGTAAAGAAGTTACTTTTTCGGTTCATCGGGCCACCTTATAGGTTCAATGAAATGCAAAAACTGCAACGCGCATTCGCGGCGTGATGTAACGCGGGCACTCATGCAGAACCGGAACGGAGAGAAAGGTCCTGGCGGTGCCAAGTCAGCTTTCTCTCAGATTAGCTGAATCACAGACCTACGTGAGGTGAGTACTGGCTTTATGATCCCTTAACACTATCATGGCCATCACTGTCTAGGGCAGAATAGAGAAAAATTACGTTACATACTTTGTCATCGAATGCGTAAATTATTTGAAATTAATTCCTTCAACTTCAATAATGTACGCAATGTTTGACGATGCAATGTCATTAGTGTCCATTCTACCATAGAGAACAATCTTCGTAATTGACCTAATGTATCACCCACTAACAGAGCGTCGTCGGAAAGGCATCGAACTTTAAAAAAAAAATTATTCGTCATATCGCGAGATATTTTACGCACGTGCTAATAAGAACCTAGATAGATAGATCTAAAAATACCTCTCATCGACAATGACATGTACCTATATACTAATTAGTAATTAGCTACTGCTAATTATAGAAGCCTAGAAGTACTCTTGTAAGAATAGATTGCATAGAAACGGGAAGTTCTACCCTATGATTACGTAGTAAACGTCTCGAGATGCAGATTGTATGCAATACCGACAGACAAAGACAAGATCAAGGTTATGTAGGTACAGACCGGTTATTGTACTACAAAAATAAAAAGTAAAAAAGGAATTAAAAAATGGCATAAAAAAATATTATGTACCCACATAATAATTTTGTAACCTAACCTTTTTTGATGTCACGGTTGTAACTTTTATTTGTGTGTACTTAACGTGTTAATTTGTGAAACAGAATGAATATTTCCTAATTACATGTACAAAAGATTTCAACGCGCGGTCAGTACTTAGAAAAAAATGAGTTCTTTTGTGTTCCTGACTTGAATTGGTTTTAATAGGTGTTTAATTAACTTCAGTAGACCTCTAGATTGTTTGCAACAGACAGTTAGCTCAACTGTTTCAATTATAAATATCTACTAGTACTTATACCTCTTTCTGTTTTTTAATTATAAATTTAATTGCTTAAAACCTTAGTCTCTATTAACTTCATAAACTTTTTGAAATTCATATTTATTTAAGGGACTTTGGGTCATCCCGTCCCCGTCGTCCCGTAATTTAACGAACTAACTACCTACTTAAAACTAAATTATATCTTTAACTAACCTAAATAATTTAATTGCCGCATCACTCTTAAGAGCGGCTAAAATTAAACTTAAATACCTACTCTATTTCAACTTAAGGTATTTCAAGACACACACGTTTATAAGAACTATCCTAAAACATTTCCAGGCCTATAATTCCCCAATTATGAACCTTTGCGCAAAAGCGGATTTCCTATACAAAATCTCGCATAAAATTCCGGTCAGCAAGTGACCACAAACTACTTTCCCCGTTTAGTTAGATAACTTGTGAATAGTGAACGTAATTATTACATCACTCGGACCGCACTGTAGCTCTATGGAAACTGAGAAAGATAAATTACTTGTAATAAATTGAATTTGATATCCATCACACTCAGCAAGACCACCTAACATGGGCGAGTGCAAGCTACAGTTTCTCCGCGATACGATTATTTATTAAATGATTATTTATTACGATTATTTATTAATATAAGGTTTTGCTGGCAGAAAACCAAAGTGCATCGACATGCCTAGTATTGATAAATATTTACTCTCGAAAAACAAAACGCTCTTTGCGCTGTTAGGTAGAAACTAAATTGGTCATAGAACTAGCAAGCTGTCAGTGGGCTAAATTATCTCGAAGAACCGACAGCTGCTGGGGTAAAATTCTTGAATGGAGACCGCTATATACTCAGTAAATGTCTTCTGGCTTGGTGGGGTCACAATCTTAGAAAGACTGCTGGTTTTGGTAGATGCTTAATGGCAGCAAGCTAAATAAATAAATATTCCCGAAGAACCGAACCGGTTATTAATAATTAAACGAACTTACCTGTAACTGAAGTTCTATCCTAAATTACACAAGCGGCCAACAAATCAATACCTTGCATTATCATACGTTCCGGTTTCTGGGTACCCGGCACCGGCTGCCCATATGGACTAGTCCCCTAGCCTTCACACGTAGATACCGGCATAATATGCATACAATTCGTCCGCGGGTACCGGGCACCAGCTATCCGGCGACCGGGAACAAAAGCTAAGGCTGTTTATCCCAAAATCCTAAACCAAACTAGGCACGTGCCTAGGAACGCACTCGGAAGTTAGTGCTTCGCTAGGGTCTCTCGACACTTAATCCGCGTCTGGTTAATAGATCACTATGTAATTGTTATGTAATTGTAATCACTTTGACAGGTTTTATAGAGTCGGTTGATAATAACGTGCATTGAATATTAAATTATTATTTATTTTTCTGCTGTGTGGTGCCACGCCTTAGGATTTGCACCACCCCAACTCTTCCCGCGGGTGTCGTAAGAGGCGACTAAGGGATATCCACCGGGGGGGGGGGGCAGCAGCGCCTCCTGCAGATCAATACTACCTTCGAACTGCAATCCCCGTGCCCAGCATAACTGGGGACAGTGGAGACTATGGCCATTACCCTCCCATGAGATCAAAGCCAATAAGGCTCTTATCAGGGGGAGGCCTGTGTCCAGCAGTGGACCAATACAGGCTGTTGAGGTTGAGGTTGAGGAATTTTTACTGTTGAGACTAGGTAATTTGAGTTATACCAATAATAACATTTTTATGGGACCAATTCGGGATCATTCCCTATACAATAGTAAAAGAATCATGAAATTCGGTTAACCACAGGCGGAGATATCAAGTAGGTAACATACACACATAAAAAAACTTACAAACGAATTGAGAACCTCTTTCTTTTTGAAGTCGTTTAAAAATTGAAGTACATCACATCACACTAACCACACTAATATTATAAATGCGAAAGTTTGGATGAATGGATGGATGGATGTTTGTTACCTCTTCACGCCAAAGCTACTAAACGGATCGGGCTGAAATTTTGTATACAGATAATTATAATCCTGGAATCAAACATAGGCTACTTTTTATTCCATAAATAAGTTCCCATGGGATAGAAATCCCTTTTTAACGTTTCCATAGAAACAACGCGTGCGAAGCCGCGGGCGGCAGCTGGTTTTAGAATAAATAAATAAATTCAATCACTAATCCATCATAGATAGCAGTCTTCTTCTGAATTTGATTGTATAAACCAATTATGACAATAACTTTACACAGATCGCTCGTAAAATTTCCGACTCAACGAATAAAACCAAACATTCTGCTCCAAATCGCCCGCATACTTTACCACGGGCTATATCAAAATAATGGGTTTATTGTAAATCATGCTCTATAATTAGCGACGTAAAGTTAACAATGCCGATTAATTAAAACAACCTTTTACAGAATACTGGTGTTGTGTAACAACTTGGCGTATCTACTCTGAATTAACAGAACCGGAAAGATTTTTCGACCGGTCTATGCGACAAGTGGAATCTTGGAGTGGGTTCTTGAAAAATACGTAAGTACCTACTTCCAAGCCCAAGTGGTACACGAAGGAGGCCTATTTTAATTCTCCAACACGAAATTGCGTGTTTCATTTCGGTCAATTAAGGTCTCTAAATCTAAAACACCGAATTAGATTACCAATTTGCACAAAAAAACGAAACAAACGTTCTTGGTCCGAGGAACGAGCGCGAGTAGAACCGCACTCACCCTGAAGAAATCCCTCGTTTAAGGGATGAAACGTTGGTGTTCTACCAACACAAAAAGGTTCTTCGCGTGACCCGAGAGCTGGTGAGTATCTGGCGCAGCGCATCAGCATTGCCATACAGCGGGGCAATGCAGCCAGCGTCTTGGGGACGCTTCCGACTGGTATTGATATATGGATCAGTTGAGTTACCTGCAGATCGTTTGCAAGAGTCCGCTGTTAGCTCAATTCAATTTTCTTTGTCAAAATAGGTACCTAGATCTTGTTCTGGAATAACATAAACGCGTGGAATAACTAACGTGACAATACAACGCTTTAGTCGGAACAGTCCCGCTTCCAGACTGTTTTTACTTTTTACAGCAGTAGGTAATTTCTTTTATACTACACCTGCCCGTAAAGTTGTCTATTCCTTTTCCATTTATAGAATAGAAAGTACTTATGTCTTTGCAGGCCTATAGGAAACCGGGAGGAAAAACTCTATGGAATTTCATTTCTCACGTGTTTTAGCGGTAGGAAAAAGTGTATGGAAATCCATTTCTAACGATTTATTTTTTTTAATTTCCTAAAAGATCGGCCGGTAGCTATAGTTATTTTCGTTCTGTCAAACGACAAATGTTTTTACTCCAAGTCCATTTGGCCTCCTCCGATTTCCGAACAATATTTTGAAAAAAGAACCCAAAGGCTGGCACGGTCAATGAGGTTTTACCAACATCATTGGGCGCGATTTCAATTAATAATTAATTCTGCTTTTCATTTTCCTCGTAGGTGGTAAAGTGCGATTCCTACCTCGTGTGTTTTAAGGCCAAAACGACACACTCGGTAGGAATTGATCACTTTCTCGCCTTTTGGTGTAAAATGCAATATTCTACTAGATGTATTACGCACAGAAAATGACAAAATAATTTGAATCTCGCGCCAACGCAAAACGAGACGACATTCTCAAATCAATGTGAATACTATAGTCTTTATGAATATATGATTGAGTAGTTTGCGGTTCTGTATAATAAAATGGCAAGTCACCTTTATTTAAATACAATAATAAAACGTATTCAAATAACAATACCGGCAGCTTGTACTAAATCTCTACAAAAACAAACAATTGTCAAGCATTTTCGCCCACGTACGATGTCTTTGTTAGATCGTTGTCGCGAAAAGCAGACGAGATCCTGGTTCGTGCTTGAATATTACCGTTTCTTTGCCCCAGATGCTCTTGCTCATAAAGTTTGTCGCACATCTATACACGACTCAAAAACGTATCCAACCTTGTCAAGCAAATGTTGTTAATGTTTTCCAACTTGGAACCTTTTCTTGACAAGACTGTCGGAAATTCCAACAGTCCAACTGACTAACTTCTGGTTAGTCAGTACAGAAGTGTAGTTATCAATTTGACCAGTCTATGTAATCTGGTGTAATGAAATGGTTAGTAAATGAAATACAATAATGTGTTATTATAAGTATTATTTAACGGGTATTTATCACGTTTATTTAACACAACAGGCTAAAGGTTTCTTCGTCGCTTCTTTACTTTAGTCTACATATCGAAGCGACAGAAATCAAAAATATCACTTTATTTCCATGTCAGTGTTTACTTTTATATTTTGACCTTTTCTAAGTGTACATTTATTGTATTTATGGAAATAAAGAGTTTTTGATTTTGATTTTTTATTTTATTTGCCTATTTTTACAATAACGTGTGCCAGTAGTGGTGGCAAAAAATTAATAATGTGATTGATTGATTAGGTACGAATCAGTCCAACTAAACAAACAAAATAAAAAAATCACATCGAATAAATATCTGCAAATCCTAACTTCGCGATTATTTTTTATTGGCATATTATCATTATAAAAAATTATGTTGGATGGACCGTATTACATCGTGGTTACAGATTCGTTTTGGTTTGGTACATTGTATGAATGCGATTTACAAGGACATTTTCTGTTTACGCTTTATTAACAAAGAAACAATTACAATCCTACTAATATTATAAACGCGAAAGTTTGTATGTATGAATGGATGGATGTTTGTTACTTTTTCACGTAAAAAGTACTAAACGGATCGAGCTGAAATTTTGCTTACAAGTAATTGTAATCCTGGAATCAAACATAGGCTACTTTTTATCTTATAAATCAGTTCCCGTGGGATAGAAATCACTTTTAAACGTTTCCATAGCAACAACGCATGCGTAGCCGCGGGGCGCAGCTAGTCAAATTATAATAGAAATAAAATTTCTAATTGGAACAATTGATTTAACAGACGGCAAACAATCTACAGGTAGCTCAACTGATCCATATCTATCAATACCAGTCGGTAGCGTCCCCAAGACGTCTACCATCGCTCGCTTTCTCACAAAGTCTTCAAAGTTAACGCATGTTACGGGCACGGCAGTGTACAATAAACTACCAGACTCTATCACAGCTGATGGCAGTCTACGTTGTTTCAAAATCAAGTTGAAACGTTGGCTTGTCGAACAGAATTTCTATTCAGTGAACGAACTACTTGACCAGTAAATTCATATTTGATTATTGTTCCATTTATGATTTATGATTTTTTACTTTATATATTTTTTCATTTATTTCAATTTATTTAATCTGTATATATACAAGTAATTTTTGAACATGAACTAGGTAAGTACTTACAATATGTATGTCAACTAGTTTTAAGAAAATCTGACATGTAAATTGATTTTAGCAATAAATTGTATTTCTGTATTTCTGACGCTGGCTGCATGCACTGTGGCAAGGCTAATGCGCTGCGCCTGATACTCACCAGCTCTCGGGTAACGCTATATATATTACTATTTAGTTCTTCTGCGTTTCTTATCGGGCCGTGTACCGATCGCGAAAAGTATAGGTACAATTGTTAAAGTACCTACTTATTTATCAGATTTTTTACTCTCTATAAGTGACAATGGCTCATTCGCAAAAATGTACGGACCACATAACGCGTTAAAATACATTGAGATATACTTTTGTAATGTTCACAAAAATATATTTCGATATATTTCTGTGGGTGAAAAATATAGTAAAACCAAAACCAAGAAAAACTCTCGTTGACCACCGGTATTATTAAATGTCATCCCATATATATTACATAGTTATTGTATAGAATGGTAAATAAATAACAAAGTTTTGTATCGACTCTACAATAATGGCTTAAGATAAAGCATGTGCATCATAATTTATGTCTCACGTACTTGCTCTTAAGTGTACTTATGCCTACACTACACTCTACACTCAAGTGCAGATAAATAGTCCCATTTAATTACAGTACAGATGACAGACGTCTTAAACACGTGTCACAGTAAACTGAACAGGACTATTAGATCGACGTTACGAAATAACTGGGGCCGAATCCTGCTAGCCAATCGCTATACTATGACAATGGTATCGTGCGTATTTGTTTTTGATTTATTGAGGTTTTTATTGTAAAATTTAACCATTGAAAAGAAAATTATTTATTTGTCAACTAGCAGTCAGCTAGTTGACAAATAAAATATATTTTCAACATTTTTTTAAAATTTTTAGCTTTTTCATAAAATTGAAACTGTCAAGCTACATGTTTTTTGTTTTTGAACGATAGTACAGAATGTGTGCTTCAAAATAAGTCATGCATCTTAGCCCTGAGTAAGATAGTTTAGAAGTTATGACGATTTGAATCTGACCCTTGAAAGTTTAAATATCCCGCTAATAAGCAACTGGACTCACGGTTTCGAGGAATTGCGTGTCCATAGACAATTCTGTGCTTTGTTGTAGATAAGGACGTGATGAAACTGAAAAAAAAATGGCGCGCTGTCAGATTAATTTTTGTTAAGTTTTGTATTTTTCGCTGACGAAAGTTAACAGAAATGGAAGATTTCCATTATTCCAGCCAGGACGTGGCCAACATCCATTTCGTCTATGGATTGTGCAACGGGAACGATAATGCTGCTGTAAGAGAGTATGCGAGAAGATTTCCCAATAAACCAACCCCGAATGCTCGCACATTCATACGATATAAATTTTGATTTCTTAGAAATTAACCTTAGGGCTTACGCACTATAATAACAAAAACCTCAAAATGTGTCAATCTGACGATACCATTGTTATGGCGAAGTGATGAATTTAGTGGCATTCGGCCACTGGAGACTTGCAATTTGTACTGTTCGCTGTAATTATGTTATGGTATAATAACTGCTTGGAAACAGACGCCATGTACGGCTGTACCCTTGTACGATCGTCAACAAATATGGTGTAACCAAATTTTTTTTAATACTAGGTTATAATTAGAGGGGTACCTTTTTTATTCAGCGATGAAATTCGCTTACGAATAAACTGGTCTGGGGGGACTAGAATTGTGTGGGACTCGACGCCCTGAGAAGGACGTAATGCCCACTAAAACCTCTCCGGTGTCCCTCTCTCGCCATTTTCGCCGAACCACGGGAACACTTAAAACCTACCGCGGCTAATAATAGGTACGTAACAAAAAAAATTGGTTGTCTGTAAAGTCGGTTTACTGACGATAGTTGAACGTGACAACGTCTTAAGAAAATACTGATGGAATGGTAGCATTTGATACTCGATCAAAACATGTAAATGTACTATAGTCTATCAGCTGTCCACGCAGACGCATCGCTCACTCAAGTAGGAGAGATACGGATGTCGAGCGCTCTCGCTTGCACTTCAAGCCTTACATGGAACGCCTCAGAGCGAGGTAACGCCGCATGACGTCAGAGCGAGGTAACGCCGCATGACGTCATGTTTTTTCGTGCGTGCAGCCGGCTCTATCGAATTATAAGACGTTGTCACGTCAAAAACATGGAAAACATTTCATATAATATAATACCGTTTAAGATTTCATTAATGATTGCACCATCCTAACAAGATGATTATTATAATTATAATAGATCTATCATAGCCACTACTACTTTACTTCAAGTCTTACAAGACGATGCGTACCTACCTACCTATTTATTAATTATGTTGTAAGTAATGATGATTGTCTCTAGAGCAATTTGCATATTTTATTGTATATATTAGGTACGATTAAAATAGTGACATTGCAATGATCTTCTATGCAATATTGCGATGTTTTCAATGGAGTAGTTTGGGAATTTTGATGAACGGTCACTGGAGTACTTTGAGAATAATTAAAGCTACCTGCGGAGTACTAAACAATTGTATTAAATTGAAAATTTGTAATATTTAATTCTTTGGAGTAGCTTGAGTATTAATGTAGGTAAAGAAAGAAAGAAAGAAAAAAATCTTTTTATAACAAAGGAATGGAGTACTTCGGGAACAACCCCATTCAAGACCTTGTATATTTTATTACTTTTCTTTACAGGGTTTTTCATTCCTGTATAGGTACAGTCTTTATATGGGGTATCATTGAGTAGACATCTGAAAATCTTTAAACTATAATTTTCTGTTATAATGTTACATTTTGAATGACCATTTAGGTACGATATTATAACGATTTACCCTCTGACACTGGAAAATAAATCCTCCCACTCGCAGGCACATGCGCGGAAAATAGCGACGGAAAATGCCCGATCAGGCCTTACAAGAGCAGAGCTATATATATCAATCCAATATAATATTATTAATAGTCGGTTAGCAACAACTTCATCGAGGACTGGTGGTCTATTCGAGCAGTTGACCAAAAAAGATCTAGGCTTTGAAGATGAGGTGCTGGAGGAGAAAGTTGCACATACCGTGGACAGCAAAACATACTAACACATCCATTCTCGATCAACTCAAGATCAGAACTAGGTTGTGCACGATTTGCTAGCAAAGAGTTTTCTGTTAATTTGGCCATATCGCCCGAAGATACTAAGACCAGCTCGAAAAATTCGTTGTGCCAGGCAAGGTAGAGAGAAAATGACCAAGAGCTCGCTTACCAGCCTGCAGCCCAGAGACAGGCCGAAGGTAGAGTACCTAACTTAGGATGCAAGCAGCTTGTCAGCGTTTCAGTGATTTATCTCTACTACTACTATTGTTGAGAATTTCCAAGAGTTTCAATTTTTTTATGAAAGCGTCCAGAACGGGTAAAGGTCGCTTTAGCAATGAAAAGTGCCACAAAATTATGTTGAACGGTCAAGTGTGTGTTTGGTGGGACCACGAAAAAGTTTTGTCCCACCAGTGGGACATCGCAGTGGGACCACGGTTCCGGAGTGGATTTAACACTTACATGGTCCAAGACGCACAATGACATGAATTGTCAGTGTGCAGCACCTCGTGGCGGCGCGGGCGGCGGCGGGCGGCGAGCCCACCGAGGTGGGGGGCAGTTAATGCGTTAATCATAACTCAAAAAATAAAGGTACTTCTAATATTTTTATTTTTGGGTACGATCCTCATTAGTACCCAAAAGATTTATGAATATCAGTCATTAGCTTAGTGCTATTTTTAGGACACTGCTATTAAGGCGAATAGTATGGGTGATAGTGGCGCCATTACATATTTAATTTAATCATTAAATTATACAAAGGAATTATCAAAAAATCGGACCGCTGGTAGACGATACCTATCACAAGCTTTTATTTAACGTATCTGTAATAGTTTTGTTTTGTGTTATTCAATCAAAAACCTTGTTTGGAGAGCTTGGTGGCCACCAATAGGAACTAAACTATTGAGACAAGTATCTGCCTAAATAATACAGTACAAAACTATTAAAGATACATTTAAAAAAAGCTTATGATAGATATCGTCTACGCGCGGTCCGATTTTTTGATAATTCCTTTAACGTAATTATAAAATTAAATATGTAGTGGCGCCACTATCACCCCTACTATTCGCCTTAAGATTATGGTTCATCGGTATCCAATTTGCCACGCCACTTTGGTCGCAATGGCGTTGACGTCTAGATACTGAATCTCGGATTCCTTTAATTATCTTTTGCAAAAAGTTTATCGATGTTAGAAACTCGATTTGTTTTCATTACTGTGCTACCATTGGTGCATTCCTACCAAGGTTAGGTAGGTTATATTTACTTTTAGCTTAGCCTTATTATTTCTGTGAAATATTTGAGGAAATGTCAAAGGATATTCCACTATTTCCACTTCTGATATAATTGGTTAACAATAATACAAATTAAAATAGGATTCTGCTAAAAATATTGAATCACGAATTTTATTTGAACATTTTTATTAATAACATTATTTGATAGCATTTATATTCAAATGACCTAGAATGTTTAGAGCTGTGTGTGTATGTACCTATAATACCAAACTAGTTCGAAAATATTCTCTTTCATTTATCATTTTTAGAAAACGACATACCCTACATATATGTATAATTAGAAATCGGATTTCGCTTTTCCTTCAATAAATCCTGTCGCTACTAATCTTGACTAATTAACTTTTTATTTTATACTTAATAGCGAAAGCTTTTTTTTTTGTCATAAATCAATCTTTAATTTATGGTGTCAACCTACTTTGCAAAATAATGTCTAGTGGACCCGTTTTTTTAGGCATTTGCATAAAATAACGAGTCCACGAGATTTAAATCCAACAACATACATAGGAAATTAAACAAAAAATTATGAATGTGTAGGTTAATACGACCATAATTATATTCTTCTAGAAAGAACTGAGTTAAATAGAAATAATTTTTAATTTTGAATAAGCTTGGGAGGGGTTTTGCTCCAACTCGAAACATAACAACTAACAAGTCAAAAATGTTACTTTATTTCCGTGTCAGTGTTTAGTTTTACGCATGCCCAGCGTGGGGATTATGGGCATTACGCCACCATGAGATAAAAGCCAATAAGGCGCCTATCAGGGGGAGGCCTGCGTCCAGCAGTGGACCAATACAGGCTGTTGAGGATGAGGTTGAGTATAGCTGATAAAAAGGGTTCTAGGTGGCGGCTGTCCACTCGATTTGGCCGGGGCACTACCGTGGCCACAACTTAACGCATTCACTCCCCTACATAGATATATATTTTTGATTGAAAACACTCAGAACATTATCTGCAGATCGTATTTACAAACTATTGTCCCGAGGCAGGAATCGAACACGCAACCGCCTGCGTCGGACTTAAGCCCGCTGCGCCATCGCCACGTTTTGAGGTTATTTCTTTCCCATGGGAACTGATTTATGGGATAAAAAGTCGCCTATGTTTGATTCCAGGGTTAGACTTACCTGTATGAAAAATTTCAGCCTGATTCGTTCAGTAGTTTTGGGGTGATGAGGTAACAAACATCCATCCATCCATCCATCCAAACTTTCGCATTTATAATATTAGTGTGACTAGCTTCTGCCCGCGGCTTCGCACGCGTTATTTCTACGGAAACGTTCAAAGGTAATTTCTATCCCATGGGAACTGATTTATGGGATAAAAGTAGCCTATGTTTGATTCCAGGCAGAGCAACACCGATGCAAAATTTCAAAAAACAATTGGGTTCTTTTTTCAAAATATTGTTCGGAAATCGGAGGAGGCCTAATGAACTTGGAGTAAAAACTTTTTGTCGTTTGACCGAACGAAAATAACCATAGCTACCGGCCGATCTTTTAGGAAATTAAAAAAAAATAACACGTTAGAAATGGATTTCCATACACTTTTTCCTCCCGCTAAAACACGTGAGAAATGAAATTCCATAGAGTTTTTCCTCCCGGTTTCCTATAGGCCTGCAAAGACATACTTTCTATTCTATAAATGGAAAAGGAATAGGCAACTTTCCGAGCAGGTGTAGTATAAAGGTAGTTTTGTTCCCTTTCAAGTGATATCAAGAAGATTTGAAATTAATTAAATTGGCTACCTAAATTTTGGGAATTATTGCAATAGGTCGAAGTTGCATCTATCGGCTTCTATCGGCGCCGGAGCTGGATTAGCTGGATTTCTCCCTCGTATCCGCTGTTTTAGCTCGTCCCACATATGCCAGATTGGGTTCAAGTCAGGAATAAGGGCTGGCCAGTCTAGTGTAGGAATGCCGACATGGAAGACGTCTGTCGGTACTGTCTAGTCACTGCCGCGGTGTGGCAGCGGACATTATCGTGCATTAAATCAAAATTTATCGTCGCCAATAAATCCTGCGTAAGGGAAAACATAACTTAACTCATAGTTCACTGCAAATTAATTGTAAAAATTAGTCTTGAACAACCCTTGAAGCGATTCCAGTTTAAAGCATATTAATTTCGATTTAAAATGTACTTAATCTATTTGTAATTCGTTTTTGTATGACACGTTATGGATTCTAACGCTGACTTTATTCTTCTAGAAAGAACTATGTTAAAAAATCATTTGAGTGAAATCTGGACAATCCATGGTAAAATGGTAGGCGTCTTTGATTTATATTCTGATCGAATCTAGTGACACAATGGTTATGCTGCAACAGTAAATGACCACTTTACCTACCTAACCTATAGCTACGTAGGTAAAACATGAAGCAAGATGTTCCGAACGGCTGATCACACACAATGCCTTCCTCGTTAAAGTAGGTAAGTACTTAGGCATTTATAAAGATGGAATCGTCAATGAATTGAAATAAATTAGCGCTGGATTATTTTGAATCTCATCTAAAAATGCTTAGGTATATTTATCTTTAGTGGAGAGGAGGAAGAGCTTTGCCCTGCAGTAGGACACATAAATAAATAAATAAATAATACTGGACAATTCACACAGCATTATCTAGCCCCAAGCTAAGCAGAGCTTGTGTTATAGGTACTAGATAACTGATATACTTAATGCAGTACACTACATAGATAGTTTTTTTTTATTATACATAGAAAACATCCAGAACACCCTGGACAAATGTGTGCAGATCGTACCAACATTTGTCCCGAGGCGGGAATCGAACCCGCAAACTCCTGCGTCGCAGGCAGACCTTCGCCCGCTGCGCCACGGAGGTCGTCAGGCTAATAAATAAAAATAAAAAATCTTTAGATCGACGTGACCTATGAATGAAAGTAGGTAGGTAGGTAATTAAAAATTCTACTACTAAACTCGAAAATTAACAACTAACAGACTAAAGGTTTCTTCGTCGCTTTTTCACTTTAGTCTACATACCGAAGTGATAGAACTCAAAAATATCAATTTATTTCTGTGTCAGTGTTTAGTTTTATAATTTGACCTTTTCTAAGTGTAGATACATTTATTGTATTTATGGAAATAAATAGTTTTTGATTTTGATTACATAGGTATACTTACATAATGTGATGGAATCATTTCGAACTCAAATAAAAGCGGTCGGACCTTTAGGTACTTTGACGAGGTTCCATCTGGTTCTAATAATTGCTCTTGGATTTTAAACCCATCAGAGAGATTACCATGCTGCCTGCCAGCAGCGTTTTGAGGACCATTTGGTATTGATATGGATCAGTAGAGCTATCTCTAGATTGCTTGCAATAGTTTGCAGTTAGCTCAGCCGTTTGAAATGTAAATTCTCTTAATTTTCTTTGTTTATAGAAATTTCAGGAAATTTATTGAGTGTTTCACCGTCAGTAAATTTCCAGTGAACTGTAATTCAAGAAATTCTTGATTTTCAAGAAATTCTTTTGTGGAATTTATGAATAGTAATCACCGCAAATAAACTCAAACATCAACTAAATGAGAATTTCTTCGTAAAGCTCATTACCTTAGCGGTAGGCTGCTATTAAAAACTTTAATAAAACAGTTAAAATGTGCAGATTTAACAAAAATATGCGACAATTACTGGTGAGAAAGGCCGTGTGAAATTTTTAATTAGCTAATCGTGACCTACCCAAAGCAAGCTCAAAGTAGTTTTATTACTAACAATTAAAAATATATAAAGCTGTTTTAATATGCTTGGGACATGGCATTTTGCGAATTCATAATAAAGAGGTTGGAAGCACATTTTATTTCATCGTCTGGTACTTTTATCGTGGTAAATATTTACAGGAAAGAAGCGCAAAGCCGGGTTTAAGAATCAGAAGTCTAATACAGAAAAAATACGGGTAAATTACATCAAAATAATAAAAAACACTGAGCTTATTTATTTGTTTTAACAAAGACAAAAACAACAAAACCACAAATTACAACTAGTATTTACTATATCAATTTCCTAAAAATCTCAGCCGTCACCAGAAGCCCAGAATGCTGGCAGCATTGCCACGTTGAAAGGCAATGCTAATTCGTTGACCGAAATAGAAGCCAGCATTCTGATCACCTGTGGGCTCTCTAAGAAGTTTGGTAAGATTTTTATAAATTAGTGCATGTGCCCCAGGACTAGCGGTACACAAAATATCACATCATTGGTACGACAGTAATATAATTAGTTGGAGCATGAATATTGAAGACCTAGAAGAAGAAGTACTCTCTTATTTCCGCATTGATCCATTGTGCGTTAAAATTAGCTAGCATAGCCAGCCTAGCTCCATCCAGAAGAGCAGAATCCATATTGAAGACCTGTAAATACTGTCAATATCCGAAACACTTACCACGCTGCCTGTACTTTAGCTTTTTTAATATTAATAAATTTGTGGGTACTCTTTTTAACAAATTTATCAAATATAAAAAACTTTTTAAAAAACAAGCTTTTATATCATCAAGGACCAAAGTGACAAATCCAACGAATCCATACTCGCCGGGGTTTGGGTTCGTTGGATTTGTTCCACTGGTCTTCATTAGTATGCCGAATTTCAGCTCAATCGGTCGAGGATAACTGGTCTAAAATTCTGTCGCAATTTTGGTGCCGCACATACTAACTGGACAAGATGTATCAAATCTTGTAAAAATAGTAACATAGGACACGCGGGCCGTAGTTATAATCCTACTTTCCTACTAATATTATAAACGCGAAAGTTTGTAAGTATGGATGGATGTATGGATGTTTGTTACTCTTTCACGTAAAAACTACAGAACGGATCGGGCTGAAATTTTGTATACAGGTAATCGTAATCCTAGAATCAAACATAGGCTACTTTTTATCCCATAAATCAGTTCCCGTGGGATAGAAATCACTTTTAAACGTTCCATAGAAACAACGTGTGCGAAGTTGCGGGGCGCAGCTATTTAGTAAGGAAATATTGATTTATTAGCTTCTGCCCGTAACGCATGCTCTTTTCTGATATTTTGGATAAATAGTAGCCTCCGTCCCTGCGATACCGTCTACCTCCCGGCCAAATTTCATGAATATGCGTTCAGGTGTTTAGGCGTGAAGACTTAACATAGTTACTTTCGAGTTTATAATATTTATTCACAAAGAAAATTACAATCAAATAATAGAAATAAATTATACTAGTATTTAGTAGAGTATTTACAATTGAAACAATTGAGCTAACTGCAGACTGTTGCAAACAGTCTACAGGTAGCTCAACTGATCCATATTAATACCAGTCGGAAGATTCCCCAAGACGCTAGCTGCATTGCCCCGCTGTATGGCAATGCTGATACGCTGCGCCAGGTACTCACCGGCTCTCGGGTCACGCGTCGCTTCGACCAGACGCTCAGATAATTTCTTAAAACCCGAAGAGCCTCGGTACCGAAGCTTTTCACCTAACAATATTACTTTATAATTAGCTCAATTTATTGTTTCACTTGTATGTTACCACCATGTACCAGTTCTAATTTATTTCTATTACTAGCTGTACCCGCGACTTCGTTCGCGATTGCCATACATTTGTCCACAGTTGCTCTCATATTAAATAACGCCGTGCCAAAAAAACTTCAATATGCACTATTTGACCTGTGACACTTTTATTTTAGGTACCTATATTTAGGCAAGTAGTTAAATTGTGTATAAGTCGTGTAGATAAAGAATGGGATTAAAAATCAAAATCAAATAATTAACGCGGGACAGCATACTGTGCCGCTGTCATCTTCAAACCCATTTCTACACTACTTTTATTATAGTAATGGTTGATTCATAATAAAAACACTTCTTGTTTCTGGATGCTGTTATAATTTGAAATAATATTAAAATAATAACAATACCTTCTCTACAATTATCATTGCAATAGCTTTAAAATTAAAATACGATACTAATACTGCATCGGTACCGTACTCGTGATTCTTTTAGTTTCTCTTAAGTGTTAAATGATTGTGATTTCTAATATTCTATCTCTCTCGGACGACAAAACAATATTATGGTGTTGATTGCGTTGTTCATAATTATTCCTAGCCGTGGCTAAGCGTTCCTCGCGCTGAGGAAAAGTCTCAGAAGCGCGAGATTCGGCGTGACGCTGACTATCTGCAGTCAAGCGCTCCTCGCGCTCAGTAAAAGTCTCAGACTCTCGAGACTGGGCGTGATGCTGGCTGTCAGCCGTCAAACGCGCTTCGCGTTGTGTATAGGTCTCAGAAGCTCGAGATTCGGCGTGACGCTGACTATCTGCAGTCAAACGCTCCTCGCGCTCAGTAAAAGTCTCAGACTCTCGAGACTGGGCGTGATGCTGGCTGTCAGCCGTCAAACGCGCTTCGCGTTGTGTATAGGTCTCAGAAGCTCGAGATTCGGCGTGACGCTGACTATCTGCAGTCAAGCGCTCCTCGCGCTCAGTAAAAGTCTCGGATTCTCGAGACTGAGCGTGACGCTGACTATCTCCAGTGAGACGCTCCTCGCGCTGAGTAAAAGTCTCGGATTCCCGAGAATGGGCGTGACGTTGACGATCTGCAGTCAAGCGCTCCTCTCGTTGAGAAGATGTCTCGGATGCCCGAGACTCGGCGTGTCTCTGGGCGTCAGCAGTTAAACGTGTTTCCCGCCGTGAAGTAGACTCGTTGGCGCGATAACGTGTCGTTCTCGCATGCGTGGATGCCAAACGGGAGTCAAATTGCGTAGAAGATTCTGAAGAGCTAGATTCAGCATAGCGTTGACGCTCGTTTGCCAGTCTAGCATTGCGTTCTTCTTCGGTTTCTTGAGAAACTCTTAGTCTCATTCTTGTAGCAGTTCTCGTGGACCGAGAAAGATTTGGTCTCTTTCTAGAGGGCATATTTATAAAGTAAAAGTGAATGTACGTACTTAAAACTAATTCAACGCAAACAAAATTAACTACAATTTTAAAAAAGAAAATTGAACATAAACAACTACTTACAGCAAACTATTTACAATGAAAAATCAATAATCGTTACACCAATATGCTACTAACCTAACAAACTAAAAATGCAGAAAAATTCTGTAGAAGATGGTTTGCTACACAAAATCCGAAAAATGCAGAAAAATAGCTTTTTTAGTATAGTTGGCTAATTTTTTAGGTAACCTACCTCAACAAAGGGCTGCATAAACCAAAGCTATAACCTAACGTTATCCTAAAAATACAGAAGAAATCAAGAAATATTTAGAGAAGAAAAATAACAGTAGGTTACGGTAACAACCTAAGAAAATAGTTTTAAATTTTTATTCGTATTTTATACTCGATTTGGATGCGGGCGTCGCGTCGTCGTCGTCGTCGCGCAGGGAGCCGATGACCGGGGTGCTTTAGTTTAGAGGCGATTTGGACACGTCATTCAGATGCGTTGGGCGTCGACACGCATTGCGTGACTGCGCAGCGGCCGCCCTCTCCGCTCATGTCCTGCTGGCGAGTAAAATTTAATAATGCTTATTTTGAAAAATATTATACCTACCTACCTAATCAAGAAAGTTTGGTCGAAGCTTTGCTTGCTTCTTATCATTTTTAAATTAAAAACCCCTAGGTATTTGCCCTCTAAACTAAAACTTTCATGGCCCAAGACGCAGATGTCCTCCTCCTGCCCCGTGTAGCGGGGCGGCGAGCCCCTGCGGGTCGCACCGCCAAAGCTGGGCAGTGAGTGCGTTAAGAAAAAAAGAATGTTGAAGTTTCTTTTTCTAAGGATTCTACGTGAAAATACCTAGATCATAATTAAATCTAGGAACTTACCTGTAATCATCGCTTGCTTTTGCTACGACTCAGCCAGTGCAAGAGTCAAAAAGTGTCATTCATGAACTACGAAAATAAAATAGCTAGGACGGTTTAGTTTCTTCATGGTTCCGTACAGGTAGCTGGAGAGAGCACAGAATTACACGTTTTGGTATTCTTCCTTCGATGAAAGAAACTACCTACCTATAAACAGACGGCTACTGTATGTAGGTACCTACCTACTTACTAATTCCGCTGCAGCCTCGGTCGAACCAGAAATGGCTCAAACTGAGCTCCTCCTCGTTCACGCACGATACGGCTGAGCACGCCTGATTGTAGACCGACGAACACGATCCAGGAATGTCTGCGCTTCTCGCATAAAACACATTAAAAAGTACCTAACTGAAAACTTGACTGCCTAATATGCAGAAAAACTGAAAAAAAACTACAAAAGAAAATCACGAAACGTGTAGGTGCAAAATGCAATTTATATGCACCGCGCAAGTATTCACAGCGAATAATGAACACGTACTAAAACAAATAAATCAAAACATTACTTAGTGAAATTAGGAAAATATGTATCCCCTTTATGAAAACCGAAAAGTCCTTCGAAACGCCGCCGACCGACATCGCTCCGTATAGGGTTGACAGATGTAAATTTGATAAAGGAGGGCAGATAGGTCTAAAAAGGAGGATTTTCTGTAAAAAACGTTTTTTTCAGTTACGGCTCATATAAAACACGCCCTTGAAGGAATTTTACTTTCATCCCCTCTCCCAAGGGAACCTTACTGATTTCCGGGATCAGATGTATCTTTCCTCGTACCTAGTATGAATTCAAATCGTGCCGAGTTCCATTCGAATTCATTCAGTTCCGTCGTGATGCGGGGTTAAAGAATTTTACTTTCATGCTCTCTTCCAGGGGAACCTTACTGATTTCCAGGATAAAATGTATCCCATGTCCTTCTTGTAGTATGAACTCAAATCGTGCCAGGTTTGATTCCATTTCATTCAGCAGTTTCGGCGTGATGCACGGTGAAGGAATTTTACTTTCATCCCCTCTCCCATGGGAACCTGATTGAATTCCGGGATAAAAAGTATCCTATGTCCTTCCTCGTAGTATGACCTAAAATCATGCCGAGTTTCATTTCAATACCTTCAGTAGTTTCGGCGTGATGCGCGTTTAAGAAACAGACAGACAGACAGACATGAATGAAAAAAATTACAGTTTTGGCTTCAGTATCGATAATAGAATGCCCTCCAAAAAAAAATTTTCTAAATATCTTCAATGTACAGAATTGGACCTGTTACAGTTTTATTATAAGTATAGATATAGATTTGTTTGTAATTTTCTTTGTGAATAAAGTATTTATTTCTTGTTTATAATACTAGTATGGATTTTGAACTTTTCGGCCCGCGCTATCCAAAATCTTGCGGTCCGATGTGAGACTAACGCTAGAATACTCAAACCCAAATCATATTTGAGCACTAAACGAATTGTTGACAGCTTTTCATTGAAAACTGCCAAAAATCGCTACTTGAGATGAGCTTAAATATGAGTTACGTTTTCAGGGATAAGCCGATAAAATTTCAAACTAGTAAGCCAGCGTCTTGGGGACGCTTCCGACTGGTATTGATATGGATCAGTTGAGCTAGACTGTTTGCAACAGTCTGCAGTTAGCTCAATTGTAAATACTAGTAATTGTTTCAATTGTAAATACTGGTATAATTTTCTTTGTAAATAAAGGATTCAACAAAAAAAACTAGTAAGTATATTGTTTCTTAGGGTACAATTATAGGTTCATATATAAAATACAATCAACATTTTTCATCTAGATAACCCAACGAAGTTGGCTGGCTCCGGTAGTGCCTCGTGACTAGCTGGCGTGCTCCACTGCTTGCAATTACCCCACCATGCATTACAATAGGAATGCATCAGTGCATATGTGCACTCAATCATTCCAGTAAAAACGAGTTGTTTTTATTGAATTCTTCTGACTTAATGTATATTCGGTTCTATGATCAAAGATATTTATGGGGAACAAATGGAATATTTCTTAGGTTTTGTACCAAAGAAATATTTGGAAAATATATTATGGCACTGATATTATTGGAGCAAATTGCAGAAGTTTGAAACATTTTTTTTTTGACAACTTTCTTTCATAATTTGATCTTTTTTAATTTGTCTGTTGTCCGTTTAAGAATTGGAATTTGCACCCTTTTCGCTGCGCGTTCGTAAATTATGAGTTGAAGTTTTTGTTGTAGTGGTTACTTTGGTATTGCGTCGTTCTTCTCTGGTATTATCACTTTATGTCACGTTTTTTTATATATTGTTCTTTGTTTATAAAACATACTTATCTTAGATTTTAGAACAGAGTACCTTTGTACCTATACTAAGTATAGTAGATATCCTGTAGGTATTGTAGACTTGAAGAAAAAAGTCAAGAATAAATGCAACTAGGTACCTAACCTACTAAGCAATTATATCCGCCCCGTACAACGCAGTAAATTTATACGTTGCAGGGAAAAACAATGAATAAGTATATTAGTTATATTTTTTTTATTACCTATACATAAAAACCCGGAGTAAATATCTGCAGGTCGTACAAACATTTGTCCCGAGAATCGAACCAGCAACCTCCTGCACCGCAGACGGACATTCGCCCGATACGCCACATAGATAGTCAAAAAATATAATATTGCATCCACCTCATAATTCTATGAATTTAATGTTTATCGAAATCTTAATAAATCTTTTTCCTTTTTGATCTTGAAAATGATTCGATTTGTTCATCGCCACTAACATTTTGATCACCTTGACTTAATCTGTTCGGTCATGGTCTATTATTATCATAATGTTATGATGTTAGGTTGTCTTGTCACATAGTCTCTAGAATGACAGTTTGAGTAGGTGGCAGACTCGGCTCCTTCCCATCTCGCAACCTTCCCATCTCGTAACCATTTTTTTAATGAGTGTTACAGTCAGCTCGAATTATCTAGGTACTGACACGGTAGGCTGTGGTACCAATTTTTGACATGACAGTGTATTCGTAGGAAGGTTGGTTAATTATTGAAACAACGTCGTAATATAAAATTATCGGTGACGACGCCTCAGAGTAATTCCCATCATAATCAACATTGGTGTCGGTCGATTCTGTAGTTTTAGAATAAGCTAGAATTAATTAGGACTGTCAAAAAGACGAAAGTTTCAAAAATTAGACTGTCAGGTTTAAAATTATGTTGACAGATCTAAAACAACTCAACTTAGTTAAAATCCTATTCTTTGAATTGAATTTTAACTATGATTAGAAAACTATCTACTTATCTAATTTTAGCAGGCATCTAATTTGGTCGCGATTAAAATTTATTCGAGCGAAAAACAGCAGATTCTTTTGAAAAAAGTGAAATAATCATTTTGTGGTACTTTTAGGTATTTTTAGGATCTGTATAGAGAATACCATAATTTTAGGTTAACCTAACTTAGAAATTTTAGAAATCGTAAAATTTAAGTTAGAAACCCTAAAACAACAGAATTGACATCATTGTCTGCCATAATTTTTTTAATCTATTAACAATTCCTAGTGCCTCCTTATTAGGATTTTTTATAGACTTCCTTTAAAGCACTAGATTAGACCTTAAAACAACTTTGATATGTAATATTTCATGTTATGTGATTTTTCTGTTGAGATTGCTTTAAATTAATAAATAAAGTATCGAACGACTTTATAACTATAATAAAATTTAGGTTATTACTATTAGACAATGATGTCGATTCTGTTGTTCTAGGATTCCTAACTTAAATTTTACGATACCTAAATTTTCTAAGTTAGGTTGACCTAGAATTATGGTATTCTCTGTACAGATCCTAAAAATACCACAAAATCCATATTTCACTTTTTTCAAATGAATCTGCCCGTTTTTCACTAGAATAAATTTTAATCACGACCAAATTAGATGCCTGCTAAAATTAGGTAGACGTTTCTAATCATAGCTAGAATGCAATGCAAAAAATTGGATCTTAACTATTTAACTAAGTTAAGTTGTTTTAGATCTGTCAACCTAATTGTATATCGGACAGTCTAATTTTTGAAACATAGAATAGCTTTCGTATATTTGACGTTCCTAAATCCTAATATTAGCTAATTTTAAAACGACAGAATCGACACCAATAGTTATATAAGAGCTACTCAATGACGATATAATATAGCTTATATACCTAAATAGCTTGGACCTAGATGATGCTGTGTGGATTGTCCAGCATTATCACATGAATATTATATATCTTCTTCTTCACGCCAAAACTACTGGACAGATTGAGCTGAAATTTTGCATCGGTGTAGCTCCATGCCTGGAATCAAACATAGGCTACTTTTTATCCCATAAATCAGTTCTCATGGGATAGAAATTACCTTTGAACGTTTACATAGAAACAACGCGTGCGAAGCCGCGGGCAGAAGCTAGTTATTATACACTCATTTATTCTTAAATCTCGTTTGTAAAATACATTTTTTACTATAGAAATAATATATTAAAAAACTATTCTACAGTAAAAAAATATATCAAATCGTTGAATCACCGGCCGCGAAGCTGGGCTCAAGCGACCAGTGACTATTATTATTTTTATTTATCTCATAAATGGTATAAATATAAACAACACAGGTTGCATTCTAGAACTAAGTTTCGGTCGTCATTGTACACATGCACTGACGTTCAAGTGTATGCTCGAGGGTGTTCTTTATGTAAATAAATATACCTAATAGGCAAATGACAATATGGCCGATGATATTTAACAAAGGTCTATCAAGAACAGACCATTCACCCTCGTCTTGAAGAGACTCATGTTGTAGATGACCGGGAAAACAGAAGAATGTTTCTTTTAAGCCGGCGTCGAGTTCTGAACTACGCGTGATAAACGTAGAGGAAAACCATGTGTGACGGGTGCAAACTATGAATTTTGTCTTGAAGTTTTTTTACTACGTTTTAGAAGATAATCCTATACATAGTAGGTACCCATAAAACAACCATTGCTTAGCTTGGGGCTAGATAGCTGTGTGAATAGTCCAGTATTCATTATTATTTATTTATAGCGCGTCTGTCATGCTTGTGTTGTGACCCTGACTGACAAAGAATTTTCACTACAATACAATACAATAAGTATATTTATTGATAACACCAAGTTATAAGTCGAGTACTAAAGTACAATACTAGTTATTTTTCTATAAACAACTATATTTAAAAATCATAAGTTTTACTTAAGAATATTTAAATTATTATTGTTAAAATTATAATTAATTATTATTGATTTTATTATACATTTCAAAAATTATTATTAAGAGATTGGCACTACCTATCTGTTATGCAGTTTTGACCATCTCAGGTTTTATGATCGTTGACATTTCTGTCATACTGACTATTACTGACATTTACCCTGTCAGCAGCGAAGAAAGCTTGTGCTACCGAACAGAGTCAGCCTCTTGCCCACCTTTATCACGCAAACACGACATCACCACCGCCGGCCGCGGACGCGCGTGTGCAACGACGCAAAACCGCGGAAAAAACATCGCGAATTATTCAACAGAAAAGAACATCGCGAATTATTCATCAGAAAAAACATCGCGAAATATTCAAGTCAAAAAGAACTTTTCTGATTTGAAAAACAACGGCGAAGAATGTAAAATAAAAAAATATACGTATTGTGACAGAATACGAACTGATAAAAATTATTATGAGAATAGAATAGTGACAGAAAACTGACAAAATGAAAGTAGTGATTTTCGTATTTGTTTTTCTGTGTGGAGTGTTATGTCAGGACTTGAACCAAATGGCAGCTATGCCAAAGTATGATAGCCGATATGACTATTTAGACGTGGACGCAATTTTCACAAATAAAAGACTGATAAGGGCGTATGTGGATTGCTTGATCAATTCTAAACGGTGCACTCCTGAAGGAAAGGCGTTGAAGAGTAAGTATATATTTAAAATAGTTCACCAGCTACTATTAGCTCCGTTTCGCTCGGGGCTAGATGATGCTGTGTGGATTGCCCAGCATTATTTATTTTTTTATTAATTATTACCTAGTATTACTATTATTATACTGTAATTTTTCGGGGCGTCAATGGAGGCCCGGAAGCTAGCACGGGACCACGGTGCATGGCACAATCTTCGCTAGGGCCATACCCATCAATTTGTAAAATTGGGCCGTGGGTGATGAAAATGATTTTTGTAGCATTTTTGGACAAATTACTAAAAATATTTAGATAGAATGAAGACGTAAGCCCTTTCGACTCTCTTTAAATTTGACCTATTTTTTATCTACATTACAATTATATCCTTCTACTGTTTTTAATTTTTATTCCTATGTTATTTTATTTATTTGTAGAGTAATATAATACGTACAACTTGAGCAATACAGTCCCCCGTTTATTTATTCATGACACACCTATTTAAACACTTTTCACAATCAATATTTATAAGCATTGAATACATAAAATTAAATATTTATAAGGTTTATTATAATCATCATTAATTTATAAAAACGCAAACAATAAAAATATAAATACCTACAATTATATCACAATAAGTGAATGGGTATAAAATTATATCATTCAGCAATTCAGCATCACCTCTCTTGAAGTATCCACCATCACTTATAGTTTGTGTTACAGATAGAAAGAAAGAAAATAGATTTATCAGTTGTACACTAGTACAGCTTGCAAATATTACAATTATACTTATACAAATAAAAATTACCTAGTTCTAATCTAATAGCAGCAAGTGTAGCACGCAGCTGTGTGGTGCCGGCTTAGAATCTGCACCACCCACCTCTTCCCGCGGGTGTCGTAAGAGGCGACTAAGGGATATCCACCAGGGGCGGGCAGCAGTGCCCTCTGTAAAACAAATTCTACCACCGAATCAATCCCGAACGCGCACGCCCAGCGTGGGGATTATGGGCACTACACCCCATGAGATAAAAGTCAACAAGGCGCTTATCAGGGGGACGTTTATTGGCTGAACAGATTTTCATGATACATGACTAAGAACACTCGGGATAAAATTATCTATGACACAAAGAAAACTAAATGAAAATCGGTTCATCCGTTTGGGAGCTACGATACCACAGACAGATACACAGATACACAGACAGACACGTCAAACTTATAACACCCCTCTCTTTTTGCGTCGGGGGTTAATTACCTGAACTGAATATGGTTCAATCAGCAACTACAAGCGGTTAACACAACGGTAGATTAAATAAATATAAATAATAAATAAATAAATAATGCTGGACAATCCACACAACATCATCTAGCCCCAAGCTAAGCAGAGCTTGTGTTATGGGTACTAGATGACTGATATACATAATATATTACATAGATAGATATTTTTTATTATACATAGAAACGACCAGAACACCTAGAACAAATATTTGTAGATCGTACAAACATTTGTCCCAAGGCGGGAATCGAACCCGCAACCTTCTGCGCCGCAGGCGGACCTTCACCCACCGCGCCACATCGGTCGAGTATTAGAAACCCACGATAGATTATGGGACAGAAAAAAAAATGAGAGAGTACCCAAAAACATACACACACTTAGGTACTTAAATACATATACATGACATGTTCATTTTCTGACTTGGCTATATTATTGTAACGCAATGGCCAAATATATGAATATCTGACCCCGTTCACACGTACACTAAATATCGCATTACCTCCTAGGACGCTGTCCCTGACCAATGGCATAAAAATAGTAACGTACGCTCTCTGCAATGAAGTTCTAACAATCCTAGATCTGTAGATATTTGTTCCGGGAGTTCTGGGTATTTTATAAAGACTAATATCTTAATATATATAAATCACGTGTCACGTTGTTTGTCCGCGATGAACTCCTAAACTACTTAACCCATTTTAAGTTAAATTTGCACACCGTATGCAGTTTGATCCAACTTGAAAGATAGAATAGCTTATTCAGGGAAGGTTTAAAAGGTGAGAGCGGTACAAAGAGGAAAGATTTGATGTTTGTTTGTTTGTATTGAATAGTCTCCGAAACTACTGGACCGATTTGAAAAATTCTTTCACCGTTAGGAAGCTTACTTTTCAGGGAGTTACATAGGCTATTTTATCACGGCATTCCCACGGGGACGGGAACTACGTGGGTGAAACCGCGAGGCGATCATCTAGTGTATAATAAAAAGAATGTACCTATGTAATGTATTGTATTATGTACAACAGACATCTAGTACCCATAACACAAGCTCAGCTTGGCATGGTCCGAGATGCTGTGTGGATTGTCCTGCATTATTTATTTATTATTTATTTATTTAGTAGTAGGTATGGTAAGTAAGCAGTAGTATACGTACCTACGTACCTACGTTCTACGTCCATGCTATAGAATGATCAGGGACCTCCAGCAGTCCATAGACATCTTGTCAAGCTTAACAAACATTTTTCTTCGCGCCAACAAATTATAATTGCCGTTAATTTTAGAGATGTTGTATTTTGACCTGTGGGTTTTCCCAGCAAACCCATGTAATTGGACCTGTTTGCCAGGGCATACTGCAAAAAAGCTTGTACGACCAAACAGAGCACCCAAACACAATTTTACCAACGCATACGACGGACGCGTGTGCGAAAAACCTCGCGAAAACAGGAAAAAGCAACTGAATCGCAAAAGATTCGAACGCCAAACTCTTTATTTAAACTTGAAAAGAAATCAAATCAAAATAGCAAAATGCAAGTCGTGATTTGTCTAAGTGTTTTTCTGTGCGGAGTTCTATGTCAGGATTTGAACCAAATGGCTGATCTACCGAAATACAATAACCGATATGATTATCTAGATGTGGACGCAATATTCACTAATCAGAGACTAGTAAAGGTGTATACGGATTGCCTTTTCGATTCGGTCAGATGCACACCAGAAGGAAAGGCATTGAAAAGTGAGTATTATTTTAAACTGGCTTAAAAATAGGGGCTCGCAATAAGACTGTATGATTTTTCGAAATTTGGTATCCAAATGTCCTCTTTCCTCTCTTATAGTTAAGCACTAAGTAACCCTCTTTCTTATAAACCTTTCTCAACTTATTCAATAATAAGGATACGTTTGCTTTCATCAGAATGAGAAAAAACACTGCTTAGCCATTGGATAAAATTTGAGTTTCAATTTTGAGAGAGAAATTAAAAGTTACAATGGGAATTTTTACAAAATATCTATCTATGTGGGTAGCTATGTATTTAGTATTTTAGTTATCTAGTACCCATAACACAGCTTTGGTAACTTTGGAGCGTAATGATGACCTTTGAGACGCTGCAGCTGTGGACGAACGTCCGTCTGCGACGCAGGAGGTTGCGGGTTCGATTCCCGCCTTGGGACAAATATTTTGTACCACCCGTAGATATTTTACCAGGTGTTCTGGGTGTTTTCTATGCATGTATAAATATATCTATGCTATATGGTGTATTATGTATATCAGTCATCTTGTACCCACACAAGCTCTCCTCTTAGCTTGATGCTGTGTGAGTTGTCCAGCATTCTAATCCTTATTTTCAATGTAGCCTACTTCTTGTGTCTTAGAAGGAGCCAATCCGAATTAATTTATCACCTAAAAATTCAAAAAGCCTTTGCACTTTGCAAAACATTGCAACAGATGGTATAATTGACTATTTGACCTCTAATGTATATTTTAATGTGTTGCACCTTCCA
Source organism: Eupithecia subfuscata (assembly GCA_963564075.1). Classification (NCBI taxonomy): domain Eukaryota; kingdom Metazoa; phylum Arthropoda; class Insecta; order Lepidoptera; family Geometridae; genus Eupithecia; species Eupithecia subfuscata. The sequence continues at coordinate 11,759,500 of OY751114.1, forward strand.
ATGAAGATTGAGTAATTTTCTAGATTAGTAAACTTGATTTGGATATTCTGGTTTTTAGAATGTATTAATTAACCTATTTATATAAGCGAAGGGGAAATCGGGGCTAACACATTTCAATGATTTTATTTAAAGCTTTAAGTCAACATATATATTTTAATCAATTTGTGTTACATTAACAATAAACATACAAAGCCGGGGCGGGTCACTAGTTAGGCATCAATAAAACGTCAAGTGCGAGTTGGACTCGTGCACCGAGGGTTCCGTATAAAAATAAGACCTTGCTTCTTGCCAAATTTTACCATTCTAGGTCAACGGGAAGTACCGTATAGGTTTTGGTCCATGGCGAGAATAAAATAATAAAATAAAAATAATAATATCCGTCCGTTGCAATGGTCTATTTTTGTCAAAATAGTGATTGAATTTGTGATGTTGTCATATCTGATTAGTAAAATATGAAAATTTAACAGAATGTTTTTCTCCAGCAAACAAACGAAATAATTCAATTAGTTTAATTGGTACATTCTATGCATAGTATAATATATTATAAATGCTTCATGTGTAAGAAGTGCCAAATGTATTCGCATTTTCTATGCAAATGTTTTTTCCGTTCACTGATGTGTCTTTTAGTAAGGTAATGACCGTACCTACCACGCTAACGAAGTCGCGGGTAACAGCTAGTTATACATAAATTTACGGTTTTCGCATTTTTCCCTTTACTTGTGCTATAAGACCTTGCCTATTGCCAAATTTCATGATTCTAGATACACGGGAAGTACCCTATAGGTTATGTATGCACGTGATTATTGTGATTCCCTTGGAAATTGTTCAATAACCGGCCATAAACGGCTGTCACCTTTGATTGCGTTGACTTAGAAGTTTTATTTATATCCCGGCTCCAAGAGGTTACGGACTTGAGTATCGTATGTTAATTTCAATTCGATACCTCCACGCATTCCTGAGAAAAGAGAGTTGACAGACGGACAACAAAGTGATCCTATAATGGTTCCTTTTTTCCTTTTGAGATACGGAGCCCTAAAAAACACTTGTTACGATATAAATCGTTTCACCAAAAAGAAATTTCCTCTCGACTTTTTTCATCGAAAATAATTAAATAAATAAATACATAATGCTGGACAATCCACACAGCATTATCTAGCCCCAAGCTAAGCAGAGCTTGTGTTATGGGTACTATAGTACCCATAACACAAGCTCTGCTTGTGCATTGCAATTGCATTGCAATTGCTAATTACACATATAGATATTCTTTATTAGAAAAACATCCAGAACCCCTGAACAAATATCTGCAGATCGTACAAACATTTGTCCCGAGGCGGGAAACGAACCCGCAACCTCCTGCGTCACAGGCAGACCTTCGCCCGCTGCGCCACAGAGGTTGTCTATATCAAATCAAAGTTCCACAGCCATACTAACTTTTAGTAATCTATAATTATGCCTACAAAACAACGAAATATAGTTATTTTGGTCAAAACATAAAATTAACAATTCTGCACAGCAGATTCAACGCTTCATTAGGTATTTTTTGTGAAGGTATTCTTTTTGTTACAACAAAACAAATGGAAAAAACATGCTCGCAATAAGTTAAAAATAGGTGAATGACGTAGTGGAAAAAATAAATTGATTCTGGGTTATAATAAACGTGCATGGTTTTATTATACAACATTATATTAACTGGTCTAAAGACTCTAAACTTAAAGCCAGTTTACTGCAATGACCTTACATTCATTATTTATTTCAAGATATTCTTTTCAATGTCCATATTTCACGAAACATTCTGTTGACTTTACTTCTTAGACTGGTTTTTCTGGACCTCTTTTGGAAGTCTTGATCATTTGCCCACTTAATGATAAATTATGTCGCCGATTCGTTTCATTTGAATTGCTTTAGTCGAATTGTCATTAGTCGAAATGTTTTTAGTCAAATTGTGTTTTAGTCTAACTGTTTTAGTCGAATTGTTTTAGTCGAATTTTCCGTAGACGGGAGATATGCCTACAAGTATGTCCAAGTACCAGCTAAACTGAAACCTGCTCACGCAAGACGACCCGTAAACCGCGGCCTCACTTAACAGCGTGACGAACATAACAAACCGACTCACTTCCTATGTACGTGGATGTTTTCTGGGTTACACACCGTATAAAACAAAGCTATAAAGAATTTAGCAGGAAGATTAGTCAGGCACTATTAAATAAAATAAGTTAGGGGATCGAATCACCCACAAGCTGTCGTAAAACATGTTATTATCGTAGTATTAGATTATGGAATATCAAGTTTCTGTTTGTCTCGTAGATGATAAGAATTTATCAAAAGAATAATAATAACAAATAATGTTGGACAATTCACGCATTATCTAGCCGCAAGCTAAGCAGAGCTTATGTTACGGGTACTAGATAACTGATATACTTAATACAATACACTAACTACACTATAGAGTAGGTAAAGCAATTACCTTAAATAATAATTGTGCGTACAAATGCACAAGATTAAAATGAAATAACTGTAGCTACCTCTTTTTGACACGAGCGTTGTTGATAAAAGTACAGGCAAACGAAGGTAATAAAATCTCAGAATAGAACCAACAAAAGTAAGTAAACAATAAAGTGAAATTACTACCAATCGGTATTTTAGGACAAAAACCCCTCAACCAACTCAATTAGTAGGTAAACAATAAAAGTGAAATTACCTCCTTCGGTATTTTTAGGCCAAAAACCATTCAACCAACCACTTTGTCAAGTCTTAAACAAACCAAGTGTGAAAAGCCTTGAAATACGAGAAAAGAAGTTAAAAAAGTAAAAGTCACTTGACAATAACACTCTAATGTGCTTTGCGTGCTATGTTTGGAGAGCTACAAGATACTCATGTCATGACTCAGGCTTTTGTTTACAATTTCACCTGCCATGTGCCGGCGTAGGTATACATATTTTGTTGAAGCACATATTTGGATAAGTAGCACTCGGGCGTTCCGTTTACATTGCGCGGGAAAAAAATCAGGCATAAAACTAACGGGAAAGTAATTTACTTGATTCAATGATACTTTTAAAACGTTTGAATATGAGTATGCTGATTTGATTTTAGTCTACGAGTCACTCTACACTACAACTACCAAATCCTCCAATATTAAATAGGAGTTCGTGTCTGATAATATTGTTCCCTCTACTTATTATTTACTAGTTTCTGCTCGCAGCTTCGCACGCATTGTTGCTATGGAAAGGTTTTAAAGTTATTTTTATCCCATGGGATCTTATTTGTGTGTGGTATCCCATGGGATAAAAGTAGCCTATGTTTTATTTCAGACCTAGAACTACCTGTATCGATCCATACAGTAGTTAGCGTGAAGAGGTAACAAAAATCCATCCATCCATCCATACATCTAAACATCCAAACTTTCGCATTTATAATATTAGTGTGATGTGATTGAACTCAAACGAAAAAATTAAAAACAAAAAAAAAACTCCCGCGCAATGTAAGTCGATCCACCATAAGGTCAGCTTTGCGCATGCGTGTCACGGTTAGATCAGCCGATCGGTATCGATCTAAATTCAAACTGTTCCTAATGGTATCCGGTACTCTGTCGGGCAGAGCCACTTTTCTAGAAATCTTGAAGGGCTCGACTTGACTTGGTTTAAGATACTTCATTCAGGGATTCAGGATCCAGCTAGGCTGGGCAGCGTTTGGGAAACTACGTCGAGTCTTCTCGTCATCCATACCGCAATGCTTGAAAACAAAAGTTTTCAATCAGTGCGTCCTACCCGTCATGACCTACGGAGCTGAGACGTGGACACTCACGGTAGGGTTGGTCCAACAGTTCAACGTCGCTCAGCGAGCTATGGAAAGACCTATGCTCGGAGTCTCTCTGAAGGATAGGATTCGTAACGAATACATCCGACAGAGAACCAAAGTTATCGACATAGCCCAAAGAATTAGCAAATTAGCTGAAGTGGCAGTGGGCTGGCAATTATCCCGCGAAGAACCGACAACCGCTGGGGTAAACGTGTTCTTGAGTGGAGACCACGACTCGGAAAACGTAGTGTAGGACGCCCTCCGGCCAGGTGGGATGACGATCTGCGAAAGACTGCAGGCAGATGCTTGATGCGGCAAGCTGAAGACAGGGCGCTATGGCGCTTATTAGGGGAGGCCTATGTCCAGCAGTGGACTAAATTAGGCTGATGATGGTGATGATTCAGGGATTGGTCAAGCCATGGTATGCTTGTTTGACTCAATGAAGCTTGTTACAAGTTGTCAAATCTTTCGGCCAACTTGTATCTTATCCTATCTTGGCAGCACTATTGGACCTTCCACTTTTTTGTTATCAAGAGCGAACTTACCTTAGAGCGTAACCCTGTGTAAGAATATTATACTTACGTCGTCGGCGTCAAGGAGAATCGAGGCATTTTCCTATAATGTCAACATTGAAATCAATAGATGACATTGACGACTCTTTTAAACGTTCTTTTATTTATTTTATTTTTGCTCTCACGCTGTGTACTTCGTTTCGTCCACACTTCCCCTTTGAGAATATTTTGAACAATGAAACAAAACACGATCTAGATTAAATTACCATTTGAGTTTTATATCATTCGTAGATATCATAGGTCACACTGACTATTTTCATATACATATTTTTTAAAGCAAGACTGTCGAGTTTTTTATTTACTGTCAAGTTAGCTTGTTAAAACTTTGTTATTCTGAAAGGAGTTGGTAGAGTCAGTAGAACCATAAAATTAAAGGTCGCGTTCGGAACTTTAGCATTTTTCTTGTTTTTACGTTTTATGCAGAATAAAATAACTACGAGAAGCAGATCTTGTGTCAAGCAGACCTGTTTTTTGTTTTCGATTATAAAATCCGAAAGGACTGGTTAGCCTTAGCGGGATTACGGATAGATCTGTCAATTTTATGCTAAAGATTCTTGGTGGGCGGATCACTGAACTTGATATTATAATGGCAACATTTTTTACTTGAGTTTTTATGACAATTGGCAAAAATTGATTTTGATTGCTCATGCAATCAAAACAATCAATGAAAAATCATCTAAAGGCGGAAAAAAGGAGAGTAGTAAAAGTGTTTTAGTACGAATTCTTCCAAAACTGACGCTTACAGAAAGAGAGTTTCCTTTTGTTAGAAGATTACACTTTACTCTTTTGTCCTTCGTCTACTTGACAAGACGGGTTAGAAAGTCTAAGCTCGTCTACCCTAAAAAAAAACAATGACAAATGATGCGTAAATGATAATGCAGTATTCCTTGGAATAACCTTGGAAGGTCAATTTGGAAGCCTTGGCTCTCAAATTGACCTTACTAAATAGATCATTGACCTAGTAGTAACTACTAATATAACTATTACAGTTATTAAATGGTCTGAAATCGACCTTCCTAAATAAATCATTCACCATTTAGTAACTATAATTACTAAATGGTCAATGATCTATTTAGGAAGGTCAATTTGACAGCCTTATCACCATTGATTTAAGGAAATCTCTTTTTTCATTGCTTTTAACAGAATTCTGTCAGAGTCGAGACTCGAAGCAATATGCCATATCCTCCATTACAATATTATTACGTCACTTTTTGTTTTTTAATTCTTAAAACTCTTATATTAGCAATCGATTTCACAGAAAACACAATTTTCTTACTTACAAAGTACTCATACAAAATTATAATTCACTGCGTGATACTATGGTGGTCACTGCTAAACCATAGCTGATAGAACCAAGTGATTCAACAGAAGTGCGTCATCCCACCTGATGGTGATGGTATCATTACCCACAATGATGTAAACAAATGCATTTTTAATTGTACATACCTGCTTAACTATCTAGACGTATTTACTTGAGCATCTGCAATATAACAAATGATAGTCAGTCGTATAGAATCTAGTTGATCGTAGGTAATGCTCTGTGACCAGAATATTACCAAACCAGCTCTTTTAACTATCTGCATTAAAACTTCATCATGACGGTAGACGACGAAGAAAGTGTCAGCCTCAGATTAAATGGGTTTTTGTACATTTGCCACAAAATAAATTCGTCACGAAAAAAAGCATGTGTAAATTCGCCACAATTATAATATATTTATGATAAATTCCTTTGTTTATTAATTTTGATTATTGTAAGTTCGTCACATTGCTTTCCGCATAGACAGCAGAAAAGGCAAACAATAAGTAGAATTAAATAAAATTAGTTACAAAATATCCTTTTCCATTATCCTACTTCCTATCCTATTAATGGGTTATTCCAGTTTTCCCCCTTGACAAATCCCCCTTAAGGGGAAAAACTGAACGCGAAAAAAATGAATTCCAGTTTTCCCCCTTGAGAGAAGGAAACCAAAGAGAACAATAAAAACTACAGTACTCAACAGTAAACTCAATTTTTATTTTGTACTTTGACAGCAATGACAGACTTTATAAAAAATGACACTAAATGTCAAAAAGACACTAAAAGTCAAAAATGACATCCGATGTCGAAAATGACACCAAATGTATATCCCACAAAATATTATAAAGCCAAAGGTTTGTGAAATCTGAATTTTTGTTACCTAGGATCTCCAAAACTACTAAACAGATCAAGATGAAATTTGGCGTACGCTTAGACCGATTATACCGAAAATACGCGTGCGAAGCCTGAAGAAGTTATTATTGTAATTCACTGACACTATGTGAACTGCAGGTTCTGCCCACCATCATGAACACTTCCGAGAAGACGCCAGGTCTCAATTCTTAAAATTGGTGGAACGGGAATGATATTAGTATGTACCCCCCTCCATTCAAAAATCGTTCATCATAGGGTTTTCTTCGAAACTAAATCTAAAAACGGTTCTGCCCAGAATTATCAGAGGTTGTGTGTGTTCGGCTGACTCCCAGCCAGGCTGATACCACTAAAATCATCTTTCGCGGATGTAAAATAAACCAATGATGATGATGTGCATTTAAATAGGAGTAGCTGTGTGGTGCCGGCTTAGAATTTGCACCACCCCAACTCTTCCCGCGGGTGTCGTAGGAGGCGACTAAGGGATATCCACCGGGGGCGGGCAGCAGCGCCCCCTGCCTAATAATTCTACCACCGAACTGCGATCCCCAACCCGAATGCCCAGCGTGGGGATTATGGGCAATACCCCCATGAGATAAAAGCCAACAAGGCACTTATCAGGGGGAGGCCTGCGTCCAGCAAGACCTGGCGTTATTTTCCGTGATGATGGGCAGAACCTGCAGTTTACGCAGAGTCAGTGAATGACCAATTACCCTGTATATCAGCAGATGATGTGAAAATTGGTCTCAACTTTCAAAATTGGTGACCTGGAAATGCCTGGAATCGAACACGCAACCTATTGGGACGATTGACAACGTCGGCTAGAGCCCCCTGTACCACGGAAGTCCTGTCTGTTTTATAATGAGGTAATTTAATCATCAATGTAAATAAATTGTTGTGTAACGAGCGAATGCCTTTTGCGGTTTTCCAAGAATGGATACCGTTATGTCTAAGCATCAGTGTTCTGTCTGTGGTTGGATGTGGTCAGTTTCTGAGATCCTTAGGCAAGATTGCATTTGGTGTCAATTCAATGATATCTTACCCACAGGAGTGGGTAAGATATCATTGAATTGACACTACCCCCTTGAATTGGGTTATTCTAGTTTTCCCCCTTGAAATCCCCCTTGAGGGGGAAAACTGGACTTCAAAAAAATGAATTCCAGTTTCCCACTTAAAGATTAGCCTTATATAGGGGAAAACCTGGAATTATTTTTTTTGACTTCCAGCTTTCCCCCTGGGGAAAGCTCCCTCCAGGGGGAAAACTGGAATAACCCCTGGAATTGACCATACCTTGTAAAAATGATATCAAATCTAAGATTACAAGTTGAAATCTTAGATTTGATATAAGTTACGTTATGTTTGATCTTAAATTTGATATACCTAAGTACAGTTGAATGAAGTCTTAGATTTGATATAATCAAAGATTTTAAGTTGAAATTTTATATTTGATATCTTTTGTTGTTTAAGTTTTATCTTAAGTAGAAATCTTCAACTAATTCGTTGTTAGCATGTAGAGCCAATCGAAAAAATGATTTAGAACACATCCGTCAGATCACTCCAAATCAGAAATTTATAGAAAGTGTCAGAAGATTGATGATACTTGAAAACAATGAGCATGATAGCCTTGCAGCCAGCATCTTGGGGAGTGGGATTGATATGGATCAGTTGAGCTAAGTTAAGATAATTTGCAACAGTCTGCAGTTAGCTGTTTAAATTGTAAATACTACTTCTAATTTGTTTTAGTACTATTTTTAATTTTAACGTTTAGGCGTTATATGACCACTTCGTATGCCTTCTTCTAGATGTGATCAGTTCTGGATTTGCCCACTTCTCGATACAGTCAGTTCTAAGCGAGACCATTTTGGATATGGGTAAAAAAAAAACGTTTTATAGGTAATAATGACGATTTATTTAGTCGAGGCTCTGTCATTAATAAATTACAAGTTTTAATTCAACAGAGCTCGGGTCAAAAGATGAGCTGATATTAAAATTTATAAAGATAAGGATAAATGTCTTCAAAAATACCCAACATGACCATTTACTACAAATATAAATATGTAAAAACACCGGCTATGGAAAATCTCATCTGTGTGGAAAATCTAAGAAGCTATATAGGTATGATGTGGAATTATTTGGTTTAGAAATATATTATTGTAAACTTATGTAGAGTATCATGTTACATCATAGTTATACCTACCTATAGTATGTAACTTCTAATAAAATTAACATATGTATGGTATGTAGATAAATGAGTTATAAATTGAATAGAATTAGATCGTCTACTGGATTTATGTAGACAATAAAAAAATCATGCAAGCGTCGTAAAGTCAACTCGAACAATTATGGTACCTAGTAGGTATTTAAAAGTTTCTCCATATTCTAGAAGGATTAATAATTAAATCGATAAAAAAAAATATTCCGGTCGAATTCATAAATTGTCTCACACAAGAAATTTTGCCAAAAAAGCTCCGAGCTGGTTTTAGAACCAGATATTTAAGTTTTATATTTAGCTCAGATTTTATCGTGGCCACTTTGAGCGTCAGAAAAATGCAGTTTATTTCCTAAAGGTACATTTTTGTTTTTTGGCACTCATTGTTTCAAATTTGAACGAATTCCTCTTTTTGTCTAATTAGTTTATTTCAGTAATTATAATTTTACAGTAAACAAGTAGTTAACTCACTTACAACAAGTAATTTACAAGGTTTCGTAAAAAAATGCTATTTTGCTTTGCGAGAAACAAATCGGTGTTAGGTATTTTACGTGGGTGCATAGTACCTCATAATAACAAACTTAAATATTCAGAAGTTACAACAAGACTAATTAATATTAATATAGGTAGGCTATATTTTATTTGTACGCAAGGATAGGTTTATAAATAAACCTATCAAACTCAAAAAATAAACCAATTTCAAATCTAATTAGTTTTCCGGTCCTGTTTACTTTTTATCACGCGGACTTTTTATGTAGTTGTTTAAATCAGGGTTCATTGAACTGTTCCTACCTACGTTTAGGTAAGGTCCTCAACAAATATTTAAAAGTCCTTTTAGGAATTCGGTAAAATTTTGTATTAATTTGTGTATAACGCGAACAAATACGGAGTTCGTTCAAAATTGTCATTTTTTGTAACGAACCAATAACAACGGACCAACAACATTATTTGCCGACTCAAATAATGTTGTTGGTAGAGTTAAATGGAGTAAGGAACGTCAATGACGCCAAGGACCAAAAAACAACCACATTAAGCTATGCGTCCACTGCATCGGAATCTGATTATACGCAGCGTACGGGGCGGCGTCGTCAGTAATGTCGGTATTTTCCATATGCCGATACCGCTACAGCTTTCGGATTTTGCAATATGCAATATAGATCAAAGCGCTCGAGTTTGCAATACCAGTCTCTGGCATCAGTATCAGCGGATATGCCGATCCAGTGTACGCTGTACCATAGAAATCAATACAAAGCAACAAATCCTTACGCTGTGCGTCAACCGGATCGTAATCGGAGCGTGTACAGCGTACAAACTGGATCCTAACACACAGGATCCAGTTTCATTACACGTATAGTTTAATGGAAGTGTTCCCACTTCCTGCACACCGTTTCTTGCAGGATAGTGTACGGGAGCGGGGAGAGGTGGAGTTTTCTTAGAAAATCTAATAGCCGCTCGTTGCTTTACCGCAAAAAACAGGATGCAAACTACTGTGTGTGCCAATGATTTTTGTAGGATCTAGTAAAAAACCGTTCCCTGGAGAACTGGAAGGCCCTGGGAAAAGGCCGTAAGGGTTTGTTGATCGTCAACTATTTCACAGCCTGTCTTTGAATCAAGTCGAGGGGCTTAAGCTGGTATACAGGCGCTCCTACCCAAAGGTGACTTCAGTATTCCTTGTGGGGTCGATGTTTTCCCCCTTGAACAAATTTTCTCAGGAGGGAAAACTGGAATCCATTTATTTTGATTCCAATCTTTCCCCATAAGGGGGTTTTGTCAAGGGGGGAAACTGGAATAACCCGGACTTGCGACATATAAAGCAGTAGTAATTGCATGACATTGAAATACAGTCTAGCTCATCGTATAATTCTTTTCAAAAAAGATTTTAAGTGGAATTTTATCACAATCCTTGTCATTGGTTTGTTGCATCGCATCTGCATTACAGGCCGTTTATACAACAATACCTACAGTGTAGTTATGTGTAGGTACTATTATCTCAAGATATACATACCTATCTTATATTATTATCCTAGTAGTAGCAGGTGCGTCTTCAAGTGTGCGTTAGTTATAGCTACTGGTATAGTTTTAAAGCTGTGAAAAGAAAACTGCCAGTATTTCATAACCAACATTATCGCCGCTGACCTTTGATTACTAATGTCTAGTTAGATAGAGCGTCGCGATACAAAACAATCATAAAACGGACCAACTTTCGCGAGCTGGCCGGCGGCGTGACAGCTAGGTTTTAAACTCGCTCTACGCATTGTTGTTTGGCACAATGATACCAGTTGTAAATAAACTCCCATAGAAATAGTGGTTATCTACAATAGCGTCGAGTGTCTCCAAAAATATGCCCAAAGAAAAAAGTTAGCAATCGCGAGTTGAAGATCTAGAAGCCAACAGCTGGTCGCCATTTTTTCTACGCTTTTAGGACGTCGACAGTCTATCTATCTAGACATATTAATAATCAAAGCCGCTTACGTAGGTACATGAGGATATGACTAGCTCTCGATTGAGGACTAAGAGTAAAGAAGCCCTTGATCAGAACAAGGAAACAGCACCTCACCGTAAGACTTATTATACTTGCATGCCTATTTGAAGCGACTGTCGGCTGAATATAAAGCATCTCGTTATGACGTATATACGGTCATTATCTTGTAAACAATGCGTAACAATATCAAATCTTCTGTATAAGTATATAAAAATCAATTGTTGTTCGTTAATCTCGCTAAAACTGATAATATGATTGTTTAAATAAAACTAATTTCAGACTTTGAAACCCTTAATTTTGTTCAACATTGTTTTTAGTAGTAGTCGTTTTGTGGGACAAATGTTCCTGTGGGAAAAAATTTACGGGACTATCTCAGGATCATTATCGATACAGTAGCGAAGAATTTTCAAAATCGGTCCATAATTGACGAACATACATAAATAAATAACATGCAGCGAAGTCGATTAAAAACGGCTTGACCGATTTGAATATTTTTGATTTTGTTGTTTTGTCTAAAACAAAGTTTAAAAGTTGAAAACTAGTTTAAAAGAAAAAAAGATGGAAAAATAAAGATGTAGGTGATACGAAGTTCACGGAGTCATCTTGTACAATGATAAATGTTTGGGGTCAATTCCACTTTTTTGTATCAAAAATAAATGCATAAAGTTTAAAGATGATAATCTAAAAACACTAGTTTTGTATACGAAAATTAGCAATCACAAAAAGTAATGCATAAAATTTATGTTGCATTGTTTAATAAATATTCAAGGTTATATTTAACAACAACTAAAATTCAACTAACTTCAATAAAAAATGCACCTTATTCCATTTTCGTAATGGAAATTTGTACATATAATAGAATAATTGCACAAAAGATTATGTTGATATGGTTAAGTTGCAGACTTGCAGTTTTTTGTCATCATCTAAACATCAGACAGGCTATTAACGTTTTTATGCAAAATTAAAATATGACGTCAATTAATAAAATTAACATTTACCTACGAAATCAAAAACCGTTTTATTAAATACCTTCCTCCTTTGACCATTACTCAGAACCAGCAAAATACTTTTAGAACAACACCACCTAATCGATCTCCTTATCACCACAGCATATACGTCAACAGCTGAACATGCCTTCCCCAAACAAGGCAGGTATAGCCATAATCACCATACTTAGCTGGCGGATTGATCATCGCGGTGAAGGTGGTAAAACACAAGAAATCTGTCCTTCCCTAAGAGCCTTCTTACGACATCTGAGATGACGAGACGAATAAGCTTGTCGCATGCCTGGAAAGCACCGGAAAGTTGGCACTAGAAAGCAGCACAGAAATGTGCATTCAAAATGGGCCGTAAAATTTTGATGAATCATATCATACATTGACAGCATCAGATGACAGACAGCTCGCGGGCCACTCGTTTGAAGCTTGTGGGGAGCCATTTTGTCACTATAAAATGTACCGGGTAAAACGGGGTGAATAGTGCCTACTGGGTTAATAGAAATGGACGAAATACTGGAGCAAAACATCCTTTTGCAGAGGTCAGATCGACTGACACAGAAGGTGAACAGTAGCGAACTACGGATACTTCCACTGCTACCAGCCAGGTTATGTCTTGCTCCAGTATTTCGTCCATTTCTATTCACCCTGAAGTCTCCATTCACTCCGTTTTACGTATCTAAAATTACCGAGTTTATGCCCATATTTGAATGCACGTTTTCGTGGCGGGTGGCTTTACAGCGCAACCGGTAAATTAATCTATCAAAACAATATTGATGGACAATTCTTCTTTTCCCCAGGACTTCTTCCCGAAGCGCTCAGAACGAAATGCGTCCGCTGCACAGAGCGGCAGAAGCGGACCGCTGTGAAGATCATCACTCGTCTAAAGTACGAGTACCCTGAGGAGTGGGCTAAGCTTTCAACCCGCTGGGATCCCACAGGAGACTTCACGAGATACTTCGAGGAGTTCCTGGCGAAGGAGCATTTCAACACCATACCGGGATCTGGTGAGTTGACAGCATACAATTTTCAGTATCTCAAGGGTCACATATAGAGCGATACCTAGTTTCAATCCATGATGCATTTATCGGCGTGGATTTTGCTGTGCCTGATGAGCACAAACACCAAAAAGTGTTCAAGGTGGCTTGTGAATCCCTACGAATTTGATTTCCTGGGGTTAATCACGTGCAAGGAGCATTTTGCCAATGAACTACAATACAGCCAATCTAATCAGCCCACTGGATCTTACTGCTCGGTGAAGGTATTCCTTTCCTTCTCTTAAATTACGGTCTATAGCATAAGTGGACCAGGACGAGCAATCTACCATCTGCGTCGGAGTCATCAAAACAGGCGCTGTAAATCTTGCGGGGCCCACTCGGTAGCTATGTTTATCCCCCATACAGATATGGGGGATAAACATAGCTGATGATGATTATGATGCCCTCCTAGGCGAATTTAGGCCACGGCGGCCAGTCTTAACAAAGACTAACCTCTTGGTTAGTCTTTGTTAAAATTCAGAAAATATGTCCTGCGCTCTTGCGTAGAACATATTTTCTGCACTATAATAATATGTTCTGCGCGCAAACACATGAGCACTCTCTATCCCACACTCGTTGAGACATGTGTCACACGTGTCCAACCCAGTCCTACTTCAAACTCAAATACGAGTTAGTACTACTTAGCTAGTTTAAATCAAAGCCTGCGTTCATTTTAGAACTATGTATCTACAGACTCTCAACATTTTATCTTCTAAAGAATGTACGATACGTGTTAGTAGGTCTAATGTCATGTCCGTCACTTGTTACGGGTTCTAAAAACCGTTATCGGAAGGATTAACAACACTCTCAACTTGAAGTAGAGTCATTGATCTAAAGAGCCTCGAGACCTCAATACACCTGTCATAGAGCGTGTGCAAAAAATCACTAATTTAGAATACCTTCATGCATTTTTTCAACGTCATTATAAATTTGTTACACGTAAGAAGACTGACCGTGACGATTAGGAAGCAACAAAAAGTTTTGTACGTATCTTATGCAAATTTTTTTGTTAGTGCAAACAATGCCTGAGTTTTTGCTGTCTTTAGTGTTGAGAAAAGTTAAGTATGTCATCAAAGAGTCAATGAGTATGTGAATGCCTATTATGGAAGTACGGGCTGGTTTCTACCAAAGCAAAGTGGCCTGTAAATAGTCGGTAGTTTGGTGTTTTCTTTTTGCTTTACGCAAATATATGCATAGAAAGAATATATTTAGTTAAAATAGAGTCCATATAGAGTCGCCAAGTCGTCATGACTGCATTGGAAATTTTGTTGCTTGTTTAGCTGAGGCTTTAGTGGTTGTCGAGTAAAAGTCAACTCTAAGCTCAATGCAGCTAGACAAAAACAAGACGGTGACATCGCAGTGCGTGTGCGTAACTGTCTAAAATTACCTTTATTTCAATTATAGAGAACCTAGTTTAGTCTAGGTAAACCTTAATAATTTAGTATTTAAGATACTACTAATAAAGCTTTAAACAAAGAAAATTACAATAAAATACTAAAAACAAATTAAAACTAGTATTTACAGTTGAAACAATTGAGCTAACTGCAGACTTTTGCAAACAATCTACAGGCTCAACTGATCCATATCAATATCAGTCGGAAGCGTCCCCAAGATGCTGGCTGCATGGCAATTGCCCCGCTGCATGGCAATGCTGATGCGCAGCACCAGATACTCACCAGCTCTCGGGTCACGACTAGACGCTCAGATAATTAAAAATACAAAGCCCGGAGAGGCTCGGTACCCCACAGAACAACTTGGCAGAAATAATTTAATCTTTTTGACAACAATCTATGTCCGTCCTAGCTGTTATTCCAGTACCCTTTCCAAAATCCGCTATAGGCACAAATCATTTATGTCAGCTGGGCTTTAGATACCGCCTGCGATCATTAATCACGATCATCAAGTACAATAGCGCATCCGTCCAGTAATTCATTACTTCGAAGACAAAGGTCAGCAGGTCAATCAGACTCCTATTCGTAAAGCAGATCAAGTTCAAGCCATTATCAGTGCTGTCTGTGTACGTTGACCTCTTTTCAGAGATTGACATGAAGTAGGCGGGTATTGTTATCTTGAGGTCAACTTGTAAACTATTATCAGTGTTTATAGAATCTACTAGCTCTTACGAGGTAGAAGGCAGATACTGAACCCCAAGAAAGAAGATACGATCTATTCGTGTTCGATTTTTCATAGTTCTTTTCACTTTGGGTTAGACAGCTGGCCCTTGAATTTTGATTCCGGCGAGTTGTCAACTAAACATTTCGGAAAGGGGACAACTCGCCTGCTGCTCAGTTCTTGAGCGGACGAGATGTCCCGTAATCCGGCGTCGCACGCGTTTCTCAGGATCAAAATGTCGCATGGTTATTCTGGTTATTCCATCCATAACTTCATTCCTAGATCATCCGAAGGTTTGTCTGATGACAACATTTGAAACATAGGTACTTTCACATTTAAAATATTAGCAGGATGCTTTAATGTGCCATGTCAAGATCTAGCCTCACTGAATGGGCCGTGAGGTCTGAGGCCGCATTCTAGTCCAAAGTCGTGATTGTATGCGACCATCGGTATGCATCGAGGGACGGATCAAGCACAGTCTTGTAACTAAGTTATGTTTTGTCGCAGAATGACTTTATACCAAAATCAACGCTTTGTCTTGAATTCGTTGGACTGTGACTCTACATTATTATTTACGATTTTGCATCTGTGACACGATATAAGCAGTATAACATAGCATAGCAAACCGCCGTGGCACTTGCGTTCGTGACTCTATAGACCGAGATAGGATGTCTCGGTACTATACTCTGCTTACAGGTAGCTAAGTTATTTTATTGGTATTCAAAAAATAAAAAAAAAATAAGATTAGGTAGGAATCTACAGCAAAATATATTAGGCCAGTATATCAGGAACTACCCACCTAACACAGATACGCTTGCTTCAATTTCGAATACGTACGATAAACTAGAATTCAACATTTTTTAATGGATAAAGTTTTTTCCACAGTGAACGTGATACCACTATCAGTCGGGAATGATCCGCCACCAAGCCCAACGCTTCGCCCGGTCCCGGTTCCAACCCAAAGGCCTATGCCGGTGCCAACACAGAGGCCTATGCCGGTTCCCCCCGCGCCGGTTCCAGAACCCGAGCCGGTGATGCCAGTGCAGGTTCCAGTGACGCAGCCCCCAGTTGTGATGTCCACACCGATTCGGCCTGTTATCTTGAACAGGTAAATATTTAAAGATATTACACAAACATTCACAATTTAATTAAAGTTAACGCATTCGGGCAACACAACAACAAGCTTCACGGAGGTGGACGTGACCATCAGCATCTTGGGCCATAGATAGATAAATAGATAGAAAACACTTTACTAAACCACACAAATACAGGAAACAATACAGAGAAAATGCTTAGAAAAATAGGAAGTATAAAGGGCGGCCTTATGATAGTGTTAAGGAGGTACAATGTTTAGGTAAATTAAGACCATTTTAATGATTAAGTCTTGGTTATGGTCTAAGCTCATTCATACGCTGACTTTTCCTCACCAAGTCTAGGTACATTATGAATTGAAAACTGCAATCCCGAAGATGACGAAAAAGATATATAACTACGTATAGAGAACATAGTTTTTTACGAATCACGTTGTATAAAATACCTAAAACAAAATTTTCTATTCTTTGAAAACGGTATAGGAATAACACTTGTAAGAAGCAACAATGCAACCTTCATTGCAACGTTTGAAAAATATATTTTTAATCAAACTTGAAAACCTAATCTTGATCGAATTTCGGTTTTAAGGTTCTCCATTTCAACAAAGAAACTCTATTTTGTCAAGTTTTTCGCTGCCGAAATGTCCTCACGATATTATAAAAATACAAATGCTTTTTATTTCGTTCATAAAGTACTTAATTATCCTACACAATATATACGATATTTTTTAATAGCTAAGGAATCTTTCACAAGCCTTTCCTCGATTATAAAGTAACAAATCTGCAAAACCTTAAAAAGAAAAACATCTAAGTATTTAAATGACTTAATAGAGACGTAATGTAGCTATCGTAATCCGTGTTTATTATTTAATCGTTGGTTAAATCTTCGCGTGTGGAAGTAGTGTTGCCAGACAAATTAAAGTCAAAACACGGTTTAGTGAACTGGTTTCAGATAATTTGTATGGATGGGTTTCTTGCACGCAAAATTTACACAGAAAACTGATTAATGCAGAAACAAAACAAATTTGACTTGCTTCGAATATCTTGTATCCTCGGTTCTATCTACCTACTGTTAAAAGACCATCTGTTGCTGTTAAACATTAAAAGCTCTGAGCAGAGTAGACATGAGTAAATAAGTAGTACAAGCCAGAAGGGAACAAGTATAGGCTGATGATGATGATGAAGTAGGTACAAGCCTATGTATATGGTGGTATACAAATTTTGTTGTTTTTGTCAGCTAATTTCGTGCCACTTTCCCTAAATCTTTAAAATACTTTAAATCGTGTTGAAACTTGATTAAATTGAAACGTTGAACTTATCAATTTGACTTACGTTAGCAAAAATTGGAACGTCTTTTCAATGCTGCTGAAATTGAAGCGCCCAGCAACAACAGACGAGTTAAATCTGTTTTCCTTGTAAATGTGTCCATTGTATCGATTCGTATTGGGTAACAGATTGCAATAGAGATGTTGAATATATAGTTTCTATTTTTAGATCGTTATTGTCTTGTGCCCGTTTAATCACACTTATATTATATAATGTGAAAGTTTGGATGGAATGGATGTTTCTTACTCCTTCACATCTAAACTACTGAACAGATCGGGCAAAAAAATATTCATAGATTTAATTCTAAACTTAGAATAACAGATAGACTACTTTTATCCCGGATATGCAGCCGCGGGCAGAAGCTATTTTAGTAGGCATGGAAGATTTCACGCATCACTGGTTATATCACTAGTGACAACATAAATCACGTGCCACACCAGTTACATGCATCGAAACCGTGAGTTACTTATAACGCGAGCGTGATTTTTCACGCGGGCTAAGCTACATTACAATTCACAGAATTCTATCGTGCGAGAGAGACAAAGCTACAGCATGAGACTGTAGCGACACCGTGCCACTAGCGAGAAGAGAGAATTCGTTTAAGTGAAATTGCATCTTATTCTCAACACCTTTAATTTATCTGGAGTATTTTTAAAACTTGCTTACTGCTTAGATAAATAACGCTCCGTTACAAAAACTTCATATGAAAATGAGTCTTATTTTAAAGACGATATGGTGCTCATTTAATGTAGGTACATGTAGGTACTTGAAATTTATAATACCAGTGATATCACGTTGTGAGAGTTTCACTTCATTTCACTCACTTGTAATCTTTACTTGTTGCTGCTGCACGTGCATGCCGCGTTTTGAGTCGCGTGTTATTTTAAACTAAGCTCACCTGAGATTGTCTGTTAATACAGAAACAAAGTTGTCGTCCTAGTGTTTTGTAATTAAGTACTTAAACATTGACAGTCCCAAGCCTGTCGAAGTATGAGGGAAAGTTCATTGAAGAAAACACGTTTTATTGTCAAAAAAAAACATCGCCGATTAGCTAAGCGATAAGTTCTGAATCATATCACTATCACTGCAACATGTAACAGGCGGAAAAAATGCACCCACTGTGATAATAATCATCACTAATGAAATATAACGACCGTGACTTATCACCCGTGATATAACCGTGACAGAAAAAAATAACTTCGCGACGTGATAGTGAAATAAAAGTAGCTATAACTTCCATGCCTATATTTTAGACATAAAAGAAAACTACATAGACCGGATACTTTTCAAATAACATAAGCACAAAACAAGATGGGACTTTCAAAACCTAAAGTGGTTATATAAGTCCCATCTTTTTTGGTGCTGAGGGGTTTTACCAAATATGTACAACTACACGTTTTCTTTCCTTAATTCAGAGGAGTTATTAAATAAAATAGTCAAAAAACTTGTCCGTAACAAAAACTTCGCTAATTCCTATTTACGACTATTATGGTGTTTCAAACAACACAATTTACTCAATTAATTCGCGGTCAAGAAATTAAACTGGCAAAAAGTGTGGAAGATTTTTATGATGCTTCTGAATTATAAGTACGATCGTAGGTAAAGTATAACTCTACATACCTACCTGTTACATTTGTAATTTTTCTAGAAGATAGGTACATACAGCCGATGGTGTCATAATCAGAAATGTCCTGCATCTTAAGACTTTTTAAGTCGTTCATCATAGTCAAATCTTTGTCCGCAAAACCAGTAAAGCCTATAATACCCAACCTCAACCTCAACAGCCTAGATTGGTCCACTGCTGGGCGCAGGCTGATAAGCGCTTTATTGGCTTTTATCTCAAATAATGCCCAACAGTGGGGTAAACATCAAACACTCCATTGCCTGCGAGGCAGAAAATGAATGTTCACCAATTACAAGATTGCAAGAAAACAATTGCGTTTATGAAGAATTGAAGAACTGTTATGGATTCCTTATGAAGTTTCCTATTAACTACAGTAATAACGGCATTTTATTGCGTCCCATAAAAGTACAATCTTTTAAGGTAAAACCTCGAAACATAAGAAAAACCACGGAAAATCTATACCATAAAAATCATTTCTATTGGTTGATAAAAAACCTTAAAACGTTTCATAGATTTCCCAGATTATTATTGACATGGAATAAAGTATCTTTCTATAGACTACTTTTATTCCGGAAAAAAGTGTGTGAGGCCGCGGGCAGAAACTAGTTGAAAATACAAAGTTACTTTGTCTGATAAGTTTTTGCGTACTACTGTTAAGAGATAACGGACGATTATCCTGTCTCAGTAGATTAAATGAATCCTGTACGCATAGCGAGAAGAGCCTGAGAAAACAGATTAATAAAACAATGCTAGGATCTGAAAAAAATCTGAGAAAAATTGCTAATATGCAGGAAAAAGTAGCGTTAAGTTGCCGTCAGATTTATAAATGCCTAGGATAATTTGCTAGTTAATTATTACAACATAGACGTACAATTTACCTACCTCATTCATTAGATTACTTCAAGTGACACGATATCGCCAAATTCTCCTTTAGTCCCATCTCGTAGCTTCTAATGATACTCTTATACATTTTTCATATTTTTATTTTCTTTTCGCTTTTGTTTAAAATTTTGGCCTGCCATATTTTAAACACCAACTATTTTACAAGCTTTTAGCTTATTTAACTTACAATGTATGTAACTAGCTTGTAACTCAATATTGAAGCAGATATCTTCAAAATTGAGTTTCACACGCACAGTTATCAGTGTTATCACTGATTGAGCTGAAATTTTGTATACACTTTTAGTTTGAATGACAATGCATTAAAAGCTTGTTTTTAAAAAAGGTTTTTTTTTCAACTTAAAACTTATTATTCATTGGAAATGCGTTTGGGAAAATAGAAATCTTAGGGCTAAAAATCAACATTATGCCCAACTGCTCCCAAAATACAATTGAATCGAAGTTGGTTTTATCAAGAGTTCATAGAAAATGGTTTACAATTTGCAACAAATTAATTTTTCGCTAGTTTAATTCCTTTTAGAACACAGAAAGAAATAAAAACCACAAAAATATTTGAACATCACGCCAACACGTGACAATAATTTAACTACCGGTTTTTTTGAAACTCAGGTGTATCTTTCATTGGTGGTTAAATAAATAAATATGTAAATAGATAAATAAATCTCTTAAGAATAAACATTCACCCGCAGGGGTCTCCACCTCCAATCGAACGCAGCAAGACAGTGATTTCGATATTTACGAGTAGGTAGACTAAGTAAAATGATTTTTCACAATCATTCTTGCAGAATCTCGACTATCACACACAAAAAGGTCCTATATCTTTCAACAAATACCTAGGTAATAGGATAAGGTACCTACAAGACATTACAATGCAATGGATAGGTTCCCACCACTCTTGCATGGGTTGTTGAAATTTGTCCATTGAGGCTGATCGATGTGAATTTGTCATTATGTGGCAAGATGAAGGAATTATTTAATTGGAAGTTAATTATCTGCCTACTACGTAAGGGAACATAAATAGGCGCTACTCACTATTTATCAAAAACTTTCAAATCCTAAAATGTTTTTATCCAAAAAGGAGCTGATGTTTCAAAAGAAACTGCACCTGTATCTCCTCTGGTTATGGGTGCCCCCTTACTGTCCAGTTAAAAAAAAAAACACTCTATGTAAGAAAATCTGAATATTAAGCAAAGTTTCTGCACCTGCATATATTGTCTTTTTGAGAATCTGCCTTTGTGAGAACAAACCCTGTATTCGTCTAAATCCTGAAAATACAAAGGTTTTTAATCATGTCTAAAATAATATTCAGGGCAGTTCTAAGAACCACTTTTCAATTACCTTAGTTAATCAATAAACTTAATCATTTATTTGTTATCTTCACACAATGAGCTTACATTTAAATACTTAGTAAAACTAGTTAATTCTATGCAATTTTTGTTATTTTCTAAGCAAGTTCTTGTTAATTTTACTTCTTTGATAGTCGAGGCAGACATACTCTCGGGCAGACCTGAAACTAACATTACCTCTCTTCTTCCAGGTTTGGCGGAGACGGCGAGCTAATGATGGGCAGTCCATCCTCTGCATCAGGCACCACGCGGCCGACCGTCGCCCCTACCATGGGTGTAGCCACCGCGCCACCTGCTATGCAGCCTAGGTAAGTCCAATGACCGACTTCCTTCACGTTTATGCTACCCTAGTACATTTCTAAGCAGCAGACTATAGGTAAATCTTGAAGTGGAAAGTTGCACCAGGATAGTCCTAGCCTTATTCCAGGAGTATGGTCTAGGTAGTAAGCATGATGGGTCCACACTGAGTGCAGAACATCAATAGACATATGTACATGGTAAGGTAATAAGACACACTACACGACCCGTCCTTGCTCTACATGGGTACATTCACCATGCGGGCCCTGACAAGAAGACATTTACTAAAATAATAACACATTACAACCATTTGAGCGAATAGGAGAATTAGGATTTCACGTTCATGGGCGCGATGCAGAGCATAGCTTTTTGGAAAGGCGTAAGCTCAACATCAAATTATTGTAGAAAACTACGCGTACCCATAATCAAAAACTAGATTAACACGTTCCCTGTCCCAAACAAAAATGCAAAATTGAATGACAAGTCCAACATACTTTTTTTTTTTGATTGTCTTAGCACGTCCCAAGCATATTTAGTACAGTACCAGCGCGCGTCCCGTACAAATAATCGCTATAGAAGTTGTATGTGTCCCCTGACACACATATGGCTCAGGAACGTATTAGTGCTTTCCAAGGGCAAGTTTCCTGAGCCATATGAGGTTCAGCGGACAGGGATCGTGTAAACAAATAATTTGTTACCTACAAATCCTCCTACGGGTTCCTGAGATCTCAGCCGATTTGGGTGCGAAACAGAGCATTTGATGTTTTTAATCGTTATTTTATTTCGTGTGTCCGGAATCGTGTATCCCATGAATACCGAGATCTAAGTCTAGTTTGATTAACAAAACCTTCTAGGGTACCCTCTTAAATGAAGTGACTCGATTTTGTAGAGCAACATTTTGCAATAGGCATTTTGTCCATCGACCAAAGTGTCGATGGAGAGACGCTCAACGCGCACTTAGTTTAAAAGATAGTAGCGAATTATAATTTGATTGTTTAAAAAAAATTCGAATTCCTTAATTTTTCACGGTTTTGCGTTTGAGGAGTTTTGCGTGAAAAATACTGATATATGTAAATACAAAAACCTTTAATAAGAACAGAACAAATAGTATATAGAGTACAATTGTGGGCTGACTATCTCAAAAATTAAAAACTGTCTAATCTTCAAGGGAGAAAACTGGAATTCATTTGACTTCCAGTTTTCCCCCTCAAGGGGGATTTCAAGGGGGAAAACTGGAATAACCCGAGTCAGCGTCCTCATCCGCTCAAAAATATTTAATAAAAAATAATTAATAATAATTTCTAGGGAATAAAATTTTGGGACCACCACCTCGGCCATAAATTGTGGATTGTGGTAAGAGAAGAGGGTATCAGGGTAGTCTTTGCCCAGTTGTGGGATAGAAAGCACCGACTTAAACAAGAAAAAATTAAAATTTTAAGAAACCCGTCGACTATTATTGGCTGAACAGATTTTCATGAAACATGGCTGAGAACAGTAGGGATAAAATTATCTATGACACAAAAAAAACTAAACGAAAATCGGTTCATCCGTTTGGGAACTACGATACCACAGACAGATACACAGATACACAGACAGACACGTCAAACATTATACGAGTAACACCCCTCTTTTTGCGTCGGGGGTTAAAAAAACTTCACAAAATCTCAAGTCTTTACTAAAGATCTCATTTCAAGGCAATTTGTCTCAATTTTAGCAACCTTGTCCATAAGCTCCTATAAAAGAGACTAGACTTAAAAGGTTTTAGATTATTTTCGGAAAGTTTTATGAAATTTTTGAATAGTTTTATTTAATTTGGCACCATAGTAGAACCGTGGGTTTAACTAATAACTATACTTAATATACCTATACTTAATATACCTAAGAACAAACTGCTCAGACATTCTATAGTCAACACTGAATTTACATATTAAGGAGTATAATATCTAGTTTACATTTTAATATGTATCAAAATCTATAAAGAACAATGTTCAAATAAAATATAATGTGGTAAAAAACAAACCAATTATATTTTACACGTATACTGGTTATTTATAAATACAGTCTGTAAACCTGCGCAAAAGCATGACTTTTAACCTTTATCAAACATTTATTTCCTACAAATTCTAGAAAAAATATTTATTTACTGATATATTTCATTCAGTTTCCTCACAGATAAATATACCACTTACACGAACGAACTATAAAATTAATTTGAGGCCTCTATTAAATTATTTAATGATGATTAAATAATTATTCATGATGACCCTATTAATAATTTAAATAGGTGTATCAATGGAGTAAAATTCCACAAAACAACCATCATAAATCATTGACAAATTGTTGGTCGAACTTGCTTGTTCGAGGGCTATAAAGGTTATGTAAGGATTATTATTTAGTTCTAATGATACTTTAGCGTCATTATTAATTTTGATCATACCACATCATGTTTCAAATTATCTATAGAGATAGAAACACTGGACACGCAATGTGTAATTAATTTTATGTCAAAAGAACAATGAAAATAAATGGATCGCGTTGAAATCATTTCTTAGGAAAACTAGTCCAAAACTCCACGCGCCAACGCAATAGCTACGGCGCAGGTAAAACCTCACCGCCTAACATCAACAGCCTTTATTGGTCCACTACTGGACGCAGGCCTCTCCCTTATAATCACATTATAGGCTTTTATCTCATGGAGTGTTGGGATCGCAGTTCGGTGGTAGACTTATTCTGCAGGGGCCCTTCTGCCCGCCCCCGGTGGATATCCCTTAGGCGCCTCTTACGACACCCGCGGGAAGAGGTGGGGTATTTTACTCGAATACAATGACGAAAAAAACATATTTTCCTTTGGTTTACCGTTGTATCAGTTTAGAATGGGATAAAACCATTTCGAGCTGAAACAAATGCGACATCTTTCACAAATGCATGAAACCTACTCAAAGTAAATGCCGCTTATGTCAATTTTTCGCTTTTGTAACCCAATAGGTATAACCTTAGATAAAAGTAAAACAACTCGCAGATCATAATATGAGAAATGTGACGTAAAATATTGGATTCGACAAAGTTCTGAACAATTCTGATCGCGCGCGAACATCAGGTGTTATCCTCGTATCCATCTTTTTATTATATGACTAGACGATCGCCTCGCGGTTTCGCCCGCGTAGTTTCCGTTCCCGTGGGAATTCCGGGATAAAATATAGCCTATGTCACTCACTGAAAAGTAAGCTTCCTAACGGTGAAAGAATTTTTCCAATCGGTCCAGTAGTTTCGCAGCCTATTCAATACAAACAAACAATCAAATCTTTCCTCTTTATAATATTAGCATATTAGTATAGATATACATATTTCTAATAAAAAGATATATGAAGCCGTTCTAATTTAAGTAGGTAGGTGTGAATACCTACCTATTATCTTGGTTGTAGGTAGAGGTAGGTACCTAGATGGGTTCCTAAAATATTTTCAATCATCGACAACCGTTAGCTATAAAATATGCTAATGCTTCAACATTAGTATCATTATAGATACTTAACATTGTCTGGCCGACTTAGGAAAACTAGTTCCACTTACAATTACAAAACCGGTCTAAGTATTTTTATTTGATACAGCAACGAATCTATAGTCTAATGTTGATTTTATAATCAATGATATTGGACATACTTGCCAAAAAAATATATTTTATCATCTTCTTCTTCTTAGCCATCTTCTTCCCTGTAGGTGTAGGTTCCTCCATAATACTTTGCCATTTCCTATGGTCTTGTGCAATTTCACTCCAGCTGATCTTTTATGATAATATATCGATTATGGGAACCTTCCATAGGAAGGGCAGCTTTCTTCTGTTTGGTTTGTGAACTTGTGAACATAAATCAATATCAAAAACTCTTTATTTCCATATATACAAGAAATGTAGGTACCTACACTTAGAAAAGGTCAAATTATAAAACTAAACACTGGCACGGAAATAAAGTGATATTTTTGATTTCTGTTAAATCCTATAACTTTGTATTATTTTTCAGGCGTTTTTTGTGGACGATTTTAAGTAGTACCTAACCTACCTAGTTATTTTACAATAAGATAGCTGTTAATTTCAAATAAAATAATTTGTTCCAGACCTACCCCAGTGACTTGGGCGCCGCCCAGTACGATGCCGACGCGCTTCCCACTCCGCCCAACAGAAGTCCCGCCGCCCTACTCCACGGCCATCACCTTCATCGACGAGATCGGATACAAGATCATCAGAACAACCGAACTCGTCACTGACATACTCAGGAACACAGTCAGGGCAGTGGTCGGATGATTATTTAACTTAAGATCGGTCAGGGGGCCTATTCTGCTAAAGTTAAGGCAAGAATACATTACAAGCGCGTTAGTGCACTATTTAGGTCTGAAGTCTCATTCAGTTACCATAGTGTTGAAAGTGATGCCCTCTATTTCAGCGCAGAAAGACAGCTGTCCGCTATTTAGCTCTGACGGAGAAGTACAAGTTGAAATGAACTTTATTGCATTAGTTCTAGAATCAAAAGGTATTATTTCCAGGCCGATAAGATAGGCCAGAAAAACTAATGTAGGTATTTTTAACCAATCGCTTGGCTATGACAATGGCCAATCGCAGAATCGCTGCTAAAGACGCGTTATAGTGGGCTATGTGACGATTGTGCGACGAAAATCTGTCATAGAGAAGCGATTAGTCAAGCATAATTGGGCCCCAGATCATTGTTCAAAATTTGTTCTCAATTAGTTAGTCACTCGCAAGAGAATGTAGAAGCTAGTTTATTTTACTGAAAGTTGGTAACCTTAGCTCTGAAATGTAACTACGGAGGTCCTTTGCTGTTGAACGAGTAGGTAGGTATAGGTTCTGAGTAAAGTAGGTTATGGCAAAGATAAGTACAAGTTTCCCTAGCTTGTTACGTACCTAGGAACAGGGATTATTCCTTACATACTCATGTAAGTACGAAGAAGATAATTTTAATTTATAATCTGTAAATTCGTTTTCGTTTGACCAATGTTAAACATAAGAACTTTAAGAATAAAGAGGAACCTTCCCTTGCTCAAAAGATGCCAATAAATTGCATTCATAGTTTAAAACACCTCATAAAAAACAATTAGAATCCTACTGATAATTTTAGCGTGGTGTTAAAAACTGCTAAGGACGATCTAAGTACCAAGGCTACTAAAACTTAAACTTCAAAGCGACGTAATAGAATTTTATGTTTCGCCTTTAAATCATTGTACCTAGTACCAACTCTATATTTCGACTAACTAGGTACCAATTGTGGTAAAGAGCTACTTCTTTTCTGAAAACTATTCTTTCACACGACCGCATTCAGTTAATTTGAGCAAATAATCTAGTCTCTTCTGGCTTTGTAAAATGAATTAAAAACAGTAAAAGTCGCCAAGTATGAAAGAACCTAGGTACTTGATGTCTTTCTAAATACAGTAAAAAGTCACGTCACTCACCTACTCAATGATTTTAATAATAAATAATAGTTTAAAAAAACTAAAAAACACGCTTTTTATAGAAAACCGAACTAAAATATAGAGTTTAAATTTCAATTAATTTAAATTAAGAAAATAGTGTTAAAAATTTCAATGAATATAAGTTAATAATAGTGTGAATAAAAAAAATTATTTTATTTTAAAAAAAGCGTGGGGTGCTTTTTAAAATATTATCGAAATGATAATCACTCTACTCATATCTGTCAATAAAATATTTATAACTATTGACACCATGCACCCCACGCTTTTTTTAAAATAAAATATTTTTTTTTTATTCACACTATTATTAACTTATATTCATTGAAATTTTTAACACTATTTTCTTAATTTAAATACATTAAAATTTATTTTCTATTTTTTAGTTCGGATTTCTATAAAAAGCGTGTTTTTTAGTTTTTTTAAACTATTATTTATTTTCTACTTTTTAGTTTGGATTATTTATAATAGCTTGTTTTTTTGAATAATTTTATCAAATTAGTGTATTGTCATCGGTCCTCAATAAATCTACAAAGTTTGAACGAAATCTGGCCGTTTAAAGTGGGTCAAAATCGCGCCCAAAGAAGTCGGTTACAAACAAACATACAAACATACAGGTGAAGCTAATAAAAAGCGAAAAAGAGCGTATTTTTTCACTGATAGCTTTAAAGGGATCAGTGTACTTACTGATTTTTTTTTTAAGAATTTATTATCTGTCTAATTAATAATACAGTGGTGATAAACTTTATCAATTGTTTCCAACAGAGATTAATCCTAATTAAGTGTTAACTTATTATTATAACTGCAAAACAAGGAATAAGTAAATTAGGTATAAACTTAATAAGCTCTTAGATTAAAATGTAGAACATAAGTATTATAAATAAATATTTGGCCATATAGTTGGCTCATTATATAATTTTGTAATTTATAACATCTTTCGTTTTATTTGTAAACACTCCTCTGTTTTATTAGCAAATAATGCAAATTGCTATAACTTTTTGTTCAGGCTCTTGGTGATCAAAGAAGATTGCTATGTCTTTTTTATCAGGCTGTTAAAAGATTTTTATACTTTCGTCTCAACAGAACAGGTGGAAGTAAACGGTTTCGTCAGTGTCGCAGCACGCAAGGTGTCGATTACGACTCTAGATTAGCACCAAAATTATTACCTGCAGTGTAAATATTGAACATAGCCGGAAAGTAACCAGGCAAGATTATTCATCACGCTGGCACGCGATTGAAGCCAAGGGTAAGAGCTAACCAGAGCTACTATCTATCTAGTAGTCGACCTATCTAGTAGTGTCGCTAAAATAATATCGTCACCATCATCAGCATCATCATTAGCATCATCATTAGCCTATATTACTCCATTGCTGGATGACGATCTGCGAAAGACTGCAGGCAGACGCTGGATGCTGTAAGCTGAAAACAGGGCGTTATGGCGCTCATTAGGGGAGGCTTATGTCCAGCAGTGAGCTAAAATAATATAAGCCAAATTAAATCTGCAATTAGGCTGCCCGCTGACGTAGGTATTGATTATGAGTTGTCCGCCGTTGTTAGGGGATTTCCATAAAATTTATATGGAAGAAATCTTATTTTGGTATATTGATCATCCTTAAGGAAAACATGAGCTGTATTTACCTAAAGTACGGTAAAGTGGGTAAAATTCTTGTTATATGTGATCATCAAAATGCTAATTTAAATAGGGGCAAACCTATTAGTAATAGTAAAATGATACATAGGATAGTATATATAAAACTTTTGCTTTTGGATTTAAAACTATCATAGCTGAACAACAAAATGTAGTTTTAGAACAAATATTAATTACCCACCTATTCCTATTCATCACCACTCATTTATATTTTACTATTATATTACACTAACCTACTCAAATATAACTTTGAATGGTTAGGGTCTGTCTTAAACAATACGCTTACATTAACTTTAATGACTACAAAGTACCCCTGATAATAAAATATAACCGTCACCTAGTTACATCATGGACCGACAGATAAGAAAAAAGTTAAATTATGTAGATTATGCTTCACAACATTTATTTCAATAAATTTTAAATATCATATCTAGAATAGAAGATTATGTTCGCACCATACACATCTTATCCTACTGACAACATCACATCACAATACATTCATGGATAAATATGAGATTTTGATCCCTTATTGTCATTCTAACAACAAAAAACATTAAAAGCTCATTTGTGGAATATGACATTGCACAATTATTGAGCAACATAAGTAACCTTTAAAACTTATTACAAAAATAATCTTAGAATATTGGCAAGTTATTCGACAATCAGCTCTGAAATATTGTTTTTAGTTACAAGAGCTACCAAGCTACCATTGGTGGGCCTTTCCTCACCCTTGATCCACTTATCAAACAGCTGAGCCACGAAGGTTAACGGGGTCCAAGTACTGAAGTCAGCTTTTGGCATCCATTTGCGGTTCATTTCAGTGTCCAATGTAACAGGCATAATAGCAACAGCCAGAGAGTTCTCAGGGAGTCCTGAATCCTTGGACCCAAGAGATTTAGTAAGATGGTGGACAGCAGCCTTAGCCATGCCATAACCAATCATGCCAGGGGTTCCATCTAGAGCAGCTTTAGCTCCGGTTAGGGCGAGAAGGCCCCCAGGGGCTAGGTATTTCGAGGCGATGGCGGCGGCGATGGTGGAGCTCCAAACCGATTGACGCCACATGAGGTCGGCCTGTTTGCAGAGCTCCTTGCTCGCGTTACCACCGGCCCACCCGCCGGCGACGCAAATCACAGCATTCACTTTCTGACCTTGCAACGCCGCCGCGAGCTCGTTCACGACGTGTTCCTCCTGTTGCACCCACGACGCCTCTTTGGGCACGGTGATGTTTAGGTCCGCTAATTCGTTGGCGTTCAGATCGATGTTAGCAACCCAAAAGTTGGCCGACTTGAAATGGTTGACGCAAGCGGCGCCGAGCGCACCTCTTCCTCCGTAAACAACGATCCTGCCGGCCATGGTCACGTGTTGCGCTGGTCGCTGGTAGTCGTGAACTGACGGAGCAGAGCTTAGCAAGCCGGGCCGCGCTTGCGGTAACCTTGTTCGACTCTCACTTTTTGTAACGCGCAGTCGTGTGTAAGATCGATTGTGCGAGTGGGAAATAATTTCTATTGTTAGGGCTCTTAGAGCCAGGAAGGTGCCTGGATTAGTCTTGCCAGTTAGAAGGAAAGTAATAAGCGTCGGATCCGTCGGATAAACATCAACATGAAAATTATTTTGGACAGTATTCCAAAGATTTTCGATGAATGAAACTGAAAATGGAAAACAAAACAAACAAACTCTTCTTAGGGATGAGACGTATTTACGCGACCACGTTTCTTTCTATACCTGGTATTTGCTTGCAAGTACGGAAGGAAACCAGGTATGAATGAGTCGAAATACTTTGAAGGTATTGCAAGTATTGACGCAACGCAACGCACCGCGCGATATAAGTACCTACATACTTGAAAGTATTCGAGTATATTTTCGTTGACACCATTTTGTTCCTTATAACAAAGAGAACGCGGATCAATTTTCTATGAAAGTATTCCTCGTCGATACCTGTTATTGAAGTATTTTTTCTGAACACTCAATTACGAATCTTATTCTCATGTTCATTCGGATCAATTTCTTATGCAAGTATTTTACTTTCAAGGTGCGTGCGTGACGCAAATCGGCAGACTATGACTGACTTCTGACAGTGACAGTGACACAAAGTTAAATAGTAATTGACATTCATAATTTCATACTTATCAAACAAATACCTAGGGATATTTACAAAGGCATAGGTAGGTATAGGCACCTCTTAGGTATAGGCAACCTGAAATTAGATAAGTGGGCACAGATCCCATTTTATAAATAGGTACGTCATACCTACCTAGAGTGAAAAGTGAGTCTCCGCCCGTACTATTAAAAACTATAATACGGCCCGTCCCCGGCTATTAATTTTATGTAGGCGCTAGGATTCGTCTTACTTAACTAGGTACAATATAGGACATTTACCAGTACCTAGTACCTACCTACCTTATCAAATTCTAATCCTAACGCCCACTTAAAATTTAGAGCAGACGTCCCACTGTTATTCTGTCTAATGGTTACTTAGAAATTTTAATAAAATAGATTTAATACGAGAAGGTACCTAGATAGTGTTATTTTGTTAGTTGTAGGTATACCTACCTATTTAATTTTAGTAAGTAAATTCATAATTAAAATAAAAGATTATCTCATCCAATCGATAAAATTCTAGGCTCGAAATCGAAACCTGTAGGTCTGACTGAATAGGTCAATCGTGCTGATAAATTAAAATATCAAAAGGTAATTTGGCACAAGTATTTTTTCGTTCACACTATTTTGTTCTTTATAATAAACGGGGCGCGGATCAATTTTCTATGAAAGTATTTGCGTCGTTCTTGCAAGTATTTTCTTTCTGAAACTCAATTACGAACATTATTCTCATGCGAGCTCGGATCAATTTCATATGCAAGTATTTCACTTTCAAGGTGCGAGACCCGCCACGAGCCGCGCCCGCCCGCCAGCGATACCCGTAGGTACGTAATACTACAAGGTATCAAAATACTTAAAAGTATTTTAACCCTGTTTTTGGCGCTGGTTTTTATACTAGGAAGTACTTGGAAGCCCTGGTACTCGATTTTGCAAGTACGTCTCATCTCTATCTTCTGCTCTGCTGTCAATCAATTTGTTCTTCCATCAAGGTTAAGCTCTGTCATTGTGGATGTCAAAATTGCAAGATTCTGACATTGACAGTCACATTTAAACGCTACTAGGAAGTAGCGTTTAAATCTGACTGACACAAAATAAGCGGAAGATTCAAAAAAATCCAATTGCAAGATTAAAAAATAAAACATTCGTTTTGGTGTAAGTGAATTGTTTATTTTACGAAAGTTAGAAAATATACAGCCCTTATTTTCTAACTACTCTGTTACAATAATTAACAGCAGAATTAACTTGGTACCTAGGCACAATTCAATGGTGTTCGAGTAATTGGTAAGCATTGTAATGTAATTGTTCCATTATTTAGTTGTGTTTTTAAGTCCTACCTTTATGTATTTCAAGCACAGCTTTGATTTAATTTATTTTTAAAAGTAGGTAAGGGCCGTGGACTCGTGCACGCTACTTTCGCGTCCAATAGAATATCGAATTTCGTTAGAATAGGATTCTATTCTAACGAAATTCGATATTCTATTTCGATAGATAAGTTCCTTATCGATATACAGTAAGCAGGTATTAACCATAACCATAGAGGAAAACCATAACGATAGACGAATATCAAATTTTATTAAACTAAAAAAATCGGAATTTTGTTAATTACGTAAGATTCTCGTGTAATTTAATCATGTTTAAATGGAGAACTAACCTGCCCGTGGCTATGCACGCGTTTTTCCGGGAGAAAAAGTAGCCGTAGTAAAGTGATAACAAACATTCACTTTTTTATTAATATTATAATAGGTACTTATATTATAAATTAGAGTGAATAGGTGATTACACTTTTTTTCTGTCACTTCCTATTTTCTTATATCTGCTTTTGTGCGCCTTTTGCCTATTGTAAATGTTGTGCAAGCCTGCTAAAAGTACCTACACATTCTCTAAGTATTAATTATAATTTTTCTATGTTTGTGTTTCTTTAAAAATGTCATTATTGTGATGTGAAGTACTGTACGTAGTATAATTACAAAAATCGATATTTCGTGGACGTATCTTAAATTATTCAGACTAATATAATTATTATATGTGAGTACCTACACTAAGATAAATACCTAGTACTTAACTTAAAATAATAAGATTCCTTATGTGAGTTTTCTATCAAGCTCTACTGAAAAAAAGATACTGATGATAATGTTGACAGTGATACTCATGGCTTTGAAAGCTAAACTGGTATTATTTAAAATCTCAGCCTGACGTTGATGATGTAGATGGTTGATGTTGAAAACGGAGCTGAGAACCACTGCTACGATGGCCGAGACAACCTTTAGAAAAAATAAAAAATAAATATAAACAAGAAAAATCGTGAACATAAAATGAAGCGATGAATCGATAAAATAATGTGAAATGAAACGGTTAAGAATATAAAATAAAAAGGTAGCAAAATATGGAAAAATAAAAGAAAAAATAGCCACCCAAAGAAAATGGGGGCTGTGTGTGTGCCGTAGACTAGTACTTAAGAATTTAAAAAGTTTTATGTTAATAATTTATGGTACCTTTTCATACCATTTATGTTATTCCTAACTTAACTCCCTATAACACCACTTTCAAATGATAAGGTTTATCTGCACTTTTATTTAACAAATTATTTTCTTTCAATGAAAGTTATACATATTTCATGAATTTTATTCATTGCTAGGTTTTATCTTTACAGAGTCTTGCACAGAGAGCGCGGGGTCAAGACCAAACGTCATCCTGATTGCGTCACAAAACATTACAATTGTCATCATGGCTACCGATACTCGGTAGAGCCAGTTGGCAAGCTTCTTAAACCGCTGGTGTTCTTCCATCAGCGATATGATTTGTGCTAGCAAGCCCGCGCTCACCTGCAAAAATATATATCTCTATGTTTTGTGCACAAAAATCTATTACATTTGTAGATATTTACAACATTTTTAAAGTAGGTAGGTACATGCATTTCATTTTTCAGAGGATTCATCACAGAATTACCAAGTACAGGTGCACAATTTTGCTGCAGGTACCTACATTATTCCTACTTTTTAAATGCCTAGAGATTTAAAAAAACATTCTTGACCTACACGCATACTTTAGTATGTAGCTGCTGAAATAATTATCTAGTACCCATAACATGAGCTCTGCTTAGCTTGGGGCTAGATAATGTCGTGTGAATTGTCCATGATTATTTATTTATTTGCTATAAAGTGTAATTAATGTAATTATGCAGCAGGTGCAGCAGTTAAATTCAGTTTCATTCTATATTCGCTATGTATAGTATTCAATCTCTCCAACACTAAAGGATTGCTCGAATATTCAAGACCGAAGCCTGATATTACCAAATTTATGGTGGATATAACAAATATAAACATAGTAATGACGTCATTGAGGACGAGAGCTGAAGGCTGATCCTCGTTGTCGTTCAGATCCAATCCTCCAATCACCACGAATAGCAATCCGACTAGGAGCTAAAACAAAATTTGTTTCATCAAGATTTTTGATTTAAGACCAGAACAAGGTAAACACATAATTAAAAATTATTTATGGTAATGTATGCAGTTTCAAACTGCATTATTTAGCCAAAGAGGAATCAAAATACCGGATGAGAACTTTATGAAAGTTAACGCATTGAGGTGATTATAGCATACGCTAGCTATATCATAGTTGATGACTTGATGAGCCTACAGTGCAGAGATATTGAAGCCTGGGCAACTTAGTTATTCATAGTGCGTCGTATCGAACTGCATATATTTAGCCAAGGAGGAATCAAAACACGAGATGAGAACTTTGAGGAAGGTAACGACGAAAGCTAGCGCTGTGGTGGTATAGTTGATGTACAACGCTGAGTTTCGATGCTGCGGTTTCTGGAACATGCAGTCTCGTAGCAGGTTCAAGGAGAGCAGCATGAGGCCCATCAGCACCTACATCATGGTTAAATCTGTCAACTTACCTCATCTATTATTAAAAAACAAAGTATTTATTAAGTAATCCATCATGATGCTGTGTGAAATAGCATGCCGATTGCCGGTTATTAAAATTTATGTCCTGACTTTGGTCATAAAAAATCTGTATATCATCTTTTAATAGATAGTAGCCGTGGCGGGTGAATCGACCCCTTTAAGTCAACTCTTGGATGTCGTAAGAGGCGACAAAGGGAACCTACTAGACTAGAGGACTGCAGCTTCCTTCCGTGTAACTATTTTTAGCTCCTCTAATGCGATCACCACTCCACCTGCCAAGCATGGTGATTATCGCAAAGCACATCCAGTAGTAGACATAATGAGTGCGGTAAACGGATCGAGTAAATACATGATTGTGTAATCTGAATGAAAAGTAATTTACCCTTACTTATTACTTTTTGAAAGAAATATGAGCAGGCAAACGTAATGAGGGATTGACAGGTGTATAAACCCATGACACAGTTATGAATAGCCTTACTTGAATCGATCTACCGTTCAAATAAGCTCTGGATTCCAAAGTTTTAAAACACTGAAACTGAAGTTGAATTATCTGTTTGATTGAAGATAAGTTAATATTTTTGATGTTCTTTTAGGGTGGATTTTTTGGATAGAAGTAATATTATGTTGGAAAAGTAATAAAGTAGGTATCTTGATTTTTATTATTATTTCTATGCTCATACACCAAAACTATAAGTAAACTAATTTTTAATATCTATTTATGTAGTGTAAGTGTAGTAAGTATATCAGATAACTAGTACCCATAACACAAGCTCTGCTTAGCTTGGGGCTACGTAATTCTGTGTAAATTGTCCAGCATTATTTATTTATTTAATTACGAATTCCATGGTATAATCTCTCTAAAAACCTAAAATTAGGATACCCACCTGCAGAACAATGGAGATAGAAATTAGCACAACCAGCAGCGTGTAGAACTCGTGCTGAGGTCCTACTTGGAGGACATACTTCAGCTGAGACGCGTTGGATGTCAGCAGAGCGACGTCCAGCATGCCCTGAGCCACTGTCTTTTTCGTGGCATACTGGTTCGCGTCGAGCCCCTTCACCTGCAAGGAGGTTGACTGTTTTTATGAATTTTGTAGGCTTACCACAGGTACTGTTAAGTTCATTAGTTTATTAAAACAAAGTTTGAATATAATTTCTGTGGTCATTAGAAACTGCGCCAAACTGAGCTGAGCTTCGTGAATACGGAAGGGGTAGGGATATGGGATTAGCAAAGCTAAGGTATGTACATTTCGGGTGCATTAGCGTGAGCTGCGCCTCATTTTTTCAATTTAAACAGTTGAAATTATAACCATTTCAATAATAATGTCAGGCAGCAGGTAAGTAGTTTTGTGGGTCAGGGACTTGTATACCTAGCTAACTTTCACAAAGACAATCAACCTCGTAAATAAACCCGCATGTGTAGTAGATAAGCCAATAAGGCGTTTATCAGGGGGAGGCCTGCGTCCAGCAGTGGACCAACACAGGCTGTTGAGGTTGAGGTGTAGTAGATCCCTCCAATTATCTAAATAAGTACTTTATGTAAGTACCTACTTCTACCTATATTTCCGAAGAGAGTCAGAAAAGCAACCCCAAACACTAACAATAGTACCTACCTAATTTTATCTTACGTACTAGCTGATTTTGCAAAAATTAAAAATCATTCTAAGAAGAAGATTAGTAACCGAAACATAAAATTTTTTAAGATATTAAAGTTATGATGGAATAAAGAAACACATACATACATGAGCCCTAAAAAAACATTTCTAAGTATTTTATTGTAGGCTAGTAGGTATGTATGGTATCCTGTTTTGGGCAGTAGTAGTGCCATCGTGAGATAAAAAATTAAACCGTTCGCCGACAATTCGTTTAAAAACAATAATCGTAGCGTAGCATTCTACTCTACATTACTGATTTCGATATTGTGGCCCATCGTTCCAAAATATCGAAATCGATAAATTCTATAATGGAATTCGAGATACTGAATTCTAAATATCGAAATCAAATCGCAGCGCCAAATTAGAATACAACTCCAACATAAAAATGCTCCGGAACAATAATATTTGAAATAGATAGGTAAGTATTTACAACATCGCAGACAACTGTTGGCGCTTCGTTCTTCGAGCTGTCTCCCACACTGTCCGTTGCATCTTCACTCCTCTCGTTTTCTTTTTCTTCGGCCATCACAACCCTACTGAGCACGTATCGGTCAATTTTGGTGAGTTTACGATCGAGTACTGATGTTAACTGAGTGAAGAATTGAAGATATCTTGAGGAAGCACATCCGTTAAGCGAGGCCGTCCTCGGTGAGACGGTAAGCTGACTTTGGATTGTTAACTACATTGATTATTTTCATATCCGTTAGGTTGGTAGATAGGTACATACAATAGATACCTAGGTAGGTATTGGTCATTTTATGAAATTGAAAGTTTGATGATATGTAATTGATTAAATTTCAGCGACGAGCATTCGATGCGCTGTGTGCATTACATCACTAATCAAACCTTGAAACAACCGCATTTCCTATAACCTCTGGGCTCTGTCTGTCTGAAAGTACTTACATACCTTACCTACATACTATTACTGATATTAGTGGTAAGGTAGAATAATAACATACCTATACCTACGTGATCGGTTCGGTTTCGGCCAGGTTCGTCCAAAAAATCGAGATTCGGCCGCTGTTTCGATTTCAGCCAAGTATGGGCCGAACCTAATTGAATTTTCACATATTGGTAATTTTCATTCACCCAAATACAATGCAAGGCTGTGGGCAAGTAAAATATAAAGCCCGAATTTGATTGATTCTTCTACATAATTTATTTTAAGCAAGTATTAAAATTGTGAAATATATCAATACGAATTAACTTGTACATTTGAAACGGCAGCTTCTGAGACTCTGGCAAAATTTTAAAAATTAATCTTATCTTACAGGAAGAGTATTATAATTTTAATGTTCATGCAAAGTTATAAATAAATAAATAAAATAAATCAACAATGCTGGACAATTGACACAGCATTATCTAGCCCCAAGCTAAGCAGAGCTTGTGTTATAAGGGTACTAGATAATTGATATAATTAATACAATACACTAAATATATAGAATTTTTTTATTATACATAGAAAACATTCAGAACACCCTGAACAAATATCTGCAGATCGTACAAACATTTGTCCCAAGGCTGGAATCGAACCCGCAGCCTCCTGCGTCGCAAGCGGACCTTCCCCCGCTGCGCCACAGAGGTCCTCTATAGTAGTAGTCGTAGTTGCATTATGTGCATGCGTATAAACTCGATAGCAGTTAGTTTAACAAAAATAAATGTTTGGTTACAATTTTAATCGATATTGTGACTGTTTTTTACTAATTAAATTCAGTCTGTATCAGTGTAATGAAATAATTTTACCCCTGATGGTTTAACTACGAACCATTATAAAGTCTGCACTAATCACAAGAAACGAAGTCACCTTTCAAACAAAAATATATCAAAATCATTTCAATCAAGCCAAATAATGCTAGAGGGTTCTTTAGTTGCGCAGTTTATTTTTTTCTACCTATTTACCTGTTTTACACATCTAAAAAGTTTATTTAAGTAATTTGCGTTGGATTTTGTACGAAATGATCCATTTTACCTAACAAAGTACATTTCATAATGTTGATCGACTAAGTACTCGTTAGCTAGTAAAGTACCTACCTATACCTAGCTGGGGGAGTTTTCCTTTTAATTTCGTTATTATGTACTATTACTGGACATTTTTCCACATTTCCAAAAACAACCTGGCAATGGCCCCGCATTTTGAGATGAAGGATTTGACTCCAAAAAACCATTGTAGTACTACGAGTCTCTACTAAATTAACACGGACATACAAAATACAAATAGACAGACGGACATGGCGAAACTTTATGAGTTCCTTGTTGATTACCGAGCCCTAAAATCGGTTAACTGCTTGAGAGCTATGATGATGGACACGTAAACAAACCGACAACATGCAAAAACTGTTTTGCGTTGGGGTAAAAATGCACGACATTCGACTAAATAAATAGGTACCTACCTAATGCAAAAAAAATCGGTTTCAGTTTCGGCTGAAACTGACGCCAAGATCGAAGGATCGGTTTCGATATCGGCTGAAAATCCAGGTTCGGTCAGACACTATACCTAGTACATACCTAATGTTATAACCTAATGTTATATACTTTTATAAAGATCTTGCTTACCCCACCATTTCCAAGTCCTGCAGGCAAAATAGCAGCCATTATTTTAGATTCTCAGCTCCAGTTCGAAGCATGAATTTTGTACCTCGAAGGCACCTTCGTTAATAATTTATTAAATATTCATGAAAATTCCTGACAACCATGTTTAGGTTTTTCTCCGTTAGTTTTAATACAGTGTTGTACCACGCGTCGTTCGTTCAGCACTGTATGAAATGGTGAATAGTGGTGGGATGGGCTAAATCGATGGTTACCAAACAACCGCGGTGAACACAAAAGACATTCAATATCTGTACCTATACCCTAGTTAAACTCCATGTGGAATGTTTGTAAACTAATCACGACTCAAAAACTAAAACTAGCTTGGCGTCGAGCGTCAGAAATCGTTTCAATCAAGCCAATTCAATCATATATTAAGCAATATTTACTGAAGGAAGGATCACAAATTGATAGGTAAGTAGGTAATGTACCTAACTAAATTAATAATAAATAGGTAAATAATGCTTACAAACATTTGACATCGGGTTTGGCGAAAGATACTCAGATCTGCGCTTTCACGCCAATAGGTAAGTGGGAAATATGCAAGAAGTTAGTTCTTAGGTAGGTACCTACGATCCTAGATTTTAGTTTCCTAAAAACCTGGGATTAGACCAGACACGACCAGAGAAACATTATTTAGCGAAACAGGGTTAAGACATGTCTTTGGTAAAACCTTTAAACTATAAACCGTAGCTTGACGAATTATTTAGAATTCCGTCAATTCTTAATGAAGGGTTAAACCTTCTTGTTTAAACTGTTCAAAAGTGGAAGACCCTGTCTGTGAGGAGGGCGATGGTGTCTGCGACACAGTTTTACTAAAAATTACTGCGGGCATAATCGAATTCCAATAGTTACCTACTTACTACAACTATGTATGTAATTCGTTAGGTAATAAATTAATTACTTTGAAAAGTAAACTTACCTACCTCAGTAAGTAGGAAGGTACCTAGGCTACTGTGTGGTCCCGTCAATTTAAATCTCCAAAATCATCTTATTAAAATAATAAAACTGTACAAGTGGCCTTTTCTAAAGGTTTGCATAAAGTTATACTAGTAGGAAGTAGAACTGGTACTACCTACCGGAAAGATGGTAGGGTAGAAATAAAAATAATTTTAGTTCCCTTTCGAATTTCGTGTGATTTGTGTGAACGTAGGTTCTTCCGGTGATATGTCATTCTCATCTGTCAAACAAAATTGTTTCTATTTTCAAATGGCAATGCAATGGCTTCGAATGTTTCTTTTTCATTTCGCTTGCTTTGTAAAATGTTGTTTGGAAAATAAACAAAAATGTGTTTGCGATAAAATAAACTTTTAGATTCTTTTGTTTTTTATTACGTAGCATAAGATGAAATAATAATTAGTTTTTATTTATTTTTACTTGAACAACAATCATGTAGAAATCGGGCCGTGTTGTGTTGTGAAGTTGCGTTCTCAGTGTCGTAAGAAGAGAAGTCAAGCCAAAACCTTCCAGATGCTGCCTTCTATGCCCATTTTGTTCTCGAGGGAAAGCCAGGATGCCTTTGGAAATAAAATAGAACCGAGCACGAGCTTTTTCAGTCAAAATTCAGCTCCAAAAATCTTTATCAAACCTGAGGTGAGTCAGAATAGATGCACTAATAAACTTGCTTTTTATTTCTGTTTCATTAATTGAAATCTTGACTTTGTAGACTTTTTTAATAGTTTAGAACTTAAGCTATATGTTCCTCACAGATTTATAAAATTTTCGCTTCTCAATCGTGACTATTTACCATTTAAAATTTGACCTACGCAATTAGTCAGTCGCCATTTTTATAGTTGGACGACGACGTTGATATTGAATTACATTTTGTTTACTTGACCTACATTCGTATCCTGTTGCAGCCACCTCTGGAAAAGCCTCCAGACCCTCGTGTTACAAAACTAGAGGTCAAGACCAACAAAGAACCAGAAAAAAATAAAACAGATCCGCCTATTGTTGCTGACAAACCTGCTGAAGATGGTGAGTACCATGCATTGTTAGACTTAAGTTTTGTTCTAGAAAAATATAGATAGGTATTCAAAGATTCTTTTGTTAATAATGGGGTGTGATATACCACTATTTCTAAAATCTTACCTGGGTACTTCTAACTTCTGTGATCACAATATCAGTTAGACTACTTTGTATTGAAAAAGTAGCTGTCATAATCGCTTGGAATTACCAAACCAGATATTTTTTCCTGTTCAATAATCAAACTTCTCATTGATATAATAAATATTGAATAGAATAAAATAAAAATGTATTTGTACACAGACACATTATTGTGTCTGTCTATTCACGCAAGTTTTTCAAAAAGAATGAAACAAAACTAAAATAGCAATAATCCCTCTCAAACAAGTGGTTATTGCACAACACTCAATGCATAGGTGAGTATCAATATTATTGTACATGCTGAGATGTCCTATTCTACAGAGACAAGTAGACATTAGACCCAAATCATTGTTATATAAATCTAGCTTTGCGATCTCATGGTGGATATCTTATTTAAATAAATAATAATAATAAGCCTTTAGTCCGACAAGACAGTATTTCTTTGTTGTTCATATATTATTTTGTTCCATTTTTGTATGTCCGTTTGCCTGGTGTCAAAGGCCTCCGATCTTCTCCATTCTGGCCTTTCTATGACCCTCCAATTTGAATAAACAAAAATAAATTGGTTATCTAATTAAAAAACAAAAAGAACACATCTAAAACTACACATTTATCTTTGTTACAGCATTAGTTAGATCTTACTACGCAAGAGTACAACAAAGATTCTCTTCCAATCCAATGGTGCCTACAAACAAATTCCTACAGTTCCAAACTATTTTGAGAGATTTCAACCCCAGTAAAGAGACCCCTATAGATTTATACAAGAAGATTGAGACATTGTTTGGTCCGGATCACAAAGACATGGTAGAAGATTTCCTGTTATTCCTGAGGCCGGGACAGGCTGCCCAGGTTGGCCGCTTCATGGATAGATTCTCGTTAGTGCAAATGACTGGCTTCATTGATTTGTTGCATGTAAGTATTGTTATTACTGCTATAAACTGCCTTATTTCTGGATATTTATTTTTTGCAATTTTAGTTTAAGGGGGCATTCTGGAATTTATGTTTGTAAATTCCAGCACTACTCTGTAGTGGGAAATTCATGGGTGAAAACTGGAATTTACCTTTAAGTAACCTATAAAAGTCGGGTATTTTAATTAACCCTTTAGGTAAGGTATTTTCAATCGACTTAAAAAAAAAAAAAGTTTCTCAATCATGTTTCGGATAAAGTCAGTTCAGAATTAGTTATTTTATTTCTTATTTTATAATGAGAGTATTGTCAAGTTAAATGCTGTGCGTGGCTTTTTATGGTTCTATCATTGGCTCCCATGTTTATTTGCACTGCAAATTATTATTCTGTCTGTTGTTATTGATTGGCTTTTCTCCAAGAATACTGATTATGTAGCAGGGTGTCCTGAGTTAGAGCATTCATGGTATTAAAACATCATATATTTTAATCCTGGTTCTAATTGTTTTGAATTTTAACTTAAATTTTCTATAGAATATAATGTAATGTTAAAATTCAACTATCAGCTGCAAAATGCCAGCCACTTTTGTTCATTGGATCCAGCATTTATACTGTGTACATAGTATTATGTGTCGAAATACTTTAAATGTTTCTCTTGGTACCTCTTTCGGCCTGGGCTATCTTAATGACAGATCCCATTACATCCCGTGCTCAAGTAACTAAAGCCAAAATGGTGCGGCGATACAGCATTGGTTGGAATATTTTATCGTAAAGGATATCCATGTGCTTGTTACTTCGCGGCAGTCAGTGAATATTCAATTTCCTAAGCAGGATTTTGTGAATTAAACTCAGAATGATTTCTATAATTTAGAATCTACTACTGTTACTTTCCACCAGGTGAGATTCTGGTCAAACGAAGGTTTGTCTATACGCACAATATTTATTGAAGGAAGGATCACAAATCGACAAGTCAAGAGACAAGAGTTGATTTTAGCTTGAGTATGGGTGGTTTGTTTACAAACATTTACACCGTTTTTGGCTAGTGTATAGCTGTGCGAATCTTAATACCAACCAGGGATATCTGTGGTAGTAATATAAAACTGATTGTTATAGCTCTTGCACAAGTAAAAGAAGTGATTTCCTTTCCCCTTCACCATTTTCCCCCAAATTCTTATAAACCCGATGATATCGGAACATACTCGTACTATGTTTATTTAATGTAAGATACCTCATCTTTCAGAAAACGTTTGCGCGTAAACCGACGGTCCTGCGTAAGGTGGTGCGAGCTCTGACGACCGGCCTCACCAGCGCGGAGGCCAAGGCGCGCGTGCTGCCGCACTTCCGCGCGCACCAGCGACTCACCAACATGTACAAGGCGCTGTTTCCTGACGAGAGGCCGCCGGAAAGGTAAACATTACCGCATTCATTGCCCAGCCTCAGTGGCAAAAGCGCGGGGACCAAGGCGCGCGTGCTGCCGCACTTCCGCGCGCACCCGCGACTCACCAACATGTACAAGGCGCTGTTTCCTGACGAGAGGCCGCCGGATAGGTAAACATTACCGCATTCATTGCCCAGCCTCAGTGGCAAAAGCGCGGGGACCAAGGCGCGCGTGCTGCCGCACTTCTGCGCGCACCCGCGACTGGCTAACAAAAAAATTGTCACTGTAAGGGTTAAAACGGAACGTTAGATCGAAAAAAATCATAATAAAAAATCATAATATTTTGATGGTGCTTAACCAAAAATTATTCTGGATTTTATTCTACGCGTTTGTCGGCGTAATTAATACGTATAAGTATTACCCATGTAAAATAACAGCTTTCTAGCACTTACAGTTTCTGAGCTAAGTCGCTGGCAGACACATACATGACGAAACTGGGTTCCATTCCATGTTTACTATGGAGCTGTTAAAACTTGTCGTAAATACTAGTATAGTATTATCATATCTGTGTCGTAAATAAATTTTTATAAAAGACATCCATATTCTGCAAGTGGTTATTCTGTCCCATGATTTACGTAGTTGACTGGATGTGGATATATTTTAACAAAAAACCAATGATATTTTTCCAGTTTATACGAGTCTGGCACAGAAATTCTGAACGAGGGTTTCCTCACGAACGACACCGGCTGTGAGGAATGGGAGTTTCCTGAAGAACCTGACGCAGCTAATAAAAGGAAACTCGACGCGAACGACCATCTTGATACCGTGGTAAGTTCACAATATATACATTCACTGCGCAGTCTCAGTTAAGGTAGAACGTGCGTAAACGATGC
This sequence comes from Eupithecia subfuscata, assembly GCA_963564075.1. Taxonomy (NCBI): domain Eukaryota; kingdom Metazoa; phylum Arthropoda; class Insecta; order Lepidoptera; family Geometridae; genus Eupithecia; species Eupithecia subfuscata. Next base: position 11,804,100 of record OY751114.1, read on the forward strand.
TAAATAAAAAGAAATCGATTAGCGTCTATAGAGTACCTAGTCTAGAGACTACCCACACTATGTTGATTCAGGCAATAATGTCACTAAACTCCAAAGGACACTTGTTTCGAAGTTTGTTGCAATAGTTTATATTCAGAGCTGCAATAAATTTGATTCTCGCTCCAACGCAAACCTAGCCACCTGAGAAGGTCTTGGTGTTTTTAATAATGAGGGTCAAAATACACCTTAATGGCAGCGGTCGGCAGAGTCAAGTAAACGCCGCTTTGCCCGGAAGCAAGAACGTACGCGGCGATGCGGGCGCCTATTCAAGCGATAATATGTATTTTATTAATGTTATAAAGATTAAAATAATTGGAACTGCTCGCCGCTGCCCTGCCGTTTCTGTGTGTTTTGACCGGAATTCATCAATCTCATTAGTTGAAATAAAGATCTCGTCATTCCACTAATTCCTGATTGGTCTATTCCACTCCGTCAGTGAGAACACCCCGTTAATTGTCCGAAGTAAAGAATTTTATTATTATTATTATTAATTAAAGTCAAATAATTGTTCCAGTATCTGAACGGCCGCGTATTCCTTCAACACGGTCGGTTACTGCGATCCGCTCGCGTCACTTTCCCTTACTCGAAGGAGCCCTACCGGGTCCACGCGAGAAGGCTCGCCTCGGCACAGACTCACCTGTCGCCTCCGGACTCGGAAGAAGAAACGCAGAAGAAAAAACCACCACAGAAAAGGCCAAGAAAACAAGCAAAATCTCCCACGAAAAAAGACGTAAATGATAACACGAGGAAAGATAAAGACGCTATCATGAGCCCGAAACCTAGAAAGCCGCAAAAGCCGAAAAACGGGAAGAAAGATGAACTCGCCCAGATCGGAAATAAAAGAGAAAGGAAAGACAGTAAAACTGCTGCCGCTAAAAAAGATATGCTTGAAGCCACTGCGAAAATAGACGCAACGAAGGTTAAACAACTTAAAGTAGATTCAGTTAATGAAAACGCGAAGACTAAAGAACTCCTTGAAGCTCCTAAAGTTAAACAATCTAAAACAGAGGCTATCCAGTTTGACATTTTAAAAACAAAGTTGGAAACTTTAAAAGGTAAACAGTTACGGACTGAGGTAGCTGTTGAAAATAAAGTCAAGGCAGAAGTTCCAAAAACAAACAAACAGCCAAAAATAGAGGCGACAATGAATGTTGAAACAAAAAAAATTGACAATATAAACAACTGGACGAGAGACGAAGACAAAACGATGCTTCAAGTGTTGAAAGGTGAAGCTGGGTCTGAGAAAGTATTCGGGAGGATAAGAGAGTTGCTTCCACATAGGTCCGAGACAGAAATCAAGGATAGATTTTGCCATGTAATGACATTGTTACAACAAATGGCAGTAGGTGAAATTACTTAGTGCTATGTTAATGTTGAATGCAAAGAACTGATTATTATGTTAAGAGATGTTTATAATTTTCGATGAATAAAATAATGATTATATTTTCATGAGCGTATTTCTCATTTTAATTAGCGAAGCCGACTTTCACAAACTAAAGTGAAGAGAAAATTAGACGATTTATAACATTGTAACGTGCGTACTTGCGTCAGAGAATATAAAATAATATGTTTGCGTATTCTGTTCTGACTTTTCTGGTGACGTCGATTCACATTCTTTATATAAAAACACTAGCTCCTGCCCGCGGCTTCACACGCGTATTATCAGTATATTAAGTAGCCTATTGTTTAAGTAAGACTACGTTCTAAGTGAATGCCAAATTTCATCTTGATCTGTTCAGTAGTTTTGGAGATCCTAGATAACAAAAATTTCACATTAAAACTTTCGCATTTACTTACAATATTAGTAGGATTACTAGGATAGACAGCGGGTTAAATTGTGTAAGGATAAAAACAATCTGTATTTATTAGGGTTGAGACTACGGTTGAGATGATTTAAATCAGTAACGATTAAAATTGTTTTGTCTTTCACTGCAATGAAAACAGAAAGAAAGCAGTCAAATGTGTAGGGAGTGCCCAAATTAAGCGTCGGTGGTAGTAGTACCTACACGCAAATACACGTAACGTACAAGTAACAAACGCGTATGTAACTATCCCTGATATCCTGATTGAGGATCAGGGAATCATCTGAAATTAATATTTTTAATGAAATAAAAACAACATTCGTCAAGTGCAAGTGTAAATCGCGCGGCGAGGGTCGAACGTTTGTCAATTAGGTATACAAATGTCCCTACCTACTAAAGCTACCTACCGGTTAGAGACTTCGTTATTTAATGAATACTGAATACCTATAAATAGTAGAGTAGGTACGCGCAAATCTATAAGAGCTCTGTGAAGTTGGCTTCAACGGCTGCGCACCGAACCGTAAACTAGTAGTTCTACGAACAGTAGACGTCGCGAACACTAACTTTTTTCAACAATTAATTTACATAATACTTAATGTATTAAAGTAATTTTATTTAAAACGGGATATTTTGGTACCTAGGTAGGTACCTATATACTTAATGAGAACTTCTGTGGGGTTCATACTTTACCCCCCCCCCCCCCTTTCCGAAGATTGCATAGCGACCCATCTGAAATGTACCTAGGTACCTACCTATGTAGCGTTTGTGGATATGGATCTATTATTTTACAGGAAAAATATACTTTGAGAAGTTTGTAAAACTAACACCTTTTCAAAAGTTCTTGTACATGTTCTAGTAGTTCAATGATGTTCTAGCAGTTCTACGAACAGTAGGTAGACCTCGCAAGCACTAACTTATTTTTCAACATATTAGTAACTTATATTATATTAAGTAGGTACTAAAGTTATATAAAACGGGATATTTAGGTACTTAGGTATATGTACCTACCATGTTTTTAGGCGGTGACTCCTTGCAAATCGCCATGCCAGTGTGAAAGCATCTTATCACGGAGCAAAAGTGCCCTCTTATCAGAATAAGCACCAGCATAGGTAGGCGCCAGCCTTCCTTTAATGGCGCTAAACTTGTCATAAGTATTATAGGTACCTAATATCTATGTAATTATCGGTGCCTCTTACTTTTGGACGCGTTGTAAGAAAAATCCTATGGGTAGGTAGGTACCTACCTAAATATTGGTTTAAGCTAGTGTGGTGTGCATTGGGCAACTTACCAACCTTAGGTGGTAGGATTTCCTTAGGTACCTTTGAAATAATGCCCACCGTGCAAGAATAGGCGTCTGTTTCTCCTGAACGGATTCAATCTTGTTTGTGGGTAGGGTAGGTGAGGTAGGTAAGGTGCACTTGGAAAGGTAGGTAGGTATTACAGATCACTTCACTTGCGATACGATTGTTGTCGGAATTTTTGAACGAAATGTTGCACAAACACATCAACCATTAGACCAATTGTCCATACAAAGTACCTAAGTTACGTTCCTCAGCAAAGCTCAAAATTCTGTACCTAGTATCAATAGATGGCGTTGATCCATCAGCCCAAAGTTTTTGTTATTTTATTATTTAACCGACGACGACGGTGTATGCGGCCGCGCAATTTCATATAATTCTCGAAGTGTTACATAGATGTTCTAATAGGTGGCGCTGTACTGTGAATGCTCTCTTGCATATTACTGCATTTTGCGAAGCTATTCTGCTCGTCATGCCGAAAATCCTCATCGGATCTTTACCAAATTTTTATAAGAACAGTATAAAATTATTACCTTTCAATTAAAAGTACAATCATCAAAATCAGATCTCTTAAAGCGGAGATATTCCAAATCCGCCTTTTTGCCTTATTGTGGAAGAAGTACGCCTTTAATCAAAAAATTCCGACGACAGTAAAATTCTATAAAATCATAGAATCTGTACACAAAGTTTCATACCGATCGGTTGTAAAATACGACCTGTAGAAGAGTACGAACATACTGACAAAAATGCCATTTTGGCCAGACCTGAAACGAAGACTTTCGTTCACTAACGTTCACGACGTCAATAAGGCGTTGAGGGGAAAGAAGGGGTAAGAGGGGATCTGTCTGTCAAACGGCAGTTTTGGCGTGATGCGCGGTGAAGGAATTTGGCTTTCATCCCCTCTCCCAGGAGAACCTTACTGACGGGTTACATATAAATAATCACATATACAAAATTACAAAAAAAAATCATTATATTGTGTCCGTCAAGTTAGCAGCCCCGCCATGGAATTTGGTGGTTTGGTGGTTTCATTCAAAATAATTCCATTTGTCACCAGCGTGACCACTGGGAATGGCCAAATTTTTAATTTCTATATCGTTATGATTTCTATCCCTACCCTACGTAGGTACTAGGTAGGTAGGTTTTCACGCATTTTTAGAATGGTTTACCTCTAAACCATTCTAAAAATGCACGCCCCCTCTACTAAAAGTCTTACAATCGGCGACGTTAATTGTTTTTCTGCCTGTATGCTCAGCGCAAGGTGGCACAAAGCTCTATATTTACACGTTGCTAGGCGACCCCCATAGTTTAATCAAAACAAGAACGCAACAGAACGACTACGACGATAGTCATATTATAAGACAAGTAAATTAATATTTACCATTGCCCATAGTCGTGTGATGTTCGCTCAAACCTTGTTTACTATTTTCTTTTATTACCAAAGTGGCCTGATTTCGATGACCGTACCTAGTTAACAACGTCAACCTTTTTTCGATCGTAGGAACATCAATAACTGTGGTGACAATATAAGTTCTTACACAGACAAAATATGATAAGCTTTTGTACTTCATTGTCTCATTCTTCCTACCGTTTGGTTGGTGATTGGTGACAACTTATTGCTTTGGAATAATCCTAGTACAGTCCGCTGACGGATGGATGGACAGACAGCGGAGGCTTAGTAATAGCGGGTCCCATTTTTACCCTTCGGAACCCTAAAAACGAAGCCAAACTAGGTACTCAAGTTACAAAATGCTTTGTATATGTTTATTGATGATGATAATGATGGCACAAGCATTGGTGTTGCCGGATAGTTGCAGCCGTGATCAATTCTACGACCCTGGTTCTCTGAATTGTCTGAGCTGCCCAGCTAACAGCTCTATGATCAGAGCAGTAGATGGTAAGTAAGTACTTCTAAATACACACAAAAAACTGCTTCATCAGCATTATTTATCATTGAAAAAAGTTAGACAAACTTATTTTATATTTTTTGACGACTTCCGTGGCGCGGCGGGCGAAGGTGTAGCGACGCAGGAGGTTGCGGGTTCGATTCCCGCCTCGGGACAAATGTTTGTAAAATCTAACAGATAGTTCAGGGTATTCTGGATTTTTCTAAAAAATATGTAGTGTATTGTATTAAGCATATCAGCTATCTAGCACCCATAACATAAGCTCAGCTTAGCTTGGGGCTAGATAATGCTGTGTGATTTATCCAGAATTATTTATTTAAATTATTATTTGTTTATTATATTATAATGTTTGTTATGTAGGGATCATAATATGCAGTGTAGGTATTTGATTTATTTTTTCTTTAAAAATCTAGGTATCTTAATAGATTTATTCACCACCGTCTATTTTGTTTTTTCATGTCCAGTCCATCCTGGAAGAGATCGCTCTCAGCGATAAGGTCGCCCTTTATAATTCCTCTATTCTAAGCTTTTTCTCTGTATTGTTTCCATGGGGGTTGATGATGCTGAGTATATTGTCCAGCATTAGTTAATTAATTAGTCATAGCCTTTATTCAGAAAGAAAATTATACTTACTAGTATTTACAATTGAAACGATTGAGCTACCTGCAGACTGTTGCAAACAGTCTACAGGTAGCTCAACTGATCCATATTAATACCAGTCGGAAGCGTCCTCAAGACGCTGGCAGCATTGCCACGCTTTCTGACTTGCATGAGGCTATTTCAACCCGCGGGAAGAGTTGGGGTGGTGCAAATTCTAATTCGGCACGACAATGCTGTGTGGATAGTCCAGCATTATTTAATTTATTTAAATCCTAACTTGTCATCAACAGCCCGCGGAACCATCTCATTTACAGTAATGCTGATGCGTTGTGCCAGATACTCACCAGCTCTCGGGTCACGCGTTGCTTCGATCAGACGCTCAGATAATTTTTGTAAAACCCGAAGAGCCTCGGTACCCCATGGACCTAGGGTCTCTCTATTAATTAGTTATTTTAATATTATCAGGATTCGGTTGTGAATGCGAGGAGCACAGTGTTCCCACCAGCGCCACCAGCTGCAAGCCCTGCAACGCCACAGAGGTGGTGTCCTCGGACGGGGCCTCGTGCGTGCCGAGGAAGTGTCAGAACACGCTGGGAAGATTCGTGTGTAGGAGATGCCCGGGAGATTATATTTCTGGTAAATTCTGCGTGTTATTAAAAACTAAGCAGGGCTTAGCGCGTGTTTTTTAAAAGTAGCTTTGTAGTCATTTCAGGACTAGAATTTCATCTGTGCAAAATTGATTGATTCGATCTGTAATTTTGGTATGTTTGTGCGTACAAATCTTGACAGTATTTGTGTGATGTAATGCAGATGGAATAATACAGGAAGAATTGGTTAGGTAATCCTAGTGATATTATAAAGCCGAAAGTTTGTCAAATCTATATTTTTGTTACCTATGATCTCCAAAACTACTTAAAAACACTAAACTACTAACTACTATCAAGATGAAATTTAGCGTACGCTTAGAGCAAAGCCTAACTTAGATAATAGGCTACATATTATACCGAAAATAAGCGTGCGAAGCCGCGGGCAGAAGTACTTAAGGCGAATAGTAGGGTGGATAGTGGCGCCACTACATATTTAATTTTATAATTACGTTATACAAAGGAATTATCAAAAAATCGGACCGCGCGTAGACGATATCTATCATAAGCTTTTTTAAATGTATCTTTAATAGTTTTGTACTGTATTATTTAGGCAGATACTTTTTTCAAGAGTTTAGTTCCTATTGGTGGCCACCAAGCTCTCCAAACAAGGTTTTTGATTGTTTTGTTTGTTTTTCAAAGTTCTTTATTTAACATAAAAGTTTTACATGCGTAGATTATAAACACTGTTTAGAACCTAACTAAGTACAATACCAAATTAATAATAACTCAACAGGCTAAGGACGCCTTTAAAAAGTTTTTTGATAAAATTTCTATTTATAAAAACTAACACTTAATAAATCATAAACTAATAAAATTATACAAAAATTTTAGCAGTACTTGGATACTTATAAATAGTAACGTCATATGAGCTCTTTGTATAGCGCGCATTTTTATAGATGAGTTTTTTTTTTTCAAGCTTCGTAACCTTTTAAAACAATGAAGGTTATTCTTAAAAAACGAAAAATATTTGGGCATAATTAATGCCTTCTATTCTAACATACAAAAATATAAGGGTACTTAAAGCTAATTGCGGACGGCAAACGTTTCTCGCTACCCGCGGACCGAGCGCGAAGCGGGCGAAGCCGGCCCGCCCCGCCCGGACAACAATAGCAAGCGCGTAGTAACTGCAAGTTAACCAGTTGTTTGTCATACTATAAAATTACTTATTAGTAAAGTTAAATACCAATGGTAATTTATAAAAAAGGTTTTTGATTGAATAACACAAAACAAAACTATTACAGATACATTTAAAAAAAGCTTATGATAGATATCGTCTACGCGCGGTCCGATTTCTTGATAATAGTATAATAATATCTGTGGTACAACGTAATTATAAAATTAAATATGTAGTGGCGCCACTATCCACCCTACTATTCGCCTTAATGGACGACCACATTATTTTGGCTAATATTATATAGAGTCATCACAAATTTTTGTAGTTTTTTTTTAAATTTGTAATATTGTAGGTACTAGCGAATACTACTTGTTGATATTACAACATATCACTGAATTTCAGTGACTCAAAACCTCGACGGTTCGCCAACAAAAGAAGTGCTCTGCATAAAATGCGGTCGCGGCTACCGAGTGCAGGGCAACGCCTGCGTGCGATGCGAAGGCTGCTCGTGCAGCCGCAGCCAGGTGGTGGTACGGGGGGCGTGTGTGCCGAAGAGCGTCGTGAGCGCGAGACCGAAGTACGAAGGGTCGATGCATCCGATGGATTTGTTGGAGGTGGTGAAGCTGGAGTATTTGTGTACTGTGAGTTAGTTAAACTTTTTCAGATACTTAAATCATAGTGCCCGGGCTAGGCACTATGATTTAAGTACCATCTTGAAATGTGTGAATCAAATAATTAAAACAAAAAAACATAGTGTAAAAATCAAGTTCAGTAGGTAATGTTGTTCAGTTAAAAAAGGTTCGCGTTTTGATTTATTGTAATTTTTTTTACTATAAAAACTATCGTAGTTTGACGAATTCATTACGGAGGAACCTACTTACATCCGTAATGTTTTGTAATTCTGTTATTTTTTAATGTCTTTCACGAAAGCGGGATTCCTGGCGCACACATGTATCTACTGAAAAAAAAATTAAGAGTAAACGACATCCATCATACACATGATCATTTAAGAATGGTTACAGAAAAACGATTTACGAGCGTGCCGAGCGCTAGCCAACAAATGCGTCAAGAACTTCTACTCGGCAGACCCTGGAGGACCGTGTCAGCTCTGGCTGCAATCCAAAAGTTCTCCGAAAGGTAAATCAGTATTTTTAAAGCAGCGTTCAATATGAGGAGGACAATACAAGAAGCTATTAATACGTAGACCGTTTGCAAGGGTTTATAGTGAATATGGCCGATGCTACGAATTCTTACGATGGTCTACAATACAAGATGCTACGAATTCGTAGAGGGTCTACGAGTTTCTACGAGATGCTACGAATTCGTAGAGGATTGTTTTAACGAATTTGTTAATAATACATATCTAAAAATTAACGATTTGTTGGCAGGTCTTCCACCTCTTATCATTTTTCCAACATCATCATCAAATGATAAGCTGGGACCGGGGGAGATGATTATATCTCGACATGGAAAGGTAACCACATAAAAACTCCTCGGGAATTATCTTGATCAGTAAATGTGAATAGGTTTAGTTTCATCCTAGTGAGTTTAGTTTAGTTAAATTCAATTCAATTTATTTATCTTCAAACTATAGATTCACAGGAAACACTTAGTCAAGTCAAACACGTTCAATACATTTTAAAACACAAAAAGAGTTTTAATTATGAAGTTTAAATGCCTATACGATCTCAGTTTAAATGTTGTGTGACCGTGACCCTTAGGTTATTTGATTAGTTGTCTTTGTAATAATTTTAATACCAGAAATAAACATAAACTCGCTGTGCCCACAACAAGGCTGTGCAAAATTAATGTATCTTTTAAAGGGCAATGTAAACACTTCTACAACAAAATCCTAGTGAGTTGCAAAAATTATAAGTTAATATATTATAAAGAGGAAAGGTTTGATTTTTTGTTTGTTTGTTTGTTTGTATGAATTGAATAGGCTCCGAAACTACTGGACCGATTTGAAAAATTCTTTCACCGTTAGGAAGCTTACTTTTCAGGGAGTGACATAGGCTATATTTTATCCCGGAATTCCCACGGGAACGGGAACTACGCGGGTGAAACCGCGAGGCGATCGTCTAGTAAGTTAATAAATTCAAACAAATTGTCAAAACCTGCTGTGCAAAATGGTTACTATAAAATATTAGATTATCTAGAGGATGAAGAAGCTTGGGACGGGTTTTGCTCCAACTCGCATAATAACAACTAACAGGCTAAAGGTTTCTTCGTCGCTTCTTTACTTTAGTCTACACACCGAAGCGACAGAAATCAAAAATATCACTTTATTTCCGTGCCAGTGTTGAGTTTTATAATTTGACCTTTCTAAGTACATATACATTTATTGTTTTTATGGAAATAAAGAGTTTTTAATTTTGTTTTTTTGTTTTTAGGACACTATTTCTCTTTCATTGGCCGTATACACCTTTACTGGAGGGATGAAGTTTCTCCGGGATACAAAACAAAATACATGTCAGTTACCGATTAACATAAGAATCGGAGAACCTTTATCGTAAGTTAATTTTGAATTGTAATGTATTTAAACTAAAACCACTTTTGCACAAAGCATGATATAAGTGTTACCTACTTCAGATCAAGAGGCTTCCTGGTAGCTTCTAGTACCTACATCAGTCATTCCGTGACCACAAACACTATAATACAGTCGAAACGTCGGAAAATAAAAGCAATGCACCATAATGGTACCTACCTACTACAATAAGTAAGCAAGTCCAGCGTCTTGGGGACGCTTCCGACTGGTATTGTTATGGATCAGTTGAGCTACCTCTAGATTGTTTGCAACAGTTTGCAGTCAGCTCAATTGTTTCAATTGTAAATACTAGTATAATTTTCTTTGAAAATATAGGCTTCAGTACCTATGAATTTAACAAATACTGGCGATAGTTCAAAAACATATTTATTTTATTTTTTTTATGCACTGAGGTACAAAGAGTACTAATGCCGAAGCATTTTTTACCTGCCGACTAAAAACACATGTTAATTCTGTACATATAAAGGTTTATTTAGACAACGGCTGTATTCGCTACGCAGAGCAGCAGCGAAATTTTCGCTCGTCATCCCGCCCGGCATTTTGTGTGTACGAGTACCACATAGCCATTCGGCTTTCGCTGCCGTCCTATAGCGAATGCCGCGTCTGTCCAGAGTCTAGAGGGGCGAGTCTATTTGAAAAGTGATCGTGATATCTCCTATCCTGTCATCAGTTGTGTCCAAGATGGCGGCACATCTGTCCTCTGTTGGTTGCCTCAGTGAGGAGACTCACAGATCTGAGCCGAGCAGTTGGTCGCCTCATTGTGGTTCTAACCAGACAGCAAATTTGAGTGTACTCAAATCTCTCATCTTGGACACAACTGATGACAGAATGTCTGTGAGTCTCCTCACTGAGGCAACCAACAGAGGACAGGCATTTGCGTAGTTCTATGTCCGCACGATAGAGGCGCTGTACCAAATTGTATGGAAAAAGCAGACGTCACGATCACTTCTCGTTATTTACGTCAAATAGACTCACCTCTGATCTCTCCGTCCACCAAGGACTTTGTTGTTTCCAGAGTGAACTGTCAAGTGAACCTGGCTGAACTCCTATCGTCAGACTTCAATGAAACTGTAGCTCCGTTTTTGTTCTCCGATGGTGAATACAAGCCACTGCCGGTTTCGATACGAAAACCTAATGGGGATGATGTTCAGGTAAACACTATTTTACTTTTGATTGAATGATTATGTACTTAAAATTAAGGTTGAACGTGTCATTACAAAAATAAAACGTCGAGTGCGAGTAAAATTTTTTAAAAGAATAAACTACGAATTTACGTTTTCGAATATTTCCTTTACTTCTGCTATAAGACCTTGTTTCTTGTCAAATTTTATTATTCTTGGTCTACGGGAATTACCCTGTTATTTTTGACCCTGTTTTGTGTGCATGTGATTCCCTTGTAAATTTCAAAATATATATTTGGACATTTAAATACAATAAAATAAATTATATTTTATCATAACATTATTCATTCTTTTCATATTAATAATATATTCATCCACCTTCTAGAACGCCTTTAGAACAAGCCCAGAGTCTTGTCAAAAGTTCAGCTTAATCGTGATACAATGCAGGTCAATAAGTCTATCTAAGCCTGCATTGTATCACGGGAGCGTACGATGCCGCGGTAAGAAACTAGTCGTTCATATTATTTCTGTTTATTTTCCAGAGAGGAACATGGCTTTCAAACAGTTTCAGGAGGTACTTTATGGTTCATAACTCGATTGCCGGGACTTCAAACCTAACTAACACAATTTACTTACGCACTTTGCTCATCCGCCTCCGGTAAGTACCAGTAACATTCTACGCTACTGATTCATGATTTGCTTCTGTATATAAAATACCTTATAGGTGTACAGTAGAATAGTATAGTGTATAGCAATATACCCACTTGGAACACCAATTATTTGGGTGTATCTGCCTTGGGCCATTGCTTATAGGTAATTAATGATTATTTATCGGCTATTATCGAGAAGATTGAGATCAAAAAACTCCCGAATTTTAATCGAGAAGATTGTTTTCGTCTCTCTTCCTTGTCCTGTGACTAAAGTGTCCATCGTGATCCGACTGCACCGCAGTCAGACACGGCCAGTAAAATGTGTTGTAATGTGAACTTGGATGTTCCTGATCACATTTCACTATTATCGTTTCTGATTGTGATGACGAATTGAGGGTAGTCGTGGATACCGCCTTCAATTCTCGGCTGTAAAAGTACATTCAGTCGCTCCGTGACCACGATCGCTGTAACGCAATGGAAACGTAGGAAAAATAACACAAGGTACGCGATAAATACCCGATAAACAATTTTTAATTACTAGCTTCTGCCCGCGGCTTCGCACGCGTATTTTCGGTATAATAAGTAGCCTATTATCTAAGTTAGGTATTTCTCTAAGCGTACGCCAAATTCATCTTGATCTGTTCAGTACCTTTGAAGATTCTAGGTAACATAAATTCTGATTTCACAAACTTTCGGCTTTATAATATTAGTAGGAATCGCGATAGTTTATAGGTATGTTCGCCTTTATACTTACTTGCTCACATATTGACCTGGGACGATCAACTTTGCCAGTGAAGATTCTAGTGGGTATTGTAATACCCACTAGAATCTTATTCTACTTAATTCTAGGTAATTCCGTCGCCTTCGGTGTATTATAATACTTTCACTTGAGGTAAGTGAAAGAAAGAAGGAAAAGAAAGAAAATTAAGTGCCTATGCGTGTTTCGTTTCGTTCTAATAAAACGAACAGCGAAAGTTTAAAAAGTGGTTGTCAATTTCGTCCGGTCCTTTGCCTTTTCAGTCCAGTCTATGGCGCAAAGTTCTTGTAGGTGTTTTCCTTTTTGTGTTGGAATTCCCATATCTATCGATATTTTGTGATGTTATGTGATTCCAGACTGGAAAGAGTGAATCACGTAAATGGATCACTTCGAATAACTACAACGTTGGAGGTTCAATACGCTGCCAAGTCAATGTATGAAGATACGGTCACCACTACCCTGAAGGTGGAGCATGCCATGCCCAATGCTGGAGTGATCCGGGGGCTAGAGGTACTTAAGGGTATTTTGAAACAGAATTGTGTAGAAAATAGTCCGTATTATTGGGTTTGAGTTTGCTGTCAGTATATTTACAAATTATGTTGGTTTATTGTCTTGATCGTCGGTTAAACTCCATTTGAGAATATTTATACTTCCGGAACTTACCTTGGTTTTCTTACATGGCAGAGTTACTAATGAAAACTACCTCAACTTGGGTCCTAAATACCGCGTAATAGACTACTATAAATAAATATTGGCTCTATTGTTATACTAAACTCGCTTCTGCCCGCAGATTTACACGCGTTTTCTCGCTATAAAAAGTAGCCTATATGTTATTTCAGGACCAGAACTATATCGATACTAAATTTCAGCCCAATCCGTTTTTTAGTTTTGGCATGAACAATCATCTAAACATCAACATCCCAAATATGAATAATAATTATTGTTCCGAAACTAGAATTATTGTTCTAGTCTTATCTGTACTTTATGCACAAAGCGCAGTACTTTACATTCGGGTACTTTATGACACACTATAAGTACTGCAGTTTTTGTAGGTAGATTGAATAGGTATTATTTTTAGATCTGGGGAGGCGTTTTAGGCGCGTTCCTCACAGCGTATGCGCTGCTGCAGTGGCGAGGCGCGATGCGCAGAGGAGGCTACACGTACTCCGTGATACCGCTGCTAGCGGGCTGTGTGGCCGACACTTTGTACTTTGTAAGTATTACCCTGGGGTAAAGGTGTTCTGGAGCGGAGACCGCGACTCGGCAAACGTGGTGTGGAACGCCCCGCCCTCCGGCCAGGACGTCCTGTGAAAGACTGCAGGCAGATGCGGCTGAAGCCAGAGCGCTATGGAGCTCATTAGGGGAGGCCTATGTCCAGCTGTGGACTAATATAGTTTATAGGCTGATGATGATGATTTTATTTTATTTATTATTCGCTGATTTATTTTAGGTGTAAAACTAAATTCTACTAGGGTACTTGGTACTTTGGTAGAGTGCCTATATCGTGCGGACAGCGACCTACGTAAATCCCATACTAAAGGAGACGTCACTATCAGGTTTCGTTACTAACGTCAAATAGCACTCCCCTGTTACCCCCTCTCTTCTGTTTTTTTTCCAGTCAGCTCTATTCTCAACCCTACACGCGTTGGCAGCTGAAGCGGGAACCCTCGGCATTACCCTAGCTCTCTCGCGACCAGAGGAACGCATGATCAAAGCTTTTCTCTACTCTGCTGTCGGATTGAAGGTAAATGCCGTTTTATCTATTTAACTTAAGGTTGGATTTAATATTTGTTTTGTCGGAATATGACGTTACCACAATTCGTGGTAAAGAGTTTTTGAAAGGTGCGGTATTCTACCACCAGCGGTAGCGGTAGTGACAGCGGTAGCGATAGCGGTAGCGACAGCGGTAGCGACAGCGGTAGCGACAGCGGTAGCGACAGCGGTAGCGACAGCGGTAGCGACAGCGGTAGCGACAGCGGTAGCGACAGCGGTAGCGACAGCGGTAGCGACAGCTGAGTTATCCCACTGTTCACTTAATACCCGTGGAATATCGCGTAGCACGCGAAACTAAACGAAAAACTTATATCTGAGCTAAATTTACAAAGAAGTATTATAGTTACTAAAGTAAATCTACCGTTCTAGTAATCTGCCGCTCTGGGTAGCGAATAGAGCGGAGGTCTGGACAGGCTTTAAATAAATAGGGATGTTGACACTTTTTAGGGTTTCGAAGATCGATTTCGAAACCCTTATGGTCTCGCTTTGTCTGTCCTTTTTTCCCTCCTTAATAACTCAGCAACTACCGCAGGTATCAACTTGAAATTTAAAATAATAATACATTTCGCGTGCCTGTACAGATTTTAAGATTTTTTAAAGAAAATGAACATGTTCATGTTGAACGAACATGGACATGAACATGAACATGAACGAACATGGACATGAATGAACATGGACATGTTCCAAACAAATTGAGATGTCGAAATTTTAAAAGATACCTACAGGGTCATGTGATATCAAATGAAACGTATCAGTTTGTACATTTTAAAACAGTTTTTGAAATTTCTGTAGGATTCATACTTTTTGAAATATTTTGAAAAAAAAAACAAATATTATCGACTTCGACGGGACTTGAACCCGCATCCTTGCTTCAAGTTTAAGTCCCGTCGAAGTCGAAAATTTTTGCGATATTATTGGATTTCTTAGAAATTACCCTGAGTGTGGGGTTACGCACTATAATAACAAGAAAAACTATTTTGAAAAAAGACGAAAAAAATACCCATTCCCCCCCCTCTTTATCTTATATGGATCTATATTTTACAGGAAAAATATAGAAAAGTTTGTAAAACGAAAACTTTTTGAATAATGGTCAAAAAGGGGGGAATAATTTTCAAAGGGGGGGGGGGGGCTACCTCACCGAGTGTAGTACAAATGACAGCTATCGGTTTGTACACATAAAAACAGTTTTTGAAATTTCTGTAGGTCTTATACTTTTTGAAATTTTTTGAAAAAAGTTGATATTTACCCATTCCAGAGTAATTTCGAATAGCAATCCGTCATTTGGTCATTCATTGTGTTGTACCTATCTAGGGTTAAATTTTCTAAATAATTAACAAAAGTTAGCGGATTTGCGCTTCTTGATTCTAACATATCAGTAATATGTTACTTCGCAGGCAATGAAAGTGGTTTGGATAAATTGGCGTCAATGCACTTGTGACATGTTGTTCCTGGATTGGTCAGAGTATAATCCTTCTATGAAAGGTAAGATAAGTTCTTTTAATAATTGAAAACAACTTTGCATTCGCACTTATTACTAAAAACCGCATAACCGCTAAAAATGTAAGATAATTTTACTATTATTTCATTTCTAGAAACCGAAAACGAAAATGCTGACAAGAGTTGGAAAGCGAAAATATTAGCGAGAGAGTGGAACCTACTGCAAGCGAAACGACGCGCTTCTCCAGGTTACACCGTCACATTGGCTCTTCTACTTTTGCATGTAAGTTATCCGAAAATATTTCCTGTAATTTGCTGACACCTCGCATCTGCTCAACATCCTAAAGTAACGGATTAGAAGTTTGAATGTTGACAGCTACGGTTTGGAATCTCTGCAGATGAAGAGATTAAGAGGTTTATCATTCGGGTATGATAAACCTCTTATATGATTTTTGGGACCCAAAGAACCGGCTTCAGGTCCCAAAAATCATATATTAAATGTAACTAGATTCTGTCCAACGCTTCGCATGCGTTATTTCGGATTAGAAAGTAGCCTTCATGTTACTCCATGTCCAGAACTTTATGAGCAAAATTTTAGCTCGGTCCTTTCAGTTGTTCAGAACGGCACAAACGGTCGCCTTCATAATATTGGTAGATAGAACAGAATAACGGCGTTTGTCCACCGCAACCGTTATCGGGACGTCTCCGAGAACGAGAATGAATGAACCTACGAGAATATTGCTATATTATTTTTTCGGCGGCTGGATGACGGCGCTCGGGTGACGGGAGTGCAGTGGACAGGCGTCCACAGTAAATGTATGTATGGCTACGTCGACGCCGTCATCTCGTTCTCGGTGACGGCACCGGTGGACAAACGGCCCGAGTGTGATTTCAAATTGTTCCGCAGCTAATATCACCATGGAAGGATCTCCTCCCAAAATCTGTTATCTACGCATGGTGCGTCGCCTCCATCGCATGGTGGTCGTCCCACGGCGCCGTGCTGTCCGTTACTTGGATACGGCAGAGAATGCTGCGCGGTCACAACGCTGCAGCGTCTCTGCAGCACATCTGCTCTGGTGTTGGACTCTCGCTGATGGTCTTTCAAGAAGAATACTACGCACATTATGTGCACGGGAGGTTAGAATCCATTTTAACATCTCGTTCAGAAATTACGTTTTTAATTACTTAACTACATAGTTTCTGCCGCCAGCTTCACACGTGATTTTCTTTAAGTTATTCCAGGCGTTCACAGATTTTCAAAAAAATGTACAGTTAGCAAGGAAATAGGCATTTTACACGAAAAATTATTTTTATGATAATCGATCCTGTTTCTTATACTGATCAAAAACTTCTATTGGATCAACTGAGGTTGGTCTGACGTTAACCTAAAACAGTTAGAAATCGCAAAAACGATTCCCGTACATTTTATACTCATAAGAGTAATTCCCAAACTCTGTATTGTTTTCAGAAATGATGATAGTAAAGAAGCTCGTTCTATGGCTGGTCCATTAGCAATGTGCCGAGTCGCCTGCGTTCCTCAGCTAAGGTAACTTATCACTCGTACAAACTCATTTAATTTTATAATCTATTAGCCGATCGCCTCACGGTTTCACCCGCGTAGTTCCCGTTCCTGTGGGAATTCCGGGATAAAATATAGCCTATGTCACTCTCTGAAAAGTAAGCTTCCTAACGGTGAAAGAATTTTTCAAATCGGTCTTGTAGTATCGGAGCCTATTCAATACAAACAAACAATCAAATCTTTCCTCTTTATAATATTAGTATAGATATTCACTTGGAAAATCCAATACCTTCTACCTGAGTTTTTAGTACAAAATCTCTAATATTACCAAATGCTCTAAAAGTACCATGGAATCAAAGTTAACTTTATCTTAGCTTAGGCTCACAGAAAATGGTGTACGATTGTACGAAAATCCACTAGTTTTTTTTATTTCGTCTAGAGCGCAGATATTATCAAAAACTTCCGAAAATTTGTATCTCGCGTCAATGTAAATTGAACCACTGTGCGTTAATCCATAAAAAATATTTGAGTGAAACCTCAACCTCAACAGCCGGTATTGGGCCACTGCTGGACACAGGCCTCCCTGGGGTTAGTGCCCATAATCCCCACGCTGGGCATGCGGGTTGGGGATCGCAGTTTGGTGGTAGAATTGTTCTGCAGGGGCGCTGCTGCCCGCCCCCGGTGGATATCCCTTAGTCGCCTCTTACGACACCCGCGGGAAGAGTTGGGTGATTCTAAGCAAGTTCTAAGCCGGTACCACACAGCTGCTGCATCAGGCACCAGAGTGAAAATCCCTAAAATAGTTCACATTTGTTTGCACCTTGCAGGGCGGTGTGCAGGCAGCTGGCCCCCGGTATGTATGCCAATACTGTACACATTGTTACTACTTACTCGTATATCTATTTCTTAAAAATCTAAGACGTCACCAGAAGGCAGAGTGCCCAGAATGCTAGCAGCATTGCCACGTTGAATGGCAATGCTAATTCGTTGACCGAAATAGAAGTCAGCATTCCGATCACCTGTTATTTTTATTCTGTTAATGTTATACGTTGTTCTACTTACTAGAATAGAATATTAGAGAGCATAAAGTTTTGATTCTAAGTTTCTATTAGCTCTACTAGCTCAACCAAAATTTTCATCCCTTTTTTTATAATAATAATGTGTGTATATTTTGAAGTTACATCCCTACTGTGAGCTTTGAAATGTATGTTTAGAAGACATCTGAGAAATTAGGACGTTTTCATGAAAACGTACGGTAACGTAAAGCAGTCGGAAAGTATGATGATACTTTCCGACTGCTTCACGTTACCGTCACCGTCACCCGGTTGAACAACTTACAGATTGTTATTTTGTTTTACAGGAATGCTGGGAGATTCCGAGTCAAGAGGAGCATTGCTATCCCGCTTCTTAGCAGCATTCTTTGAAAGAGTAAGCTCAACATGAGAAATGCATGTTTATTATTAGTCATTAAACTAAGAATTCATCCGCCAATAATAAACTCGACAGATTATGCATAAAACTTAAACTTTCAGGCTTTAGACGGTCTGAATTGGGTTGCCAGTGAGCGCACCGTTCTCGAAAGACTCCTGGACGTGGAACTAAATCCCAGGGATGCTGGCAACACAAGCGCCTTGTTGTATGATGACGATACTACGCCTTCGTGTTTAATTATGACTTGGTAAGAACATAATACTTTTCCTTTTCCAACGATATGACATCTTTCTGCTTCTACAACAAAACTCCTAGTGAGTTGCAAAAATTATCAGTAAATAAATTCAAACAAATTGTCAAAACCTTGCTGTGCAAAAAGGCTTACTATAAAATATCAGATTATCTAGAGGATAAAAAAGCTTGGGACGGGTTTTGCTCCAACTCGAAAAATAACAACTACCAGGCTAAAGGTTTCTTCGTCGCTTCTTTACTTTAGTCTACATACCAAAGCGACAGAAATAAAAAAATATCACTTTATTTCCGTGTCAGTGTTTAGTTTTATAATTTGACCTTTTCTAAGTGTACATTTATTGTATTTATGGAAATAAGAGTTTTGATTTTGATTTTGATTTTAACTTTTGTTTTTGTCTCATGGCGGGATTACACACTCGTCACGCAACCACGAGACAGGCCGAGCCACGAGTGTGTAATTGGTGCGCTCGTGCGCGCCTAGGCTCTCGTTCTGTCGACAAGACTAACGGAGTAGTTTTATTCTCTTTGTGCGAGACGTCTCGACCAGACATCTCGACGAGTGTGTAATCCCGCCATCAGAACATTTTGGTACTCTACGGAGAAACAAATGCCGATCCTTTTAAAGACAAAGTGAAGATTAGAAATTGTCAGACAGGGAGATGATTGGATGGTAATAGGACTGCAGTGTGCACTTGGTGCGCTCGTCTGCTCGAGGTCGCGTGTAGCCTACACGCGACCTCGAGCAGACAAGCGCACCTCGTCGTTGAGCGAACGAGAACCCGAGTCATCTCGACGAGTGTGAAATGCCGGTAAGTTTTAGGGTAAAATGTAAAGCGAGTGATTTTTGCCAAAGGTGGGGAGAGGAATGGAATCTTTCGACGTTCGACGCAATGGTCTTCAGCTGCCTGTTTATAGCCAGTCGTGGCGACGCGCTTCTGGCTGGGTGGGTCACTTTAACGGTCTGGCAGGTAATTTATTAAATTTTTCTTTTCATTTCTCTTCGAAGTCATCTGTAGCTGGCTACGGGGCGTAACCTATTCGTAGCTTGCTACAGCAGCCGTAGCCGAGTTGAAGCTTGCTACGGCGTAGCTAGTTCGTAGCTTGCCGTAGTAACGCCGTAGCGTTGTCAGTTTGCAGTTATACTTAAGGCGAATAGTAGGGTGGATAGTGGCGCCACTACATATTTAATTTTATAATTACGTTATACAAAGGAATTATCAAGAAATCGGACCGCGCGTAGACGATATCTATCATAAGCTTTTTTTAAATGTATCTGTAATAGTTTTGTTTTGTATTATTCAATCTAAAACCTTGTTTGGAGAGCTTGGTGGCCACCAATAGGAACTAAACTCTTGAAACAAGTATCTGCCTAAATAATACAGTACAAAACTATTAAAGATACATTTTAAAAAAGCTTATGATAGATATCGTCTACGCACGGTCCGATTTTTTGATAATTCCTTTGTATAACGTAATTATAAAATTAAATAGGTAGTGGCGCCACTATCCACCCTACTATTCGCCTTAAACTCGCGCACCCAGGGTTCCGTATGATTATAAGACCTTGCTTCTTGTCAAATTTTATGGTTGTAGGTCAACGGGGAGTATAGGTTTTGGTCCAAGGCGAGAATCAAAATCGTATATTTTTGAATAAACTACAAATTTACGGTTATGGCAACTTTTCGGATTTTTCCCTTTACTTGTGCTATATGACCTTGCTTCTTGCCAAATTTTATAGTTCTAGGGTCAACAGGAAGTAACCTATAGTTTTTGATCCATGGCGGGAGTCACACATACATTTTTTTGTAAAAAACTACAAATTTTCTGTTTGTCTTGCGTCTTGCCAAAGGGGGTTTAAAGATTTTTGTTTGGAGGGTGGCCCTACGAGTTTATTTAAAATCACCGCGCACAATAAATGTTGTAAATTTGGTTAGAGGACACTAAAACAAACAAAAAATGTCTTAAAAATAATGTCCTAAAGAATCAGTGCCAAAATCTTCTAACCCTTGATTCTAACCCGTGATTCTAGGGCAACTGGGACCCTATGGCTTTTGGTCCATCGCGAAAATCAAACTGAATAAACTTCAAATTTACGGTTTTCGGATTATTCCCTGTATTTGTGCTTTATGACCTCGCTTCTTGCCAAATTTCATAATTATAGGTCAACGGTAAGGACCCTATAGGTTTTGTGTGCGTGTGATTCCCTTGGAAATTTCTAAATATTCGGACATAAACGGCTTTAACTTATGATTGCGTTGACTTAGAAGTTTTATTTATATCCCGGCTCCAAGAGGTTACGGACTTGAGTATTTGACGTTAATTTCAACTCGATACGTCCACGCGTTCCTGAGAAAAGGGGGTTGACAGACGGATAACAAAATGATCCTATAAGGGTTCCTTTTTTCCTTTTAAGGTAGGGTCTAACCCTAAAAAGAACATAAATCCATTACGGACAAACTACTACTTGCGTAGGTAGTGACGGCGTAGATTGTTACGCTGTACGGGTATAATTACTTCAGAAAACTGAGTTAATAGCTAAACATTTTGTATTTTTTTTTTTAAATTGAGGTTGTAGTGAAGACGCTCACATAATCCACAGGGAGACAGGAATGTAATAGATGAACAATGGATAGCTTTGTTGATAAATGAGTGATTCGATTACTTATGGCTAGATAGTTACAATAACAATTCGTTTATTTGAGACCATGTACATTTTTAAAAAGTAAAACATAATGCAACGATACTGACGCTAAGAGTATACCTACAAGACAAAATTATAATTTTTAAAAACCCGCTGACGTTTTTTTTTTATTGATTTTCAATAGCTGGTCATTCGATGTTTGATCATAAATCATGACTTCCGCTATGCCTCAACAACGTTTAGTGTAAAATAGCGTGTCTTTAATTTTGAATTCTTTTCAGATAACGAAGCAAGTCCGAATGGTATTCGGTACTAAAAATCAAATGGAAAAGACCGGCGTGGAAATCCACTTCGGGACATAAGTACCTACAAGTGAACTCGTACCATCTACAATACGTCAAGCAAGACGAAAATCGTTCACGTACAGTCGGCTGCACAGACATGTATACACTTCCAAGGTTTATCTTTTGTTTTATTCGGAACTTTTCAAATAAAAGGACATGCACACGTTTTTCGTACAAAGTAGTAATCGTACTTCGTCAGAATGCGGTACATAAATTATCACAATTACTATACACTTACTATTTAGTCAAATTGAAAACTTGGGAGTGTATACATATTTTTGCAGCCGACTGTACCTACACTCCAGCCACGTTCAAACTAAAGACTCGTTCAGCATAATCGCACATGTACATCACTGCCTGCATAATCAAATCTCTTTGAGTAACTGCGACTGCGACGCGATAGAAGTGGTACCGTGTTTTAAATATCTAGGAGTAATTGTTGATAGTAGATTTAGCTGGATCAACATGTCAACAATGTCTGTGACAGTCTAAGAGCCATGCTACCGAAGCTCAAAATAGTAAAATATAAAATACCATTTATAATGTACTAGCAAAGATCAAGTATGACTACGTTCCGTTGTACTAGGTACTAAACCTATAAAACGTGTATAAAAACATGTGTACTATCCGAAAGGGGGGGAATTTCCACCCCCCGGGGAACAACTTTTGTTCAACGACTTTTCGAATTTCGATTGCTATCTCTGAAAAAAACTGCGACAAAGTTTCAACATGAACAGCTGATTTTTTACGAACTGACAACCCTAAAGTCAGCTGTTTCTTGCACTTGGGACAATGACCGCAGTATGGTCCTCAGAGGTAGGCGCCTAAATTTGATTGGCGGTCGGACTTTGCCAAACGGTTGTCAATCGCCAATCATAGAACAATTTATACCTTTGAGAACCACCCTCTTTCGCTAATTGGCTGTCGGCATCTATCAAACCACACCCCCACGCCCACTTAAATACCTGCAGAGGTATAGGTTACCCGGATAGGGTTGTTACTTTATTTAGCACTAGGAAATTAAAACTTTTTGTAAGGGAAACTGAAAATAGGAATTTTTAATTATCACCCCCCCCCCCCACAACTGATCACCATTGGGGTCTGAACCCCCCCCCCCCCCCTTCGGCATAGTACACATATTATGATACACCGTGTATATTGCCCTAGGGGAATCAGTCATAGCCTACGGCATAACCTGCTATGGCCGTACGTTCAAAACAGAAATTGATAAAATATTTAATTTGCAGCATAGAATTTTAAAAGCCTCAAAAAATAAAAATTATTTCCAAGACAACGTCATGGGCTATACCTACAAGTGCTCTGGCATACTTCCGGTGCAAGAGGGAATAAAACAACCGTTGAAGTTACTGTGTATTTGTTTTGTCCCTTATTGTTATGTTCATAAGTAATTTTAATTTTTCTTGCCCTTTTATGTTACTTAGATTAGTTCTTCTTCTTATATTTGAGATAGCTTTTTTTTTTATTTCTTAGTTGCACATTGATCTCCTGAACTGTCTGTTTTTTGTTATTGTTCATTTAATGGTGGAAACTTTGCTGGTTTAAGTGTTAGTTAAGTATATATTTTTTTAGTCTATAATAACTGTATGTTTCCCTAATAAATTAAAATAAAAATAAAACTTAACCGTTTTTTATTGTATTTATTTACCAACTTAAACTAATATTACATGAAAAACGTATAATAATAAAATTGAGTAAACCACATAGGTTTGTAAGGGTGTGTTATTAGCGAGTCAAGCAAATGGATACTTGAATTCAACTTTCCCCTTGAAATTAAATTTATTTAATCGCAGGAACAGTCTTCAGCCATCACACAGATAATTTTTTCGGAAATGAAGAGACTCTTATTTTACTGCCTTTTAAACTTATTTTGCGGATAGAGGAACCACCCATTTTATTTTAAAGATGTATCCGATCAACAACGCGAGTGACGACGCCGCGCCGGTGCACGATGACGCGACAATAAAAGTTTGATAGTCACCGGCAAATGAACGTAACCTCCCTTTCCTGTGGCAACTGGACAGTGACGTAGACTTGGGAAGATCTCGGAATGTTAGACCTTGTTTTCTTAGATCATGTTCTTACGTAAGTCGTACTCTTTGCGTTTACTAATATTCATCTATGGTTATGGCCATTCCGAAATAGAAATGTCATATATTTGAATGTTTATAATGTTTTCATGTTTTCCTTGGACTTGTCATAATTTGTAAGCATTTTACTACCTACATTAAAATATTGATATTATTACCAACATCCTAGGATGGATAATGCAACTAAGCTAAGTGATAACTATAATTACCGCAAATGTTTTCTGAAGACAGACCAGGTACCTACCCAAAGTGTCATGAAAAAGACTATGAAGCCGCCTCTCGCGGCTATCTTCTTCAAATCCATGACACCGAAGCTCAAAGTCCTCGCCGGCCTAGAACCTCCCTTGAAAGGCGGTGGCTCTGATTGGTTCCAATCACCACAAGAGATTCTATACAACGGAAGAACCGTCATGAAACCAGTAAAAAAAGAATATCTCGAAAAACTTAGCTATAAAGGCATTGGTTTATATAGCGAAAAGTTCGTCGCAGACCACCACAGGGAAATGGAAGAGCTGAAGAGAAGAACACTCGAGGAGAATGATATAAGCTGGAAGAAGTCTATCGATGAAAGTTGTCAGACGGTATGGGATGAATACTCGCGGGAAGCAACTTTAAAGAATACTGAAGCTTTACAAAACGCGTTCCTCGAGTTCACATGCTTGTACACTACATCGATTAATAAAATAGATCAGCTACTATTCGATGCTGCATACGCTGAAATAGTTACAATGAAAGAAGAAGCGCTTATTAAGATGAACAAACATTACGAAAAACTGCTAAAACAGCAGGCAACCATGCTCCAAGATAGATATAATGAAAAACTGAGAAAAGAAAAAGCGAGATTAAAAGCAGATTTTATCCAAAAGGTGAATGAATCTCGCGCAGAAATGAGTAATCTTATTCATGATTTAAGAGTCGAGAAGCGTGTTATAATAGAAAAGCTAAGACAACTGTTGAAAAGTCAGAACATGGCCTGCCAAGTCTATGTCGCTCTTAAAGAACGGGAGGAATGCGCTAAAGAAATTAAACTGTCACAACACGAACATAAAAAAAAAGTTATAAAACTCAAGGAACAGTTGGCAATGAAAGATTTTGAAGTAAGACTGGAGCAGGAGAAAGAAAAACCGCGGCTTGAGTTCATCAGAATATGGAAAAAGAAAATTTGCCACGTCGTAAAGAATTTTCAAATGTTTGTGTCGTTTTGCCTGAATGCGATGCCGGAGTACGCAGAGTTCTTTATCAACATGGAGAAGTTAATGATGCTACAGCTGAGCGAGGCCGTGGAGAACCCAAGCGCCGAGAGCATAATCCAAGTTGACGATGAGACATTCCATACGCCAGTGCCAAGGCCACACCCTTTCTATATATGCTGCGACAAGGGGTACAAACCAGAGCTTGACCAGGACCTTTGCCCTAAGCACTGCACCTCGAGCGCCTCTCAGATGCCGGTGGTCATCGTAAACAAGCGATGCATTTACGCAGCTTGTGATAATTTCAACATGTTCACAGATAAAATATATCAGTTCATTCAAGGGCAGCGCGGCGACGACGCTGACTTCACAGACGATCACGAATACGAACACGATGTCCCCGTCAAGATAACCTCTTCTCGGCAATTGCTTGACCTCAAGTTAGAGAGTTCACTACTCCAGGTTCTGAAGAAAGAGCTGCCTTCTATTACGGAAATTTCAATAAAATGTAATCTCTGTACAATGCCGTATTGCATATGTAATCCCATTCACTCTCCGAATGTAGGACGTCACCCCTACGTACCGCAGAAAGTCCAGTCGTGGCCAGTTCTCCCTTTTCCTGAAATCAAGTCTCGCAGGAAGGAGTTGGAACACGAAAAGGCGCCGAAATGGGAAAACTACTTTGATTACGTTCATCCAAGCGGCAAATGCGGATGTGCGAAAATGGCCAAGAAACATTTGGAAGATCACATACCTCCATACATGAAAAACAGGTCCAAATATGAAAATCCGGGTTTAACTGGTTACGAAATTTGCAGTTTTGCTACTTTGAAGAGCTTGGTGAAGAAAGCGCAAGGAATTAGGACCCCACCGCTGCCACCCCCTGAAGTCCCACCGAGGACCCACGATGTCAGCACACAATACTCTGACCAGGAAGTCGATTTCTTGTGCACTTGTTTTTCAAACAATGAAGGGGAAAAGCTTTATAAAACACTGTTGGATAATTCTAAGACGCCGCTAAAACCAGAGGAGTTTAGTAAAGTGACCGGATCAGAGTCGAAGCTGCCGCCGGCGGCGGTTCTCCGTGAAACCCCGAGCCAGTTTGCGACAAACTGTGCATTCTCTTTAAAAGATCTGTTGGATGACTCTCCGCAGTTACAGGAGATTTTCATGAAAAAGGATTGTGATTTTAACGACTACAAGTGACTGTTAAACCATAGGTATATTGTATATGGCTATTTTTATGATTAGTAGGTAGGGGGAAGTGGGGCAGATTGATACACAAAAATTTAAAGTTCCATAAAATTTGGATATACATAATATTTTCATAAATTTTGCATTAAACGTATAGCTAAACTATTAAATATTATAATGTCATAGTTTAAAATGGTTTAAGTCATCAAAGAAAAGAAATAAATGATGTTTAGTAAAAAATGGCTTTTGTCTCAATCTGCCCCACTAGCGGGGTACTTTGATACACCACGTGGGGCACTTTCATACAGGGTCAAAAATCAATGAAGATTATCAAATTAAAACACTTTTACATTGATTCTACTTGTTTATTGTGATTAGATCATAATCAGCCTTCAGTCAGTCTCAAACAATCAATAAATCAAACTATCAAACTTAATGTTATTTGAAAAAGCAATATAAATCTTTTTATTATTTTATTGCACATTATATATGCACTCAAATTAATAGAAAAAGTTTACATAGATGAGGTTCTAGTTGTGTCTTACGTAAAATTTGGTGTAGGCGGATGTAAACCAACAATTCGAAAATCAGCACTTGCTTTGTCTTCGACATCTGGAAAGACAAAAATGTAGGACTTGGCACTTTTTTTTCTCAAGTATAACAAGTTATACTCAGTCAAATTGTATTAAGGAATGACTTTAGCAACATAGAGGAGCATCGGTCTTATTTTTTTCAAATTTAATGAGAAGGAAATCCCTTACATTTTTATATTAATACAGAGACGGGGCACAATGATACACATCAATGTGCCCCGCACTTTGTTGAATCAAAGTGCCCCAAACGACATTTTTAGAAATTCGAATTATCATATTAAAACTATATTTCATTTAAAGTAAAAATTACAAAAATCATAATTATTGATAGTTTAACTTACCTTTAGTATATATAGATCCTCGTTAGATGTTATCGAAGAGCGTCGAAACACTTTCACATATTGCGACAGAATTTACTTCATGACGGTCAAAACATGTTTCCACATGTCCAAAGCCAACCGTTGGCAGACGGTCGGTGCGGTTACAATGGATGCGTTCGAAAGTTTTTCCGAACGTTTTGGAGATAGCGAAACTCAAATCCATTCACTCAATTATTAGATAAGGCTAGTGTATCAATGTGCCCCTTGTATCAATGCACCCCACCTCCCCCTACTTATTTAGTTTTAATTCTGCGTTTATTGTTACTTATTTGTTCTGTTACTTATTCTAACCTACTTACTATGAACCTATGTTTTTGCGGATTATGAGTAAATACCGCGTAAAATTATTTCATACTTTCATTTCAGTTTTTCGTCAGGTACCTAGATATCTAGGTACCTACCTATTCAGTTTCTAATACTGATGTCTGATGGATAACGTCGTCTTTGTAAGCATATCGATATAAACTTTATCAAATCTGATTAACCAGCTGCGGATTTGAAATTTCGTCGTTCGAGTCGCAAATTTTTTGTGATTATTTAGAAATTTTGGGGAAAAGGAAGCAAACAATGAAAAAGGAAATGATAGCGAGCGAAGCGACCCCGAATATTTATAGATTACGGTACTAGATAAAGCTATGAATATAAATAACGGCGAGCGGAGATAGCCGCAATAATAGTAGCATCTTTGCGATTATTTTCGGCTTGGCGATAAACCAAAAGTTAGTAATACAATAATTATATAGACACCGTAAAAGATATAACGGCGAGCGAAGCGAGGCCCCGAAATTTTTGTTACTTTTTGAGGTTGTAACAAACTAGTTAAGAATAGTTTGAAAAACAAATAACAGCGGGCGGAGCGAGCCCTGAAAGACTGCTGTGGTAGATAACAATCTATGAATATAAATAACGGCAAGCGGTGCGAACAAAATTTGGGATTAGTTGGGACGGGTAAGGAACAAAGACAAGAAAGCTAAGATGATGGCGAGCGGAGATAGCCGCAGCATTTTTGCGATTCAAAACCAAAAAGTTAATTCCTAACTTTTTGGTTTTGAATCTCGAATTTGGCTTAATATCTGCAGCGTTCCCCCACAGCAGTATGCCATAAGACATAACACTATGGAAGTAGCTGAAATAGACTAGTCTAGAAGTATCAACGTCTGTAAGATGACGGATTTTTTGCTGCATACGCTGCAGAACTAAGTCTCTTCGATAGCTTATCTATGTGTGGGCCCCATTGAAGTTTACTATCCAAGTTTATTCCTATGAATACTGCAGGTACCGCTTACAATTTTCTACGTTTCTCCTTTTACGTTTACATCAGCCTTAACTTGTTTTACATTATGTAGAGTAAATTTTATTCATTTCGTTTTGGTTTTGTTAAGAAAAAGATTATTGACACTACAACGTAATGATAATTCACCGTTTACTCGCGCTCGACGTGGAACAACGCACTATCGAATTGCGCGACGTTTCCTTAACGCACGATCGCAAGCACCATTCATATTAAATGCTACTTCGATGTGGCTTTCAACGGATAAACATATTATGTCCTTACGTTCTTTGAACTTTATGAGTTTATTAGTACCTAATATTAAAGAGCCTCCACGAATAGCATGTGATTTGCAAAAAGTACTACCAACCTGGTGGTTACTTAAGTTAAACATGAGCTCATAGCTTTTCAGCCACTGTTCTGTTAAGCAGATGCTGTCAATATCAAATGAGTTCGTGTACAATTCTAATTCTAATAATTTACTTCTCAATCCTTGAATAATTTGGTGCACCAGGCTAGTAAATCTTGCCTTGATTTTACAATCTTGTTTTCTTTGTTTTTTTTATGATTAATAGGTAGGTAATATTTGACTGTTTAGGGCTAAAGACTTCCTATATTGTCGTTATTTCTAAGTTAAATGACTTGGAATAACTGTTTTTTAAATGATTGCAATGCTCAAAAGAAGCATTTTTGATAGCCAAGTTTTTGGCTGTGGTTTTAAAATATTAGGATACCGAAATTGCTATCTGTCTTTTTCTTATATAAAAATTGGATAGGTAGTAGGTAATTACCTCGAGTCAAATAGTATTTATTTTTAGTACAATATGTAGATACATTGTTGTTGCATGAAATATTGTGCAACGTCATATTGTCTAACTTTAGCTATTGTGGGTTGGTTAGAAATAAAAGATGTTAGTGCACTATGCTGAGTCTAGGTATTTATCACACAGTAAACACGAGTAGGTACATGAATGAAATTACATTTACGTTAATCTATAATCCCTAAATTAGGATACCTATGTCTGTTCTAGGCAGAGGTTTGTGGAGTGACTGGTGGCGATCGGCTTAGCCATAGCCAGTAAAAATGCCGAATAATCGAAACGCGTTTGCGCCGCGTACTTTTTTACAAGGTACCTATTAGGTATCGTCTACGGAAAATTTGACTAAAACAATTAGTCTAATACAATTCGACTGAAACAGTTAGACTAAAACACAATTCGACTAAAGTAATTCGAATTTGATTTGACCCGACTTGTAGGCCTCCCACCCCCGCGATGGGGGGGGGGGTCAACATCAACTTACTCCTAACGAAGCCCGTCCAACCCTGTGTATATGTATAATTGCACCCAGAGCCATATGATGACATAAAATTTTTCGTTGTTAAAACGAATTGTTTTAGTCGTTAGTCGAATTGTTACTAGTTGAAATGTTTTTAGTCGAACTGTGTTTTAGTCGAATTGTTTTAGACGAACTGTTTTAGACGAACTTTCCGCAAAGCATTAAGTATATGCAGCCTTTATGCGGCACTCTCTTTGATTAGGTAGGCCTACTATAACCTCTCAGGTGGCAGTCCATAGCGCGTCGCTAAGGCCATTGCGTGGCAGGGCTTCCGCCAGCATGCTGCCTTCGCCGTGCGAGGGCAGTAGCGTCACAATTACCCTTGCAAATTTCGAGTGATTCTCTTGCTGTTATTTGTTAATAATATTGCATTTCTTCAAGTTTTAGTTCGAACCAGATGCCATGCTAATTCGTCCGGCTTTTCCTTTCACTTTATCTGTTACTTTTTTGACATTTTGTAAATAGTGATTTTTTTATCCATATTGTGTGCATTCTCTTTGTTTTTATCTTTGTTTAAAAAATTTCAATTTATTTATATAAAATCCTACATTATCAAAGATGGATAAACTAAGTAATAATTATAACTTTCGTAAGTGTTTTTTAGAGAAGGAACAGGTACCGA
This sequence comes from Eupithecia subfuscata, assembly GCA_963564075.1. Lineage (NCBI taxonomy): Eukaryota > Metazoa > Arthropoda > Insecta > Lepidoptera > Geometridae > Eupithecia > Eupithecia subfuscata. The sequence goes on from OY751114.1 coordinate 11,834,675, forward strand.
CGCAGAGTGTCATGAAAAAGACAATGTCGCCACCTCTCGCTGCCGTATACTTCAAATCCATGAGCCCGAAACTCAAAATCCTCGCCGGTCTCGCACCCTCCTTAAAAGGTGGTGGCAACGACACCTGGTTTCAACCACCACAAGAAATTCTAAATGGAAGATCGGTTCTAAAACCAATAAAAAAGGAACATTACAAAAAATTAAGTTGTGAAGGTATTACCACTTTCAGTGAGAAATTAGTTGAGTTTGTCCACAAGGAACGGCAAGAATTAAAGAAGAGACAATTGAAAGAAAATGATAGCGAATGGAAAGAAAGAATTGTTAAAGTCTATCGCGGCCAATGGGATGAGTGCGCCAAGGATGCGGCCGAAAATAACACCATACAAATCTCACAGGCCTTCGAAGCTCTGGCAATGATGTACCGCACTTCTATCAACAACATAGGTGACATGCTTATGGCTGCTGCGACCAATGAAGTGAAATCGCAAAGAGAAGAATTATACAACAAAATGACTAAAACTTTTAAAAATCTGGTAAAAGAACAGGCAACAATGCTTCAAGCAAGATATTCTGAAAAACTTAGTAAAGAGAAGGCAAGATTAAAAGCAGTGTTTATCCAAAATGTCGAAGTAAGTCGCACAGAAATGAGTAATAAGATTCACGACTTAAGAATAGATAAGCGTGTTATAATAGAAAACCTAAGACAACTGTTGGAAAGTCAGAACATGGCCTGCCAAGTCTACGTCGCTCTAAAAGAACGGGAAGAATGCGTTAAAGAAATAAATCTTTCGCAACACGAATACAAAAAGACGGTAAAAATACTCAAGGAACAGTTAGCAATGAAAGATTTTGAAGTAAGACTGGAGCAGGAGAAAGAAAAACAGCGGCTTGAGTTCATTAGAATATGGAAAAAGAAAATTTGCCACGTCGTTAAAAAGTTTCAAATGTTTGTGTCGTTTTGCCTGAATGCGATGCCGGAGTACGCAGAGTTCTTTATCAACATGGAGAAGTTAATGATGCTACAGCTGAGCGAGGCCGTGGAGAACCCAAGCGCCGAGAGCATAATCCAAGTTGACGATGAGACATTCCATACGCCAGTGCCAAGGCCGCACCCTTTCTATATATGCTGCGACAAGGGGTACAAACCAGAGCTTGACCAGGACCTTTGCCCTAAGCACTGCACCTCGAGCGCCTCTCAGATGCCGGTGGTCATCGTAAACAAGCGATGCATTTACGCAGCTTGTGACAACTTCAACATGTTCCCAGATAAAATACATGAGTTTATTCAAGGGCAGCGCGGAGACGACGTTGACTTCACAGATGACCACGAATACGAACTTGATGTTCCCGTCAAGATTACCTCTTCTCACCAACTGCTCGACCTCAAGTTAGAGAGTTCACTACTCCAGGTTCTGAAGAACGAGCTGCCTAATGTAACGAAAGTTCCATTATGCTGTAGTAGCTGTTCAAAACCGTATTGCTGGTGTACTGCGTCTCCAACATCGAAAGATCCACCGCGTCAAGAAAGATATCAACAGAAACAAACACCTTTTAGTGGAAAACCGGGTGAAATAATGAGTCGTGATGAAGAGTTACAACATGAACGGGAACCGAAATGGGAGAGCTACGTGGAATACGTCTTTTCCGCGAAATGTAATAAGCGCTGTCGAAAATCGAAAGCCCACCTGGAACAGCACATGCCACCTTATATGAGAATCATGTCAAAGTTTGACAAGCCTGAAATTCCTCATTATGAAACGTGTGACATCGGTACTTTAAAACGATTGGTAAAGAAGGCGCATGGAACAAAAACTTCGCCGCCAGTACTGCCGACGCCATCCAAATTTCACGATGTCGGCACTCAGTGTTCTGATCAGAACGTAGATTTCTTGTGCAATTGTTTTTCTGACAGTGAAGTGAATAGGATTATGCATGAACTGGATAACTGTAGGTTGCTAGAGGCATCAGATAAACATTTCAGGGTGGTCGGGAGCGGTGAACCGTCGTCGTATCTTAAAGAGCGCGCGAGTTCGTTCGCGACGGACTGTGCGCTTACATTGATCAAAGCATTTGATCACTCAACCGAATTGGAGGAAATATTCAAGAAAGATTGTTTGGATGTTTCGAGTGTCATGGAGGACGCTCGACCTGGTAAGAGCTGAGGGTAATGGTTATTACTTAGTTTTATTGTAGGTATTTTATACTCTTCGTTTATATTTTATAAAATATCGTCTTAATATGAGACATATTAAAATAAAGTTAAAATACTTATTATTGTTCTTCTTCCGATATAGGATATCGAGTGAAAATTACCGTGAATGAGTCTAGTTATACCCGACCAGCATCTTACCATGAAGAGTTATTGTTTGTGCGGCATAGGAAGTTATTAGATAGGTACTTCTAATTACACCATTCAAGAAGTAAAGCTTGCACAAGAGCACTCCGGAACCGTGGTCCCACTGCGATGTCCCACTGGTGGGACAAAACTTTTTCGTGGTCCCACCAAACACTCCGGAACCGTGGTGTGGTCCCACTGCGATGTCCCACTGGTGGGACAAAACTTTTTCGTGGTCCCACCAAACACTCCGGAACCGTGGTGTGGTCCCACTGCGACGTCCCACTGGTGGGACAAAACTTTTTCGTGGTCCCACCAAACACTCCGGAACCGTGGTGTGGTCCCACTGCGATGTCCCACTGGTGGGACAAAACTTTTTCGTTGTCCCACCAAACACACACTTGACCGGTTTGTTATAATGTGGTATGTAATTGTATGTTATAAAATAATAAGTAAACGAGATTAAATAATCATAATGAAAAGGCAAGAAAATTAGAATTAATTCCATCATTTATTTTACCGCAAAGTTTCTAAATAATGGCCACCTGAAATTTCGCCGTGAAGTAACTGCATTTGCAGTTCTATATCTATATTTCGTGGTCTTTTTCTTTGTGTCAACATATGGCTCTGGATGCAATTATACATAAACACACAGTCATCAGTCAGAGTCGCCACGAACGGATATTTGTTACCAAGAGGTAACAAACATCCATCCATCTATACATCCGAAACAAAACAGCCAAAACTACTGAACGGATCGGGCTGAAATTTTGCATACAGGTAGTTCTAATCCTGGAATCAAACATAGGACAACATACTTTTTACTACTTTTTATCCCATAAATCAGTTCCCATGGGATATATTATATATCACCTTTAAACGTTTCCATAGAAACAAAGCGTGCGATGCCGCGGGCATAAACTAGGTAGTACTTAGCATAAATGTTAAATTTTCTTAAAAATTCGTTAACTTTATTTGCAATTTGTAAATATTTGTAGCAATTTGCAAGCTGTAAATACCTATAGCGATCGGTAGGTACTTTACGATCGTTATGTCGAGCGAGACTGCGCATCCCCTGGAGGCTTGGGAGGGCATAGTCCCTGTTAGGATAACAAGATCCGTCAAGTGCGAGTCTAACTCGCGCACCGAGGGTTTTGAACGTTTGTCAATTATACAAACATATACTAAAGGTACCGCTTAGAGATTACGCTATTTAATGAATACGTAAAAATAGTAGGTACCAAACTACATATTAGATGGATCGCTTTGCATAGGTACTTCGGAGATTAGGTAATTTTTTTTTACTTTTCTCAAAATATTTCAAAAAGTATGAAACCTAGAGAAATTTCAAAAAATGTATTGAAATGTACAAACTGATACCTTTCATTTGATACCTCACTCGGTGAGGTGCCCTTTTAAAAAATATTTCAAAAGTCCACGCGCACATTGAGGCGCATCGGTATTACCCCGTTTACTGCCCTCTGCCTCGCCGCAGACACCTGATCTACCTGAACATGTGCGGCGCGGCGGTGGCAATGAAAGTGTAAATAGCAGGGCCCTAAATTGGGCTAGAGCCGTCCCTGGGTATGCTTCAAGAAAAAAACACATTTTTGGTCTATAAAAATCTTTTATTATTAAAATTCACTGTAATATTGTGTATAGTCGGCAGCGAGTGCCGGATGCGCACTGTGATCATACGAAGGTAACAATACAGACTCCGCCGAAACGGACTAAATACATTCAATTACAATTACAACTAACCAAAAGCACAAACTGAACAAAAACTGATTGAATTGATATAAATACAAATACTACTAGATAGATAGCGAATTTTATGAGACCACGACGCGCAGTTAGACTCGCGCGCCGTTATTTTATAATGAAGATACTAGATTGCGGCATCGCTATAATATAACGTCCCGATTCCGAAACCTCCGCTGGTGTACCTAAATCTTATTGAATAATTTCAGTCCTAGAACTGTGACGCGTCCGCGGGCCGTGTCCGCGCTCGCCCCGCCAACACGTCCAACTATCTGGAATGCTCCTCCCGATTGGCGGTTCAAATGCATACTGAAGTAGCACACACTAATTCTTGAGAAAGAACAGTGCTACCTACAAAGGCTGACCGCACTTAAGTTACTATCGCTCGAGCTATAGTTGACAAAGTTATTTTAAGCTACTCAAACGTCCTCTCAAAAACGACCAGTTGCTCAAGCGATAGTAGCCACGTGCGGTCAGAGGGACCCTTGCACTTGTACACGGCCGCATTACTTTCTAGTTAGTACGGGCAAGTCGATATGCAAGCGCCAAGGCTTACTGCCGCTGTGGGGAGTCGTATCGGTCTAGCGGGGCGTGGTGTGGAGTGCGCTTGCGCTGTCCGCTTAGCTGTAGAGATCGTCGTCTCCGCCCTCTTCCTGGAACGTTGGCTGGTCGCCGCCCGACGTGCCTGTGCCGCCCGCTGACCCTGCGTTTGTTGGGAACCTGTGGACAATACAATGTGTTTTACTCTTCCAAATCTATTGGCATGTTTCTGCAGAACAGGGTGGGTGGTACAACGGTAGATAAGGCCGGTCCATTTATTCTAGCCAGTTCTTTGGTTCTGTATCATATAGTTTCGTTACGATACGAAGCTCCGAATATCGCTGCAGGCGAAGTACAGCTTTTTTGTAGCGCAGAAAAGAAGAGTGACATCGAATCGTCATCGTTACGTATGAATGACTTTGTCAAGGTAACAAAAAATTTGCATACTAGGGCTAGTCCTCATAATAGCTTGTAGCTGGTTTCGAGCCCACGGCTTTATTGCCGTCATCATATTATGCCGGTCTCTTTGCTGAGTCTCTAAAAATACATAGTGCAATAAGTTCGAAGAAACCGATAAGTTAAATGAAACTGTTTTACCTGAAGTTGGTCCCGAAGCCGCGGCTCTGCTGCAACGTCTGCGCGAACATCTCGTACTTGCGGATGTCGTTGTCGGACACGGAGCGCCGCGCGAACTTCATCGCCTCCTCGAAGTGAGCGCGGCTGATCTCCGGCACCGGGTCTTCTTCGTCCATCTGGAATGTAACAGGCACAATCAACAAGTGTTCGTCCGAAACACTTTTAGACGCTCTTCGATGACGTTGATGATGTGGTCACTTACACAGTAATTTTTTTCTGCTTAGCGTATTTAATGCTAGAGTAAGAGTAGAACACTCGAAACTCAATTCCGATTATTAGTCTATAATAATAAAATAAAAAATATAGCGATGGTATAGCGACCAACGGTACCTGAACTACAGGGGCAACCTCAATAGATTCATTATTAGAACGAGAGAGTCTAGGGCCCGTACTCTTAAAAACGAAATAGAAGTTTCGGATTCGTAATCATAAGCAAGCGACATACGAGTTGGTTTTGCACGACAGCGAAAACGAAATTTGGAATTTACTTTCGAGCCCGAGTAGGCTCTCTGTATGTATAAGTATACTAACGTCCATGACAGCGGCGGGCGCGGGTTGCTGCGCCTGGCGTGTGCGCTCGCGCGTGATCTCCGCCTCGATGGCCTGGCGGATAGCCAGCTTGCAGGCGCGCTGGCAGATCTCTGTTAGATCCGCGCCGGAAAATCCTTGTGTCACCTGTGTAACAATGAATAACACTAGTAACTAAGGGCAGTACAAGTAACTACTCTACTAGTAAGGAAGGTGAAAACGTATCCTACATCACGCCTCCTACACATTATCATCTAGTGCCCATAACACAAGCTTGGGCGTAGATGATGCTATGTGGATTGTCCAGCATATTTAATTTACAAAATTTTATGAATTTGGTAACTAGTCACTATGTCTCTCAAATATATTCCTACAAAATATTCACATTTGACTGATAAGCTGAAAAAGCAAAACTTATTGTCATCAACCAGATGAATATACAAATTTTTATAGCAACCGTCACAACTCGTCTTACAAAACTCGCGCTAAAGTGCCCGAAAAACGGTGTTCGTCCAACATAAAGAAGATTCGTAGTTAACCCGTTTACAATAATAATGCATTAGTCGAAGAATATAAGGGTACGGGGGTACCTTGGCGATGTAAGAGAGATCCACGTCCTTCGCGATGGGAGACTTGCGCAAGTTAGCGCGCAGGATGGCCTCGCGAGACTTCTCGTCCGGCAGCGGGATGTAGATCAGCTGGTCGAGACGGCCCGGTCGCAGGATGGCCGGGTCGATGATGTCGGGCCGGTTTGTGGCACCTGGTAAGGTAACATTTTAGATGAGGATTTGGTTTAAGGCTTAATCAGAAATACACGACTGATTCCTGTAGGCTAACACAGCAAGCACTTGGACAGTGAAATTTTAAACAATAAATTATTGTCGAATCCATATTAATATTATGAATTCGAAAGTAACTCTGTCTGTTACCTTATCACGCCCAATCGGCTGAATGGATCTTAATCAAATTTGGCAGTGAGGTTGACGATATTCCAGGGACGGACATAGGCAACTTTTTAACCTGGTTAAGTTTGTGCGAAGCCGTAGGAAGAAGCTAGTAAGAAATTAAGTGTTAATGTGCGCTGCAGTCGCGCTCTGCTCGACGCAAGAGATACAAAGATTTACATTGCGCGCTGTTTCTTTTTATTGCTTACTTAGCAGTTCAGCACAGTATGTAGATCGATTCTAGCGGAAGTGGGCGTGGTTGGAAAACAGACAACTGCTTCAGTTCGCCGAGCGAAGCGTGCTCTCTCTAGCGCGCACCATTCGTTTCACATTTGTACCGAGCCTGCAACCTGGATAAGGCATGAGTACTTGTTTCTATAGAAAAGTATTTTGATAAAATTTACATTTTGTAGGTCTTAGTATTTAGGCAACGTGCATGCACGACACGAAGATATCCAAGCGTCGCAATACTAGTTTGAAATGAACCGATGACGTCGATTTCACTTAAAATATAACTTTTTTTTTCTTTTTTATTTGCTTTTGGTGGCTTTCGTATCAGTGCGGCCATGATAGGCCTATTGTGATTGCCACTTTGTGTGTTCAGCCTCGAAGCAGCGGTGTTCACAGTTCGCCACTAACCCTTGCCTTGCAGATGCTAGGAACTGTAGAATTTTCTTTGGGTGGAGTCTTTTAGCTCGTCTGGACTAAGCAGGTGCTTGCCCAGATGGATGCTACGTTTTTGCATCAGTGCAAATATAACTTACCAATAATAAAGACGTTCTTCTTAGCTCCCATGCCGTCCATCTCCGTCAGTATCTGGTTGATGACGCGGTCCGCGGCGCCGCCCGCGTCAGACACCGAGCCCCCGCGAGACTTGGCGATCGAGTCCAGCTCGTCGAAGAATAACACGCAGGGAGACGCTGACCGGGCCTGGGATAGGTTACACATTCATTATTAGTTCAGTTAGGTGGTAATTAAAAATCCCATCAGCACATCCGAGCTGAACATTCCTTGCGCCAAATAAAGTGGTTTTTGCCATAATCAGCATGCTCGGCAGGCGGATTTAACACGTTGCCTGTGCATGACCCACCGGTGGCACGAGCCTTAACAAGTTCCAAGGCCTGTAAACATGTACACGCGTGAGCTTATCCACTTTTTTGGCATACACGTGTAGGCAAATAAAATAGATTACCAAGAAAACCGGAGGACTTTTCATTTAGGGTAGCCAGTATCCCACTATAAAAAGTGCGTTTGCACGTAGGGGGTCGACTTCATAATCATGGATGTTAAAATACATAGAAGGAAGCTGCAGGTGCCCTTTCTCTGATAGCTTGCCTTACTCGACTCTTACGACATCCACAAGCGACCAAATCAAAATAAAACGTCTAGTGCGAGTCGGACTCGCGCACTAAGGGTTCCGTATAATTGTAAAACCTTGTTTCTTGCCAAATATCATGATTCTAGGTCAACAGTGAGTAGGGTTGCCCTGTATATTTTGGTCCATAGCGAGAATCAAATTTTTTTTTGTTAATTAACTACAAATATACGGTATTCGGACATAAACGGCTGTAACTTTTAATTGCGTTGACCTAGAAGTTTAATTTATATCAAGGCTTGAAGAGGTTGCGGATTTGAGTATTTGATGTTAATTTCAATTTGATACCTCCACGCGTTCTTGAGAAAGGGGGGTGGACAGACGGATAGACAGACAGACAGACGTACAAAGTGATCCGATAAGGGTTCCTTTTTTTCTTTTGAGGAACCCTAAAAACATTATCCAAATGGGATTCAAAGAAAACCAATGCAGGGCAGGTAGTCCACCTGCTAGAAGGGTCGACGATATTGCAAGTAAGTATGTGGTGCAGATTTGGCAAGGTCTACTCTACAATTTAATGAAGTTAAATTTACCTTGTCGAAGATATCTCGCACGTTGGCCTCTGATTCACCAAACCACATGGTCAGCAGTTCGGGTCCCTTCACCGAGATAAAATTAGCCTGGCATTCGTTTGCGATGGCCTTCGCCAACAGAGTTTTACCTGTTCAAAGACAAAACAAACGTTTACATTTTAAGTTCTGCTCACGTCAGAATCAAATAGAGGTTGATGGCGGTAATGGGTCTACTTAAAAGCCCTTTCGGCATTTAAGGGGCAATCTGAAGCGAGGCCGTTGTTTGCATTAAATTGTCTCATTAAATAAAATATAGTGTGTTTTCGTACTACAAATAAAGAAATTTAAATCTGATAAAGAGCAATGCTCATGCCTGTGCAGGTTGCCAGGTTACGTCTAGGCAGGTACTCCAGGTTTATTTTTTTTCTTATAATTTTATTGTGTTCAGTTTTGGACAATTTATGAGATCTCTTTTTATTGGATTCTTGGACTCTCATTCTTGACTCTTGCCCTCTCTCTCTTGTGGACTTTCAATTATGGCCTTAGCTTGCTCTTATTGGTTATTGAAAACTCACCACAGCCCGGAGGTCCATAGAACAGCACCCCCCGAGATGGCTGCATGCCAAACTTGAGGAACTTGTCGGGATGTTCCACCGGGTATTGCACCAGCTCTTGCAGCTCGCGCTTCACGCTCTGGAGCCCGCCAATGTCCGTCCATGACACGTTCGGGACTTCCACTACCGTCTCGCGCAGGGCGGACGGAGATGATTTCGTCATTGCGTACTGAAAATGTTTGGATAGTTAGTATCGGTTTCCATGACGTTATAATACAGGGTGCCACGGAAAGGGTGTACTAAGCCGAAAGGGGGCGATTTTGGACCCCGATGGGATCAACTTGTGAATCAGTGTTATCTATCATGAAATAATTACAAAAAAACGTAAATCCTTTAAAATTTCATAACAATGATAATAATGTAAGAATACATGTAAAAGAACACGAATATGAAGATAAAACGTCTTTTTTTTCAAAACAAAGGGAATGCATAAGTCTGCTTTTTATCGAAAGGACTATAAATTGCTGTTGATCGCAGATGGCCATGACACTTACCGGACTATGGCGAGCGCAGAGAATGCCTATGAGTCAACAGCTGAGACACGATTCACAGTCCGAATCCTTCTGACAGTTAAGAACTAAGAATATCTGACTGATAATCACTACGGGCTAAGAAAGTGTACTTACTCTGAAGTTGTCCATGGAGACGGCGAGTGAGTTGAGCACCTCCGCGTCGATCTGGTCGTCCTCGAGGTCAATGAGGTCCATCTTCTCGCGGATCTGTTGCAGCGCAGCCTCCGAGCACAGCGACGCCAGGTCGGCGCCCACGTGCCCGTGCGACTCTGCTGCGATCTGGAAGAGAAGACGATTTTATTGATCGGAGTGAATGAAGCCGACGAAGATCTGCAGTAGCAGCTTGGATTGGATGGTGAAAGTTTGTTTAAGTATAACTTTCAAACCCGTTGATCCGATGGATGTGCATGAAATTTGGTAGATCTATAGATTGAATGCGTGAAATATGCTGGTAAGTTTAAGAGTCCAAATCGATCGAGGAGTTATTACCATTTTTATATCAGACAAATGTTATCAAGTGGAGCGTCGTACTTTTTAAAAGCAGCTTTAGTTTAATATCTTTGGTTTCTGAGATAATTACGAAATAGTTATGATTTTTGATTTCGCAGTTCAACTTAGGATACCTCAAAAGAGAGGACGTGAGATCTGATTCAATGAATGAAATAAAACTGTAAATGTTTAATTTTATAGGTAAGTACATACTTATTTATAAGCATTTTCATTTCAGGAATTATTGGATATTGATTTTCGCAGACATCTTGTCTGTTGCCTAATAAAAGCCGAAGCCGATCCTAACGAAACAGCGAGTGGATTCGGATCAGTTTCAGAGTTAATATTGTGTGCGACAACCATACAACGTAACAACATACAACATAATTCAGATAGTGAGGAACCTCACGATACTGTAAGAATTCATACCTGTTCTAGATCCACATCATCCCCAAGCTTCATGTTCTTGGTGTGAATACGCAGGATCTCGAGCCGGCCCGTGGCGTCGGGGATTCCGATGTCGATCTCTCGGTCGAAGCGCCCGAAGCGACGGAGCGCAGAGTCGATCGAATTAGGACGGTTCGTCGCCGCCATTACGATCACGTGGGAAGACTTCTTCATACCTGGGGAAGTATAGGAGTTTAGTGTATCCCTTCAAGGATTTTTGACGTAACAACGTCTTATAATTCGATAGAGCCGGCTGCACGCACGAAAAAACATGACGTCATGCGGCGTTACCTCGCTCTGAGGCGTTCCATGTAAGGCTTGAAGTGCAAGCGAGAGCGCTCGACATCCGTCTCTCTCCTACTTGAGTGAGCGATGCGTCTGCGTGGACAGCTGCTATACTATAGTACATTTACATGTTTTGATCGAGTATCAAATGCTACCATTCCATCAGTATTTTCTTAAGACGTTGTCACGTTCAACTATCGTCAGTAAACCGACTTTACGGACAACCAATTTTTTGAGAGTATGTATACCTTCCTCAAGGATCGTTCTCACGACACTTCAAAGCTATTTTTTGAAGCTCTAGTTAAACAAGTAATTTATTCACTCAGACTCATGTACAATATCAAATTCATTCTTCTTGACGGTTGTATTATTCACCCCAAGCTAAACAGAGCTTGTGTTATGGGTAGGTACTAGATAACTGATATACCATTACTGTGAATAGCGATAACCAGGACATATATAGCCCCTCTCTCGTGGTTCTTACTTTGTTATCTCAACTTTGCGCGGTGTATTGTTTATGTATTTGAGCGCCCATGACGCTCATAAAAATAAGCAGGTGTTTGAGCAGCGGCGCACTATCACCGTACGACTACGAATAAGCAGTGAATGCGTTAAAGGCGAATAGTAGGGTGGATAGTGGCGCCACTACATATTTATTTGTATAATTACGTTATGCAAAGGAATTATCAAAAAATCGGACCGCGCGTAGACGATACCTATCACAAGCTTTTATTTAATGTATCTGTAATAGTTTTGTTTTGTGTTATTCAATAACCAAAAACCTTGTTTGGAGAGCTTGGTGGCCACCAATAGGAACTAAACTCTTGAAACAAGTATCTGCCTAAATAATACAGTACAAAACTATTAAAGATACATTTAAAAAAAGCTTATGATAGATATCGTCTACGCGCGGTCCGATTTTTTGATAATTCCTTTGTATAACGTAATTATAAAATTAAATATGTAGTGGCGCCACTATCCACCCTACTATTCGCCTTAAGGTTTCTGAGTGTTTTCAAGTCTCTAGAACTTACCATCCATAAGCGTGAGCCATGAGACTTTCACGTTTAGAAGCCATAGCATCCAATTCAGTATTCAGTATTTTCATTGCATGACAAAAATATTACAGACTTTTGTAAGTATGTATTCATGCCCCTGCCAGATAGGGTATGGCAATAGATCGTAATCAAGACTTAAGATAATGACTAAGCTTAAATAAGTAGGTATTTTGTATTTTATACAAAATTACAGAGATCTTTGGGATATTAAGTTAGGTACCTACACCTAATAACATAGCTCGAAGTGTCTACTTTTTTAGACGTACCTACTATTTATAAAATGATGTAGTTATAAATAACATTTATGTAGTTTTAACATACTTATTATAAATTTACTTTTACTAATTATTATTTATTAGAATTATTCATTAATGGGATGATGATAAGAACATTCTTCTTAGCCTAACCTACCACTCAATAACCTTTCCTGTGAAACGATCTTCACGTAAATTCTCTAAAACCTACCACGTATAAGCCGCCAAGCCGAGAGCTACGAAACAGAAGAAGTAAAAATAAGCGACTATTTTTCGGGTATTTATTGCGTAACTTGTGTTATTATTTCCCAAAAGTTTCCATCGCGTTACAGCTATCATGGTGAAGTAGGTTTCTGACTTACTAGCGTGGCGCAGTGACCGGCTGTGCAATTACGCAAAAATTACCCATCCTAAAGTTGACATTTGAAAGCCCTTTGAATGGCCTTGAAAGCCATTTCAATGGTCATTACCATACAATAGCAAATTACGAAGGCCATTCAAAGGGCTTTCAAATATCAATTTAAGATGGGTGGTTTTGCGTAATCGAACAGCCGAACTGGATAATGGTCGCCGACACCAGAAATCGCCATTTGTCCCGCTCTCTTGCTGTTTCAGTCCAGTTGACGGCACAAAGTTCATGATGTTGAGTAGTTTCTAGAACCTTATACATTTATAAAGTTTAAAAATTTCTAGAACATACCATCCATAAGCGTGAGCAGCTGAGACACGATCCTCCTTTCCACTTCTCCGTGAGTCTTCTCACGTTTAGGCGCGATAGCATCCAGCTCATCGATGAAGATGATCGCGGGAGAATTCTTGTCGGCCTCCTCGAACGCCTTACGAAGGTTCGACTCAGATTCACCGGCCAGCTTCGACATGATTTCCGGACCGTTGATCAGGAAGAAGAAAGCACCTGGGGGATTTTAATAAGTCATTATGGGTCGGTGGGGATTCGGTTGGCACAAAAAACCTTAACTAGCGTATTATGTCGCCATCCCTTTTATTACGATCGAAAAAAAGGACGCTTCTGAAAACTAAGCAAAACCTTAAAGGCTAGCTGAAGGGTAAATGGAGAAAAAACTGCATGAAAAACAAGCGCTGTTTTTCAATTAATTAATTAAGAAGGAAGGTAGCGGTTTCAAATGCCGTTGCCCGCAACTCAAACTCAAATATTGGGATATAGAGTTATTTATCAGTGAGATTTGATGTCAAGGATTTTTTAAGTTTATTCTATGTATACTAGAAAAAATAGTACTAATATTGTAGACGCGAAAGTTTGGAAGGAGGTTTAGCTGTTGTGTAACCCATTTACGCCAAAACTATTGAACGAATCGGGGGGGGCTTATAATTTATACGAGTCTAAAATAACTACATCAACAAAAACTTGTGACGTGGCCATGACGTGTAATAAACTGCTTCAGTAATTATTTTATAAAGTAAAAAAAACTAATCAAACAACGCCAAAAACACTAATAAAGAATGTAGAGACATTTCGCATTCCAATTTGAGTCAATTCCAAATGTGCGTTTTGAGTGACAGTGCTAGAAGATCTTCGTGTTTTGGCTGCGGCGCGGCGCGATGAATTTATTAACTCTCAAAACACGGCTCCCCTGTCCACCAAAACTTCGGCCTTAAGAAGTAAGGTATCATTATCACCATAATATCAGCTATAAAATTTTGGCATGTTGCACAATCATGAATAATTTACGACAATACTTCTGTAATCATCAAAATTGATCATTTTCTTTAGCCTCTTTAGTCTCTTTAGCCACAGCGCAATGAGTATTTTCCCTGTTCGGGCGGTCCGTACGTGAGGATACCACGCAGAGGCTTGAACGGCGAGGAGTGGCGAAACGACAGTATGGACACCTAAGTAAATTATCTAGAACATTCCATACCAGTCTCGTTAGCCACAGCGCGAGCGATGAGCGTTTTCCCTGTTCCTGGCGGTCCGTACATGAGGATACCGCGCGGAGGCTTAACACCGATGGCCTTGAATAGCGAGGGGTGACGAAGGGGCAGTTCCACCATCTCCTTGATCTGAGCGAGCTGCTTGCGACAGCCGCCGATGTCGTCGTAGCCTACTGCGTTTAAGGCTTCCTCTTCCTCCTATTAATAATGAAGAGAAACATTTAGTTTGATACAAAGACTTATAATGGTAGGATAAGTTTTAATATTTTAAAAAACCTTTTTTAAAAACAAACTTTTAATGCAGACATCCAAACTAAATGTATATAAAATTTCAGATCAGTTGAAGATATCTGCTTCAAAATAGTTGCAAGATTCGACCCGTACAAACATAGTTACATATATTGCAAGTTGAATAAAAGCTTGTAATAAATACGTTTGTTGGATTATGTGTATTAATTTGTAAAGGTTTGGTAGTATTAATTTCTATTAAACTTTGGTATTTTAAATAATATTATTTTAGAGGAGAAAATTGCAAGTCATCGTTTATCCGTATGAATCACACTGAAAATAACAAGTTTTTGGTTTCATCATATAATGTAATGACCGAACATCATGGCGCAATACTGTAAATGAAACAGCTTCTAAATTAAAGGGCAGAGTAGGTTGTAATCATGGAATCAAATGGAAGCCAGCAGTGAGTGGACCCAGTCCCAGATATACTATTTAGGCTCACACAAGAGATGAAGAGATGAAGTAGAAGTTATCTAACAACATTGTTAGATAACTTCTACTTCATCTCTTGTGCCTGGCATTGTTGAATTCAATAATTATAAAGAACAATTCTGAATAGACTGTAACCAGTAAGCTCACCTCACGCTTGATAGGATCCCCCTCGCAGTGTATAACCGTATCGGGCGCCACTATACAGTAGGGCGAGGGATCTGTCTCGACCACTTTAAACTCTACAGCGCGCATGCCTCCGCGAACCATGAAGGTATCATCACGGTGGATGGGCCGGTATGCTTCCATGAAGTATGGCTTTAGGTATACTTCAAACAGGTTTCTGTAGAAAAATGTACAAGAATGTTATTTGTGGAGGGAGGAAAAGGTTTATTTTAGGTGACTTAATTTATATCAAGAAACTGAGTATTTGGAAAGTCATAGTGACCATCTACACTTTGGTATCTAATCCTTACCGTGGTAAGCCCCAGTTTTAGAAAAATCCTATGCCTAATAGTGGAAAGAAGATTAATAGGCACGGCGATAAATTGTTTTTTAATCCAGCTAGGCCGAATTCTAGTAACAGATGGATAAAATTTCCGTAAAAACGGCGCCCGGCGCCGTAACAATGACCTCATAAATCCGAATAACTTATCATTGTAAGAATAAAAATTCATAAGATATTGAAGTCGTTTACAATGCCGCCTTTTTCTAACAATAAAATTGATTAGCTTGGTAAGATTTCCTGTGACATTGACTTATCAATCAAAGTGTTGACTGATTTGATTATAGTGAGCCTTGCATTTAAAAAAACAGTCATCAATTTATTTATTACTAGTTTTTGCCCATGGCTTCGCAGGGTTGTTTATATGGAAATGT
Source organism: Eupithecia subfuscata (assembly GCA_963564075.1). Lineage (NCBI taxonomy): Eukaryota > Metazoa > Arthropoda > Insecta > Lepidoptera > Geometridae > Eupithecia > Eupithecia subfuscata. The sequence continues at coordinate 11,850,475 of OY751114.1, forward strand.
TTAAAGGCTATTTCTATCCTATGTGAACTGATCTATACCTCTGTTTTATTCTAGGCTTTGCAACTACTGTATGCAAAATTTCAGCCCCTTAAGCGTGAAGACATCCAAACTTGCGTATTTATGGTATTGGTGTGAATAGGCCTGAATAGGCCGGAATATAGCACTATGGATAGTTCTAGAAACATACCCAGTTAATCCTTCCACAGAGTCATCAATAGGCAGAATATGCACCCTCTTTCCATATTTGACCGACGGGCATGGAGCAATGGACACGACATCAGACAGTCTCACTCGCAGGTTGTTCCTCACAACTCGGTTCATGCGGATCTTTTCATCAGGACAGTTATCGTCAGAGAGAACGATGCAAACTGTCTCCTTGCGTCTCTTGCCCTTCAGAAGGACGGTGTCACCACGGAATAGTTGAAGCTGTTCCATTTTAGCCTGTTTGGATTTGAAAATTGGTTTACTAAGGAACAACTCTTTTAGGGTCTTCTTTTAAGCTCACCTTTATACCTACATGTCCAGTATTTGTTAACTTTTATGTATGATTTATGTTGTGTGGGCAATAAAGAATTTAAGGACTTCTCAGGTTTGTAATTTGGTAGATTCAGGGGAAGATTAGGTGCATAAAAATTGCACAAATTTTACTCTGTTTACAAAAGTTAGGGCCATCAAGATTTGTTTTGTTTGATTTGAAGTCAGGGGCAACAATGTTTTCCACATCCTGTTCTAGTTTGTAGGTGTAATCAAACTCAATGTTGAAAAGATAAATAAATAATAGAATGCTCAGCAGCAACACTGTTTTCCACATCCTGTTCTAGTCTGTAGGTAAATTTATGTTGAAAAGAAAAAACACACAGGATCAACTAGCAAGCCCAAACTAAGCAGAAGTTGTGGTTTCTTTTTTGGTACTAGATGACTGATATACATAAAACAATACATTACACAGAGTTGTAGTCTTTTTTATACATAGAAAATACCCAGAACAAATATTTGTAGATCGTACAAACAAATGTACGATCTACCAATTATTCCGAATCAAACCCGCCACCTGAAGGCCGGGTGTTCGCCCGCCGCACCACATCAGTCGTCGAACACCAATAAAAAGATGTTATGATGACATTGTATTTAGTTCATTAATGTTGTTGTTGTATGCCTATTGTACGAATATGTGAGGGGATTCCCCTGAAAACCTAATCAGTGATATTGTCTATGGTTTGTTATTTCTGTAACAAATTAGCTAGCTTAAGGGTATATTACTATTTGCCCCAGTTATTTCTATGAAACACTGGTATGGCAGGTATCTATGTCATTTGAAATATGAGAAGATAACTTGATTTTTAGGTTAGAATGATGATAAGTAAGAAAAATGTAGCATAATTATTCATACTTTAATATTATATACTTTTAATACTTATAATAATACTATTGAAGGAATAAGAATGTTTGAATAATAAATAAGAACATTTGAATATGTATACACGATATGTGTATGATATGTATGATGAATATGTTCAGTAAGTTTCAATGTTTGGCACAATACAAGACTAACAACTAAAGTGATTTGAGAGCATAATAAAAGTGGTGTATTTTCTATCAACCCACCTGTCCACTCTACAAGCTTGCCTAAAACTTTATTATGAAATTAAGCTCGGCAGATAAAGCTGGCAAGCCAGAAACCATTACAGGTCCTCCAGATATTCTGATGTAAATAAATATGTTGGTAGGTAACACTTATAAATTGCTACATTATTTATTGATATATAGTTAAAATAGATGGTATAGGGTCAATCTGACCGTTATCTCTCATAATGAGTCTATTCTTGTGTTTCATCATCTCAAACTGATTTTATGTAAGATGTACTGTTTTAGCCCAAAATATACTATTATATAAATTCAAGCCCGAAAGGTAACAGAAATGTGACCGATTAGAATTTGGTCTTTCTGTCTTTAAGGGTCGAATTTTCTACCTCCAAAGAACATAATAAAATTAGCTTGGTACCTACCTATCAAAACTGGCAGTTGTGGCTGTTGAGGACAAAGGATAACTGACCTGTGATAGTGAGACCACCGAATTGTCATCGCTGACGGCCTCTTCTACGATGAGACGGTTTGGCCTGTCCTTGCGGCGAAGGATCGCGGTCGATAAATCATCAGGGCTGTGAAAGAACAACACCCGCCCATTACTATCTCCTCGTAAAGTAATCTCTTTCACTCAGATTTACACATGAGCCTTTGACATCAGTATTTCGCAGTCATTTTGTACCAATGAATGTGCAAATTCGATTACGGGAGCTTGGTTTGGAAACTCTGACATGATGACAAGCCAAATTCGAGTGACCAAGTACAATGAAAACTTTGATCTTACACAAAATATTATAATAACGCTTCATTCAGTTCTACAATGAAATAAATAGAGAGTTACCTTTTGTTGTCTGCCATTTTTATCAAGAATTTGTACAATAATTTTTAGAAAAACGCTAATTTACTAAAATGCCGAACGGACAACCACTTCACTTCGATTCGTGCGTGACGTTGCCGTATTTCATTTGTTCGAGTTCTGATTTGACGGATAGCTTGTTGCCAACTATCAATAAACCACTAGTCTATTCTATTGTCTATGCCATCGGTTTATTTTCGGAAATTGCCGGTTTTCATTGTAATAAGTTTGGGCCACGGTGGGGCCACGAATCTTTAGAGTAAACTGGATCGCGCACGAATATATTTCATTCATTCAAAAGTACACTGTAAATTTATGGTGAAAAGGCTTATTTTTCTTTGTGACATTTCAGAGTAGCCGAGTGAGTGGGCTCGAAAGTAGTAGTTGGTCCTTGTCTGGCACGTTGCAACGTTGTGTAGGGTGTCCATGAAACAATACGATGTCACAGGGCTTTTGAACAAAGATTCTGATAAACTTACTATTGGAATGTGTACTTTTTAAAAAGCTGTCTAAATGACGCAGCAACATTACTATAAGAATGATAAACACATGTTCTGAAATCTTTTGCGCACTATTAAATTAGGTAATAATGGCTAGCAGACAGTGAATACTACTACAACCTAGTTGAAACTTAATTATCAAGTTTTTATGTTATTTTAAAGTATTATTTAAAAAAAAACACAAGTTTCTATTACCAACACGTCATCACAGTTTCATTAGAATTGATAAAAAAGTACAGATGTAACATCCTACTAGAAAGAGATGAACTACTACTTTAGGGCCTCTCACTCGGCTCGTTTTTATGAAACACTTACATAGCTTAAGTAAAGGTTCATGGTTTGGGCACGTTTGGATTCTGGATTTGTAGTTTACAAACATTCTACATCGAGTTTGACTTGTGTTGAAAGTGTAAATAGGTACTATTCGATGGATGTATTTTTTAATGTAGGTACATTGGTACCTACATGATTTTTCCGATTGAGGCTAAAAACATGCGCGTCGTCGCTTACAACTGCCTACTGTACAGGAATAAATTAACGGAGTACCTACCTAGGTACCTATCCTGCCGGGTTTCTAGAAATAGTAGAAAACAGTGCTGGTAGTGGTGACCGGTGAGTGAACCGGTCGTGTGGCGGCTTAGAATCTGCACCACCCCAACTCTTCCCGCGGGTGTCGTAAGAGGCGACTAAGGGATATCCACCAGGGGCGGGCAGCAGCGCCTCCTACAGAACAATTCTACCACCGAACTGCGATCCCCAGCCCGCATGCCCAGCGTGGGGATTAGGGGCATTACGCCCATGAGATAAAAGCCAACAAGGCGTTTATAGTGGGGAGGCCTGCGTCCAGCAGTGGACCAATACAGGCTGTTGAGGTTGAGTGCTGGTAGCAACAAGGCCGGCGTCACCAAGTTCAGCAGGAATACTAATTGCAAATAAAAATCCATTTATTTTACACAGACACTTTAATTTTAGGCTTGTAACTCTACGAACACAGAAGACCATAAATTAACCAAGAGGGGTTTGAAGATCTCAGTATGGATCGCTCTATATTTTTCATACCTACATAATAAGTATGTGAATATCTCAAACACCTGACGCGGGTCATTGTTTTATTTGTTTTATTGTCCTCTATTCAAATACATATATTAATTTATTTAGGTTTGAAAACGAATATAATTCGTCACCAATTTAATGTAGGTACAAATCTTATCGTAAAAATGAAGTTATTCCCAACTTATTAGTAGGTACTTGGTAGGTACTAGGTACCTACCTATTTTAAAAGTTGATAAATTCATATATAAGACTATGGCTGTTGCTTGAACACCTTCGTCACTAGTCAGTACGTAAATAGTTACTGACTAGTGACGAAGGTGTTAAAGCAGATAAAGAGAAGATGTTGCTTGTTCAAGCAACCTCTTCTCATTATCTGCTGGGCTGTTCAGACTCTCCGCTACCCAGTCCTCGACTCGGAATCTGACACAGATTCGCGCGAAATTCAAATATTTTAGCCGTTTTTAATATTTCCTGCGTTCTACGAGGAATTGAACTACCAGACAAGTAGTTTTCCATAAATAATAATACAAATCCTATGAACCCATGTTTTAACAAATTTCGATTTACCTACTGCTACTTTTGGAATTATTAATAATATAAGAGCTTTATTACTAAAAATCAACATAATTATCCAAAGCTACATTATATCATACTTTATTGTAACACTAGCTTCTGCCCGCGGCTTCGCACGCGTTGTTTCTATGGAAACGTTTTGAGGTTATTTCTGTCGCATGGGAACTGATTTATGGGATAAAAAGTCGCCTATGTTTGATTCCAGGGTTAGACTTACCTGTATGCAAAATTTTAGCTCGATCCGTTCAGTAGTTTTGGCGTGAAGAGGTAACAAACATCCATCCATCCATCCATCTATCCATCCAAACTTTCGCATTTTTAATATTAGTGTGATGTGATGTGATGGGTTCATGGAAAATGGTCTAAAATTTGTGGAAAACTTTTCTGGTTGTATAATTCCTTGCAGAACGCAGTAAATATTATGAAACGGCTAAAATATTTGAATTTCGCGCGAATCTGTGTCAGATTCCGAATCGATGTCTCGGTACCGGTGACTGTGAATAGCCCCCCTGAGGGGCGAATCTATTTGACGTCTCCTTTTTATTTGTAACTAGCTGCGCCCCGCGGCTTCGCCCCCGTGGAAATTTATGTTTCCAACTTTCTTATTTTTTTCTTTCATAAGAACCTTCTCCTGACAATAACAAACACAACAAAGAAAGAATTAGCGAAATCGGTCCAGCCGTTCACGCGTGATGCCGTGACCAAGGAAAACGGGTTTCATTTTGACGTGACAACGTCTTATAATTCGATAGAGCCGGCTGCACGCACGAAAAAACATGACGTCATGCGGCGTTACCTCGTCATGCGGCGTTACCTCGTCATGCGGCGTTACCTCGCTCTGAGTTGTCACGTTCAACTATCGTCAGTAAACCGACTTTACAGACAACCAATTTTTTATATATATAGATAGATTTGAGTAGTTCCCTGTCCGCGCGATAGGGGCGCTGTACCAAATTGTATAGAAAAGGGAGACGTCACGACCACTTCTCGTTACTAATGTCAAATAGACTCGCCCCTCTGTTTTCAACGCATTGAAAAAACACACATCTTAGTGTGCCTTAGTTAATTAATTATTAGGTATATTATAAACTTATTATAAACTTTATTATGGAGATAGTTATATTTCGAAATAATTCATTGTTTTCAATGGTCTTGCTTCGTCATATATTTTTATATAAATTTTGTTTTTTTTTGTTTGATTGTTTATACCACAATAAAGCCAAACATTGAAAATTCAAAGCACTTAATACTAAAAAACGATACAAAGATATTATCAGTGAAAAATGAAGTTACAATGTTGCTTAAATACATTAAATACATACTAATACATGCATGAGTAACAATTTTATTGTGTCAGAGAAATGGCCCATAGCTCAGCTTAATGCTATATCTCTCTATATCTCTTTATATAGACGAGGTAGACAGGTAGACTTACAATGTCTTATATAAGAATTTTACCTATAAAACTGATATTGAACAGGGAAGGAGGGAATAGTGTCGGGTCTATATCATACTCGTCATATTCATGGATAGCTTGTTTCAATTTTGTCGCTAACTCTTGCTGGTCTTTTGGACTAAGAAACTTATTTATAGAGCCCACAATGACATTGTTCAGTAGGTTCTGAGTTTCATCTTTGATATGGAGCTTGTCATACTGACTATAGTCCTTCAAATTGTAGATATAATCACTGAATAACATATTTTCCCTCAATGTGAATACTTCGTTCATAGCTTGGAGGAAATTTATACGATGTGGTAGTTGCTTTTCTAATTCCTTGGCATACTCAATCATCTCGTTTTTAATACTCCACTTGTCTATACTCTTGAGATGTTTCGCTAGATGTTTAGTTGAAACGTATTCCATTTTATACAATACATCGCTCACCAGTCTTACATATTTCTTTAATCGTTTATCTGGGAAAGATTCGCTCGATAGCAAATGAAATAACCTTCTTAAAAATCTTTCAAATATGCCTTCGGGTCTCGCTGTAGTTACCATGAAAAAATCGTTCCTGTCAAGCGATTTACTCAATCTGTCGTCTGAACATAAACAAAATTGTAACAAGGTTAGTATTAAGGCCAAAGTACAAAGGCTTAAATAAGTAAACATGTTCGGTTTAGCGTGAATCAAGTTACCATAGGTAAGTATCATTCACCATGTAAAACTTTAGGTGGGTAGGTATCACTTATCAAAAGTTAGTTACACGGTTGGCGGCTTTACCGATCTGTGACTTAAATTGGATTTGCGTTGTTCCTCGTATTCTATCACGGCTCTTGTAAATTTTTGCCGTATTCCGTAAATTTTGTCTTCTTTTTGGCGATTCAGTCTCCGAAAGATGATCTTTTCGAATACCTCACGCGTTTTTTCCCCGATGTGATTCGTTTCACCTTTTCCGAATCGTCCTAGAGTCCAAACGTAGTCGTCTAATTTGATGGACTCCGTTATGGTATAAATTTCATTCATAGCGTTAAAATAATTGTTCAGAGCTGGTTTCCCTGAGTGCAAAAAAGCGAGGAACTGTTTAATTGCGTATTTGATTACTGGTAGACTGTAGTCAGAGAGTTTTAACAATTTCTTCCGGAATTTTTTGAGTTGTCTTTGGAATAGAGCGCTCTCGTCGTCGCCCAGGTTGTCGAGACTTTTGAACAAGAACGTTAAATACATGTTGATTCTTCGCGTTTTGAACTTATTTAGTAGGGAGTTACAAATGCCATTAATGAAGTCGAAGTAAGTCCCATTAGGCATAACCGGCTTTGCTGTGGTAGGTTTAAAGGGTGGGAAAGTAAATGGTTTGAATAATTCTGTTGTTGTACTCATTATTAGTCCGCAGTCAGGTTCTCCCCGGGGACATAGATTGTCGTTATTTTCAATGACTGCCCATGTGTTGTTTGTCATCAAATAAATAATTACAAGGCAAAATATATTCATGCTTGGTTACTTCATTTACTATTAGAAGCTTAAAACCAGAGTTGCCACCTTCAATCCAGTCAACTTATGCTAGACGTAAATAGGTACTGTACCTAGGAGTTCAGTTGTCGGTCCGTAAGTGGATATCAATTCCGGTCTTTTCAATTTGATTTTTGTTGCCGAATACCAATCGCATTTGTTTATTATCTGAAAAGAATTCAAAATTAATTGGTAATGAAATTCGACAGGAGAGAATGTGCCTACCTCGAACATTTTATTATTCTGACTTAGAAGTCAACATTTATGATTCAACATTGAATGACCGCTCATATCAAGTCGTAAACGAAAAATAATATTTTTCAGAAATAATTATGACCATTGGTACGCCGCCGTCACTATACCTACGAGAGTAAAATAATATTTTTTCCGTAGTCACAAATTGACTACGTGCTACGGCGTAGTGAAAAGCTACGAATTGGCTTGGCCGTAGCAAGCTACAACTTAGTTACGCCTGCCGTAGCGAGGTGAGAATTGACAACGCCCTAGCCAGCTATGGTTGGGTGTGAAGGTGAATGAATTAAAACAAATTACCAGCCACATAGTTAGAGCAGATCCACACTGCTCCGATACGCTGCGTTGCGTCGTCGCAGCGTTGACGCTACGTCAAAAGAACTACTCCGTTGCGTTGTCGTACGCTTGCGTCGACGCAAAGACGATGCGAGAGGAGATGATGCCGTGACCTATTCCACTCTAATCCACTTTGCTGATCCAATAATGGATTAGTTTCCACTTTTTTTTCAGTTTGATCCATAGGTCGGGTAGACTAGTTTCCACTGCTTGAATCTATTCTACTCAGATGAAGAGTCGTCGGAACGGCAACCGTTAAGTTTTGTACAAGTATATATAAATATATAGAGGGAACACATGCGCAGCGGCTTGATTGAACAAGAATGTGGAGGATATGGATATTTTTCGATTATCTTATCTCCAGTGCCGTAATAATAGCAGCATCAGAACACGTTTCCTACTATCCATTGTTGGTTAAATACTGAGGAATTCTCACTGAGGCGATGCAATGTCGGAACGGCGTCGCTTCGCGTCATGCGTCCAACTGATACCTTTTGAAAGTTATTTCCCCTCTTTTTGGCCATTTTTCAAAAAGTGTTACAGACTTCTGTATATTTTTCCTGTAAAATATAGATCCATATCTACAACCACTACATACATTTCAGATGGGTCGCTTTGCAAACTTCGGAGATTAACAGTCAATTTCTCGACTTTTTTTTTATATTTCGAAAAGCATGAAACCGGTAGAAATTTCAAATACTGTTTTGAGATATACAAACCGATACCTTTCATACCCACTTGACCTTGTAGATCTCTTTTAAAATGTCGACGTCACAATTAGAAAAAATTAAATTACTGAAAATTTTCATCTCCATTTATTTTCTTTAAATCTGTAAAGGCGCAAAAGACGTATTAGGTATTATTTAAATTTCAAGTTAATATCTGCGGTAGTTGCTAAGAAGATATTTATTAAAGAGAGAAAAAAACGATAGATAGAGCGAGACCAAACCCATAAGAAACCGATCTCAAAACCCTAAAAAGGGACGGAAACCAAAGCATGTGCAACAATACAAACTTAGAATCAAAAATGTATCCTCTCAAGTATTATTTTCTTAGTAAGTTTATGTAGTAATAATGTGTACAGTATTGGCCTACATACCGGAGGACGTCGACGGCTGCCGGTTCACCGCCCTGCAAGGTATTACTACTGTGAAATACAAGCTCTGCTTCTGCTGTTAATTAAACCATGTCCGGTGTCTGGTGAGACTAGGTTTACAATGGGAGTTGTTCGGATAAAGTAGGTTAGCTGTTATAGGACAGCGTAGGTAGGTATTTAATTGGTATTTTTTTTCTTGTATCCAAAAGGTTTTATTTCATAGATTAAATGAATGAATGAATGAATGAATGAACATTTTATTGTACTAGTAATTTTATTCACAAAGAAAATTTCAGTCAAATAATAGAAATAAACTAGAACTAGTAGGTATTTACAATAGATACAATTGAGCTAACTGCAGATCGTTGCAAACAATCCACGGGTAGCTCAACTAGTACCAAATTAACCTAAATAAAAGTCTAATATCTAAATTAAAAATAAACATAGCACAGAAGGCGGCCTTATCGCTGGGCAAACTTGTTGACCCAGATTAATACTGTTATTGGGTTTAAACCATGGGTGAACGATAGTTTAAGGTGGGTCGAGTTACAGGGGCCAGATTATCATTTTTGTCATTTTCTGCGTTCTACAAGGATATTGAACTGGTGGAAAAATAGCTTTGCCGCGACAAGTAAGTATTCCCTGTAACTATACTATAAATATAAAGGGACTGTAGGCAATTAAGCTACCGAAAACTCGAACTAACTATGGAAAAAAACTATATGACGTGAAGGCGCACATCTTAACAATAATTTACCCTCCGAAATTAAAAGTTTAAGCTCATTTAATGCATTCAAACTCAAATTAGCTCAACATATCATAAATGATGATTCGTGAACACAATAAATGACTCAGCTATTGAACGACTACCTATGTATCTATCTATACTTAACCTAAGAATCCTGTTATCATGTAAGTGACATTAATATAATTTGTCGTTTTGAGAACAAATGAATATTAAACTTATTTAAGCTACGAGATGCCAATTAAGAATGTATTCTATTCGTAATAAGTAGCGTCGAATTTAACAATTTCACCTACCAGAGTCGGTTGAGCAAAGTGCGTAAGTAAATTGTGTTAGTTAGGTTTGAAGTCCCGGCAATCGAGCTATAAACCATAAAGTACCTACTGAAACTGTTTGAAAGCCATGTTCCTCTCTGGAAAATAAACAGAAATAATATGAATGACTAGTTTATGCCTGCGGCCTCGCACGCGTGGGTTCTAAGAGCCCTGCCTGAAAACCAGCGCAGTATTGGGTAAATGCGTTAATACTGCAACATGCTTAGATAGTGACGCATTTTATGTTAATATTACCTACCAAGTAAATAAGTTGTTATCTGTGTTGTTGTCATCTCTCTAAAATTATGTACTTGTACGTAGACTTGTACCTACTAATGTGTTTTTTTGGGTAAAATAAATTATCTCTCTCTCTCTCCTTCTCTCCGGAAACTTCACCTCACCTCAACAGCCTATATTAGTCCACTACTGGACGCAGGCCTGCTCCTGATGAGCGCCTTTTTGACTGTTATCTCTTGAGGGGTAAGCATAATCCCCACGCTGGGCATGCGGGTTAGGGGTCCCAGTTCGGTGGTAGAATTGTTCTGCAGGGGCGGTGCTGCCCGCCCCCAGTGGATATATCCCTTAGTCGCCTCTAACGACACCCGCGAGGAAAGTTGGGGTGGTGCAAATTCTAAGCCGGCACCACACACGGCTATGGAATTGTTAAATGTTCTATCCCATGCAGTATTTATCTTATTGTATTCGTTTCAGTATTTATCTTATTGTATTCGTTTCAACTGGCGTTAGTTTGAGTTTGATGTACTTGAAGGAACATGGAAGCCTCGAACCAGGATCTAAATAATTGGGATCTAGAAAAAGAGATCACTAAAAGTGATTTAGATAAGTAAAATTGTAATTTTAGAGTAACTTACGATAAATTTTCTACAATTCAGATATTGAGTGGCCACTTAATTAATTTGGTTAGAATCCTGGAAGAATTTTATGCCTCCAGTAGGGAAGGGTGCTAAAGGAAAACAAGTAGTATCCTGAAAATACTAGACTTTCAATATTGCACCTAGACATATCTTTATAATTATAATTCACTAGGACCAAAATCATTGCCGCAAAAGCCGAAAACCTTGTACCAAGCATGACGAGGTATAATCATTTTCCCCCTCTCCGGTCACAACTTATCATTTTTTGATATGGCTATATGATAAGCGGTACCTGCAAAACAAAACTGTTTTATAGGTAGGTACATGTACAAATTCGCTATAGATTCGTAGCAGCTTGTAAACCCGTGTAACAGGCGCTCCACGATTTTGTAGCATCTCAGAGTCTACGACGTAGACCCTCTACGATTCCGTAGCATCTTGTAGAACTATTGGTCGACGCTATGCCTAGCATCTGTAGGTAAGTACTTATAATAGACGGTCTACGAATTCGTAGCATTTTGAAAAGGTCAATTTTAAAAAGTGATTCTCTTTTGTTTTTTCATACAATAATCCACGGTGACGTCACAAATTCAGGCCGTATACGCAGAACAAAGGGGATCACGCCAGCTTTTGAAAATTTCCTATAATGTTAGGAGACCCTCGTAAACGCTTTTCAAATTCGCAGCACCTCGTAACAAAACTTGTCTACTCAAGATTTATGTTTTTGTACTTACATAATCATCATTAGCCTCTACATGCACGAAGGATGGATAGTTTGTGTCAGGGTGTATGGTTTATCTAATTTTTGTTTGGTCGTACAATAGCCTGTAATCACTTTGCGAATTTGTAGCCACTTTAGTCGCTACTGTAAACCATTTTTTTTCTCCATACATTTATTGGTAAAAAAAAAAAATAATTATTCACAAAGAAAATTATACTTACTAGTATTTACAATTGAAACAATTGAGCTAACTGCCGACTGTTGCAAACAGTCTACTAGTGTCTAGTTTATTGGTTAATAAACGAAGTCGTTTTTCTGTAACATATCTTTTCCGGTAAAGTAGCGCATCGCATACAACCCTTATTAAAAACTCTTTGACGTTTTTGATTTTGTCATGATCCGTTTTCTGTTGCCTTTAATTTTATAAACGACACACACGAATCTACCCAGCGTGTTCTGACACTTTCGAGGCTACACGAGGCTTTGTCTGAGGACACCAGCTCTGTGGCAGTGCAGGGCTTGCAGACGGAGGTTCTGTCCTCGCATGCACAGCCGAATCCTGGAAGACGTACCTAGTTGTAAACAATCTTAGCTTAGCACTTAGCACTAGGTAAACCTTACGAAACGTTTTATCTAGATAAGTACCTAAATTTTTTGTTATTATAGTGCGTAACCCCACACTAAGGGTAATTTCTAAGAAATCAAATAATATCGCAAAAATTTTCGGCTTCGACGGGACTTGAACCCGCGTCCTCCCATCACATCCCCGTACTGAGGGGAGGACGCGGGTTCAAGTCCCGTCGAAGCCGAAAATTTTTGCGATATTATTTGATTTCTTAGAAAGTACCTAAATGTTAGATTTACTTTTAACATTTTATAACTCGTTCAAAATAATTCTAAGGAGTACTTAAAAATTATAAAAAATATATTCAACCAAGTTTTCAGGAACATACTACTTTTATTCACAAAAAAAATTGCTATCAAATAATAGAAATAAATAAGAACTAGTATTTATAATTGAAACAATTGAGCTGACTGCAGACTGTTACAAACAATCTACAGGTAGCTCATCTGATCCATATCAATACCAGTCGGAAGCGTCCCCAAGACGTCCCATACTACTTCACTAGATTTAACTGCGAAGTAATGTTATCGAGTAATATATTTCCGGCTTTGTAGTATGTGTTTAATTAGTCTATGGTAGTATGTAGCTGTACCTTAGCACTTAGTAGAAATAAACGATGGGCATAATGCCGATGGCTTGAACTGACGCAGCGTCATCTAGACCCGAGCTAAACAGAGCTTGTGCTATGAGTACTAGTTATCTGATATACTCTCCGGCAGTATCAATGCTTGTGCCATCACCATCATCATAATCAGCAAACAAAAGCAGCACTGAGCATTTTCAAGTTTGAGTGGAGTTGCCTAGATTCTAGGATCATACTAAAGCAAATCAACGTAGGTTTATTTAATTTGGTTAGTCGGAGGAGAAATTAATATATCTTGATATTATCATCTAAGTCAGTGTAGGTATTTACCGTCATCTTGTGTTTTTAGATTTTCAAAGGCAAGCAGAAATATCATCTTCTCAATCATCAATCATCTTTCAGAAAATTAGGACCAAATAAAATAAGCACATCGAGTCAGAGCTAAATTAAAATTCTAAGTCCATTAAACTTTATGAGCCGACTTGAATTATTATAAAATCTGCGCCAGGATAATCAATAATTCAAATAAATGTCTAGAGTTGTTCTTGGCAGCCAAAAATAAAACAGAGCAATATAATATTTTACGATCATACTCTGAGTAATATATCTCTAGATTAGCACTTAGTTTAATGTAGTTGTTTTGTAGTAGCAGTAAGTATGGCTATCCAAAAACAGGTCTACACTTTTCATACCTACCTAATGAACATAGGTAGGTACCATACCTACATAAAAACTTGTTTAAGTAGGTATGCCATATATTCCACTAGCTGCGCCCCGTGGCTTCGCACGCGTTGTTTCTATGGAAACGTTAAAAGCTGATTTATGGGATAAAAAGTAGCCTATGTTTGATTCCAGGATTATAATTATCTGTATACAAAATTTCAGCCCGATCCGTTCAGTAGTTTTGGCGTGAAGAGGTAACAAACATCTATCCATACATCCATCCATCCAATCTTTCGTATTTATAATATTAGTGTGATTATTTCGTCGAAATGTAAAATATTGTGCCTATTTCGGAAAAAAAGATTCGAGCAGTTTGAAAAATCATACACCACACTGAACCAAAGTAAACAGACACTGTTATTGTTATTTCACGTAGCTACTTGGTCAGTAGGTACGTCATTCCCGTAATTGCACTAATTGCCCAAAACAGTTTGACGTCATTAACTACGGTCACCGAAATCAGGCCACTTTGGTGATAAAAGAAAATAGCAAACATAAGGTTTGTGCGAACAAGCGGGCGAAGGTCTGCCTGTGACGCAGGAGGTTGCGGGTTCGATTCGCGCCTCGGGACAAATGTTTGTACGATCTGCAGACATTCGTCCAGGGCGTTCTGGATGTTTACTATGTATAATAAAAAATATCGATCTATTTAGTGCATTGTATTAAGTATATCAGTTATCTAGTACCCATAACAGAAGCTCTGCTTACCTTGGGGCTAATGCTGTGTGAATTGTCCAGCATTATTTATTTTATTTTAATGGTAAAGATGCACTGATACTTACCGACGCATTAATATATTAATATACTTAAAAAACTTTAAGTACAATTTTATTCTCGTACGGACCTACTTACATTGACATGTCAAACAAAATCGAAATACCAGCAAGTCGTCGGAGGCAGTCGAAGTACAAAACACGTCGATCAATCACCCATTTACCGAACATTCGACGTGTTGCGGCTTTAAAAATGCACATCCATCAAAACCGAAAGGCGTATGCAATGAAAGGAGTAAAAAGCTTAAAACAAAGCCGTGATTTATGGGCTTTATGGAGCCATCACTTCGTTGGATCATCATGGTACATTACGCTAATCATATGCGGGAGCTGGACCGTGGTAGATTTATTTTACTGCTGGGCCCGGGCTATATGCTACAAACATAAAGATTTAAGAAAATATTTTAACTTTACGTAGGTATTTCTCGATTTTGTTCTATAATGTTATTGTACTGTCTATTGGTTATTATCCTGAGGGTGCGATTTTCATCAGCAGTGTTAGAAGTCTCAGTTGATAAAAACTTATATCAAGAAATGATAAAATGTGGAATAGAAATAACAAACTCGAACTTCGAATACAGAACAGAAACAGTGGTTTGGTTTAAAGATGTGGAATTGACGTTAGTCAATATGTTTATCAAGGCGTATAATGGAACGGTAATGGTGGAAAGCAAAGGAGTGCGGACGAGACAGGCGGTGGTAATCGTAGAGTCTTTCAAAAGCTTTATGAGTCTTTTCGGAAAGCTGAAACCAGATCTAAGAGGGAAGTCGCTGTTGAACGGTGAGGCAAAGTTTCTGATAATTTTCTTCAATAACCGCAATATCGAGATATTGAATAGGATTCTATGGAGCTACCAAGTCATCAACGTTGTCATAGTTTCCAAAAGTGGGACAAACATCCTTCTATACACATATTTCCCGTATAAAACCCCTTTGAATTGTCGAAATACTGCAGCTACTTTGATTGGTACATGGAATGAGACGAAGATAATGAATTATTTTCCGGATAAGATGCAAAACATGAACCAATGTCCTGTTTACATCTCGACGAACAAAATAAAAAACCCTCTCACAGAAAAGAAGATTCCTCTGGAAATCATGAAGAAATCGATTGTGAAACTGCTCAGAGACATCATGAACTTCACTCCTATAGTTTCTGTGAAAGATTATATCAACATTGATTCAGTGAGAGCTAGCAACTGGTCTGATTCCCTGAGCGACGTGATAGCGGGTGTCGCAAACATCTCTACATGCACTATTCCTCTGGGAGTTGATAGATTGGGGCTTCTAGATTATTCTATGCCGTATTTCAGAGTGCTCCTCTTATGGGTCGCTCCTCCGATATATCCTGGTCCTGGTTGGTGGAGGCTTCTGTCTCCTCTCAAGGGTTACTTGTGGTTGTTCCTGCTAGTCATAACGATTTTCGTGAAATCACTTCCTTTCGTGGTTAACATCAAGCCTATAAAGAAATTCTGTCGCCTCTACATAAAAAACGCAATCAAAATGCAAGGCACAGTGTTCAGAATATGGGGTGTAATGATGGGACAGCCGGTTTATTTAGCACCGAAGAGGTTCAGAGATTTTTATGTAATTGGTCTGTGGATTTGGTTCACGTTCGTAGTTCGGAGCGCCTACCAAAGTGTTCTGTTCGGAGCTTTGAAAACGGATATCTTTGAGGGCAACTACGCAAACCTTGAGGAAACTATCTCTGCTGGATATAGAGTAGCAGGCCTTTCTGGAATTTACTCCCACTTTGACAATGAACCTATGATAAAAGAGCGTTTCGAGGTTATCCCTGAAGCGAACTTCGATAAACTATTACAGGAAGTGCTAGAAGGGAAGAAACGGTATGTTATAGCTACATCAATGGAATACGCATACGCTTTCTGCGTCTCTCTTGGGAAGAATGGAAAAGACTGCGGTCATGTCCTACCAGATGTGATAATGTCGGTGCCTTTAGTTATATGGATGAAGGAATATTCTCCGTTCAAGAGGCCTCTAAGTATGTGGCTGCCGAGGCTGATAGAGAGTGGGTTGTTAGAAAGAGATGCAGGGTTGAAGACCATGCGTTGTTGTCCCATATCTTCTGAACCAACGCCACTGACAGACCATCAGATAATCAGCTGTATGCTGTGCCTTTTTCTTGGTTATGTGGTGTCTTTTGCAGTGTTTATCGTAGAGATTTTTGGACGCAAAGCAACTGTGTATAGTTTTAACAGAAAAACTCCTTTTGTGAGTTAAATATTAATCTAAATATTATTCTCCTTATATTTCGGATATAGAGTGTGTATATTGACCTACCTGATTAAATGTCACATAACATGGTAATGATTAAAACAATTGAAGTTTGTTTCAATATTTATTAAGACATCAAATGTTATAAAATATCTTCTATCACGCACTGGTTAATTGACCCAATACAAAGTTATATGCCTAGCCTACACTACTTGCATATACATTGATATATTAATTCAACATTCATATAAAAATAGATAAGTATTGATTTTATTTTATGTTCATTTCTAGTTTTTATTTTATATTCCTACAAAAACTTACGACATTAACGACAATAAACTACAAGAAATACAAATTAAAAACTTTTTGATCGCAAAATTTTAAATAATTAATAATTTGCTAATCTTATATTTCAAAACATGCCAACCTTATTTAAGTCAATTAAGTCTATACGCAATTATTAATACCTATCAGATTTCACAAATACCTAGGACTAGATACAATTTTACATTCATTTTATTATGCAAAATAGGAACTAAAAACATCTCGAAGACAAGAAAATCGCCTCGCTCAGTATAAAATTATTCAGATTTCATTAGAGTCAGTTGGCGCAGCTTGTAAAATGTAAATGTTATGACTAGGGCATCAGGTTGATGGTTGTGACACTCGTAAGGAACATGAGACAATGAACGTCTAAGCGACTTGAAATCAAGCATTTATAGTTTCATGATGTTTTATTGACTGTTTTACACTCTAACATAAGCTATAATAGTTTTGATTTATACTATAATAATAAATAATGCTGGACCACCCACACAGCATCATCTAGCCCCAAGCTAAGCAGAGCTCGTGTTATTGGTACTAGATGACTGATATAGGTAATTAATACAATACATTACATAGATAGATATTTTTGACGTGACAACGTCTTATAATTCGATAGAGCCGGCTGCACGCACGAAAAAACATGACGTCATGCGGCGCTACCTCGCTCTGAGGCGTTCCATGTAAGGCTTGAAGTGCAAGCGAGAGCGCTCGACATCCGTCTCTCTCCTACTTGAGTGAGCGATGCGTCTGCGTGGACAGCTGCTATACTATAGTACATTTACATGTTTTGATCGAGTATCAAATGCTACCATTCCATCAGTATTTTCTTAAGACGTTGTCACGTTCAACTATCGTCAGTAAACCGACTTTACAGACAACCAATTTTTCACAGTTTTTATTATACATAGTAAATACCCAGAACACTCGGAACAAATATTTGCAGATCGTACAAACATTTGTCCCAAGGCGGGAATCGAACCCGCAACCTGCGTCACAGACGGACCTTCCCCGCCGCGCCACGTCGGTCGTCGTACTAGTATGTGTACGAGGTATCGCACGCGTTCTTCCTGCATAAAAAAATAATCTAACTAAAATAGAAAACCTCTAGAACACCCGAAATAAATATCTCCATATCGTACAAACATTTGTCGCGATTACTACGTTATACTTTTTACTGTTGATCAAAAGTTCTCTTAGGAGGCAGCGACTCGTGTAATTAGTATCGTATTATTATATCTGTGCTTATGGTAAGTTTGAAATACCTTGGCAATGGCCTAGGTTTTTAGGGTTTCGAAGATCGGTTTTGAAACCCTTATGGTCTCGCTTTGTCTGTCCTTTTTTCCCTCCTTAATAACTCAACAACTACAGCAGCTATCAACTTGAAATTTAAAATAATAATATATTTCGTGCGCCTGTACAGATTTTAAGAAAAAAAAATTAAAAAAAATGAAAAATGAAAATGAACATTTTCCATACAAATTGAGATGTCAAAATTTTAAAAGAGACCTACAGAGTCAAGTGGGGTATCAAATGAAAGGTATTAGTTTGTACATTTCAAAATAGTTTTTAAAATTTCTGTAGGTTTCATACTTTTTGAAATATTTAGAAAATAGTCGAAAAAATACCCATTCCCCCCCCCCCTATCTCCGAAGTTTGTAGAGCAATTCATTCAAAATGTATGGAGCGTTTGTAGATATTAATCTATATTTTACAGGAAAAATATAGAGAAGTCTGTAAAATGAACCATTTTTGAAAAATGGTCAAAAAGAGAAGGGATAATTTTCAAAAAGGGGGGCTACCCCACTGAGTGGGGTATCATATGAAAGGTATTGGTTTGTACATTTCAAAACAGTTTTTGAAATTTCTGTAGGTTTCATACTTTTTGAAATATTTAGA
Organism: Eupithecia subfuscata; assembly: GCA_963564075.1. NCBI lineage: Eukaryota > Metazoa > Arthropoda > Insecta > Lepidoptera > Geometridae > Eupithecia > Eupithecia subfuscata. Next base: position 11,869,489 of record OY751114.1, read on the forward strand.
AAATAGTCGAAAAAATACCCATTCCCCCCCCCCCCTATCTCCGAAGTTTGTAGAGCAATTCATTCAAAATGTATGGAGCGTTTGTAGATATTAATCTATATTTTACAGGAAAAATATAGAGAAGTCTGTAAAATGAACCATTTTTGAAAAATGGTCAAAAAGAGGGGGGATAATTTTCAAAAAGGGGGGCTACCCCACTGAGTGGGGTATCATATGAAAGGTATTGGTTTGTACATTTCAAAACAGTTTTTGAAATTTCTGTAGGTTTCATACTTTTTGAAATATTTTGAAAAATGTCGAAATTTTACCCGCTCCCCCCCCCCTATCTCCGAAGTTTGCAGAGCGATCCATTCAAAATGTATGAAGCGTTTGTAGATATAGATCTATATTTTACAGGAAAAATATAGAGAAGTCTGTAAAATGAACCATTTTTGAAAAATGGTAAAAAAGAGGGGGGATAATTTTCAAAAGGTGGGCTACCCCACTGAGTGGGGTATCATATGAAAGGTATTGGTTTGTACATTTCAAAACAGTTTTTGAAATTTCTGTAGGTTTCATACTTTTTGAAATATTTTGAAAAAAGTCGAAATTTTACCCGTTCCCCCCCCCCCCCCCCCCCCCTATCTCCGAAGTTTGCAGAGCGATCCATTGAAAATGTATGAAGCGTTTGTAGATATAGATCTATATTTTACAGGAAAAATATAGAAAAGTCTGTAAAATGAACACTTCTCGAAAAATTGTCAAAAAGAGGGGGGATAATTTTCAAAAGGGGGGGCTACCCCACTGAGTGGGGTATCATATGAAAGGTATCAATTTGTACATTTCAAAACAGTTTTTAAAATTTCTGTGGGTTTAATACTTTTCGAAATATTTTGAAAAATGTCGAAAAATTTACAGCTACACCCTATCACCGAAGCATGCAGAGAGATCCATCTGAAATGTAGGTTGGTACCTACTAGTTTTAGGTCTTCATTAAATTTCGGAGTTTCTAACCAGTAACTTTAGTACATACCTACTTGTTGACAAACGTTCGAAACCCTCGGCGCGCGAGTTATACTCGCACTTGACGGGTCTTGTTTAAAGTCAGATTAAGTTCTACATATTATACGCTCAATAAAACCATCTTGATTTATTCCGTAGCAAATACATAGGTACAAACATCATTAATTATTTACAACTATTATTTAAAGATTAAAATACATTTTTATTAAATTGATTTACTTACATCGATATCGCTAAGGTTTATAAATCTATAACAACTAGATAACGCAATATTTGAAAACAATAAACAAAATATCTGAAAATTAACAAAGCATTACGATGTTAGTATGATAACATAACATAAATAAACAGCTAACTCCCCTTACTTTATCCAAACTGGCCTTTTAACAGACCTTTTCATGTGTTTCCAGCTTACACAGAAATACTATCACAATATCATTTTATCTTCAATCTTCCCAAACGTTATTAACCCTTGGATACCCAGGGGCTGTCGCACAGAAGAATAGAAAATCCATTCTGTCTCGGATACCGAGAGCTAAATAGCCCTCATATATCATTGCGAATTTCCTTCCCTGTTCATTCCTTCCTATTTAATAACATTAATGACCTACTGACGTAAAGCTAAAGCCTGGCTGCTAGCTCGAGCAGCGTAGTACGTACTATCTAAGAAACTTTAGTACTTAGGTAGGTACTACTAAAGTTGAGTTACATACTAAAATGAACTAAAGGGCAGCCTCTATGGGGGTGACATTTGACCTTGGACTTTGACAGTTCCATAAAACCAAGCCACGTCTGAATAGAGTTTTGCAAAACTAGTAAATTCATTCCGTCATCCCAAATCGATGTCCTCCACACAGCCAAACTACGCCAATGTCCCTTTCTATTCCGAACTTTACATGCCGGGCGTGGTTGCGAGAATGAGAGGCGACTTTTGAAAAATCTAAGTATTGTCCTAAGGTTTAGAGAATTAATATGTGGCGGTTTGCCATCCTTGTCATTGCCCCTACACTTTGTGCAAGTTAGAGCGGGGAAGGAATGGTTTATGCCATACAACGGGTCATATAATACGTCACAATCGAAATCGGACCAAAGAAGTCCGTCAACAAATGAGGTATTTTTGACATCGGACTTATGTAGTCCTTTCAACAGACTTGTCTGTTCCAATCCTTAAATAATGATCTCCTGACATCATGCAGCCAACGTCGGCTGCTCCACCACTAAATACGGAACCTGTAGCGCCAACGCTGGTTGCGGCAGCGCTGTAAACAGAATGGGGTACTGCGGAGGCGGCTGCGGGTCGTGGGTGACCAGCCGTGCCTCGGGCTCCGAGCAGTGCAGCAGCCAGTGGGTCAACATCCGACCTCGTCCTTTTAGCTCGACGTCGCCGCGACGTTCGACCACGAATGTGCCCCACTGGTCCAGGAGTGCTCGTGTGCTCTCGCTTAGGTGGATGCGGAGAGCTGTGGAAGAAACCCTGGTGTATAGTTCTAGCGTTTCTTAATGGCTGTTTGTAGCTTTATTCTGTTTATTTTACAACCTCCAGTGCGATATCCACCACACCTCCAATCCGCCTGCTGGTTATGGTACTTAAAGCCTTCCATTGTTTGGGGGCATTTTCAGCTGTGGACATACCTATGTGTGTTGATGAATATAAGGATTTCTATCTTATCTAAACATACAAAATAATAAATTGCTATACCCACCCATCAGGGTGTATGTACTAAATCTAGCTGTAATTGGAACCTAAGCTATCTATCTATCTACAAAGTACATTATCTGCAATTAATAAATGAATTTTTTTTTGCGTTTGAGTGTTCGGGCGTAAGACTACCTACACCTAAAACCTTTCTGCATAAAATCACAATAAATGATATGAAAATTGAAACATACGTTGTCCAGTAGACTCCATGCGACTGGCCGTGTTGACGGTGTCTCCAAACAGACAGTAGTGCGGCATCTTGACTCCGACGACTCCGGCGCACACTGGCCCAGAGTGCACGCCCACTCGCACCTACAATTTTAATCACAATTACATAAGCCTGTATTGTGCTACTGTTGAGCAAAGTCCTCCCAGTGATCCCTCCATGCATCTCGATCCTGAGCCAGTTGGACCCAAGCGCTGTCAATAGTGACCAGTTCGTTACGCCAGCGTTTCCTTGGTCTAGGAACCAATAGGCTTACGCTGTTGTGATTCTACTGGGTCGTGATCTTAGCCCCGGTCAGCACTGCACACATCTATAGTTGAATTCATTTGAATATTTAAGTCTTACTAGCTCGAATCTCTGAGTGGTAGGAATTCGGGGTCCGTCAGCTTAAAGTTTTAACTTGAAGAGATCTAAAATTACTTAGTTGGATTCTAGTTCTCGTAGTCTGGTTGTCGGTCGCAAAGGAGGCTCCGAGGGTCCAGACTCAGCCAAACGGTGGTACTTGCAACTTTGGTCAGAAAGTTTGAAGAAACCCAGATCCAGAACCTAGAAAAACTGGTTGTGGCCCGCACAATCAGGTCAACACCACTCTGTCCAGCTATGACCCACCTCCAGTCTGTGCGTGGGTCGGTGGCGGACCACGAAGCCTCGCACCGCCTCCACTACAGCCAGCGCCATCAGACAGATCTCCCGAGCGTGCAGGTCGCCGTTCCTCTCGGGCAGGCCTGATACCACCATGTAGGCGTCGCCTATTGTTTCCACCTGCAATCACAGTGTTGCTCAACAAGGCTCGACAAAGACTTTCAAATAATAATAATAATAATAAAAATATTTATTTACAGAAAGGTTTACAATATTCGTAGGTACTAGTCTAATTATTAATATTAATATATATTTCGACCGGATCACTCGTCTAGCACAAATATGCTTAAAGTAAACCTATTAGGGTCAAAGAAAATAACTCCTCGCTCTAACTAAGTTAAAATAACTTGTATTGAGACACGAGGGCTCTTCCCTCCGGCTACAAACAGGCTCAACCAACACCAAGTGCGACTAACATTTTATTCCCAGAGAAATATGGGTTAGGGATCCGTAACCCATATTTCTCTGGGTCTGAAATATCTAACTGTAAGGGCTCATATACACGGACTGCACGTTGACAGCTGCAGTTGCCTTACCGTCGGGAACGTGCAGTCCGTGTATATGAGCTCTAAGAGTTGCTGGGACTAACGTATTTCAACCTGCATTCACGAATTCGGAAAAAATATACTGTTGGGAAGAAAATAACCAATTTACACAAATATGTATTATGATGTCAATCGATCCTACTTCTCATGTTTCAAAAGTCTATAGCGAACCTAGAAAGGTACAGCAATTTATCCTTTCTAGGTTCGTCATAGACAGAGATAACGCTCTACGAATCTGAAATTAGCCGATTGTCTCTTTCCAAAGGTCAATGTGCAAAATTTATCGCCGGGTACTGTATTTCGTAGTTGAAATTGAGTTTTGAAATTAGTTTAAATTGAAAGTAGAGATATTAAAATTAGTTAAATATGAGGTATACTATCCACTCTGCATGGTCACTTACCTTGTAAACATCATAGAATCCGATGATCCTATCGAAAGTGCTGTACAGATCGTTCAGTAGATCAACCACCTGGATGGGCGTGGAGGCGGCGCAGAGCTCCGTGAACCCCACGATGTCGCTGAAGTACACGGTCACGCATTCGAAGCCCTCGGGCTGGACCACTTCGCCCGCCATCAGTTGTTGGGCTACTGGTCTGGTAGAGATTCAAAATTATTGTTTTTCATTTATTTTTTATTTTAAATCGTTACAAAATCGGTACAAAAAGCAATGGATACAGTTAAAAATGGAAACGATGCCGAAGTAAAAATAATAGGATTCAAAAATTCTGCGCAAAATTGTTAAGTACTAAGTAAATATTTTTTATCCCAATATTTTTCAATAGATTTCCACTAAGTAACGCCTGACTATGATTTATCTCAAAACTGCAGAAGTTTTCAAAACTGTGTTGAGTCTGTCGAGCTATTTGAGCATATTTTATGGAATAAGTTGTGACGAAAAAAATATTTAGTGACTAATCAAATCAAAGTGATATAGGTTTGACAATCGTAAACAGTTGGTGTGATTTATGTCGCACGTCTAAAAGTCAAAAGTTTGGGGAAACTTATGTCCTTTTGACGTTACTCAATCTTCTTCAATCTTATTCAAGGAAATTGGAATTATGTATTTTTTGCGAAGTTTGGAAGCAACTCGAGTTTCCTCGGTTGATTTGAGGTTTAGTAAGTTTTTAAGAGTGTTAAGAAAATGAGGATTGTCTTTCCGCAAGACTTTCAAATACAGACAAAAAAACTTAAGAACTTTAAGAAATTAATGTTTACTAGAATCGGTAAATTCGCAGACAATGGCTTATACAAAGGGAGACTTTTACCAAGAATTGGGTGGAAAATTGTTAATGTTGATAATGTGTTAATACGGTTTGTGATGCGCGCATTTGTAGAAAAAAAAACCCTACCTGGGTAAAACCTGGTACAGCAACTCTTCAGACCGCCTCTTCTCCAAAGACAGCTGTTCCGTCTTCTCCTCGACGAGAGACTCCAAGTTATTCGCGTACTGTTCCATGCGACGGAGCAGGTCATCCATCAGATTATCACAGTAGCCCCTGGGAAGAGTTTGTCGTCAAGAAATATCTAGAAATTAGCTTCTGCTCAAGGCTTCGCACGCGCTATTCTCGGATAAGTAGCTCATTATTTTAGTCCGATTATGTTCTACGTGAACGGCCAACATAATCTCTTGTTCAGTAGTTTTGGAGATCTTATGTAACAAACATGTTCACACACTTCATCATCATCATCATTCTATAAAAGTCCATTGCTGGACATAGGCTATGGCGCTCATTAGGAGAACCTAATGAGCGCCATAGCTCCCTATACAATTTTAGTAGGATTTAACCAAGTAATACAGGATTCATGTTATTAAATAATTTTGAATTCACATTTGTGAGCCACAAGGGTCATTAAACTCTTTAAAATAACATCAAGTACACTATATTTAAAATTCTATATTCCTCAAAATGCTGATACGATAGGATTTTCATTAGATTTCATTTACCATTACCAGTTCAGTGAGAACAATAGAACTCGAACAATAGAAATTTTAAAAATTTCTATTGTTCGAGTTGCTGGCTGCGTTTTTCTCATAAATTAATCCGTGAAAATTTGACAAAGGCCAACAAAGGACATGCACCTCTATTATAAAATTGTTCTCATAAGTATTAGTTTTCGTAATAATTATCTGTTAGTTTAAGCTATCATTATTATTGTTTAAAGTTATAGGCTATTGAGTGTATCCAAAAATATACATGTAGGTAAACTAGTTTATGCCCGCGGCTTCGCACGCGTTGTTTCTATGGAAACGTTTAAAGGAGATTGCTATTCTATAGAATATTAAAAATTAATTAAAAAAACATTGTCCAGCGGACAAAATTGTGAATCTAAACCATTTCCAGATCCCCTTGAACACACACAAAAAATTTCATCAAAATCGGTCCAGTCGTTTGAGAGAAGTTCAGTGACATACACGCTCACAGAAGAATTATATAAATAAAGATATAAATAATATCAATATCATCTCTTGTATGTTGGCAATTATTGCTGAATTTAATAAATTTATGTTCACTATCGGCAAGCTGAAGACAGGGCGCTATGGCGCTCATTATGGGAGGCCTATGTCCAGCAGTGGACTAATATAGGCTGATGATGATGATGATGATGTTCATTATGCCTTAGATTTTAGATCGTATGCAATTAACGCAATTTTCTCAAGTTTTTAAATAAGCCAATAATGCTTAAAAAACAGCTCAAAAGTTTTGTTTACAAGCACTAGGATTAAAACTACACTAGTCCTCTGTAATAATAGGTATATTTTATTGTGTTAAGGCGAATAGTAGGGTGGATAGTGGCGCCACTACATATTTAATTTAATCATTAAGTTATATAAAGGAATTATCAAAAAATCGGACCGCTGGTAGACGATACCTATCACAAGCTTTTATTTAATGTATCTGTAATAGTTTTGTTTTGTGTTATTCAATCAAAAACCTTGTTTGGAGAGCTTGGTGGCCACCGATAGGAACTAAACTCTTGAAACAAGTATCTGCCTAAATAATACAGTACAAAACTATTAAAGATACATTTAAAAAGAGCTTATGGTAGATATCGTCTACGCGCGGTCCGATTTTTTGATAATTCCTTTGTATAACGTAATTATAAAACTAAATATGTAGTGGCGCCACTATCCACCCTACTATTCGCCTTAATAAAGAAATTTTGAGAGCTTTTGACCGCAGCTTTGCTCAAATGGTAAATTGAAAGAACATAATGATGTAATCATTTATCACATGAGCAAAGCGAAATTAACCCTGAGTGTTTAAGACTATAGCCTATACCAATAGCATTCAGGTTTAATGTATAGGTACTTACCTACTTTTTAGGAAAATTGACTTTAAAATCAGACTAAAAGTTTCAGAGATCCATCACAAATTTTACTTATCAATTTTACCTTATATATGAGAATATTAGTATGGCATAAAGTTAGGTTGCAGGTTTTCGGTTCATTAACCTTGTACCTATGTAACTCTAATGAGAACAGGAAGTAATTACAAAGGCAAGCGAACGGAAAGATACGAATCTTGTCTTTACAATTAGATTGTACGTACAGGGCGGCTGGGGGCAAAGTTCTATAAGATTTAGGGACCGATTCAACAGATTCAAGTAAAATTTGGAGTAAACTTATATCATCATACTAATAGTACAAAGAGAGTGTGGTACCTACCTACGATGAGTTAGTTTTTTTTAATAATAAATGCTGGACAAATGACATACGCACTAAATGACTGATATACTTAATACAATTCATTAAATAGGTATAATTTTTTTACTATACATAGGAAATACGGTACTACGTAGGATATAACGTATACAATACGCTAACGATGATGATGATGATGATTAACTACATATTAAATCATCATCATCATAAATTGAGTCCTGCTGGACATATGCCTCCATATTACATATTAAGTAATTGAAGGAAAGTAAAAGTGTCTTGCTTTTCTCTTTGTTATTATACTTAGTTACAAAAATGTCTCTTTCGTTCTTTCTATTAAGATTCCATGTGAGTCCGAGGCAAAAATCGGTTCACTGTTCTTGTTCACTAGAAGGCTAGGTAGCTACCTGCTCGAGTCTGGATAAAACATCTACGTTTTATCCAGATTTGAGCAAGCCAAGCTGTAGGCAGATTTTATTGTCACATAAAGTAGGTACTTTAAAAACCAGTAGGTACCTGAAGTCGATGAGTAAAAACTTTAGGCTAACAGCAAACTGAGGTTGGTGTCTTCAACGCATCCAAAATCCAGGCGTGTCTGTTCACGGCAAAGAAGACACAATTTCATCCTGTGCCCAGTTTATGTGATGCTGCGCTTCAGTTCACTGACAGTCTGAACCTATTGGGCGTGGAGCTTAGCTTGAATTGGGGACTCGATATGGGAGCCAAAGCTCTCGAAGGCCAAAGCTGCCATGAAGCTCGGCATCCTGGCTACGGGATACGTCCGAACTTGCATGGAGTACTGCCAACTTTTGGCCAACTTTGAGACGGCTCGGCTAAATACCAGCTTGAAGCTCTCGACTCGATTGAAAGACGTGCCTCGCCTCAAAGTCTAACAAGACTTTGAGGCGATGACTCGCTTGCAGAGGCTAACTACGAAGCCTCGATCACAGACGGCGCTTTGCCAGAGTGTCAGTGTTCTACAAGTACTACTTTGGTGATTGTGCACAGGCATCGCACGACCTTATCCCTTCTTCTCCCTGCCACCATAGGACCAGCAGATGCACAGAAAAATACCACCCGTACCTGGTCGACATTCCCAGTTTCGAACCAAAAAATTCTGCTCTACTTTCATAATATGCAGGGCCAAAGAGTGGAATGAGCTTCCTGCGTCAGTTTTCCCGTTAGAGTACAATTTTGGAGTCTTCAAACCCAGAGTAAATAAGTTCTCTCTGGGAAAGCATACTCCATCTTAGGCCACATCTTCACTTACTTAAGTGAGGTGATGGCCAAACGTTTGACAATCATCAATAAACAAAGGCTAAAATATTTCGGTCGGCACAGGAACACGCCTAGCTCACGTAAACGTATTTCCACGCGTTTACGGAACTCATTTACGGTTTATTTTGGATTCTCGTAATGAATATTTAAGTGCTACTTGCGTGAATATTAGCTGTAGGTAGATATCATATCACACAAACAAAACCATATAAAGCGAACATAAACAAATGTTCAAGGAGATCCCATTATGATATTTGCAATGAGGATCCGTAGCGTTATAGCAATTTCAATATAACTAGTATCCACGTTATTATTTATGACATTAGAATGATATATCTTTTTAAATTATTCAAATCAGACCATTACGTACGAAGTTATTACTAAACTAGACGATCGTCTCGCGGTTTCACCCGCGTAGTTCCCGTTCCCGTAGGAATTCCGGGATGAAATATAGCCTATGTCATTCCCAGAAAAGTAAGCTTCTTAACGGTGAAAGAATTTTTCAAATCGATCCAGTAGTTTCGGAGCCTATTCAATACAAACAAACAAACTAACAAACAAACAATCAAATCTTTCCTCTTTATAATATTAAGTATAGATTACAAGCGAAGTTCACTGAGTGATCGCCGCGGGTGCGTGTGACGTCACTTGCTCGGTCGCCGCCCTTTAACCGTAGGCAGATATCAGTTTTAGTAATTTAGTCCGAAATTATAAGTTTAGGAAAAAAATGAAAGAACCAAATAGACTCAGTTTTGAGAGACCCATCAGAGTGGCAACACCATAAGACATGGAAATAATAGAACATTTTATCGTAACACTGAAGACGTATTGTCGAGAAAAGAGGCTTTATTTGCTTCACAAAGGGGTTATACTATTTGTCAAGGGAATGTCCCTGCAAAAAGATTTTGCTGACAACTGTAATCCGTGAGTTTCATTCGGGCAGAGACAACGGTTTAACAGGAAAATTCAGAAAGGTCTTGCAAAAAATATGATCCCGTGTTCATCCAAAGATTTTTATTGTAATTCGCCTTCTGGGCAAATATATTTGGAGTTGGTCGGTAGATCGTATGACTGCGGTGTAGTGAGTGAGAGTAACAAATGCAAAAGAAGTGGGCAATTAAGAAAGTTCACTTCACTTTAACCACGAGTTATCATTTACAGTGTCACTTGATATAGTTAGCATTGATAGTGTCAAAGCTGGGTCGTTCCTCGGCGCTCTCGGCCCAGCAGTGCGCCGCCAGCTCCAGCAGCACGACCGCCGCACCGCCGCCTCCGTCACTACAACCGCGGGACATAACGGAGGCAACTCCATACGCTCACTAGATATAGTTAGCATTGACAGCGTCAAAGCTGGGTCGTTCCTCGGCGCTCTCGGCCCAGCAGTGCGCCGCCAGCTCCAGCAGCACGACCGCCGCACCGCCGCCTCCGTCACTACAACCGCGGGACATAACGGAGGCAACTCCATACGCTCACTAGATATAGTTAACATTGACAGCGTCAAAGCTGGGTCGTTCCTCGGCGCTCTCGGCCTAGCAGCGCGCTGCCAGCTCCAGCAGCTCGACTGCCACGCCGCCGCCGCCCGCCGTCTCCGACACCGCGACCGAGGGACGGAACGGAGGCGACTCTATACACTCACTTGATATAGTTAGCATTGACAGCGTCAAAGCTAGGTCGTTCCTCAGCGCTCTCCGCCCAGCAGCGCGCTGCCAGCTCCAGCAGCTCGACTGCCGCTCCACCGCCGCCCGCCGCCTCCGTCACTGCGACCGCAGGACGGAACGGAGGCGACTCGTGACCCGCCACTCGGGACACTATCTCTATCGGAACAGAACATATTAAGTTATTACTGCTTGTACAATCAATACATGTGCTTCCGTTTGACAAGCTTGCACAACGTTGAGCACTCTTAGTGCTCTGCAAGGTACAAAAAAACTATACCGACAGCTTGCTACCATGAGTTGCTACGTAACTACGGTTGCTACGAAGAAGTTGCTGAAACAATTGCTATGGCTGCTTCAAAACCACCTCGCATTAGTTACTACAACTGCTACAAAAATAATTTCTACGCGTCCTAGAACACAGTTTTGCGCAGTGCTACAAAAACAGTTTTGCCGACTACGGAAAGCTTCACAGCATACTTCCTCACCTTTGCTAGTCAAAGCCGGGGTGTAATGGTGGAAGGGGCCGGCTCTCAGCACGATCTCCTCCAGGATAATGCCGAAGCTGTAGACGTCTCCTTTGAGCGAGGCCGCTGAGCCGGGGTACACGCTGCCGGCGATCAGCTCGGGGGCCGTCCATAACAGTTCTAAGAAAGGTAGAAAATTTGCCTTCACTAATATTGGCAACAGGACCTTGATAACCATCTGCTATTTTCACGATGTTCGCGAACATAATTAAAGGTATCTAAACCATAACATGACAGTTGCCGTAACATTTCACTGTCCCCTTTTTGTTAACCCTTGAAAAAGATGGTATTATGGGATGGTTTGCATTTCGCTCCGGTTTTCTGCACAAGTATAATGGGTAATCTAGGCCCGGATACTTGCTGAAAATCGTTAAAGGGTAAGTAATTTTATGAGAAAAGGGTGGACACGGCTGAAACGGCAAACGGAAACAGTAATGGTAAAGAAAAACGGTAATGGCACAGTAACGGCTAAATTTATCGTTATAAGCCTGTGTGCCATTGCAGGGCAAAGGCCTATCCGCTTTCCATTTATCTATATTGCTGTGAAAAGTGGGAGCTATACGTACACGCTATTTTACAAGTATGTATTTCCTACAAGTAGAGCAGTATTTTACTTAAAGTACCTTGTACAGTGCGCATACACAAGCTCTGCTTAGCTTGGGGCCAGATGACGCTGTGTGGATTACCTAGAAGTACCTACTCATCATGGTTCCACATTTTTTTCCTAGAAATGTCGTAGTGCTCATAAAAATAGAGAAACACAAATCTTTCAACGCTTTTCAAACGATTTCTACTCCATAAAATAGGAGCAAAATATTTATCCAAGTTTACGTAAATCACCACCATAAACGTAAGGTAAACAACCAAAAAACAACAAGGTAAGGTGTAATACATTCCAACGACCAACAGTTTTGATATACGATAAAGGAGATTAGACCATTACCGTCAACGGGGTTTCTTTATTGCCAATACTCCTTTATTTTTCTTCGATAGATGACATTACCATATTCATGTGGACTCAGATTTCTATTCGCTTTTCAACATATACTTATTGGTTTCGACCTAATTTTACAGATTTGCATATTTCGATTTATTTCTTTACTTTCACGATATTATGACATTCTTTTATCGCGTCGCTTAACCCTATTTCCCCACGCTATTTTATAAGATAAGATATAATAAAGCTGTTACGCGGTTGAAAGGTCTAATTCTCGACGACCTTTCAACCGCGTTACAGCGGAAAGAAAAGAAAACAAAATAAAACAAAAAAGAAAAAAAAGACTTGACAAACAAGGAACTTTCCCACTAGAAAATTTTTATGTTTTAAATTTACAATAAAAAGAAAGAGAATTCTCTATTCTCCACTTTTATGCAAGCATATTTCCAATTTCATGCAGTATTTGACCTACAAAGCGTGTACAAAGGTGTATTTAGGACAAAGCGCATGTCTACCTACATATCTCAGCACACTTTCTTTTGTGAAGTTTTTAGCTTTGTTGCCTACTGTTTGCTACATTACAAACGGTGACATTATTCTACAAAATGTTGTGCAGAAAAAATAGGTACCGATACTTACAATAATAAATGGTGGTAAAGCAATAACAATTAAAAGTTATCGCCAACTATGGCAGCAAATTCCTTTAGTTTAAGCGAACTATGAGAGAACAGTAATAAAACAATATAGTTGAGCAACCACAATAAAAAGTATAATCTTGTAACGAAAACACCTACGTTTGTAAAGTAGGTGTTTTTGTTACATGATCACAGCTTTTAAAAATGAACCTATACGGATACACAGAATATTGATTTTGTGTATTTTAAGCTCGCGCGATTGTGTTTTATTTTACGCGTGTTTCCGGCGGAAAAACGCGTAAAATAAAACAATTTCCGGGATAAAAAATTGGTTGTCTGTAAAGTCGGTTTACTGACGATAGTTGAACGTGACAACTCAGAGCGAGGTAACGCCGCATGACGTCATGTTTTTTCGTGCGTGCAGCCGGCTCTATCGAATTATAAGACGTTGTCACGTCAAAAGTAGCCGATATGTTAATCCAGGTAATATAAAGTTTTAGCCGTATATGTTTAGTTCCTGAGGTCCTTTTTAAAGGTAGGTAAACAATTGAAATTATAGCTGTGACAGTTAACAACATTACTACCGTGAAAGTCAATTCTAAAAACCATTGTTTTGTTATGTGGCCGCTTCTACGTCTTGTGCAGCAAATGTAAAAAAATAGGAATTATTTATCGTCCAAAATACCGGCTCCACCTATTTTCCTGTTCTGAGGGCTCTACTAATGAAAAGTTTTCTCCTTTCTTTTCTTGGTTAAAATCACTGAGTCGACTTTGTATCTAAGATAACAGATAGCCGCTCAGATAAGCAGAGATTGAAATTTGTTGGGATTACCCTCCAATCCAATCCTCGATGTAATCAGTGTGAATCGAGCTTGTGATCAAAAGTTTCCAAGAAATTAACGAGTTTCCAGATCTCTAGATCGCATTTCCAAGTGAAATTATTAAGTACGTACCTAACTGATAAGAATATTGAGTTACAAAGTTTTGGGTAAAAATTGTTTTGGAAACATTTTTTTCGGGGATTCTGACGTTTAATTGGGATTACGTTGAAACTTTTTTATAAATAAAATAATAAAATAAGGTCTTTTTGGAAATAATAATAAGCGGGTAAGCACATTTGATAGACAAGCCAATCAAGTGATTTTTTACGATTGTTTTGGTGACAAAAGTGGCATATAGGTAATCGGTACTAAGATATTGCTGCTGAGAATTTAGATAGATAGATAGTATTTTTATTGTGTACCATAAAAACTTATAAAATAAATTACAGACCCTTACTACTAATTAAATCTAGTATGGCACAATCGGCAGTCTTATCGCTGAAAGCAATCTCTTCCAGGCTTTCAATACTTGAAAGCCTGGAAGACTGAAAGGAAAGGTAAAATCGTAACCTAACTGAAGCAAAGGTTATCGGGTGATGGCTTCGATTAAATGCAACGGAACTTGATGGACCGACGAAATTGTAGCGGTCGTGGGGAAGCGAAGAATTCGTTTGGGGTGTTCTCTTTTCGGGGAGGACTATATTCAGCAGTGGTTACCTTCTCGGCGCTCCCCCTGTACCCAGACCTGCGGCCCTACGTTTTATAGAAGCTTACACTACAAGGAAGTACCATTTAAAAGTGTTAAGCGAAAATTAGGCGGGCCATAGAACTCTCTATCTATACCTACATTGTTTTTAATTATTAATAAATATTTTTATGTTAACTATTCTAAGTCGAGACCCTAGGTCCGTGGGATACCGAGGCTCTTCGGGTTTTTTAAAAATTCTCTGAGTGTGTGGTCGAAGCGACGCGTGACCCGAGAGCTGGTGAGTATCTGGCGCAGAGCATCAGCATTGCCATACAGCGGGGCAATGCAGCCAGCGTCTTGGGGTCTTCCGACTGGTATTGATATGGATCAGTTGAGCTACCTGTAGATTGTTTGCAACAGTCTGCAGTTAGCTTAATTGTTTCAATTGTAAATACTAGTTTATTTTTCCAACTTTCTTAATTTTTTTTTTCATAAGAACCTTCTCCTGACAATAACAAACACAACAAAGAAAGAATTAGCGAAATCGGTCCAGCCGTTCACGCGTGATGCCGTGACCAAGGAAAACAGGTTTCATTTTTATATATATAGATAGATAATTCACACAGCATTATTTAGCCCCAAGCTAAGCAGAGCTTGTGTTATTATAAATAATATAAGAAAGATCCTACGTCTTGGTTATTTTAAATCCACGTTATGCTAGGAACGTTACAATGGCAAGAATGTGAGCTGATATGGTGATAATGATAATGACTTACTGTAGTAATAGGTATCGTCTTTGATGAGGTCGGTAGGCGTGCAGAGAGTGTTGAGCCCGTAGTCAGAAATCTTCAGCACAAACCGTCCGTCGATGAGGCAGTTCGTGGAACGTAACTTGCCGTGCGCTCCCAAACCACCGTGTAGGTAGCACATACCCTGAGGAAAGTTATGACAGTTGTGTACTCTGAATTACAATTTATAAGGCTTTTATTTCCATCGGAAATATTCGGAAACTAAGTATACAAAATGAAGTTCATGGTGCCAATTCAGATGTCGCCAAAGTTAAACAAAACTTTTTTGTGCTGTCATGTAAGTTTAGTTTAGTTTTGGAGACATCATAATTGACACCAATATCTACCTACTGTTTCCGATGTGGTACAGTGGTACCACGGAAGAAAACATTTTCAACGGCTTCTTGGTTTAGTCAAACCTACTAATTGTAGAAAAAAATATCGGTGGTACAGTCAACTAGACCAGCTGGACAGGACCCAGGGGAAGAAGCGTGTGATACGTTGCGTACGGACCATTACCTTTTTTTTAAATAAATGTGCATAAATGTACTAAATTTAGTACACCAAGTAAAATAATTGTACATGGTGTAATTTTGGTGTTATATCAAATTTAAGTTGGCGTATTTTGCATATATTTGAAAGATTTTTCAATACAAAACGACGCTGGAAATGTACTATTTAGTGCATTATGCAAAAAAGCTGTACCTATCGTAAAATAGTAGTTATAACATGTTTAAGTTGGTCCGTACAAGATGAGTACGTTCTGTACGGACCATGGTGAATTTTAAATCTTTTGGATTTATTTTTTTAACGGGAAGACTATCAGAAAGTGTGCTATTTAGTACACTAAACAAAATAGCTGTAGCTTTCGTAAATTAGGACTAATATTATACGTAAGTTTTTTTTGGGACCTGCTACCGCGCCACTGAAAATTATATTCTGAGAGTAGGTACCTTAGTGATTTATGAACAAGACATTGTTATCGCAAGCCTTCTGGGAATAAACTACACCTATTATATTGTACTCCAGGGGATGAGGAAAATGAATCCCTTAAGAATTCAGCGCTACGTTGTTACCGGCGCATTTCCTGCTTCTAAAGAAGGCTACGGGCAATTTACTTCAAAACAGACAATCTGGTAAGGTAGGTACAAGTAATGGTACTGGTAAGGTACAAGTATAACCAATGACGGGGCCAGGTAAATCTTAAAGATAAACGTCAAGAATTCACAGGTAGGTATTTGAGAAGAAAAAGTAGTCTTTTCGTCGTATCTTTGCTTCCTTTGTGACTTATAAAGCGACTAGGTAAGGTATCCTTTTGAATTAAAGTTACCTATTGTAGTTGGGTTGAATTGAGATATAAACTTTCACCGTTGACTTTTACGTCATATTCTATACAGTATTTTATTTAGTATAGAATATATTGTAGGTATACAGTATAGAAATAAATAGTCAGTTTTCAAAACGTACTTTAAAAACTTTCTATTTGACTATGCTAGAGAAGGTACTTATACAAACACTTTGTAAGTGTCTTACCTATCTACTTTAAATACTGGCTTCCACCGCGAGCGGAGCGGATTTCGGACCCGTTTAACTCGCAAGTTGAAACTGCATAGGTACTTATAATTCCACTAACAAATAGTCGAGCGGCAAGGCCGGAAAGGAGTGAGCGAGCAGAAAGCGTTGAAATTAACTCCAACCACTCTGGAATTTATTATTAACTAGTTTACTAGTTTATGCCCACGGCTTTGCACGCTTTTTCACGTTTTTTTTATCCATACATCCATCGATCCAAAATTTCGCATTTATAATATTACTAGCATCTGCCCGCGGCTTCGCACGCGTTGTTTCCATGGAAACGTTCAAAGGTAATTTATATGCCACGGGAACTGGTTTTTGGGATAAAAAGTAGCCTATGTTTGATTCCAGGCATAGAGCTACACCTGTGCAAAATTTCACCTCAATCTGTTCAGTAGTTTTGGCGTGAAGACGTAACAAACATCCATCCATCTATACATCCATCCAATCTTTCGCATTTATAATATTAGTGTGATGATAGTGTGATGTGATAATATTATAATATGTATATAATACTAGCTGCCGCCCGCGGCTTCGCACGCGTTGTTTTTATAAAAACGTTTAAAGGTGAGTATAGAACTCATCTTTAAACGTTTTCATAAAAACATATATAAATAAAAATATATAAATACAAAGAGTAATATTTTTATTTTTTTTAACGCGCATATACCTCATATCATTATCGATTATGGAAACCCAGCACAATACTACGAAGGACTGCCAAAAGTGATACCGTCCTTATCTAAAGTGTGTTTGTATAACACCCGTATGAAGTGCCAGTTTTATATCATTTATCTAGTCGTACGTAAGACAAGTAAGTAGTAGTAAGTAGTAGTACTAAGACCGCCACTTGTCACTTAGTTTTTAAGCTGTTTTACTGTATTGTTTCTATCTATAAGTGTGCAATAAAGAATTTTCTATCTATCTATCTATCTAGTAGCACTATTGTCACTTAGGTAGGTACATGACAACCGTGACATTACAAGTTATAGTCATTTTTACGATCAACGCAGATATTGGTCATTTTCTACAGCGAGGTCGGATATTGTGTCCTATTGTTAGGCGATAGTCGAAATAGTTTTGCTTTTATCGCTTGTAGCGGAGCTTATTGAACGTTACGAATGACTTCATCAGAAATCTGTACCTACCTACCTAGATACCTACCTATTCAACAATATGACACTATCTTCCGCGGATTTTCCGCGGATTTTGCGGAAGTACCTGCCACACAACGGCGGTAGCGGGGCGCGGGGCGTGCCACTTGAGAGGTTATTAAGTCAAATACAAATATTTATTGATTAATCAAGGATTATGAAGAATTATCCAAATCAGTCCATAATTGACAGAGAAATTTACGGACATACATAAAGACAAGAACAAAATTGAAAATGTTAAAAACTCCCTGACAGATTTTCATGAAACATGGCTAAGAACACTCGGGATAAAATTGTCTATGACACAAAAAAATCTAAACGAAAATCGGTTCATCCGTTTGGGAGCTACGATACCACAGACAGATACACAGATACATAGACAGCACGTTAAACTTTTAAGTTTTAACATCTCTCTCTTTTTGCGTCGGGGGCTAAAAACACAAAGAAGCTCTTTGAGGCTGATCGTCACCGGTTGCGCGAGTAATTCAATTTATTTATCGTTTTAGAGTGTATGACAGTAGGTTAGAATTTTTTTTGAATGATTTTTATTTATAAATTTATTTATCTATTATATCCATTTTAAGGAAGTTCATCATAGCCTAACTAATCAGAGCTCCTTGTTAAAAGTTTTAAAACATTTGTTAAATGCGATGGTTAGCACATTAATACAAATGGGCTTCATCAAGTTACAAAAAATTTAGTTTCGAAAAGAGGCTACTTACCTGAACAATGTCATGCACCAGCGAGGTCCTAAAGTTCCAATCCAGCTGCAGTTCATCATTGGCCAGCACGTCCTTCAGCGAGCCTTTAGGACAGTACTCGGTCAGCACGAACACGAGCGGACAGTCGACGCAGGCGCCGATGAAGCGCGCTGTGTTCTCGTGCGACACGTTACGGGCCTGGGGGTAGCTCTTGTTTTAGATGTGATAAGGTGCATTTTGCAGTGATATCTATTAGTTCATCATTGGCCAGCACAGCACGTCTTTCTGCGAGCCTTTAGGACAGTCCTCGGTCAACACGAAAACTAGCGGACAGTCGACTCAGTTACGTCCGGGCCTGTGGGTGGATCTTGTTTTAAACGGGATAAGGTGGAATTTGCAGTGATCTTCAAACAATTTTTTTTGTTTTTAACAAAATCATCTCTTGTTTTATGCGGAAAGCCTCTAGCTCTAAAGCGACACAAATATTTTCATAATGAAATTCAGGTTGACTTTGAAACCTTGAACGATGTTTATGAATAAAGTTTCAAGTCATCTTAATAACTTAACGTCTGCATAAAATGGCACCAATATATTCAAGATACGTTTATCAACATCAATTCTTCAAATGATATTTTTAATGCTACCTGCATACGTATGTACGGTATAATAATACAAATACAAATACCTAGTGTAGGGGTTCTGAAGACCGATAGATAATAATTACACATTTAAGGATACACCAGCTCGCCAGTGCCAAGGTCAGGATCTACAAGATGCCGCCAGGCAAGAGCAGCGCTTCTGGCAGCATCACCAACCCTAACTAAGCCTCTACTAAACCTGACCAGAGTGGACCTACGCGTCCTAGTGGGGACACTCCCAGGACACTGTCCACTGAACAAACACCTCTTCACCATCGGTGCAACAAACAGCCCTCTCTGCAGGGGGTGCCTCAGCAACGAAGAATCAGGTGCTCACGTAGTCCTGGAATGTGAGAGAGTAACAGCGCAACGGCATCCTCGACCACCCGAGGTCACTCCGCGAAGCCTGTGAAGATCCCAGGAAGATTCTGCGCTTCTGGACGGAGTTAGGGTGGTTACACTAGCAAAAGAAAACACGCAAAATGGACCAACCTGAGTCTCAGTGCGGATACAAGAGTACACTGACAACTACAACAAGAACAACAGTGCATAGTATTATAATATCTGTGGCCAAGGTATTTTATCAGCTTCACCTCTCACACCAGTAGGCATTCGTTCAACTGTCATCTCCGCATTCCCGCTCTTTCGGCTATGTCCGTGATATATTGACAGTGATGGATGACGTATAGACCATGGTTTATATTATACTAGTTTAAAGGTGATTTCTATCCCATGGAAACTGATTTCTGGGATAAAAAGCCTATGTTTGATTCGGGTTAGACTTACATGTATGCAAAATTTCAGCCCGATCCGTTCAGTAGTTTTGGCGTGAAGAGGTAACAAAACTCCATCCATCTATAAATCCATCCAAACTTTCGCATTTATAATAATAGTGTAATTACCTGGACATCCACTCCACTTCGTAACTCGTAAATATATAGAGCAGTAACGGCGCTTGAGTCCGTAGAAAGTCGCAAAGATTTTTGACTCCCACGTCACTTGACTTCGTGGTGTAGTTGGTTATCACATTCCCGTACTGAGGGGAGGACGCGGGTTCAAGTCCCGTCGAAGTGGAAAATTTTTGCGATATTATTTGATTTCTTAGAAATTAAAAATTATCCAGAGTGCGAGGCCTACGCACTATAATAACAAAAACGTTAGATATAGAGCATGGTTTATATTATATTACCTGGACATACACTACACCTCGTAAAATAACTTTTGTCATTAAGCCAAAGGTTTTCTAAGGTCAAAACTTATGTTCATTAAACATTAAGGTGTGAGTAGACCATACTATACAGGAGGGTTTTAAAAGGGTAGCTTTCAGAATGAGCCATAACATTTTATTATCTAGAGGCAGAACTAAAATCATTATAAGGGACGTCTAAAGTACAAAGTAAACGCGACACAGCTTTTAAGCTGTTATTAGTTTTGTGTTGACAGGGCTGTTTCTAAAAATCGTTGGGTTTTGCTCATAATTATAAAGTTGTCAGTTGAAAGTCGTTTATGAAGAGACTTAAGTTTGTTCTTATAGAAATAAACTATGCGGAGATGACGGTACGGAGAATTCTTATTATTAAACCAGCTTCCAAATTTATTTGTTGAGCTTTGCGGGAAAAATACTATAATGGGTATAATTACAGTTTCGAGATCGGTTTCGAAACCCTTATGGTCTCGCTATGTCTGTCCTTTTCCCCTCTTTAATATCTCAGCAACTACCACAGCTATCAACATGAAATAGCATAAAATAATACATGGGGGGTATTTTTTCGATATATAATATTTCAAAAAGTATGAAACCTACAGAAATTTCATAAACTGTTGTGAAATGTACAAACCGATACCTTTCATTTGATACCTCACATGATCCTGTAGGTAGGTACTATCTAAAATTTCGACATCACGATTTGTATTGAAAATGTAAATTTAATATTTTTTTTTCTTTAAATCTGTACAAGCGCACGAAATGTATAATTTTCAATCACAAGTTGATAGCTTCGGTAGTTGCCGAGTTATTACAAAGGGAAAAAAGGACAGACAAAAAGCGAGACCATAAGGGTTTCGAAACCGATCTCGAAACCCTAAAAACTAAAAATTACGTACCAACATAGTCGAACAAAGAACCTCCTCCCTTTTCTGAAGTCAGTTAAAAATAGATGTACATTTCACATAGATGTACATTTAATTCAAAACTGGGTACCTATCAGAACCCCCAAGTAGGAAAACGACCGTTCAGTACAATTGACTAACATGCGAAAATGACCTTGTAGCAAAACGTCTGGAAATGAAAATAGTCTGCGTGTCTCAAACGACAAGTACAGGCAGTCTAGAATTACAAAAAATATTGTTTTTCAAGCTTTATTTTATTATAAAATTAAAATAAAATTAACTTAAAACAATCTCCACAGAAATAAAAAAAATCGTCACTACGAAAAACATGTTTTACTAAAAACTGTCTCCGATCTAAGTTTTGACACTGTCTGATATCTTAAGGCATACAGATTCTTCTGCTTGACACTCCCTAAGGAAGCCTTAAAAGCAACTCTATTGCTACGCAATACGTTACCTGTTTGATTTCCCAAAGCAACTTCTTGTTCAGATCCAGCTTCTTTCTGTGTATTTTCTTCACGGCGACCCGATTGCCCTTGTAGAGGCCGACGGTGAAAGATGATAGGTTTAGGGCTGCGCTGACGTTCGAAGGCGTACTCACGCTGCCCCGGGTGCTCCAACCGAGGGACAACTAGGGAAAATTTATAGTTTAGGGAAAAACGAGATAGCAGGTTTGGATATGCCTGGTCACCATGGAAAGGCAGCGCTATGGCATGATCTGCTCTGTCATAGCATAAGCTGAGTGGTAGCTTCGTCAAAACTATCACACTAATATTATAAATGAGAAAGTTTTGGTGCGTAGATGTATGGATGAATGGATGTTTGTAACCTCTTCACGCCAAAACGACTGAACCTATCGAGCTGAATGTAGCTCTAACCTGGAATCAAACTTGGGCTACATTCTATCCCACTAAACAGTTCCCATGAGATAGAAATAATCTCATGGGAACTGTTTCGCGGGTAAACGTTTAAAAGTCATTCTTTAAAAGTTTCCATAGAATCAAGGCGCGCGAAGCCGCGGGCAGGAGCTAGCTTTTTATAAAAAGGTTTACCTACTACAAAATATCACATTATCTACAGGATAAAAAAACTTGGGACAGGTTTACTCCAACTGCAAAAACCTAACTTATTTACTTCCAGCGAACCAAAAATGAAAGTGACCAGCATTTCTTAGTTTTATTTATGTAATTACAAATTTCTAACGTGTCCAAGAGTCCTGTAAGGTCTGAATGAAATCATCATCATCATCAGCCTAGTCCATCTAGTGTTCGTCCACTGCTGGAAATAGCCTCCCCTAATAAGCGCCATAGCGCCTGTCTTCAGCTTGCCGCATCCCGCTTCTGCCTGCAGTTTTTCACAGGTGATGACCTGTGAAAAACTGCAGGCAGAATCCCACCTGTCGTGGTCTCCACTCAAGAACATGTTTCCCCCAGCGGTTATCGGTTCTTCATGGGATACGGCCGGCCCACTGCCACTTTAGCTGGCTAATTTTTAGACATATGTCGATAAGTTTCGTTCTCTGTCAGATGTATTCGTTACAAACCATCTTCTGAATGAAATATGTAAAACATTTTGGGTTTTGACATGAGCTGATTTTGTCAGTGTAATAAGTTTTGTTTTCTTAAATGTCTCAGTATGTTCTGGCAAAATAATGACCTGTTTTACTTTGGCACTAGCTAGAATAATGCGAGTGCTATTTTATGTCAGTCTAGATCGCCGGCAAATCGCTTTCCTATCGGTACCGTAGGAACAAATAAAGCCAACATGTGGCGTGGAGATATATTTTTCTCGGGTAAGAGGAAGGTTATTTTTCTGCCTGGCGCAGTACATAGTGTAGATTTGTTGTAAGATAACACGTGTAAGAAATACCTGTGCTTATAAAGTACTAGTTTATGCCCGCTTTTTATGGAAACGTTTAAAGGTAATTTCTATCCCATGGGAACTGATGTACAGTCGGCTGCAAAAATATGTATACACTCCCAAGTTTTCAATTTGACTATATAGTAAGTGTATAGTAATTGTGATAATTTATGTACCGCATTCTGGCGAAGTACGATGACTACTTTGTACGAATAACGTTTGCATGTCCTTTTATTTCAAAAGTTCAGAGTAAAATAAAAGTTAAACCTTGGAAGTGTATACATGTCTGTGCAGCTGACTGTACCTATGTGATAAAAAGTATGTTTTATTCAAGGCCTAACTACGGTAATTGGTAATTCATTGACACTATGTTAACTGCAGGTTCTGCCCACCATCATGAACAGGTGCACTTATTGCACTCAACACTTAAGGCGGTACCCTACCTCGTTATTGTGTGAAGAGGATAGGCATAGGATTTCGCGTTCACAGTTCGTTCGCGTTCTTTATAGTTAGCTCAATTATTATGCTTAATCTCAAGATCGTATTATCTGTATTTATTGAGAAATTAGGGTTTTAGTAAAAAATTAGAGGTAACTTTGCGATCTTTTTCTATCGAGAAAATTTTATGGAATCGTGTTTTCGAAACATATGATCGATAGAATAAGTCCTGAACTTTACCATATATAAATTTCAAAGTTAAATATTTAGTTTTTTGAAAGATATGGAGGTCCGACGGAGTTGAAAATAAGCAATTTGAGGGTAGGTACCCCCTTAATTGTATGTCTATTATAGCTGAAACTGTACATTGTTTTATACCTAAGATCCTTTTTGTACAATCCATATCAATACCAGTCGGAAGCGTCTCCAAGACGCTGACTGCATTACCCCACTGTAGGGCTCTTTCGCAGAGCTTTCCACAGTAGCTTTCACAATTTGAACATTATCATTGGTGTATTACCATCGATGTAATTCAAATTCGAGAGATTGGGCACTAGCTTCTCGAAAGTGGAAGGCGCAAATTAGGTCCAATTAGGTCCAATCGCCTCAGTCATAGTCGGACCGGCGGCGCCGCCGCCGGAGTTCGTGTATTGTTGTCTCGGTCGCACTTCGGTCTGGGTACTTAGGTACGTCTTTCCATCTTTTTTGTACATTAGGTAGGTTTGTTGAACAGTATCTAGATAGTCTTATAGAATTTACTAAGGTTTATCTTCTATAGTGTTATTGAATTATTACCTATTATTATTTTAAGTTGTTTCGTTTACTATACTTGTTCATATATTATGTAGATTGTAATATTTTTTGTGTACTACACGGCTGACAGACAATGCCTGTCAGCCGTGTAGACACGCACGCACCAACGGTCCTGCCAGAAAACCAGTTTGCTCTACTTTCTGTTGAGCAACATTAAGCTGAGGTAGGACCATGTGAGTTAATAAATTGATTTTCTTTCTTTCTTTCTTCCTTCACAAACATTGGAAATACCATGTCTTTGCGTTTAGTTGTAACACAACACATGCAATTTTACCTTTATATTATATTATTATTATTTATATTATTATTATTTATTTATATTATTTTTTATTTTATATATTTTACCTGTATATTTTCTTATACCTGCACTGTCAGAATAAATATATTTTCATTTATTTATTTAATTTGTTGAGCGCTGGGAGAACGTACTGTATCTAAAGAACTTTACTTAGATCTCTGTATTACCCAGTCGCATTTATCCATAAGTTTGTAAGAAAAGAAGAAAAGAAGGAAATGAAACAAACTTGTTAGTGCAGCGTCCAGCCAGCGGGCTTGTAAATCAAATTAAAAAGAATTATTGCCTCTTGGCCGCCTCCCCGTGCTCGCAATAGCTTCGTTGTACGTCCTATCGAGTTCGCAATTACATTTTACAGCTTTTTCAGGTCGTTACGTTTGTTGTTTTTCATTTTAAAATGTGATATTGTTGCAAAACTGGCAAATAGCTCCAACATCGCGTAGTTAACGAAAACGGCTGGCTTTGGTTTCAAAAGCCACCTTAAAGCTCAAAGTTTTTAATAAAAGTGTTAACAATACAAAATTTAAAATTTTAAAATCCCGCTGACGTTTATTGGCTGAACAGATTTTCATGAAACATGACTAAGAACACTCGGGATAAAATTTACTATGACACAAAAAAACTAAACGAAAATCGGTTCATCCGTTTGGGAGCTACGATACCACAGACAGACACGTTAAACTTATAACAACCCTCTCTTTTTGCTTCGGGGGTTAAAAATAGACGGAAACAAAAAAATACTGTTTTAAATTATTAACATTGTCCAACCCATTCATTTATTCGGTCTCTAAATAAAGTGGTAATTTGCATTGTCTGAAAAATCTGCCATAAAGCTTTGTATTTTAGCCGCCGCGCCGTTCATTCGAGGCAAGATTTTAATATTCTTAAAAGAGACTCGAAAATCACTTTACACTTTCTCAACCAAAAAAGGTGATGCTGCTAAACGAATGCGCAAGGCACCGGACCTTGGTGGATGGCACTAATTTCAGGAGGAAACCCCCAAAGACCCAGAAAAAATAATGTTTCTTAATATAAAAAATTGGTTGTCTGTAAAGTCGGTTTACTGACGATAGTTGAACGTGACAACGCAGACGCATCGCTCACTCAAGTAGGAGAGAGACGGATGTCGAGCGCTCTCGCTTGCACTTCAAGCCTTACATGGAACGCCTCAGAGCGAGGTAACGCCGCATGACGAGGTAACGCCGCATGACGAGGTAACGCCGCATGACGTCATGTTTTTTCGTGCGTGCAGCCGGCTCTATCGAATTATAAGACGTTGTCACGTCAAAACAAAACTCTTTCATAACAAGCTTTTATGTCATATGACTTCTTAAGTTGGGATTCTGTTGAACGGCTGCGCAACTCTTGTTTTGTATCTTTATTTTATCTTTGATTTTTTGTAATGTTTTGTATGTGTATACAGTACAGTATACCGTATGGACAAAATATGTCTGAATAATTTTAATTTTTTTAAAGGCCAAAATGATGATGATACCCAGTAGTGGGTAAAATCCGTCTGGGGTCTGGGAATCCGGGTGACGTTTTTCGTCCGATCCGACCTTCGTTTGACCACAATCTCATCTGATGGAAAGTGACGATGTGGCGGACGATGTAACACGAACGTCTAGAAGACACCTATTCACTCTTAAACGACCCAGGTTGTATGTTTGATGTTTGATTATTTGCTCGTACCGAACTACTAACAATAGATAATAAGCTTATTTTGTTTCTCATCGTGATTACTAATCTTTTGAGAAGTAAATAAAGATCTTAAACCATAAAACAGCATGATGATATCTGGTTAATGAAACCTTAGTACCTTACAGTAGTTGGTACGTTATTACCTTCATACACTTTCAACTTGACTCTCGTGCTCTAGAAAACTTGGCAACAGAGAATACAATACAAAAGTCACACATATCGTGCAGTAAACGACATCGAGCGTTTTAATTAAAAATAAAACGTCCAGTACGAGTCAGACTCGCGCACTGAGGGTTCCGTATTTATGACCTTGTTTCTTGCCAAGATTTCATGATTCTAGGTCAACGGGAAGTACCGTATAGGTTTTGTTTGCATGTGATTTCCTTGGAAATTTCAAAATATTCGGGCATAAATAGCCGTGACTTTTGATTGCGTTGACTTAGAAGTTTTCACGGCTTCAAGTGGTTACGGACGGGAGGATTTGATGTTAATTTCAACTCAATACCTCCACGCGTTCCTGAGAAAAGGGGGTCGACAGAGGGACAACAAAGTGATCCTATAACGATTCCTTTTCCCTTTTGAGATACAGAACCCTAGAAACAAATATACACCCTTCTTTATTAATTGCGTTAATCGAAGCAGAGTAATTGGACAAAACGATGTGCAGTGTTGTATGACAGTGTCGCAGTTTACAGAGAGTTCCGAGCTGTTGGCATACCTACAGTTTTAAAACCTACTGCCCTGGTGCCCTGGTTTCATAGAAGCATGTCGAGCTTTAAGGTTAAAATGGAAATAACGATATAACCGGAACCAACGGAATTAATTCGAGATTATAAATTACTAGCTGTGCCCGCGGCTTCGCCCGCGTAGAATTTCAATTTTTGACGGACAAATCAAAGATCAAACAAACAAATCAAAGATCTTTGAAATCCGTCCAAACGTTCTTGGGTTATAAATGGTGTAACTAACACGGCTTTCTTTTATTTATATAGATTTATTGAGAAATTAACATCATTACTTTTTTTTTTTTTAAGCCTGGCGATGTTATATCTAGGTACCTACTTAACTTTACTTATTTATTTGGTCTAAGGTACATTACTTATAAGCATCTTATAAGCAATACACGATACTAAATAATAAATTAATAAATAATGCTGGACAATTCACACAACACCATCTAGCCCCAAGCTAAGCAGAGCTTGTGTTATGGGTACTAGATAACTGATATACTTAATACAATACAATACATATATATATTTTTTTTATTATACATAGAAAACATCCAGAACACCCCTGGCAGGAAGGCGCAGCAGTGCACCTTTGTTTGCGCACACAATGTGTATAGTGCACATTGTGTGAAAGAGAATACATTTGGACTATACATAACACAAAACATTACAATCATAAATACATTCAGTGAACACAGGATTATAGAGAAAAGAAAAACAACAAAAAAAAGAAAACAGATACAAATTAGATAGTGTGTTAAATGCGGGCCAAAAAGGTCCCTGTCTCAGCATGTGCGCAGACACAGGTGCACTGCAGATGTCCTGTGCATGTAACCAGATAACTTTTATACTTAATACAGTACACTACATAGATAGATATTTTATTATTTATAGTAAACATCCAGAACACCCTGAACAAATATCTGCGGATCGTACAAACATTTGTCCCGAGGCGGGAATCGATACTAATCTATACAATTTTTATATTGATTTTTCTGCACCCTTTTAGTGGAAACCAGGAGTCAGTGATCTAAAATCCATGTGTCTTGTAATAAATATGACGTAAAGTATCTTAGGCGACAAAAAAACATGAAAGAAACACATGCATAGCATTATCTCCGAATATATTTTACCGCGAATTTCTTTATTGAAAACATTTTCCGGATACGTGAAAATGAAGCGAGCGCGTTCAGGCATTTAATGGAGGAAAGCGTACCTGCTTGTAAACTACAGACTTATTACGGACAAAGGCTTTTTACTATTCTGAAAATGAAACGAAAGAAGTTATTTGTTTCTCATTTCCATGCAATAGAATAGCATTTATTTCGACACACATATAAAACATACAAAACAAAACAAAGAATAAGGGGCTAAATTAAAAACAAATGTTGACCGTCAAATCGAGCTGTGCCCTCACGACCCTGTGCCGAAATAGGCATTGCCTCAGCATATGGTGAGCATGTGATTCTGTGTTCCCTGGTCATCCCATTGCTGGACAAAGGCCTCGAAACAGCTCGTGCGTATAAATATTGGAGGTTGCGGGTTCGATAAATAATGATCTGGAAATATATTCCGGGTATTCTGGGTATTTGCTATGTATACCAAAAATATCTACCTATGTAATTAATTGTATTAACTACATCAGTCATCTAGTACCGATAA
Organism: Eupithecia subfuscata; assembly: GCA_963564075.1. NCBI lineage: Eukaryota > Metazoa > Arthropoda > Insecta > Lepidoptera > Geometridae > Eupithecia > Eupithecia subfuscata. The sequence goes on from OY751114.1 coordinate 11,898,268, forward strand.
CACAAGCTCTGCTTAGCTTGGGGCTAGATGATGTTGTGTGGATTCTCCAACATTATTATTATTTATTCGTAGAGCCAGTAGATTTAGTAGTATTTATACCGGAACCTCTCATGAGAGACTTTCAAACCTAAGTTTTAGCTTCATTTTTAACTTGAAGGCAAAATAACCATTTGAAACAGAAGCTCTTACTGAAAAGAATGAAAGAAGGTAAAATATGGTTATCTCATCTAATGATTAGGGGGAGCGGTTGTTTGACTGCTTTCAATGGAACATTTGCCCATCATCATCATCAGCCTAGGTTTGTCCCAGCTGGAAATAGGCCTCCCTAATGAGCGCCATAGCGCCCTGTCTTCAGCTTGCCGTATCCAGCATCTGCCTGCATGCAACATTTACCCAGTTTTTCCAAATACTGTCGAAAATCTACAAAAGAATTATTTCACCGAAAATAAAGGCTAGTTGAATTCCCTCCCTCTTATAGCTACGGCATTACACACACAGTGAGAAAGAGAGAGGTAATAGAGAATGCACCTGTGTTTGCGCACACAATGTGCACTATAATACCTACTCGTATCTCCTGCTCATTTAGGAGGACTATGTTTTATATTATACCAGCTTCTGCCCGCTTTGCCCGTTTATATCCTATGTTTTAATCCAGGCCTAGAACTGCAGCTATGTAAAATTTCAGCCCGATCCGTTGGGTATTTTTGGTGTAAAGAGGTAACAAATGAATGAATGAATTAACACTTTATTTGTACTTACAAGTAAATAAAGCTAATAAAAGTCTTGTATCTAAATGACAAATTCACATAGTACAAAAGGCGGCCTTATCGCTGAGAGCGATTTCTCCCAGGCAACCTTGGGATGAAGAAAATGATATAAGAAAATAAAAAGTGTTCCTAGTGCACAGACAGGAAATAACAGAACTTATATACTTACCTAATACATACATTTTTATAATACAAACAAACTTACCTATACTATCTAATGACATGGAAAAACAGAAAAAAAAAGAAAAAGAAAAATAACAATAAACGAATACAGTGGGTACAAACATACAAACATCTAAACATCCAAACATTCGGTACATGCACAGGACATCTGCAGTGCACCTGTGTTTGCGCACATGCTGAGACAGGGACCTTTTTGGCCCGCATGTAACAGACTATCTAATTTGTATGTTTTCTTTTTTTTGTTGTTTCTCTTTTCTCTATAATCCTGTGTTCACTGAATGTATATATGATTGTAATGTGTTGTGTTATGTAGAGTCCAAATGTATTTTCTTTCACACAATGTGCACTATACACATTGTGTGCGCAAACAAAGGTGCACTGCTGCGCCCTCCTGCCAGGGGTGTTCTGGATGTTTTCTATGTATAATAAAAAATATTTACATATCTATGTAGTGTATTGTATTATGTATATCAGTTATCTAGTACCCATAACACAAGCTCTGCTTAGCTTGGGGTTAGATAATGCTGTGTGAATTGTCCTGCATTATTTATTTATTTAAATAAGTCGAGTTTGTGAACTATATAACAAAAAATTGTCGAGTATAAGGTATATTTAACTTCATTATGAATGTAAGCGGGTTAACTACAAACCTATTTTGTGTTGGAAGAACACCAACGTTTCATCCCTTAACGAGGGACTTCATCAGGGTGAGTGCGGTTTGCGTCGCGCCTGTACCGCGTCCTTCCGCGCACTCTATATTTAACTTGTCTTTGCCGAAGTTTAGTAAAGAAGTTAAATCAAGCGTTGCCAAGGACTCATTATAATAATTGTTAAGTTGTAATAATAGCTTTATTTTTTTCTTTCTGTTTAGATTATATAATTAATTACCTATGTATGTTTTGTAGGTACTTTCACCATATTTGCTCTGTTTATTTAGCTCTACATGTTTACTTAATGGAGGGAATTATTTTGGTTTATGTTTATTTAACTTCTGTAATTTTATGTATAATGTACTGTTTATTTCCCAAATAAAAGAAAATAAAATATAAGATTACCTTAAGTACTTCGTTGATGCTGTGCAATGCCGGACTGGCGCCCAGTCCTGTGCCCACTTCCACCAGAACCTCCTCAGGACGGACTCTCCACGCCATGTTGTTCAGTTCCGCGTCTATTCTCGCTTGTCTAAAGAAACAAATTGAAAGTAAAGAAGTAGTCGGGTGGTAGAAATAGGACACTGCTTTGATGAATCGGAACCTCACCTTGTATCTTAGGTCGAAAAGTCGGAAGGCGGGAGGCCTTTTAAAAGCTTTCTTTTATATTTTCTTTAATAAAATTTGAAATTTGTAATACCTTTATGGTGGAGAATAACAAGCTTTAGATCAATGGGGTATGTAAAAGGACCAAAATAGAAAGTCCCTAGATAAAAAATTGGAACACAAGTTTGGAATGGAATGTTACTTTCCCGGAAACAAACCTATTGTACTACGACTATTAATGTTCTAATATGTTTTAAATTTGCATGGTCGGTTTCGATTGAACCAGAAAATAGCCTAAGTTATCATAGCGTAGCGCGTAGGTATACTAGTGTTTATTATAATGTCTGCCTCGTTGGTCTAGCGGTCAGCTTGTTCAACCGCTGATTATGAAGTCCTGGGTTCGAATCCCGGGTCGAGCCAATAGCTGTAATTGTGGTTTTTCTAGCAAGGAAAATTCACATTAGCAGCCCGGAGTCAGAAAGTAGGCGGTGTTACACCCCCGTGCCTCGGAAAGCACGTTAAGCCGTTGATCCTGCGTCTGACCTCTCCCCGGTCGTATCGATTTGTCGTCCTATCGGATTATGAGAGTGAGGGAATAGAGAGTGCACCTGTGTTTGTGCACACACATAATGGACTATAATGTGTGTTGCGCATCTAGCCAGATAGGTCTCCGATGTGGCCGCCGTGGTCGAAATTCGGCTAGGAGGACATTATAATATATTATTATTATTATGTCAACATGCAGTGTTTACTATTAACTTACTGAATTTGCAGTAACTTTAAAAATCCATAGATGGAGCGTGACGATTTCAAAGTTTTCTTGCAGTAAACCTTACAAATGGGATGATAAAAAATAACGTTTTAGAAGATGATCCCAATTTGTTCGCATTGAACTTGAAATTCGATATTAACATGAGAAGTAAACAAGTCTGAAATTGGAAGGAAAAATAATTGGGATCATGGTATCAGAATATTGAAAACCAGCCTCAGTTTCACTACAACCCGTTAATATTGCCTTACAAAATTGTATTAGACATAGTTGTCAAAAAAAATCCTAGACTGCTGCTGCAGATAGATTTTTTACTATTTTTTTTAGGATTTTTTTTTTATAATTTTGTCTTAGTTGTAGAAAAAATCCTAGATTGGTGCAGATAGATTTTTTAACTATTTTTTTTACTACTTTGTCATAGTTGTCACAAAAAATCCCAGACTGCTGCAGATAGATTTTTCCTGGGTGGCCGCGGTGCCCCCCACAAGTACCTGCGTGCGTATCCATTATTTACTGGACACCTGTTTATAATGTTTGTGTTCTTACAACAAATAATTAGCTACTTGAACGAGCTAATAATATACAAGTAGCATCTGAGCGTCTGGTCGAAGCGACGCGTGACCCGAGAGCTGGTGAGTATCTGGCGCAGCGCATCAGCATTGCCATACAGCGTGGCAATGCAGCAAGCGTCTTGGGGACGCTTCCGACTGGTATTGATATGGATCAGTTGCGCTACCTGTAGTTTTTGCAACAGTCTGCAGTTAGCTAAATTGTTGCAATTGTAAATACTAGTTCTAATTTATTTCTTTTATTTGATTGTAATTTTCTTTGTGAATAAAGTACCCACCTATCTTAATTTACAAGTAACCTATCTGTAATGTGGTGCTGGGTTATACGGCCAGAAGAAAATTGAAGCTCGAAAAAATCTTATTTGACATTAAGGTATTGAAAGTATCAGACATGAGTAAAGTATTACGTACTTATTGGAAAAGCCTGTAATACCTATGATCTTGTTAAAGAATAAGCGAAAAGAATTGAAATATTTTATAATGTACTAGACGATCGCCTCGCGGTTTCACCCGCGTAATTCCCGTTCCCGTGGGAATTCTGGGATAAAATATAGCCTATGTCACTCCCTGAAAAGTAAGCTTCCTAACGGTGAAAGAGTTTTTCAAATCGATCCAGTAGTTTCGAAGCCTATTCAATACAAACAAACAAACAATCAAATCTTTCCTCTTTATAATATTAGTGTATATAGAGATTAGTATAGATTTTCTATGTAAGTAGGCTAAGTTGTTATCAAAAACCCGTAAACTTTTTTACCATAAACTTCCCACAAAAGTTATATATGTGTTCTGTATAATGTTAACCTAAAAGGAAACTAACTGAAACAACTTTTTCATGTATACTTTTGCCGTAAGTTTTTTATGCGAAGTAAATGGTTGTACGCGTTATTATGAGTTATTTCGGTCTTCTGTTGTTCACGGGTAGGGAACCGAAAAATAATATCATAGTAAACCCCAGAGGCCGTCCCGTTTTGGACCTTATTCGGGCAGATACGGAATAAGTTTTATTCCAGTATTTGCTTGGCTATTTGCAGGCCGTCTGGTTATTAGAAATAACTGGTCAACATGCTGACAATTTGCGTTAGTAGGTATACGATTATCTTTCAGAGTACGCCAACTTGTTTTTTTCACTAACCTCGTTCTTATAAGAACGGGGCAAGTGGAAAAAATTAACAGTTTCAACGGTATTAAAACTTCTATAAAAGTTTAGATATGCATCCGATTACATTTAAAAATATAACGTCAAGTGCAAGTCGGACGCGCGCACTAAGGGTTCCGTTTAATTTCTTGCCAAATACCTATCATGATTCTAAGTCAACATGAAGTAGGTACCCTGTATATTTTGGTCGAGGGATGCAGTATTGAATTTTTTTTTTTTTGTTAATACACTACAAATTTACGGTTTTCTGATTTTTCTCGTTATTTGTGCTATATGACCTTGCTTTTTACCAAATTTTATGATTCTAGGTAAACGGAAAGTACCCCTATAGGGTTTGGTCTATAGCAAGAATCCAAAGTTTTTAGAATAAACTACAAATTTACGGTTTTAGGATTTTTTCCTTTATTTGTGCTAGTTTGATGCAAAATTTTATGATTCTACGTCAACGGGTCAAAACCTTATAGGTTTTGGTCCATGGCGAGAATCAAAAGTTTTTTTTTGTAAATAAACTACAAATTTTCTATTTTCGAATTTTTCCTCTATTTATGCTATAAAGCCTTGCCTCTTGCCAAATTTCGTGTTTCTAGGTCTACGGGAAGTACCCTATAGGTTTTGGTCCATGGTGAGCATTAAAAGTAAAATTTTTAGTGAATTAATTTCAAATTTATGGTTTTCGGATTTTTCCCTTTACTTGTGCTATACGAGCTTACTGCTCACCAAATTTCATGATTCTAGGCCTACGGGAAGTACCCTTAAGGTTTTGTGTGCATGTGATTCCCTTGGAAATTTCAAAATATTCGGACATAAACGGCTGTAACTTTTAAGTGGGAAAGAGGGTTGACAGACGGACAGACAGACAGACGGACAACAAAGTGATCCTGTAAGGGTTCCTTTTTTCCTTTTGAGGTACGGAACCTAAACAAATACCTCCGGAGAGACAGTCTTTAAGTTACAGAAGTCGAGTATGGTTTTATCTAGCTGAAAATCCAGGAGCAAAGCAAATGTCTCCAGATATTATAAAAAACATTTATTTTCTGGAAATCAAGTCCGCCTGCCCATGCCACGTCTCAGAAAGCTATTTTCACTGACACACACGAAATTTAATTTAAAAGATATCCAGAGCTAAAAATACCTGCAAAAAATCAACTTTCGCTAAATTTACTGGCCACTTCCCAGTATTTTTTTGCACTTACTTGTAAGCCACGCATGCGGCGGTGACAGCGAACGCGAGGAATATGGCCAGGCCGGTGAAACAATATATAATGACCGTTTGAGCTTCTGTCCAGGGCAGCGTGGAACAAATAAAACTAGGGAATAACTCAACTTACCAATTACAACTATTTTACACTTGCCATGTTGAATCTTGCTGGAATAAACCAATGTAAAAAGTTGTCATTATTATCAGCTCACATCATCCACAGCATCATTATTGTTATTAAGAGCCTGCATGATCCCACTGCAGGGCAAAGGCATCGCTTTTCCACATCATCATATGAAGAGAAAATCAATTAACACTGGATTACTTAAGCTACCTGTAGATTGTTTGAAACAGCCTGCAGATGGTGCAATTGTTTCAATTGTAAATAACGTACGTAACGTAATTCGTACCGCCAATAAAAGTTGTCTGAACTTTTTTTATATTTTCTTACCTTTTAAACCTTCCATGGATTTCTACAAATATTTCAAAACGAAAATTAGCCAAATCGGTCCAGCCCTTCTCAAGTTTTTGTGAGAAAACAGACGTCAATTCACTTTTATATCCCATCATCAGTAGCGAATATTAGTCACTGCTAGATATAGGCCTCCCCTAATGAGCGCCATAGCGCTCTGTCTTCAGCTTGCCGCATCCAGCATCTGCCTGCAGTCTCTCGCAGATCGTCATCCCACCTGGCCGGAGGGCACCCTACACTACGTTTGCGAATCTCGGTCTCCACTTAAGAACTCTCTTACCCCAGCGGCTGTCGGTTCTTCGCGACATATGGCCGGCCATGCCACTTCAGCTTGCTAATTCTTTGAGCTATGTCGATAACTTGGTTCTCTGTATGATGTATTCATTACGAATCCTATCCTTCAGAGAGCCTCCGAGCATAGCTCTTTCCATAGCTCGCTGAGTGACATTGAACTGACTAACCCTACCGCGAGTGTCCACGTCTCAGCTACGTAGGTCATGACGGGCAGGACGCACTGATTGAAGACTTTAATTTTCAAGCATTACGGTATGGATGACTAGAAGACTCCACGTAGTTTCCCGAACGCTGCCCAGCCTAGCCGGATCCTCCTCTTGGCCAGAACAATCTTGAAAAGGATTCAAGATTGTTTTTACCTAAATGCAGGATTTGCCCGTGGTAAGCGTACTCGGAAACAATATCTAGAAGGTTGTCATGTACGACGACCTGTCCCCGGGTCAATGAGGCCATTGATCATGACTTTAGTTTGATCCAAAATTATGCTACCTATGACCGAAGCGTCGCGAGGCTGAGTCTAGGCCGTCCAGCATCTGGTTCAGCTCCTCTAGCGACTCCGCCATTAAAACTATGTGGCGCATGACGACCTCTGTTGCGCAGCGGGCGAAGGTCTGCCTGCGACGCAGGAGGTTGCGGGTTCGATTCCCGCCTCGGGACAAATGTTTGTACGATCTGCAGACATTTGTCCAGGGCGTTCTGGATGTTTTCTATGTATAATAAAAAATATCTATCTATGTAGTGTATTGTATTATGTATATCAGTTATCTAGTATCCATAACACAAGCTCTTCTTAGCTTGGGGCTAGATAATGCTGTGTGAATTGTTCAGCATTATTTATTTTTATTTTTTATATTATTTTATGTCATCCATCAGCGAATCGCAGTTGTGAGATGTAATCGCCGTTGATGTTGATGCCCTTACTTTTCCAGTCCAGCGTCTTTAACGTATCTTCCAATGAGAGAGAAATAATTTCGCTTGGCATCGCTGTAAGGATTTTAGTACAGCCCAGGTTTCGACGGAGTCAAAGGCCTTTTCATAGTCCACAAAGGCCGGACACAGGGGCTCTTCGGACTTCTGCATAATCTGCCTCACTGTGTGAATTTGGTCTATGGTGCCATATCCTCCGCGGAATCCGGCCTGTTCCGGTGGCTGGAACTCGTCGAGTCTCCTGACGAGACGATTCGTGACCACTTGTGAGAACAGCTTATAGACGTGGCTCAAGAGTGTAATGGGTCTGTACTTTTTAAGGAGGATTTTATCTCCCTTCTTAAAAAAGAGCACCACCAAACTCCCATCCCACGCCTTTGGAGTTCTCCCACTGTGACGTGAGGACGGTGTTAAAGCTCTGAAGTAATTCCGTCTTCACCGAGTGCTTTTTTATTTTAAGCTGCCTCAGAGCTAACACGATCTCGTCTTGACTGATGTCTGGCAGTTCGTCGGTATAGTGGCATATCATTTTTATATTATATGTATAGATAGATTTGATATTAATATAACGAATAAAATTTGACTGGTGTATGAGCTTTTTTGTAAGCTGAAAGAAAAAGGTTATTGATATCTGCTTTCTGACCTCATTGTTGTGCACTGGCAGATGTACCTAAAGACAGACATAACAACAAATAGACTGAAATGAACAAGAACATTAACAGCAGTATTTCAACAACATCACCGGCTTCTATATAGGTACCACACTAGACTGTTTATTCAAGGCAAAGAGCGAGAAAATGTTATATGTTTGAAAAGAAGAAATAAACAGTTTAGTTACGTTGAGCTCCGATAACTTCAAGCGAATAAAAATACATAATTACAAAACCTCACTTTTCGCCCTTTCTTTCCTCTGTTTTGTATTGGACGGTCTAGAGAAGGTAAGGTTAAATAAAGTCTTAACAAAGCCCTTAACAAAGAGCTCTGTGGTTCTGCTATTCTTTCTAAAACAATACAACTCAAGCACAAGTGCATTAGGTACAAATCCCGTGGGCGTAAAGAGCTTCTAAAGTTTCGAGCACACAATTAAAAAGTTTCAGAATAAATTCAAGGTAACGAGAGAATTAGGGTGAGCGACGCATCTCGATTTAAGGATGTCTCGAGGGTGCGCTCGATATCAGTTTAACCTCCCGTTTGTCCTTGTTGTAGATACATATTCCGAGCGTATTTTCAACAAACGCGTTTTAAAGATCAGGATTCGCGGCTAGGGATGTGCGGATTTCAGAAATATCTCGAATAGCGAGCATTTCACAAACTATAAAAGAAAAGGTGTTGAGTTACCAAATGTAAGCCTAATGTAGGTAATACTGCTGAATAAAACCAGAAGGAGTTATTATAAGTCTTGGAAAACTACTTATTTTGCAATATGATTCAGTCAGAGATTCAAATGGTAAATACTAAGATTTCTAACTAAAGAAGATGATATTCTGACAAGAAAAAATCCCTTGGAATTTAAGTTAAACGTTTTTCGGACCTCTGGTCATTGAATGACCTGACTGTTTACGTTGAGTCCGTCGTAGAATCTTACAACTACTAACCTGCTAGTATATAGCCAAACCTCCTTGGCACATAGGATCGGTCCCCAGGAAGACACAGCGCGGGGTGTCTGGCGGTGGGCCGCGGCAGCCCCCCGGGCAGTGGATGGCCTTACCGTTGACTGGCTTGTAGCTCGTGTTGAGTCCGTGGTAGAATGCTACAACTATGTAAGCTACTAGTAGATAGCCTCACCTCCTTGGCACATAGGATCGGTCCCCAGGAAGCCACAGCGTGGTGTGTCGGGCGGCGGGCCGCGGCGGCCCCCCGGCCAGTGGATGGCCTTACCGCTGACTGGCTTGTAGCTCATGTTGAGTCCGTGGTAGAATGCTACCACCTGTGTGAAGGAATTAACACTTATTGTACCTTCACAAAACTAGATAACAATCTTAAGAATAGCACTATGTGTGTCTACTGTAACTTTGAAAAGCACATAACTTATTCAAGTATATACGAGTATTTTGAAAAACTGTTTAAACATGTATAATACTTTCGTTTAAGCTGAACAGACAGATCAATCTGTTACTCGTACATAGTTTTGTCTCAATGAGAAAGTGCTTTACATATGTTTCTACGACACTGCTACAGTGTAGCAATAGCAACACCGATACGACGTTTATACAGGGTGGTTTTTTGAGAAGGGCGGTGATGGCCAAGTCCGAAACCACGAGAGTTAGAGAAAAGTCGTGAAAGGAGTCATGCCCTCGATTTATAAGAAAACAATAACTGAAAATTTAATTTTTTTAAACCTTTTACTTTTGACGGAAATCGACACGAATGATTTAAAAAAAACACCCTATATTATTGAACAAATGGATTTTATTGCTGATAAGGATCGATCTTTGCATATAATTGTACTACTTAAAATGAATGGAAATAGCAAATTTCCACCATTTTATTATTTTTACACGGAAAACTTACCTCATATCAAACTTTTTAATTCATTTGTCTTATAAGCGGGATACTGTGGTGATACTTGCAAATAAAAAAAAAGATTCGATATTATGTACATACCTATTTGAAAGTAGAATTCCATTCATGATTTTTCGAATATGATGATCGATCAGTATTTAGTTGCAGAAACCAACCTATCAGCAACAGAATCCATTGGTTCAATAACACCGGGTGTCCTTTTTTGATAAACCATTCGAGTCGATTTCCATCAAAAGTAAAAGATTTAAAAAAAACTAAATATGCAGTTATAGTCTTTTTTATAAATCGAGGGCTTGACCTCCATTCACGACTATTCTTTAACTCGCGTGGTTTCGGACTTGGCCATCACTGTCCTTCTCAAAAAACCACCCTGTATAGCAACTTAATTGGCCTAAAATACTTAGTTCGACCGAATTTGTTCCTTCAAAAGTATGTTGATAATGAGATTTTTTAGGTTCGTGGGAACCAAACTTATGCGCTTCAATCTACATTTCCAAGATAAAATCTAATAAAGTTTTGGACTTCAATCATGTTACCAGTAAAGTCCAAAAACGTTTTTATCTACAACAATCATAATGGGCTTTCTGATATTTGCTTAAATTTTATTATCATAGAATAACAACTCATCCTACAGCGAATGAAGCTTGCTAGATATGTTATACCGTGTATATTGTCATAGTAAGAAAACGTTTGCAATTTTCTCTTATACTTTCAAATATTTGAACGAATACAATAGACTTTGCTGCCCCAAGCTTAGAGCGACCTTTATTATACCTACGACGGAATTTACGGCTGCAATTTATTTCAAGGTTAGGCTCAACTTGCACCAAATCTTTAGTGAATAAGATAAGACTTAGAAACTTTCGAATAAAATTATAAAATAAATATAAAATAGGCAGAATTGATGCTCTCATTACCATAAAAAGCAAACTTTGTTTAACTTAAACAATTAAATTTAATCTACACATTTTAAGAGTAAAGTGTTATTAAATTCAAGCTAAACAATGTCGAAAGTTATGGGAGCTAAGAAACACTTCAGTTGGATTTGTGAAATTTATTCCATTTTGGTGTAAATGTGTCAAGTTCACCGAAAGCATATTATTATATACTAGTTGCTGCCCGCGGCTTCGCACGCGTTGTTTCTATAGAAACGTTTAAAGGTTATTTATATTCCAATGGAACTGCTTTATGGGATAAAAAGTAAAAAAGGCTATTTCTTATTCCAGGCCAAGAACTACATCTATACAAAATTTCAGCCTGATCCGTCCAGTAGTTTTGGCGTGGAGAGGTAACAAACATCCATCCAAACATAAAATCTTTCGTATTTATAATATTAGTGGATTCTCTGCCGAGATCCAGGAATCTTAGCTACGATCTCGCATCTATCACAAAGTTTAGGAAATGAAAGTGTTTCACAAAATTGAGTTTGTGCAACTTTTTACGGTCTTTTAATACTGACTTACAATTTTGTAAGAACTTATCCTATAAATCTTTCAAAATACAGCACGTAATTCGATTACGCAATATAATTTTTACGAGAAATTTCAAATCTTAACAAATCAGATAATAAGCTTACCTTGTTTCCCATCTTCTCTCAATTTTCCACTGAATCACGTAACTTATAAAGTCTAATATGCCGTGGCAAATATTTGAATGTATTAGGGACGTACCTCGAATTTTCCCGTGACAGGGTCCAAATCCAAAATGGCGTAGTCAGCATCTCTGTCGCCGACGCTGTCGATTCTGACGTGGCCTGTTATACCTGTCAAAATTAAATAAATGACATCTCAAGGATAACTTTTCGCTCAAAAGCTTTTGTCCTTCAATGAATTTTTGGGTATTTTCAGGACAAAGCGGTCCGGGAATTTTGATAAGAGAATTTTTGTAGCAATCTCAATTTACGAATTCTTATCTAACAAACATTAAATAGGTTGTTTTGCTAAAAGACGGCTTGTGTCCAAGAGTCCTGTAAGGCCTAAAGGAAATAAAGCACTTTGATATTTCATTTTTGTTAACCACCCGAATTGGTGTTGGAAATAAACGAAGTGAATCCTTAGAACATAGAATTATGCAGCGTATTTTTACTCGAGGTATACCTGAGAATAAGTAACTGGTATAAGAAATCATAGCGCAAGATGACTTTTAATTTGGTTGTATTTTTAAGTTCAGGCGTGACTGACTGAATAACTCTCAAGTTATTCAGTCAGCTGTGTGGTGCCGGCTTAGAATTTGCACCACCCCAATTCTTCGCGCGGGTGTCGTAAGAGGCGATATCCACCGGGGGCGGGCAGGAGCGCCCCCTTCAGAACAATTCTACCAACAAACTGCGATCCCCAACCCGTAAGCCCAGCGTGGGTATTATGGGCACTACCCCCCCATGAGATAAAAGCCAATAAGGCGCTTGTCAGGGGGAGGCCAGCGTCCAGCAGTGGACCAATACAGGCTGTTGAGGTTGAGGTTATTCAGTCAGTAATTTATTTATTTATTTATTTATTTAATTTATTGGAAAACCAACGGCTTAAACTAACTTGATCAAATTACGTACTAACAACAGAGAGCCAATTAAAGATTTTCACGTATAGTGACAATTTAACTAATCAAATGTGAACTTAATAGAAAGCAGCTCGAACGACAATGACGTCAATAAATAATAATAATATAATATAATAATAGTGGTAATGCCACCCTTCATGCATTACAGTTTATTTTACGCAGCAGAAGCGGACTTTCGTCAAATGTAACAAAGTACCCAGAACAAAAACGATTACAGATCTATTTAAAAAAACAGTAGTGGGTTTTCGATGGGTTTTACTTATCATCATCATCTTCATCAGCCCTTTTTGACCCACTGCTGGGCAAAGGCCTCTCTATGTTTATGCCATTCGCCTATGTGGGTCTACTACACGTTTTTTTTCATACCTGTAAAGCCCGATATTTCCTTTGAAAGCTTTAAAAGCCACTTTTGTATCCTCTGTTGACCGAATGCACGTTACAGTGTGAATTTTAAAAGACATTGCATGACTGTCTGAATAGCTCCAAACTCCATCAGAGAATACCACAGAAATCTTAATAACAAGGCACTAGAAATGCTGAGTACCATCCGATCTATCGGGAATGCGTGTCGCCGGCTCGCCCCCTCTACTACCTTACCACTACATGCACAGACAATAACTACGGAATTACGGCTACGCCCATCCAAAAATGCAGTGCAAACCAAATTAAGCCTTATGCGTAGTTGCATACGTTCGCTTACTCACACATTAGTGACAAGTTTGCATTTGTTGTCGTTATGACGTCATTTTAATGTAATCTACCCTAGTGCTGGGCACGAAATATCAGGTCACGTACCTATCGTACTGTTATTCTATGACTAGGGCATTGTACTAAGTAAATAAAAATATAGTTTGTACTTCAATATTCATTTATTATTAACTAGCGACCCGCCCCGGCTTCGCACGGGTGCAATGCTTATACTAAATATACCTACTGCAGAATTGGTACTCCGGCCGATACCGCAATCGCTATGTCCCTGTCATTTTAAATCTGTAATATCTTCGAAAATATTCATTCAAATTACATGCTGTAAAGGGCAATATTAATCTATATTAAATGCACAATGTATCTAAGTTACTTAATTGGATAAGGATTAATGCTGTACTGCTTAAAATCGCCTCGTAAATAAGCCATTATTTCTCGTAAAAAGTAAAGGATAAAAAATGGTTATTGTGGGTTATCCCTAAGAGATAGACATATACTATCGTAGACTTTTTTTGTAGACCTTTTTAAGTTGTAAAATACTGTAGTACATTATTCTGATCTATCTCGTAGGGTTCTGACCCCCTCTATACAACCCCCTAAAAATTTTTCATCAGTGTGACTCTGCTTGGCGCCCCCCCTGGGGGGCGGTGGTTCCGGGGGGCAAATCTCAAAAAGTCGGAATTTTTCCTAGGTCCCCCGGACACCCCCTACATGATTCTGCAAAAAAAACATACCTCCCCCTCCACCATCAAGGAGAACAATTATGTCAGTCAGTCAGTCAGTGGTAATCGAGCTTTATAGATAGTTAGTTATTATGATAATAAATCAGAAATAAACAATTTTAATATAACATCGTATTCCTAAAATACTATGTTAAATTATGCAAAGTTGTTTTACAAATCACAACCAAGGTAATATTAAGGATAATATTACCGTGTCACAACACTAGCTCGCGACCGAGTTCTGCGGCCGTACCACGATAGGAAATCGAGCGCGCAACGTTATCGTTCACAGTGCAGTACATTGCTTTTTGTAATGAGGTACCTGCCCGATGTTGACAAAAATAAGAGGCAATGTATAGTTAAACGTGATAATAAGAACGGTCGACTGTGACGTTCGTATTACTTTTAAAGATTCTATAATTTTAAGGAAAAACGGCATTATTTAGAAAAACAATACTTACCGATGAAAAGTTATTCCTTTATTAATATAATTACAACTTGTGGAAGAATTTCCGCAATGGGAAATGCTGCAACACACCATTTTTACACACGCACGTTTCGAGAGCAACTGAACAGCAACGAACGCACTGGTGGCGTGAGAGTCACCTGAGCGGCGACAAGGTCACGCGCGCTTACGATTTCTAGTGCCTTGTTATTCAGATTTCTGTGGAGAATACACAAACGAGAGACACAAACAAATCTGTGGTGATTTGCAAAGAATTAAGATTAAAGAGATTAAAGAGACCATTGGGTACATTTCAAAATGAAGGGCGTAGCTACAAAATGTAAACTAAACACAACCGGCAATTAGACCAGTTTTGGTCCGAGATAGTCTCTTAAATATTCAACCAAACGGTTACGCGCGTACTCCAAACATGCTGCCCTCGGTCAGAATCTCGTTCAGAGCCATACCTTTCAGGTAGGTACACTCCGTCGTACATTGCCCACTAAGTTCTAACAAGCAAGCGCGACATAAGTAACACTTACCATGGAAATCCCTCCCCCACATTCTCTTGGTGATGTTCCGGCCGTCCCGTATATCACCGCCCTCGGTCAGAGTCTCGTTCAGAGCCATGCCAAGCAGGTACACTCCGTCGTAGAATGCACCCACGAAGAAATTCACCTGGTGACGATTTCATATATGTTCAATAAGTACACAAAATTCGAAAAGTTTTTCTTTGCGTTGACCTAATCATCTGAGTGAAATTAAAGTAAGTAATCTTCCATTTACCCTGAATTCTACATCTCTTTGCATGATTTCAAAACAGCTTCTAAAGAAAAATAAATAGGTCATCTTAATTTGCACTGACCTCTTCTCCATCCGAGAACGTATAGTTGTAATGCTCCCTAGCTCTGGTCCGCACTGTGTCCGCAAACTCGTCGAACCTGTCTCCCGTGGGCAGCTTGAGTGACACCCGCAGCAGGGCTTCGTAGGCGGCGCGCGCGGCGGCGTCACGGCTGTCGTCGGCTGCCCAGCCTGTCTCGCCCCAGTAGCCGCCCTATACAAGTTTATTGGTACTTCACTGACAATGCGTGCGTCTTCACAAACGTGTTCGTGGTAATGGGCAGAACCTGCGGCCCACGCAGTGTCAGTGATTTACCAATAACCCGGTGTAAGGAAGATAAACTTAGATTCTAAAATCTGACTGTTTCAGTTCTTCTACAATAAAAGCTTCTGCCTGCAACTTACCCCAATTTATCATGGAAATAAGTCTAGAGCATAGTTCTATAGTACGGTGCAAATTTTGCAAAATTTCAGTACGTTTATGGAGTAGGTAAGAAACGTCTATACGAACACTTTTCAATATACAGCGTTATTGGTAATTCACAGACACTGCGCGAACTGCAGTTCACTAAATGTAACCCACCCTGTATCAGGCATTAGGCATTATAAACGCGAAAGTTTGGATGTTACGTTGTTTACCTCTTCACACCATAACTAATGAGCGGATCGGATTGAAATTTTGTAGACGTTAGCAGTTTATATTTTTAAATAACATATTTATAAATCCTGGACAAACGCAAGCCGCCCGCGGCTTCGCGACACGGGCTTAGCTAGTTTTTAATTATCAGTGTGATTAGCCCAATACCACTGAATAATGTGACGTTTTGTCCAAATTTTCAATCCAGTAACTGCCAAGATTTAACAAAACAATATTAAATTTGAGTCAGTCCTGAATTATCCATTTGACCGACTGAATACCATACCGCATCGTTAAACCGCCATTTCCCTAGCAAGCGGAAACGGTGTCTATATATTGCAAATAAAATATAGGCACACTTGTACTGCGTTGTTATTCGTGTAAGGCCACTGAGTTTTCGCAGGCGAAAGCGATGGGAAAGAAAAGGTGATTCTACCGGAAAATTATCTGGTAATTGATGCGAGAACCCGTTAGTAGAGCTCTTTGTATCAACTTTTAGATACAGTAATAAAAGATCTAGTTATGTTTCGGATAATTCGAGTTATTTTTCGGGTCGTGTGGCTTAGTGCACCTCCAAAACTCTTGCCGTGGCACACAGCAACCATCTCTAAGTTCAACCATCTCTTCAAATTACATAATAAAGTTCTTGTAACTCATTGAAAGTCACGGGCGCAATCCAATAGATTAAATCTATTGGATTGGCAAACATTACCGAACTTCTAATGGTCCTACTTCACTTACTATATGTGTAGAGTGTATTTAGGTCTAGAATTCATTTCTTCAACTTGGACCATAGTTTAGGATCTTGGGAGTACCTACATAACTTCATGACGATAGACAGTATACAGGTCAATAAGCTATGAATTCAAGCGATTCTACTGTGTGGGTCTTAGATTCGTAGCAACTCGAGCGCAGAAACGTCCATGTTATTATGTAATTGAAAAACCCCAATAGTTACATATTTTTGTCAGAAGTTAGCTGGCACCCGATTCAAATATCCATTTATTTATGTTATGATTTTTTAATTGATTTTTTATGTCTTAATTACTATGATTTTTTTTTATTCTTTAATAAGTGCTTTGTCGCACATGCGATTATGGCGCCCTAATTACTATGTTATGTATTTAAATAAATGGATTGATACGATTATGTAGGTAATTTTTATTCAAGAATATTTTTATAATGTTTTATGAAGCTTTATTGATATACATATACTCGTAGATATAAATAGTTTTACTTTTTGTCAATAAATCCTTGAATCGAGTTAGGCAATTCCATTTCGGACCCAAGACCACCATTACTTTTAAGAGTAGGTACCTAGTAAGAAGGGCTCATTCTGGGAAACACTCTGTTCCGCCGCCAAACCGTATTGCTGAGTTTTCAACAATAAGAACGATATTTCCTATCAGCATTAGAACTATTTGCTTGTTCCTTTGATGAGTAGAACCTTTAAGACTAAACTATGACAAAAACATCAAACTGATTAGAAGGATCCAGATTGTGATTCGCGTACTGAATCGAAAAGTTCCGAAACGTGTCCTACCGTGGTCCGAGACGTGGACAAGCCTGTGGTCCGCAGATTAAATAAACACGTTGATTGAAAGGCGCGCGCCGCTGTGCATTAATCCCGGGGATTCCCGCTAACGAGATAATTGTTGACTGTGAGTTACTCGCCGACGGGACTTGTGCAGTAAGTTATCTGTTGTGTTGTTTTGTGAACTTTTAGTTTCTGATGGTTTATAAGAGTAGGAATAGGAATTATGTTTGTTGCGGTATTTTAGTAACGGCTTGGAATAAGACGTGATGACAAAATGATGTACACTGAGCCACAGAACAGAGAACTACGACTGATCCGAAAGGTGAAACATTTTTGTTTGTCGTTTTTTGACTTACGCATTTTTATTACGTAATAGCTGTCACGTAGATATGTGTACAATTTAGTTCTAAGTTCAAAATATGAAACAGGTTTTAATCAGGAAAATTATTATTTTTATTTATTCGAAACAATCGTTGTCAAAGATGAGGTATTGCTTTTTAGAGTTGAAGCCTATCGGGGTATCGCAGAAGCCGATCTTCACCAACAAGACCTACTAACGAGAGATAGCTCAGAACTACGAGTAAGATGCCTGATTTTTACGGTGAAAATTATTTTAGTAACATTTTAGTGACGTCACACTTCACATTTTCAACTCAAAGCGCTTCTGTTTCTACGTTGATTTTTCGATCAAAATAAAATTTGATACAAATAAATGATAAAAACTAAAATTTTACTTTACAGATAGCCAAACAACCATGGAAAATACAAAAAGATATCCCGCCTGTGTCTATAGTAAAAAATGTATTTTATAAACGAGATTTAAGAATAAATGAGTGTATAATAATAAATCTTTATTTCAGACAAGTCGATAGTTTTACAATATATACATACTGAATATACCCACATAAGAACTACATTTTAAGAGATAGTATAACATACTAGTAAATGAAAGTAATTACCTAGCAGTTATTATCTGGGCACTCAGCGAATGACTGTAAGATAGAGTTCTTGGATGCGCGCAGACGTTTCCAGAAAGAAAAGATTTAGAAATTTTGCGATAGTTTTCTGCAACTCACCTGAAATATCTCGACGTCCAGGAAGGCCCAGTCACCACGCGTCATGCCCAGCGCATGCGCAGCCAATAGGAACTCTCGCACCAGGGACCCCCGCACGCTCAGAATCACCACTGCCGATATAAAAATATACCTAGATGTTAAATAAATAAATAAATATAGGTGGACAATCCACAGAACATCATCTTGCTATAAGCTAAGCAGAGCTTGTGTTATGGGTACTAGGTGACTGATATACTTATTACAATAGTTATATTACAATGATAGTAATTTTTTACTATACATTGAATAATAAAATAAATAATAAAATACCCAGAACACCCGGAACAAATATTCGCATATCGTACAAACATTTGTCCCAAGGCGGGAATCGAACCCGCAACCTCCTGCATCGCACACGGACCTTCGCCGCCGCGCCACAGAGATAGGATTCCTCAAAGATAGGATTGATAGTAAGTTTTTCTTTTGTTTAGCACCTAGCAAGCAGGTTGCGATCTTAGACGTTACGCATTCGAGAACCAAACTCAGTAATAATATTACAGAGTTTGGTTTCATTAAACGAATTGAATTGAAATGCATCTTTATTCATTTTTTAAATGCGTTGCAATGACTCCAACGACAACGTAAAGTTCATGTACAAGTAAGCCGTTCATGTATAAGTCACCCTGTATAAGTAAGATTCGAGCAGGTAGAAAAGTTTCTAAAGGTAGCTACACACTATTGAAATGCCATGCGACGACGACGACCCGACAAAACGCGATGTGTGTTGAATTGACTCAATTCGTTGAATTTTGTGTGTGTTATATGGATTATTTAACTATCTGAAATAAATGAATACAATACAATTAACACGTTCCATTGTGTCCTGTTTCAATAATGTTGCGCCTTGTAGCATTTTAAATTTTATTTCTGATAATCCTGTTTTTGGACGTAAAGCCGGACCGCCGTCTCTACCTCTCTACGTCTTATAATATAAATCATAATATCTACCAGTAAAAATAAGTACCTACTCACCAACGTTATGTATGAGAGACATGAACAGAAGATTAACAGTTAAGGGTGACCGTTTCGATTTGACACGAAATTATTTTTTTGTCGTTATTATTTTTTTCGGCTTTCTATAAGGATTTAAACTAGAGTTATCGTTTACGATTTGCGGCAAATTACTTTTTCGCTCATTTTATTTATTGTAGAACGCAGAGAAAACCACAAAATAATTTGAATCTAACGGCAATTTTTTTTTATTTTATTATTAAAATTTTAGGTCTATATTCATTGCCTTAAAAAGCAGGTTGCGAACAGATATTGGCTATTCGAGAGCCTCTGTGTGATTAATTCGTTCGTGATTGGATTTCGTAGAAACAGACGAATGTAGATTGGTACTTCAATATTGCATTGGCCTTTTGCTATTCTGACTGAACCATTACGTCACATCCGGTCTCCGGTCATATCCAGACAAAATGTAGTCAGTAACCATAATACTTGAATAATACATAACTGCCTGAAAGTAAAGTAAAGTAAAGAATCGTTTAATGCATGAAATACCTACATGGTGGCCTAGCACGGGTTTGTTGTCTAGGGTAGAATAGAGATAATTTGGCGTGCTTTAAAAAATTATAATAATAATAATAATTAAGCCATTTATTATCATTGAATAAATTATAGCTAGAAAGATTACAAAATTAAATTTAAATTATTTAACATTATTATAAAATTAGATATTGAGCATTATTAGAATTAGGTATTTTCATTATTCGATGATCTCTGTCCGAGTAAAGGCCTCCTCCAGACTGTGCCATTTTTTTCTGTCCGTCGCTAAAGTTTGCCACTCTTTTCCACCTATTTCCAAAATTTCAAAATTTTTTATTTAAAAAATTATAAACCAACTTCAAATTCTTCTAGTGGCGACATCTAGTTAAAATTCGAGTCTAATTTAGTTTATTGACACATCGAGGTATACCCTATCCAATAAAAAAAGAATTATCGAAATCGGACTAGTCTGTAAAAAGTTATGAGCGTGGTCAAACATTACAATCAGTGATTGAACAATCAATCATTCTCTGTTTTCCTACCCTTAGGGTTGGATTTTTTTCCGCCTTCGGGCCCTTTCCAATAAAAAAAGAATTATCGAAATCGGACTACTCTGTAAAAAGTTATGCGTGGTCATACATTAAAAAAAATATACGCGTCGCCTTGAGAACCTGCTCCGTTTTTCGTCGGTCGAAAAATTACGTCAATTTGTCATCGAATGCGTAAATTATTTGATATTCATACCTTCAACTTCAATAATGTACGCAATGTATGACGATGCGATGTCGTTATTGTCTTTTCTACCCTAGAGAACAATCCCTGTGCTTGACTTGTCTATTATGTGAGTCAATGTATTCCTACCGGTTTTACGGTAAGCAATGAAACTGATTGAATTCGACTTAGCTTGGGCTTTATTTATAAGCAGCATTTTAATCCTTAATTTGATACAAATAAGAGTTTTTGTGAGACATTCCTATAAAAAAAACTAGCGATGTCCCAGATATTGTCGAGTTTGTAGAATTATCATCACACGACACAACGCGTTTCTTTCCCTTTTTCAATTTCCAGTGATAATAATGACTGTATTTCAGCCAATAACACATCACAGTATCTACTATCGCGAAAGTTTGGATGTATGAATGTTTGTTACATCTTCACGCTAAAACTACTGAACGGATCCGGCTGAAATTTTGTCTATACGTAATTCTAGGCCTGGAGTAAAACGTTGGCTACTTTATCCCATAAATGAATTCCCATAGGACAGAAAACACCTTTCCATATAAACAACGTTTCCATATAAACAATGCGTGCGAAACCGCGGGCAGAAACTGGTATATAATAAAGAATGGTGTTCAAAACAAATACTCAATGACCCAAAAAATCACAAACCAATCCAAATAAACCTCAGTTCCCAGCCAATTATTTTATGAAAGCATGTTTACACGAGCGACGAATGCAATTCCCTTTATCGAACGGTTGAAGTAGAGAAACTGTACTGGGAAATAAAGGAGTGAAACGGCTTGGAATCAATTCCTATACAGATAGATAGATAGATAGAAAATACTTCATTATACCACACAACAGGAAACAATATAGAGAAAAAGCTTAGAAAAGGCGGAAGTATAAAGGGCGGTATTATCACTGAGAGCGATCTCTTCCAGGCAACCTTGGGATGGACTGGACATGAAAAGATTAGGATTAGATAAGTGGTTAGATTAGGTTAGTTATATTTTCCTTTATTTTCTTTTTATATTCTAAATATTGAATTTTTTTTTTGTATACCTTCTTTGTCTTTGTTTGTCTTAAGCGTGTGTCAGCTGCTGCCGCTGCGCCCTCTAGGTGTCGCATAAAACCAGCGCACAGTCGCGCCATCGTTACTGTGCATCATGCTGAGCGACGACCTTTTTTGATGTCACTGTTTTAACTCTTATTTATTTGTACCAACTCCATGTAATTTTTATGACACAGAATAAATACTTTTTACTTTTACTTTACTTACTTTACTTTAAAAGAACAAAATAGACGGTGGCACTGAATCAATCTATTTAGAAACTTAAAGAAACCAAATACTTGCACTACATACTAACCTACAAACATTATAAAACTAACATAAATATAAAATAAGGCTGTCTAACTTTTTACAATGATAAATAATGCTGATAAAGCAGTTTTTTTAAGATGGGGTGATTTTGCACGTCTGATGTCCTACAATTACTTGCGGTCCGCAAGTAATTGTAGGACATCTGGGCGCGACTTTGAACTTATTGAAGGACCTTTGTGGACCTTAAAATATTGTATTGATCACGCTGAGTATTCACCGGTATTCATTCGTTTGATAAATAATGGAATATAATCCCCAAGTAGGTAAAACACGGATAGCACACGATAGCAGCTGGTATTATTTTACTTTTTTTTCTTTCTAAGAATCGATTATACAGTACCTATATAACCACTTACTTACTGGCATTTTACTTTGTGATCTTCTTGTAGGGTACAGGGTACGTACAGGTCATCGATCTATACAGGTCAGTAGATACATAAAACTATTTAGATTATCGATCCCCGAAAGTTTTCCAAAAAGAAAGAAAGGAAATTGGTACCAAAAAACTGAATTGAGCCACACGGTGGTTGACTCAACATGAGAAGGTTGTATTTAAAACCAACGCTACACAAAGCCGCAAAAACCACCCATCCTGTAATTGACATTTGAAACCCATTTTCATGACCTTCATGCGTATAATTGCAAATTAAAAGGCCATGATTGGCTTTCAAACGTCAATTATAGGATGTTTGGTTTTTGCGTAATCGCACAGCCGTTTGGTGAGCAAGGCAGTGGTCGAGAAAGCTTGTGATTTGTTTTTCCAACTATTCTGTAATTGACATTTGAAACCCATTTTCATTACCTTCATGCGTATAATTGCAAATTAAAAGGCCATGAAATGGCTTTCAAACGTCAATTATAGGATGTTTGATTTTTGCGTAATCGCACAGCCGTTTGGTGAGCAAGGCAGTGGTCGAGAAAGCTTGTGATTTGTTTTTCCAACTATAATAAATTTAATTTAATCTTACCTCTAGCGTACATGCTGACATCCCGTAGCAGAGCCTCGCAGGATTCTCTTTCGTTGCCGTCCAGCTCGCGTACCGCTTTCAGGACCCCTTTCTTCCTCAGGCCCCATTCTAGACTTTTACCTATTAATCATAAAGATATCACTTGAATTATAATTAATGATCTAAATCATAGGTCAATAGTCGCGATAAAATTGACGGGAAGTATTTTTTTCGATATAAGCATCGATCAAGGTTTTCCGATTGTAGATTCCGAGAATACCTGATAGAAGCTATTTGTAGATATGGCTGTTTTTACAACAAATTTCAAGTTGTAGGTAAAATACCAAAAAAATAATTTATGTACCTGCGAAATCGCTTAATCCAATGACTTAAATATTCATTTATTTATTTGTTTGTTACTTTTCAGGATGCGTTCAAACTAATGTGAATAGGATAGACATAAAAGAGATCTAGGTATTTTTGTTTTTATCGATAAACTGTTGCCTAGATAATAAGTTAATAAAAGAAGCCAGTGTTGATTCTTGCGATCCTTGTTTTAATTAAAGCCACGTCCAATAAACTTTGAAACTTCTCTATGGTTTCCTTTCTAGCAGTGAAGAGGCTGTCCAAACTTGCCTTCTCTCGTGTTCGCCTTAAGTTTCTGGTGTAAAATAAACTCTAATCGTAAACCCAGTGAAGACCCTGTTGTAAAACAAACTTCAATAATTCAGGAGCAAACCTCGAAATGTTATTCGTCCAAATGGAATTCCGAGAAAGAGAATTCAAGTCGAAAACTTTCACTTTAACAAATGAAATTGGTCTCGAAAGTTTGATTCGATACGTGAAAATTAGTTTGGTCCGGTTGTATTACAAAAGGTACGTGTTTTGTTGTAGAAAATTGATAGCTTATAGATCTGCAACGTGTTATTTGAAAAGTTCAGGAGAGTACAAGTGAATGACCACGAAATCTAATGAAGTACTAGAGTTCACGAAATAAAATTACATTTTACACACGCGAAAGACACAATGGATTAGGTATTGTCGACATCGATCAAGTATGCGGCCTCCCCCGTAGATACCTAGAACCTTACAAGAATGACACTGAAAAGTGTCCACGTTTTGTTTTGACGCAGACAGTTTGCGCAGAGCCTGTCAAGTTTTTTGCATGCGGAACAAGAGATTAGTGGAGTCGAATTTATTTTATTTTATTTTGTAAGTAGGTAGGAAGGTACCTAAAAATAATTTATACACTGTTTATTTTTATAAGGATAAAAATTAAATAGGTACTAAGTTGATTAAATCTAATGCTTTTGGTAGTCTTTCTTTTATTAGAGAGTTCACGCAAATAAAATTGAGGGCGGGTCAGCTAGTTATTTTATAAACCTCAACCAGTTATTTTAAATGTATTTTCATGAAAAAAACATATCACTTACAACTTACCACAAATATATAAAAAAAAAAATAGAAACAATAGCTGCTCCATTCATCAACTTAGAACAAAATAAATATTTTTACATAGGCAAACCCAACAACAATATTTAATGCTGATTTCTCAAGTATATAAGGCTCAATTGGCTCATATCACAAAACACAGGTAAAAATTACATAAAAACTTACTGAAAATAAGAAATTCCATCCTTTTTCTGTTGCTTGGTCGGTCGATTATTGCATTTTTTATACGAGCACTTGACCATGCTTTCGGTCCGAGAGCTAAAATGACACTAGTTGAAAAGGTATCCCAAAATGCCAAATGGGATACCTTTTGATACTGACGTTTTCAGGGCGCGCATTGTGAATCTAAGGGGGGCCGGCCGGAAATTTTTGATCGATGATTGTCGAGCATTAATATTTATATTCATTAAATATAAAAGAATTGAACGGATTGATGAAAATTCATAATACTATTAAGAATTATAATTATTAGAAAATACTGCAATAGAAATCAAGGTCATGCTGTCTCTAATAGAGTTCTACTAATTTATTGGCGACCTCTGTGACGCAGGGCAAAGATTTGTCTAAGACGCAGAATGTAGCGGATTCGATTGCCGCAGTGTGACATACATATATTGTTTTTGATTCCGGGTCTGGGTGTTTTAAAATCATTTTCATCATTTCTGACTTTTCTAGTACCTTAGTTGGTCCCAAAGAACTTTATGATCAGTATAAGAAACAGGACCGATTTGCATCAAAAAAGTTTTTAGTGAAAAACGCCCATTTTCTCGAAATCTGTAACTTTTTGTGAAAATCTGTAAATGGGGATGATATTTTTTCTAAAAAGGATGGGTAGTTTCCTAAGACCATTTTTCATGTAGCTTCAACGGCTAAGGTACCTGCCTTTACTGCCCCGTCCAAAAATTCCACCCTGTATTCACAGACATTACACAAGCGCAACATGCAAAGGTGTTGCACGTGCCAGATTTAGTCAACCGACTTATACTTAACTGTAGTTTATTGCATTATTTGGCACCCCTAAACACGCGCTCCATATTTTAGGCTAAGTACATGATGCTTTTATGTCACCCCCATGCATCGATCAAGTATGCGGCCTGGCCTCCCCCGTAGATACCTAGAACCTTACAAGAATGACACTCAAAAGTGTCCACGTTTTGTTTTGACGCAGACAGTTTGCGCAGAGCCTGTCAAGTTTTTTGCATGCGGAACAAGAGATTAGTGGAGTCGAATTTATATTATTTTATTTTGTAAGTAGGTAGGAAGGTACTTACCTAAAAATAATTTATACACTGTTTATTTTTATAAGGATTATAAAATCAACAGAATTCAGGTAAAGATAACGAATCATTTATTGATACAACTATAAATTAGCGACGCAACAGTCAACAAACAAAAGGGTCATTTCGGACATACATTAATATAAATAAGTTAACAAAAGCTAGTGAAATAAGGCGAGGGCGGGTGCGGCGGCAGATTCGACCGAAGATCTCAAGAGGCGCAAATATGCAGGTCTCGACAGAGCCTACACATTTGCTCCGCTTGGAGTCGAGACCCTAGGTCCGTGGGGTACCGAGGCTCTTCGGGTTTTCAAAAAACTATCTGAGCGTCTGGTCGAAGCGACGCGTGACCCGAGAGCTGGTGAATATCTGGCACAGCGTATCAGCATTGCCATACAGCGTGGCAATGCAGCCAGCGTCTTGGGGACGCTTCCGACTGGTGTTGATATGGATCAGTTGAGCTATCTGTAGACTGTTTGCAACAGTCGGCAGTTAGCTCAATTGTTTCAATTGTAAATACTAGTATAATATTCTTTGTGAATAAATGTCAGTTAAACGTAAAAAAAAAAAGTGAATTAAACCTTATATACCATTTCAGGCAGGTACTTTAAGCGGGTCAGCTAGTTATTTTATCAAAAAAATTATCACTTACAACTTACCACAAATAAATAAAAAAAAAATTAGAAACAATAGCTGCTCCATTCATCAACTTAGAACAAAATAAATATTTTTACATAGGCAAACCCAACAACAATATTTAATGCTGATTTCTCAAGTATATAAGGCTCAATTGGCTCATATCACAATACACAGGTAAAAATTACATTTAAAGTTACTGAAAATAAGAAATTCCATCCTTTTTCTGTTGCTTGGTCGGTCGATTATTGCATTTTTTATACGAGCACTTGACCATGCTTTCGGTCCGAGAGCTAAAATGACACTAGTTGAAAAGGTATCCCAAAATGCCAAATGGGATACCTTTTGATACTGATGTTTTCAGGGCGCGCATTGTGCATCTAAGGGGGGCCGGCCGGAAATTTTTGATCGATGCCCCCATGACATAAAAGTCTATATTTTATTTAACTTTTAATCTTATGTACCTACTAATGTAATTGGTTAACTTATTCGTATTAGTTGCTTAAAATAAATAAATACAAATATTTTTTAATCGAGAGGACTACAATGCTGTTGACCGCAGATGGCTATGACAGCGTTACCGGACTTAAATAAATACAAATACAAAAAATAAGGCGCTTATCGGAGGAAAGCTTGCGTCTAGCAGTGGACCAATACAGGCTGTTGAGGTGAGGAGGGAGGTGAGGTGAGAAGATGCGGAGTCTAATATCTAGCATGATTAATTAATTTGCAGAGATGACTACTTGTCTTACTCCATTTACAGTAGGTACAGAGATAAGTCAACATTACCCTGCTCTCATCCCTCGTCACACACACGTAATGTCGGCACAACACAATATGTTTTCTATAACGACCTCCATCAGACGTCGAGTCGAAACTCAATCCTTTACTTTAACGTCAAGTAGGCACCTCTACATGTTCATGTAGAGGTGCCTAGGTACCTCTACTTGAAGTTTTTGCGGGATATTAACCATGACTTAAATATTCATTTATTTTTTTAATCGTTAATTTTCAGGACGCAAAAAATAAAAAATTATCTGAGGGCCTGGTCGAAGCGACGCGTGTCCTAAGAGCTGGTGAGTATCTGGCGCAGCGCATCAGCATTACCATACAGCGGGGCAATGCAGCCAGCGTCTTGGGGACGCTTCCGACTGGTATTGATATGGAACAATTGCTACCTGTAGATTGTTTGCAACAGTCTGCAGTTAGCTCAATTGTTTCAGTTGTAAATACTTTTAATTTATTTCTATTATTTGATTGTAATTTTCTTTGTGAATAAAGATTAACTATGATTTGAGTTTTGAGCTTTCCAATTTTCCACTCAAACTCAAATCATGGTAAATTTCCCGTTGTAAATAACTTTAGTGTTAAAACCAGGATGAATTTAAAAGTTGTATCTCTCCATGTTTATGTAGAGGTGCCTACTTGATGTTCGCATTGATGTCGATTTAAATGTAGCCAAAACTAAACTATACTAATTTGCCAGTACTAAAAGCTTGCCTTCCCTTTCATAACGATCTAAATAAAAAGGATGGCATAATTTTTAATCCTGTCAAATTAGTTAAGTTTAGTTTTAGAAGGTACGAGTTTGTTTAGGGACACATTTTTAAAGCGACACAACAGACCAAAATCCACCAGCACAGTAATTATCTGTTTCTAATCATACTAACTTTATAAACCGATATGCTTCTGACGCCACAACATACAGGGTTAGGGTATATCTGGTCCGAATCTAAAACTGATCCACTGACGAGATGTCCACTTCACTTTTGAGTAGGGGTACATCTCGTCCGAATCTAAAATCTCTTGGTTTTAGATTCGGATCAGTTGTACCCTCAACCAAAAGTGAAGGGGACATCTCGTCCGAATCTCTTCGTTACTTTTCAAGGGTTCTGTGTCGAAATGTTTTAAATACACATCCAGCACAAATGCTGCCAGATTTCTAAAGGTAAATTGTAGTAAGTACTCGTCGACACACCACACCACAATACTGTCATTCTAGCTTTAGTCCGTAACATGTTTCTCACATTCAATTCAATTTTAAATTTTAAAAGTCCTTTATTAAATAAAAATAGTAGACGGTATATTTCCAGTGTGAGTTTAAATACCTAGAAAAAATACATCATAAAAACATTTACAGCGTTTTCTAAGCCATAGGCTTCTTAAAACTTTTAAGCAATTAACTTGCAATTGCTTAAAAGTTTCTCACATTGCATTGTTTTGAAGTGCACATCAATCATTCAATTTTAGTAGCACCTGAGCCCTGAAAGTTTGGAATATTTATGAAACTATTTTGCAAACTACGAAATATTTTAGGTAATAAAGGTTGGTTCACCTTTTGAAAACAAGTTTCTAGAAAAACAAATACGTATTTTGTACATCATTATTTTGATGAAAAGCTTCAGTAAGCTTTAATTAAAGTAGGCACTTAACGTGTTTTTTATAAAATAGCGTCCCAGCTTTGTATACTGTAGGCACTTATTAAACACTTTAGACCGTAATTTGTAATGACTCTTTCTCACTTACACCAGCTCTATGAGAAATCCGTGAAACACTGTCTGGTGCGTTTCATTACATTTACAGACCAATTATAGAGACCCAATTCCAAGATTTTTTCTGTCCTCGAGCCTGGTAATTTGCCAGAATAAGTAAACAAGACGAAACTTAATGGAATTGTAGCTCGTAACTCACAAACGTAGGTAGTTATTTATTTTCTTTCATTGGCTAGATAAAGGACTGGTAGCTATCGTAAGGGTAGGATAGTAAACGTATTATCTATATTAATCGTCGTTCTTGAACTAACATGCGATATATCCTTCTGTTGTTTAGATTACGTCTGTTGTTATTGGGTACATAGGTACCCAATTAAAAATGATTTTATTATCATTATCAACTAAGGCTATAATAATTGTAAATACTAGTTCTAATTTATTTCCAATACTAGTCCTAATTTATTTCTATTATTTGATTGTAATTTTCTTTGTGAATAAAGATTCAAAAACTAACTTCATTGTCCAGCATTATTTATTTATTTATATGTACTAAAAACACGCTCAATGACATGCGACGACGCGGTCGTCGAGGAAGTCAACTTTTAAATCAACCTTGCAGAGCTCTACTAACCGACCTTCCGATCACCTCAGAACTTCTCCCTTTCTCTACTTACCAACAGTGAGAGAGAACAAATCCGACTTGTCGAGCAGCAGCGCGACATGCTTCCATCCAAACCGCTCGAAGACACTCGTGAACACGCGCGGCAGCCGACACTGGCAGTACGACATGCGCGTCAGTGTCGGATATTTGCCTTTGTCGTTGAATAGCGTCTGAGGCTAGAACAAAATATAATGACATGAGGAAGAATAAATGTATCGCAAGTGTACTAAGCTAATTTAGCAAAAAAATCGTTAAAGATTTTACTTTGAAACTCAAGTACAGAGATGAATTTTATCATTAACATTAGATTGGCAAATGTACCGATTTTCAAGACTTCAATGTGTAATTTTATACTTGTTTTTATACTCTCCACATTTCCTTGGGAATCGGATGTCATTGTCACTAGGCCCCGAATTTTCATAAATCACAAAAAGCAGCAGAGCTTCATAAAGGAACCTTCCAGAAGCGGTGTTGTCCCGACATCTCATTAGTTTCTGTGTTTGATCAAAGGTCCCTTTCATTCCAACATTACAATCACAACATAGTGAGTGGCGTATTTCTGACCAATTTGGGGCACCAAAACAAGGTACAACCTTGTTTTGGTCCCATTCACAAGAATATAATCAGAAGGGTGACGAGCTAAAATTACAAATTTAATTTATTGTTGATGGCCTCCGTAGCGTACTGGTTAAAAGTCCACTGGGACGCAGAAAGTTGTAGGTTCAATGGTGTGGAATAATTCCGAGTTTGTGTCATCATCTCATATACAGTCTATACTTATCCACTGCTGGACGCAGGCCTTCCCTGATAAGCTCCTTGTTGGCTTATATCCTCAAACTCAACAGCCTGTATTGGTCCACTACTAGACGCAGGCCTCGGGGCGCTGCTGCCCGCCCCCGGTGACTATCCCTTAGTCGCCTCTGACGACACCCGCGGCAAGAGTTGGGGTGGTGCAAATTCTAAGCCGGCACCACACAGCTTATATCGCATGGGGGTAATTCCCATAATCCCGACATTGGGCATGCGAATTTGTGTGTTTTTGAATAATTTTCTATGTAAGTATTTTATTTACAGAAACATAATTTACAGTACTACATTAAAAAAATGTGATTGATAATGATTCCTTACTTGTGTTCCTCTGCGCAAGTTTCTAAGTCTGTGCATCCGACTGACCACGCTGGCTGGTGCTGCGAGCTCCCCTTCTGACGGTGGCTACAACAATAACCATTCATGTAATACAGATATTTATGGTTATACGGAGATGACAGCATCCGATAGGTTAAACTATTTTATTAGCAATAGAGTGGTTCACAATTGGAACCTGAAGACATTATACCAGCCACATCAATAAACGCCTTCAAGAATAAACTTGACAACTGGTTACGATACGACAAAAACAAACTAAAAAAAAAATTGGTTGTCTGTAAAGTCGGTTTACTGACGATAGTTGAACGTGACAACGTCTTAAGAAAATACTGATGGAATGGTAGCATTTAATACTCGATCAAAACATGTAAATGTACTATAGAATAGCAGCTGTCCACGCAGACGCATCGCTCACTCAAGTAGGAGAGAGACGGATGTCGAGCGCTCTCGCTTGCACTTCAAGCCTTACATGGAACGCCTCAGAGCGAGGTAACGCCGCATGACGTCAGAGGTAACGCCGCATGACGTTATGTTTCTTCGTGCGTGCAGCCGGCTCTATCGAATTATAAGACGTTGTCACGTCAAAAAGTGACGCAATGACTTAATTCAACACTGTGAAATAAATCTATACCTATATATGAGACGAGAAAATTGGCTCATCAAGAGATCTCTAAAACTACAAGAGCTACGACACTGAAATTTTGCATGGAGGTTCCTTTCAGGACGTAGGCACCCGTTAAAAAAGGATTTTTGGAAATTCGTATTTTAAGGGGATAAGTTCAGAACCGTAACTTTTAGCCCGTCAAAATTTGTAGCGTAGGAAGATGACTCAATATAAATAGACACGTATTTCAGGGCTTTTTTTGAAATTCGCACCCAAATGGTTAATCGTGTGGAATCAAAGTTATGTCACTCACTGACTTATCCAGAAAATCTAGAAAGGACTTATCTAGGAAAGCTACGATGCTAAAACTTTGCACGAAAATTTAGTTTAGGACGTAAGCATCGACTAAGAACAGTTCTTTTTAGAAATTCACATTCTTGGGTTATTATGTACCTAAACTTATATGTGCGGCTTCAAACGCGTGGTACTCGGGTTATATTACTCAGATGTACATTAGTACTAGGTACCTACTAAGTCCACGCGAATGAAATCGCAGCGGGTCAGCTAGTAAATTAATAAACTAAATTAAAAGTGACCTTACCCAACTCCTGCGGGAAGGATGTTTCTACACGGTTGACGAGTTCCTCAACCGTAGTAGTCAAATAAAAACTACATTATCCGTTTATCCGCTGCTGGACTGACTTTGGATTGTAATTAGGTTATTGTGACAAATGTTATAACTGATTACTATGTTAACTGATTTGTATTGTTCTCAATTTAAATATACTGATAATTAACATGTTTCTCTTAATTTAGTATATTCAATAAATGATAACGAGGAGAGAGAAGTCAAATTTAAGGGGAATTCAATTCAATGCGTTTATTTCAGATACCATTAAATTATAATACAAAAAATAACTTAAAGTGTCCATATGCAATGGGTAACTTAATGCATTCACTGCCCAACTTCAACGTGGTCGTAAACTATAATATGAGAAATGGACGTTGCTCTACATTTAACACCAAATATTTTGATGATGATGTAATCTCACCGAAATCTAGTAAGACCCACGTACTGTAACTGTAACTTTTGAGGGGCATTTGCAGGCATGAGATTTATATAAATTCCAACGTGGCCCTTTACATATTTATACTATCTGGTATTTTAACGTAAACTGCATTCTTTCTTAGGTCGAACTGAAAGCATTTGAGTTCTTTAACTTCATAAATCTCTCACACTATGTATATAAACTGACATATCACGTACGTTTGGCGCATTGAAATGCAAATTAGTGCTTTTAACTCCCGCACTCTATAAATCCTACTCAAAACCGCCAGTGTAACTCGAGACTTCGCTTGGATGACCACGCCTTGATCTTAGGTTTCAAGTTAACTTTGTGTTTTATAAGCTGTTACGTGTTCTGACTGTTTAGTAGTAGGTGTAGTTGGCTACTCTCGATGCATTTTCTTGCAACTTAAATATAATACTTATACTCAGTCCACGTGTTTATTTTCTTTGACTTAAGGCTACACAAGGCGTCATCAGCTCGAGTGAGTCGGGCTAACTCATCAGTGGGCGCGGGCTAAATGTATGCTATCACACTTGACAGAGATAAACTCGCGTGCTAGGTTGAAATGCAGAACGATTTATTCGTAAAGCTGTAGAGAAAAGGATTATTATGGAAAAGATATTGAGAGTATCTTTTCGAAATACATTTATTTCAACTTTTGAATAACTAAACTATATCGGTACGGGCTTTATTTTAGAGTTTTATTTCTTGGTTAATTATTTATTTTAGCCCAAAGTTGGGCTAAAATCAGTGTTGAAATACGAAAGTTTAGAAGCATGTAATTTTCAAATGTGTACTTATTTCGGATTTGGGTGTATACAAACATAGATAATGACGAGATAAATTGAAATTGTCCTTAGTTTATGATGATCAACATCAAACAGCGTTGTAGTTACCCTTCCACGTTTGTATGGAAAGATGAGCGACTCGTTTGGGATCGGTTTTGCGAGACAAGGACGAGTGAACTTCGCGCGGGGAAGGCGAGAGCCGCGGAATGGCCAGCCAGTTGTTTTTTATAAATTTGTTTTTTGCACGAAAATAATACTCTTTAGCAATAAAATAAAACCATAATCTTCTAGAGTATTTATTAGGGAACATGTAGACGAATTTTAATAAAAAATAAGATAAATAACTAGCAAATGAAACTGTTTTTCCGTAGAAGTACTTGTGCAAAAATGAAGGTTTAGAGGAAAATGTGCGATTTTATGTATCGAGTCAAGTTTTGTCAATCGTGTTTCGACTTCCATAACATACTAAATAGAATCCTAAACTTTTAATGCTTATCATAATATTGTACAAAAAAATAATGATTTTTGGCCTTATAATTGATTTTCCGTACAGTCAAAATATGGGTTTTGGGACTCACTTCACCTTAATGAAAGTTTAGTGACACAGTTTAACATAAAGTACGCGGCGCAAACACGTATTCGGCATTTTTACAATCTAAGCCGATCGCCAGCAGTCACTTCTCAAACCCTTGCCTAGAACAGACATATCCTATTTTAAGGATTATAGATTAACGTTATTGTAATTTCATGTACTCGTGTTTACTGTGTATTGAATAGACTCAGTATAGTGCATTAACATCTTTTATTCCAACCAACCCACATAGATAAAGTTAGGCAAGTTAGATAAATACAAAAAAAGAATACAATTTTCAAATTCATTTCTCCCTATATTTTTCGATCACATATATTCGCATCACTATTCTTAAAAAGAAGCAGAGTCTATGAAATATTACATTCTTTCATTCAATCAAAGAAAATAAATGCGTGGAAAGAGTAGAGTCTTTTATCATCATCATCATCAGCTTATATTATTCCACAGACATAGGAATACCCTTATGAGCGCCATAGCACCCTGTCTTCAGCTTGCCACATCCAGCATCTGCATGTAGTCGTTTCGCAGATCGTCATCCCACCTGGACAGGGGTCGTCCTACACTACGCTTGCCGTCTTATTATCAAAGTCTTTTATAGTACCTTGCATTACCATCTTCTTAGATCTGATTAGTATTATATTGCACGCGTTGGTAAATTACGGGAATTTCAATTCTATTCAGGGTAATTATTTCTTTGCAAAGGCTTTGGGGCGACTTAAGTAAATTTAAACAATGATTTCGTTCAGGGTAGTCAGAGTTTTACGTTCTAATACAGCTTTTAACGTAACATGAGGTCAATCACTTTTAAGCTGGGATCAAAAGTTGATGCCAATTAAAATTAAAACCCCTCTTCCGACATTTGTTTCTTACAACGAGAAAAGAGGTTCTTAATTCGATTTTATTCATGACAAACTCTGTGACGCAGCAGGCGAAGGTCCGCCTGCGACGCAGGAGGTTGCGGGTTCGATTCCCGCCTCAGTACAAATGTTAGTACGATCTGCAGATATTTGTTCCGGATGTTCTGGGAATTTTCTACCTTCATATCTATAAAATTTCCATGTACGTATGGTATTTAGTTTATCAGTTATCTACTACCCATAAAACAAGCTTTGCTTAGCTTGGGGCTAGATGATGTTGTGTAAATTGTCCAGCACTATTTATTATTTAGGTATTTATTTTATCGGTTTCGTAACTTTTGGAAATGAAATAGAAATAAGAATATCTGGTTTGTTTCAGTAGTTTCAAAATCTTCGTTAAAGATAAAAATTAAATAATTCTGGACAATTCACACACCATCACCTAACACCTATAATCTAGGGGCTAGAAAGTAGAAGTCTTTAATTTTCAAGTATGTAGATTTTTTTTATCAAAAAGCCAAATTATTTCAATACATTAATCTATGCCGAACCACAGAAATGTAAGTCAATTCTGTTTGTCGATCTTAAGTAAAATAAATATGCCAACCTCACGTGATTTAGGATAAGGTATACCTACGTAAAACAATTATCTTCTCGACCAAAAGTAAATAAACTTCACACAAGCCAAGAATCCAACCATAAACTTCGCAATCTAACTAGAAACTCCGAGACCCGTCTAACTAGAAACTAAACAAGCACTTCGACATATTCTCAAGTCTGAATGTAGGTATGAAGCAACAAATAGAAGGTGAATCTTATCACATACAAACATGTAGACATTCATTGGCTAGGTAGGTAAGATACTCCAGCGAAATTA
The DNA here is from genome assembly GCA_963564075.1 of Eupithecia subfuscata. Taxonomy (NCBI): domain Eukaryota; kingdom Metazoa; phylum Arthropoda; class Insecta; order Lepidoptera; family Geometridae; genus Eupithecia; species Eupithecia subfuscata. Next base: position 11,933,924 of record OY751114.1, read on the forward strand.
ACACGTTCCGGCGCGGTACTAGATGGCACGGTGGTAGGGAAAGACAGTAGATTTTTTCATACAAAATCACAATACTTCTACCACCGTAATGACAATAACAGGAAAAATAAATCGTTTACATAGGGCGGTAGACGGCTATGACCGTAACCATATAATAGGTAACCCGGTAGTGGCCGTACTAGCATTTTGAAGAAATCTGTCTATGTGTTTCTATGGCACACATTGAGAACTCATTAAACAACTTTTTCCGGTAATACCGCAACGTAATCTGTCTTATTGCGTAGGCATTAAGGTCTAACATAGATTAAAAATTTTATATGCTGCGGTAGCCGTACCTACTTGATTTAAACAAATTTGAAAAATAGACGGCGGTCACCGTACTGTAATTTTATGATCTTTCAAAAATGCCGTCACAGCCGTACCGTGCCGGATCGTGTTAAAGATGAAATGTTTGAAGAAACCATTAGGTCACTACCAATAACCCTATATTTGTATTAAGTATTTTTACAGTGAATTCACTGAGACTGCGTGAACGCCATGTTCTGCCCATCGCCACAAACACGTTTGTGAAGAAACCAGGTCTTAATATCAAAGGAGTCTCAAGATTTTTGTATGAAGGGTGGCCCTAACATTTTTTTTTTTACGAAGTTAGACAACTTTATTTTTATGTGTAAGTAAGTGTATTGTTTGTAGGTTATAATTATGTAGGTATTATAGTGTGTAGTGTTAGTATTGTTTTCTTTTTTTTTTCGCGGTGGCACGCGTCTATTTTGTTCTTACATGTCCAGTCCATCCCAAGGTTGCCTGGAAGAGATCGCTCATAGCGATAAGGCCGCCTGTGTACTTCGTCTACTCTTAGCATTTATTTCTGTATTGTTATCTGTCTTTGCGTGGTACAATAAAGTATTATCTATCTATTAACAAAATCGCCGCGCACAATACAAGTTATTTATTTGGATAGAGGACACAATACCAAATGTTTTCTAAAATAATGTCCGGTTTCTGAGATGATAAAATTAACTATATTTTTTCTTCATATGTCTCAGAAACCTGACGCTTTAAGACATTATATTATAGAACATTTTTTTATTTTTTTAGTGTTTTATATCCAAATATAACTCTTAATATTGTGCGCGGCGATTTTGTTTAAAAAACAAAATGGTGACCGGTGTTAGCGCCTAAATCTTCAAACTCTTTTGGTATAGATAGTAGGTACCCCCCTCCATTTAATACTTGTTATTTTAAACAAATAAATAAATAATGGTGGATAATCCACACAGCATCATCTAGCCCCAAGCTAAGCACAGCTTGTTTTATGGGTACCGGATGACTGATATACCTACATTATCCTATAATACATTACATAGAAAGATATTTATAATACACATAGAAACCACCAGAACACCCGGAACAAATATTTGTAGATCGTACAAACATTTGTCCCAAGGCAGGAAACGAACCCGCAACCACAGGCGGACATTCGCGTGCCGCGCCACATCGGTCGTTTTGAGAGGTTTTATTTGAAAGTAAACGTAAAACCTCTGAATTAATAGTGGGTCTGGGAGTGGTGAATAGGTCGTTAGAAATTCATTGAATTCCGGACAATCGTGTGTAACATTTTTTATAAGAGGTAATTTACAAAAAAAATAAGTATTAAGGCACTACCCCGACCCAAATCAGCGCCACCACCGATTTTACCTTATTATTCTGTTAAACGAAGGAATTTTAAAAAATCGATTGGCCAGTTTGTGCTTCCTATCATAAGCTTTTTTTAATGCCCCTGTAAAAGTTTTATTTTGTATACTTTATGCGAAGTTGCTCTTTTGGCCACCATGGTGGGAAAAATGAGCAACTTCGCATCTCTTCCTACACTATACAAACTAAAACGGAAGCATAAACTGGCCAATCGGTTTTTTGAATTTCCTTTGTTTAAGGGGGTACCTACCCTCAAATTGCTTATTTTCAACTCCGTCGGACCTCCATATCTTCCAAACTACTGAATATTTAACTTTGAAATTTATAAATGGTAAAGTTCAGGACTTATTCTATCGATCATATGTTTCGAAAACACGATTCCATAAAATTTTCTCGATAGAAAAAAATCGCAAAGTTACCTCTAATTTTTTACTAAAACCCTAATTTCTCAATAAATACAGATGTTAAGATCTTGAGATTAAGCATAGTAATTGAGCTAAGTATAAAGAACATTTTATATGTTGCCTTTTTTTCAATTAACTATTCTAATGTTTGTGGGGAGCAAATAACTACTAAAAACTTGATTTTTGGGCTTACGCCGCTTTGCTCTGTCCCGCTCCTGTGAACGCGAAATCCTATGCCTATCCTCTTCACACAATAACGAGGTAGGGTACCGCCTTAACGGAATAATAAGGTAAAATAAGTGGTGGCGCTGATTTGGGTCGGGGTAGCGCCTTAAGACATGGCGTCTTCACGAACGTGTTCGTGATATGGGCAGAAACTGCAGTTCACGCAGAGTCAGTGAATTATGAATAACCCTTTACGAGTATAAGCGGAACGAACAGGTATCGTGTACTAAAGTCATTAATAACGGGGTATTTACCATGATGATGATATCGTGTAGAATTAAATCAATAAAATTGCACACATTCAATAATTAAAAAGTATATACATTAAAATTTCAATTATAAATACTAGAGGTAAAAGCCTTTATTCACAAAAAAATTATACTAGTACATATTTACAATTGAAACAATTGAGCTAACTGCTGACTGTTGCAAACAGTCTACAGGTAGCTCAACTGATCCATATCAATATCATATCCGTAGCATAGCGTGGCAATGCAGCCAGCGTCTTGGGAACGCTTCCGACTGGTATTATAAATACTTAAATATATATAGGACATACATATAAATTCGCAGTTCCAAACTTTTACACTCTTTACACTTACTGTCTTCATAAATTCTCTAAACATTTACCGCTTCAGTTAGATAGTGAATGTCCAATAACTCTTTGCCCGAAAGGCGATCCACCTTAAACCTCTCAGGCTAAAATAGAGCTCCCATTTGGGCGATCAACCACCAATAGATTGAAAAACCACAGTTACCCACTCTATTCGTTTCGCACGCGCGGGCATAAACTGTGGTCCTGTGGTAGCTAGATCATTACACTTTAAGCGTATCTTTCCACCAGAGATTTGCGATACAAAGTTAATGCTTTTTCCAGCATAGGATAGTTTTTTCGACGAGCATTTTCCCGCGTCACCGATTCCCGAAAGAACGATTTACTGTTTTTGATGGGGTAATAAAATTATCAATGGAATTGGTCCATTCATCTTTAGTTTTTTTTTTTTAAGTTTCACGGGTCTTCAAATATACGTTCAATGTATGGAAGTGGAAACAGTATTAATTATAACTCTCTTTATAAAAGTATGTACTGAAGAAGGTTAATAATCGTAATAGGAGCCAAAACCCGAAATCAGTCTAATTTTGTAAAGATAATCGAAGAAGGATATTTGCCAGATCCGGTTTTGTATTCCTAGCTTCGTAAATATAAAATATTTCCGTATCTTACCCTCTACCCTTCAAAAACCTTATTTCTTTGGGCTTACAAAATAAGTAGAACAGTAGACAAGTCAAAATGTATACCTTCTATTAATTATTATCAGAAATAAAGTAATATTGATTTTCTCTTCACTAAATTTTTTTGAGCACAAGTGGAAAAAAAAACTCAAAATTCATTTATTTACCTTTACAAAAAGCTTATAAGTACAGTTTACTGGTGGTCCCCGCACTAGGTTCAGAACCTGTATCACGGGAGGCCGAATTACAAATAGAATTACTTATATAAATTAAAGACTGTATAAACAGGGCAGCAGCATAGCTAGCTCGCATATCTTTAGTGGAGAAGCAGCCTAATCCAATATCATTTGTTTCGTCAATGCCAAGTTCACAGGGACATTCCAGTCGAAGCTTTCACGTCGATTTGTTTGTACCCTTGACTTGACCAATGGGATGCCAGACGGTAAATTGACATCTCTCGGATGTTATCGTTCCTAGAGGACACTTCGCACCATTTTTAGTGTGGTGCATTGCGAGATGAAAATTTAAACATAGAATAGCATACCTAGGTATGTTCTCCTTTCTTATATTATGGTCCCATCGGTTTTACAAATTTTCAAGTCATGACAAATTCCCGTCATTTTTGACATCACGTTAAGTTATCGATAGATCCACGAACCGTAACCTATTATGAAATACAATTCTAAATAGATCCATCATGGATCTACTGAGAAATAAAGTTATCGATAGATCCACACCTTCCAAACTGGATCCAATAAGAAAAACAAATCTCAATAGATTCATCATGGATCTAGTCAAAGGATCTAACGAGATCCATCCTAAAGGCTAGATCTAATGGACTAGATTTTGTCATGGATCTTTCCCATCATATCTGGATAACGTCCATTGAACCACCCCTTTCTAGATAAAAAGAACCACCGAAATCGCGAAAAAAATATTGAATATATTGGTGAACAATCGAGCTAATTACCCACACCCTTTTTTTGTCAGTTAAAAACGTTAAAGTCTGCCCATTGATTAAAAGCAATTGGACTAAACGACCATATCGGTCGTTTGGTCCAATTGCTTTATTTAAATAACGCGTAGATAAAATTCGATAAGCCCAAAAATTCAGAACCCTAATAAATTTAGTTGAAATTGGGCGATTTTAGTCTAAAATAAAATTGAATTTCCAATAGTCGACTTGATAAAGTCTCAGTTCTCGAAGTAGTAGGTATATTGTTATAGGCAAGTATCAAAGATCTTCTGTCTCGGTAACGCGTTGGGATTTCTCAAAGGGATCCGAAAATTCACAAAGCTGGAATAAGCGCCAATTTGAAGTCATACCGAGACGAAAATAATATGATCTTTCTGCAGAATTTTAGAACAAATATTGAGCTGGTTTTGAAAGTCTGAATTAGAGGTTGGGAATAACTTAGAGAATATATCTTGTGTTTGAATTAATTTATGTAGTGTTCAAGCAATTCTTATTTTAAAACTCATTAAAAACTATTTCATCGTAATGTTGGTTTTGAGAATTAGACTTAGAGGAATTTCTATCTTGGAACATCTATGATTCTTATTGTTATAAAAAATAATAGCGTCTTATTTTTTGAACATTTTTTAACAAGATTCAGTGGTAAGTATTTCATTTCGTAGCTCGTTGGCTTACCGGTAAAGGACTTTATTTTGTAGAACAGTAAATAGATTCTGCACTAATGGAATCTGTTTATCCCATAACTAAAGTAAAAGGTTAAGGGGACTTAGGTTAAATCTGTTACAGTTTACTGGACAGTAATCCTAGCACTTTCTGGCACCCACGCAACACAGACAATAAGTATCTACGAGTATTTATAGTGGGTGCATGTTTCTAGGTCAATGACTTAAAGTTAAAATTTTATAAGCTATACGAGTAAAAGCTAAACGTCTCGTTTTTTATAAAAGAGATTGCAGTCAAGGATTGATAGATAGATTATGTCTTACATTCATAATCCTCTATTGCACAAAATTGGTACAAGTAGAATATTTACCAGGAAAAATAATGGCAAAGGCTAGCTAAACCCTAAAAAGTGTTCTCTTCCAGCAAACCATATTGGGAGAGAGAGAAAAATTTGTAAAAGTGGGTACATGTGCTTAAATAAAGGATACAAGTTTTAATTTTAACTTACTTATTAAAATAGACTACATCGTAATATTATACAATACATAAAATACTATAACTTAACAAATACTTCAATTATATACACATAATAAATATCACACTATTAATATAAATGCGAAAGTTTGGATAGATAGATGTATGGATGGATGGATGTTTGTTACCTCTTCACGCCAAAACTACTGAACAGATCAGGCTGAAATTTTGCAATCAGGTGAGTCTAACCCTGGAATCCAACATAGGCGACTTTTTACCCCATGAATCAGTTCCCATGGGATAGAAATAACCTCAAAACGTTTCCATAGAAACATCGCGTGCGAAGCCGCGGGCAGAAGCTAGTATAAAATACAACAGAATCATAAAGATAGGTAATGCTCTTTGACTTTACGCTTGAAAATGAAGATTGAGGGGCTAGCACGAATATCGTGTGGGAGAGCATTCCATAACCTAACCGAGTCGACAGTAAAAGAGCCACCACCACCGTAGCGGCTGGATGAGTGAACCGGAAATAGGATAAGGATGAGGGACAAAGTTGATCTACATGGTCTATCACGAGGGTAAAGAAACTCAAAACGCTCACGGAGGTAAGAAGGGAGGAAAGGATTGTTCAGAATGTTATAAAGAAGATTTGTTAAGAATTTCCTCCGTGGCGTCAAGGCAACAGTCAGCATAATCTAATAGGGGAAGAAGGAGTGATTGGGCTAAAGTGATTTTGGTTTGTAATGGAAGGAACTTCTGAAAACGCTTAAGTAAATGAAATGAGTAGTGAACTCGCTGGCTGATTGCATTGACGTGCTTTTGCCAGGATAATATAGGGTCAAAGATGACATTCAAATTCTTAGCAGAAGCCGAATAGCTGATAGGAGAGTCACTGTAGAAGAGAGGGGGAATAGGAGATTGCTGAACTTTGATCAGCATGTAAGGGCTGCCGCAGATTAGAGCCTGAGACTTCAATGGGTTGACCAGATGGCCAAAGGCTTTCGCCCATGCGTGAATATTGTTGGGGTCAGAGTTAATTTGATCAACACCTATGGATATCTCATCGGCTTTGAAATGACAGTAAATTTGCAGTCAATTTACATTATGATGAAATTAATAAAATGAAATGAAAACATTCATTGAAAAAGAAATACACAATAACAATGGTTAACTTCAATTTAGATGTTATCAGTTTCTCGTCAAGTAAAATTAACTATAAATTCAATTACCTTCATAAATTAGTTTGAAATAGGCATGTAGGCAGGATCAGGAGAAGGTTCGTCTTTGAGAAATTACAAATTGATTATAGTTATTGTCTAGGAATTCATTAAATAGTAGGTATGTGGTTTTATCTAGCAGAAGAAACTTCTTGACAACAAATGATTGTTCACAAGTTATTTGTCGAATACACAATGGAAGTTTGTTAAAAAGTTTAGGGCCAATAACTTCCGGCTGCTTTTCAGAGATGTATCTGAGTGGATGGGCAGTTGATTCTAAGTACATTTGATGTCTATTACTATATTTGCTTTGGCTTCCTCTTATCTTAAATTGAGATATATTTTGTCATAAACTTTAAAATTTCATAGATGTATAATGAGGCAGAGGTTAGAGGAACCCCTTCGAGAGACTGCTTTCTGCTTAAAGAAACAAGTTTGAGGGGGACTTGCGTGCAAGATATTTTAGGTAATAAACTTTCGATCGTACATAACCTACTGCAATCAATTTATCTTATTTCCCTGCGCAAATATCTCAAATTCTAATAATGATAAAAAAAAAAAAAAAATTATTTTAATATTTAGTATTTTCAGATTTTTGAAATGTTCTCTACAGGAGTCTTCTAATTTCTGTATCTTTAAGACTCTTTCACAGTCGGTAAAGTTGCCCGTCAATATAATGCCATCACTAATTATAAAGTGTATGTATGAGAAATAAATGTCTTTGAGATTTATGACGACCTCTGTGGCGCAGCGGGCGAAGGTCCGCCTGCGACGCAGGAGGTTGCGGGTTCGATTCCCGCCTCGGGACAAATGTTTGTATGATATGCAGATATTTGTTCAGGGTGTTCTGGATGTTTTACTATGATTTATAAAAAAATCCATGTAATGTATTGTATTATGTAAATCAGTTATCTAGTATCCATAACACAAGCTCTGCTTAGCTTGGGGCTATATAATGCTGTGTATGAATTGTCCAGCATTATTTAATTATATATTAATAAACCAATCACAGATTGCGATTTCAAAAACTTAACTTCAATACCTACCACACTTAGTAACAATTGTAGAAAAAAATGCGGAGGCGAAACGGTTAGCTTTTACCTAAGGCGTTCACAAGGCATAATATTTTCTTTGATTTTTAACCTTTGCGTTTGTTTTCACAGGAAATTATATATCTTTTGACATCCCACGTTACCTTATTGAGATGTCTGCCAAGCTCTGCCCTAGGGTGTAGGTACTAAAGATTATTTAAAAATCTTATTTTCTATTGGGTACGGGCACTCAAAATAATTGTAGGTACTCTAATGTATTGAAGTCTTTAACCTTTAATGAATAAATCCCGAGGGACCTATTTCGAGCGAGATTACTTTAAATGCGACCATTAGTAGACCACGCCATCCAGTATTCTGGAATTCAAACATTCCAGACGTAGATTACGTCTGATTGTGCGATTTACTTCAGTTAAGGTCACACGCCAGAAGTATACCTTTTCTATTAATCTCATCTACATCCTATATTAGTCCATTGCTGGACGCAGGCCTCCTCTGAAAGCGCCTTAATGGCTTTTATCATATGGGTGGTAATGCCCATAATTCCATGAGCTGGACATGCGGGTTGGGGATCAAAATTCAGTCAGCCCACCCCGATAGATTGTTACTTGTTACTGGACTGGTTTCCGCAACTAGGCCACAAGTGAGCCCTTTTTGCGTGTCGGGTGGGGGGCTGCTAATCTAACCACCCGATGTCCTCCAGGAAAGCCAGCAGCTCGCTGATACCGGTGCATGCCTCCCTAGGCGTCCTCGGTGTCCCGAGGTATTGTAGTCGTTGAGAAGCCAGGCTATCGCACTCTACAAGCACATGCGCGGCCGTCTCCTCTGCGTTCATGCACCCTCTGCATAGGGGGCTGTCCGTGATATCCAGATTAAATAGGTGTTTGTTAAGCATGCAGCCCCGATAGATATCCCTTATTTGACTCTTACAACGCCGTGGGACGAGTTGCGTTGGTGTGAATTCTAAGATGGCACCACACGTCCAGCCCTTTCAATTAATATATTTCAATTTTTAGACGAACTGTGAATTTATTTAATCAGTCGCAATCTTCATTTTGTCCCTTTATGATTTTCTTACACGTAATTTAACATAAAATTATTGGATTGTCCACAAAAGTCCCTGTAGGTGCCAATTTCTAGGCGAATTCTATAAGAAATAAGTAAAGAAACAGAAGGTGTTGCTTACTTGTCCTTACTAATATTATAAAACCGAAAGTTATTCTGTCCGTCTGTTACCTTTTCACGCCAAAACGGCTAAACGGATTTTAGTCAAATTTGGCAGGGAGGTACCTAGACAGTATCTCGTAGATGGCATAAGCTACTTTCTATACTGGTAAAATACGTGCGAGGCCGCGGGCAGAAGGTTTACATATAATTATAATCGTGCGTCAGAATAATAGCATCATTTCGACTAAATAGGAAGAAAACATTTATATGCTGCCGGTTGTGAGTAAGAAAAATTACCTTGAACGTTAGCTGTAGGTAACATTAATGATTTGAGTAAATGTTGCAGGAAAACTAAATAAGTGGACGGGACCCACTCTGACGCCTACGGACTGGAGTGTGGTGTAAGGCAGGGGGGGGTAACTTCACCAAAGCTCTTTAATTTGTACGTTGACAACCTGATAGATGGCCTCAGTAGCATGCCAGTCGGATGCTCTATTGACGGAGTTAGTGTTAATAATCTCAGCTATGCTGATGACATGGTCCTCCTGGCGCCATCTGTCGGGGCTCTTAGAAGTCTCTTAGCATATTGTGAAGCTTATGCTGCAAGACATGGCTTGCAGTATAATGTAAAAAAAAGTGTATTCATGTTGTTCTGGCCAGGCGGCAAAAGCCCGAGTTATGTGCCTCCAATCATATTGAATGGAAATTCAATAGCCAGAGTAAACGAGTTCCGATACTTGGGACATTTAGTGCATGAAAATCTTAGAGATGAAGGAGATATAGAAAGGGAGCGAAGAGCGTTGACGGTGAGAGCTAATATGCTGATCCGCAGGTTTGCTCGTTGTTCAGAAGAGGTAAAAATAACTCTGTTCAAATCATTTTGTCAGACATTTTACACGAGCAGCCTGTGGTTCACATACACGCAGAAATCCGTCAATGCTATTCGCGTGCAATACAACAATGCATTCAGGATGTTGCTGGGGCTGCCGCGGTTCTGCAGCGCGTCTGGCATGTTCGCCGAGGCGCGCACAGATGGGTTCGCCGCCTGCATGAGGAAAAAAGCAGCCTCACTGCTGAGCAGAGTCCGTGGGAGCACCAACAACATCCTGCGAATGATAGCGGACAAGATGGATGGCCCGCTATACAGACACTGCATTGCTGTACTTACCAAATAATTAAGTACCTCTACCTACCATAAATTTAAGCTAACATAGACTTAAGACTTAGATATAGATTAACCCGAATATGGATCTTGTGTTGTCCGAAATAAACGATTATTATTATTATTATTATTATTAAGTAACTGTTTTATGCAAAAATCCTAATAATGAGTTGTTTTACGTAAGAACGAATTGTAAACTCCAGTTAAAACATAATGTACTAGCTGCTTCCCGCAGCTTCGTTTTTTAAGTAGCCTATGTCCCGTCCACGGTATACCATTTAGCTCCCTCCTAAATTTCATTGATATCCATTCCTTAGGCGTGAAATTGTAACAGACAGACAGAGTTACTTTGGAATTTATGGTCATATAATACTGGCTTCGCCCGCGTGGAAATTTATTTGTCAAATGTAGAACAATATGATAGAGATTAAGTTTAAACAAAAGATCCCGTACAATAGAAAATGTAACAATTTAAGTATGTATTAGAAAGAAAATAGTTTTGAAATATCGTAATTTTTAAAATTTTTGATATGATTGTAATCATAATCAATCGCACACTGCGCTCACCGCTAAAGTAACCTCAGTTGGATTGGAAGCTGTGGTGGTCCTGGGGGACCACCACAGCGGTGGTGGGCCACAGCTTTGGATTGCGTTTTGGATTGCAACAGTAGGTATACTCGGGTTTTTGCATTTTAGAGCTGGCGGGCGGCGGGGAGCGAACGTGCGCTCTTAAATCTATCTGCTTGATTATTTGTTTATTTAATCAAGTTTTAATACACACATTGTTGTGTACTTAAAAGTGTTTCATTAGTTAAGTACTTAAAGGTTTAGTTTTACCATCTTTTAAGTGAATGTGCGAATCATGGCTTTTTTTCATACTTTCAGAAAAAAAAATCACACAGGGGCAGTTTTGTAAAAATGAAAAATATAATGATTCATTATTTACTTCATAGTTTATTTACTTTATATACTAGTGTAAGTAAGTTTTAAGTGAATCGAGCCAAGGAATAATAATTTTCCATGTAAACTTTACCACCGTTTTTAACCCTGTGTCGTGGTTTTTTTACAAACATTCTACATCGGACAACAACAGATCTACGTTTTCTACAAACTGAAAATTTTGAGAACCGCCCTATCCGCCGATGACGTAGAGTTTGTGTAACTCTCGGAATTTCAGACCTTCTTTTCTTGGACCATGCAGAAAACCAATTTCACTAAACTGTCTGCAGCATAAGACGTTGCTACGTGAATACGTGCGACGCCTACGTAGAAGTACGGCGTAGCACCGTAGCACGCCCCTTAAATACACGTACGTTACTTTTCACGTGTTTGCACTTTTTATCACTTATATTATAATTCGTAAGTGATGTAGTATTGAGGAAAACATTGGGTAGGAAAGCGTTTGATTTTTTTAATTCATTGAGATTATGTAGCTGGTGGCGTTTCACTATAAATTTAAAATTTTCTTACCAATACTCAGACACACCATTTAATGTTATTTCCGTTCCAGAATTCTTAAGTCATTTACGATGTTTACCATACATACAACGATACAAAGATATTTCTTCGCACGCGTTGTTTCCATGGAAACGTTTTGAGGTTATTTCTATCGCATGGAAACTGATTTATGGGATAAAAAGTCGCCTATGTTTGATTCCAGGGTTAGACTTACCTGTATGCAAAATTTCAGCCTGATCTGTTCAGTAGTTTTGGCGTGAAGAGGTAACAAACATCCAGCCATCCATCCATCTATCCATCCATCCATCCAAACTTTCGCATTTATAATATTAGTGTGATGATTTGAATTCAAATCATGAATTGTCCAGAATTTTTATTATTATTGTGTTAAGTACATGAATTTAGGCCCATTGTGTGGGACGCTACATGCGTCGACACACTTGCCCCTTCTCATCTTCCGAGGACATTCGTGAGGGCGGGTTCGGCGGCAGATTTGGCCGAGGATCTCAAGAGGCGAAATATGCAAAACTCGATAAAGCTAACACATTTTCTCCCCTTGGAGTCGACCGTACACCGTGGGGTACCGAGGCTTTTTAAAATTATCTGAGCGTCTGGTCGAAGCGACGCGTGACCCGAGAGCTGGTGAGAATCTGGCGCAGCGCATCAGCTTTGCCATACAGCGGGGCAATGCAGCCAGCGTCTTGGGGACGCTTCCGACTGGTATTGATATGGATCAGTTGAGCTACCTGTAGATTGTATGCAACAGTCTGCAGTTAGCTCAATTGTTTCAATCGTAAATACTAGTTCTAATTTGTTTGTCTTATTTGATTGTAATTTTCTTTGTCAATGAATTCAGTAATCAGATAGCAAACAGCCATCCTATACAAATATGAAACGGTATTGTGAACATTTTTATATTAATTTCGTAAAAAACAGAAAGCTGGTATTAGTGCGATAATTCAACAAATTTCCACTCGAAGCCTGTTACTTAGTACTTACATCGCAAAAAATAAATATTCAAAGTATTTCATTAGAAATCAGAGGCGGGCAGTAAAAATATTCTTTCAGCTCATAAACAAAATTTCCAAAGGCAGAGATAAATTGAGAATTAGCTCTATCACTCTCGTAATTTTTTTAACCCCAACGCAAAAAGAGAGGGGTGTTTAGCTTTTAGTTTAACGTGTCTGTCTGTGAATCTGTCTGTGGTATCGTAGCTCCCAAACGGATGAACCGATTTTCGATAATTGTGTTCTTAGCCATTTTTCATGAAAATCTGGCGGGGGGTGTTTAAAATTTTTAATTTTGTTATTGTTGGTATCGTAACTAGCTTTTTTTTGTTAGTCTGCTTCCTTTTACAGGATGCTATCTATCTCCGTGCTCAATTTCATCAGGATCCGTTCAGCCTTCAGAACAGAGTAGAATGATAAGTTCAGCCTTTTAAGCGCGAAAAGATACGGACAGACAGAGAGACAGACTTACTTTCACATTTACATATACTAAGTATATTATTCGAATTCTACAGCCCAGAATGTAACATGATACGAGTGGGGCCAACTTAGAGCCTTTGCACACTAGCGGTTTACGAACGATTTCAAAGCTAGGCGATTCCCGCCCGCCAGTGCACAGCGAGCCCGCTGCTTGCCCGCGGCATCGTCGCGGCGTCCTCGCTGCGCACTGGCGGGCGGGAATCGCCTGGCTTTGAAATCGTTCGCAAACCGCCAGTGTGAAAAGGCTCTTAAGGGACCACCAACTAAAATTTTTAATAATGCTCTGTCGATGTCCAACCCTCTTTCTAAAATCATATTTAATCATATGTTGTCTACATACGAGTAAGTAGTGAGCTAGTTATCCTATGAGCACGTTCGGTATGTGAGGAACAGTCGTTATTAAGCGTTTATTACACCCCGAGCATTTGCACAACAATTTATTTGACGCCCGAAAATGGTATACTCGTACCTAATGTACGCGTTTATCTATTTACTTACGGTCCTTTCTCACGGACATCCAGTTCTGCGGAAACGGTTTTTTACTGGATCCCGCAAAAATCATTGGTACTGTTGTGTTGGTAATGTAATCAGTGTTCACAATTACATCTCATCCAAATAAAAAACCGAGTGACAAATTCGAACGGTTCGGTTATTTGCAGGATATCGTAAACAGAATACTCTGTGAATGCTAGTATTGAAACACTAAACGGGATCCTGCAAAAAACCATACCTAAAAAAACGGGATGTTGCCGTTAAGGTGAAACGAGTCGCTCGTGTTTCCATACGAACGTGGAAGGGTAACTGCAGTTTGATGTGGACCATCCAAAACTAAAGATAATATTAATTTATTTCGTCATTATCTACGTTTATATACACCCAAAAAACATAAAAAGTATAAATTTGAAAAATATCAGCTTCTAAACTTTCGTATTTCAACACTGATTTTAGCCCAACTTTGGGTGAAAATAAATAATATACGGAGAAAGAAAACTCTAAAAATAAAGGCCGTTCCGACATTAGTATAGTTATTCAAAAACGAGTTCAGTTATTCAAAAATTGAAATACATTTATTTTGAAAAGATACGCTCAAAGTTTTTCTTGTGCTAAAAGTCTGTTCCCATTTTTTACGCGGTCATTTTACAAATAAATCATTGTGCATTTCATCCTAGCCCGCGGGTATGTCTACTATGTCAGGTGAGATAGCATACAATTGCAAGAGCTGAGGTGTAAACTTGGCCAGGCCGAGCACTCCCTAGGGCACTACATCAGCCTTTATGAGAGAACTACTGAACAGACAAGGGAACTCCACCTGGCCATGGATGCGCTCCTCGGTAGCCAGGCGAGTCTGGAGGGCAGGATTCTGGAGGGCTGCGGGTGCTGTGGACCTAATTTGGTCGGTCACAACTTAAGTCCGGACAGTACTGTCTCAGCCGCATCCCACCTGGACCTCAGCACTTCATGCTCAGGTAATAAAACCATAATGTACTGCGATGAAATTGGAAAAAATATGGGCCAGTTTTTAAACATGAGTATGGAGCACTCTATAAATAATTGCTTACCTAACTGCAATCTTCATGATATTATGCACAGAATTGATAATGAAAGATTTGACATTAACTCAAACTTGATAATTTTACTTGGAAATAGGGGTAATGTGAACAAATTGGACTTAATTAAATATATGGACAAATTATGTTCCTTAAAATTAAATAAAATTGTAATGTTCACATTCCCCTACAGCAACAGCTTGCCAAATATAGAAAATAACATTAGATATAAGCTAAATATGACATTGCATACTATTTCATGCAATAATAATATACATGTGATTGACACTAACAATACTGTTAGTAAAAAATATTGCTTGACTAAAAAAGGTAATTACTACCTTTCAAATTATTACAAAAAACAAATAGCTGTGTCGCTATCCTATTACTTTACTATTACAGCCAAAAATTTGGCTAAACAAGATGCTTCTTTTGAGCATTGTAATAAATTTACAACCAAGACCTTGGAACTTCTTCCAAGCCATTTAAATTAGATTTAACGACAATAGAGGAAGTCTCTAGCCATAAACAGTCAAATAATATTGGTTACATAAAAAGTCAAAGAAACCAAACCTGTAAAATAAATGCAAAGTTCACTAACTTGGTGCATCAAAATATTCAAGGATTAAAAAGTAAATTACTAGAGTTGGAATTGTACATGAACGCTTTTCATATTGATATCATCTGCTTAACAGAACACTGGCTGAAAAGCTATGAGCTCATGTTCAATTTCAGTAACCACCAGGTTGGTAGCTCTTTTTGCAGATCACATGCTATTCGTGGAGGCTCATTAATATTAATAAACAAATTAATGAAATTCAAAGACCGTAAGGACATAATATGCTTATCCGTTGAAAGCCACATTGAAGTAGCATGTGTAGAGTTGGAGCAAATTATTGTAGTAAGCGTATACAGCCCACCATCAGCTTCTTTTGAAATTTTTGAAAATGTCATGGAGGACATTTTATTTAAATTATCAAAATCAAATAAAACTATAATGGTATGTGGAGATTTTAATGTTGACCTTTTAGTAGTTTATTCCCTCAGTACTAGATTGACTAATTTATTTAATTCTTATAATCTAAGGCCATTATTTATGGAACCTACTAGAATAACTGAAACCTCAGCAAAATGTATAGATAATGTATTTGTTTGCCAAAGTGAAAAAATTGTTACTAAGAAAATAATAAGTAATTTAAAATCAGACCACTTAGGTCAACTAATAAAACTAGAAATTCAAGCAAAAAACAATAATTGTAAAAAGAGATTAACTTACATACCTGTCACCACCAGTCGATTTGAACGGTTGAAATTGGATTGGGATTCTAAGCCATCACCTAATTACTCACATAACAACCCAAATGAGTCGTATTGTAGTTTTTTTTATAAATTCACCAATGCGTTCAATTCAATATTCACATCCAAATCGATTATGGTCTCAGAAAAACTTAGCTTTAGTGAGTGGGCAACAGTAGGTATACATAAGAGTAGAGAAACTTTGTATGAACTATATAGTGAAAAACAATACAATTTTAGCCAGGAGTTCAAAAAAAAAGTAAAAAATTACTCAAAAATGTTTAGAAAAGTTTGTCAAATCGCAAAATCAAATTATTTAAGCTCCAAAATTAGAAATAGTGAAAATGTCATAAAATCAACGTGGAAAATAATAAATAGTGAGACTGGAAAGGTCAGTACCTACGTTAATGATTACAATTTAAAGATAAATGATTGCACAATCAAAAATGACATTGAAGTAGCCCAAGCTTTTGAAAACTTTTTTACTGACATTCCAATCTCTACTACGAAGTGTCTAAACTCTTCTCAATTAATCGCTGAGTCATTACTCATAGAAAATGTACCTAAATGCGAAAATAAACTTAATTTCAACTATGTCGATGAAAAAGATATTAAAAAAGCCTTCAAACTTTTAAATATAAAGAAAACTGCAGATCTCTGGGGCATTTCCGTTAAAATTATTAAACCTTTAATTGATACGATTGCACCAGATCTAGCTTTTATATTCAATGAATCTATTGATTGTGGCGTATTTCCTGATCTAATGAAATGTAGTAAAGTAATCCCACTATTTAAATCGGGTAGTAGGTCTGACCCCACTAACTTTAGACCAATATCAGTACTGCCAACTTTCAGCAAAGTTTTTGAAAAACTTATTTTACATCAATTGCTTAGGCATTTTAATGGCAATGACCTGCTACATGGTAAGCAATTCGGGTTTACTCGGGGCAGGTCAACTACTGATGCCGGTGTAGAGTTAGTATCGCATATTTTTGATGCTTGGGAGAAGTCGCAAGACGCTTTAGGCGTTTTTTGCGACTTGTCAAAAGCGTTCGATTGCGTACACCATGAAACATTAATCAGGAAACTACATCACTATGGAATAAGAAACACCTCTTTGGATCTTCTTACATCTTATTTGAGTGATAGGATACAAAGAGTTGACATTAATGGGAAACGGTCTTCGGGGTCTGTAGTTACAATGGGTGTACCGCAGGGTTCTATCCTCGGTCCTTTCCTATTCTTAGTTTATATTAACGACCTGCCTCATCTTGTCAAGAATAATCACGAGATTGTATTGTTTGCTGATGATACTTCATTAATTTTTAAAATGATGCGACAAAACACAAATTTCGACGATGTGAATAATGCAATCTCAAAAGTAGTTCATTGGTTTAGTGTCAATAATCTTTTGCTAAACGAAACCAAAACAAAATGTATTAGATTTATTCTACCTAATGTTAAACAAGTGAAGGCTGATGTAAACGTTAAAGGAGAAACTTTAGAAATAGTAGAAAGTGCCGTATTCTTAGGAATCACCTTAGATAATAAACTTCAATGGGGCCCACACATAGATAAGCTATCGAAGAGACTCAGTTCTGCAGCGTATGCAGTCAAAAAAATCCGTCATCTTACAGACGTGGATACATCTAGACTTGTTTATTTCAGCTACTTCCATAGTATTATGTCTTATGGTATACTGCTGTGGGGGAACGCTGCAGATATTAACACCGTATTTGTGCTGCAGAAGAGGGCTGTTCGGGCTATCTATAACATGGGTCCTAGAGAATCTCTACGTGATAAATTCAAAGAAATAAACATAATGACAGTACCATGTCAATATATCTATGAAAACTTATTGTACACTCATAAAAATATAAATCGGTTCCCTAAAAATAGCGATAAACATATTTTTAATACCAGAAATAAACATAAACTCGCTGTGCCCACAACTAGGCTACACAAAATAAATGTATCTTTTAAAGGGCAATGTATACGCTTCTACAACAAAACTCCTAGTGAGTTGCAAAAATTATCAGTAAATAAATTCAAACAAATTGTCAAAACCTTGCTGTGCAAAAAGGCTTACTATAAAATATCAGATTATCTAGAGGACAAAAAAGCTTGGGACGGGTTTTGCTCCAACTCGAAAAATAACAACTAACAGGCTAAAGGTTTCTTCGTCGCTTCTTTACTTTAGTCTACATACCGAAGCGACAGAAATCAAAAAATATCACTTTATTTCCGTGTCAGTGTTTAGTTTTTTATTTTGACCTTTTCTAAGTGTACATTTATTGTATTTATGGAAATAAAGAGTTTTTGATTTTGATTTTTGATTTTTTTTTGATTTTGATTAGGCCCACCGACGAGTTCACTTTGTTGCCACAAAGTGTTAAAATTCTACGTATTCATAAAACTCAAAGTCGAGTGGAAAAAGTTATTAATTGGCTAGAAATTCATGATCCATAAATTTAATAAACAAACAAGACGAAAAACAATCAAAATTCTTTTAGCTAACGAAAACAGACAAAACAATTCCGGGCTCTGACTGTGAGAAACGATATTTAGACAAATCTGACCCTGAGTACTCTTTGACCGGTTGGCAGTTGACTCGAATGAATAAAAAAATTCTCTGGGTCGGGGCCTCAGATACTTTATTAATAGAGGGATAACTTTAAAGGAAAATGAAATAAATTGGCCTCTGCTTTTCAATGTTTTACAAAAAGATGATGTATTGTCCGAAACGTGACGCCGATTTCTGTATCAGAGTATTTTGTGATCGTTCCAAACCGGGTACAAACCACAAAAACACGGGATCGTAAACGTAACGCTTACGATAAGGAAGCCACATAAATATCGGCAATACGTGATTAGCTAAGTTGTTTTCGCATTAGTAAAGATTATTATCGGGTATTTATAGTGTTTTCGCATTGTTTCGGTATAGGATACCTATTTCTGGAATTCTGGTGCAATAAGGACCGATATGCTATCATGAATCCTAACATTCTAACTTCCCGCTATTCAGACAATAGATGCTACTAGTTCGGGATTGTAGAAGCATGGTACAAACTTTGGGAGGCCTATACTTTTCCTAAGGTCATTTTCAAACTTTTATTTAAAAAAAAATATTGAAGTAAAGGTTTTTGACGTGACAACGTCTTATAATTCCGACATCCGTCTCTCTCCTACTTGAGTGAGCGATGCGTCTGTGTTGTCACGTTCAACTATCGTCAGTAAACCGACTTTACAGACAACCAATTTTTTTTAATTATAATATATTTCCTTAGTTTATAGTTTGACCCTTTTTAATACGTTTTCTTAATCTCACCTGATCGCCCATGCCAGTGATGATGGGCGTGTTCCAGTACGCCGCGAGCCTCGCCACGGGCTCCAACGCGAACGCACACGCTGGACCCACGAACGCGATGACGTCATCCTTGAAGTGCATATCTGCGGCCAGCCCTGGTGCTAGGGCGCCGGAGCAGGTGGGGTAGCTGAAAATACGACTCTATGTAGTTGATGTACAGTTTATTTTGTAGATGCAAATGGGGCTGTGACTTTATGTAGTTGAGGTACAGTTTATTTTGTAGATGGAAATGGGGCGAATAATCTACCTGGTTTAGTGTAACCTCTATCGCCTATCACAAAGCCTCATCTGGCCCAAATCCGGCCCGTTGTATATCCTCACGAACACATTCGTGAAGACGCACAGAACCTGCAGTTCACGCAGTGTCGGTTAATTACCAATAACCCTGTATATTTTCTAGTACTAGTTGATGAAATAAGCATAGTGAGCCCTCATAGTGTTAACGCGTTCAATGCCACCACGATTTTCATAATGTATTGCCGGATGCCGGGAACATTTCACAGTGGACGCGCTAGGGGAGTCGCCGGCACTGGAATACGAATTACGTGAACTCGCGAGGGGAGTCAGTGGCACTGGACGTGTTAAGTGGTAAAAATAACCACCACCTAGGTATCAGAGCAATACTTTGCAGGCTAGGAATAAGCTCTACGGTACAGTGCCCGGTTCCCATCATCCTGAGGCACATTGGTGATGTACTTACCTGTAAATATTCGAAAACCGTACCCGTGTAATGATTGTACTTGGTTTCAAAATTTTCTTTAAAAAAATAATTAATTGAATGTAAAATAGTCTCGAAAGAAATTAAGAAAACCGTAAAATAAAAGTAAAAACGCCGGTGAAAGTGGAACGGACTGTGAATGACAATCGTCCAAGGTAAAGAAGAAAGAGCGAAGTAGCTAATAAAACATCTTTTACGCTGTCTGCAATACTAAAAATATAAAACCTTGTCTAGCGACTAATGTATCTTAAAACTTCTGCAATATTAAGCAGATACAGTTCCACCAGACTCAAACGTGAATGCAAGATTATGTATTTACTTTCTAAGAAAATCTCGCAATTGTAAGGTATTATACAATATGTATTAATCAATGTACTTTGGATCCTTACGCAACCTACGGGGACTAATTAAACGTTAAACTCAATTAGAAGGGTACCAGGTACTAGGTATTAACATTGTACACAAATGATAGAATATACTTATGTATTAATAATAATGTTCCTAATAATGTTTGCAGGAATCGTGTATTCAGTCATTTTCATTGGAAATTTGTATTGTGTAAAAGCATGGAATTCATCATCAAGGGGCTTAGGAAGGACAGGAACACACTCGACAAGCAAATCTAATCAAGTATCGATAAAATTGTCGTACAAATATTATTTATTATACTTGAAATTGAAGAAATTTCGCATATCATTTATTTTTAGTTTATGATACCCTCGCTATTCGAGCTATAAACTTGCTGATGTAACTTTGTGGACGAGTGGAATGAGTAAGTTTCAATACACTATATACATAGTACACTTGTAATAGTTTATAGCTATAATACTCAAGTTTACAGACGTCATCAAACATTATTCCCCGTATTTTATGGTTTATGGCGAGTAACTATGAATTTAATGTTTGCTTTTGACTATCAAAATAATTAATATTTACTTGTCTGATCGTAAATGAGCTACGGTATAGCGGTGCTACGGCGTAGAGGTGCTACGAGGTAGAGGTGCTACGACGTAGAGGAGCTATGGCAAGGTTCTACGACGTAGATCATCTCGTTAAATATTTTACACGAAAATTCTCATCAAAAGTTTCGCTTACAACGGGACCCGCCCCTTGCCTAAAACCAGTCGGTATACATCTAACGAATTGACCCACGAGAGCATTTCACATCAACGATTCATAACTTTCCCCAAGCTACGAGTAAATTGGTTTGTGAGTTTTCAAGTAATATGTTGTAAGTACATTTGTTTTCAGTGTTCTGTTTTATTACGTTGAAGTGCCACGAATACTGCAAGAATTTCAATACAATCTGTGTAAGTACTACAGTGGAGTACCTACCTATCCTATAGGTATTGTAACTAGGCTAGCATTATGTCATATGCATGTATAGCACTTTTAGTTTAGTTATTTTGATCAATATACAACCATGATCAAACTAATGATTGTTTCCTATAAGCCCTTAAAAAACAACGCTAGTTCCACCACAATTCAATAGTTAATTCTAGTTGAATTACTAGCTCTTACGCAGTACAAAGAACTAAGCTATGTACTTTTATTACTTACGCTGAAAGCATGTAGCTACATGCATTTTGCTTCAATCCAGTAGTTTTGTTTTGTTGGAACAATGTGAGAATGCAACTTTAGAACAATGAGAGAGCGCTAAGTAACGATGGCTCAAGGTGCCATAAGCTTTTATTTTCTACTAGCTTCTTTCTGCCCGCGGCTTCGCACGCGTGTTTTCGGTATAATAAGTAACCTATTATCTAAGCTAGGCTTTGCTCTAAGCGTACGCCAAATTGTGAAAATGATCAGTTCAGTAGTTTTGGAGATCCAAGGAAACAAACAATTCAGATTTCACAAACTTTCCGCTTTATAATATTAGTAGGATGTTTGTAACTTTTGGGTTCGATAATGTTTTGTAAAAATGTCCGGCACTAATAATGATATTATTATTTTTGACCGATTTCGAAAATAGGAGGAGTTTCTGTGTTCAGCTGTATGTTTTTTTATGTATGTTCGTTGATTTCTGGGTCTATTGAGCGTAGTTAAACAGAAAACCACCAGCCACGTTTTTTTGCGAAAATGAGTTATAAATGTCAAGTCGTAAGATACTCTTTCTTCTACCATCTCCAAAGACACGTTTTCCATTAGCACATTTAGAAATCAAGATATTTAGAGGTTCAATGTGACTACCTCAAATAAAAACGCATTTTATGGACACTACAGTTTACTTTTAAGCCATCATCTATTTATCAGAACACGACGATCTTGCTGGTCACTTTCTGCAGAATTGAAATCTTTGAATTTTCACAAAAAGCAGAAACTGACTACGAGTTTAATTAGGTTTTTCTACTAGTAAACAAGGGTATTTTTGTTACTTTGAATATAAAAATGATAGCCACTGAAATATACTTTAGTATAAAATTATTGCAAAAAGGTTTTGACGTGACAACGTCTTATAATTCAATAGAGCCGGCTGCACTCACGAAAAAACATGACGTCATGCGGCGTTACCTCGCTCTGAGGCGTTACCTCGCTCTGAGGCGTTCCATGTAAGGCTTGAAGTGCAAGCGAGAGCGCTCGACATCCGTCTCTCTCCTACTTGAGTGAGCGATGCGTCTGCGTGGACAGCTGCTATACTATAGTACATTTACATGTTTTGATCGAGTATCAAATGCTACCATTCCATCAGTATTTTCTTAAGACGTTGTCACGTTCAACTATCGTCAGTAAACCGACTTTACAGACAACCAATTTTTTTTTCCACTAAATAAGAATCAGCAATAAATTTACTTCAAGACTGCGTTATCTCAAAACACGGTTGCTGGTCGTTGTTTAACTACGCTCATTTATGGACTGATTTTGAAATTAATTTCGCTATTGTATAGAGAATGATCCTGATTTTTAATCCCGAGGGATTCGTATTTATATCGCAAAACTCAAAAACAGTCATAAATTAAGGGATTTGAAGTAGATTTTCAAAACAAACAAATTATTATAAGTAGTTGACGGAAAAGCAGATGAACTATCTGATGTAAACTCTACGTTCCTTTCATAAATATGCAAATGTAGGTATCTAGATCTTAGTGCTTTTAATAACTTACCTAAAAACACAAATACAAGAGAAGAATAATACGTTAAATAAATTATCGAAACGGGGCTTCCCAGAGGGTTTCTCGATAAAAGAACATTTTTATTTCTAGTAGGCACTTAAAAGGGCGATCAAACGTAACATCGTTGGGTTGCTATAAAATGAGCGCTTAAAAGTTTCGTTCATCAAGATTTTTAAGCCATTAACGAAACGATGGTTCATTTGTAAGGTTTTCGAATTTTTATATCTTTTAAACAGCTGCAAAAGATGTTGCTACTCTAAGAGCTCCTTACATTTACTTTTTCAGTGATTATTGTTGTTTGTATGTTTAGTTTTATTTTTTATCTACTTAAAAACAGGCGAATGCAAAAAAATATTGTGTTTGATTTTAAAAACGAAAAGTTAGGCAAAAACCAACTAGGTATCAAAAACTTCAAAAATTTAATTATTGAAAACTTTTGAATGTGAACTAAAGCTTCGGGTCTGAATTGTCAAATTATAATTATAAAATACTACTTGAAGAGGACTTACCTTCCTTGAACCTTCTGCAGCTCAACCCCATGATGGGCCAGGAACTTTTCGTTGACCTTATCCAAGGCCAAGTCCACCGCTGGACCACATCGCTCCAGGTCGAACGGAGAGTCCAGGCGAGAGGCCATCAGGACTCCAATGTTGTACACTGTCTTAGTTTCTATGTACGTGGAACCAGCCAATAATGGTGTAAGAAGAAACATGTAGACTATAATGAATTGCATTTTCAAACTATTTGATTGCCTCTATCAAAAATACTAAATTCACCGAGATTTCACATAAGAAGCTTTCTTACTTCTCTACATAATAAACCAAACCATTCGAAAATTCTTCATAAAACATACAAAGAGAAATCCACAACGATTTATCCTAAATAAAAGAACGTTACATGTACGCGGGAAAATTGGGAGACGACACACGTCCGGCCAGCGCAACCGTCCTATCAACACTGGAAGCCTCGTGTCTCGAGACGTTGAAATGAAGTACCAGCTAAGTCCCAGACTGCGATAGGTATGAATCCTCTGAGTTGACGTAGGTATACCGTTATACAGATGGCAACAGGTCGGCCAGTTTCCCGCCTTTTCGTATCATTAATCTTGAAGATAGGACTAAGGCCGGAGCGACTCACATTGAAATTGCGACTTGATTTCGGTGTTCATTCCAGACGTGTAGAGTTAATAAAGTAGTTCATCGGAGTGATAACAGAATTAAAGTTTAAGTTAGAAAACTTTACTTAAACATTAGACAGCCTGTTTTCATAAAAAAATAAACAGATCCTGACTTGTTAAAACAATTTAAACGCGTGACATGGCAGGTTTTCATATTTCACACAAAAAAGGGGAAAAGCTCTTTGCATATTAAGCCAGACTGCATTCTATCAGGTGGATTTTTTCTGACTTCACCTCACACTAGATTAGGATCCGACGAGATCTACCTGTATTTTGCGCAAGCACATAGAGAAAGCAAGCATATTGAGAATGCCATGAAACCAAGTTTTAAGGTCGAAAGTCTTAGACCCGAGTTCACCAACAGATGGTTAAATTTTAAACAGTTGTTTTTACCTTTTTGACACAATACGTCAACGCTAACCGACGAAGCAGCCAATTATCTGATTATCTATTGGCGAACACAGACGTTGTTCACCTAAAGTACAAAGTTAGGAGCGAGAGGATGTTCAAAGCCCCAGCGGCACATAATTTCCACCACAAAATCTCCCTAATATCTCCCCCAGTTTATTATCTCTGCATCGGAATATCTTTACGACAGGAGCACGTGTTCCTATTTTTATTGCGGAGCCCTAACTTGCTAGTTATGCCTTTTATGTTAGAAGCACGGTATGGATGATGCTTCGTCGGCGTTTATGTTTGTTTGACTTTAGATGGTTGGGAGGTCAAAATTATAATTATAGAGACCATCTTGACGGGCAAGTGTTTCACCGCGCACAATGATAAATATACATTTAGATAGAAGACACTAAAATAAATTAAAATGTTCTATATTATAATGTCTTATAGCATCGGGTTTACGCATCAGGTTAAGCAGAAGCAACCTTCGCATCATGACAAGAGCCCTAACTGGACACTGTCGCCTCAACAAGCACATGTTCAAACTGGGGCTAAGCGACACACAATCCTGCAGTTTCTGTGAGGAGGCGGAGGAAACGCCTCTCCATCTTCTAGGAGATTACGGAGCACTGATGCAAAAACGTAGCATCCATCTGGGCAAGCACCTGCTTAGCCCAGACGAGCTAAGATACTTCACCCCAAAGAAAATCCTACAGTTCCTAGCAGCTGCAAGGGTTCGTGGCGAATTATGAACGCCACTGCTTCGAGGCGGAACACACAAAGTGGCGATCACAATAGGCCTATCATGTCCGCAGTGATACGAAAGCCACCAAAAGCTAATAAACCAAAAATCAGTTTTCCGAGATTTTCACATATGAAAAAAAAATAGTTATTATCTCAAACCTGACGCTTTAGGACATTATGTTATGGAACATTTTTATTTATTTTAGCGTCTTCTATCTAAATAAATAAATAATGCTGGACCATTCACACAGCATTATCTAGCCCCAAGCTAAGCAGAGCTTGTGTTATGGGTACTAGATAACTGATATACTTAATACAATACACTACATAGATAGATATTTTTTATTATACATAGAAAAACATCCAGAACCCCTGAACAAATATCTGCAGATCGTACAAACATTTGTCCCGAGGCGGGAATCGAACCCGCAACCTCCTGCGTCGCAGGCAGACCTTCGCCCGCTGCGCCACAGAGGTCGTAAATATGTACTGCTGCGCTGCGATATTAAAAAAAAAAACAAGATATTGACCGATGTTAGGGCCAAAATCTTCAATCCCCTTTTAAGACGCTAACCCGACCCAAATCAGCGCCACCACCTATTATATCTTATCATTATGTAAAACGAAGGAATTTCCAAAAATCGATTTTGCAGTTTGGGATACCTATCATAAGCTTATTTTTAATGCCTCTGTAAAAGTTTTATTTTGTATAGTGTAGGCAGAGATGCGAAGTTGCTCTTTTTGGTCACGGATGGCCGGGATGGTGTTGGTGGCGCTGATTTAGGTCTGGTTAGCTCCTTAAATTACGATACGTTATAGGTAAGTTACTGCAGTGTAGTAGTTGGTATTTTTTATTTTTCCATTTTGCTTTGGCTTAGCTCTAGTGAAATATGTTCAGGGTAATCCCTATTGAAAAAACAGCCCACAACGAAGTTATGGCTTATCTACATAACTACACAAATAATTAACACGAGTAGGGGAAAATCGCCGTAATTATGGTTCCAAACGGGTTCAGAGACCTTTCTTAATTATTGTCTCGACAAAATCTGTACATCGTTTGGTAAAGATTGAATGATTCGTATACATCAGTAGGTACCTATGTATATTTTTCGTTTTCAACGGTTCGGGAGTGGACAAATCCATAGATTGCTTCGGTAATTTTGTATTGTGTTCTATATAGATAGATATATCATTTATTCATAAAGAAAAAAACATTACTTACATAGGTTGGTTAGTAATGCCTTAAAGCCTATGTTAGGTTTGTCTAGGCAAAGAGTTCTCATCTATTTTACTTAGGAATTCTTATTACTACTGTTGGTTAACATTGTAATTTAACTTGCCTAAATATACATTGTAGGCAAATCGCTTACCTAAGTATAAAATATCCTAGCTCTTATATAAACCATCTACAATGATAGCAGTCTTTAGCATGCATGCATTCACTTATCAACGATCGAAATGTTGCTACAGGTTCATTCATCCAGCGTGAAGCTCGCCGCTTATCGCCGCTTATGACCAACTACAGGGTACTCCAAATCAAGTTAAAGTTTTTGCTAAAAAATATTTTATTACTGTTTTTTTTATTTATCTTATTTTTAACATATAACGGTAATTCATTAATGAGATGGGGAATTAGATATTGGGATATTGGATTATATCGAATCTGAGTTTGGTCTTACCAAAATCAAAAACTCTTTATTTCCATAAATACAATAAATGTACACTTAGAAAAGGTCAAATTATAAAACTAAACACTGACGGAAATAAGGTGATATTTTTGATTTCTGCCGCTTCGGTATGTAGACTAAAGTAAAGAAGCGACGAAGAAACCTTTAGCCTGTTAGTTGTTATTTTTCGAGTTGGAGCAACACCCGTCCCAAGCTTTTTTATCCTCTAGATAATTTGATATTTTATAGTAAGCCTTTTTGCACAGAAAGGTTTTGACAATTTGTTTAAATTTATTTACTGATAATTTTTGCAACTCACTAGGAATTTTGTTGTAGAAGCGTATACATTTCCCTTTAAAAGATGCATTAATTTTGTGTAGCTTAGTTGTGGGCACAGTGAGTTTATGTTTATTTCTGTTTATTAAAATTATGTTTATCGCTATTTTTAGGGAACCGATTTATATTTCTATGAGTGTTCAACAAGCTTTCATAAATATATTGACATGGCACTGTCATTATGATTATTTCTTTGAATTTATGAAGTAGGGATTCTTTTTTCTGAACTTTTTGTTACAGCCTGTATTGGTCCTATCCTAGATTATTTTATTTATCTTTTTATTTAATCTATATAATTTTAATATAATTCGGGTTTAATATGGTCAAAATATAAAGGCATAGTATTTGAAACATGACATTTAATTCAACAAAACTGCTACACACTGCTTACGAATATACTCAATATAATAATTTTACAAATCTGAAAGGTAATATTTGGTGTTATAAATTATCAGCATAACAAAATAGGTACATCAATTAAATATAAATATATCCGTAACGAAAATTACAACACTTTTAAATATTTTTGTAAAACTTTGTACAGTAAAAACGCGAAATATATTATTGTTCAAATCACCTACATACGGTTATAATAATATACTCTCTTAAAGACTAATCTATTGGAATATATTAATCAAATACATTGTTTAAGCGTCAATTTAAATACATATAGCTACGGTCGTCATAACATCTCTAGGGTATGATAACACATCTACGTTAGTAAAATAACATAGTAAATAATTGCTAACATCTAAAAATATGTTAAATACGAATATCCAAATAAACATTATAGTGTATATGTAAGTAAATCGCAGAATATAACGCCTACAACTACGAAATACATTAAACTTAGGCCAGTTTTACTGAACTTTAACCCGAGTAATATAATTTCAGAACCTCAAAAATGCTTCAGCAATAGCTGGTAGGCTCGCTTTAGGTCGGTAAACAGAATCACTCAGATAAATGACGAACGAAACTTGATTTTGGTTATTATCATCGAGAATCTGTAGCTAGCAAAGCATCGAGAAACATCGAGAATCTGTAGCTAGCTGTAGCAATAGCAAAGTTTCTGGCTGGACCGAAATAACAAAATACGGTTCCTTCAAACCTGCTTTTAGTTATACTAAGTACCTAATCAGTGTCGAGTTTCATGTCCATAAATAAAAATAGAGATACTTTTTTTTATTACGATTTAACAATTAATAGGTGTTTCTCACACCTTTAAAATAAAACCCGTTACGGGTTCTGATCGCGTACTCGTAAGTCAAAACTTTATTTTCTACTCCCTTTAGGCCGAGTTGTTTAGGTCGCAATAGATGCCTGAAATTGTATTTTCCGGGTTGTTAAACACATCAATACTAATAAATAACGAGGATTGGTTCCAAATAACACTAATACTACGTAAATACATCCTATAAGTTTGCGAACATTATAAAATTGATCCTTTGAAAATATGTTCGTTAGATAAATCGATAAAGACTTGAAATTAAGACCACGGATAGGTTCACTTTTGAACCGACTGGATAATTGGGTTACGGAAAGGAATTTTCATTAAAAAAACTAGGAGATGTTTGTTTTGGATCCAGGAATTTTCTAGGTATTAAGGACAAATAATTTAAGTGACGAGAAAACCAATAACAAATTATTTCTTATTCGATAATCATTTATGTATATTATAAAATTTGACTTGTCTAAGTGCTTTTTTGTAAGCCAAAAGAAATAAAGTTTTTGGAATCTGAAATCTATAATAGTATAGATGAAAACAAAAAAAATGTAGTAGTCCGGTACCCATAACACAAACTCTGCTTACTTTTGGGGTTAGAGCTAGATAATGCTATGTAAAATGCCATTATTTCTTCCTTTAAATCATATTTGTAAATAAAAGATCAATTTAATAAGTTCTCTAGAACAGTTAAATACATAAAGACGAACATCTAGAAACAGCTACGTGAAATAATAATGACTAGAGTTAGACT
Source organism: Eupithecia subfuscata (assembly GCA_963564075.1). NCBI lineage: Eukaryota > Metazoa > Arthropoda > Insecta > Lepidoptera > Geometridae > Eupithecia > Eupithecia subfuscata. Next base: position 11,963,471 of record OY751114.1, read on the forward strand.
TAAGCTAAAGTTCAATTAGTTTACTATGACACGAGAAATGCATATGAAGAACATTGTTATTTTATTTTATAAAGATTTTATAAGAACTTGTAAAAGACAAAATAAGAGTATAGTATAGTAGGTATATATTGTTAGATATAGCTCTTCAGTGAAAACATGATTTTCACTGTGAAAAATCGCTTAAATAGCAATAAATTTCTGCATTTATAAAATGGGATATATAAACCTAGTTTGACACCGTTATTCTGGTAAATATGACACACTGCTATACTGTATCTTATAATCGCAAACGTTTTTGAATACGTTGTTGGAAACACTCACAAACAGAGTATTTTATACACTTCTGCCCAAAAATGGAGTGTAATGTTTTCAGGGTTCATGTATGTAAGAGACCAACTCTTCCCGCGGGTGTCGTAAAAGGCGACTTAGGTATATCCACCGGCGGGCGTGCAGCAGCGCCTCCTGCGGAACAATTCTACCACTGAACTGCGATCCCAAACCCGCATGCCCAGCGTGGGGATTAGAGGCACTACCCCCATGAGATAAAAGCCAATAAGGCGCTTATTAAGGGGAGCCCTGCGTCCAGCAGTGGACCAATATAGGCTGTTGTGGTGTGGTATGTAAGACAGTTTCTTCCACCAAGCTTCCAAAAAACAGCAGTCAGTACCGGGAAATAAGGCGCGCAACGAGACAGACACACGACGTAACGTTTCATGTTCGCTGCGAATGGAACGTTACGCTCCGTAACACCGGTCAGTATGCGGTTTTACAACATCCCGAGTGCCACTATTTTTTTTTTATAAAGTAAGGTAGTCATGTTTTCTTATTTTTGTATTATCTTTTTGATTTGATCATTAAATTCACAAACACCACCAATTTTCTGTAAAACTTTTAAATTCACCGAAAATGTATGTAAACAAAACTTAAAATAAAAGATAATAATATATAGGAAGATGTATTGTAAGAATTTTTGAGAAATTAATTTGTTACCCAACTTTTTACCGTTGTTTCCTCTTTTGTACCCAAAGTGTTTCCAACAACAAATTCCAGCAAATCACACGAACACCATACACTGTTAATATCTACTCTAAAATTTGTGCGTATCAATCTAGCATTACATTAACTCCACATATCTCACGAAAATAAAGGGGTTCAAAACACCGACGAAACCTTAGCATGAACGTGAATTCGGAAGATTTACTGTAAAAATTGGAATTGGTTTTATAAATTAACTATATTTTTTGAACAGTTTTTTTTTCTCAGATAATTTTTGGCTAACCGCTTTTAAAAAAATATCTGCGCGACTGGTCGTCGCGATGCGTGACTTTCAGGTCACGCATCGCTGGTGGGTATCTGGCGCAGCGCATCAGCATTGTCATACAGAGGGGCAATGCAGCCAGCGTCTTGGTGACGCTTCCGACTGGTATTGAAATCGAAAGTCTGCTGTGAGCTCAATTAGCCGCATGCCCAGCGTGGGGATTATGGGCATTACCCCCCATGTGATAAAAGCCAATCAAGCGCGTATCAGGGGGAGGCCTGCGTCCAGCAGTGGACCAATAAAGGCTGTTGAGGTTGAGGTTGTTAGCTCAATTGTTTCAATTGTAAATCCGAATTGTTTTCTATTATTTGATTGTAATTTTCTTTGTTAATAAAGATTTAAATTCCATGTATATAATAGTAAAAAATTTGATTTCCTAATTTTTTGCTGAGTGCCTTTGAAGAAGCTCATACTGAACTGCATGCATTGAATATACAATTTTGTCTTGTTCATGTATACCATCCAAATTCACGCTCCGATTACGAATAACATACTTTATTCTTAGATTACCATATAAATATATTCTTTATATTTTAATATTTATTGCTGTCTCTGTCGCACAGAGCAAGAAGAGCTCGATTTGTCTCACTTACGTTACCTAATTGTACTCAAAGGTTCACGCAATGGGTAACTAGGCTTTGGTTACTTAAATGGCAATTTACTTTTACGATTTACTCTATTTTCGTATCCCTATAAGGTCCCCTATACTCAATTCACGGCAAATTTTATAAATATTTAGCATTGTTGTATGGGATTTTGAATAACAAGCGTTCTTTAGAAAATCATAACGCCCTGGGGGTCTACTAGGAAAAGGAAAATCGAAGTTTCGTTTTCGTTGTCGTGCAAAACCAACAGTTTTGTCGCTTGCATAAGATTAGCGTTTGCACGAAAAGAATCAGAAACGTCTATTGCGTTTCTGAGACTGAGAATTCGGCTAGGAGGACATCATATGACATGACATGATATACATAAAATTTACTGTCTCGTATTCACGCCTCGTCTAGGTTTTTTTGTTTAAATGTTGTGTCTTCCATTTTAAAAGTTGTGGTTGATTGGGGCAAAGATGGTATCCCATGCAACAATGTTACGGTATCTTTATTTAAACACATATTAAGCTAACATCAAAACTTTTAAATTAACGACACCAAACAAGCTAAATTTTACATTATTATTGCTTTTAATGGTTCAATATCTCGGAAGACTATGTCTATGTCTAAGTATCGGTCGGATTACTACTGGTTCACTATGTGTCACTTACTTTTATAATTTCACTTTATTTTACAGAATAAAAAGTAAATTAAATCTATGGTAAATGTATGTATATCTTATAATTATAACATAAATATTAAGATTACAATTTGTACTATTTTCCTATTTTTTGTTCTTAAAATAGACCACACAGAACAAGGATAGGTAGGCACAAATTAGGATGGTGGGTGAACACTAATTCTAATATTAATATAAAATATTATAAGTGGCGTTGTAATACAAATAAATAAATAGGTAAATTCTCAAGTTATATAAAATCAAGGCATTTGGTTCTCCTGCAAATAATGGTTAGTCTTTATCGTCTGAAATTATTATAAGATGGTGGATACAGAGTGGATTTTTTGGACGGGGCAGTTAGGAGTGGTACCTTAACCCGTGAAGCTACAGGAAATATCCAAAAAATCCACCGTATTGTGTAGATATTTTATTGCTTGTCACTGTACGTAGAAAGAAAAATGTTAAGATACTAAGTGCCAAATAAGGTGGCAATACTACCTGTATTGCCACCTCCTCCACGAAATCGCAAAATACTGTAAAATTATCGCTATTCTGTCGCTTTCGCTGAAAGTATCATGGTACTAGGAAGCAACAGACAAACACAACCCCATTTTTTTTTTTTTATCTATATATATAAAAATGAAACCTGTTTTCCTTGGTCACGGCATCACGCGTGAACGGCTGGACCGATTTCGCTAATTCTTTCTTTGTTGTGTTTGTTATTGTCAGGAGAAGGTTCTTATGAAAGAAAAAATTAAGAAAGTTGGAAACATAAATTTCCACGGGGGCGAAGCCGCGGGGCGCAGCTAGTTGGGAATAATTACTGACTTTTTACGTTTTTTAACGTTCTAAACTACCAGAGTAATTTACACCAGTGATATTATAATTAATTAATTAATAATAGTATGGTTAAGAGTACTAAATTACATTAATCTGACTGAAAAATATATGAACTTATTTGTATTGTGTCTCACATAAGAATTTTAAAAAAGTAACTATCGAAAACGTTTATAAATTCAAAATACCACAGGTCTACAATTTTATACGAAATAATAATAAGTTTCCCATGAATTTTATAAACCAAAAAATGCAAAATTTTAGCCTTTTTTTTGAGTTCGTGAAGGAGATAGGTGAACGACCTGTATTGCCAAGCTACCTGGCACCTAGTATAGAATGGATTGAGTGGGTACTACTACTTACTACATATACTAAGTAGGCCTTTGCAACAGAGTAGCAGGCCCTTGTAACTAAGCTACATATAATCACACACTAATAAATAATAGGAATAGTAGAGAAAGGGACCCCAAAGAGGGATATAATTGATGTTTATTATATGGCAAGGGTTATTCTAAATGCAGAGGAATCATGACAAATAACTTCTAACTTGAAGCTACATTAGGAAATTTGGAGTTTCTTGTTTACTTATATTTATTCAAAATAATGTATGAATAAAATCATTTTATTTATTTTCTAATTTGAAAGGAATAGGTATATTTACCGAACAAATTGAGGTAGAATAGGAAGTTAGGATGTCATATCACACGAAATTCAGGTAAAATCTCTCTTCTTCGATGATAATCATTGCTTAAAAGGGGTTTTTTAACAATTTCATTGGCTTATAGGCCACTTTCCGAATAGGCGCTTTAAACAGCAATCTTGTTATCATCATACTTTGTCTGGTCCAAATCCAATAGGCATCAATAACAAATCATTCTAGTACTTTCCAATACCTTCGAATTCCAATCGATTCATTTCGAATTCAGAATATTTCAGGAGACAATTTCTTAGCTCTCTCCATCATACATTTTCTCTGGGGTTTACGAACCAAAGAGGTTGTCATTCACCCTTCATTTTCCAGGGTATAAATAGGTAAGGTCAAAGAGGTCTTACTGGGTTAAGGGGCGGGGTGATGCCGCCGCCTGCGTCTGAAGACCAGTGCAAATATGCTGCGCAGTCGCCGCCAGCGCCGCCGCCCGCCGCCAGTGGCTATGCCTGTTGTCCCCATTAGTGATGACTGGAAAATAAAAGGAACAGGTAATTTACTTTATTGCACCATCAAACTTATGAATGAACGAATTCTTTATTGCACTTAAAATTAACAACATAAAAACCTTGGTATCTATATTTATAACATAATCAGTATAATATATAGCCTTATCGCTGCGTTTTTTCATAGGTAACCCAAAACCTAACCTTCTTATAAAAGAATGAAAAAGATTGTAGGTAAGTGCTATTTATATCTAGATCGACAAATATCTCGTTTTATGTGTCCTTTTAGTGTTAATAACCATGACCGTTTCAAAAGTTTTATTTAGCGCAATGTCGCAACTGTGTTCTTTGTCCATTTGCACAGCAATAGGATAGGTAGGCCACACATTACGTTAGGATGATGTAAATTTTATACATTACTAGCTTCTGCCCGCGGCTTCGCACGCGTTGTTTCTATGGAAACGTTTTGAGGTCATTTCTATCCCATGGGAACTGATTTATGGGATAAAAAGTCGCCTATGTTTGATTCCAGATTCCACTTACCTGTATGTAAAATTTCAGCCTGATCCGTTCAGTAGTTATGGCGTGAAGAGGTAACAAACATCCATCCATCCATCCATTCAAACTTTCGCATTTATAATATTAGTGTGATGTGATTGTTTTGTATTTTGTCCTTCCTTTTACTTGAAGTAGGAAATAAGCAATCTGACGCTCAGATGAATTATAATTCAGCCAGGTTTTGCCCTCTGCTGTGTAAAATCGACTGGTTGGTAAAATCCATGAATCCATCAATGAAAAAAAACGCAAAAACTGTAAGGTAAGTAAGTACCTTAGAATGACTTCTTGTCTATGAATTTCATTGTACCAACCTGTCTTTGCCTGTCCAGTCGCCTTATCTCCCGAATCAACGCGTGGAATGCATCATCGACGAAGTGCCGCAGCGCCGCCGACGTCTCGAAGAACGGACAACCCAGCTGTGTTGCCAGCGCTTTGCCTTCATCAGTACTGACCTACAAATAATGTATGGCGTATAATTTTTTTGTAGCCAAGGTTTGAAACAGAGGAGGCTTTTACCCAACCAACAGGCGCTTAAAGTCATATGAAAGATCTATACTTAGATAATTTATTCAACAACTTGCAGTGGGATGAAATAATAAAACATGGGCATAGCCTATGCCCATGTATTATTTTAGTGACGGAAGTTTGGTGGGACCACGAAAAAGTTTTGTCCCACATCGCAGTGGGACCACGGTTCCGGAGTGGTATTATTAAGTACATAAGTATAAAGATTTATTATTTAGGTACTACATAAATAATCTATAGGTACGACTAGGTATAAGTCAGTAAGGTTAATTACCTATGTCTTTTGTGTTTATTATATTGGTATAGATAAGCAATCTGCAAAGTGTATCAAAAATAATCAATGCATGTTTGATAAAACACAGCAAAATAAAACCCACCTGTTTAATCTGTTTATTTATAGATAGATAACATAAAACATGAACTAACTTGTCTAAACCTCGGTGCGAGATCCAGCTTGTTCCCAACCAGGACTAACGGCAAGGTTTCCAAGGGTCTAGCCTGAGCCAGGAGCCTCCTGTACTCAGCAGCTGCTCGGAACGACCTGCGATCGGTGACTGAGTAGCAGAGAACAAAGCCTTCCCCGCATCGCATGTACTGCTCTCGCATTGCGGTAAACTCCACCTATGGATTGACACAATACTTTAAAATAATCTACATTTATAAAAGAGAAAAGACACATCGAGAAATTTCTGAAACTAAAAGAGCTACAGGGCTTTTGCAATTTAGTTTTTAAAGGAAATTTTGCACGGAGGTTCGTCTTAGGACGTAGGCCAAGAACGTATTTTTGGAAATTCGACTCCACCTATGGATTGACACAATACTTACTTTAAAATAATCTACATTTGTAAAAGAGAAAAGATTCACTGACACATCGAGAAATGTCTGAAACTAAAATAGCTACAAGAGTAGCTACTACATAGATCAGCTACTGGATCAGGATCGTTCATGATGATCATGAATGATCCTGCCCCAGAACCCCCAATTTCCAACCTGAATTTATTCATCATTTATATTGATTGAATTATTGAATCTAGCTCTCTTCATCCTGAATGATCCTGCCCCAGAACCCGCCCCAATTCTCAACCTGAATTTATTCATCGTTTATAATTGAATTATCATATCTAGCTCTATTCATCCTTGTTTAGTAATGATCTTGCTCCAGACGGAGGGGTTTTGTGGTATATTTATATAATAAAAACGAAGTAGATTTTTTAAAAAACTTTATTCTCTAACCATTTTTTAAACAAATTACATTTAAGCACAGACACGAAAATGATATAAACATTTTATTATACCTCTAGGAATCAAGACAGAATCTAAATTCATTACCTATCTTAAACTATTATATAAAACTTTCTTTATTCTCTAACCATTCTTTTAAACATGTTACGTTTTTAAGAGCACAGACACGAGAATGATACATACATTTAAATATACCTCTAGGAGATAAACCATAATCTAAATTTAATTGCCTTAAACTAGGGCTTTATCCTGAAAATCAAACATCTAATCATTTTAATCTTTTTTTCCACCATGATATATTTTCGTACCTTTTTACATAAATAGACGTATCTACAAGATAATCAGCAATAAGTACTTTGTTCAAAATTTGAATTATTCCTTCTCTCCAGTTTATTTGTCTATTTCTATCCATCGCACCTGCATTTTTTGGTGGTTTTATGAGCAACAACAGCATTTGATTATTTTCACGTAATATCGTTATTTCTTTAACAATAAAATCATTATTGTCCGTCTTAAATCCTTGCAGATTAAAAACGGCAAACATCATTATAATTCTTTTACCAGTGTTACTCAAAGGCTTATATTAAATCAAGCGATCGTTGATAATAAGACAATATGCAGTAGTATTTTGTGGAATATCTTCAGCGCTCTCTATTTCTAATCTAACATGGATATCTCCGGTCTTCTTTCTTTTGGCTTCGTTTTGTCTCGAACAATCAATTACAAAATGTGGTGCGTAATTTTTAAATTTTTAATTTTTAATTTAGCATGGGTTCAGAGTCGCTACCATAGTAAGACTGGCGAAATGTTTTGGAGAGTGATGTTTACGAGATGTATGTACGTATAATATAATGATACTTGTCTTCAACAAATTTAGCATATACTGGGTCATATCGGTAGTATTGAGAATTTAAAAACAAGGTCACATTAGACAACTTGCAATGATCAAAGATCGAAGAATCTTTGTTCCTATTGCTTTTTTTCTATTTGTTTGCAAACCAAAAATTATGTATCTGGGTTTTTCTATCTGTAACACGAAAAATGTCGATTTCTGACTTTAAATTTATGACAGATGAAGAAATAAAAAGTTTTATGTTATGAGCATATCAGATAATGCTTACTACGGCTATATTTTAGAAGTTGACTTAGACTACCCTAATCACTTGCATGATTCACATAGTGATTTACCATTTGCTCTTCAAAAAATGATTCCTCCTGGAAGAAAAAACCCAAAACTGATTGCAAATTTGTATAAAATTGTACAGTATGTTCATTTGAAAGAATTCTTGAAAAATGGTCTCGTGTTGTCGAAAATACATCGAGTACTGATTTTCAGACGATAATTTAAAGTTATTTTGACTTTCAAGTCAAAATAACTTTAAATTATCGTCTCATCAAGTATTCATACTTGTTTACGTCAAAAGTCTACCTACATCAGCATTTCAAAAAGATTTTTTCAAGATCTTAATAATGCGATATTTGGAAAGACTATTGAAAACAGACGAAAACAAGTTGATGTTAAATTGATAACTTATTGGAATGACGCTGGAAACAGAACTAATAAGCGTGTTGGTGCTGAAAAATTAAATTCGAAACGTATATCCATTTTTAATGAAAATTTTGTTGCGATGGAGCTAAGTCATGAAAAATTGTTCTTGATAGACCGTTATACATCGGCCGGTCTGCCTCGTTGGTCTAGCGGTCAGCTTGTTCAACCGCAGATTATGAGGTCCTGGGTTCGAACCCCGGGTCGGGCCAATAGTTGTTAATGGGGTTTTTCTAGCAAGAAAAATTCACAGTAGCAACCCGGAGTCAAGAAGTTGGCGGTGTTACACCCCCGTGCCTCGGAAGCACGTTAAGCCGTTGGTCCTGCGCTTGACCTCTCACCGGTCGTGTCGATCTGTCGTCCCATCGGATTATGAGAGTGAGGCAATAGAGAGTGCACCTGTGTTTGCGCACACACTTGTGCACTATAATATGTCCTGCGCATCTGGCTAGTCTCCGATGAGACTGGCCGCCGTGATCGTAATTCGGCTAGGAGGACATTGTTATACATCGGATTTACTGTATTGGAATATGCTAAACAGCATTTTATGTTTAATTGATTAAATCAAATTAATTTTACACGTTAAGTTTTCATCACTTGTTTGTGTGTATATTCGTCATTATGTAGGTAAAGCTAGTAGTACTGGCTGAGGAACATCGGTGGGACCTCTTTAAAGTCCTGTTTTGCGGCCCCTATCAATTCATGCAGCTTCCGCCACGTATTACTTCCCTCATCTATCTGATTTTTTATAGTGATAATAGAATGTCTCCACCTGTTAACTGGTAGGACATTTTCAATTTCAGAGGTTTTGAATATTTTTACCTCTATGTAATGAGAACCCTTCCTGGTTTCTGTCAGTTGCCGGCTAAAACCATTTGGCAACCGTCTCGTGTAACAAGAAACAATTGGTTGCGGTTTGTTACCTGGTTTACTCTCCGGCACTACCACCTCCTCCTCCGAATCGGACCCGAACAAGTCGCCCGCCGTCGCCTTGACGACATTCGCTGGATTGATTCGGAGTTTCGATGGATTCGGTTTTTTTGCCAACGGTTCTGATGGTGCTGCAACTAGGGTGGGTGCAAAATTTGATGCCCGACGCTTCGTAGATTTTTCTATTACATGATTCGGCTTCTGCACCCGCTCGTCGGAACTGGAATCCGACGTGCTTTCAAATAGTTTTTCAGCAGTAGCAACAGTCTTCGACCTATGAAAAGAAAAAACAAAAATTATAAGTAATGTTAGTATTTATGTACAAGATATCGATAATTCAAAAATATATTAAAAAACATAATCAAATTATTTGATGAATGGATAGATTGAATAAACAATCTATCTACGTATAAATAAGACATTATGTAGGTAGGTACTTACATTTCGAAATTTAAAAATCTTTTATTTTTAACTCGTAGGTACTGCTTGTATCCCTCAGTAAATTGGTGTGAAGTTTGATTCAGAGATGCGGCTATTATATCATGCTACTCTATACAGCCGTGGCCCATTTTTGGAGCGCTATTGATACACTTATGCAAAATGCTTACCAGATATTTCACACCAGGGATGTTAGATGCTAACTCTGGAATTATGGCATAGGCCTGTCAAAATTATGGCACTTTATAAAAAACTATGGCACGGTTTCTAAGTCTTACACGGATATTATTTGGTTTGAGATACACAACTTTTCTAGTACCAAGTTGGTTAGGCATGGCAAGTAAGTAGGTATTAAACTCGGAATATCGAGGCAAGTAACAGTTCGAACTTATCATATTCTATCTTATCAATCTTATCATATCATGCTAAGGTTGGTAACACTAAGTGATTTGACTTTCTTTCTTTCTTGTTTTTTCTATCTTTCTGGGTCTGACTCTGGGTCTGTTCTTATCGTGACTTAAAGTTTAATTTTTGAGTAGTTTCCTGAGTGGTGACGTAATCAGTAGTAAACTTTAAAAGCTCCTAGCCAACGTATTTTTTGTGTTAGAACGTAGATTTTTTATTTAAAAGCTATTATGATAGACAATATAGATATATAGTAAGAAGTCATAAAAATATCCTGTATTATAGGTTTAATTTTAAGAGATTCGGAGATTATCGAAAAAAATAGCATAAAAAATTTAATTTTAATACAAAAACTTTAAGTCACGATAGCCACTCGTTTGTGAATTTTTTATTTGTTATTTTATCGTCATTATCACATAACTGACATGATAATGGCTTTTATTTTAATAAAATAGACCCACTAGTTTGGAAGAAATCATTTTTTTAGTAAATAGAGTCATTAGTGAGTAATACAAATTTCAATTCATTAATAAAGCATAGTAAAAGGTTTTTTTTAATTTGTTTTTCTATTTTTATGTCGATAATTTTTTATTTATTTCACCCCCTTTCGGGGTTGCACTTTATCCAGGGACACACTGTATAAGTACATAAGTAATTATGAATTCTTGATCTTCATATAAATTTTCAATATTTATTTAAGGTGAATTTATGAATAGGGATAATGATTACCTACCTATAATTTCCTGACTCATTTCATATATTTTTTCCATGTGAATCGATGAAAACAAGGGTGAATAGAGCCATACATTGATAATTAATTCAATATTAACGATGAATAAATTCAGGTTGGTAATTCGGGTTTCTGGGTCAGGATTATTCATGAATGATCCTGATCCAGAAACTCCAATTTCAACTACTGCAATTTCTGAAACTACAAAGATACAAGGCTAAAATTTTGCAAAATTTTAGCCTACCTCGACCTCAACAACTTCGATTTTATGACAAAGATTGATTTTTTAAGATAAGCATTCTAAGAGGGTGGAGATGGGATTCATGAAACGGTAAATCTTGGCCCGTCAAAATTATATTATTATTATTACTCAAGTCAATGTGTGCACAATATTGTTATTTTCATAGGTACCTAATTTTTATTTAGAAAAGATATAAAGCTGACTGACATACTCTTATATAAATAAATAAAAATCAAGAATCTCTGGAACTTCAAGAGCAGCCAGGCTGAAATTTTGCAGGTAGGTTCTTTTGTGTGATGTGAGCACCCACTAAGAACACATTTTTTAAGACTTTTGACTAACTCATCACAAAATCTTTGGAACTACATGAGCTTCATAGCTGGTATTTTGCAAAAGTTTTTTTAAAACCCCTGAAACTGCGAGATCTGATTTGTAGATTTTATTTGGTTCATTATTCTGGGAAATTAAACATTTTCAAAAATGTGTCAAAAAATTCCATGTGATTGACTGAAAATTCCAAAAATGAAATTTTTCGGACCTGCCCATGGTTTAAGAACATTATTAAACCATGGTGCTGCCATAACATAAGTTCGTTATTCTAACGTGCTGTCGGCTGCAAGTCGAATATCATAGTATTACCGATCAACATGAGATTGGAGAGGAAATCATAGTAATTTCATTAGCTATGGTAGCCATGTGTGTCAAGTGTTATGCTTTACAAACTCGATGCAGTGAACAAAAAAATATCATACCATTTTACAAAAAGGCTCTTTTTTTACATAGCCAAAGAGGTTTTGCCTTAGGTAAAAACAGGCTCTTTTTTTACCAAAGAGCAAATAGCTGATTCTTGTTTCTTATTCTCCTCCACATTTTGGACAGCTTTTTATTCTCAACATACCATACCATGCATATCTAATACTTGGGTAGCAAAGCTTGGAGCTAGGTAAAATATAATATTTATTGTATGCAGATAAGAATTAATATTGTATCATGTCATCCCACAACTACGACAGTGTGTAAAACTGATGAAACAACAGGGAAAATAGGTTAAACAAAATAAATTTCCAATAAATAGATAAATTATACAAAATTCTACCTGTCCAGCTGTATCCAATATGTCCAAAAGTGCAGGCTCTCCATCTATCACAGCTTGCTGCTGGTATGAGTCCTCTGTAAATGATTAAGTCTTCATTTAAAATAAGGTGAGCCACATTTTGATGCTACAGAATAATATTTTTACTTGAAAATAACTTCAAATTAATTATGGACCTTAACTGTCATACTTTATCAAATATAACATAAATATAACTATTTTTATCAAATCCATAGGGAAGTTACCAACTGTACAGTAATGCACGGAATTCAGGGTCAATGCGAAACTATGTCGTAAATTCTCCAATGTTTATTTACATCGTAGTACGTTACTATGATAGTGTAGCGGGTACCTATAGTAGGGTCATGGTAGTCTAGAAAGCTGTGGCTGACGAATTGCAGAGTGACGGCGGACTTGCCGACGCCCCCGTCGCCAAGAACCACGACCTTGTAGACGCGGAGGCCGCGCGAAGTGCCCGCAGCCTCGCCCGCCATGCCGCCGCATGCCTGGCGCGCGGGGCTCGCCACGGAGCCGCGCCCGCGACCCCCTTCACTCGCCCGCACCCATCGCCCGCCGCACAGACCCCCACCCAGCACTAACACCACCTTGGCTAATTGCGCGAATCGAACACTACCACCTTTTATTCACAACACGCATTTTTTCTTGGTATTTTGGCTAAATTTCATTTCATTGCAAAATTCGACAGCTGATTCGAGGCTATTGACATTTTTGATAGTTTTCATTTTGTTGTGTTGGTAGTATTCAATGTCAAATCGATTATGTAGTGACCCTGAAGTAAAAATTGGTAGGACATTTTTCTCTCCGAACGAAAATGTGATCGGTCGTGATTGTAAGCCTTTGTGTTGGAAGATCAAGAAAAACACCGTTCAAAGTTGAGTCACAAAATAAAATAAAGAAAAACTCCAAGTCTGAAAACCTTCGATAGCCAAACAAGCAAAACTAAATTTTTTTACCGGTTTTTTTGACTTTTTTAGTAATGTTTTCGTTCATTCAATTGGTTTTATTTAATTGTCATTATTGACATTCAGGCGTACTTCACTCATGTTTAGGTTTAGCTAGCACAGCTCGTATAAGATTTTGTGTTTTTTACGAAAAAAAACCTTTTGAAATGGCTCACATACAGTTTGTAGATGAATTGGTGCGTGAATACCTGATGTACAGAGGTTTCACATCCACCGTCAAAGCATTTGATAGTGATATAAAGGCAGATAAAGACAAAGGTTTTAGGGTGGATAAAATTGTGGAGCAAATCGTGCATTACATCAATATCTCGGATCTGAACGGGCTCAAAGAGTATTGGTCCCACCTGGACTGTTTAGTTTTCTCAAAATTAGAAGTCCATGTTCAGCCAGGTGTGTAGAGAATGCAAGATATAAACTAGGAAGTAGACCGTAACCTTGTGCCCATTTTGTCTCATAGATGATATGATAACTTTGATATTTCTCTTCACAGCCGTACGTAAACTAGAATACAGCCTGTACAAGCTGTATTTGGTAACAGCATCTCAGAGCAATGGCGGAGTACGGAATGACAAAGTGTCTGAGTTTCTGTCTAAGATGCTGCCTGAACTTCAGGGGCAGAGCGAGTGGAGAGATTGGTTCAGTAAGTTCAACCTACCTTATCTTGGCGCTGCGGGCGGAGGCCCACCTGCGATGCGGGCTTGACTCCCGCCTTAGGACAAATGTTGGTACGATCCGCAAATATATATGTGTTCTGGGTGTTCAATGTATAATGAAAAATATCTATCCATGTAATGTATTGTACTAAGTATACCAGTTATCTAGCTAGTACCCATAACACAAGCACTGCTTAGCTTGGGGCTAGATGATGCTGTGTGGATTGTCTAGCATTATGATTTTATTATTATTTATTTAAATGAAATAGGATATTCAGCGGCACTAATGAAATTCTTGATAATTATTGATGATAATGAATTTTATTGTAGGGTTGGAATTGCCAGCGAAGCCGTAAGCTAGGCATGCGATGATGGATGACCATACAATTAGGTATAGGTATCTTATTTGACAACTTCAGTGGCGCAGCGGGCGAAGGTCCGCCTGCGACGCAGGAGGTTGCGGGTTCGATTCCCGCCTCGGGACAAATGTTTGTACGATCTGAAGATATTTGGTCAGGGTTTTCTGGATATTTTCTATGTATAATAAAAAATATCTATCTATGTAGTATATTGTATTATGTATATAAGTTATCTAGTACCCATAACACAAGCTCTGCTTAGCTTGAGGCTAGATTATGCTGTGTGAATTGTCCTGCATTATTTATTTATTTGTTAATGTTCCAGTATGCAAAATTATACTTTGTGTTTTGCCCATTGAGACAAAACTGGACCAGCACCTTGTCCAATCATTCAATTTAAAAATTATGTAAGAAATCAAATGTGTCTATCATCTTTCAGTGCTACCCTATGTCCAGAAACCCGAAGAGAACCCATCATTCAGCCTCTACTTCACACGAGCCTGGCAGGACAGTGTGCTGGTCTCGCTACACAACCTGCTGGCGACTGTGTTCCAGTGCATGCCTCAACCCACGCTGGCCAGCTATGAGAGCGAGGCTGCACTCATCAAACGGCTGCAAGATAAACTTGCTGCTGTTACTGGGAAGGTACAGCTCAATTTTGTTTAATATGTAATGAGACTACTTAGACCACTCCCACACAGCAAAATGGTAGATGAGAAAACAAAAGTATGAGATGGGCCACATTGCAAGTGTCTAGCTTGGTAAGTTGTCTGGAATAAGCAAGGCTGTCTGTTTTTTTACATTTTTTTCTTTTTGGTTGTCATGATCTAGGCCTTCCAAATAGCTAAGCTACACACCTAGCGACCATCTTGGAATGCTGCTGTGGCTTGACTGTTTGGATAGGAAGTGCAGCATTATGTATGTAAATACATTATATTATTATTTTATTTATTTATCCTACTTCTACTAATATTATAAATGAAAAAGTTTGTATGAATGTTTGTTACCACATATGTCCTACGTCTATCCCACGTAACAACTTAAGAGGGCTATTACAAGAAAACGCGAAATCCCACAGTTACATGGTTCAATTCAAATTATATGGTTTTCGTTCGTTGCTTGAAATAACAATTACTTGTTAATAATAGTTCCTTTTCTCTTCTACAGTAATAATATAATAAATTTTAGATAACTTATTTGTTTATTTTAAAATAATCATTCTACTGATGCATGTTCAGGCAAAAACTCTCGGAAACCTGTTTTGGGAGCTCTAATTTGTAGATTCTATTGAAAATAGACAGTCAAAAAAAATTTTTTTAAGTAACAAATATCCTATACTTCCATAATAAATAATAGATTATATTTTCGTTATAGGCCTTTATGTTAAGAAAGAAAAAACTGAAGCGAATTCAATTATCGACCGAAAAGGCTTCGAAACAAACCCCAATATCTCCGAAGTTCTACATCATTTTGACACAAAATTTAAACCAAAATAATCTTCAACATTTGTTTAAACTACAACATTAATTTTATTTTTTAAATCTCTACTACTTTTTTGAATGAATTATTTAAAAGTAGTATATATAATACTTTCATTGCGACGGCGAATGCCGGCGATTTACCCTCAGTACCGCGCGAGCGCTTATCGAGGGCAGACCTATGTCAGTTCAATCGCGAGACAATAGAAAGTTACGCTTGCGTAGCTCGCCGCCCGCTCGGTGCGTTAAATAAAAAAAAAAGTTGCGCCGAGATAAAAAAGTTGCGCCGAGATGTAAAAGCGCTCTTAACCGATTTAGACGATTTGGAATGTAGATACTTTAGTTCCTTGGTTCGATTCACTCAAAAACTATATAGTAAATTTAATCCCTAATTTTTTAAAACTACCCCTACGGGTTGTGCAATTTTCTGTAATTTCCCCGCGGGCGAAGCCGCGGGGCACAGCTAGATAATTATAATAATTGCAGTGCCCAGCTGGGTGCACGTTTGACGCTTGTTATCTTAAGACCCCTGAACAACATTTCTGTAATTTTTTTTTACTTTAGTAGAAGTTTTCCACCATAGTCATCATCATCATCTAAGCGACAAGACATTCACTAGTGGATATAGGCCTCGCCCAAAGACTGCTACAATGACCAGCCCTAAGCTGCCTGGATCAGTGTTCTTCCGCATTATTCTTTGTAAAAACTTCACAAGTCAGGGCCCGTACTCTTAACTCCTAAACTTGCAGGAGCCCGCCGGCGGGCTCGATAGGTATGTAACGGAAAAGTCGTAAACTTGCGCGAGCCCGCCGGCGGGCCGGCTCGCCCGGACGATTGTAAACCGATTTTTCATCGTGTTAGAGACTATGTTTGTTTGAACAACTTTTGACAGGGTCAAAGGATAGTTATTATTCTACCTATTGCAACACTAAAAGGCTGGCCAATAACCAAGAAGAAGATGACATTTGTCTTTGAATCAGTCAAAATTTTAGCGCGTACTGTCCCCATACATTTTGTTCGTGTTTTTGTAATTGGTAGGATCCACATTTATTTCGTTTTGGTGTAGTTGTTTGTAGAAATTAGCTTGCATAGAAAATAAATACACGAAGATAAATTATTTGGAAACCTAATACCGTTTACAGAACTTAGATAGAATATCTAAACGAAATCGAAGTTTTTGATCAGTTTTCGTGCAAATGCTAATCTTATGCAAGCGACATACGAGTATCTCGTAGGTATCTAAAAACTTTTATAATTTAAAAGCATATTTAGAATAGAACAAAACAATACTAATTTTTAAGTTAAACATGTTAGTTCATTTAAGTTTTCCAAATTAATCTTAAGTAGGTACCTACCTAGATATAATTTTACGTTGTAGCGCGCCAACGAGGTTCATAATCTCAATAAACATAAGAACTTGCAATGTGGGTACGGGTTGTTGTACATTTGCCACTAACACTCCATACATTGAAAGTAAATTCTTAAAAAAATGTGTACACATGCAACAACTGAATAATTAAATAAATGGTTTTGCACGAAAACGAAACTTCGATTTTCCTTTTCCAAGTAGGCGTTCCTGTTTCATCATCATCAGTCGTTTAATATCTACCTACTTCACTTCACTCATAATACCAAATAAAATCACCGATAAAATAATATAGAACAATAATATAGAAAATACTAGAGAACAAAAGACCAGCCGACGACAATCATCTTCAATTTCTGGTACCTTATCTTCGAATTTGAGGACGTAACTGTTACCTAATTAAATTCGACTTTATGTTATTTTCCAGGCACAAGCTCAAGTCGAGAAGACCTCCCCAATCGGTCACCAATCCCGCCTCTCACAGTACTCAGAACGCCTGAGCGGTCCCCTACCCTTAGTAGACGACTTCTGTGCAGTGCCCAGTGAACAACTCGACAACGGAGTGAGGGAGGCTAAAGGCCTCAGAGGTCTTCTACGGCAGATGGGCGGCAGCCCCGTCATGGGCAGGAAAGGCTCCAGATCTCACAGTCAGAACTGATATGATAGGGTTAAATAATAAGAAGCATCCTAGACTCTAGCATTCGCCTGTAATGTAACAATCTAACAAGATTAAATTGTGAGCATTCCGATGTAGGTAAATTAGTTGTTTT
This sequence comes from Eupithecia subfuscata, assembly GCA_963564075.1. Lineage (NCBI taxonomy): Eukaryota > Metazoa > Arthropoda > Insecta > Lepidoptera > Geometridae > Eupithecia > Eupithecia subfuscata. The sequence goes on from OY751114.1 coordinate 11,981,361, forward strand.
TACAAAGTCGGACAAAGTTGTCATTTTACATTAGGTACAGGCCCAGATATTATAAAACTATACTACACTTGCGAGCTTTAAACTGGAATCGCTTCAAGGGTTGTTCAAGACTAATTTTTACAATTTCTTTGCAGTGAACTATGAGTTAAGTTATGTTTTCCCTTACGCAGGATTTATTGGCGACGATAAATTTTGATTTAATGCACGATAATGTCCGCTGCCACACCGCAGCAGTGACTAGACAGTACCGACAGACGTCTTCCATGTCGGCATTCCCACACTAGACTGGCCAGCCCTTACTCCTGACTTGAACCCAATCTGGCATATGTGGGACGAGCTAAAACAGCGGATACGAGGGAGAAATCCAGCTCATCCAGCTCCGGCGCCGATAGAAGCCGATAGATGCAACTTCGACCTATTGCAATAATTCCCAAAATTTAGGTAGCCAATTTAATCAATTTTAAATCTTCTTGGTATCACTTGAAAGGTAACAAAATTACCTTTCAAATGATATAGGTACCACAATCTATAGTTCATTGTACATAAATTGTTAAAAAATTGTTTTGATCAACTCGCGATGAAAGCGATTCCATTTTAAAGCTCGCAAGTGTAGTACCTGGTGAATAATCGCCTTCAGAATTTGAATTTTTCCTATGTGTAGACGGGATTCACGCATACACATACGAACACATCGACGGTCATAGTTTTGTAGATACCTATAAGGCTGCTGAATGCAAGCTCCTGCTGTATGAATGCTACCTGCAAGGGTATTTTAATTCATTCGATTCGTTTCCGAATCGATTCCGACGGATCTATAAAACGCTATTTTGATTTCGCCTCGGGTTGATGATCGAAAATCCGAAGCGAATCGGTAATAAACGTAACCGATTGCGTTCTGGCGCGCCACGACACACCCCGACACAGCAATATGAACCTAGCTTAATGGCCATGTCAATGAGGAGGAGCTTATTTCGATCCCGCGGCGAAATCAAAATAGCGAGCGATTTATAGATCCGTCGGATTCGATTCGGAAACGAATCGAATGAATTAAAATACCCTTGCTGATCTCCCCTACTTTTCCCTAAACTAACAAGTTCGAGAACTGCCAAATCCGCGGATGACGTAGAATATGTCGCCCACGTGACCGTGATATCTCATAATGCCTTTAATTTTACGCTGTATCTCAGTGTTGGAGCTGTGTAGTGCGCGTAGTATTTGAAAGTTTTCACCATCTCAGAGACATCGAGGGAAGAAAATGGTGGCCCCTTTCGATGCCATTCCCGGCAGGGGCCACTATTTTAACCGCCATTTTACATTCGAGACGTTCAGATGGTTTCACTATCTTTCGCGCAAATTATACAATGTTGCATGATTCAATTCAAGGATCAAGATCGTTTAAAATATTGTACAGTAGGTCTTAAGATTAATATATCTGCTGAAAATATTTAAGCTATAGATAGTACATAGGTATTGTTTGTGAGAATATTGAAACATTCCTTAATTAAGAAGAATTAGTTTAAGTATAGGTTACCCAGACCAGCAGATTCCTATCTATATTTACCTAAGTGGGTAAACAACAGATTAGAATAAACACCCATAAGAATCCTAAGTAGAACTTTCTCAGTAAAATATTATATAACAACTCATCTCTTATTTTTAGGTTATCCTCTTAAATAATAGATACTTACTCCTAAATCTAAACGAAATTGATATACCTACCTACCTAGTAGGTAGAATACTGAAGTTACAGGAACCGATGGATCATAGAGTTTGGATAGGACAAATGGAATTATTAGATTAGGGGTTAAGTTAAAGTATGTATGAAATTGCCGTTTTATTTTAATAGGTACTTCGCATTGACATAAAACTTTCATGGTTTGAGATTTTTGAGCGAAACTTTTTTCACAGGGTACCTACTGAGGTTCTTCTTTTAAAAAAAAATTCGAGTGATTTTTGAATACGAGTTCCGACGCAGAACTAACGCGACAGAAACAGCTCGCAATATCAATGTTGCGTTTGGAGAGGGGGGGGGGGGGGGCTGCTAATGAACGCACCGTGCGATTCTGGTTTAAATGCTTTCGTCACTTCGTATTGTGCTTTCGTGATGGAAACTATGATTTGAAGAACAGAAGAAGATCGGTGAATAACAATGAATTGAAAGATATGGTGGAAACCGATCCGAGCCAAACTACCCAGGAATTAGCGGCATGGTTTAACGTTACCTTACCAACAATATTGACTCATTTGCGTCAAATCAATAAAATTAAAAAATATGACTGTACTGTACCTACTCTCTCCCTACAACTCTACGGGATCTGCAATTAGAAACCATTCGTCACCCTCCGTATTCGCCAGACCTTGCTCCAACGGGCTACCATTTTTTTCGTGATTTGGACAATTTTCTACGTGATAAAAAGTTTTCTTCCCAGGAGGCAGTAGGTAGGTAGGTAAGTACCTACAAAATGCTTTCACACAGTTTGTCGAATCTAGATCACCTAAGTTCTATCGCAAAGGCATAAATGACCTTCCTATTAGATGTTAGCAATGTAAAGATAATAGGTAATGGGTAATGGTAATTATTTTTATTAAATAAATATGGTAAAAAAAAAGCTAATATAAATTTTTCAGTATACCTAGATCGGCAATTTCATACGCCGATATAGAGACGATCTCTGTGGCGCAGCGGGCGAAGGTCTGCCTGCGACGCAGGAGGTTGCGGGTTCGATTCCCGCCTCGGGACAAATGTTTGTATGATCTGCATACATTTGTCCAGGGCGTTCTGGATGTTTTCTATGTATAATAAAAAATATCTATCTATGTAGTGTATGTATTGTATTAAGTATATCAGTTATCTAGTACCCATAACACAAGCTCTGCTTAGCTTGGGGCTAGATAATGCTGTGTGAATTTGTCCAGCATTATTTATTATTATTTATATTATTATACTTAATATTTGACGATTTTATTCCATGGAGGCTTAGAAGAAGAAGACTGAGACAGCAGCGAGTTTTTACTCTATGCATGGAGGTTATATTAATATTTTTTATTTCACCCATGTTTTAATCGTCAATTGTCAACAATTTGTCATCTTGATGGCCGTCAAATCAAATCAACGTCAAAAAAAATCACAAAGGAGATAATGATATTTCTGTTTGGAGTAGGTACTTAGGGGGAGGTGGGGTGCATTGATACAAGGGGCACATTGATACACTAGCCTTATCTAATAATTGAGTGAATGGATTTGAGTTTCGCTATCTCCAAAACGTTCGGAAAAACTTCCGAACGCATCCATTGTAACCGCACCGACCGTCTGCCAACGGGTGGCCTTGGACATGTGGAAACATGTTTTGAGCGTCATGAAGTAAATTCTGTCGCAATATGTGAAAGTGTTTCGACGCTCTTCGATAACATCTAACGACGATCTATATATACCAAAGGTAAGTTAAACTATCAATAATTATGATTTTTGTAAATTTTACTTTAAATCAAAAATAGTTTTGATATGATATTTCGAATTTCTAAAAATGTCGTTTGGGGCACTTTGATGCAACAAAGTGCGGGGCACATTGATGTGTATCATTGTGCCCCGTCTCTGTATTAATATAAAAATGTAAGGGATTTCCTTCTCATTAAATTTGAAAAAAATAAGATCGATGCTCCTCTATGTTGCTAAAGTCATTACTAAGTACAATTTGACTGAGTATAACTTGTTATACTTGAGAAAAAAAAGTGCCAAGTCCTACATTTTTGTCTTTCCAGATGTCGAAGACAAAGCCAGTGTTGATTTTCGAGATGTTGGTTTACATCCGCCTACACCAAATTTTACGTAAGACACAACTCGATCACCTCATCTAAGTAAACTTTTTCTATAATTTGAGTGCATATAATGTGCAATAAAAGAATAAAAATATTTATATTGCTTTTTCAAATAATATTAAGTTTGATTTATTGATTGTTTGAGTCCGACTGAAGGCTGATTATGATCTAATCACAATAAACAAGTAGAATCAATGTAAAAGTGTTTTAATTTGATTATCTTCATTGATTTTTGACCCTGTATGAAAGTGCCCCACGTGGTGTATCAAAGTACCCCGCTGGTGGGGCAGATTGAGACAAAAGCCATTTTTTACTAAACATCATTCATTTCTTTTCTTTGATGACTTAAACCATTTTAGACTATGACATTATAATATTTAATTGTTTAGCTATACGTTTAATGCAAAATTTATGAAAATATTATGTTTATCCACATTTTATGGAACTTTAAATTTTTGTGTATCAATCTGCCCCACTTCCCCCTACCTCGTTTTTCTGAGGTAGGTACCTACATATTGTACCTATTCTCTTTGGTATTATTGGGTCCTCTGACTATACTTACAAATCTGTGGTCCTCTCTTTGGTTCTGTAACAGTGTTTATTTTATTTTTGTTCTGTAAACCAAAAATTCCGTGTCTCATCAGCGTTACATTCTCTTTGTGTCTCATTTAATGAATCTACCTACAAAATTAAACGCAACAAATTTTCTGCCGTCAAATTTTCTGTAAAAAAATATATTTAAAAGCAATCATGTCGCACGCATTCATGGCTGATGCAATGCAAAAGTCCCAATACCGAAATCAGGTTTGGTACTCGACCAATCTCATGAAGATATTGAAAGACTTGAAAGAGAAGCGAGTTCGAAATGTCGATAAGTCCATTCAACGTGCCGAACAGCTGCAGAAGGTGATCGAGATAATAGTCTAGGTAGCAGATTCATTTACCGTGGCGGGTCGCGGAGTAACTATCGACCTGTCCCACGCACCCCTTGGATTTCGTAAGAACCGATTTAGGGCGCGTTCTCACTGTGTCGTGACTGTAAATTATCGTTGGACGACTATCGTCCCTGCCAGTTCACGGCAGTCACCTCTACATTATTTTGGAGATCAGTTGTAGTACCTAATCGACGAGACGACATTTTTATCGTGGCTATCATAGATAGACGACACAATATATTGGCCTGACGATTAGTGACTTTTTATCGTTTTATTTAGGACTGTCGTGCAATGCTGGCTGTTACCATTAGTATAACGACAATCTATCGTCACTACAAAAAAGTCGTGGACTTTCTTTCTAATCGTGCCGTCCTAGATAGTGGTACCTGCTAAATGAACACCTCCAATTATACAAGCCACGATGCTCGACTGCACGACTATCTGTCGTCACGACACAGTGGGAACCCGCCCGGGAACCTACAAGAGGAAAGGCAGCAGCTTCCCTAAAAAATAGATACCTAGGTAGTTTTTAGGAATTGTTTTTCAAGTTTTCAGTTTACAGCTTGTCCACTTTTTCATCATCATCATCAGCCTATATTAGTCCACTGCTGGACATAGGCCTCCCCTAATAAGCGCCACAGCGCCCTGTCTTCAGCTTGCCGCATCCAGCATCTGCCTGCAGTCTTTCGCAGATCGTCATCCCACCTTGCCGGAGGGCGTCCTACACTACGTTTGCCGAGTCGTGGTCTCCACTCAAGAACACGTTTACCCCAGCGGTTGTCGGTTCTTCGCGAGATATAGCCGGCCCACTGCCACTTCAGCTTGCTAATGTCGAAAACTTTGGTTCTCTGTCGGACGAATTTTATCCTTCAGAGAGACTCCGAGCATAGCTCTTTTCATAGCTCGCTGAGCGACTTTGAACTGGTGGACCAGCCCTACCGTGAGTGTCCACGTCTCAGCTCCGTAGGTCATGACGGGTAGGACGCACTGATTGAAAACTTTTTTCGCGGGGACAATTAAGTGCACTGGCTAGGTATACCTACCTATCATTATTAGCAGCCTATGCTAGTCTAATGCTGGACAAAGGCCTGGTAAATTTGAAGTAACATAATATGTATCGTTGGCCTATTGACGTTTCGTTTAGAGTTAGCGGAGGTGGCATCCATAACAACTATGATGCCACGATGTGGTAAGTGTACGATCGAATACGTAAATAATTACCAACAGATCCTATCCGAGCCAGCAGCAAAGCCAGTCCACGTTCCACTGAGGGAGTGTGAAAAAAGAGAAGACGACAGTATGATGATGGCGGTTGAACCTGAGGTCCTGGACATCTTCTACAAAAGCACGGAGAAAGGAGGCGATGAGCGGTACCTGAAGGCTAGGAACCACAAAGCTCCGGATGATAAGTAAGGATTCATGTTTCCTAAAATATTTAACCTTGGGGTGTAGTTTTTCTTTGCATTTTATTTGGTTTAGCCTTTTGAGTTCCTGCACCTGCTTTCCATACATCCCGGCGTCAGTGGGCTAGCCCGAGCGGGTAGGATACCATTTTGCATTATTTACCTACCTACCCTATCAGAGTTATCATTATCAGTGATGGATGAGTTCACGAGATCCACAGGTACCTACCACAAACTATATTAGTAGGTATTCTTGTAAAAAAAAACGAGAATTAAACCCTTCGCTAAGGTAATTTCATTACCTAGGTAATATTAGGTAGAATGTTACACTTTTAAATCTGTCACACTGAACAGATATTACTTTCGACTAACTACGAGCTGGGACTACGGCTGGCAACAAAAGCAGTCCCGCCAGCGCGCTCGTGACGTCAACTTCGGCAGGAAGGCTATACTCAGGGAAACCTTCTACCGGAAGAACAATCTGGCTCCTGATCCCAAATATTACTCGGCACCGAGCGGCGGCGAAGTCGGGATATGCAGCGAGTATTCTTGCACTTACTGATTTTACGGGTAGTCTTTTTACATTTTCCTTAAGCATAACTTTTATACAATGTTTTTCAATATGACGACCAATTTAAAAACCTACTTTTACCCCTACTAAAGTTTTATCTCTTACTTACTAAAAAACATGGTGGTGTTGAAACGCCAATAATGAAATTGTCAGGGCCGTACTCTTCAAAACGAAATCTGATTCTCTTTTCGTGCAAACGATACCTAATCTTATTTCTTAGCGACATAAGAGTTGGTTTTGCACGAAAACGAGTAGGTCCCCAGATTATCATTTTGAATTTATCTGAATTTTGAGAAGGTAGGGTGAGGGTACCTAATATAATTAATTATACACAAAGTTAAAGCAAAAAAACAAAAGTAGGTATACTTCATAATTTTATTATTTACAATAATTTAACTTTTATTTACATATTAACAACAGAAAGAGACCCTAATCTTAAGGCCACTTCTAACTGTCTAAAGTTAATGACATTAAGTGAACAGATAAGTCCTTATCGTCAAACATTCGAATTAACGTCACAAATTCAATAGGTGGATCCCGGGAATCCAAAGGTTACACTATGCAACTTAGGAAGGCAATATTGGATGGATGAATGTAGATTGTGGGTTTTCATGTTTAATAGTGCATCTAAGGTCCAATTTCACCGTTTGCTGCCGAACTAAAATCAACAAAACTTAGTTCAGCTTGATCGTGTTCAAATTCATAATACCTATTGTGTGACATGACAGTTCTTTAAGTCAGTTTAGCGCTTGAACGCAGGGCTTGGAATAGCGGTACCGGTTCGACTGACCTTGATGTGGTACCGGTACATCTTTGGTATAGACATAAATTAAACCGGCTTTTTTTTAGGACCTATATAATTGGACTTAGTGCGATATCGGTAATTTCAGCGGTTATGTGTGCTAAAATATCGGTATAATACTAGTATTTTCAAGAAGTGTCGGTTAAGTTATCGATATTATGCACGTAAATATCGGTATCAACAATTCAATTTTTTGCAAGCGCGAGAGAAAACATATTTACCGGTACTTACCGGTATTTTAGGCAAAGTATCAATGCTTCAAAAATACGATCGATACTCGAATTTATCGAAAAGAAAATACCGTTATTACCGCTGCTATAGTACAGGTATAATTGGTACCGGTATCAAGCCCTGCTTGAAACGGATCTACTTTAATATGTCGGTAAAATGCGCTGAACTCGTATATTCAATTCAATACGTTTATTTCAACTTAGATACATAGATACATATTTCAGCCATAGATTAATTAATTAAATTAAATCATCTTAAATTAATGGAACACACATTATTCATAAGCGCATGGCACTATGTGTGCGCGTCCAATGCTTCATGAGAGCGCAGTCCGTGTCCAGCCTTCCCAGCTATAAGTTTCGGATAGCTACTGGTACCGCCCCTGAACCGGCGCGTGTTCTGTTGCGGATGATTGCGTAAAAGTCATCAACGCGGGACTCGGCAAACATCCCGGACGCGCTACAGAAGCGGGGCAGCCCCAGTAGCACTCTGAATCCATTATTATATTGGACACGCAGGGCATTCCAGCATTTCTGCGTGTAGTTAACCCACAGACTGCACGTATAAAAAAATTGACAGTACGCTCTAAACAAACTGATCTTAACAGCTGTACTGCATCGCGCGAATCTGCGGGCCGTATAGAGCGCTAAACTGAGTTTATCTTTTATTGAACACGTTCAATTGCATCGGTGAAATTGGACCTTAGTATACCATAGTATGTCCAGTCCAAACTCTAGGCAAGTATTCGCTTCTCACTTGGTAGTTAGGAGAAGTAGGTATATTACCAAGAATCTTAACGTTGCTACAAAGTAAAATTTCAACAATATAATAATGACAAACTAAATGGAATCCACCTACCGAAAACAGCCAAACGTTAATCAAATGCTTTATTAAAATTAATTAACTAGCAAACTGCATAACATTCGCTCATCTAAATATTAGCTACAAAAATAAAAATTATACTAGTAAATATGAGAGGGTTTGTTCTTTTTCGAAATCAATATTTATTTATTTACAAATTTATTACTTATCAGTCCTTTATACCGCCCTTTTTAGTAATTCTGTTTAGTAAATTGTGCAAATTAAATAGCTATAATAGTGATTATAAATCTACCCCATCCGACATAGGTAAGGTAGGTACTCTTTTTTATTTACAAATTACATATTGCTTTTCAATAAGACTTTCAACATTTAAATGCTGCTACAGTGCACGCCAAGTTAAGGCCAAAATACATTTTTCTGGGCTGGAAAAAATACATTTTTAGATTCTAGTTTCAATGCAAAAAAGTTCATTTTAGTTCAGCTTGTGCCTCTCTGTCTGCCGTCGCTCTAAGTGGCTAACAGCTGTCTTTTTGCGTCGAAATAGAGGGTATTTATTTCTACACTATGCAAACTGAGCGCTCAAGAGACCCAGTTCGTGCACTAACCCGCTGAACGTTTAAATCCACTATTAAAGTAGCTGGCTGGGCAAACGTAACATCATTTTAATCACCCATTTCAACATAAACAAGACCATCTTATTGCAATTCATACAGTTTGTTAGTGACTCAATCATATTTAACATCTACTTTGAAAAATAACAGAAAAATCAGCCCCTAACTTCAACAAATGGGTTATTTACAGTAAAATGCAATTGGCAACAAACAGAAATTACTGAAACGCACCTTATTCTTTTACAAACAACGCATATTTTTAAGTAACTGTGATATTAATGGAGTTAGCACTTACATTAAAATGTACTACACCACCACCATACTTCAAAATATCAAAATCAAATGTATTGCGATGTCGAAACCTATTTATGTCGTCTTTTTTTCTTAGTGATTGAAATGCTTGATCCGGTAGTTACAAATCAACTTAATGAATTTATTGTCAGCAACCTACTTAAGGTTTAATGATTATGATTTAGTTTAAAATTTTAACTTATGTACGAGCTTGTAAGCTTCAAGAAATAAAAGTTATTGATTTCTGAATTGACGGTATACTACACTATTGACCTTCGTCTTCTTTCATGGAGACGTACCACTATAAGTGAGATGCGTATTCCTTTCTAGACCTTCGTGATACATAGTCACTTCTATCACGTGAGTTTGGAGTCAAACGAAGGCACTGCCGACCAGGTCTACCACCAAGCCAACCGCTGGTGGTAGGCTGGAACGAAACCCTACCACCAAAATAGTGCTGGCCTAGTATTCTACTCTTGTAAGACCTGGCATCATTTACCTCATCAGGCCATTTTTCGCGCATGCGCCTGCGAGTGAGGAGTTTCGCTTTATTCTGGCGTTATGTTAGGCGTTAAAGCATAAAATTTACTTCTACGGTAGCACAAACATGAAGGAGGTACATTTTGATTTTACCAGCGTGTCTCTAATCAACTCTGTGTCTCCAATCAACTGCTCTCGCTGGTACTTTGGGCACAGGTCTATTGATTTATTAAAAGAGTTTCAAATTAGAATTAACTAGTTTTACCAGAGTCTGCCCCATACACCGTGGTATTAAGCCTAAGGTGTAAAGTAGACTTAAGTAGGCGGTGGGGAAGGCGCCGTCAGCGCCGGCGGAGGCCCGCTAAACCAATGCACGAGCGCGTGCTGGGGCATTTTCGAAGCCGCGAAGTGGTCCTTGAGGAGAGCATTCGAGAAGTTGCAGTGCATCTGATAGGCTTCGTTCTCTCGTTCCGCGTCGCCCGATAGCCGGTATAAGTCTGTTGAAAGTTAATAAGAAGTTGGAACAATTTGAGGATACGAAGAAATGTATCATCAACACTTTTGTACAGCATATCCGACGTAAATGAGCATCAGCCGCTCTCATTCGCTTTATTAAATAAATCTACAGTGAATCTGCTATTGTGTCTGTTCCATCCAACGTTAAATTCGTGTGTCAACGCTAGGACGATGGATATTCGTTTTAATTATTATTATTATTACTAATGTTAAGTGTATTTGGCGTGGTGGCGTAAGAATCGACCCCGGAATTGACCCCAACGCCAGCAGCCCTTGGATGTCGTAGGAGTCGACTAAGAGAACCTGCCAGAGGAATGGCAGCAGATTCCTTCTTTGTATTTTAAACACATCCATCGTAATCAGGTAATAACCAATCCACCTGCCGAGCGTATTGATTGGCAGAACCCCTTTGTTAGGGGAAGCATGTTCATAACTTACATTCGTACGTACTCGTTCATGAAGAGGTTCATATTTAAGCTGTGCATCCACAGGAACGGAATCGGAGCGTACGCAGCGTAAGGATTTGTTGCTTTGTATTGATTTGTATGCTACAGCGTCGACTAGATCGGCATATCTGCCAATACCGATGCCAGAGACCGGTATTTCTGCCGATGACGACAACCACAACAATGTCCTCGTAGTGACGACACTGTTGCGGGGGACGTCGTGGGCAAACTCGTGCGCTTTGAAAATACCTAAAGGGCGCACCCTATCGGTATATTGTAAATACTGACGCCGCGTACAATCCGATTCCGAAGCAGTGGACTCGCAACTTGAGCGATACCTTTGAGTATAGCAGAAGCCCACAGCTGGACATGCACGTCGGGAATCTTGCTGGCGAGCTGCATGGCAGGCGTCACCATGTTCATAGATTCCCGCGAGTTGTTGATGGACAGGAATATGTGGCCGAGAAGAACTAGCGAGCAGGAGGTTAGACGGTTCAGATCTTCCGCGTTCGCCATCTTGAGGGTTTCGCGGAGGTACCGTCTGTGGAGGTAAATGGAGCATGAGTACTGGTTTACACTAGTTTCAAGGCGGGAAGGGAAGAGATGATGATGATAACTATGATAATCAAGGGTACTCAATCACTAAATATAAATAATTAAAGCTGGACAATTCACACAGCATTCTCTAGCCCCCAAGCTTGCTTGTGATAAAGGTACAACATCATCCCATAGAGCAAGTACAGAGAGGAGGGGGCCTAAGCAACTGTGCACTGTGATTCTCAACTAGGTCCTGACGTCATCACAGTGGGCGTGGCCTTAGTCAGTGTACTGTCGTCGTTCGTCCTGTGCACAACTTTGTGAACGGTGGAATTTCGTGTAATTTTCATGTAACTAAGTAGAAAAGGATGAAGTGTTGTGTTTTAACTTGTAAAAACTACTCGGACAGACGTTCTGATGCTATGAATGGCATCACATTTCATGTGTAAGTAATTTTATGCGTGATTTAAGAATAGTTCTAGAAAAATCTCTCATCGTATCGGCGTCACCAAATATACTTCTTCTACTTGACAATAGATGGCGACACCTAGTGTCATGGGAACTAAAAATAAAAAGGGAAGTAGAGCAGTATTATTATATTTGAATAATCATACGTACGGAAATTAGTTCTACTGACATTCCTAAAGACTTTTTAGTCGCCTAAATATTATTTTTATTAATTTATAACATCGATCAAGTATGCGGCCTCCCCCGTAGATACCTAGAACCTTACAAGAATGACACTCAAAAGTGTCCACGTTTTGTTTTGACGCAGACAGTTTGCGCAGAGCCTGTCAAGTTTTTTGCATGCGGAACAAGAGATCAGTGGAGTCGAATTTATTTTATTTTATTTTGTAAGTAGGTAGGAAGGTACCTAAAAATAATTTATACACTGTTTATTTTTATAAGGATTATAAAATCAACAGAATTCAGGTAAAGATAACGAATCATTTATTGATACAACTATAAATTAGCGACGCAACAGTCAACCAACAAAAGGGTGGTTTCGGACATACAATAATATAAATAAGTTAACAAAGTTAAGCTAGTGAAATAAACATAAAATACAATTTCAGGCAGATACTTTAAACGTTAACTACGATTATTATTAAATGTATAGCAAATATAAAATAGTTATATAATTTAATATAAAATAGTTAAAAAGAATTGCGTTAAATAAAATAGACATACTGTTTGAGGAACAGTTGTTTTACGTAGTCTTCTTATGCCTGTTTTGGTGTTGTAGCCATCACATTCTTTAAAATGCTTGGAGCAAATGAGGCTTTCACGGGCAGGTTTAAAATATGGTTCACATCGCTGTTGTGCTAAAATGGACCTCCATTTTTCCCAACGCACAGGATCTCGAGGGTAACTAAAAATTAAATACTAAGTTGATTAAATCTAATACTTTTGGTAGTCTTTCTTTTATTAGAGAGTCCACGCAAATAAAATTGAGGGCGGGTCAGCTAGTTATTTTATAAACCTCAACCAGTTATTTTAAATGTCTTTTCATGAAAAAAAAATTATCACTTACAACTTACCACAAATAAATAAAATAAAAATTAGAAACAATAGCTGCTCCATTCATCAACTTAGAACAAAATAAATATTTTTACATAGGCAAACCCAACAACAATATTTAATGCTGATTTCTCAAGTATATAAGGCTCAATTGGCTCATATCACAATACACAGGTAAAAATTACATTTAAACTCACTGAAAATAAGAAATTCCATCCTTTTTCTGTTGCTTGGTCGGTCGATTATTGCATTTTTTATACGGGCACTTGACCATGCTTGCGGTCCGAGAGCTAAAATGACACTAGTTGAAAAGGTATCCCAAAATGCCAAATGGGATAGCTTTTGATACTGACGTTTTCAGGGCGCGCATTGTGCATCTAAGGGGGGCCGGCCGGAAATTTTTGATCGATGATTTATAATCATTTATTAAACATGCCGCCATCTATCGTCATCTATGAACATCAACCATGAATTGAACAAAAAGACAGGGTCGTAATTAGAATCCAATTATTTTACCGAGTGTCCCACGGCTATGCTTCGTCAATGGAAAGTACTTTTAATAAAATATTCAATACGCAGGAAATAAAAATAAAGCCTGCTTTGATAAATTGATTTTGATAAATTCAATATTCTATCTACATTATTGAAAGTATGTTTTCGGTACACGGCGCTCCGTGCAAATAGCACTGCACGTATTCCTACGTTCCTACTTAACAGTGTTTGTAAATAAAATTTTGTTCGATATACTTAATTTGTTTATTATTTGTTCTGTCTCTGAAATTAATATTACTTGACCATATCAAAAGACTTATGTTAAGTATCAAGCTTCATTCGCATCACGCGACTTTTGATTTAGGCAAGTATTAGGTACTTGTTTACATAATAGGTAATGGTACGAAAATTCTGAGTACGTCCCTGTTACATCCTACACCTAGTGACATCTAGTGTGAGGTAGTTAAACTACGTAGTAACATCAACACAGAACGAAGCGAGCAGTTTTGCTTCTCACCGGTAGATGGAAAACAAAAAAGTGGGCGGTATCTAACACCCCCCTCATCCCGCAAAGTGTCACGCGTTGTTTCTTAGGGAAATCTAATTAGAACATCTCCTCTCTGTACTTGCTCTATGCATCATCCTCACCTCTTTCATCTATAAAAGATGATGTAAGCAGCATCCGTTTATGGAACGTTTCATCCCTTAACCTGAGCCTTCATTAGAGTGAGTTCCAACACAAACTAGGTTCGTAGTTAACCCGCTTACATTCATATAATGATCGATAACTTACTTGGCCTCATTGTACCGCGCCTGGAAGAAGGCCTGCAGCCCTAGCACGTAGTAGGACGCCGCGCGCAGCCCGTGCGCATAAGGAGGTAACGTCTCTGGTCGCACCTGGGAATGCAATAGGTACTTCTACTTAAAATACTGAAAAACCCTAAATAAAAACAACGGTAATTCTGGAGAAATAAAAATGCAAATTGCTTGAGGGTACACTGAATTAGCTGGTAACATTACCTGGTAAAACTACTAAAATGCGGAATTCAGTATGAATGTAAGTAGGTTAATTACGAACCCAGTAGAACCAAAAACACGGTTCGTAATTAACCCGCCTACAATTATAATGAATTCGTCGACGAGGAAGTTTTTATAGACATGCAAATTGATTGAGCTAAACAAGCATCTTTCTTTCTTCTTCATTAAGCTTTTTTCATCTGTTTCCTTTGTCTTGGTTAAACTTTAAGGTAGTAGCAGATATGGATTCTATCAACTCGGAATCGGTGCTTTACCGTCTTGCGCTACTACCAGCTTGAGTCAATCACAGTCTTTATTGAAGCTCTATCTATATCTCTATCGGCGTTATAATTAACAACGCCGATTCCCACATCGCCAATACCTGTGTCAAAATAATAAATTACTATACCCACCCAACAGGGCGTATGTACTAACTCTAGCTGTAATTAGAACCTAAGCTACCCATCTATGTACATATCTGCAATTAATAAATGAATTTGAATTTGCCACGCCACCAAGCCGAGAGGGGGACGCGACAGACTTAGACGGATGTGGCGGGACGAATTGGGCAAATTACTGGCAGATTGGACAGAGGTGGCCGAGGATTGTGATGTCTGGAGGGAATGGTGGCCTTTGCCCAGCCGTGGGATGACCAGAGCCAAGAGTTCCGTTTGACGATACATTCAAAACGTTTTATAAGGGATTTGCGTAATCCCTTTTCCGCACCCTAGAGGCGATTCACCAAATCCCATAGAAAAAAAGAGACATGACAATGTCTCTTCTAACGATACTTCGAAGTCTTCGAACATAAATTAAATTGTTGTCCACACTATCCAAAGGTTATCAGGTAGAGAATGCTATCTAGCATTATGCTCGCGCATGTACAACTTTTGTGCAATAAAGTACCTATATTCTATCTATCTATCTATAACTGAGGGAAACGCTATACAAATATTGCCCCGAACACCGCCCTTCGATTTTCTAGGGGAAGGTGAGGTAAGCATGTAAGCACACAGAGGCGGAATTACACTTACTACTTGCAAAAAAAAATTGAGTAAACAACAGTTCTGAACACCGTTCAGAACGTTTGTATGTATTTTTGCTGAGGGGAAACAAGTCTGTATAGCATTTCCTTCCCTTTATGTTCGTGTCGCGGTACTATCGTCAAACCCAACGCATTGCTCCGGGTTAATAATGATAAGGACGCTATATGGGAGAGCAAAGAGCTGCATGGGAGATTCTACAAGGTCCTCACTGGACCTGATGTGGATCTCCTAAGCTAAGTAAACTGGCTACGCTTCGGTGACCTGGATGAGGTGGTCAAGACGAACAATTACCAAAAGTATATCATGAAAGATGGCACGATCGATATCTGTCGAGCATGTCATCTTCCTGGGGAGACCCTTCGTCATATCCTTTGGGTTGTTCGCACCTTGCTAGCTCTCAGTACTTGCAGACACAACCAAGTAGCCAAAATTATACACCAGCAACTTGCTCTCCGATATGGCCTTACTCAAAATCAAAATCAAAATCAAAAACTCTTTATTTCCATAAATACAATAAATGTACACTTAGAAAAGGTCAAATCATAAAACTAAGCACTGACACGGAAATAAAGTGATATTTTTTGATTTCTGTCGCTTCGGTATGTAGACTAAAGTAAAGAAGCGACGAAGAAACCTTTAGCCTGTTAGTTGTTATTTTTCGAGTTGGAGCAAAACCCGTCCCAAGCTTTTTTATCCTCTAGATAATCTGATATTTTATAGTAAGCCTTTTTGCACAGCAAGGTTTTGACAATTTGTTTGAATTTATTTACTGATAATTTTTGCAACTCACTAGGAGTTTTGTTGTAGAAGCGTATACATTGCCCTTTAAAAGATACATTAATTTTGTGTAGCCTAGTTGTGGGCACAGCGATCTTATGTTTGTTTCTGGTATTCAAATTATGTTTATCGCTATTTTTAGGGAACCGATTTATATTTTTATGAGTGTACAATAAGTTTTCATAAATATATTGACATGGTACTGTCATTATGTTTATTTCTTTGAATTTATCACGCAGGGATTCTCTGGGACCCATATTATAGATTGCACGAACAGCCCTCTTCTGCAGCACAAATACGGTGTTAATATCTGCAGCGTTCCCCCACAGCAGTATACCATAAGACATAATACTATGGAAGTAGCTGAAATAAACAAGTCTAGATGTGTCCACGTCTGTAAGATGACGGATTTTTTTGACTGCATATGCTGCAGAACTAAGTCTCTTCGATAGCTTATCTATGTGTGGGCCCCATTGAAGTTTATTATCTAAGGTGATTCCTAAGAATACGGTGCTTTCTACTATTTCTAAAGTTTCTCCTTTAACGTTTACATCAGCCTTCACTTGTTTAACATTAGGTAGAATAAATCTAATACATTTTGTTTTGGTTTCATTTAACAAAAGATTATTGACACTAAACCAATGAACTACTTTTGAGATTGCACTATTCACATCGTCGAAATTTGTGTTTTGTCGTTTCATTTTAAAAATTAATGAAGTATCATCAGCAAACAATACAATCTCGTGATTATTCTTGACAAGATGAGGCAGGTCGTTAATATAAACTAAGAATAGGAAAGGACCGAGGATAGAACCCTGTGGTACACCCATTGTAACTACAGACCCCGAAGACCGTTTCCCATTAATGTCAACTCTTTGTATCCTATCACTCAAATAAGATGTAAAAAGATCCAAAGAGGTGTTTCTTATTCCATAGTGATGTAGTTTCCTGATTAATGTTTCATGGTGTACGCAATCGAACGCTTTTGACAAGTCGCAAAAAACGCCTAAAGCGTCTTGCGACTACTGGGACCTGAAGTTCCGTACTATAAGTACACACCGGTGCCAGTTCTCGAAAACGGCCGTGCCACGCTCTATTGGGACTGTCTATCATTACAGACAGGACTATTTTGGCGAATAAACCTGATATTGTACTGATAGTTCGGTTAGAACGGAGGGCGGTGCTCGCTGATGTCACCATACCACTTGTTTTATCTTTCTCAGCTTTAACGAGGTTATGGTAACCTCGTTAAAGCTGAGAAAGATAAAATTAGCAAATATCTTGACTTGGCTAACGAGGTTGTCAGCATGTGGGATGTTGATTCAGCGGCTATCGTCCCGATAGTCGTTTCGGTTAACGGCGTAGGTAATAGCGAAGAGCCTCGATTAACATCTCAAGAGACTCTCGCTAGGAAGTTGGATCAAGGGCCCGATTCAAAAGGCGGTACCTACTCCTGGACTCGGCGCGCATCGTCAGGAAGTTCCTCTCTCTGCAGCCCTAGTCACCGGCCGCTTGAGCCTAGCTTCGCGGCCGGTGATTCACCGTTTTAATTTATTTTTTGCTGTAGATTTTTTTACACGCTTTTTATTAGCTTCACCTGTATGTTTGTTTGTAACCGACTTCTTTGGGCGCGATTTTGACCCACTTTAAACGGCCAGATTTCGTTCAAACTTTGTAGATTTATTGAGGACCGATGACAATACACTAATTTGATAAAATTATTCCATTTTTCCAAACTAAAAAGTAGAAAATAAATAATAGTTTAAAAAAACTAAAAAACACGCTTTTTATAGAAAACCGAACTAAAAAATAGAAAATAAATATTAATGAATTTAAATTAAGAAAATAGTGTTAAAAATTTCAATGAATATAAGTTAATAATAGTGTGAATAAAAAAAAATTATTTTATTTTAAAAAAAGCGTGGGGTGCTTTTTAAAATATTATCGAAATGATAATCACTCTACTCATATCTGTCAATAAAATATTTATAACTATTGACACCATGCACCCCACGCTTTTTTTAAAATAAAATATTTTTTTTTTATTCACACTATTATTAACTTATATTCATCTGACAATATCTACGAACAAAACATTTATTCACAAAGAAAATTATACTAGTATTTACAATTGAAACAATTGAGCTAACTGCCGACTGTTGCAAACAGTCTACAGATAGCTCAACTGATCCATATCAACACCAGTCGGAAGCGTCCCCAAGACGCTGGCTGCATTGCCACGCTGTATGGCAATGCTGATACGCTGTGCCAGATATTCACCAGCTCTCGGGTCACGCGTCGCTTCGACCAGACGCTCAGATAGTTTTTTGAAAACCCGAAGAGCCTCGGTACCCCACCGACCTAGGGTCTCGACTCCAAGGGGAGCAAATGTGTAGGCTCTGTCGAGACCTGCATATTTGCGCCTGTTGAGATCTTCGGCCAAATCTGCCGCCGCACCCGCCCTCACGGATGTCCTCGGAAGATGGGAAGGCGCAAGTGTGTCGACGCATGTAGCGTCCCACACAATGGGCCTCCCCAACTCCCATGGGACTAGTGTCATACCGTCGGGCCTCTTACCATCGTCACGCAACAGACCATTCGGTTCGAGAATAGCTGGTACGTTAACGGTGACAAAGGCCCGCCGGATGATGTCGTTAAGGCTAGCGTGGCGAGATATCCGACCAGCGGCCCTAGTGCACGATAATCCGTGATGACCAAGCTGTTCGACAGCAGTACCGCACTGGCATTGATGAGGCGCGCAACACCTTGCACCCAACCGGAGACATGTTGCGATACGGAAAGTTACGGGATCCAATAAAGTACCAGTGTTATATGAAGGAAATGCTTGCAACCAATGTCCTGACTCCCATTTAGAAACGGCCAGGAGGCGGGCACGATCTGCAGAGCTGGAGCACGTTTGTAACAAACAGTTCCGTGTCAACTCACACAGAGGCCCGTCCCATTGCCGTTGGGACAAAAGTGATTTTGGGGGAGCAGCATCGGGGCAAGCACTATGCCAAGCCGTTCGAGCTTCGTCTAAAAATGAAACTTATATTCATTGAAATTTTTAACACTATTTTCTTAATTTAAATTCATTAAAATTTATTTTCTATTTTTTAGTTCGGTTTTCTATAAAAAGCGTGTTTTTTAGTTTTTTTAAACTATTATTTTTATTTTTATTCTATCGTAAAAAAATTATTTTATAACGAGATTTAAGAATAAATGAGTGTTTAATAAAAACATACAAATGGAATTAGATCTGCATACCTGCTCCATAATCGCGGCTAGATCGTTGTCCCGCCGCGCCCGTAGGTAAACTATAGCTAGGTTCAATTTCGCGAACATCCATAGGTCCCTTTCTTGTGACATCTGAAAATTAAATAATAACAAGTAAGTTATTGAAAACTATGAAAAGCCCGATTCGGTTCCCGCTATTTAATTTTTTTGTGTTTTAGATCAATTATTTCGCAAAATGAGGAGAAACAAAGTGTTATCTGAGAACACTTACGGAATTTAGACGTCTTTTAACATCTCATCACTACATAGTATAAAACAAAGTCGCTTTCTCTGTCCCTATGTACCTATGCTAAAATCTTTAAAACTACGCAACGGATTTTGATGCGGTTTTTTTAATAGATAGAGTGATTGAAGAGGAAGGTTTATTTTATACTAGACGATCGCCTCGCGGTTTCACCCGCGTAGTTCCCGTTCCCGTGGGAATTCCGGGATAAAATATAGCCTATGTCACTCCCTGAAAAGTAAGCTTCCTAACGGTGAAAGAATTTTTCAAATCGGTCCAGTAGTTTCGGAGCCTATTCAATTCATACAAACAAACAAACAAAAAATCAAACCTTTCCTCTTTATAATATTAGTATAGATGTATAATAATAGTAATAGTAGTATTTTATTGCACCCGTGCGAAGCCGGGGCGGGTCGCTAATTATTAAAATTAAAAGCCTAAAGACTTTACCGAAAATTCCCTTTGATGTTATGTATTTTTAACGCAATTTACATGACAATGTACATAATATAATGATAGCAATTAAATGTTTAATGTCAGTGCCAAACAGTGAATTTTAGATTTATCTGATATTATGTTGTTTCGGACGTTTAAAAATAATGTTGGCAAACCCACACCCCAAACATTGACCTTTGCGGGAGGCACTGAGGATCGCAATTCGGTGGTAGAATTATTCTACAGGGGGCGCTGCTGCCCGCTCCCGGTTGATATCCCTTAGTCGCCTCTTACGACACCGGCGCGACGAATTGCGCCTCTTAGGACACCGGCGCAACGAATTGGGGTGGTGTTAATTTGTGTGGTGGCTGATGGTTGAAGCCTTAGACACCTATAAAACTCAACTCAAAGTTCTTCATTTCCTTTAGACCTTACAGGACTCTCTTGAAGAGATGACTTTAAGGATGACAAAGTGGACTCACTTGTATTGAGGAAAGAAACTGCGCCTCCGCTTGCTCCATGCAGTTCATGGACATAGCGTAGAGCCCCAGCAGACAGTGCAACTGTGGTGTATGAGCGGCTGCGGTTTGGGCTGCAAGTGTACACAAAACATTAATGCAAAATGAATTTATTTACCAGTAGCTTATGCTCGCGGCTTCGCACGTACTTTTCCAGGATAGTTCCCTATTCCGTTCTTCGGTATTCACTTCCCTGAACATCGTCTACCTAAAACATTTCTCTTGAGCAACTTTCTCGCTGAGGCAAGACCTTTTGGTTTACATGGTGGATAAACTATTTTTATATTTATGGTTTTTCTATTATTAATTAAAGTTTTGATACTACACCTGCTCAGAAAATTGCGTGTTCCGTTTCTAAATATAAGGTAGAAAGTACGTCATTGCAGGCGCACTGAAATGCGGGAGTGAAAACTCTATGGAATTTTATTTCTCACGCGTTTGCGGGAGAGAAAAGTGTATGGAAATCCATTTCTAATGTGTTATTTTTTTTTTCTGAAATATCAGCCGTTAGCTACGGTTATTTTCATAATAGTACAAACGACAAAAGTTTTTACTTCGAATCCGCCATTTATGATATCGGCCTCTTCCGTATTCGGAACAATAATAAAAAAGAACCATGTGAAAATAACACGTGCGCGTATTTATTGCTACATTTGAGTTTACAATTTGAATTTACTCATGATTTTGAAGATTCTAAAACGATGATTTTCCTCGAATCTGTAGTATAAAGCACTATGTACCACTCGGGAAAAAGTGCGATTCCTACTTCGTGTGTTTTAAGGCCCTCAAATGACACACTCGATAGGAATTACGCACTTTCTCGCCTAGGTGTACAATGTACTATTCTATTTTGTGAGCCAATAAATTGATTTTCTTTCTTCTTATTTCTTTCGTTATATTTGCCTTCCCAAATTCATTAAGATCCATTCAGCCATTAAGACGCGACAAGATAAAAAGACAGAATTACTTCCGCTTTTATAATTTTTAATTAATTAATCAATTGTTTTAATTATAAATACTACTTCTAAGGTCTGTGTTCACCAATAGATAGTCGGCCAATTAGGCTGCTTCGTCGGTTAACTTTCGACGTTTAATTGAAATGCACCTCATCTGCACACACGTCTACTGACATGCCTTCCTCAGTCCATGATTGGTGATGGCAGATGGGGTTTTAAAAATACATAGAATGAAGCTGTTGCCCTCTAGTGGTTCCCTTAGTCGACTTAATTAGTGTCAAACCCGTCAAAACAACTGTTTAAAATTTAACCATCTGTTGGTGAACTCGGGTCTAAGTTGTACTCCTCAACCTCAACAGCCTGTGTTGGTCCACTGCTGGACGCAGGCCAGTCTAAGTTGTACTATTTAATTGTTATTTTCTATGTTAATAGGCACTATTTTTTTTTTATTATTTAAACCCATGCGCAGTACTCACGTGAAGGGGCGGACTGCAAGAGATCCACGGCGCGTGCAATCTCCAAAAGCGCCTGTTTTTTCCCGCCAGCCACGAGGCGGCACAACGCCGCGTGTTCGACCAACGCCATGCGCAGGCGCCACGCTAGACCGGCGCCGCGCAGCGTGCTGGCAGCTGTTAGTGTGGTGCTTTTCTCTTCACATGCTGGGAAATGATAATTAATAAATAGGTATGATTTAGCTGAAGGATACGAAGCTAGTAATAAAAAATATCAATCTATGTATTGTATTAAGTATATCAGGCATCTAGTACCCATAACACAAGCTCTGCTTAGCTTGGGGTTGGATGAAGATGTGTGGATTGTCCAGCATTATTGATTATTATGTTATTTAATTTATATCAAAAAAAAAAATAAGAATGGCCTACAGCTTATATAGATACAAAATAACTTACAAAGAACCTAGCAACAAAAAAGCTAATATGCCTTCAAGGCTAAATGACAGTGTGAATATTAAAAAAATTGGTTGTCTGTAAAGTCGGTTTACTGACGATAGTTGAACGTGACAACGCAGACGCATCGCTCACTCAAGTAGGAGAGAGACGGATGTCGAGCGCTCTCGCTTGCACTTCAAGCCTTACATGGAACGCCTCAGAGCAAGGTAACGCCGCATGACGAGGTAACGCCGCATGACGTCATGTTTTTTTCGTGCGTGCAGCCGGCTCTATCGAATTATAAGACGTTGTCACGTCAAAACGCTATGTAATCAAACAGTATAGAAAATAAAAAGTTAAGTTAAACAACCGCCAAAATTTGCTTATGGTGATTCAAGTGAAGAGAACTAAATAAAACTTTCTTGCAAACTAAGAGTAATTATCACATCTGCTCCAACTAACGAGCTAGAGGTTTATTTCACTACTTTACTCGCATGAAATCTGAACAGAAAGATGCGTTATTATATTACGATTATAACGCATCTTTCTGTTCTGTTGTCAGCCAGCCAACTCATTACACGTTGAAAGTAAACAGAAAGATGCGTTATTATATTACGATTATAACGCATCTTTCTGTTCTGTTGTCAGCCAGCCAACTCATTACACGTTGAAAGTAAACGATTAGGCTAAGCGGTGAATTGAATGCAGGCAGCGTTTAATTAACTGCCCAATACTACAACAATTCAATCCAATTCAGCCGCAGGCAGAAGCTAACAAGCACATAGGCTGCCTTTCCAGATGTGCTATGTTGTTAAGTTTCCAGCCGACCAATAGGGTCGCTTCTTCATCGCGTCATTTTTGTCAGCTATGAAAATGACGCGATAATGTAGCGATCCGCGGGCTGAACATGGCTGGGTTCAGCAGGGACGTATATCTATTGATAAGGATATGTAAACTTAACTACAGGATTAAAACAAAACATTATTACTTACAGGTCAATTTATCGATCTGAGCTAGCGCCTTCTCTGTATATTTATGTGCCTTGTCCATATACCCTGCCTGGGCAGAATGCATCACAGTGACCAGGTACACGAGCACGTATAACTGCTGTCGACAGAGCCATACGAACGATTCGCCGCCTGACACGTTGCCGGCGCATACCGCTGAAATACAAAATGTCTTGTTTTAAAACTAACTTTTGAGACAACTTTAACTTTTTTGAACAAAGATTACACTATTTTTAAACATAGCCAACGAAATTCTGAACGAACCTTTGCAAAATGATTGTAAGCATAACCCACAGCACTGTGGCATAACCCATCCGGGGGATCCAAAATCATTATTATTAGTATTATAATAGGTATTTATCATTGCTATATATTTGTATATGTTCAAATCGCGTAAGTTTGAAAATATTGATCCAAAATCAGAATCAATAGTTATCTAAAGTTTATTTCAATAGTCTTTGAATAGGACAATTTTACAACTCCCCCAAAAGCGTGAAGCGTCGTGGCAGACCCTGAAAGCTATGGAGTGTCTAACACACCTAAGATAAAGCGAGTGCCGAGCTGACTCAGGGTCGAAACGGCTGGAGGGACTAGGGGAAGGCCTGTTGTCCAGCTGGAAACACAAGGCTCGTCTGGAGTACACACAGACAGACAGCAGCAGAAAATTATGCCAATTTAGACAAGATCATTCCACAACTTTGTGCCAAGACTGCTCAGTCAAGACTCTTCAAAACATACGGCAGTATTTTGTTTGTCGTAGATCAGAGGCGCACAGCTGTGTGGTAGCTTAAAAAAGCGCATTTAAATTTGGGCTTATAGGGTAATTCCTCCCACTCGTAGGAGCCAGCGCGGAAAATGGCGACGGGAAATGCCTGATCAGGCTTTACAAGAGTAGAAGTGTTGTGCATAGCTTTACCGTCGTCATCCGGCCACGTAGGCGCCATGATCGTTTGTATGCTCTGCTGTAATTGCTTCAAGCAGGGTTTCACACTCTTCACCTGCCCCGCCATTAAGTAGTGACATACCTGAAAAAAAATCTTTAAAAAAAACTAAACTGACTTAATATTCCGCAATTTTGGCACTCTTTTTCAATTTTACGGGAAAAATACGTATCCCTTGAGAATAAAATGTTTATAGGGCCATCTCAGGATTATCAACACAATAGCGAAAGAACCATCCAATTCGGTCCACATTTGACGGAGTAATCGAAGAACATACATAACATAACTCCTCCTCTTTTTGAAGTCAGTTAAAAATTAAAGATACCCCTAGGCACGGTAGGTAGGTAACGCGTCGCCTACAAGATGCTGGATGCGGCAAGCTGAAAACAGGGGGCTATGGCGCTCATTAGGGAAAGCCTATGTCCAGCGAACTAACATAGGCTGATGGTGATGATGATGACGGCCAATGTCGCCGGCGGATAGTTAAACCAGCCCGTTATTTGGACTTCTAGGCAGTTAAAGTCATTTACAACGGGATATTTACCATGATTTGAGTTTTGAGCTTTCCAAGCAGTCAACTAAGTTCGCCTAGAACTTAGTTGACTGCTTGGAAAGCTTACTAACAGTTCTGTTGTAGAAATTAATGAAAATGAACAATTAACTAAACATCAACAACCTAGCGTTCCGTTGCAAGCCTAGGCCAAGTGTATAAATATCTATGTATTGTCAAACAAAGCCGTGACGGTGTGGTACCGGCTTAGAATTTGCACCACTCTTCCCGCGGGTGTTGTAAGAGACGAAGGGATTTACACCAGAGGCGCGCCCCTTGCGGATAAATCCTACCACCAAACTGCGATACCCAACCCACATGCCTAGCGTGGGGATTATGGGCATTACCCCCCATGAGATAAAAGCCAAAGGCGCTTATCACGGGGAGGCCTGCGTCCAGCAGTGGACCAAAATAGGCTGTTGAGGATGTGTTGTATTTATTTAATCGTATGACAAAACATTATATTGGTTGTATAAAACACTCTCTCGTCTCTGCTTTGGTGGAGTCCGGTCCTAATGCCCGCCACTCTTCTCAGTAAAAAGTCTTTTCTGGGCTCCTATCGCCTAATACAGTACTTATCTCTATGAGAAGAAAGCACGAATATACTTGTGCAACAGTAAATGACGGAATATTACACAAAATGAGTGCTATTAATTGGTTTATTCGCTCTGTTCGTGTCGCCGTAGCATTAAATCTTAATTGTTGCTGTTCTAATTAAAATCTTTTTAAGTAGCTATCAAGGGTAGTTAAACTGTGAATGACTCTATGGCCCCTTAATTGACTAATTAAGGCAGTAGCAACTTGTGGATAGTAGATAGAAGATAATTTAAATGCAAGCTTTTTTTTATTGATTACTTACAATGATTGCTTTAATCATGACATTGTTGCTCTGTTTTTAGTTTACTTGTTTTATTAAGACGACGTTTGAATCATCTACAGGTTTTGGTCCCAGCCAGCTCGCATCGCGCCGCGACTAATTTCGGCTGTTTTATCTCGTTCTTTTCTGTGTGAATATAAACGCACGGCAAAATTGTCGCGGTGTTGGTTGTAGCCTGGCTGGTTTGGTGTAGTCTATGTAATATCAGTAATCTGGTAATGAGTCAAGTCCTGCTAACTTTTTTGGGATGTTTGGGGTCAGATGATACCGATTGAAAATGTCCAGGGGGTATTCTTCTAAACTATTTGCTTCACTGTGACAATGGTATTGTCGCAGAATTGCCAAAATAGACACGTTTTGGTATTCTACCAAATTAGAATAAAGAAACTACAGATGGAGGGACGCACGTCAAAAGTTTCGAGGTTAAAGCCATACGAATCTCTCCATGCAAATGGCGCTGCACACTCTATCTGAAGTTTCTTTCATCTAAGAATTCTATTATATACGATTCTGCAACTGTAACATTGATTGTCATAGTGAAGCAATTGGTTAGGAGAATTGGGCCCCAGTAAAATTATTTATCGATTCCAATTATTTCAACAAATCTGAAAAGCCCTTACCTGTAGAACAAGGAAGTAGACTTTAAGGTATTCCTTCTGATGTGGACTGCCAACCCATGTGTCTACGAGGTGTCCGGCTTGGTTGAGCAATGGCAACACTTCTTGTATCTTTTTATCTATTAACAATAACTGAAACGAGACGTATCTTACTACAAAAATTGTCATCGTTTAATGAATTCATTAAGAATGTAAGTGGGTTAACTGTGAACTTTGTTCTAACTCACACATGGTTTGTAGTTAACCCGCTTACTTTCATTAGAGGGACATCTTTATTAAAATATCTAAAAAGATCCACTTATTTTTACACCACCTACCTTTAGATTGTTTGCATAAATCTGAAATTAGCTTAATTGTTTCAATTGTAAATATTGGTTCTAATTTGATTATATTCTTTGATTGTAAAATAACTACTAAACTACTACTACTAGCTACTAACTACTGAACTAGCTAGTGGAAATGAGTCTTATCTAGATTAACATTTTACAAACAAATATATAAATATTTAATATTTATGTTTTTTATAAATAATAGTGTATAAAAAGTAAATCCGTTATTGGCCGTAAGTCTTGATAATGTATAATATTTGTATTAATTACGGGCTGTGGATTTTGTATAACCAATAAATAAATAAATAAACAATTCATTTATTGCAAGCTTGCAAAATAAATATGAAGGGTTCGATTCCCACCTCAGGACAAATGTTCGTACAATCTGCAGATATTTGTTCAGGGTGTTCTGGATGTTTTCAATGTATAAAAAAACATATCTTTCTATGTAATGTATTGTATTAGGTACTTTTATTACTTATCTAGTACCCATAACACAAGCTCTGCTTAGCTTGGGGCTAGATAATGCTGTGTTCATTGTCCAAGCTTTATTTATTTATTTAATTAATAAACTTTTTTTTGAGATAGCGAATGGGACTTTCACAATAAGTATGTTTTAGTGACTTCAGAAAATAAAAAACTTAGAAGTCCCAACATGGTCTACATTATACCACAAATTTCCTCATGATCTGTTTAGAAGATTTAGAGATGGGTGGTTTTTGTGTTTTATAGTTAGCAAACAAATTGACAACAGTACATCTTCACTCAGAAGCTCTCTCCATTATAATATTACTTAGTAGGAAAACTACTCACCATTACCCTACTGAGTAAGAATAGTACTCTTGTGTATGCCACATTTGAGAACTGTGCATAGTCCACTCCAACAGCAAGTAATGTACTTGCAACTTCATATTCTCGCTCTGTTGCATGGATTTGCTGAAATATAATAATATTTTAAATAATGATGTAGTCATTTATGAACAGCTAGATCATTTTACTTATTGCCTATGTCAAGTAAAACTCTGTTAAAGTACCTATATCCTTTGCAGTATATTTTTATTAGTCAATGAATGGAGGATTTATTATTTGCAATATTTTATAAAATTCTGGCCTTGGTTCCGCAACTAGGCCACAGGTGGCCTTTTTTACAAGTTGAAATTAATAAACTTTAAGTGTAATTAAGTAATTATGTGAAAATGCTAAATAAGATTGACAATAACAAACTACAAAAGATAAACAAAACAAACAACAAGGGACACAAGTTTTAAATTATGGGAGTTAAAGATAAAGAGCTAAAGTATTTCATGATATTGTAATGACTTACCGCCAATTGGAATACGAGCCTACAGTGCCAATAAACACAGTGTTGTGACAACTCTATTGCTTTCCTTAGAACGGGCATAGCCTGCTGTGGTTGGCCCTGCTGCTCAAACAACTCAGATAGGACACTAGCAGCTTCAAACTTCACGTCGTCGAAGCCATTGATCGTCTGTGAGAGGCACCACTGCAACCACAACACTGTTTATTATCCCAATGACCCATTTCATCATTATTGTTTACATACTTTGAGAAAGTTTTGCACATCAGTCCTCACACTTAACTTCATGAATTAGTCCTCCCACTGGTTATAGTGGACCCTGATGGCTCGGCTCGCATCTCTCATGACAAATCGGATAAATAACAGTAAAAAAACTTACGCTCTGTTCCAAATGCGTTCTCGCCAAGTCGATGTTTTTGGTGTGTGTCAAGAGTATATTTCCAAGTTGCAAATGGGTCCGGGCCTCGACCCTTTGTGGAGGTTTGAAATTGAACACGGCTTGTAAACACTGAATACAACATTTTATGTCAGGAGGGTTAGATGTGCGGAAATGTTCCGCTAAACCAAGTAAAGAAATATACCAAGCGTCCTGCGTTGACGCCATTTTGACATTTCTGCTTTGGAGGGAACAGTGTTTCAAGCTATCATGAATTCAAATTCTTCCATGACATGGACAATATTTTTTAGTAGAATTCTTCTCAAGTATACTTGAGACTGATGAATTTAGTTTTGCTACTGGTCAATAGATGTCGCTAAACACAAGTTGCGCCCATGAAGTTTTCGAAGTAGGTACCACCACGGATCTATTTCCGTCCGTGGGTACCACGGAATTATAAACTTCTATTTCCGTGGTAGGTACGATAGGTCGGAGTTAACCAAATAATTAATGATTCATGCACTCACCTTCCTTGTAGCGACACCGTCCTGTTCTCAAATAGCATAACTAAATA
This sequence comes from Eupithecia subfuscata, assembly GCA_963564075.1. Taxonomy (NCBI): domain Eukaryota; kingdom Metazoa; phylum Arthropoda; class Insecta; order Lepidoptera; family Geometridae; genus Eupithecia; species Eupithecia subfuscata. The sequence goes on from OY751114.1 coordinate 12,010,580, forward strand.
TATAAAACTAACATAAGCGCACGGTTTTGGCAAGAAAAACGTCTCGTTGTCGTGGCGCTTTTTAGTATGCTTTACTTTAGATAAATCTTATTTTATTAAAGGTACGTCATTCAATAAAAGATTTGCTAAAATTTTACATTATTTTATTCATCAATGGTTAGCGATCCACTGTTGATATCGTCAATAAGATCGTGGGGTGGCCTGCCATCGATTGTGCATCCAACAGACTGTGCAGTTCCGAGGATCTCTTTGACGCTTCCTGAGAGCTCACGGGCCATTGACCTGGGTTTCATGACCTTGGCGATGGTGATGACATCTTCTAATGTGATGTTTCCATTGTGCTTGACTGGAAAAGACGAAAAATAAGATTATTATAGTTTATACAGTTTGCTTTAGTAATTCGAGGGATTTTTGGGACATGCATTTTGTTTAGGTTACTTTTATTTATAATCAAATTTTAACTTATTTCCTTTAAGGAACAGCTAGTTCAGAACACCTAGCAAGGCACTCTTCCCCTACTATTATTATAAATGCGAAAGTTTTTATATGGGCAAAGCCATGGGGAGCAGCTGGTAAATAATAAACAGGAAAGTATTTCTCTCTGCTACTTTTTCACACCTAAATCGATCTTCACGAGATTTAGGCTTTTAAATCCCAGAGAAGCTGGCCTACTACAAATTCCAGTTTAGATTGAGAAGAATAAAAAGAATGACTTACTGTTCTTCTGCTTCTTGCGGTCACGTGGGGGCTCTTTCAGAGCTCTGATAATGAGGGCAGCGGCAGAGGGCACCACTGAGATTTGAGCTTGCCTGTTCTGTACAATCAGCTGCACTGTGATCTTCAGACCCTTCCAGTCACTGGTGGCCTTAGCGATGTCATCACCAACCTTTTTGGGGGACTGTGGCACAAAATAGTATGAGTACACAGAGAAATTTGGAAGAGAATTGAAAAAGCAGAATAAGTGTGATAGTATTATTTGAAGAAGGGTTGCAGGAAGTCCATTTGGATTCTTGAAACCTCTGATATTGAGTCCACTTTGAGAACAGATATGACATGTAAGTGAATGGTGATTCTCAGGTGATTCTTCAGAGTCCAATGCACTGATGATAAGAAATCATTAGTCTGCTGAACATGAATGAAAATATGAGCATACACATACACACAATCGATATACCTAAAAAAGCATGGCAGTCAGCCTGGTCCGCGACTCCTTATTGGGCATTCGGAGTAGCCGCGACAGGGAAACGAATCCTGAGTCACGGGTTCCTTCCATCCGCCACCCGGAAGGACGCGCCTGGTAGGGAGGCACCCCCCAAGATCATTCATCATCAATGAGATAGGTATATAGTCAGTTGTATGTTTTCATAATATTATTTATGACTTCAAAGCCCAAATTGCTAGGTTATTGAAATAGATTCAGTGAGTTTCTGACTACCTCTTAAACAGCCAATACCAAGAATTAGCCTTGGTATCAACTAGAAAGTTACGACTGCCATGCATGAGATTTGAGGTTATGAATTGAAGATGATTTTGATAAATAGCTTACCAAACCCAGAGGACCGATTTTGGGAGCCAAGGATGATGTGGCACCGACCTCTCCACCAATGCATCTCAAGTTTACTGCAAAATACACAGGAAATAAGGCGAAACTGAACACCGGTATAAAACAATCTCGATTCACAATGTTTTGCACCCTTACCGATTTTGACCTCGTTAGGATCGAACTTAGGCGGCATTTTGGTAGATATTCACCACTTTTTATTGCTAAATTAATCAAATTCCAAGCAGATTAACTTGGATTTCTACGCGAACCGTCTCCGGAACGTTTTGCAACGCCGACAGTTCACTGAAAAAGAATGAAACTGAACTTATTTTGTGAAACGATCAAGCAAACAACGTCAATGTCAATGTCAACTTGGTGACAATGACAAATGTCAATGTAGGGTTTTTCCGAACGAAATAGGATTACAGCGCCGTTAGCGATTACAACGTTGGTAACGGCGTTTGGCGTTCCAAATTAACCCATTGAATGGAATTTTTTTATATTTTATTTCTTGATGTACTTACTCATGCGGCAAGCTGAAGACAGGGCGCTATGGCGCCCATTAGGGTAGGCCTATGTCCAGCAGTGGACTAATATAGGCTGATGATGATGATGATGATGGGTCTCTCAAAACTAAGTCTATTTCTTTCTGTAATTTTTTTTCACAAACTTATATGTAAAAACTGATAAGTGTCTGCCTACGGTTAACGACCGGCGACCGACCCAGTGACGTCACACGCACCCGCGGCGGTCACTCAGCAGTGAACTTCGCTAGTAATTTCACAATTTAGTCATAACTTCGTACGTAATGGTCCGAGTTGGATAATAATTTAAAACGATATATTCTAATGCAGGCGCGGTCGCAGCCCAAGACTTTGGGGGGGGTCACACTAGGTGCGGGCCGTAGCACCAAATGTACTTGTAGGCGGTTGCAGACCCCACTGAAAATGACTAAACTTTATCGGCGAGCGGAGCGAGCCACGGAAAATTTATACTGAACTCCCAACAATAGTAGGTACAAGTTATAGCGAGCGAAGCGAGCCTCGAAATTTTTGAGATGTTTTCTGAAGTTTGGGCAAAAGTAAGCAAGAGTAGATCCACTTGCTTACTCTCACCCGCATCATTTATTTTGTTGTTGATTGAGGTATCTATTAAAAAATAAATGATAGCGAGCGTAGCAAGCCCCGAAAATCTTAGAGACCTGCGGTAGTAGATATAAAGCTATGAATAGAAATAGGGGCGAGCGGAGCAAGGGCATCAACAAAAAATTGGAAATACAAAAAAGACATGGATAAAAATGTAACGGCGAGCGAATCGAGCCGCCGAAATTTTTGTTACTTTTTCGGGTAACTACCCGAGCAAAATGATGTTAAACAAGTGTCAAGGACCTGGACCAAATACAGAGAAGTACAAAATACTATCGGCGAGCGGAGCGAGCCGCAAAATGCAGTGTTTTGCATATTGGCCGCAAACATGACATCCCTTCCCCCAACTCCCAACCTAACAATAGGAAGTATAAGTAATGGCGAGCGAAACGAGCCTCAAAAATGTTGGAGATTTTTTCTGATGTTTGGGGAAAAGTAAGCCAGAGCCTATGACAAAATAAAGTGAGCGAAACCTGCCCCGAAAATTTTAAAAAGTTTGCGGTGGTAGTAAAGCTATGAATATAAATCGGGGCGAGCGGAGCAAAGGAGATTAACAAAAAATTAGATATACAAAAAAGACATCGAAAAAGATGTAGAGGCGAGCGGAGCGAGCCGCCGAAATTTTCGTGACCTTTTTCGGGTTGTCACAAACTGGTTCAGAAAATAAATAACAGCGAGTGGAGCGAGCTCTGAATGAGCCGCAGCCTTTTTTGAAATTGCCGAGGTAGCGTCCATGCAAGACAAGGAAGCTAAATTATGAGCTCCTGCCCGCGACTTCGCACGCGTTCTTTGTATGGAAACGTTCAAAGGTAATTTCTATCCCATGGGAACTGATTTATGGAATAAATAGTAGCCTATGTTTGATTCCAGGCTTAGAGCTACACCGATGCAAAATTTTAGCTCAATCTGTTCAGTAGTTTTGGTGTGAAGACGTAACAAACATCCATCTATCCATACAAACTTTCGTATTTATAATATTAGTGTGAAGAACAATTTTAAAGTTTCACGAATAACAACCAAACATGTGGACAATAGACTAGACACCATACTATAGAATCAACGGCGAGCGAAGCGAGGCGCGAAATTTTTATGATCTGGCTGTACGTGTGATTAGTTTGGTATTAGATATTTTGCAGTTGCAAAAAACGGAGAAGGAGTCCTAAACTAGAGCAAGCCAGAAGCTTATCAAAACAGCAGAATGTTATCAGAGGCAAGCAGAGCGTGCTGCGATAATTTAGTGGTTTCGTTAGATTTTTGGAGTGTTTGGAAAACTGACCTCAAACGAGGGATGAGCCCATGACAAGAGGCAGACAGTGTAAAGTTGCCGGCAAGTTCAGCGAGCTGCGACAATTTTTGGTTTTTGTTAGATTTTGGGCAACTTTTTAGAAAATTTGGCAAAGTGACCTAAAGCGGGCCGAGTTTTGAGCTTTGGATCATAGTCAGAAGGAACAAATGTTATCAGCGACCAGACCTTTTTGTACTGGTTGAAAAAGTGACCTCGCAGATTATTTGTTATATTTTGTGCTTTTTATTGTGGTGGATGGATACAAACTGACAATAGCGGACCAGCCAGACCAATAGAATTGGGCACGTTGCCTCTGTTCAAAACACAGAGCACAAAATTTGTGTTATTTAATAACAGAGCGATTTTTTTTATTGCTGCAGTTGGTAACCATAATCAATGTAACGGAAGTAAACTGGACAATATATTCATCAAGCTGTGGGTTGCAATTTTTTAAGTACCTAAGCTAAGATTGGGAGGGGGGGGTCATGACCCCCGTGACCCCCCCCCCCCTTGGGACCGCGCCTGTTCTAATGTCATAAAGCATAACGTGGATACTATATAGTTCTATTGAAATTGCTATAACGTTGCGGATCCTCATTCGCAACACTTGTGAATAGACGTGGGCGTTATTTCACGTCGCTGGTTACAGTAACTAGCTACGCGGCATGTAACCGAATAACTAGTTTCGAGTCAAATGACAAGTAGTGATTTTTGTAATGCGTTACTATACTGTGCCCTGTGCGCTTAGATTAGAGCATTCAGAACGCTCTGAATGCTCTAAGCCTGTGCGTTTCATTTCTTCGCAACGCGCTAAGGGCCGGCCCCCGCCGAGCGAGCAAGATGGCTGATCGGAAGTTCCCGAGTAAGCGAAATCGGGTGACACGAATCAATCCGAACACACACGTGACGTGTAAAACCGATAGCAAAACAGCGTAACAGTATTAGCATACCTACGTTTAATTTTCATTCGTAAAGTTATGGAAATAGAGAATAAAGTAGGTTGATCTCTGTTGTTGAAACTGTATACAAACAAACAAATAATTTTCGTTTCGCGAGTAGTTACTCGCTATATTGGTGGTTGAGTTATTAATAAAAAAAAATTGGTTGTCTGTAAAGTCGGTTTACTGACGATAGTTGAACGTGACGACGTCTTAAGAAAATACTGATGGAATGGTAGCATTTGATACTCGATCAAAACATGTAAATGTACTATAGTATAGCAGCTGTCCACGCAGACGCATCGCTCACTCAAGTAGGAGAGAGACGGATGTCGAGCGCTCTCGCTTGCACTTCAAGCCTTACATGGAACGCCTCAGAGCGAGGTAACGCCGCATGACGTCATGTTTTTTCGTACGTGCAGCCGGCTCTATCGAATTATAAGACGTTGTCACGTCAAAATCACAGTAGCAGAATAAAAAGAAACTGGTTACAAAAATCACTAGTTTTAAAACAGGTGACGCCGACCAAGTCACTGGTTTCGTTACGTTTCTTGAAAATGACGTAACGAACGACCCACGTCTACTTGTGAACGCGCTCACGGTCACGCACGAGTCACTCGTCAAATGTCATTGTACGCTGGAACTTATAAGTTCCTTGACGTAGAGTAGTATTGTTCTGTGAATGAAAGTGTGAGTTTTGTTTTGACAGAGTAAACGTCAGTTTTGACAGAGCGCTCACACCTCACACTTCACAGTGATTTCAGTTTGTGGGATGGTCGGTGATATCGCAAAATGGCGCATGTAATGACGTCATCTATGACGTCACACAGGACATTTTTGTCGCGCTCACAGTAATTTGGAACGCTTGTGAGCGCGCTATTATCGATTTTAGCGTAACTCGGGTCGGAATGCAGCCGTAGAGTTTGGAAAACCAAAACCGGCAATTTCTGAAGTAGAACTTGGTGATTTGTTAATTCAAGAGCAGCAATGAGATTTTACCAAATTTTACCTCAGTTTATTTATATGTAACATCATTGAAGAGCAGCGTCTGCTTTCTTCTGGGTCTGAAGTCTCGCTCAGTTTGCATTGTAGGTATAGAAAGAGATGCCCTCTATTTCAATGCAGAAAGACCGCAAATAGACATTTAGAGCTCTGACGGAGAAAACAAGCTGATATACACTTTGTGTGTTGAAATTAAAATCTAAAATCAGCAGTTTTTCCAGCCCTGATGGAGACCAAAATACCAAATCTTTAGCAGCCACGAAAATGTTACGTTAAAGCTATTTTTTTGTATTGCCAGTACCTAAGCGATAATCACCTGTTTCAGTAGAAGTTATAGTAGGTACTTATTACAAAATAGCGTCCTCCAAGTCAGCCAGTGAGTATTGTATGAATGTGATTTTTTCGTGAAGTTTCTCTCCACCTGAATGTTATAAATAAATAGAATATTTTTTGCGAAGAAATTTAATTGCCAAATCAAACAAAGTACCTATCAAATATGCAGGCGCGGTCGCAGCCCAAGACTTTGGGGGGGGGTCACACTTTGTCCGGGCCGTAGCCAATGCCCCAAAGGAATTCCTTTCGAGGGGGGGGGGGGGTGAATGGGGGTATGCTCGCAGACTCGTACAGAAAAGCACTAAACGTTATCGGCGAGCGGAGCGAGACGCGAAAAAATAGGGTTTTGGTTAATTTTTGGCGGTGGTGGCCAAACTCATCTTAACGCATCCACTGCCCAGCCTCACCGCGATACGGGGCTCGAGAGGCATGTCTGCGTCTTGAGTCATAAAGGTGTTAAATGGGTGTCAAGCACTGGACCATTTGGTCCAGGCAGAAGAAGACAAAATACTATCGGCGAGCGGAGCGAGCCGCGAAATGTTGTGTTTCCGTTAAATTTTATTCCAGTGTTTTTCATATTGACCGCAAACACGACATCCCGCCCGACCCTCAACTCTTAACCTAGTAAGTAATAATAATAAGGTATAAGTAATGGCGAGCGAAGCGAGCTTCGATATTTTTTGAGATTTTTCTGATGTTTGGGGAAAAGTAAGCAAGAAGGAACCTACCTATGCCAAAAAATATATAGCGATCCCCGAAAGTGAGATCAACAGACGTACCAGATAAACAAAAAAATGTTACGGCGAGCGGAGCGAGCCGCGAAAAATTTGGGTTTTTGTAAGTTTTTCGCGGTGGTGAGCAAAGTGATCTAAACGGGTGTACAGTACTGTAATAAGCTAAGTGATTGGTAAAACATTATCAGCGAGTGGAGCGAGCCGCGAAATTTTGTGGTTCCGTTACATCTTTTGCAGTGTTTTGCATATTGACCGCAAACACGACATCCCGAGCCTTAACTCCTAACAAGAACGAGCCTCGAAACATTTTTGAGATCTGAACGAGATTAGGACGAGCGACGATCGCTCGTATGTACCAACGCAAAGTCAATAAAGTTTTCGGGGGTCCTTTGACTAGCTATATATTTTAGTTATAAGTAGGTTCTTTCTTGCTTTCTTTTCCCCAAACATCATGACTGATCTCAAAAAAGTTTCGAGGTCTCTCAAATAATCAGCAAACAAAAAAGCGGAGCGAGCCGCCGAAATTTTAGTTACTTTTTCGGGTGGTCACACACTGGTTCAGAAAATAAATAACAGCGAGTGGAGCGAGCATGAGCCGAGCAATGAGCCGCAGCCTTTTTGAAATTGTTGAGGCATGCGTCCATGCAAGACAAGGAAGCTAAATTATGAGCTACTAGCTTCTGCCCGCGGCTTCGCACGCTTCTTTCTATGGAAACGTTCAAAGGTAATTTCTATCCCATGGGAACTGATTTATGGGATAAAAAGTAGCCTATGTTTGATTCCAGGCTCAGAGCTACACCGATGCAAAATTTTAGCTCAATCTGTTCAATAGTTTTGGTATGAAGACGTAACGAACATCCATCCATCCATCTATCCATACAAACTTTCGCATTTAGGGTGAAGAACAATTTTAAAGTTTGTCAAATAACAACCAAATAGGTATGCGAACAACAGACCAGACACCATATAAAATCAACGGCGAGCGAAGCGAGCCGCGAAAATTTTTATGATCTGGCTGTGCGTGTGAGTTGTTTGGTATTAGATATTTTGCAGTTGCAAACTCGCCTGAAACGGAGAAGGAGTCCTGGACTAGAGCAAGCCAGAAGCTTATCAAAACAGCAGAATGTTATCAGAGGCAAGCAGAGCGTGCTGCGATAATTTAGTGGTTTCGTTAGATTTTTGGAGTGTTTGCAAAACTGACCTCAAACGAGGGATGAGCCCATGACCAGAGGCAGACAGTTTAAAGTTGCCGGCAAGTTGAGCGAGCTGCGACAATTTTTGGTTTTTGTTAGATTTTGGGCAACTTTTTAGAAAATTTGGCAAAGTGACCTAAAGCGTGGCGGGCTTTGAGCTTTGGATCATAGTATAGTCAGAAGGAACAAATGTTATCAGCGACCAGACCAAAACGCGAAAATTTTGTTGTCTACTAATTTTTTGTACTGGTTGACAAAGTGACCTCGCAGATTATTTGTTATATTTTGTGCTTTTTATTGTGGTGGTTGGATTGATACAAACTGACAATAGCGGACCAGCTAGACCAATAAAATTGGGAACGTTATCTATGTGCCAATCAAAACACAGAGCAAAAATAACAGTAATATCGGCGAGCGGAGCGAGCCGCGATTTTTTATTTTGCTGCAGTTGGTAACCATTATCAATGTAACGGAAGTAAACGGGACAATATAATCATCTAGCTGTGGGTTGCAATTTTTTAAGTACCTAAACTAAGATTTTGGGAGGGGTCATGACCCCCGTGACCCCCCCCCTGGGACCGCGCCTGCAAATATGTATGTTTATATTGAGAATGTACACATTACTATTTTAAATTGAATTCTGCAATTTTCAGCGCCTAATTTGGAGTTGATTTTATTATATTTACAAATCTTGGCAAATAGTACCGCTTTTCTCCACTTTTAGTCGTTTTATTCTAAAATTTAAAAATAAATAAATAAATATATAGTATAAATTTATCTCGTAAAATAATAAATTAAGAATACAACATCGACAACCTAATCATCGACAATTTATAGAATTCAAGTTCCCATGCATAATAATAGCATCGCCATACAAAAATGTTTATCGACTCTATTGTAACCTACCATAGAGTATATAATAAGTTCCTTGATTGTGACACAAGACGCATAAAACTGAGGTTAGGTTATATTGAGGTAAAATATTCTTGTCAGCTTCGATCAAATATAACCAAATAGGTTATATTTGATCGAAGCTTGTCAGACCTGGCATCCCAAAATCCCAATGAATGAATGAATATCTATGACACAGTCACACACACAGACACACACGTCGCGTCATTCGTAGATATATTCTCATTGATTGTCCTCTCAAATTGCTTTGCTTTTCTTTCGTGAGATTTTCTACATTATTTTGAGGGATAGTGCGTTTTGTTTTCCTTCTAGCATAATAATTTTCCTTACCTAGTGCAATTAATTTATCACCATGGCTGATGAATCAGTTTTGAAGCAGTATCTATCCAAATATAAACATCGCGAATTCACTTGTCGAGAAGTAATGAACCTCATACAATTTTACAAAAGTCTAACGTATCGATTAGAGGGCTTTGTCTTCAACTCTGGGAGTAGAAAAGAACTGCTCAACATTGAAGGTACGATCCCAGTGAACTACAAAGGTGCTTTCTACAATATTCCCATCAGTATTTGGCTCATGGATACTCATCCTCAAAACGCCCCTTTGGCTTTCGTAAAACCTACAAAGGACATGTCGATCAAAGTTTCTAAGTACGTGGATAGCAATGGCAAAGTATACTTGCCATATCTTCACGAATGGGCTCCGAATAACTCAACATTGCAGAATCTCATTCAGTGTATGATTGTGGCATTTGGTGAGCTACCTCCGGTTTATTCCAAGCCTCGGAACGAGACGAGAGCGCCGTACCCTGTTAACTCGTTCATGCCTCAGCCTGCGCCCTACCCCGGCTACCCGCAAGTGGCGCCGCAGCCCGGCTACCCCGCGCCTACACCCTACCCTCCTACCTCCAACTTACCCTACCCTAGCTATGGAACTCCATACCCTGGGACGGCAAATACGAATAATGGAATGCCATACATGCCGCCACCTACATCATCAGCCACGCCATACCCACCCGCAGCTGGCTACACACCCACTCCTGACGTTGCTGGTGGCACTATAACTGAAGAGCATATCAAAGCTTCACTTCTGTCAGCTGTGGAAGACAAACTGAGGAGACGTCTCAGAGAACAAGCTCAGCAATCCAATGCAGAGCTGGAGACACTTCGCAGGACCCAACAGGAGCTCAGAGAGGGAAAGGGTCGGCTGGAGGATATCCTGCAGAGGCTGCAAAGGGAGAGATCAGAATTGGACAAGAATGTGACATTACTGCAAGAGAAAGAGAAGGAATTGCAGGCTGCTGTGGAGAAACTGTCCGAGCAGGAGGGAGTAGATGTTGACGAGGCTGTTGTGACCACAGCACCTCTGTACTCTCAACTTTTGAATGCATTTGCCGAAGAAGCAACACTAGAAGATGCTATGTACTACATGGGAGAGGCTCTACGTAAAGAGGTTATTGATCTGGATACATTTTTGAAGCAAGTACGCAGTCTGGCACGCAGGCAGTTCACTCTGCGCGCTCTGATGCATAAGTGCAGGCAGAAGGCCCAGCTGGCTTGCTAACGCCTAGAGAGACGGTGGATTGATTGTTTATCTCTGTGATTATTGATCAATCTCTATCTCATTATCATTGTGCTATATTCAAATGTAAGACGAATGTAAAAATGTTTAGTTTCATTTATTTCATGCTTCATATAAAATAGTGAATTTTATCACATTAGTAATGCATTCTTTATTGTATTTAGATGTTTGTTATAATGATTTTATTGTTTCATATTGTGGTACATAGTCCAAATGTTTTTAATTCTATGATTTCTTTACATCACTGCACTAGTAGGCCCTTTATAGAGGATACATATAGGCAGGTAGATCTGATATAATGTATCCTCTGTCACCTTTACATCCTTGAGTAGGTATAACAACTTGATTGTACTGTTTGCGTCAGTTATCTTAACAAATTTTATGTTATCTGTGGTTATCTTAAGTGGGTTGTAATATTTTATGCATTACACAATTAGTACATTAAACCTTATGAAATTTAGTGAACTAGGGGGTAAGGGTGGCCCAGGGGAACTGAAGTAGGAAACATCTGAGTAAAAATTGTTAACATTATCTCATTTTGGAAGGAGTAGCAGACAATAAGTGATATATTATTCATATTGTTAAAATTGTGATTATATTGTAAAATGCACTAAGAGTTGTGTTGTGTGCCACTGTTGGCCCAATACTGTACACTATTCACTAGACATAGAGTTAAAAATTGTTGGCACATGGTTTAATTTGTAGAATGCTAGCTTTAATTTAAAGTTATTCTAGTTATATCTGGAGGTCCCAGAATAGTTTAAGAATTATAAAATGTATCCTTTATTTACTAGTTTTCAAATAGATGTGCTAGTTGTTGACTGTGCTTGAAAGGTGACATACCATACATAAGGAGCTCTGCTTGACCGTCCCCTTTTATCATGTAATGCAAATATTTTATAGATTTGGCTAATAATACTCTAAAGCAGTCGACAAACTTCACAGTAACATTAAGTGCATGTTGTTTTGGCTTGCTTCTATGTGCAAAATGTATGTAGAAGTGTGTCATTATAACATGAAATTTAGTTTTATCAGCTGGCATTTCTATTAAGAATATATTTAATGTAATGTAATCTGTGTTATTAGCAAATATTTTTTTGTAACTTTTTAATCCAAAGTTTTTTAATCCACTAGGCACATGCTCTAAAAGATGTTCCTGAGAAGCCTTTCCTTTTTTCCTTAGGGGACAGGAGCAGGGTATGTAATCTTAAGGGAAATGTTTGTAAGGCTCATAAATCCAACTGGACGCCACTATGAGCTAGCTATGCTTGGTGATTTCATAAATGAACATTATTGTTAACCTTTTATCATTTAGTCATCATTAGGGTTTCATACCTCAAAAGGAAAAAAGGAACCCATATAGGATCACTTTGTTGTGTATCTGTCCGTCTGTCAACCCCCTTTTCTCAGGAACGCGTGGAGTGTAAGACAGTTGAAATTAACATCAAATACTCAAGTCCGTGACCTCTTGGAGCCTCAATAAAAATAAATCTTCTAAGTCATTGCAATTAAAAGTTACAGCCGTTTATGTCCGAATATTTTAAAATTTCCAAAGGAATCACATGCACACAAAACCTCTTATGCCACCAAGGTCTTATAGCACAAGTAAAGAAAAAAAAACGAAAACTGCTTGTAGTTTATTCACAAAAAAAAATACTTTTGATTGTTGCTATCGACCTAAACCTATAGGGTAGGTACCTATTTGGCAAGACACAAAGTCTTACAATTATACGGAACCCTTATTGCTCGAGTCCGACTCGCTTTTGACGTTTTAAAGCATCCTGACTTTGAAAATAATTTTTTCTCTACAAATTGTGTCAGCTGACTGACTGATGCCGATTGTCACAATAAATATGGAAATTATATCAAATAATGATGTTTTATTCAACGTGCCTAGCAGGGATGTTGCGGATGCCATTTTTGACATCGATGCGAATTTTGCATAGTATCGTAGCGGAAGTGACACTTCCGCGGAAGCGGATGTCTAACGAAACTCTTCAGAGTGCATCGATTAAGGATGACTATTCAAATATAACATGGTACGGCCCTTGCGAGAGTAAATTTTCTTGCATCACACTAATATTATAAATGCGAAAGTTTGGATGGATGGATGTTTGTTACTTCTTCACGTCAAAACTACTTAACGGATCGAGCTGAAATTTTGCATGCAGATAATTCTAGGCCTGGAATAAAACATAGGCTACTTTTTATCCCATAAATCAGTTCCCATGGGATAGAAATCACCTTTAAGCGTTTCCATTGAAACAACGCGTGCCTTCGCACGCGGGCAGAAGCTAGTATTTTATAAATAGGCTTATCTTGATCACTGTCACCCGGTGTAAAATATCTCCGTATCTCACTTTGCGTCGGTGGCATTATAATTTATAAGTTATCTTCTTCAGTAAAGAACTGAAAACAATACACAAAAACAGAAATATTACTTCATCCTTTAAGCGTACGCAACAGTATGTGATTGATTTACTAACGCCGATCTAAACAAATAATACAAAAATAACAAACGCATTTGAACTTGTTTTTGATACTTCGCTCCTATTGGTAAATCAGCACGTGTTTTAGTGTAGCACCACTCGCCGTCCTCGCCCCTAATTTTCTTGTTGTGACCTGCCGGACATCCGCTTTCGTATTACATCCGCATCGATTATTGCGAATGCGAAAGCGGATGTTAAAATCCGTGCGGAAGTTCCGCGATTGCAAGTATTCGCAACATCCCTGGTGCTTAGTAATCGCATCCTCCATGCTAATGTAATTCTGTCGGTCTATAACCTTTTCACGCCGAAACGGCTGAACGGATCTTGATGAATATGGCATCCCGGGGCAGCACATAGGCCACTTTTTTTTTATCCCGGAAAAGCGCTTGCGAACCTGCGCGCATCACAGAGTTGTACTAAATATGTAGGCTAGGTAATAAAGAGTAGGCACCATAATACTTCTCCATCGAAGTTTCTTTCAAAACAAACCAAAAAAATGAGACGAATCATTTATTAAAATGCAAGCTTAGCGAAAATAAATAAAATGCTCTGTTTTGCGCGGGAATGCATCGCGTGACCGAAACGAAACGTTTAAATTATCTGTTGCGTGTTTATTTTTTTTCTTTCTTGCCCTTCTTAGCTGCTGCCTCGACATCTATTGGCGCAGGCTTCACGAATGGAATGACATCCTGGTACTGCTCTGGCATCCATTGTTTTAGAGCTTCGGGTACCTGTAGAGCATTTATAGGTTTATGAGAGAGTAAAGATAAAGTGCGTTATGTTCGTGAGTGAATAGGACGCTGTTCAAGGTAAATTACTCAGCATTACTTATCAGCCTTATTATTTATTCGTAGTTATCACCAGCCTTAACTTCATTGTTTATTGATTTTATCAGGGGTTTCCCGGGCGATTAGCAGCACCATCTAGTTGTGCAGTGGTAAAATAGAGCAAGCAAAATAGCGCTCGATGGATGGCTTGTTATATTGTGTTTTAATAATAATTAATTTTAATTACGCCTATACCAAAATAACTAAGAATTCAGCATTAAGTCCAAAATAATGCCCTTTCAGCCTAATAGTACCTACATCCATTTCATGGCACCTTGCCTTTCTCAGTCTGGTTGACCTTTGTAATAGTAGTTGATGCTCAGATGACGCGAGTGGTGGCGCACATACTTACCTAGTCGCGATCAACATGTGAACATTGTTACTACTATGGGCTGATGATTATCGTTGAGTATACCTTGCTACCTTTCTCAGTCTGGTTGACCTATAGTATTGCGCAGATGACGCGAGTTGGCGCACTTAGTCGCGTTCAACATGTGAACATTGTTACTACTATAGGCTGATGATGATCGTTGAGTACCTATATCTTGATCCTTTCTCAGTCTGGTTGACCTATAGTATTGCGCAGATGACGCGAGTTGGCGCACTTAGTCGCGTTCAACATGTGAACATTGTTACTACTATAGGCTGATTGATGATCGTCGAGTATATCTTGATCCTTTCTCAGTCTGGTTGACCTCAAGCATTGCGCAGATGACGCGAGTTGGCGCACTTAGTCGCGTTCAACATGTGAACGTTGTTGGTACTATAGGCTGATGATGATCGTTGAGTATATCTTGCTACCTTTCTCAGTCTGGTTGACCTCAAGCATTGCGCAGATGACGCGAGTTGGCGCACTTAGTCGCGTTCAACATGTGAACATTGTTAGTATTAAAGACATTAAAATCCTTGAGTATACCTTGATGCCTTCCTCAGTCTGGTTGACTTCCAGCACGGCGCAGATGACGCGAGTGGTGGCGCACATAGTCGCGTTCAACATGTGAACGTATTCAGTGGCGGCGTTCATTTTCTTGGTTTGACCGTATCTGGGAAAAGAGGTATTCTTTATAATATAAGTAAGAAGCGGCCAATAAGTAATTAAATCCTCAAAATACTTTTATATTGCTTGTAGGTTGATCAATCCTAAATTGTCTAACATGTTTTAACAAGCTATGTCATTTGACTGACCAAGCTGTGAGTGTATCCAATTTGGTAAACTGAACCATTTCTATTGCTTTCAGAGCGTACAGTGCCATAACCGCTCTCTCAGGGAGTAGAGAGGCTGGGATAATGATTGACTAATACCTGACGAGCAGCCTCCTAGCCTGGTACTCCAGACAGTTGCTGCAAGACACGAGTTCTCTAAACGCGCCACTGCCCGGGAACCAGGCCTCTAGGTCCAGTTTCTTGGCCGCAGCGTGGTTTAACGCGCCCGACACTATGTTAACCACGCGGTATGGGATGCCTAGGAGCTGGTAGAACTCTTCAGCATTAGTGATCATCTCGTCCATCATTAGCCAGGAGGCGTTGTCGTGGGGGGAGGTTAGCACGAATTGTTCCACCTGGAATTAAGTGCGTAAGTATTGAGTAAGAGATACTTATCATGGGTTGATAAGTATGTAGGTAGCTTATGATGGGCAAAGTAGCGCCATGTGTAAGCAGACGAAAGAAGTCGTAGAGGTGAAACGTTAGAACTTTAATTAAAAACTGGCTTCGACATAATTGCCCGCAATGAGAGAAACCTTATGAAGAGTAGGATAAAGATAAGATAAAGGTAGTTTTATTTTTTTTTTATTTTTATTTTTATTTATTTGGAAGACAGACAGTACATAGATATATAACGAGATACAATAAGAATTTTCTTAGACCAGTAAAGTCTCCACTATAAACAAATTTACATATAAAAACTGGTGAACAGACTTATATTAACAAAGATAGAAATATATTTCAAACAAAAGCAAAAAAGGGGAAAAGACTAAAGGCTAAAGTAAAATAATTTTAGCTAAGTAACTTGGCGGCAGCAATGTCTACAATGCTTCTACGAAACATGACGGCGGCGGCGGTTGAATCGAATATATCTATTTCGTTGAAAAATTTATTGTAATTATTGCAAGCTCTATTCAGAAAGTCCAAAAAGTTTTCTTTTTCCTAGATGAAGCCCGTGGGCAGTGTAAATAAATATTTTCAAGTAACAACTCGGAATCAATTTGATTGTTCAGTAATTTATATAAAAACACTTGATCTCGTATAGTGCGACGAATGTCTAGATCTACTATAGAGTCTGTAGGAGCTGTCGGAAAGCGGAATAAATAATGTTTTAAAAATTTGTTAGTTTATTTGCTTGAACACAATTTAGGTTACACAGATGTTAATAATATTTTAGTTTAAGTATATTATTATGTTAGTAGATATATATTGCGGGTTCTGGCTCACTTTTGTTGTGTATAAAAATGTGCCTTATGTCGTATGCGTTAAGGTTGTTTTTATGTTGTATGAAAGTGTTTTAGTGTGTATAGAGCTCTGTTTAGGAGGTGTAAAGTACTGCAGGTGGTGTCTGATAGCTGGTTTTTGGTTTTGTTTCGCGTTGTGATTGGGCTAGAGCGACCAGAGGTCATCAATGGTAAAAAACCACCTCGTTTCGGTAATGGTATCACTCTAGTTGAGTGTTTAATAACTTTTCCATGTGTGAATAATTTAGCTGCCTTCACTGCAGCATTTATCAGATGTTTATGTGAAGTATTTCCCTTTGATAGATGTTTTTGTTTTCTTAGCGCTTTTTGAGTTGCATTAATTACTCGAGAGATGGGTCCACCCATTCCACGTTTTACTTTGAACTTCATTATTTTATTAACTGCAAGACCTGCTCACCCAAGATCTTTTCACCCAAATTGGATCATTCACGCCAACGTTGATCGGCTGCAGCTGCTAATTCTTAATCAGCTATATGTCTCGCTTCCAATGATTGGTTTTGAGAGTATGCAATATCGTGTTGTTTACACGCTTCAACGGATTGATGCCCTTATCGTTGCGAAGCAATCTTTTCTCCAATTTAGTACCAGGTCCGCAGTAATTGTATCCAGGTATATGAAGCTCAAACGGAAGTTTATTTATTAAGTTATTAATAAATCCACCACCACCAGATGTTTTCACATCAACTTTACGTTTTCTAGTGAGTGGTTTGAATCAAATCAAATCAAATCGTTTATTTGCAAGAATACAAAATTATACAATATGTTAGGTCTTATAACTAGTTTAGTCAATGTATTCAGCCTGCACGCAGGCGTGCAAATATTATGCGAGTCATATTATTATATAGGTAATTATATTAAATTATATTACTTAGTCATGTTAGTTACAATTCAAATTTCCAAATATTCGTTCACCGTATAAAAACACTTTTCAAATAGCCATCCTCTTATCTTATTCCTAAATATATTTCCATTTAGTTCTTTTAATTCTTCCGGTAATTTATTGTAGATAGTGATGCACATGTTATAAACATTTCTTTTATATATATCTTTATGGCACTGGTGTTTGTAGAGCAAATTATTAAATCTACGCCTTTTTTGCCGGGTTATCACATCGCTACGTTTTTGAAAGTAGGTGGGATGTGATTTGACAAATAGACAAATTTCCCTAATATACCTACATGCAGGCTAGAGGTAGGATCCTACAGTTCTTGAAGAGAGGCTTGCAACTGTCAAGGAACCAAGACCTGTTTATCACTCTGAGGCATCTTTTTTGAATTCTAAATACTCTCTCGACATCAACTGAGATGCCCCACAGTAACAACCCGTACGTTTGGTATGTGTTATCATATTAAATAAACCAACCTCTAGGTTATTAATGTTATTATTCTTCCGATGATTTGTTGCAGTATGAGCACTGTTTCTTTGTTATACAGGGTGTCCCAAGAAGTAGTGATATACTGAAGCTGGGAGGTAGAGGACCTAAAGGGCTATCTGAATCACCCCCAGGAAAATCACGGAGCATACGTGATTTTTCGTATTTTCGGAGTTATGATTTTTTTTTTAATTTTTCACCTTTCGCCGAGTACGATGAGATTTTTATATATTTTTATGTATGGTGACGTGAATTATTGCAGTAGATGCTTGATTTTTTTGTGTGCTAAGCTGATAGATAGGCCAATTCAGTATGGTAACATTTACTATCGTTAGATCTTCAAATGGAATAAAAAAATGCCAAGAAAATAAAATTTACCCAGCAAGTACACATCTTCAAGGGCCCTTAAAAAATAAAATCACATAAAAGTAAATACCATTTGGCTTTTAAAAACTTGCTCTATCTATCAGGTAGCTACTCTGAAAATTTCATTTTATTATTCATAAGGCTTCAATCAAAAGTAGTTGGTATAAAAAAAAAAAAGAATAATGAGGATTACAGTTAAATAAAAAAAAAGATGATGCTGCTGCTACCGCCGCCACGGCTGCTGCTGCTGATGATGATGATGTTGAATCGATGGCATCAGCATTAGGAAGTGAAGATGAACGTGATGATGATGATGATGCTGATCAACATGATGTTACTCATCCGAATTAAAATAAATACATTTCATATTTGAGTGGTGAGGTAAAGGTACCGTTTGGAGCGTAACTTCAACATGGTAAAATGTTCATTGGTGACAGTCCCATTCATATCGTAAACAATGACATTCAAGTAAAAGATATAAAACATAAAATCACATCAGGATTGGTAGAGCTCATCTTTAAAAAAATACCTAACAAACGGTTAATTGAACAAAGTGATATTGAAAAATATATGCAAATTCTCAAGAAAACAAATGCATATCGACGAGGATTCTCACCTTTAGGTCAAGTTCAAGGTGATAAAAGCATCAAATATAATGAATACATTAAAAAATACTTAACTCAAAGTAAAATAATCAAGAGTGGTGGTGGTGCTATCATCAACAAGAAATACTTTCCCAATACCGATTATATTTATTGGGATGATCCAAATGAACTTGTGGATCGTTTACGACTGCTTATCGCATCTCAGAGTGTAGGTAACAATTCACACTCTAATGAAATTATTGCAATCATTGAAGAAATGGTAGAAAGTGGACTTATAATAAAGTAACCACACAGGTATCCAACAGGATGTTCATCAACCAACAGGTTCTTCATCAGGCTGTTCAACAGATTACCTCTTGCATCACCAACGAGACTGTTCATCAGATATCAAGCAACAGGTTGTTCATCATCAGCTATCAGTTAACAGGCTGTTCAACAGATTACCTCTTACATTACCAACAGACTGTTCATCAGACATCAACCAACAGGTGGTTCATCATCATCATCATCATAAGGTTGTTAATTAGCTTACCTCTTACATTATAGCTCACTTACGCACATTATCATACATCATACTCAACATGCCTTTCAACAAGTTTGGACATTACATCAACGAAGGATACGTTCCGTGTGAAATAAATAAAACATCAAAAAAAAAAAAACCGTTATTAGATGTGATAATAAGCGATTATCATTCGTTGTTAAGGGTGTTTGTAAAAATGATGTTATAATCAAAGCGCAATTGGATGAAATTCAAAATCTACTATTATCGAATATTAAAACTAATTCTAACGAAATAAGCAAAATCAATCAACAACTACTTCAAAAAACCACCACCACCAGAAAATAGTATCACTACAAAGATGGGTAAACACATAATCATCTACCCTAACAAGTTCCCCCATCCACTCATTATACTCTATATTACTGTCACCAAGACAAAAGCGAAATGTTCCTCTACATCATCCATGAAATCAATCGTCTTGCAGTAGTCATCATCACTAGTGAACATGTACACTTGCTGTAGCAATCTTCCCACTCGTTCAAACAAGCTGTGTGAAGACAATGGCACTGTCCAGCAGGATAGAAGGGCATGTGCCTTTAAAATATTTATGCATTGCAACTTGTGAATTGTTGTCGTGGCCTTTGTTGTTGTTGTTACCTTATCTGTAAATGAAAAGAAAAAAATATTAATAAAATTGTTAAGACATGATGTATTTAAAATTACACAAATTCAGAAGTAGGAAAGTATGTACTTGAAGAATCCATTTCAAATGTTTTTATAACTTAATTGAATCTGAAAAAAATAATAATCTAGAATTACTCACATGTTTTATTAGTTTATTATTATTACACAACAACTCTCCTATATATAGCTGTTGCAGGTGGATTTTTCGACAAATTTCACCCTAAAGCTTTTACCAACACTATCCCCTTTGATAACACACATAGTTTTAGATTTCAAGACAGCCATTTGGTCTTCAGGAAGATTATTAAACCTTGCTGGCAATGCGACAAACCCATAAGAGTTATGGGTTTGTCGCATTGCCAGCAAGGTTGATAAGCGAACGTGAGAATTGTCCTAATAGTACGAGAGCCCACGACCAAAACCATGTCTCATAGCAATACGGCAAAAACCCTATAAAATCGTTAGATTGTATGATTCTGAACCCGACTAGGCGTGTAGTAACGGTCGAAAGTGTAGCAACTGCGTGGGAGGCCATTTCTGCTGTGTCAAAAAAAAAAGGCAGTCGGTATTATAGCAATACGTCTGATAGTGAAAATGTACATAGATTTTATAATTGTATTACGAAAAAGTTTGTTTTCAGACATTTTGCGCGTAGCACATAGCCTGAGCGCATTTTTGAAAATGTCAACAAATTTAGCCGACCTGTATCATAGCAATAGGGATA
The DNA here is from genome assembly GCA_963564075.1 of Eupithecia subfuscata. Lineage (NCBI taxonomy): Eukaryota > Metazoa > Arthropoda > Insecta > Lepidoptera > Geometridae > Eupithecia > Eupithecia subfuscata. The sequence continues at coordinate 12,031,287 of OY751114.1, forward strand.
AATTTTTTTTTAACTTTTCGTATTGCTGCCATGATTACCAAAAACCTGTTTTCAGACACTTTAAGTGTAGCATATACTCCCAAAAACGAAAATAACGTTTTGGAGTCGCCTGGCCGACGCCTCTGTTAAATGTTGATTTTACAACGAAAAAAAAATTAATAACGTAAATCGACGTTATTAATTTTTTTTTCGTTGTAAAATCAACATTTAACAGTTTAGCTCGACTCAACATTTTTTCGAAGACATATAAAATTAAAAACGACGAGGCTTCGACAACTCTGAATCTCCAGTTATCCAATTACGACGCCTGCAATCTGCCACCATGCAAAACGGAATTGGAGAAACATTTATTACGAACAAAATATATTGCACAAGTCTGGAGCAACGCTCATATCAAAACGCCAACCGAACTGAACCCTGCAGATTCCGGATGGTATGAAGACGAGGGACGATTTCAGTTTTCGTGGTTCTCTGGCAACCAAATACCTGAGTTGAGCAACGTTATTTTGGACGACAAATCATCATCCACAACAGGTACAGTTTACATGGCTTTTGCTGTTAATTTCATAAAAAAGTTCGTGATTTTTACTAACGATGTTTATTTACAGAAGAGGACGTTGAAGATCTCCCGAGCGACGTCGAGAGTGATTTCGAAGACGACGATTCCGAATCCGACAGCGATTGAATACGAGAATATTTTGTAACTTTGAATAAACCGTTTTTTTTTCAACTTCATCCCAGTTTCCTGTTGTGCGATTTATTTCAGTCCTTCAACTTCAACGTTACGGTTTCGGGTAAATTCTTTGTTAATTATCATCTAATAAATTCAGGGTCGCAACGTATTCATTGGTTTGTAACAGAGAATTCAAGATGCCTCAATACGATTTTTAAATGATATCTGAGTATCGAAAAGTTGTCTGATAGAGAAGGTGCTACACTTAATTTGTCTGATATAAATTTTTTGCACATGTGGACAACTTATTTTATCATGTCCAACAATTTCCAGACATATTGCTATGATACCGATCGGTAAAATTTGTTAACATTTTCAAAACGGTCTCAAAATTTAATGCGTTCACATTTCCGTCTGAAAATTGTTTTGTTCGCATCAAATAACCAAAATTTACTAATAAAAAAGATTTTCAGACGTATTGCTATGAGACATTTTTTTTGTCTCATTTTTAATTTTTTTAATTGATTTTATGGGTTTGCGCTACACCACTAACGTCTGAAAAATATGTTTCCGGTATCTCAGAACTATCATTCAACTACAGTCTGCAAATCAGACATATTGCTATGATGCAGTTCGGTAAAATTCTTTGACAATTTTGAAAATTCGGTCAGATCAAACGCTACGCGGAAAATGTCTGATATTGGTATTTTCGAGTTCAGGATAATCGTATCTATCGATTTGATGCGGTTTTGGCTGTATTGCTATGAGACAAAAATTTTGGTCGTGGGCTCTCGTACTATAACGCACTTCCTGCCAACTCTCCAAAGTTTATCATGAAAACCGCATAGTTTTCGAAAACCACAATAGTTTTCACAATACTTTCACATCGCATTGCTAGCAAATCTCAAACTATACTAGAACTAAGTTACTTAGTTCTAGTATAGTTTGAGATTTGCTTGTATCAAACTTTGATGTAGTTTGCTTACAATCGTATATTAAATGAGGTTTATCTTTTTCAAGATCGCAAAACTTGACCCACACTTTATCACCATTTTCGTTTAATGCCGCTAAAGCCATTGCGAAAAATTAATAAACTTACTTCCTCAAAAAAAAATAAAAAAATGTTTTGAATCAAAACAACGATCGTGTAGCGAATCTAGTTGTGTTATAAAGTTAGTAATAATACACACCTTCCTTTATATACTTACACTGGTGTTTTTTAGAGGAAACTATTGTGGTTTTCGAAAACTATGCGGTTTTCATGATAAACTTTGCAGAGTTGGCAGGAAGTGCGTTAGAACAATTCTCACGTTCGCTTATCAGTAATAATACACACCTTCCTTTATATACTTACACTGATGTTTTTTAGAGGAAACTATTGTGGTTTTCGAAAACTATGCGGTTTTCATGATAAACTTTGCAGAGTTGGCAGGAAGTGCGTTAGAACAATTCTCACGTTCGCTTATCAAGTTATCAATTTTGCCTATTTCATCATAACACCATGATATCATTTGTGATAATAAAAACTTGTACTGATCACATTCTTCACTTATACCACTCAACTCTGATGATGATGATGATGAAGAAATGGTTGTAACATCATCGTCAGCAGCTGCTGGTGTGCTGCTTTTCACATCCCAGCGCACATTTCGACGTGTTGTTGAGGTTGTTGTTGTTGTTGTTGTTGTTGATGATGATGATGTAGAGGTAGTAGGTTGTATTGCGTTTTTATTCACACGTAGAGTCATTTCTAATCCATTCTCATCTCTTATGATTTGAAGAAATTCATTGTTATGCAAACTTTGTTCCATACTTATATCTCTTTGATGTCTAATCTTACGTAAATTGGTATATTCATTGATTATTTCAACTTTTTCTAAGAGCAATCCATTCGTTACGCAAATTGGAAAATTTTTGAACTGACCTCTATGAATTGATACCACTCTTCTTGAAGTGTTTCCTTTCTTGGATGTTAAGTATAATTTTAACGAGTGCGTCTTCATTTCTAATGGCTTGTTTTCATTAATTATTCTTACATTATGCAAATTCCATGTTTTTTCTTGACAAACTGTTGTAAACACATCGTTTTTAAAAGTGAAAAGAGTTAAGTTTTTCACATCACCATCCCTCGAATTTAAACTTAAGTATATAACCCATGTTAATAAATGACTCAACATTTTAACAACACTCTGGTGGAGGTCTCTCTCTTTGCTAGCTCAGATTGAAATGAATCTAGAATATATTCAGCATTTAGTAAATCACAGGGTAGAGTACCTACCTACTTGATTTATCAATCAACGCAGGATGCAGCTATTGATAAATTTACATGTGCTCCTCCACACCGCAGCGGAGCATCCAATCGGAGGGGCGCTCCGCCGCAGACGTTATCAAAACCGGAAGCTCGCGGTGGAGAGCATCCATCACCACTCAAGCTGACCTCTGGTCGCTCTAGCCCAATCACAACGCGTAACAAAACCAAAAACCAGCTATCGCAGACACCACCTGCAGTACTTTACACCTCCTAAACAGAGCTCCAAACACACTAAAACACTTTCATACAACATAAAAACAACCTTAACGCATACGACATAAGGCACATTTTTATACACAACAAAAGTGAGCCAGAACCCGTAATATACAGGGTGGAAGGGTAAACAGTCTTATCCTTGAAACCAGAAGTTCAGAATCATGAGCAGAGTCCAAAACCGATGAAAAAACTAAACTTTTTTTTTACATACTTTTGAAAAAAATATCCTCATACATCATAAAAGCATTTCACCCTACATTTATACCTACGCCGCCTGCTTTAACCGACAAAGCAGGTAGCTATTTTTGCCTGTCCTAAGCCAGGAAAAGTATGAAGGGAAAGTTCCATCACAAGTTGTAGGTACCTACGATTCGATACCTACACCACCGGCCGGCTACAGGCGAGAGCGGGCGGCGCGGCGTGATAAGGTCACTAGGGTGTCCATGAAATCACGTAGGATAGCAGAGAAATGAATTATGAAATTCCATCGAAACTAATTGACTTTTATTTTTAAAAATAACTTGTATCGTCTTATTTTAGGGGTGTACATACGTGGCTTCAAGGATAAGACTGTTTACCCTTCCACCCTGTATATCTACTTATGTTCTACTAAGATTAGCATGCAAATGTTACAGTAAGTTCAAATATATCCAGTATTCACTCGATATAATGTTATTTTTTATAAAATAACATATAATACACGATATATTGTTATATTAATTGCTGGGTCGATGCTAGTCGATAGGCAAGTAAAGTGCGGCATTCGTCACATTGAGCGAAAATCAGCTAAGAGGGTTGTTTTAATTGGATTTTTGTGTTAATGTTTTTAAGACTGAGGGCTTCTTACCTTCTCAAATTGATGCACCCTGAAAATACCGCGCGTGTCGCGTCCATGGGAGCCAACCTCCTGCCGGAAACACGTCGACAGACCTGCGTATCTGTAAGCAACCAAAATAATGATTAAGTAATAATGAATACTTGCTACTGAATGTCCTATAATCTACGTCATACGAGTTTAAGTGACGTCATTCACATCAGATCCTAAGACGTAGAAATAAACCATTTTTGAACACTACCCATTGTTCAGCTAATTTTGCATTGATAAATGTGTCCTAAAATTATTTTCTACTGTTTACGTAGCAACCAGTTTGGGAAAGTTTTTCACATCAGACACATTCAAGTCAGTTGACTTTAATAGGCGGTAATCTGTTGAGAGTGTTAGCCAAGCAAAATAGTTTAGTTAATACCTACAGGGAATTTTGGAAGCCTGACCTGCCATTTTTTACGGAGCTTATCCCTAATTTATTATTTATCTAAGTTACAAACAATATGCGTGTAGTTTAATGATGATTTTACTGCCACGTCGGATTTAGAAGATATACTCAATTAAATTCTCGGTAAAATATCACCATTATTTTACTTATTTATGTAATTTTCTATCATTCATGTAGAGCAAGAAGTCTAGTTTTAATGATACAAATTAAATAACTGGGCATGTTAGTTTACATTTAAAGGTCTATCACTATTTCGCTAACTGTACTGTAGCAGTTTAAAAGTAGTCAGTGACAAACTTACCCTAAAAATATTAAAATAATTTGAGCGATGACAAAGTTACACTAAATTTTTACAATGACAATTTTACCCGGTGACATTTTTACCCTAAGCCTTTCAAATTGATCCCTAGTCATTCTACTAATAATATTAAAAAGGGGAAAGTTTGTGCCGTTGTGAAGATGTTTGGCTGAAGACAACACCAAAACTACTGAATGTTTCAGGCTGAAATATTGCACACATAAAGATCTGGACCTGGAGTAAGATATAGGCTAATTTTAATCTCATAAAACGCGTGCGAGCAGAAGCTAGTATTGAATAAATGAAACTCACTTTATCGGCAACGAAGCTTCAGGCAGCCACTCATCCCTATGATAGGCAGCGATCGGCTGCTCCGAGGTGGCGATCAGGTATTTCTCCTCGACCGCATTATCCCCTTTGTTTTCAGAGCCTTTCCCGATCACCTTGTAGAGTTCTTCGTCGAATTGCGCCAGTTGGGCTACTTCTTGCATCACCTGGAAATAAGATTCAATTTGTAAGTAAAAAGTTATGGACTTCAGATCTGTCTGCTAATAACAGATGTAACTTTATTTACATGGCACGTTTAATGTAAGCAACAAAGGTAATGTAGGTCGCTCTACGCAGATAGATCAGTGATTTCCACTTCTTATAGTGCCTTTCTATAGTCGGAAGTCATCTTCTTGAACTTTTGTGTGTTTATGGTTTTATTATAGTGTGTAAGCGCTCACACTCGGGGTAATTTCCTACGTCACCTGACCTGGCGCAATTGGCAGCGTATCTCGTACTGAGCCACTGAGGGCAGGTTGCAGGTCAAGTTCCTTCCAAGTAGTTTTTTTTGGGTTATTAGTGTTATTACTTACTAGTAGTTCTACGAACAGTAGACCTCGTGAACACTAACTTTTTCAACAATTAATTTACTCATTATTTAAGTGATTTAAAACGAGATATTTGGGTAGGTAGGTACCATGTTTTTTGTAATTCCTGTTTGTAAAACCTTCAAATATCTGTGGGTTTCTGTTGGGTTGTGGCTGCCATAGAAAGCTATTCCCGCCCGCCCCGGGGGGTAAGATAACTGTAGATACCTAGGTAATTGTTTAGTTTATAGGTACCTAGCTCAAAACGAATAAAATGATTTCTTTACCTTTGAAATAACACCATGCAAGAATTAGGTAGGAAGAAAAACTACCTAGGCGTCTGTTTCTCCAGAGCGGATTAAATCTTGTTTGTAGCTAATAGCTATCAAACTAAGTAGGTAAGTACGTAATCTCCTATACACTTGGAAAGGTAGGTATTAGGTACAGTTCACTTCACTTGATATAGGTAATTTTTAAACAAATGTAACATTTCGCGCGGCAGCTTCATACAACCATTACAAGTACAGTACATAATAAAGTCAATGAAAAGCGAATTCTGTACCTAGGTGTTAATAGATGGCGTTGATCCATCAGCCCAAAATGATTCTATTCCACGATTAAACCAAGTACCTACTTACCTAAATCAATAAGAGTCGTTTGATAGCAAAAAAAACTTTTTTAGTTTATTCAATATGCTTTTTGAAGCTCGAAAATTGCCTAGATTTATAATAGCAAATCGAATCACAACATTTTGAGAAGCTACTCTGCTTATCACATCGATAAGCCTCATCAGATCTTCACCAAATTTTTATGAAAACAACTTAAAGTAGAGTAGGTACTAAAAATTAAAAATAATCTACGAAATCAAATCTCATAATAAATCAAAGAACTTCAGTAGTCAGTGTAAAATACGACCTGTAGAGGAGTACTGACAGAAAAGCTATTTTGGCCAGACTTGAAACGAAGACTTTCGTTCACTTCGTTCACGACGTCAATTACTTATTATACAAGTTTTGCTTCTCTGGTCTAGAGCGAGCCTAAAGATAAAATATTACACTTAGGTTCATACTGGTTAAACAATAGTATTGCTTACATCTTTTCTCATAAAGAACGGAGTATACAGCGGCGTGTATCCTTTCTTCAGCAGGTTCCTGAGAGAGAGCTGGATGAGCGCCTGTTCCAGGAAGACAGCTGGTCCTTTCATGTAGTAGCCCCGACCGCCTGCGACGGCTGTGCCTCGCTCGCCGTCCATGCCTGGGGATTAACATTAACATTTTGTTTATTTGACGACCTCTGTGGCGAAGGTCCGCCTGCGACGCAGTAGGTTGCGGGTTCGATTCCCGCCTCGGGACAAATGTTTGTACGATCTGCAGATATTTGTTCAGGGTGTTCTGGATGTTTTTCTATATATACCTAATAAAAAAAATATCTATCTATGTAGTGTATTGTATTAAGTATATCTAGTACCCATAACACAAGCTGTGCTTAACTTGGGCTAGATGATGCTGTGTGAATTGTCCAGCATTATTTATTTATTTATTTGAATGATTCTTAAAAAAGTAGCGATTCGCCCCGGCTTCGCACGTGTAGTGTAGTGTACCTAGCACAACAGTTAACGCTGCGCCTGCCAGCAAAACTCAGTCAGCACGATTTTTTCCGACATTGCCTAGTTACAAAAAAGTATTACATACTCCTGAATAAATCCGTCCATTGGTGGTAACTGTATAAAAATGCGTTGCGTGGACGACGACTAACGTCGTCCGTCGTACGATCGCGCAAACTAAAACTCGAAAATCTATTGCGATGATCGCATTGCTAACATGTACGATGATCGGTAATCCCGTTGTACTAGCATTAACCTACTAGGTAATTAATATAGATTTGTAGTACTGCAAAAACTATTTTGAACAATGATGCATTAACACTATCATTGCCCACGCCCACGACCCACATCGATGTGCCGGCTAGTAGCGCCCCTTCGGGTCGCACCGCAGAGGCAGGGCAGTGAATGGATTAACGTACTAGTTAATTAATATCGATTTGTAGTACTGCAAAAACTATTTTGATCAAAGTATTGTGATAACTCGCGTTTTCATTTCGAAATTCAGTTTAAATGGAAGACTTTAAAACATTGCATGGATACAAAAAGATCTGAATTAAACAGCAACAGACACCAAAATCACACATAAATTAGTAAAATCGTGACAATGCTTGGTTTTATTGATTTTCTGTACCATTCATTTACTCAGGTGTTATGGAAAAATACTATTTACCTATGCCTTGTTTTTTTGTAAAACTTGCAGTCTTAATAACATGGCTTATTGACTGAATGAATTCTCACAATAGGTTAGGCAATATTCAGACATAAATATTACAGAGAGAATTTATGAATAGCTGTTTCAAAAAGCATGAGGCAAAACAGTCTCTCAACAAGTATTGAGCTACTACTGTTCAATTCAACATGTACCTATATTTCAGCAGCTTAATTACTAAGTTTTGCCATATCAAAGTAACTTGAAGAAAAATTCAACTCCTAAACCTCCTCACCAGCCTGTAAATATCCCTTGTTGGACATAAATCTTCTGCAAAATAGAAGAGGCTCATGAAAGACAGGAGTGTAATAGGGCAGCGTGGCCTTTAATAAAGAGACAGAAACCGTACAGGTGCCTTAAAAAACCACTAGCCACCCGCGGCTTCACTCATGCTTTTCCGGGATAAATTCCGGGTAACAGACAGAGTTACAAGTACTTTCGAATTTATAATATTCGTATGGATGAAATCTTTTACCATAAAGACTATTCTAGTTTGATGAACATTTTTTTTCTTTCATTATGAAACACTGTGTTGGTGTTCTTTGAACACAAATAGGTACTTATGTTAACCCGCTTACATTCCTAATAAATGAAATCTTTACCTAGAACTTACCATCAATCATGCAAATGAGATCAACATGGGAATATTTAGTCCTGAAGGCACAGTCTCCGTGAGTCCTCTCCACCTTGTTATGGTCCTCATCATCATCAACTGGCACTGACTCGTGTAAGTGGTTACCAACTTCTCGAAGAGCAGTTGAACGAGTCTTCTCTGCTGTTAGAAGACCCTGTTCATTTTTGACTATAGCATCATCTATTAGTATTCTAACCTGAAAACAGTAGATAAATTTAATAGTAATTGGTTTTATTCTCTTTTTATTTATGAAGGAACCTCTAAGGATCTAAGATCTGTTTTGTCTGTATTATATAACTTTTATTTTACAACATATTTTGTTTTTGTATGAGTTGCAAATAAAATATTCTTATTCTATATGAGAGTTATGTAAGATATTCTATAAGAGAAATTCTAAGTCGAAAGTAAGTCGAAAGAAGTAACTATGCAACATGTAGCTTACTCAGCAGCTCTATCAGCTTGTGACGTAAGCTAGAAATAAGATTTGATACAGAGACTAATGAGAAAATAAAAATTGTCTATTATAGTTCCTGGGCATGAGCCTAATTATTTTCCATGAGAATATGAATCAATAACAAGCTAAAGTGATGCAATAATGACTGCATAAAAGAAAATAATGAATGAACCAGTTTATATTTGTTTTTTCTGTACCTACAATTAAGATTAGTTATTAGTTATGTTACTTTGACATAATTATCTGATAATATTAGTTGGAGAAGCCACTAGCTCCTGAAACACAGTTTTTAAACTAGTTCAGGAGCCTATGGACTCATAATGTCTGTTACTTTTACTATTATGTCAATAAATAACATTTTTACTTTACTTTATATCAGCCCTAACACAAACCAAAATAAAATGTTACTGAAAATAGACTAGCAGGAGGTGCGGGTTAAATTCCCTGGGGTACAAAATAAAGACAACTGTGGAGAAAAGTTCCATAAAAGCACAAGTAACACTAGAACCTTGTTCTATGAATGAAATAAACTGCAAAAACAACTTTCAAGTGTCTACAATAACATGCATTGTTTCATAACCTGAACTTACCTTTTTGATTTGATTTACAGTCAGAGGTTTGAGATTTTCACCATTTAGGTCGATGAGGTTATCGGCTACTTCAGCCGGTACCGGCTCGTCTTCCGGGCCCTGGGGTTCTTTGTTTTTCATCTTCAGGCCTATTTCTTTGCTGCAAACATTCTTTAACTTGTTCAAGTTGTCCGCATCATGCCGCAATCTTCGCCACAAGGTATCTTGATCAACAACTGTGTCGACGAGTGACACATCTTTGAAGCGCTTGCGTTGGTTTTCCCGGATTTTATCTGGGTCGCCGTCTTTATCAGCACGGAACAGATCTAAGTCCAGAACCATGGTAAATTTTTGATAACGTGGTTCGTCTCACTAGAATTTTTATGTGAAGATTTTAATTGAAAAAGAGAATGCAATGCACGTCACTCACGCACACACGTCTCGTCGACACGACACGACACATGTGAATGACATTTGACAATGACGTGACGACACATAAACGGGGTGCTTTCCGAATTACAAAAACAGCGCCGTTATCGATTACAACGATATTTGTCGTTCCAAATTAGTTAGCACGATATTGACAGTTGAGTGCCATCATCAATTCGGAACACTTTGTGAACGCGCTCACGGCCACGCACGAGTCACTTGTCAAATGTCATTGTACTGTACAACAAACAAACAGTACCTATTCGCAGAACAACGTGAAAATCCAGTGAAAATGACTCCGATGACTCCGCTAAACAAACAAAAACTCTGCAAAACTTGCAAACAACAGTAAATTTGATGAAAATAGATGAAAACAAACAAAACAACATGTAATACAATATGAGTTTTGACAGAGTAAACGTCAGTTTTGACAGAGCGCTCACAGTGATTTCAGTTTGTAGGATGGTCGGTGTTATCGCAAAATGGCGCATGTAATGACGTCATCTATGACGTCACACGGGACATCGTTGTCGCGCTCACAGTAATTTGGAACGCGTAAGAGAGCGCTATTATCGATATTAGCGTAACTCGGAATGCAGCCAGGAACGGACGTACGTACTTAAACATAACGAACAGTTTACATTGACTGACACTGACAGACAGTAAAAAGATCATGGTGTTAGGTAAATAATAACCATCAAACATAACTGGGTAAAATTGTATATCAGCCTGGCAACACAGTGGGTGACGCACGATTAGCCAGACAACTCTCGGCTACCGGACTCATTCTATCGCCGACAGCCGTCCTGAGCAGACTTGGTATTTTTGACCTACAACTGAATAGTTGTTGCCCAGCCTTTGCTTGCAAAACGAGTCTGTACCAGTTTGGGACCGAACGGAGGTGGAGTCGGTTGAGGCATGCTGTTTTTGTATATACCGCCCAACAACTTCAGAAGAGGGATTCCGATAGCAAGGTACGTAAAGTGAAGATTTCTTATAATTATTCGTAATTACTGCTCTTTATCTTGTTATCACCCTGCCCACAAGGTGTTGAGGGTTGACTTGTTAACACGTAATCGGGGTACATAACTCCGATAGTGTTAACAGATTGATTTAGAAGTGCGGGTTTGTGCAGGCATTCGGCCAGGGCATGCCGTCCCTGGTAATGTCGTCACGTACTTAGTGATTTTACTAGATACCTACCTGCATTTTTGGTTAGTTTGAAAGCCTGTTTGTTAGCACGTGGTCAGGGTATCTACTCCCTGACAGTGTTGGCGGAATGATTTGCAAGTGATCGGTATTTGTGTAGGCATTTGGCCAGGGTACTCCCTGGTAACGCCGGTACGTGCCTGGTTAATTCTGATTAATATACTAATGACAATATGTTAAAGTACACTAAATAGCGATTGCTCGATAACATGTAGCGGGTTCACCGTTAAGTAAGTAGGTAGGTACCTACCGAATCTGTGATCGTGGCCGCGTTTGGCCAAGATACATAGGTACCCACCTAGTCGCCTACTCTATGATAGCTTGAACGCGGGCTCAGCAATTTAACTGGCTGGATTTCCTTTTCAACGTGTTTTTTGTAACCCCAAGAGAAATTTATAAACTTTTGTTTGGATTCTGGTTATCAGTGATCCATGATCGCATTAACTTGTCAGATGAAATGGAAATATGCCTTGAAGAACATTGATGCTTGATAATTTTTAACAGCGAATGATGGAAGCAGTTAGCGTGACCACCACCGTAGCAGAGAACACCGTCGCCATAAGGCGCCAAAGCGCCGTAGCAATCGACGGAGCCGCGACGAACACAGCCAGCCAGGTACCATAGATGCTGACGTAATGTGATCGTGATGGCTGTGCTGAGAAGCGTCCAGCGAACGATGGACGATGCAACGAGAAGCGAGGTAAGTCGTGTAATTCTACTCGAAATCCTTCACGCAACCGTTGATATAGTAGGAAGAATCGAAGCGCCAAAGCAGGCGTACCTAGAACAGCACGTCGCAGCGAGAGGCTAGTTGCGCCTCACATTCGAAGCCGTTGTCGTAATCGGCACTATAGTGAACTTCGTGAATCGAATCGGAATGTATTTGAAGGTGTACTTTATTAGTACCTAGATATAGATATTATGTACCTATGTCAAAATCCGTTGATAGGCTTTGATCCATGCCATGCCTCACTTCTTCAATGGACTACAAAATATTTAGATTTTACCCTAACCAAATCTGGTGGGCCTCACCGAATCGTGATACCAAAGAATACCAACCCATTTATTAAATTTTGATTAGCTCCGTTATGTACTAACCGATGTAGATAGGTGTACGATGATGAAGATTTCATGGCTTTATGTAGGTATGGGATAGAATAAAGACCTCGATATTTACTGCTAGTGACCTGACCACCTTATAAATTACCCAACCTTCGGAACGAATACATTCTACAGGTACCTACGCAATATCTACGCTCAGAATAACTACAGTAGGTACCTAGCATAATAAGGAATAGGGACAAATTTGATATATCTACGTAGGCACTAATTCTAAGTTAAGCATGAAATGAAATCATGGAGCTGTAATATTTTTTTTAGTTTTACGATCCGTTTCCGAGTCGTAGTACCACAGAAACATATCTAGATATATTTCTGTGCGTAGTACCTATGTTGCATAGGTATGCATCAGAGTGCACTTGAACCGATCAAGATAGCGACGAGTTTCAGGTTGAGTTGTCGGTGAAAATGCTAATCACAAACAAAGCAGTTTACTTAAAATATTTGCTACTTCACTTGATAATAACGAACGTTTGGCTACTTACGCTAAGAACTTTGTAGTCTAAACGGATAGGTGCCATGCCAACGTCATATTATATCCATGCTCAGTTTGCAAACCCATGAACACAACTAGCTACCTATCTCTCTCTAGACCTACCTACCTACATACCAATGCACGAATGCACCTTTGATTGCAGCGTATTCATGAAATATTTGCTAGAGAAAATATAATATTTAAATAAACTCGATCATAGTCTTGAAACAATGCTCACCTACCTAATTATAGATTTGTAGATGACCAAAACCTCGATAAGTAGTTCCAAGATTTATAGGTATTTTTGGTGGCAAAAGATCATTCACTTTCTATTTTTCTGTTAATAAAACCATGACACGAAGCCGTGCTCGCGGTGGTTTCCAAAATAGGACTTTTGTGAGAACATGCGGGTTCGATTCCCGCGGCGCGGCAGGTATTTGTTCGATTTCCGGATGGTTGTTCGGGGCCTGAGGCATGACAAGCATTAAGTACTTTAATTTATATGTAAAATAATAATGAGCCTTTGTAGGAATTCCGATTTAAACTACGTAGAAAGCGTAGGAAGGTACCTACCTATAAAAACAAAACACAAATTCTAGTGTTTTTTTTTATGGTTTAAGTCATTTCTTTGATCATCCAAACTATTATTTATTGCAATGGACGACTGGAAGGCAAAACCTAAGATAAGTCTTCGCAATCTACTAATTTTTTTTGAACAAGGAATAAAAACTAAGAATTGAAACAAAAACAATTTATGGCAGCTCCTTAATCTAACACTTTTGATGCCCGCGACTCACATGCAACCTTAACCAAACATTTTGTCATTCAGGTGGCAAACTTCTTACGTGTAAATAATGCATATAAATGAAGCAATAAAATATCGAATAGAAATCATTGAGGGTAGCGAAAAGAAATGTGAAGTAAACATGTAGGATTAGAGGAGTAGAGAGTATGAACAGGATGTAAGAGTACGAACGCTAAGCAAGTATGAACGGGAGAACCACACTTTTCATAAAAGTCAACAGTGTGTGAATGTGTAAATATATAATGTAGTGTAGATGATATAAAATGAACAATAAATAATATACTTAAATCAAACGCTTAAACTAAATATTGTGGGAAGATTCCCACGTAGGTCTTTAAACTAACATTTTCATGGCCCGAGATGCAGACGAGCCTCTCGACTCGACCCTCGTGTAGTGGCGGCGGCGGGGCGCGCCCCTGCGGGTCGCACCGCCGAAGCTGGGCAGCGAATGCGTTAATACGCAGAGTATCAATTACATACATATTTATGCCTGATTATGCTTTGAGTACGAGTAGGTTTTCGGTAGGTAAATTATTTAGTACGATATTATTATACTGTTACACCCTACGTGTTAATTAGAGTTTAAACGGTGAAAACGATATAAGTACTCGTAAGTTGTTTAGGTCCATAATAAACAAAATAGAATAAAATAGAATGGAATCGAATGGAATCGAACATAATCGAATAAAATCGAGTAGGATCGAATAGGATAATAGAAAAGGTATTTATATTTACTAACAGACGCAATTGAAACACGGGTCGTCAGTGACCGTGATCAGAGAATTAGTTACTGCTGGCATAATAAAATAAATTGAGTTTCCAAAGTAAACTACTTACGACTTTTCAAATGAATTTAGGACTGTAGTAGGTTCACTTAAAAATAAACAGAGTTAATACCATACTCAAATAAATAAAATTAAAGGTAAAATACACACCTAGGTTTACAACACCTATAAAATGTAATATACTAGAAGACGATTTTTCTAATTTACTAGTGACGACGACTTTTCTCATTTACTTGTGTAAAGGTTCTCCTACCTGCAGCCAAATCGCGCTTTTTGGATAGTTGTGTTGGTTTAAGGAATCTTGACCAGTGTTTGAGCGGGAAGGGAAATTGAAGGCAAACTAGGCTATCCTCGATTGGTTGATATGTCGTTATGGAGCGGCGGTGAATAATTATGCTTTTATACTAAAGTATCTTCAAATAGGTCGAACGGGACTTTCTAGTCCTTTTTTTTAGATAACTTGAAGTCGTGCAATGTCTTACAAAAATAATTATAGTAACAATTTACTAGACTTAGGCCTATCAAATTCTATTTTTGGGTCTATTTGAACTCCCTAATCCAATATAGGGTAGTTAATGTAAATTTAAACAATGATGTTGAAAGTTGTAGCTGTAGGTACATTGACAATGAAAATCATTATTATTGCTGCACTGATCATGATATTCTATTGGATATTATACGTAAACGTTTTGCTAATAGTTTAGCAGAAGATAACAATGACATCTTATTGACACACAATTTAATAGTCAGGTATGCAATGCATTTCATGATAATAAACTTAATAATGCTGTCCACGTTTAATTCGAACTTAGTCCGCTGGTTGTTAACTGTGGACATGCGGGGCACAATGATGCGCCGCCCAAAGAGTCTCAGTTAACAGTCAGAGTGAAAAAAACGATAAGTTATTTTTAAGTCAGGTGAAATTAATATAATTGACTAACAGCTTGTTAACTGTGGGCATGCACAACGATGTGCCGCCCAACGAGAAGCAGTTAATAGACTCAGTGAAAAAGGGAACAATTTGGTTATTTTACGCGTGAAATAATTTTAACGTAGGGTAACCAAATGATATTACATGATGGGTTGTTAATTGTGGGCATGCCAGGCACAATGATGTGCCGCCCAATGAAAAGCAATTAACAGTCTGGGTATTATAAATAATAAAAAGCAATTGGGTTATGTTGCGCGTGAGTTATTTCTAGCGTAAGATTAACCAAAAGGCATGACAGATTGTTAATTGTGGGCATGCCGCCCAGCGAGAAGCAGTTAACAGCCTGAGTGATGATCTACTTATTGTGGGCATGTTTCGCTCAGTGAAAAGCAATAAGTTGATGAAAATAGTAATTCTCACTAATAGTTTTACTATAAGCAAATGAAGTGATAAGCTTTGCAACCAAAGCTAAGAAATGAGAAGGAATGCAGTGACGAACTTAACAACCAAAGCCTAACGTGGGAGCTACACATCGACAGACTCTGCGAGAGAGTGGGAAGGGCTTGCTTCGCTTTATGGCGTTTATCGGCTACTCTTGAAGAAGGGATGACCAGAAGCTGTTACTTTGCATCCGTTCACTCGCTCCTTCAATATGGCGTGGAGCTGTGGGGCAGAGCTGCTGACTGGGAGCGAGCGTTTAGGATGCAGAAGAGAGCTGTTCGAGCGATCGTGAGACAATTAAATCCAAGACTTATTTTTGTTATTATTATATATTGTTATTATTTGACGGGCTCATTAGAGAGAGATATTATTAGAAATATTTCGAATCTAATAAATAAATAAATGGTTGCCGTACCTAAATGTGAACAAAAGGGATTCTAAGCTTTGTTAGCTGGATCGTGCTCTTTGATTTAAATCTCTTTGGCATACGTTTGTAAGAATATGGTCTTTTATTCGTTACCTTTTGTTTTTTTTTTTATGAAATATATTTTGTCCGCAAGGATAGATAAAGTTCAAATTGAAAAATCAATGATTGTTTGGAAAATAAATTAATGTTTACTTATATGTTAATATTTATAAGCAACGAAGGCACTCGTTGACGGTCGGACGGCCGAGCTGTTAGGTAAATAATAACCATCAAACATAACTGGGTAAAATTGTATATCAGCCTGGCAACACAGTGGGTGACGCACGATTAGCCAGACAACTCTCGGCTACCGGACTCATTCTATCGCCGACAGCCGTCCTGAGCAGACTTGGTATTTTTGACCTACAACTGAATAGTTGTTGCCCAGCCTTTGCTTGCAAAACGAGTCTGTACCAGTTTGGGACCGAACGGAGGTGGAGTCGGTTGAGGCATGCTGTTTTTGTATATACCGCCCAACAATGGTTTGTTCTTCAACTGAAGAATGTGGCGCCAAAAATGAAAAACCCTTTAAATTTTACCTCATGCCTCAGAGCTCAATAGATGGCGATGAATCTTTCGCGGAGAGGAGAAATTAAAAATTAAAAAGCCTCTCGCTCCCCACTGGCGCGCAAATCACGGCGCGGCGTGAAATCGCGAAGCGAAACGGCCAAGGCCTCCACACCCGCATGCCAATAACGTGCGCCTTTGTTGCTGGACAAAAAACCGACAAACAAAGGGAACGAGGCGCGAACTCAGTGGACGCGAACGCGACGCGAAGCGGCGACGAATATGCGAATGGGATCCACACTCATGGCTTAAGCATTTAAGGATGGTTCGTAGCTTCGCGCGTGAGAGTGAAGATGTCAAAATAAGGTCCACATCATATTCTGTACTCCAACCTGACTTTGCCCACTGCTAGGTAGCCTCCAAACTTGTTCCACTTCGCACGGTCCTGCACCAATCTCATCCAGGTTCGACCCGCGAAAATACCTAGGGTCCATGCCACTTCAATTACGGTATAAAGTAAAAGCTTTTCAGTCTGGTAGAACTACTTTGTTTTCAAAGACAACGCCTCATGGGATACCTAAACCAGTGGGTAAACAGAGCCGAAGATAGATAACACCGCGCCGCGCAGCGCGCAGCCAGTGATCTATCGTTATTAATGTTGCGAATCACTCGCCGATTACTGATGGGCTTAGCATTAGGACTAAGTTTGCCAGCATGGTATAATTGGTCTAAGTACTTAGATAATAGGTAAGTACCTACTACCTACCATTTTAATGGACCATGGTTGCAAGCATCGCGTCTGTGGAGACGCTGACAATCGACGCTGATTGATTTGACGACCTCTGTGGCGCAGCGGGCGAAGGTCTGCCTGCGACGCAGGAGGTTGCGGGTTCGATTCCCGCCTCGGGACAAATGTTTGTACGATCTACAGACATTTGTCCAGGGCGTTCTGGATGTTTTCTATGTATAATAAAAAATATCTATCTATGTAGTGTATTGTATTAAGTATATCAGTTATCTAGTACCCATAACACAAGCTCTGCTTACTTTGGGGCTAGATAATGCTGTGTGTGAATTGAAAAAAATAATAATAATGCTGGAGCATTATTATTATTTTTTTATTTATCCATAGAGTAAAAACTCGCCGCTGTCTCAGGATTTATCTGAAAATGAATTGATATTCAAACAATGTTATTAATGTTTAAGTCATTTATTTTATCAGTATTAATGTGGAAGTCATTGGAATTCGTTTACTTGATTGAACTGCAGTTTTCCTTACATTTTGAAAAATACAAGAATGAATGAGGATTTTTGAGATTAACTGCAGAAACGATATCGATTTAGTATTGCTTAAACCACTTGTTCAAATACTTATATTTAAATCGATAAATTCATTGCGATAAATTCAATTCTTTCGGTACTGACCATTAAATAGAATTGTATTTATCGCAAACGTTTTGCGTGTTAGTAGGTACCTACCTATTATGAGCAGAGCAAGAGCCCTGAATACCTACCTATAAGTAGGTAGGTAATTTTGTTTTATTATTTTCCCTGTGGCTGCTTCAACTTGACGGGAGGTCTGCCCTCTTACATAAGTACCTACTTAAAGTTAAGCATTGCTTAAAATCAAGGGGAGATGTTGGTAATGGCAGGCACCTTACCGGTGGATCTTATGGTGGTTCCATAAAAAATATTCCCGAGGATTACAATTTATCTCAAAACTTTTAATACGGTATAAATATAGTATAATTACAGTGTATAAAGGAATTCGTAGTCGGCTTTTATCACTTGTTTATTCGAGTGACCGCCATTGCCAATTGGCTGCGATTGCCTACATCTCCCCTGTATAAGGTAGTTATTGGACAGTGTGAAAGGTAAGTATTTGCAGGTTCTTAGATTTCATAGAAAGTGGTTCGGTAGATATTGACAAGACTAGACGAAGTTCTTATAGTAATATTTACAATCCATTTTATGGATACAATATCGGAATAAAATTTATTAAATAAAGCGATAAAATAAAAATAACACTTTTACTAAAATAATAATCAATCAAGTTATTTTCCTTTAAAGTGCGTGAAAATATTAAATTAAAAGACGAAAAAAATAGTAAAGAAGGTACCTATGTACTTACATTAATGAATAGGTACTTAGTAAAATAAGGTCGTGTTCACTTAATTGTAACAAAACGAGAGATGTTTCTTACGACTAGTTTGGCATAACATTCAATAATTTTTAAATCGTCCGATCGCCAAATATGGAAATTGGCATGCGAAATCAATTAGTACCTATCGCAAAATTCTTACAATTACCGAACGGCACGATTCACAACACTTCGGAACGTACAACGAAGTTGCGTCATTCGAACATTCAACTGAAATCCAGCACAAAGAACCCGCACTACGTGAGGGGAGCGCGGGGCAGCGCGGCCAGCAGCGTCAGCGCCGCGCCGGCCAGCGCCGGCCGCGCGCCGCACCCGTTGCGGCTCAGCGTCGCCGCCATCTTGTCACCTGCGGGTAAGAAGAGCGGTTAGACACGACCGACGGAGATGGAATGCGGCGAAATGTGGACGCGGATACCGACTGCCCTCGGAGACGAAGACCTGTATGTGCGCGGGCTCTGTGTTGGGCGCGCGGCAGCTGTAGTTGCCCGAGTGCGCGGGCGCAGCGCTGCGGATAGCGAGCGCGCTCTGCGTCTTGGGCCCGGGCGCCGTCACCACGCTCACGCCTCGCGCCGCATCGTAGTTGATCATGCGCGAGTTGTGGTACCAGAACACGTACTGCGGTGGCACCGGGCTCTGCAACCACACACAGACAGGGTTAGGGAGGCTTGCGCGGGAGGGGAGGGGCTTGGGAGGAGGACGCGCACCTTCTCAATGATGCAAACGAGGTTGATGGTGGAGCCGGCGTCCACATGGTGCTCGTCGGCGCCCAGGATGAACGCCTCCGGCACCGCGATCTGCAGGTGCACCAGCCGCGAGAGCACGCCGCCACCCGAAGACACCTGCACACACATGCGTATACGTGAACCACCCTGCCTCACACATAGGTGCATGCAATGAAGTATTATAGTTACTAAAGGTTACATGCAGTGCACTGGTCTGTAGTGATCGAGTATCAAATGCTACCATTCCATCAGTATTTTCTTAAGACGTTGTCACGTTCAACTATCGTCAGTAAACCGACTTTACAGACAACCTATTTTTTTTTTGAATTTTTTATTGGTTCATTAGCACTATTGAATCCAATTAAGACATTTTTCAAAAATGGGTTTAGGTAATACCCTATTAGATTCACGCAGCCTCACCTGACACTCGTACGTGCCGTTGTCCCGCTTCTGCACGTATTTGATCTGCAGGATCCAGTCGTCGGATCCCTCGCTGTGCAGCACCTGGAACCGCTCGTCGTTGGTGTACAGCAACACGCCGGAGCTTATGATATGCCAGTCGCGGCGGCGCACCCAGGACACGCCGCGCTCGCCCAGATGCCGCACGGGGCAGTGCAGGAAGGCGACGGCGCCGAGCTGCGCCAGCACGCTCTCCTGCGTGTTGTTGAGCACGGGCTCGCGGTGCAGCGCCTCCAGTCCTCCGTACCACAGCTCGCGCCACTCCGCCACCTCCAGCGATCCCATCGACAGCTCCGTCAGCGGTTCCGTCACCATGTCCATCGCGCTGCTGCTCGCTGCGCACACAAACATTACCGTTACTGCATATGCTAAACTGAGATACTAACGAACTGATTAAATAATAAAATGTTTAAGTAGTTATTGAGACAACTTAGTCTATTTTTTTAATGAGCCTAAAGCTAGAGGGGCCTCTGTCTAGACTGAATTGTCTCAATATTTTTTTTAAAGATTAAATCACAATAATGAGATACGTTTTATCCATACTGATTTTTGACCCCCGACGCAAAAAGAGAGGTGTGTTATTTTGTCTTGTAAGTTTAACGTGTCTGTGGTATCGTAGCTCCCAAACGGATGAACCGATTTTCGTTTAGTTTTTTTGTGTCATAGATAATTTTATCCCGAGTGTTCTTAGCCAGGTTTCATTAAAGTCTGTTCAGCCAATAAACGTCAGCGGGTTTTTAAAATTTTTAACTTTGTCTTGTCATATATGTATTAAAAGCGAAAGTAATTCGTTCTGTCTGTCAGTTACCTTTTCACGCCCAAACGGCTAAACGGATCTTAATGAAATTTGGCAGGGAGGTAGATCACGGATCACGGAGACGGACATAACCTACTTTTTATCCCGGATAAGCACGTGCGAAGCAGCGGGCAGAAGCTAGTCTGTTATAAGCTCCGAAAATTACGAATGTCCCTGACCGTCTGGTGCCTGTAACTTCAGGGAAAGCACTGTGCATTGAGCATTCTGTCTGAGTATTATTGTGTTAGGTACCTACGTTGGTAAAGTCTTTAGTAACTCACGTGTAGTGACGCCGCCACCGGCCGTGGCGGCCAGCGCCGCCAACGCGGCCAGCAGCGCGCCGGCCCGTGCGCCCGGCAGCGCGCCCATAGCGCGGCGGCGAGGGGGCTGCAAGGGGAGCGGGGTCACGCCAGCTCGCCGCAACACTCTACCGTTCGTGAAGTGTCATCTTCCATTATCTACAACAAAAGCAGCTTATGAAAGTATCAAGATATAAAAGTTTTCGTTGGTTCAATATGTACAAAAGCTTTGCATTCAATCAATGTTAAAATGCCACCGTCACGGGTACGTTTCCCATTAGTGTTGAAATAGATCAGTTGAGCTATCACTAGATTATTTGCTATAGTCTGTAGATAGCTCAACTGCTTACAATATCATGGGTACCTACATTTTGTAAATATTTGTAGTTAGCACGGTCAAAATGATACTCGTATAGACGGATAAAACGATAGGTACGTGGCACTTCGCCTGAAATCGATGGACTTTAGCGGGCGTCGTTCTAAGCCCGGAACACTTAGATAGGGGAAATATAATTTTTCTAGTGGCAACCTCTAGTTATTATTCAAAGATCAAATTATGTTAGATTAAAAATTATTGAAAACTTATTGTTAGATTAAAGAATTTATTATGAAAGAAATTCGCACGCACTGTTAACGCCCGTTACCATGAAAATCATGATGTTATGATGTTTTTTACGAGTAGAAGTTTTACGACACACCCTCGAATATGTGTTTAATGATACTTATTTCTCAAAAAACATGGTTTTACATTCTATTATACAGACAAATGTGCTTTTCTTAGTAGGTACCTACCTAATGTAGGTACTTCTTATTGATTAAAATTAAACTTTAATGTGGGATCACTTCAAAATCCTTTTTTTTGCCACAACCAAAAATTCATCACAATCGATTAACAATTGGCGAAGATATCACGTTTAGCAGAAATATTTTGAAATTTCCAAGGGAATGACATCCACACATAACCGTTATTTATGGTACTTCCCGTTGACCTAAAGTCATGAAATTTGGGCAAGAAGCAAAGTCTTACAGCATAAGTAAAGGAAAAAATCCGGAAACTATAAATTACTTTTGATTCTATGTGATGTTATCATCACTAAAATTGATCTCCAAAATTGTTGTAGCTAGTCGTGATTCCTCAAAGATGACGATGTTTTTTAAGTTTTATGGGATAAATACGATCGGTTCTTAACTTGGTGTGCGACGTTGGATCCATTAATCATTAAATTGATTTTATTTTTATTTCTTGGTAGGTATAGCAGCAATAGTTATACACACCCTGTCAAAATTTACTACTACACCTATCAAAAGAGTTCAAGAGATACAGCCTTGACAAAAATAGTCTAAAAAATCAATTTCCTTAAATTCCCTTTAATTTTAATTTTATACTTTTTTGTTGCGACAAGAAAAATACACGTTATTTGAAAATTTCAACTTGCTACCTTATAGGGTTCATGAGATATAGCCCGCTGAAGGATAGACGGACAGACAGACGGACAGAAGGACAGACAGCTGAGGCATAGTAATAGGTTCCCGTTTTCACCCTTCGGGTACCCTAAAACCACAGCCGAATCTAGGACCCTCCTCCTTCTTTTTGAAGTCGGTCGTATCTGTTTAAAACTCCGTTTAAATAATTTCTAATGTTTTTTGCTGTTTTTCTTTGATTTTTTAGTTTTTATCGTACCAAGAAAAAATATTGAAGATGTTGTACAAATTTATCTAAATCTAAAAATGGTTTAAACAATAACAAGACGTTAGTAAACAATCCTACTAATATTATATATGCGAAAGTTTGTGAAATGTGATTTTTTTTTTACCTAGGATCTCCAAAACTATCATCGATCAACATGAAATTTGGCATATACATAGAACGTAGCCTAAGTTAAACAATAGGCTACCTACTTATTATATCGAAAATATGCGTGCGAAGCCGCGGGCAGAAGCTAGTAAAAAATTTAAAGCCTATTGCCACAGCAGAAGCTAGTTGGTGGTAGCACGTAGTAGTCATATGTATGTAATGTAGTTAACAATACAAATATTTACTGGTCACGTTTACATACATTGACGAAATCTGTTGCGTAATCTGCGAATCTGTTGAATTGAATGGATTCAGAGAGCTGAGAGATGTAATAACAAGAGCAAAATTAAAAATTTCTAGAAAAATGGCTAAGAACACTCGGGATAAAATTATCTATGACACAAAAAAAACTAAACTAAAATCGGTTCATCCGTTTGGGAGCTACGATACCACAGCAGATACACAGATACACAGACACACAGACAGACACGTTAAACTTATAATTATCAGCCCTCTCTTTTTGCGTCGGGGGTTAATAAAATGACATTTATTTTGCACTTGCGTTTGCCCGCGCCTTTGCACACGTTTTCCGAAGTAAAAGTAGTTAACAATATTATTTCCATGTTTTGAACGAAATCTCTGCGAAATTTTAGCTTGCTCCGTTCGGTACCTAGCACCGACGAGACACATCTAGGTACGAAGTACTTAGCTACTTCATAAATTCGTGGTACTTAGGTACCTCATTTTGGCGTAGCCTTTGGCCATCCTTAGGCTGTTGGCCCATCTCTCACTCAAGTAGAATATTCATCTTTACAGTCACAGAACAAGCTTATAAAAATGTTAAATGAACACTATAGTTTGCTATTCCTTTTGATATGCTCACAAGCTCAAGCTTACATGAATAAAACATTTATTGCGAAGACTGGTCACAAAGACTTTATTGATGTCGAGAGCTTGCAGATTTATAGCTTCTTAAATGAGCACCACAAGAACGTTAAAGTAGACATTCCAGCAAAGAAACGTAGAAAGGATTGCAGTGAAAGGGTTCCGGTGGTGGGGGGGAGAGGAAGGGTAATAGAGCGGGGCAGGAGGGAAGAGAAGGGGGAGCTAATGCTGGTGATTGATTACGGCGCAGAGATTGATGTGTTTTTTACGAGGCGACGCGACCCGCCACCGACGGCGGCGCGGCGCGGCGCGGCGGCAGCGACTCGACGCTCGAGGCAAGTTAGCGGACAGCAGAAATAATTTTGATAAAGATTGGCCGACTGAATGCGAGTAAACGTTTAATTGAAAACTGACAAAGAATCCTCATCTTCTAAAACGTATAAGTAAGGAATCTTTTGAGATTGTAATAATTTCGGAGATGGTTCATCAGAGAAATTAGCTCCCGCGGGATATAAATAACCTTAAAACGATTCCAAAGAAACAACGCGTGCGAAGCAGCGGGCAGAAACTAGTTTCTTGTAACGTCTCCGTGAACAAATCTAGCAATGACACGCAAAAGAACTACCTAATCACTATACTTTATATCCTATCCGGCTTATTACAGCCGTAATGTAGCAAGTCTACTCTGAAAACACGAAATAAGAAGTTTTGAATGACGGTTTGCTATATTTACCTGTTACGAATATGTTTTGGATTGGACGACCGATCTGTACTTTCAATGACCCTACTAAAGAAATCATATTATCGTTTATTTCGTACTAGTTTATGCCCGCAGCTTCGCGTGCGTTTTACCAGGATCAACTTTCATTAGTATCCGTTCAGCCATTCAAACTCGAGCCTAATAGAGATCGCTGCAAATTATGTTAAAAATTCCGAACGAAAAATAATAAAATTACGTCCTACTGGGAGTCACGATTAAGATATAGGTACCTAATTGTTAAAAATAATTATTAGGGAAATGATTTAAATTGAACTGAAAATTTTAATAAAAATCAACAACATTGGCTGGATTACCTTTTTTGCTGTAGTGGTTTATATGCATAACTAGTTTATGCCCGCGGCTTCGCCCGCGTTGTTCCTATAAACGTTTAACGGTGACTTCTATCCCATGGGAACTGATTTATGGGATAAAAAGTAGCCTATGTTTGATTCAAGGATTAGAATTTCCTGTATGCAAAATTTCAGCCCAATCGTCGTTCAGTAGTTTTGGGTTTTGGCGTGAAGAGGTAACAAACATCCATCTATCTATACATCCATCCAAACTTTCGCAGTGTGATGTGATTGAGTATAGGCGTGGAAAAGTAACAGACTTAAGTATTAGAATTTATTAAAATTTCAAATATTTAACAATTATTTTTTTAGCACACTCCATACAAGTACAGAGTATGGATAGACCTGAAATGACAAATGGTTTGTTGATGAAGGGAATGGTTCGGGCAATTTGATGGTAGGCGCAAGTTTGTGGTTCGTTGCGTGCGAGTTTCCCTCCGAAACGTATTGCGTTTTTCAAAGTAGAGCTCCAGTGAGTGCAGAATAACTGATATCTGTAGTTTGATTTATCTGCTTAGGTTCCCAAGTAGGTACCTTGTTATTGTAGTATTAGCCTTTTGAAGAATTTGAGAATAAAATAAAAATAAAAATATGGATAGCGCCATTGGTACATAAAGAATATCTAAAAGCTTTATATTAAGGTATAGATGTAATAATGAAAATTACAATCAAATAATAGAAATAAATTAGTACTAGTATTAACAATTGAAACCATTGAGCTCACTGCAGACTGTTGCAAACAATCTACAGGTAGCTCAACTGATCCATATCAATACCAGTCGGAAGCGTCCCCAAGACACTGGCTGTATTGCCCCGCTGCTGTATGGCAATGCTGATGCGCTGCGCCAGATACTCACCAGCTCTCGGGTCACGCGTCGCTTCGACCAGACGCTCAGATATTTTTTAAATACCCGAGGAGCCTTGGTACCCTACGGACCTAGGGCACCCTAGGGTCTCGACTCCAAGGGGAACAAAGGTAATAATGGTGTAATGTAGTCGTTTAATATTCCAATGAAATAAATAAAATCATGCCGCATATACATAACTTTGAAAATGAATTGAACCCAAAGTTCGGTATTAGCACAGTATTAGGCAAAAATATTTTGTGTCTAGACCTTCCCTACGTACCGTCGGCACTCGGCATGTCGTGACTAAAGTCTGTGGGATTGTTTTACGAAGAATAGACAGTTTACCGTAAAAGTCTAGTTCGTCATAGAGCCAGCTCGAGTGATTTCTGTCAGTCGATAAGCGGTTTTCTGTACTTTCTAATTACTATTCATTGTTATTTCGAGTCTCGATATTTAGTGGTACAGAAATTGAAAAGTTATTATTAATTAGCTTCTGCCTGCGGCTTCGCACGCGTATTTTCGGTTTAATAAGTGTAAGTATCTATGTTAGGTTTTGCTTTAAACGTACGCCAAATTTCATCGTGATCTGTTCAGTAGTTTTGGAAATCCTCGGTAACGATAATTCAAATTTCCCAAACTTTCGGCTTTTTAATATTACTAGCTTCTGCCCGCGGCTTCGCACGCGTGTTTTCGGTATATTAAGTAGCCTATTAACTATGTTAGGCTTTGCTCTAAGCGTACGCTAAATTTCACCTTGATCTGTTCAGTAGTTTTAAACATTCTAGGTAACAAAAGTTCGTGTTTCACAAACTTTCGGCTTTATAATAATAGTACGAAGTACGATAGTAGGAAGTACGTAAGTAAATACAATAATATTAGTAAGATATTGAATTACAAAAAAAAAACATACCTAATAAGTGTTTCCTGCAAATAGTAATGCACTTGTTGTCCAGTTAGCACTTCTCAATAACAGTTCCACACTTAAGTGAATGTATCACATGTTCAAAGCGAGTGTGCGGGCACAGACGTCGTGTTTGGTGCGGGGTGCGGGGGCACTTGCAGAGGGGAAGTACACGTGCGCGCGACTCGGCGGGCGCGCGGCGACTGGCGGCGGCGCGCGCGTGACGTCGCACCCCCGCCCTCGCGCCCGTGCGGGGCGGGCGGCTGCACGCACAGCTCGGCTGGAGCCGAAACCAAAGACTTCTCTTTGCCGTTCCAAACTCCAATCTCCGGTTGACCCACAATCTCGCCATAAATAGTCTGTTATGTACATTCAAATCACATAATACTCGATTGACTAATTTGTTTTTTTTTCGGGCCACTTACAATATATGTAAGAGACATGTTGTAAGACAAGAGTTAATAAGTTACTTCTAGACCTACGTGATACACCGTCAGCGATATCGACGCTTTCTCTCAGGTAGATTCTGGGCAAACAAAGGTCTATTACTATAAATAAGTCCAAATCATTGACAGCGGTCCGCAAGTTCCACGAAAGTTTATGAAGTCCGAATCGCGCATTAAGTGCGTTCAAGTGGGCTGCTGAGTATCATTTAGAACCATTTTATTCATCTACACTTCACACTAATATTATAAATGCGTAAGTTTGGATGGATAGATGGATGGATGGATGGATGTTTGTTACCTCTTCACTCCAAAACTACTGAACGGATCGGGTTGAAATTGTGCATACAGGTTATTCTAATTCTGGAATCAAACATGAGCTACTTTTTATCCCATAAGTCAGTTCCCATGGGATAGACATTACTTTTAAACGTTTTAAACAACGCGTGCGAAGCCGCGGGTAAAAGCTAGTATATTATAAAGAGGAAAGATTTGTATTTTGAATGTTCGTATCGAATAAACTCAACAACTACTGGAATGATTTCTAAATTCTTACACCATTACAATGCTACATTATCCCTAAGTAACTAAATTTTACAAGCTATATATTAAATGTTAAAAAATAAATGTCCACGCGTGCGAAGCCGGGCCGCTAGTTTGTCATAAAGCAGTTTTGCCGGCATGAATAACGCGCTGATTGCTTCCGGTGCCCGCGTAGATCCGTAGCGTCGTAGCACTGCGTAGAGGTGCTACGAGCATCGTAGCACCTCGTAGACCCGCTACGAGCACCGTAGCACTGCGTAGTCGCGCTACGAGAATTCTCCCAATGAGAGCGGCGTATTATGAAACGGTCAGTGCGGACCGCTACGTCTCGGCTTACGGCTAATATCACACTAATATAATAAACTAGTTTATGCCCGCGGCTTCGCACGCGTTGTTTCTATGGAAACTTTTGAAGGTGATTTCCCATGCGGGAACTAATTTATGGGGTAAAAAGTAGCCTGTGTTTGATTCCAGGATTAGAATTACCTGAATGCAAAATTTCAGCCCGATCCGTTCAGTAGTTTTCGAGTGAAGAGGTAACAAACATCCATCCATTTATCCATCCATCCATCCAAACTTTCGCATTTATTATATTAGTGTGATGTGATGCGAAAGTTTGGATGTATGGATGGATGGATGAATGTTTGTTCCATCTTCACGCCAAAGCTACGGAACGGATCGGGCTGAAATTTTGCATACAGGTAGGTTTAGGCCTGGAACAAAATATAGGTTTACTTTTATCACATAAATCAGCTATCATGGGATAGAAATAACTATAAAACGTTTCCATACAAACAATACGAAGCCGCGTGCAGAAACTAGTTCTTAATAAAAAAATTGTTTGTTTATCCTGTGTATGTGTTCTGCTGATTACCAGTTAACTTAATTTAGTAAATACGCCTCCCGCGAGGACCACCAGTAGTTTGTATTTTTGTATTTTTTTAATAACATGTCATAGTACTTGATTATTCCTCCGAGTCACATTTAAAACGCGATTGGGGATGCAAAATACGTGATGGTCACGTGCGCGCTCGTAACTCTCGCATAAAACCCGCGCGACGTGACATCACGGCGGCGTCAGACGCGAATAAAACGAGCTGCTCCAATCTCCGCGACTCCATAACATTAATAGTTCGGAACATAACAAGGAATTTGGACGTTAAGCGATTACGACGGGCATTAAAGCGGTGCATCCCCGCGCTACCCCGCCCGCGCCCTGAGGGGACAGTTACCGATAGCAGCGAGATACACCCTAGGTTTATGCTAGCATCTATCTAGATGCTACAGGCCGATGTATGCGAAGAAGACAAGTTGTGTGTGTCAGACACCTCAACCTCAACAGCCTGTATTGATCCACTGCTGGACGCAGGCCTCCCCTGATAAGCGCCTTATTGGCTTTATCACATGGGGGGTAATGCCCATAATATCCACGCTGGGTATGCGTATTGGGGATCGCAGTTCGGTGGTAGAATTGTTCTGCAGGGGGCACTGCTGTCCGCTTCTGGTGGATATTCCTGAGTTGCCTCTCACGACACCCACGGGAGGAGTTGGGGTGGTGCAAATTCTAAGCCTGCACCACACAGTTAGCTAGTGTGTCATACACGCAGGGAACTAACTCGTGCTCATTCTATGTCCTTCCTTCCAAGGAGCGCCCGCGGATGTCATTCATTCTACTCCTGTACGATCATGGAGCCTAATCTCTGTATACGAGCTGTATTTGCATAGTGGCCGAGATACGACGCACAAGTACTTTATTATCGGCATAAAAACTGTTTGTGGCTCATTCCAGATCTCGGCGGAACGTTCTGGATCGTATGCTCTGAGTCACTCCCGCTGTGTAATATCTTCATAGTTTGGTTTGCATATGTACGAATATTATTGTTTACTAGCAGCTGCCCGCGGCTTCGCACGCGTTGTTTCTGGAAACGTTAAAAGGTGATTTCTATCCCATGGGAACTGATTTATGGGATAAAAAGTAGCCTATGTTTGATTCCAGGACTATAATTATCTGTATATAAAATTTCAGATTAGAACCTACCAAAAAAACCACTTGACTTGAATATACTTGAAACAAAACTTAAAATAAAAGAACAAGATAACTTTAAATTACTTGGAATCTCATTGGACAACAACCTTAGCTGGGAATCCCATATTGAAAATAAATCAAAGTTATCAAGATTTGTCTACGCGCTCAGGATTCTCAAATCAAATACAGACTACAAAACTGCCCTTTCTGCGTATTTCACCCAAGCTTTCTCAGCATTTAATTAGGAGTTGTTGTATTCGGTGAAAGTTTTAATATCATCGACTTATTTATCTTACAGAAAATGCATACGAATTTCGCTGTCAACGATATGCACGTGGTACACGTGGTGGTTCATTCTTGTTACTTCAAAAACCGACGGATTTATCGATAATTTTCAACAAAAAAAAAAGAAAAAATAATGGATATTAGTACTTTTAGCGAAAGTAGCAGCCCGCGGCCAGAGAAAGGTCGAGGCAGTGATTAAACGAACCCAATAAAAGGATAATTTCTCGTTGAGGAGAGCACCTCAATCACAATTACCGGCTAAATACATTAGGCCCTAATCAGGTAGCGGTGCGGGGTCGAGCGGAGCGGGGAGCGGGGCGGGCGGGGCACACGGGACCCACCACGTGGTGCTTGGCCCACGCGTGGTATACTGTGGTCGCACTATGTGGTAAAACGTGCGGTGCGGTTTACTCACCCAGCGGTCTCTTACGGTAAACCTTTTTTACGCATAATTCTGTGACATTACCTACCTGTGGCAGGTGTCTTTACTCTGACTTCGATTAATTACGGTACCAATCAAATCCGATCAAGGTAGTGGTGGAAATTGATTGTCGAGGAATCGAAACCGTTGCCTCGGGGTTGGGGCCTAGAAAACTTTCGTACTGAGAAAAATCAACGAAGCGTGTTCAATGAGAGATCAAACAGAGCCACCCTCCCCCCTCTACCCCCGGACTTAGCGTATGGAGCTTCCTTCCATCCAAGACACGGCTCTGGTAATTACTTGAGGGAGTAATTACTTTCATTTCGACGTAAGTAGTTAATTCAATTACGCACTTCAAAGCGAACTTCTCGAAAATTCCTTCTGCCTTCGATAAAACGAATTGAAATGCTGTGATTGCTTCTCATTTGCATGAAATTGTACAGTGTCTCCCACCCATATTGATGCCACCACTAAGCGGTTTTCCTCTACCTTCATCATTCGCATTGCTAAGTTTTGGAACAAGCTGCCTGCTGTGGTTTTTCCGGCCAATTACAATCTGGGTCTCTTCAAAACCTTCGTGACGTTCGTGATACATTGTCAGCCACGTGGTCACTTTCCATCAGGTGAGACCGTGGTGAGACGAAAGTCTGTTGATTATAAAATAAAACGTCATGAGCGAGTCGACTCGCGCACTAAGGGTTCCGTTTAATTGTAAGACCTTGTTTCTTGCCAAATTTTACGATTCTAGGTCAACATGAAGTAGGTACCCTGTATATTTTGGTCGAGGGAGAGAATCAAAACCTATTATTTTGTTGATAAACTACAAATTTACAGTTTTCAGATTTTTATCGTTATTTGTGCTATATGACCTTGCTTCTTACCAAATTTTATGATTCTACGTCAAAGGGAAGTACCCAATAGGTTTTGGTCCATGGCGACGTCCACGCGTTTCTGAGAAAAGAGGGTTGACAGACGAACAGACAGACAGACAGACGGACAACAAAGTGATCCTATAAGGGTTCCTGTTTTCCTTTGAGGTACGGAACCCTAAAAAGGAAGAGTACAGGCCAATGATGATAATGTGTGGCAAAGGCCGCGTCCGAGGCCTCGTGAGCTGTGCTGAGGCCCCAGCGAGCCATCCATCGGCGGCCTCATTCCGAGGCGCGTGCAGGCAGTACAAACGACGAGATACAAATTCTAATTCAAGACGCGAGTCCCATTTTCCCGAGCTCGTTTTGGATTAAACAAATTAATTTGCTGAAAACAGTTGAACAAAGTATTTCGAACGCGGGTGCGGGAGAGTTGACTCCGCGATGAAGGGGTCCATGTTTGCGGAGCATGCGTTCGTAATGATCCGCCTGTGATGTAACAATTCGGAAGACGAATTCTATTGAAGCGACATTAACTTTGCTCGTTTCAGCTTGTTTGATGACTCATTATAATGATCGTCTCCGCCTCAATCTAAAATTATCAGATTTTTGTGTTTTCTCAGTGCTCAGTGAGTTTGTGAAGTTGGGTATGGATGCTGCTAAATACCAAGTGCGTGTTGGTGGACGGTTGTGACATGGAGACTGGCGCAAAAGGCCTCGTGGATGCATGGGTGGCTGAGCCTGGCCTAGGCTGCGATAAACTGACAAGTTTATTTGAGAAAATAAAAATAGGACCACGAGCTCAAAATCAAGAAAGATGTGTTAATCATCACACTAATATTATAAATGCGAAAGTTTGGATAGATGAATGGATGGATGGATGTTTGTTCTCCTCCTCACGTTCTTCACGCCAAAACTACTGAACGGATCTCGCTGAAATTTGGCATACAGGTAATTCTAATCCTGGAATCAAATATATGTAACTTTTTATCCCATGAATCAGTTCCCATGCGATAGATATAACTTCAAAACGTTTCCATAGAAACAACGCGTGCGAAGCCGCGGGCAGAAGCTAGGTAATTATATGGGAAAGCTTCAAACTAGCGGTAACGGCTACAGCGCGCGGGCCACTCTGTATACGCAGACATGTAGACAGCGTGCAGTCAGCGCAATTTGAGGTGGTGCGGGTACTGTGCGTGAGCGTTGCGCCTAAGTGTGCTACAACCTTTATTCATACCTTTGCCGAGTAAGTTGTATGCAGAAGTATGGGCTCTAGTGGTTATATTCAGTAGTATGTATAAATTCCCTGTCGGGGTCTGATTACCGGATCCCGGATATAATTGCTGTAAGGCGCAGCCCCGCGAGACGCGCTCCGACCACGAAGCTACGAGGTACAGTCAGCTGCATAGTGTGTATTACTTTAGTACCTTGTCAAAGCTTGGTGCCCTTACCGACAGATGGAACGCGATCTGCTATACCCCTTCAATGTATGTGAATTTGCTTAGTTTCTGCTGCGTTGCATTTTGCATCCCTCAGTCTCTTGCAGTGACTTCGAGTCAGTCTCGGTTGAGCATTTGATGAAGCAACACGAGTCCATAACTTGTCTCCGGGCTAAATTCTTTTGTATTACGTAACCTAATTAATTCTAATTAAATCAATATAAAGTGATTTAATTATAAAATCTTTTTTTTAAAACCCCTCTCGAAAGGGGGCGCATAACAGATCGTCGAGTACTCAGGGAAAGTTTAAGGCTAAGTTCACATGTAACGCGCGTTGATGCGCGTCAACGCACGACCAAAAACGAGAATTCAGATGACGCGCTTTTGTATTTAATTAAAGGTCTATATTTAGCTATTGTGGGTTGGTTGGAAATAAAAGAGTTATCATCACTATACTGAGCCTATTCAATACACAGTAAAATATGGGTACATGAAATTACATTTTACGATAATCTATAATCTCAATGTCTATAAGATATGTCTGTTCTAGGCAGAGCTTTGAGGAGTGACTGCTGGCGATCAACTTAGCCAGTAAAAATGCCGAATAAACAAAACTCTTTTGAGCCACGTACTGTAATAAATATAAACTGTGTGTTGCGAGCACTCGTCACTACTCCTCAGTCTAGTAAAAAGTACATGCAATCGCGATAAAAGCGCGCGCTCAACTGAACAGCTAACGGACGTTACATTGATATCAAAGCGCGCATCAACGCACGATCGCCTGCGTTTAGAGATATTTTTCTCTAAGCGATGCGTTAACACGCGCTCAAGATCGTTAACGCGTGGATATGAACGGTTGTTAAGTAAATACCAAGATGTCTTGTCTAGACACGCGATTTGAAACCGTGCGGCAAAATTTCGCCATCTGAACATACAATATAGACTATAGTGACAAGGTACATGTATACATGCAGCTGACTGTATCAACCGGCTGCTTGTCATATCACACAATATAAACTCTCGTCATTTCTGTTGTTAATTCTGAATATCTATTCATAAACTGTCAACGCCAGCAATACGGTTTCACAAAAGCAATACGAAGAAACAAATTGATTTGTAAAAGGAACTCAGTACAATAACTAAGTTTATAGTCACTTCGCTTATTAAATGACTAATCACACACATAACGTGACTGAAGATCTGATTGATCTACGTTGCGAGAGACGTACGCTCTACGGCGTAGAGGTGCTACGAGAGTCGTAGCACATCGAGAATAATATTCATTGATTGTACATAATGACAGTACCATGTCAATATATTTATGAAAACTTGTTGTACACTCATAGAAATATCAATCCATTCCCTAAAAATAGTGACATACATAATAGAAATACTAGAAATAAGAATAAACTCGCTGTGCTCACAACTAGGCTACACAAGATAAATGCATCTTTTAAAGGGCAATGTATACGCTTCTACAACAAAACTCCAAGTGAGTTGCAAAAAATATCAATAAACAAATTCAAACAAATTGTCAAAACTTTGCTGTGAGTAAAACTTTACTATAAAATATCAGATTATCTAGAGGATATAAAAGCTTAGGACGGATTTTGCTCCAACTCGAAAAATAACAAATAACAGGCTAAAGGTTTCTTCGTCGCTTCTTTACTTTAGTCTACATATCGAAGCGACAGAAATCAAAAATATAACTTTATTTCCGTGTCAGTGTTTAGTTTTATATTTTGACCTTTTCTAAGTGTAAATTTATTGTTTTTATGGAAATAAAGAGTGTTTGATTTTGTATGATTGTACTAAAAATAGTCATGTACGACGGCGTAGATTTGCTGGACGTAATACCTCGAGAACATTCGTTGATTGTACTACACATAGGCATTTACGGCGGCGTAGAGGTGCTACGAGAGTCGTAGCACCTCGAGAACATTCGTTGATTGAACAACACATAGTCATGAAATGTACTATGGCGTAAAGGTGCTAGGTGAATCTATTTCTATTTCCTGACGTGATATTTACTTTATTTAAACCAAAGATTCCAGAAGCCTACGTTCATAAACATGCAAATTACATAGGAACTGCAGAAAACTGTACTTCAAAATGTTCAGTTCGAGAGGGAATGCTCTCCGTTTGCACTCGTAGTTTTAATTAATTCACGTTTGTAGGTAAATGTGGTACACTTACTGTGATGTGGAGGTAGCTAATGAGTTCGAGAAATAATTTGAATGGCAGTCAAAAGTAGACTTATGCTTCAATGCAAACATTTTCATAATTATTTTGTTCAATATATTCAAAATGTTAATGGAGGAGGCTATAAGAGCCAGACCTTTAGCCGCGTAATGTTTTGGAATAAATTAAATTAGTTAGGTAATAAAAGATTTCACAGAACGTCTGCGAATAACAATTCGCTTTTCTATGAAAGTCTAGAGATTTGGAAATAATGAATAAAATACTTTAGAACCAACCGTAGAGGTTGCCACGAGGTTATGATTTCAATAAAGGCATCAAATAAACGACATTAGTGAATTCAGAAACATTCGATAAAAGAAATCGAGAATCATTGATGTCTTACTTAAAAAAGGCTTAGAATGGTAGGATTAGAATAGAAACAAACGAGATGTACCCAAAAAAATGCGAAAAAAAATTCTCATTTTCCTATTCCTATTCGTGCGCTCGTATGCGTTAAAGCACTGAAGTTATAAATGTGCTTGTCAACTCCCACATAAATTTGTTTTGCCTTCAAAATCAAAAGAATTGTTGAGTGAGCGTGTTTAACCTCTACGAGTACCATGATTGACGTGTTTGGGTCAGACTTTGTATGCTCATAGATTGCAAGGGAAAAATTGGATTGGATCGTTGTCATACTTTGAATAGTAGTTCCTCTCGATCCGGTAGTGCTGCAAGGTGCTTAATGTTTGGGAAAGACTCAAAAACGACGGAAGTATTCGTAAAATAATACGTACAACCCAAACTATACACTCTGTACCGTACGTATACCTACGCACTTTGTAAGTTTATGCTTGAAACATTGGGTTATTCCAGTTTTCCCCCTTGACAAATCCCCCTTAAGGGGGAAAACTGGAATTAATTTTTTTGGAGTCCAGTTTTCGCCCTTGAGAAAAAATTTTCAAGGGGAAAACTGGAATATTTTTTTTGCATCAATCAATTCAAAAATACGTGAGATTCAAATAATGTTTGTCATAATAAACAACAAAGTAAACTTTGAGGAACCAGAAGTGAAACCAATTTTTAAAATAGAAATACAGAAATAACATAAACGATTTATTAAGAAAACTACAGCAAACAATTATCCATCTCACTAATATTATAAATGCGAAAGTTTGGATGGATGGATGTATGGTTGGATGTTGGTTACCTCTTCACGCCATAACTACTGAACGGATCGGGCTAAAATTTTGTATACAGATAGTTTTAATCCTGGAATCAAACATAGGCTACTTTTTATTCCATAAATCAGTTTCCATGGGCTAGAAATCACCTTTTAACGTTTCCATAGAAACAACGCGTTCGAAGCCGCGGCGGCTAGTAAGAACATAAATTAGATTTAAGCAACATACGAAAAACAGTCCGCACAGCTCATCTTCCGACAAGTCGACGATCTCTGTGGCGCAGCGGGCGAAGGTCCGCCTGCGACGCAGGAGGTTGCGGGTTCGATTCCGGCCTCGGGACCAATACGTACAACCCGCAGTACGATCTGCAGATATTTCTTCAGGGTGTTCTGGATGTTTTCTATGTATAATGAAAAAGGTCTATCTATGTAGTGTATTGTATTATGTCTATCAGTTATCTAGTACCCATAACACAAGCTCTGCTTAGCTTGGGGCTAGATAATGCTGTGTGAATTGTCCCGCATTATTTATTTTAGTATCTCCTGACAATACAATGATGTCGCGTGCGTGATGCAGATGTTAGATGCACGCTGGACTCGCGACCACTGGTTTCAATAACATCGTCGCGCGTGGTGATGAGAGTAACAGTGCTTAAACGTTGGTGGCTGTGAGGTGATGGGGCTGCGTCGTTTGACGCTCACTCAACCCGACGGGCGGCGGCGCGGCGTGACGCATTAACGCCCGCGGCGCGACAGCTAGCCCAGAGAAAAGACTTTAAGCAAAATGTGGAAGTTACAAAATGTAGCTATAAAGGAGTCTCGACGAGCATTTGGATACCTCATCAAAATCGCTTCTGCCGTTTGGATGGTACTTGATTTTTTGACGTGACAACGTCTTATAATTCGATAGAGCCGGCTGCACGCACGAAAAAACATGATGTCATGCGGCGTTACCTCGTCATGCGGCGTTACCTCGCTCTGAGGCGTTCAAATCAAATCAAATCAAATCAAATCATTTATTCGCAGGAATGTAGGTACAAAAGCTCTTAATAATAGTGGTAAATCCAATACATTCTGCCTCGTCGAGGCGTGCAAAATTAAAATTGTAGGCTTTATTAAAGTAATATGTCAAAGATTAATTCAATTAACTAAAGCAAGCATTATATAATTCAAAATGGGTGTCAAAAATTTTTTGTTAGTTAGGTACATACGTCAAAAAAAAGTTTTATGGTCAAAATATTCCTTGATGTCATAAAAACATTTCTCCAATAACCACACTTTTAATTTAATTTTGAATAAATTCAATGGCATAGCTTTAAATTCATTGGGCAATTTGTTGTAGATTTTTATTGCCTGGTGATAAGCATTCTTTGTAACCAGTTTTACTCTGTGTTCCGGGACATAGAGCCTGTCTCTATGTCTCGTCCGTCTCTCCATTACATCGGCGTGTGTCTTAAAGTAATGAGGATATTGTTTCACAAACAGGCATATATCCCTTATGTACATGCAGGGCAATGGTAGTATACTAAATTTCTTAAATAAGGGTTTGCAGCTATTCGTATTCCAAGCGCCACAGATGGCTCGTACACATTTTTTCTGAATGATAAAGGCCTTATCTGCATCTGTCGAGTTTCCCCACAAAATTAACCCGTACGCCAAGGTCGACGAGACATACCCGTGGTAAGCTTTCAGTGCTGCGTCTGTGGAAACCCGTAGTCTTAGGCTTTTTATTGCGAAAACAAATCGATCCAACTTGTCACAGGTATGCTTGACATGTGTTTTCCAATTACAATGCTCATCAATCCATATACCTAGGAATTTGGCTGTATTAACTTCAGCGATCTCCGTGTTATTACAGTTAATCGCAAGATTTAATTTTTTACGCTTATAAGTCCCAAACTGTATCATATTTGTTTTTGTCAAGTTAATTTTCAAATTATTATTATTTAGCCAATTAATTGTATTATATAATGTATTATTTATATCACTTTCTAATGTCATACTATTTTCTCCCCTTATAACAATTGTGGTGTCGTCAGCAAATAAAATTGTTTTATGTCTAGTTATATTAGGAATGTCATTAATATACATAAGAAATAAAAAAGGTCCTAAAATACTACCCTGCGGTACTCCAAATCGATTGTATTTGAGGCTAGATCGCACTATCTTTTTATTTCCCTCAAAGACTTTCGCTACTTCAACGCATTGTTGCCGATCCCTTAGGTAGTTTTGTAGCCATTCATTTGCTCTACCTCTAATGCCATACCTATTAAGTTTATAGAGCAATAATTTATGATCCACGAAGTCGAATGCTTTAGACATATCTAGTAGTAGCGCAATGACTGGAACATTGTCATTTATAGCATCCATTACTAATTTCACAACATTGAAACATGCTAAGGTAGTAGAGCTGTTTTTTCGAAAGCCGAATTGCTCTGGTTTCAGTATATTAGCTTTTGTTACAAAAGTTTGGAGCCTTTTCAGCATCGTTTTTTCAAATATCTTGGATAGTATGGGTATAAGAGTTACAGGTCTGTAGTTATCCATATTAACTCTGTCTCCTTTTTTAAAAAGTGGTTTAACGATGGACAACTTTAATTTGCTTGGGAACTCGCCTTCTTCAAAAGATCTATTTATTAGGTAGCTAAGTTTGTCACCGATATAGTGAGCACTTATTTTTATTATTTTAGTACTAAGTCCATCTATACCTACAGAATTAGTATTTCGTAGACTCCTAATAACTTTAAACATCTCATCTGGGTCAGTTGGATGAAGAAAAATTGAAGATGAGTGAGAGTCGTTCATAGTATTAGAAATGTCAGTTGATTTAAAATTAAATTTACTTATATTCGTCATGTCTATGAAGTATTGATTAAATAGTTCACTTATGTCATGTGGGTCCGTATATGTCAAATTATTTCTCATTATATTGTCAATTTGTTTAGAAGGTTCTATGTCGCCTATGTTGTCATTTATTATTTGCCATGCCGATTTGCATACGTTGCTACTATTGGATATAAATTTTGTATTTTGCAATTGCTTTGACTTATAAATGCATCGTTTTAGTACCTTACTATAGTTATAGTAAGTACTTGCATATATTTTTTTATTTGAGCATGATTTGATTAATTTTAAATAAAGGTTTCTTTTCTGTAAACTTGACTTCCGAAGTCCCCTAGTAAGCCATCTACACTTTCTGACTTTGTTTGTCATTTTTACCTTGTATACAGGGAAACAAAGATCATAAAATAACTTGTAGAGGTCGTGAAAGTAATCAAAAGCCTCGTCTAAGGTTTTCTTTTCCTTCATTTCAGAGAAGGATAGAGCAGATACACAGTTGCAAAATTTGTCTATGTTCTCTTCGCATAAGTCTCTTTTATACTCGAACCAGTGAACAGTTTCAAACTTCCTTTTTATAGGAACCTGTAATGTTTGGGCTGTTTCATGATCCGATAGAGCTAAATAATGAATTTTCCCTGTAGTTTTTCTAATGTTACTAGCAAATAAGTCTAAGCAAGATTTCTTGCGAGTAGGCCTATTTATGTGTAGTTCGAAATTGTAATTTTTTAAAATACTTGAGAGCTCATTACTGTATTTATTGTCTTTTAATGTGTTAATATTCCAATCACCGCATAATATAATATTTTTATATTTTACGGTAAGTTTATTCAATAGACTCCCCAATCTTTCAAAAAATACTTTAGTGCAACTATCGGGTGTCCTATATATACAGATTAGAATTATATTACATGTCAATATTTTTATTCCAGTACATTCAAAACAATATTTACAAGATAAATCATTAATTACGTCAAGAGATTTAAATTCAATATTTGTCCTTAGTAAAATACAGGCACCTCCGCGTTTTTTATCGGTACGTGAATAGGCCGAAGCTATTGAAAAGCCCGGGATTTTCAAAAATCTTTCCGAACCTTTCACTAAAAAACTTTCAGTTAAGCAAATAATGTCAACCGTTGTACCGTCTTGTTTTAGCTTAGACAGAGCTAGATAAATTTCCTCCATTTTGTTAATAGCCCCACAAATATTTTGGTGCATCACTGTTAGACTATTGTGATTATTCACGAAAAAATGTCTCTTTGTTTTGAGAAGATGCCTTTCTGTTGATGGCCTGACTAGTACTTGGAACCACTGGGCGGAAATAATACGGAATAGTGCCCTTTTCCGTCATTTGTTGTGTGCTAGTAATTGTGCCTCTTGTTGAAGATCGTTGCCCTGTACATAACGACCTAAGCCTGTTTATGTCCAAAAAATCCTCATTATATGCTATGCTATTAATTTCTATGTTAATTTTGAAACTTAAATTACGTGTATAGCTTTTCGAGTGTGTTGGTAAACATTCAGGAGACAAATCAATGAACTTGCATGTATTGTAATTTCTTGTCAGTAATTTAATTTTATTGTTAAGTTTTTGCACGTTCAAAAAATGGTTTTTTCTAACACTTGCTATGATCACCCTTTGTCCGTTCAAGCTATATAGAAAATTGCAAAGATTACTGTAAATAGCGTAAGGATTAAAATCATTCGAACCTAAAACTAAAATAAAAATGTCCTTGTCGTTTTTTGACAGCGTCGATACGTTGCACTTTCCAAGGATCTCGCTAGAGGTCGCTGAGGGCTTAATCCATGTAAGGCTTGAAGTGCAAGCGAGAGCGCTCGACATCCGTCTCTCTCCTACTTGAGTGAGCGATGCGTCTGCGTTGTCACGTTCAACTATCGTCAGTAAACCGACTTTACAGACAACCAATTTTTTATGCAAAACTTCAGTCCAATACGAATGTTTCAACGATAATGTTGCTAATGTTGATCTGACTGTACAAAATCTCTTGATTTCTTTGTGGTGCGAAACGGAAACGAATTTTGGGTAGAAACGCCGATAAAATTTTTGTTTTTTGATGTGGGTTGAAACGCTGACATTTTTTGGTATGAAACGCCGAAAATGAATTTGTGGTGAGAACCTGCGGTGCGAAACACCGCTACACCGTTTGATTTTACTTTCTGGATACAGTTCTCCGGTATTTTGAGCAACGGTATTCCGTTAGTACGGTCGTTTGTAGACAGCGGCAGTGAGCTAGCTGAGGGCAGCTGACGTTAGAGGAGCCACGACCTTGCGCCGGGGCGCCGGAGGGCGAGGTCGCGGGGAGCGGAGAGGCGGCGCTATTTATTTACATTTCCGTTGCTCTGATGAAGCCTGTCTTCCAACTCCGGTTTATGAAATTCAAATTGTTTAACAAAATTGTGTCGGATAACAATCTCTTCGAGCAAAGTTCGCGACCAAGGCCTAACACCACTTCGCGATATTAATACACTCCGCTCCACCGACACCACACCGGCGGGGCTCCGGTACCAAGCTCACTGGAGCTTTAAAAAACA
This sequence comes from Eupithecia subfuscata, assembly GCA_963564075.1. NCBI lineage: Eukaryota > Metazoa > Arthropoda > Insecta > Lepidoptera > Geometridae > Eupithecia > Eupithecia subfuscata. The sequence goes on from OY751114.1 coordinate 12,072,803, forward strand.
GACGACGAAACTTCCTTCGCAACTTACTTCAGCGAGGAACTTCCACGATAACGTCGCTCGCATAACTCGCCGTTATTATTCACACTTTATCAAAAGATATGTTTCTTTTTCAGACAAAAACCGAAAATTGCGATACTTGTTACGATAAACAATGATTTTTGTGAAGTAGCAGGGCGGGCGCTGCGGGTGAGATATGAGGGCGCCCTGCGGGGGCGCGGGGTCAGAGAGGATTAGGCTCTGAACTCATACGTTATGGGCTACAAGTAAATGACGATTTCATTTAGAAAATAAGCAGTGGAGCAGTAAGAAGCTATTCCTCACGCTGAGCGAGGGACTGTCTCCCTTGTTTTGCGTGGCACAACTTTACTTATACACGCACAGATACGTGACGCTTCGCACTGAAACTTAAGCTTCAGTTTTGTTGCAAATATAACTGCTTTGTATTATGCGCAAACACTGGTCCATCGACTTAAGAGTTAGTATGATAACAGCGCCGTTTTAGACGCTTTGTTGCGTAAGTTTATGACGTAGTGTCAGTGAAAAGGGAACTCTGAGCCCTTATTTTCTCAGCGCGCCCAGTAGGCCTACCACGGGGAGTATTGTCTAGGGTAGAATAGAAAAATTAACGACACATCGTCATCGAATGCGTAAAATATTTGAAACTCATTCCTTCAATTTCAATAATTTTTGACGATGCGATGTCATCGATCACATTACCGTGCCAAGTCCGAAAAATGGTCAACACCTCACGTACCTACTCACATTTGTTCGAACCAACTTAACTTTAATATTAGTCCTAATTTACAAAAGCTACAGCTATCTTGTTTAGTGTACTAAATAGCATACTTTCTGATAGTCTTCCTGTAAAAAAGAAAAATCCAAAAATATTGCAAAATTCACCATTCTGTACGGACAACCGTACAGAACGTACTCGTCTTGTACGGACCAACTTAAACATGTTAGGTATATCTACTATTTTACGAACGACACTTTTCATACGGACCAGCTTAAATTTAATATAACTCCATAATTACATAATTGGGTCATTCTTCGGAAACTCATTTTTTGGTTGACTTTCGTGTCACAATTTTTTTTGTTGAAATTACACATAATGGTGAAATATTCTGATTATATATTTAATTTAAAATTTATTGGTAGCAGAGGGCACTTAATTGGCTCAATGGTTACGGAGTTATTCAATTTTAAAAATATGGTGTCCACAGAAATCAGCATTCATATCACCGAAATCAAATATATAAAAGTATTCGACATTTATATTTTGAAACATACATTTTGTGTGAATTTGCATATCATAATCATTGTAAGAAGGAATTTCGGGATGGTTTATAAATAAAATAATGTGTTTTCAGTAAAAAGTAGATAGAAAGTTTCTTAAAATTAAGGAACAATTATTTTATAACTGTAGTTTTCTTCTGAGAAAGTATAACAAACAAAATTTAACATAAAAACACACTCTTAAATCACTACTATATTTAGTTTTTGAGTAAAATTTTGTTTATTAGAGGAGAATCTGCTTTTCTCTCTAACAATTCATTGCTGACGAGGATCTAATTCACTAACTGATTTCATCTTCCCTTCTTTCTTCTTTCGAAAATACCGTTGCCTATCTTTTTATTTCTGAACGGAGTATTTCTCTGTATTATGCTTGAGTCGGGCGGAAGTGAGCAAAGTGTCCCCCAGAGAACATGGATAGCTACAGGCCAGTATTGATCATACCAGCTATTGCGAAGGTTCTCGAGAACGGGCTGAGCAGTCGGCTGGTGGAGTACTTGCTGGCGACGGACGCCCTGTCGCCTCGGCAGTATGCGTACCGCGCTGGCTACTCCATGACGTCACTGACGCGCGAGGTGGTGCGGCGTGTGCTAGCAGCGTGCGAGCAAAAGTCGCAGGTGGCCGTGTTGTGCTGCGACCTATCTAAAGCCTTCGACGTGGCCAGCCACGCCGTACTTGCTGCCAAAATGAGTCATCATGGGTTCGAGGGAGCATCGTTCGCCGTACTTACGGAGATGCTGCGTGAGCGGTCACAAATTGTTGTCGGTGGTACTGAGCGATCAGAGCCCCTCTTCCCCACCATGGGGATAGCGCAGCGGATAGCGTCATCTGTCTCCAACATAATTTTCTCGTTCCTCTTGAACGATCTGCCCGGAGACCCTCATGAACGCAGATGATGTGGCCGCGATCGTCACCGCAAAGTCCGTAGACGCTCTGGAGGAGAAGCTGAACGAGACGGCCGGCCTACTGTCTGGATAGTTCAGGATGACCATGTTGGCTCTGAATCTAAGTAAGACCCACTACCTTCATTTCTGCCTATCTGGCAGTGACGAAACGGCTTGTAGTCTATGTGAACGGAACGGCCATAAGCCAATCCGAAGCCACGATGTTTCTTGGTTTTGAAATGGACAGAGCCCTTAGGAGCCCTGGGAGAGCCACAAAGACAAAATATGCGAAAAGATACGTAGAGCATGTTTTGTGCTCCGACGGGTGGCTCGTGTGGTTCCGGCGGAGGTGGCACGAAGCTGTTACTTATCAACTGTTCACTCGGTGCTACAGTATGGTGCTGAGCTATGGGGGTGCGCTGCTGACTGGGAACGTACTTTCCGGATGCAAAACGAGCCATACGCACCCTAGTTACCATACGTCGTGACGTCTCCACCAGACCACATTTCAAAGAACTAGGCATACTTACACTGCCCAGCATTATGATAACGCAAGTGGCGGTGGTATGTTCGTCAGAACCTCGATAAATACATGAAGAACGGCGACACCCACTCGCACGGGACGAGGAAAGGAACGCAGGAAAGCCCTCACGAAGTCCTCAAAGTTGACTCACGTTATGGGTCCGGCAGTATACAAAAACCTACCAGAAGCTGTCACAGCTGCTAGCAGTCTAACTAGTTTCAAGTTCCGTCTGAAACGTTGGCTTGTCGAGCAGAATTTTTATTCTGTGGCAGAATTACTCGAGAAAACGGAGACTAATGTTAATTAATTCTAATATTTTTATGTGGCTTTTGACTTCTTAATAACTTAGTCTTGATTATTTAATTACAAATGTTTTGTATTGTATTTATGTGTAATTTGAATTACTATTCAAAAACTGATATATGTAAATTGGCTTTATGAATAAATTGTATTTCTTTCTGTATATGTATTTCTATTTTGGGCTCTCCTCCGTCTTTCAGCCAATCATTTTGCAACTAAGCGATCTTCTCGTGAGTAGACCATATTCCCAGTGAGTAGTACTGAAAAAACATTATGAAAATTAACCGTTTAAAAATGTTAACCAACATGCAAATTTAATTTTCATAGTTTAAATTGACATTGTGTACTTTTCGCCCACGGAAAACACGAAAATCAATACCATGATAATCAAAAAAGAGTACAAAATCCTAAATAATTTCCTAAATTGCTGGTATATATTACTTTGGCGTCTGCAATAGAAATTAGGAACCCAAAAGGCATCTATTATTACAATCATTGAAACAATAGGATTCGTTTAAACGAATTTATAGTCTACATGGTAATCAAGATTTGCGGTATACCAAGCCACGGAAAGTGATTACTTACCTTAATAACAGAGCGACGCGGAGAGATAGACAAGTGTTGTCCACACCACTGATGAAGCGCAACTGATAGTTTGTCTCGGTCTAACAACTATTCACGTAGTTACTAAAGTACAGTATATACGAATGAATTAGTGCGCGCCAGGGGTATCAACGTCAAACGTCGGACGCGAAGTTATCTAGTTTTAACTTTTCAACTAAAGCTTATTTTTGTGTAGTAGTAGTGTCAGTTAAGCTAGTAACTATCTGGTTATTGGTGAACCTGTGTGAAATAGTGCTATTATTCATAGGAAATATTATAAAAATGTTTTAACAGTGGAACATGAGGACCGGACGCACCACGAATGTCAAAATTTCCAAGGTTTTTATTTATTTTTACATATTAAGAAGAAGAATATTAAAAAACAAAAATAGGCCTCCCCTGCTATTTTCGTCTAATCTACTATACAAAAAAAATCAAAGGGCTAGGGATACTTTTTGTATGTTTTTTCGACCCGGACACGTATTTTTGAGCCCTGTGAGAATTACCCAATTCTTGGATGGGGGAGGGGGTTCAGGGGGGCTAGGCGTGGGGGTCACACAATTATTTTATTTGGTGTACTAAATAGTACATTTATGTACATTTTTTGAAATAAAATTTAATTAAAAATATGTTATGGTCTGTACGCAACGTATCACACCTACAGTCTGAACTTAGCGGGGCGGCGCGGCGCGACGCGCTGTTAATGCCTTCAATTAGGCACCGCTGAAGAGTTGATTCATCGCGCTAGGATTGGAACACGAGGCTCCATCTGTGAGATTGCCTCTCTGAACGCTCCGTTTGTTTAGATTGGATGAATTAAACCTTCATTTGGTCGTAAAAGTAAATAATTAGCGGCTGCAGACCTGCCCGAGTGCCCTCTGCGCTAGACTGTTGTTTGGTAATCTGCCTTTGAATAAGTAAATTAAATACCTAAATAAGTTGTCTATGAGTTATGACTATGCAGAAGCAAAGGCTTCTGCTTATTCACAAAGAAAATTACAACTAAGTAATAGAAATAAATTAGAACTAGTATTTACAATTGAAACAATTAAGCTAACTGCAGACTGTTGCAAACAATCTATAGGTAGCTCAACTGATCCATATCAATACCTTCTACTATGCTAGCCACTTGTAGTTTCACTAACGAATCTAAAGATTTGAAATCAGTAATTTAAAAATACAGATTTCAGAAAATAAAGACCGAGGCAGATTAACGATGTATAGTATTACGTTACAGTGTTCTTGAGTGGAGACACGACTCGGCAAACGTAGTGTAGGAGGCCCTTCGACCAGGTGGGATGACGATCTGCGAAAGACTGCAGGCAGATGCTGGATGCGGCAAGCTGAAGACAGGGCGCTATGGCGCTCATTATGAGAGGCCTATGTCCAGCAATGGACTAATATAGGCTGATGATGATGATGATGACCTTACAGTAGCCAGTGAAATTGTCATCTATAGGCCTCGACCAGGGTGCACACGTCACAGTAAACCTTCTCTCACTACTGTGAGATGATCAGAAAGAAAAGAAAGAAGAAAGAAAGAAAATACATTTATTTGGACTATGCATAACACAACACATTACAATTATATATACATACAATGAACATACAGGATTATACAGGGTGGAATTTTGTAATGCCACCTGGAGGGAAAGTACTCTTAATACAGTAGATAGAAAATTTTACTCAAAGAAAACATTCCTTTAATTTTGAAAAGAAAGAAAACTGCATTCAAAGATTTTCGAAAATTCGCTTGCCACACCCGGGAATCGAACCGACCAAAATCTGTAAAAATTACACCCTGTATTTTTATTGCATAGATCGGTCGGGTCAATTATAAGTATGAAATCTCTCTTACAAACTTAATAAATTAAATGAAAGGAAAACCATGAAATCTTAAATTATTTTAATTATTTACAATAAAAGTCAACTAACCTACTAATTAGTTCCTCAAAATGGGCTCCATTTTCTTGGATACACAATTTTATTCTTCTTATGTATTCATTTCTAGTAACTTTTAATAACGTGTTGTGGTGAATATTATAAATCGTATTCTGAACTTCAACTCTCAACTCGTTTACATTCGCATAAGATTTCATGTAAATTAGATTTTTTACAAATCCCCACAAAAAAAATCTAAAGGGGTGAGATCTGGTGATCTCGCAGGCCATCTGATTGTGCCGTTGGTACCAATCCATCCAGGTATTAAAGTGATTATTAATGTAGGCAGTAGTGATTCTGCTGTTATGGGCTGGAGCACCATCTTGCTGTAGAATTATTTGGTTTCGCTCCGCCTCGGGGAAACCATTTAACTCATTTCTTAAGAGATCCAGTATTTTAAGATAGAAGAGTCTGCATTAGGTACAAACACGTGCAAATTTCAATCATCTTATCTAAATATCAATTCGTCATTTTAATGGATAAATGACGTCAATGATAATTATTATTTACTGACACAAGTAAAAAGATGGATCTTTAAGTTAAAGTGCTTAACTTGACCCATTCAATTTATAATTTAAGATTTCATGGTTTTCCTTTCATTTAATTTATTAAGTTTGTTAGAGAGATTTCATCCTTATTATTGACCCTAACGATCTATTCAATAAAAGTACAGGGTGTAATTTTTACAGATTTCAGTCGGTTCGATTCCCGGGTGTGGCAAGCGAATTTTCAAAAATCTTTGAATGCAGTTTTCTTTCTTTTCAAAAATAAAGGAATGTTTTCTTTTAGTATAATTTTCTATCTACAGTATTAAGAGTACTTTCCCTCCAGGTGGCATTACAAAATTCCACCCTGTATATAGAAAGGAAACAACAAAATTAAAGAAAAACAGATACAAATTAGTGGTAGTGTTAGGTACATAGGCCAAAAGGGTCCCTGTCTCAGCATTATGCCGCTACAAGCCGAAGCTAGTAGCGGCGCTGGTTTTCAGACAGGTCCTAGTGTGGCAGCAATACAAAGAAACAGAATACAAAGACATCAGGTTGACTTGACTTTGACTTGAACACCTATTTTAAAAAGTCGCATCCTTTGTTACTAAAGTAAAAAGAGCTGAAAAAGCAGGCAATAAAAATATCATGAATTGTAACGATTTGAGGCAGCTACTTTTCGCGCGGTAGCGATGAAGGCTCCGACCCCAGGGAGTGATGTACAATTGTACATGCTGGCTATAACTCCCGCCCGCGCCTTCGCTCGCCCCACACATGCGTCTCTATGAGCAGCCGCTGAGCGCTCGTGAACGTCCCACACCTTCCTAAATAACTACGCCCTCGTACAATATATTGAGAACCGTGTGTCGACGCGACTCTCCGAATAAGACTCGAGGATTATGCACGTTGCCAGCGCGGCGTCATAAACGTGATAGGTATTCATAAAACTGGCGTTAACCCACGGAGCACCGTCTGTGGGTGCAAAACCACGCGGGCAATAACCACGCGAGCAATAAAATGCCTCTGTGTGATTAACATCGCTCGGTAAGGTAACTTGCCAAGCCCAACAACGTGCCTAAACAAAAGAGGTTAGTTTAAATGAGTTCCCCTATTTCTCTAGTCGACCAGACTCTAACAACCAGATTCCTTTATTTCTTTTTAAGGTTTTAAAGTTTATCTAAAGTTACCATAAGCATACGGGCGAAGTAATAGAGCTGCGCTTAAATAAAACCACAATCAACATTAAGTATCTCGGTGTTTCCGCTAAAACGTCCGTAGATAGAGCGCGGTCGGCCACGAGAGACCGAAGTAGGTAGATATACTAATTAAGTAGATATAACATGCTGAGTGGGCACTACGGCGGGGCGACTCCACTGCGTTGCACTCTGCCTAATTACACCACTGTCTAACGAGTGCCGCTTCACGACAACATTACACCGTACTACACTGCTATATTCAAAATACAAAATGTTTATTATCGTTCTCTTAAATTACTTTATACATTGTTCAGTGTTCGAGACCTCCTTTTAAGTATAAAAATACCTGTATTAGGAGGTAACGCTGCTCTTCCTTATCATACATTATGAGTTACAATAATGTTATTTCAAAAACATTTCTCAGAAATAGTGTAATGAATCATGAATAAATATTGTTTAGAAATTTGTTGAGGGTAGGTTTCTGTTGGTCTTATTCTATAGTAAGTTCATGATGTTGTGTGGTACAAGTGTAAGTGGAAGCGAGTTGTGTTTGTGTAGTGAATGTGTGTTTGTTGAGGTGCTTCTGAGGACACCGATCTCTTAAGAGTCCGGGCAACAGAAGCACTACTTATACTACACTACTACTTATATTCTGCTATATACAAGCGATAGCAGCAGCGAATTTGCTCGCTTTTTTCCTAAACAACAAGAACCAATTCCCACGATACCTACAATATATCTCCATGCCAAGTAAGATCGTGAAGTCGCTGACGGATCCTAGCACGAGCGCGTTTCACGTAGATAATAATAATAATAATTTATTTCATCACAAATATACATGCATACATAATACAACAATCACTAGATTAACTTAGATTTATTCTTATTTTGCTACATTATATTAAGACTAATAGTGACTCACTTTGATCTCTACACTAGGATACCCTGTGCTGTAGAGTCAAGATGCTGTTATAATGTTAGTGTGTAGGTAATGTGTGACGGGAGTACCAATAATAATAATAATAAATAATGCTGGACAATTCACACAGCATCATCTAGCCCCAAGCTATAAGCAATGGTGATTGACAACTGATATACTTAATACAATACACTACAGATTAGACAGATTTTGTATGTTATACATAGAAAACATCCAGAACACCCTGAAAAAATATCTGCAGATCGTACAAATATTGGTCCCGTGGCGGGAATCGAACCCGCAACCTCCTCCTCGCCTCCTTCTGCGCTACAGAGGTCGTCACCAATCCACAAACTACCGCCAGCAAGGGGCTACACTTGCGTATGTTGCATGTCTGATAGTCAAATATCCTCGCCAAGTAAATGTGCAGCAAAAATGCAGGAAGTCTGTAGCACTGTTCCACTGTGGAATTCCGATAGGCAGTGACCTAGGTGTCTACAGCGTGGCGTTACATTAGATATTCCCTGGTGTAGTGTAGTATAGGGTGGACGCAGGCATGTTGGCGCGGGCAATTAGCAACATTATGGAATCAAACCGCGCGAGCCGACCGACGCCCGCCCCAATTAACCACCACCTACTTGTATTCTAAACCTAGCTGTACTGTACTTAACCTACTTGTTTACTCCCGCTACCTATACTCAACTCTAGGTATGAACTGTTTGTTTGTCACATTCACTAACCACTAATTGTCTATTGACATCCCCTTGCTTTCGAAGCAACACATTTGTAAATATTTAATTAAAGGTACCTTGGTACTATCACAGAATAACTATGTTACTACCATAATAATTATGATACACTCAAAAGTAATGGTTTCAAAACGATTGTATTCCTTATTCTATTAGTAGTCGCTAATTTTTAAAGACCACAAACGGTGGCGCAGCGGGCGAAGGTCTGCCTGCGACGCAGGAGGTTGCGGGTTCGATTCCCGCTTCGGGACAAATGTTTGTACGATCTGCAGACATTTGTCCAGGGCGTTCTGGATGTTTTCTATGTATAATAAAAAATATCTATCTATATAGTGTATTGTATTAAGTATATCAGTTATCTAGTACCCATAACACAAGCTCTGCTTACCTTGGGGCTAGATAATGCTGTGTGAATTGTCCACCATTATTTATTTTATTTATTTATAATTTATGTAATTACTTTGAATTCTTTGTTTTTCTGCCCTCTATGGTGTTTGCAAAATAAATACTTAACTGCGTGTTTGCTGTTTTGGCGGGTATTACACAAATCTGGACCTTAATTTCACTGAATTAAGAGCTTCACCACAATAATCTTCTATAATATAAAAATGAATCGCAAAATGTGTTGGTAAGCGCATGACTCAACAACGCCTGGACCGATTTCGCTAATTCTTTCTTTGTTGTGTTTGTTATTGTCAGGAGAAGGTACTCTTGATTTGGGAACGTTTTTACGGATATCTTTTTGATGAAAACTGAAGGAAATTGAATAAAATACCAAAAATAGGTCTTGCCGATTCGGAGGCAAACTCTTTATTGTTTCACACAGGTGCATGCAGATGCATCGACCACCAGAGTCGCGCCGAGTAAGCACTTACATTCTAAGAACACCATGTGCTGTCTAATCAGCACATTTCTAGAGTCTAGACTTAATCTAAAACAGAGGGGTGAGGGGTTTCCGTAACTCCTCCCTCCCTAAGAGGAAAATTATCGGTTGGATCGATTTGAGATTTGTGCCGATAATTTTTCTTACACATAAAACGCAGCAATTTTTGCCGAAGGACATAAAATACAAATAAAAGAAAACTAAAAGTTACTAAACCTAGAGTCGCGAATCCTAAATTTTCACTGAAGTTATAGCCTTTGTTATTACCTAAAACACTTTCGATCACTTCACTATGCCTTAGAGAATACGCCATGTATTTCACTTCGTCTAAGTTAACTCCGTTCATATTAAGCACACGTTTACTGGATATCGTTGCTTTAACGCGTAGCTGCGGTAAGGCGATTAGCGGAATTGGCTCAACAGCATCCGATTCCTTAAGGATCCGGTGAAGTATACGAATTCCATTGATCTCCAAATCACAGGGTTCGTCGATGGTTGCCAAGTAAGTCCCCAATATTGGCTGCTTAGTGATCTCGCCGTCGCAATGCTTTGATAACATCATATGAACTCTGCTGAATATTATCCAACTGTTTTCACTGATTCGTTGGACCTTGACTCTTTCAATCTCTACCTGATGTTGCGTGCAGTGATCAGGGTCATCTTGGAACTTCATGAGCTGCTCTACACAGGTAAGCTCATGGTAGAATGCTCGATTATCCTCGGCACACAGGAAATGTTCGCCAGCAGATAACGGGCGGCACGGTTTGACAATTGGTATGTATTGAGTACGCTTCGCCAAAAGGTAGGGATATTTAGGGAAAATAGAGATAGTTTTGTTATCAGGCTGGTGGAAAATTGGCAAGGAATATACCTTATAGTAATTATAAGTACAATTATCAGTTATCGGAATTTCCAAAATAAACGTTATCAGATTATTTTTAGTAAAGGATTTTACAACAATGGTTTCCTCTAATTTTAACAAGTTATTTTCATTAGGAAAATATACTAAGCTTACGGATTCCGAAATTAATTTCAAATGATACAATAATTCGGTGGAGTTCACAATAGACTGGTGCAATATAGAGACTCTACTTAATGCTAGAGCTGTTTCAATTTCACTTAACCGGATAAAGATGGTTCGAAAATTACTTATGTCAACATTAAATAATGCGAAAACATATGATTGAAATACCCATCTCTTTTCTTTATTAGATAAATCGCTAATCATTTCTTCTACCTTCTTAATGCGGTTAGCTGAATTGATAGTGTTTCGATTAATCAACTCGGTTACATTTATGAAACTTTCAAACATTTTAGAGACCAAGGTAATTTTTTTTGAAATAATCATTTGATCATGCTGTAATTCCGACGTCACTCTATCAAATTTAATCGCGTCATCATGATCAAGATTTCCTGTAACAACTTTTATTAGTGAACCCAATGGATTTATAACCCCTCTTCTAAATCGTTGTTGTGGAACAAGTTGTTTGAACTTGTCTTTAGTTAAATCGCGTACAAACTCTGTATGTATTTTAACACTTATAAATTCCTGAGAATATGACGAATTCCAGTCGATTAATCTACACAATTGCTCAAAGTTGGTCGTTACGTAATTTAAATCATGTTTAATCTTGTCCAAGTTTATAACCTTAACTATAGTCCAATAATCAGTTTGAAAGAAAGCTTGGCCTTCCTTGACCGGAAGTATTCCTTACCTTCCAGTGTTTGCAGATGAAGGGCCAGGGATGGCGTCAGTACGAGCAGAAGGCCGCACCTGCGGAGGACGTTTTACATTTTTAATAGGAACGTGGGTTATTCTTTGCCCTACCTGTATAGGTAAAACGTTTCTTTCAGCTTCTCCTACAACTTTAGCTTTAACGTATCGAGGTTTGTCTTTACTTTTACGCTTATTAACATCCTTAGCATAAATAGTCTCACCGTCGGCAAATTCTATCTCTTCTTCGCCGCCTTTCTTTGCTCTAATATTTTGTTTTAGCGCTAGCATCTTATCTGCCAAATATTCGTATAAAAATTTGGTTCGCTTTGCATGATCTTTTACTAACTTTTGAAAATAACACTTTTCGATTTCAATGCCATAAGGGCTGCTAGAGTCAGTATGGCCAAATACCACTTCAAAAGGAGTAAGTTCAGTGACAGAATGGATGGAGTGATTATATGCCATAACAGAATATGTCATAGTTGATGCAGCATCAGTACATCGTTTTTCATATTTAGCTAATCTATATATTTCTATAATTGTTGAATGGAAACGTTCAATAAGGCCCATTGAATTGGGGTTATTGGGAGTTCCAATGTGAAGCTCTATTTTATGTAAGCTCAAGAATTCTTTCATAAGCATGTTGTTAAATTCGCTTCCGGGATCCGAACTAATCTTTTTGGGGATACCGTAGTAAGAGAAATAGCTCATCAATGCTCTTACTACTTCAGGAGTTGATCTACCTTGAATTTCAATAGCCTGTCCTAATTTGCTGAAGGCATCAATAAGGGTCAAATAAGTTTTCCCTTCAATACTAAAAAGATCTATAAAAATTTCTTGAAAAGGGGCGTCGTGTGTTTGCGTCAACTGTAAAACTGGTTTTATTGGTTTCCTATCATATTTCATTTTCTGGCATGCTTCACAAGCATTTATAACTGCTGCAACTGTTTCTTGCATTCTCTCCCAATAGTAATTTCTATGAATCCTTACTAACGTTTCCTTGATACCACGGTGGCATGTCTTTCCTTCATGATGTTTAACAATTACTGCTCTTTGCTCTCTCTCGTCTTCAATATAAATGACTCTTTCCGTGCATTCGTAAAAATTTACCATTCCTTTCTTAAAAAGTTCTATTATTAAGTTTCCAAATAGTCTACGATGTTCCGATTCCTCAAAATAGATGAAATATTTTATCTTTGGTTTGATGTAGCGTTTTAAAAATTCTTTAACGAATTCCGACTTCAAAGGTAAGAAAATTTCCAATACCTTTTGTTTGTTTCTAGATAAGTCTTTTACATTTAATTCATTCTTAGACCATGAATATACTAAGATCTGATTGGGTTTAGTGTCAACTGCTTCATGTATAATTGGAATTCCTACAGACTCTAATTCTACGTGAGAATGAATGGTTTCAGATTTATTCGATTCCGATCGCACAGGCACTTCTTCGTGATCCGAACCAGCTGTCGATAATTTATCAGAGAAAGGGCTCGCTGTTAATGTCCTACTTTTGTCTGATAAAGAGTCTTTTCGCTCTCTATTCTTTTCAGCTGTTAACTTGATTCTATCTTTGTCCTCCTTTTCATCGATGTTAACCTTCATTGATTCTTTATCATCATTTGAGCCTAAAGCGTTTATTTTTATCCTAGATAACGCATCAGCGTTCGTATTCTGTTGTCCATTTTTGTGTATCATGTCAAAATCATAGTCTTGTAGCCTTAAACTCCAACGCGTGAGCTTACTGCTCGGATCTTTAAGAGATCGAAGCCAAACTAATGGTCTATGATCTGTATAAATGGTGAACTTTCGTCCGTACAAATAAGGCCTAAAGTGCTTTACTGCCCAGATTATAGCAAGCAATTCGCGTTCGATTGTACTATAACGTGATTCAGTATCACTTAACGTTCGACTAGCATACGCTACAGGCTTGTCGGCTCCAATTTGTCCCTGAGATAGTACAGCTCCGACTGCTACTATTGACGCGTCAGTTGTCAGTATAAAAGGTTTGTCAAAATCGGGATACTGTAACAGAGGGGCATGGGTCAAAAGCTCTTTGCATTTGTTAAAGGAGTCTTGATATTTTTGATCGATTACAATTTCGTTACGCTTTTTCAGGCAGGCTGTCATTGGTTGTGTTATCTTAGCGAAATCTTTAATGAAACGTCTGTAATACCCTACGAGTCCGAGAAAGCTCTTAATTTCAGTCTTTGTTTTTGGTAGAGGGTATTTCAGCACAGCGTCAATTTTATCATTGTTAGGTCTAAGTCCTTCTTTCGTAATCATATGTCCTAGGTAAAGTACTTCTTTACGTAGAAACTCTGATTTATCTAGCTGTATCTTTAAGTTAGTCTCCCTAAGTCTGTCGAAGATTGTTTTTAAATTTCTTATGTGTTCCTCAAGGCTATTTGAATAAACTATTATGTCGTCTAGATAAACCATGCAATGTAGTCCTTGCAGGCCACGTAGGACATTGTCCATTGTCCTTTGGAACGTTGCTGGGCAGGTTTTTAATCCGAAGGGCATTCTAGCGAATTCAAAATGGCCACCGTTATTTGTGGAAAATGCTGTTTTTTGTCTATCATTTTTCTCTACTTCAATCTGATGGTAACCACTTGCAAGATCTATAGTGCTAAAATAGTTACTCTTTCCTAATTTATCGAATAAATCTGTGATATTCGGAAGGGGATATTTGTCGTCAATCGTAATATCGTTCAGACGCCTATAGTCGACTACCATTCTATACTTGACTTCACCAGATGCATCCATCTTTTTAGGCACTAAATGTACCGGGGCACTCCAAGGAGAATGAGACTCTTGGATTACATTGTCTTTCAGTAATTTATCTACCTGCCTGTTAATTTCTTCTTGCACAAAGGGGGCCTGTCTATATGGCTTTACATATATAGGGTCTTCGTTCTTTGTTCTAATCTTGTGTTTAATTTGGTTTGTAAAACTCAAAGGAATTTGGTCGCAATAGAAAATATCTTTATAGTCCAAGCAAAGCTTGTAGATTTTTTCACGTTCTTCGTCGTTGGTATGGTCAAGTCTGAGTTTACACAAGTTTTCTTCTAATAAATTATCTGTCTCTACATCCACATCCATTGTATCTTTTGTAAGGTTTAATTTGCTTTCCGACTGATTAAATAATGTTACTGATAGAGGTCCCTTAAATGTGATGCGTTTCGTTTTATCTGAGGTGTTTTGGATCACAGTAGTTGCATATCCGTTTATGCAATTCACTATCGCACTAGGCATACGTAAACCATCTGTGAATACGTAAAAGTCTAATATAGCTTCGCCAGAGTGTTGGTTTATAGGCAGCTTGACTCTTTTTTCTGACCGCGGGGGAATATCGATCATATAATTTAAAATATTATTGATTATTGGAATACAAGTTGTACTTGTCTTCAAAAGCTGTTCTTTCAAATCAATAATCGCGCCTAACTGTTGCAGAAGATCATTACCAATCAGTCCATCATAACGCGTATCAACGTCATATAGGTAAAATTTATGACAATCGTTGCTAACAAAGGATGGGAATAGAGGGATCTCTACTACTTCATCGTGAATACTAGATGCGTGGGTGCTAACAACTTGAAACCGTTCCTTCTGAATAAATTGTGGAAAATATTCATTAGCTTTTCGCGGACTTAAGAACGATCTCATACTTCCGGTATCAATCATCATTTTTGCGTCTATCTCTTCCAAATAAATATACGGAAGTTTTAATTTTGGGTCACAATTTATTTCTAAGACTTCTTGGCATCCGAGGCTGTTATGCAAAAATCCGAAGGATTTTCAGCATTACTCTCAGTTTTTTCGTTTTCGTTATTCTTCGTAACATTATTTTCACTTGATGGTAGAGGCAATAATGATGAAGAGTCGTCATAACCATAGTACATTTCATTTGCATAACCATAGCCATAGCCATCACAACTATCGTAATATGCGTCGCTGTTATAAAATGCCGCTGTAGGCATAACGGTGTCACCGTATTCATGGTCATTCATGGTAATTTCGTTTAACCTAAACCCATTTTGTAGGGGTCTATGAGGCGCTGTCCTCATAGATACGTCGGCAGTTTGTAACTGCGGTCCTTGTCCTTGAGGAGGAATATTTGATGCTCCTACTGTCGGTAAATTTGGTTTGTAACCAAATGGTTGTGGGGGCCTATAACCAAAAGGTTGTGGGACTCTATACCCAAACTGTTGCGGAGGTCTCTACCCGAATCCTTGTTGAGGCTGAAGGCCAAATCTCGGAAGGCCGAAATGTTGTGACTGAAAACCATACTGTGGCCGATATCCAAAACTCTGTGGGCGTGTTCCGAAATTCCCTTGACCTTGGCCTTGAAATTGAGGCATCCTAATCTGCGCATTTTGGGGAATCCCAAAATTAAATTTCGGAGTCACATTATTACTGTTACCACCTTATCACCCATCGGTTGACCTTGATTTACCAAAGGCCTTGACCCTGAGGTTGAGTTTTGATTATTACCGTGAATACGATTTCTCATGTTATATTGCTCTATAAAATTCACTTCTTCAAGCACAACACTCAATGCCGCTTCTAGAGTACTGGGCGCCTTTAACCTCACTATTCTAACCAAATTTTCAGGAAGATTGTACAAAAATACATTCAGAGCCGTATTATCATAAATAATCAATTTAGCCTTTTTTAAATCACTTTCCGCATTGGTGTTCACTTTTGAAATTAATAATGACCGTACGCTTTGAATTCGATTGCAAAAATCCAAATAATTCTCACCCGATTTTATCTTTAATGATTCTAACTCGATGTTAATACACGCTTCACTACGGGGGTCTCCAAAATGTTGGATAAGCAAGGCTTTAAGGGCGGACCACGTCACAATATCATCCCTTTCCGATAAAAGGGCAGCTGCATTCTCTGTAAGCCTGCTCGTGATAGTATTGAACACGTATAAATTTTGTTCTTCTTTTGAACTGCCAAAGCAGTCAATTATGTACTGACATTTTCGCAAGAATAGATTTAATTGTCTTTTATCACCGGTAAAATTTGGAATTATTTGCACTATTTCTCTTGGAATCGGTTTAATCACTGTTTCACTCGTCATCTCTACCGCGTAACTTAATGCGAAAACACAGAGCTATAACTTGGCAGAGAATACACTTGCTTTAATACACAATCTTATAAGGAAAATACACGACACAAAAAAGAAATGGCACACAACACAAGAACACAGTGAAAATTACGCATATAAAACAAGCTTAAAATTTTGGTACAGGGAAAATTAAAATTCTTGTAAAATAAATTGTAAAATTAAAATATAAAATCAAAAAATAAAATTATTTTTCAACGAATATAATTAAGACAAATTTTTGATCAATGCTAAGATCCACAATTCCCTAATTTAATTCTTACAGTACTTACAACATTTGATTTTGAAAATGTGTACTTTCTATCTGTTCCTAACTCTATGTAAAATCTCTTATATTTTATTCCAGCGTTATAAAGAGCAAGGTTTGATCTCAATAATAACAAATTAATTAGTTTTTAAACAAAAAGAAACCATTTAAAATACAGGAGAGGACTAAGGAAGGATTTGGCGAAAATTTTGACTCACCAACCAACTGCAACTCCCGCACTCACTTTTCGATACCCGTTTAGAGTCATTTTTTTGGTTCACACAGAAGACCGTAATTTCTACAATTTTTATGGCGAATTTTCTAACTGATTTTTATGTAGGAAAATCGCGGAAAACTCGAGAAAATGAGGGAAATCTGTATCGGCTGCGCCACTCTTGATTTGGGAACGTTTTTACGGATATCTTTTTGATGAAAACTGAAGGAAATTGAATAAAATACCAAAAATAGGTCTTGCCGATTCGGAGGCAAACTCTTTATTGTTTCACACAGGTGCATGCAGATGCATCGACCACCAGAGTCGCGCCGAGTAAGCACTTACATTCTAAGAACACCATGTGCTGTCTAATCAGCACATTTCTAGAGTCTAGACTTAATCTAAAACAGAGGGGTGAGGGGTTTCCGTAACTAGGTTCTTATGAAAGAAAAAATTATACATAAACATAAACATTTATTTATTCTTTAAAATATAACTACAGTAGGTTGGTACAATATACATAATATAAGGTAAACGTTAAGTAGGTTTTGAAGACTAAAAATAATATGAACAAAATTACAAGAAAATAAAACAATTACCTATTCTATGTCTATGACTAAGTATTATTTATTTGGTATGAATGTATCAGTAGGTACCAGAACCTCAGTAGGGCGACAGTCCTCCGTACTAGTAAAAACCGTTTTACGGCAGGACGCCATGCTCTTCCTTGGGTACTTTTTTTATTTTTATTTTTTTATTTTACATTTTTTGTAGGATGGTGTTGTATACATTTTTATTCCTAAGTTCTTATAATATTATGCATGCACTGTAGCCTAAAATTAGAAAAAAAAAGATTAAGAAGAAAAAAAAACAAAACTAGGTTATTACTTATTCATATACCTAGTTTATAGGCGCATGGATACGATAATTAATTACGCTATCAATAAATAACATCAAGCCATCATTACAGGTGAAACAGTAAAAGAATCACGCAAGAGCAGAACAGAATTGTGTTGTTGATCAAGTAAGAAATTAGTATGTAGGTAGTTGGAATAAATTCTTAGCTGAGTGAGTGAATGAAACGCTGCGCAGTGTGCGTGGCGTGAGTGCGTAGTGCACGAATAAGTACCTGCCTATTCCTATTGTTCGAGAGACAGTTGAAATAGTGACTTTGTTAGTGTGAGTATATTGTAGTCTAGGAGATAGCCTTACAAGAATTATCTCAAGTGAATTGGTACATAATTTTAATAAGTTAAGTAAAACGGTTCGTGATTTGTAAATAGGCGGTTTATAGGTAGGTAAGGTACTTATTATTGTAGAACAATGGAATTAAATTTAATTTATATAACTACATAAATATTCATCTATTCTTTGTTAGAATTATAATTGGTATTATATATTTATACGGATCAGTTAGAGTTAGCTCGTTGGTCGGGTCGGTTGTCTAGAGTTAGCTCAACAGTTTCAATCGCAAATACTAGTTCTAGTTTTTCTTTAGTTTTTAATTGTAATGTTTTATGTGCCGTTTTTATCTCATAAATTGAATGAGATTTTCAGTTTTGTCGTAATTGAGGGTTATAAGGTATGTGTTAATGGTTTTTTTTGCAAGTGTATTTGTGAAGTTTGGCTATATTCAGGTGTTTGTTTAGTTTGTTGTAAACAAATGGACCTAAGTATTTCGAAAATCTTTGCATAAATTGAGTCCTACACTGTGGAATATTAAAGACTATATCAGAGCGTCTTTTGTCTAATCTGGTGGAATTAAACGGAATTTTATGTTGGTTGAGGATAAGAGTTTGTATGAATAGTTGGCGCACAGTCAGAATTCTACTATCATGATATAGGGCAAATGTAGAGTACATATATGGTTTAAAGAGCATAACTTTTAGAACGTATCTTTGCGCTCTCTCTAGATCAATCAATCGGGTTTTTACAGCTCCACCCCAGGCTAATATACCATATGATAGTATAGATTGGCATAAGCTGTAATAGACGCATTTAAGAACTTCATCGTCTTTAATGTGTCGCAATTTTTTGAAGATATATATTAATTTACGTACCCGTCCTCTCGTTATATGTATCTGTTTATTCCAGTTAAGATTCTCATCTATAGTAACACCTAGATATTTAATGTCTGTTGTTTTGTTTAGGGTGTAGCAGGTACAGCGGTTTTCGTGGTTGCCGCAGGAATGAACTTTTAATGATAAATTATTTGGTATCGGTTGATTTTTAATATTGAATGTAATGTATTTTGTTTTATCTAGGTTTAAAGTAAGAAAATTGTTGTCCAGCCATTGAGTAACCTCATTCATTCCCTGTTCAGCCATCGAGTGTGCATCAGACCAGGATTTACCATTAAATAACAGAACTGTGTCGTCTGCGAATGTAATTATGCGACCATTTCGGAGCTCCTTGGCACAGAGACCATTTATATAGATAAGAAATAACGTTGGCCCAAGTACACTGCCCTGAGGAACTCCGAAGGACACCGGTTCATCTAGACTAGCAGTAGAGTCTATTCTAACTGTTTGGCATCTGTTAGATAAGTAACTCCGAAACAGATCTAGAGGTACTCCTCTGACCCCAGCACACTCAAGTTTTTTCAGCAGCAATGGGATTGAGACAGTGTCAAACGCCTTCGCTAAATCAAGGAATATGCCCACACATTTCTAATTTCTAATTAAGATAGTTGGAAACATAAATTTCCACGGGGGCGAAGCCGCGGGGCGCAGCTAGTAGTTATTATTATTGGTACCGTGTCAAAACGACATTTTGGCATTTTACCTTTGATGAAATAACTACGGGGGGACGCGGGTCAAAAGTGTCAAGGTTGAAACCATTGTATTTATCAATCCGTGCAAATTTCACCGTACGCACCATCTAGAGTTTCTTTCATCTAAGGATGATTCTGCGACGATACCCATTGTCATAGTAAAGTGAAATCTTATCATTTTTCTTATCTTTCTTTCTTTCTTTCTTTCTTTCTTTCTTTCTTTCTCATTTGCAGTCTTACCGACGTCGTTAGTATTATTATATTTAACCTGCCAACGAGTCGCACAAAGCTTGTCAAGTGCACAAATTCAGTGAAAATGTAATGTTGGCTCGCGCGCTACGCTACTTTGAAATAATTAGGTACAGTTATTGGATTGGAACATGTCCCTGAAACGTGAAATTACTATAAATCTACATCTAGAAACAATGCGACCGAATAATTGTGTGTGTTTACATTCCGTACACTGTCAGCCACAGTTCTAAGTTTATGAGAAGCTCTGAAAACCCTTTATTTCTATAAATACAATAAATGTACGAGTACACATAGAAAAGGTCTAATTATAAAACTAAACATTGACACGGAAATAAAGTGAAATTTTTGATTTCTGTCACTTCGCTATGTACCTACTTAGTCTTTATTCACAAAGAAAATTTTACTAGTATTTACAATTGAAACAATTGAGCTAACTGCTAACTGTTGCAAACAGTCTACAGGTAGCTCAACTGATCTATATCAATACCAGTCGTAAGCGTCCCCAAGACGCTGGCTGCATGTACTTAGACTAAAGTAAAGAAGCGACGAAGAAACCTTTAGCCTGTTAGTTTTTATTTTTCGAGTATCTGCTGTACATCACCTAGGTACATATTCTATGACTCTGCGTGCGCATCCTTATTAGTACGTACTTATAAACTGGGTGAACAATTCTTGGGAATGTTCAGCTGTTCGGAAATTATTAAAAGTTTTCGGCAGAGTTCGCTAAACAATGGCGCTATTAACTTTCAGCCGCTGACACCGCGCCGCCGCCCGTGATAATCTATTTTATTCGATAAATAAACATTGCTTTTCTCACGGTTTCTTATTGTTCTCAATTTCTTTTTTTTTAAAGAAATCAACGGAACGGAATTTTATAGACTTCACTAACTTTGTGAAACAGCAAGACAGTGTAATTGACGACCGCTGATTAGAAGTCGTCGTTATCGATATTGTATCGTACGTCTTGACTCTGGCACCAGATCTGCGGTAGCAGTTAAAGTGAAATATATAAAATGTGCAAGTCGTACTCGCGCACTAAGGTTTCCGTATAATTGTAAGCCCCTTGTGTCTTGCCAAATATCATAATTCTAGGTCAACAGTACCCTGTAGGTTTTGGTCCATGGCGAGCAACCTTTTTTTTTTAGAATAAACTACAAATTTAGAATTTTAGGGTTCAGACTTCGCTTCTTGCCAAATTTTATGATTCTTGGTCAACGGGAAGTAACCTATTAATAGGTTATATTATGGTCCATGGCCAGAATCAAATGTAATTTTTTCGTGAATAAGCGACAAATTTACGGTTTTCTGATTTTCTGGTACATGAATAATTCGTACTACCTATTAGTACTCGATAGATAATTTTCTTTTTATGTACCTACGTATGTAATCGTAGTTCTAGGGGAAGTTTTTGCTCAGCAAAGATACGAGTCTCCGCTCGCCGCAGGAGTGGCAAAGCAGCTCGCGTCGCGATTGAGAAATGTCTTCCAATTTTTATTTGAAACTACCCTCTCGGGGCGCGAGGCGGAATTTGTTCCCTCAAAGTGCGCTATTTCGCAGGCAATTGCTGTCAAAATCATTTACCGGGAACTGTACCGCCGAGCGCCGCGCGAATACAAACTTGTTTTATGATAGTACCAATCTTTTATATGGCTCCAATCATTGATATAGATGTTACTATTTAATGGCCCTCACTCGATAAAACTGCGTCCTCGGCGTGTTCTCGCGAGACATTCCAGGAGCGATCGTATCGGAATAAAGTAGCTTATTTATAGGCGGCCTTTGTGTTTAACTTATTGTCATGAAAGTTATTGTCGAACTCGCTGGGAAAATATCCGCGCAGAGGTCAGCGGAGCGGAGCGGCGGCGACATCACAATAGCGCGTGTTAGCATGACAATAGCCGTGGCCGATCCAGGCACTTGCTGCTCATTCGAGAACCCCGTCTCGGCAAGAGGCTGGAGGCAGGCACAGACACAAAGCTCAGAGACCAACTAAACAGCACGGTTACTCGACCATCCCATTACAGATTAACGATTATTGCGTACACTAGCCCGCGGCTTCGCACACGTTCTTTCTGGGGAAACGTTCAAAGGTAATTTTTATCCCATGGGAACTGATTTATGGGATAAAAGTAGCCTATGTTTGATTTCAGGCTTAGAGCAACACCAATGCAAAATTTTAGGTTAATCTGTTCAGTAGTTTTGGTGTGAAGCCGTAACAAACATCCATCCATCTATCCATCCAAACTTTCGAATTTATAATAATAGTGTGATGTGATAGTGTGATGATGTGATAGAGCTTGAAGTGTTTGTCACAAATGGTATCAATGAATTCCAGTTTTCCCCCTTAAGGCTAATCTTCAGGGGGGAAAACTGGAATCCATTTTTTTGACTTCCAGTTTTCCCCCTCAAGGGGGATTTCAAGGGGGAAAACTGGAATAACCCTCAAGCATGCACCCTGCTAGGGCACTGGCTCTGAAACATTTTTACTAGGTGGCTAAAGATGAGGAAGTTTCTACGGACACCGCACTTGTTCTCCCGCTTATACTGCAAAACAAAAATTACAAGAAAGTAAAGCAATTACCTATTATATGTCTACGACTAAGTATTATTTATTTGGTATGTATGTCATCAGTAGGTACCATAACCTAAGTAGGGTGACAGTCCTCCGTACCTTAAATACTGTTTTACGGCAGGACGCCATGCTCTTCCTTAGGTACATTTTATAACATTTTTTGTAGGATGGTGTTGTATACATTTTTATGCCTAAGTTCTTATAATATTAAGCATGTAATGTAGCCTAAAATTAGAAAAAAATTGAAAAAAAAAACTGGCATACTAGTAAGTCCGCTTACTCCGCTGTCCTATTAATCATACAAAAAATATTTCCTGTACGCTATGTTCCAGTGTTCCTCAGTAGTTTACCCCCGCCCCCGCGGAGTGCGGAGCGATCCTCGAGGGCCTATGCATTAGACTCTCCACTCAATGGAGAGTGCTAATTAGAGTGCTTAACGAGCCATTCCATGTAGAGGCGCAAGCGATACCTAGTTATTGCTGAAAGACAATCCACGGACATAGACAGTAGAATAACAGATATCCGATATTCACTAAAGCAACCCTACTGGCATTGAAGTAACTTGTCGCCGGTCGTGCAGCGCAGGTGTGGAGGGAAATGACGTGTGTTAATGCTCTGGGATAAAATTCAACAAACAGTTGTGTTTTTCATCGCACCCCAAATCCCCCATAAAAATTTTAGAGCTGGCCTCTCACGCATTATTAACATTGAGTCGCTTACGTTACGCTGCTCACCGGTGACGGCCCGCAGCTCAGCGCAGATTTCTAAACGTTGATACTACTCTAAAGAAATAATTTTGGACGATTCACACAGCATCATCAAGACCCGAAGTGAGCAGAGTTTGTGTTATGGATACTAGATACTAAAAAAGAATTGTTCCTCGCACGCTGAATCCCCTACGTCGATTCCCTTAACGCCGATTCTTGTAAAGGCGACTGTGCCTGAATTCCCTCCACGACGATCTAAACATCCAAACCCGGAACAAATGTAGGCAAAACTTCGCAAACTGCGCCACTAAGGTCATCATTTATTTATTTATTTTATTTTTATTTTATTTTTTTTGCTTCCGACTGCTGTTGATATGGATCAGTTGAGCTATCTGTAGACTGTTTGCAACAGTCGACAGTTAGCTCAATTGTTTCAATTGTAAATACTAGTATAATTTTATTTATTTATTAAAAATATTGTACACCTATCATTACAGGCACACCTAATGCGATAGGGTACTTATTTATTCACAACCATATGGTTACAGTCATCTAGGTGATACTCATCATATTTGTGAAATCGCGTCTCGTAGTAATCTATTTGAGTAGTTAGGGGTTTTAGGAAACCTTTGAATGACGTCTATTTCGGCATCTCCTACGCATGTTTTTAAGAGAAACATTCATTAGATTTGCGTTTGGCCTCATCTCGTCAAATTGGAAGCGATAATAATGCCTATTTATCCTGCGCACCATAGCAAGATAATGGTCAAATTCTGATAAAGCCTTTTATTGTCCCGTCGAACACGAAATATTAATTTTTCACCCGGAGGAAGCTGGCTGCAGCAGGTCGATGAGATTCGCTATCTACAGGATCAGCGCTGGCCTCTGAGGGAATTATTAATGTGGCGTCCGCTGCGGCTATCAAAGGCAAGGGTGCTTAGCGTAAACTATTAAACAAACCCCCCGCCCCTTCTCTTGCCTTGTCTCGGTCTTTGCCCTCGACCCATTTAGCTAATTATAATCTGTTTTGCTATGCTTTTCTTTTAGAAAACAATCGTAAAATTATCTGACTTTCATATTTGTGTAAAATGGATATTAACTAGATACCTTCAATCAATAAACAAGTTAAAAGGCGAGGAGGACACAGAAATGTATATAGCCATATCATCATCATCATGATCATCATCATCAGCCTATATTAGTCCACTGCTGGACATAGGCCTACCCTCGAGCATCCAGCATCTGCCTGCAGTCTTTCGCAGATCGTCATCCCATATAGCCATATGCGTACTATTAACGTACTATTATGGCTTTGTTTAGATGGCAGGCTAATATATGAATTGGAGTAAACGTTTCATATTAGCGATGTCTTTTTTAGACCCTTGTAGAGTTTTGTAGTACCTCTTAGTTAGCACCGCTGCGCACAACGTAGCACCTCGTAGCACTTCGTAGCACCACGTAGCACCACGTAGCACCACACAGAGTCGCATAGCGCTCGTAGAGAGCGAAGCTCGCTGCTATATTATGTACAAATGGTTTAAAATTTAAACTGAATATTGTAAAAGATCAGCCGACAGTATTTTCATGATCGAGAACAGTTGCTCTGTATGGCTGTTGATTGTTGACGGACGAATATAGTGCCACGAATAAAACGTGGTTACTGCGTTTTGTTGTAATTATTTAAATATATATATTAAGCTTGTGCATGCGCTTACAATATAAGTATTTAGTTATTCGATCAAACCACAAGAAGTAAATATTTATGAAAGTCGAGTGTCTCGTCGGAAGCGAATCTGGAAGCTTGTCCTAATAATAAAAGCATAAAGAAAGTGAATGTTTTCCTTTGGGAGCAATACACGTCACGCTGAATAATACCCCCTCCTCCCCTGTACGACGCGATCCCCCCTTTTGATGTGAACTTCAAAGGAACCGGAGGTAAAAGCAATAATATATTTCACACCCGAGTTGCTCTAATAATTTACTTTCTAAAATAAAATCTCGAAACTGCCTCGGAGATGAATAATTTATTCTAAACTAGTAGCTGCCTGCGGTTCGCACGCGTTGTTTCTGTGGAAACGTTTTATGGTTATTTCTATCCTATGGGAACTGATTTATAGGATGAAAAGTATATTTAATCCCAGGCCTAAAACCATCTGTATGCAAAATTTCACCCCGATCCGTTCAGTAGTTTTGGCGTGAAGATGTAACAAACATCCATCCATACATCTAAACATCCAAACTTTCACATTAAATTTATAATATTATTATGTGATAATCCTACTATTATTATAAAGCCGAAAGTTTGTGAAATATATTTTTTTTTTACCTAGGATCTCCAAAACTACTGAACAAATCAAGATGAAATATGTGGCGTACTTTTAGAGCAATGCCTAACTTAGATAATAGGCTACTTCTTATACCAAAAAATACGCGTGCGAAGCCGAGGGCAGAAGCTAGTAAGAAAATATATATCTATCCATGCTACTCGTGACGCCGCCGTCTGCACCTTACAAGAACCCCAGCTAATGAAGACAGGGTTATCTGAGCAGCTACATGCTTTATAATTGGCCTCCACACATTATTTCCAAGACAGATAAAAACTAGGAATATACAAATCTATATCTATCATCATCATCATCAGCCTATATTAGTCCACTGCTGGATATAGGCCTCCCCTAATGAAATAAATCTATATCTATACTATAATATAATAATCACACTTCACATATTATAAATGCGAAAGTTTGGATGGATGGATGTTTGTTACCTCTTCTAAATTTGAATACTGGTAACTCTAATCCTGGAATCAAACATAGGCATACTTTTTATCGCATAAATCAGTTCCTATGGGATAGAAGTTACCTTTTAACGTTTCCATAGAAACAAAGCGTGCGAAGCCGCGGGCATAAACTAGTAATATAGATACTACTGGACCGATTTGAAAAATTCTTTCACCGTTAGGAAGCTAACTTTTCAGGGAGTGACACAGGCTATATTTTATCCCGGAATTCCCACGGGACGGGAACTACGCGGGTGAAACCGCGAGGCGATCGTCTAGTGATATTATAAAGAGGAAAGATTTGATTGTTTGTTTGTATTGAATAGGCTCCGAAACTACTGGACCGATTTGAAAAATTCTTTCACCGTTAGGAAGCTTACTTTTCAGGGAGTGACATAGGCTATATTTTAGCCCGGAATTCCCACGGGAACGGGAACTACGCGAGTGAAACCGCGAGGCGATCGTCTAGTTAAATTATAAATCTGTATGGGTACCATACAGTTCATCTTTAGTAGAAAGGCACGATACCTTAACGTTTTCCATTGCAACACCCTAAATAGGAACATACTGTGATCTTAACTTAAACTCACCTAATCACTGAGACCTGATTGTTTGAATACAATAATACTGAATAAAATAATAAAAAATACTGAATACAGGGTGCCACGGCAAGGGTGTACTATGCCGAAAGGGGGTGATTCTAGACATTGACGGGGTCAAAGTTTGTTCTACGATTTTTTGTTTTTTCAACATTTTCGTGAGATGTGATAAGTTCACATTCGTGTTCTTTTACGTGTATCCTTACTTCTTTTTTATTTACATTATTTTTTTGTAATAATTTCATGACCAAACACTGGTTTGGTTGAAAAAACAATCAACATTTGTGAAAAATTTGGTAATGTTAAATAATGTGTGTACGTGTACTTGTAACACGAATATGAAGAAAACAAACTTTAATATATGCATTTAAAAAAAATTCACAAGTTGATCCCCTCGGGGTCCAGAATCACCCCGTTTCGGCTTAGTACACCCTTTCCGTGGCACCCTGTATATTCGGTATCATACGGTCAACAAATCTCTTCTTCAACTCGTCGCCAGTTGTAAAGTGACTCGACGTGTAAACAGCGGTAGGTCCCGCACAAAAGGTTGTATTTGTCGAGTAAACAGCTGGCGACGTAATCGCGGAGTACGCGGAGTTAGTCGCAAACAAAGTCCGAGTGCAAAAGTCATGCGGCGCGGTCGTTTGAAGAGTTGTCGTAAGAGCGGTGCCGACATCTACCGGCCGTTATCTGTAAACTGCTGAACAGTTCCTTGAGCGATACAGTCTTACTGCTATCCTATCTAGTTACTATATCAGAGCGTCTGGTCGAAGGGACCCGAGAGCGCAGCAATGTTACACCTCTTTGGATCTTCTTACATCTTATTTGAGTGATAGGATACAAAGAGTTGACATTAATGGGAAACGGTCTTCGGGGTCTGTAGTTACAATGGGTGTACCACAGGGTTCTATCCTCGGTCCTTTCCTATTCTTAGTTTATATTAACGACCTGCCTCATCTTGTCAAGAATAATCACGAGATTGTATTGTTTGCTGATGATACTTCATTAATTTTTAAAATGAAACGACAAAACACAAATTTCGACGATGTGAATAATGCAATCTCAAAAGTAGTTCATTGGTTTAGTGTCAATAATCTTTTGTTAAACGAAACCAAAACAAAATGTATTAGATTTATTCTACCTAATGTTAAACAAGTGAAGGCTGATGTCAACGTTAAAGGAGAAACTTTAGAAATAGTAGAAAGTACCGTATTCTTAGGAATCACCTTAGATAATAAACTTCAATGGGGCCCACACATAGATAAGCTATCGAAGAGACTTAGTTCTGCAGCATATGCAGTCAAAAAAATCCGTCATCTTACAGACGTGGATACATCTAGACTTGTTTATTTCAGCTACTTCCATAGTATTATGTCTTATGGTATACTGCTGTGGGGGAACGCTGCAGATATTAACACCGTATTTGTGCTGCAGAAGAGGGCTGTTCGTGCAATCTATAATATGGGTCCCAGAGAATCCCTGCGTGATAAATTCAAAGAAATAAACATAATGACAGTACCATGTCAATATATTTATGAAAACTTGTTGTACACACAAAAAAATATAAGTCAGTTCCCTAAAAATAGCGATAAACATAATTTGAATACCAGAAACAAACATAAGCTCGCTGTGCCCACAACTAGGCTACACAAAATTAAAATATCTTTTAAAGGGCAATGTATACGCTTCTACAACAAAACTCCTAGTGAGTTGCAAAAATTATCAATAAATAAATTCAAACAAATTGTTAAAACCTTGCTGTGCAAAAAGGCTTACTATAAAATATCAGATTATCTAGAGGACAAAAATGCTTGGGACGGGTTTTGCTCCAACTCGAAAAATAACAACTAACAGGCTAAAGGTTTCTTCGTCGCTTCTTTACTTTAGTCTACATACCGAAGCGACAGAAATCAAAAATATCACTTTATTTCCGTGTCAGTGTTTAGTTTTATATTTTGACCTTTTCTAAGTGTACATTTATTGTATTTATGGAAATAAAGAGTTTTTGATTTGATGATTTTGATTTTTGTAGCAGCAAATTAGTACCCATAACACAAGCTCTGCTTAGCTTGGGGCTAGAAGATGTTGTGTGGATTTTCCAGCATTATTTATTAATGACAGCGATTATCCATTTAGCTACCTCGATTGTTTGTATCAGTCTGCAAATAGCTCAACAATTTCAATTGTAAATATTAATTTTAATCTATTAGTAGCTGGTTTAATATTTTAACATCTTGCGTAATTGGTCTATTGCATTGAAGTCGTTCAACGCCCAACATAACCATAGTGACTTTCCACGAGTTCATAAAATGTTTTTACGTATTTTATTTGTCCAATAAATCACTGTTTTATCCACTGTTTCGTATTTTAGTTCGTAAAAGTTCACGACAAAAATCATCACAAGCAGTTTGTTCTCAGTGATATGTTCCCGTGATCGATTGATTTATCGATACAAAGCGCTATTTCTCCGAGATCCGCGCGCTGCACTAGGTAATCTAGTTAGATTGCGACCACTATATCGAGAGCTAAGCTTGATCGTATGATGATTTTGTAGGGATAAATGCGAACTGAAAATACATGTACGTGTTGTTGCTTTGACATCTATTTAGCGACTGCCAGACCTACTATGGATATCTACATTAACTTGAGAATAATATGCTAAGTACCAAGACATAACACGTACCATCAATACCTTACCAACCAAATAAATCCTGGCATATAATAAAGGCAAGTCAAATCCTTTGCTTGTTACGTAGTTCGCACAGCCGCCACTGGAGGCGCTGTACCGAACTATATGAATCGATTTGAACTTGAGTCGAGCCTCTTCCTACGATCTGTCGATTAGACAAACACTGTACCCGTTCCCAATAAATTCGGATTTCTGTTATAGCTGGCTGGTTTTTCTTCCTGCATTTAACATGGTATATTTATAAGCCTGGTCGTCCGGACATACAATGCTGGTGACCGCTTCTCTCGCGACCTCAACAGTGAGTAGCAGTAGAGACGCAGCAACAAACTGCAAATGTGGTGACCCGCATGTTCTCACACAAACGACCAGTGGCACTGAACTACATAAAGGCCCACATACTAATCCTACTGTCCTACTAATATTATAAAGCCGAAAGTTTGTGAAATGTGAAATTTTTGTAACCTTGGATCTCTAAAACTACTGAACAGATCAAGATAAAATTTGGCGTTCGTTAAGAGCAAAGTCTAACTTAGATAATAGGCTACTTATTATACCGAAAAATACGCGAGCGAAGCCGCGGGCAGAAGTTAGTCTACAATACAGACAGAAATATCTCAACCTCAACCAACAGCCTATATTGGTCCACTGCTGGACGCAGGCCTGCCCCTGATAAGCGCCTTATTGGCTTTTATCTCATAGGGTTAAATACCCGTAATCCCCACGCTGGGTACGCGGGTTGGGGATCGCAGTTCGGTCGTAGAATTGTCCTGCAGGAGGCGCTGCTGCCCGCCCTCGGTAGATATCCCCTAGTCGCCTCTTACGACACCCGCGGGAAGAGTTAGAGATACCGCTACATAACACAAAAACGTGCATTCAAATACGAGCTGATGAACTCGTTATGTTTAGATTCCTTTTTCCAGTATCCAATGGCTTCCCACAAGCTTCAAACGAGTGGTCCGCGAGCTGTCTGTCATCTGATGCCATCAATATAAAATTCATCTGAATGTTACGAGTTGCCCATGTTTGAATCACGTTGTGCTTTGCTGCAGCGGTGCTTTCCAGGTGTGCGATGAGCATTATTTTCATTCAACTTAGCAAGTATGGATGATTTTATGTCCCTCGTGAAATGAAATGATATTTTATTGCATAATACATGGTATAAAAGGTGGTTCATGTTATGAGTTATGTTATGAGCTCATGTTAAACTATTATATAGCATGCAAATTATAAACTTATGTCTATGGCTTAAAATTTATAAAATCATTAATATCATAAAAATTACGTTCATTCAACCAACTAAATAATTTCTTTTTAAATAATAATCATTCAATAATTTAAATTCATTAGGAGAATATATTGAGAACCAATTTTTGCTTGCATTTTAATATTTTGACACGTATGCTATGCCTTTATTCTCGCGCAGAGAATTCTGTTTATGAAGAACGTCCCGTCTCATGTATAATTGTAAGTTACTAGCTTCTGCCTGCGCCTTCGCACGCGTATTTTCAGTATAATAAGTAACCTATTATCTAAGTTGGGCTCTGCTCTAAACGTACGCCAAATTTCATCTTGATCGGTTCAGTAGTTTTGGAGATCATAGGTAACACAAATTCTGAATTCACAAACTTATTCGACTTTATAATATTAGTAGGAAGTAGGATCTAGCGCGTACGAACAACGGACTGAGTGACGACGAGGGTGGGGGGTGAAAGGGGGAAGGGCCTCGAAATCACCAGTAGTATCAAATGACAATATTGATAGAAATAAGAGAATTTGAAAAATAATGCGAAGGAGAGTCAACGGGAAGGCTTTTCATAAATAAATCTGGATTGACAAAAAGTCTGGGTGTGAATAATCACTCAGGGTACATAAGTACCTTAGCATGGATTGCTTGCAACAGTCTGCAGTTAGCTCAACTGTTTCATTTATTTATTTATTAAAAGAAAACCAGCAGCACATACAAAAAATTAAAAATTAAGAAAATAGAAACAGAAGGCTATTAAGAAGTTCACGTCTAAAAAGAATAGTAGATACATAAAAATTCATGTTAACACTAATTCTATTTTTTTTTATTCTTTGATTGTTGTTTCTTCGTTAATAAAAAAAACCTTTGTATTATATCAATATTGTTAAGTTAAATGGTTAGCACCCTTCTCAGCTGTCTCGGAGATCGGGGCAGGACAACGAACTAGCAGAACTGCTGCATTTTGTACCTATGTTTAGGAATCACTCATGTCTACAGGAGTTTTCTCATTTAAATTCAATTAAAACTAAACGAGCAACAAAACATGATCTTGGTATTTTACCAAGCCTAAAACCAATTAATTATCCTAATTTCCTCTTCACAAACTGAAATTATAAAACCAAATTGTCGACACAAAATTGGAAACAAAGGGCGTTTTGTGAACATAAACAATTCCAAAAGTTCCCTCGCGCCTGCCTGGCTTTACTACGTGCGGGCTGACTACGATGTCACAAAATCACTTCCACACTAAACCTTGATGTGTAGCCAAGCACTACCACGTTAGTACTATATGTATACCTATAATTGTAAGTATAGTTATTCAGTGGCACTACCCACAACGGGTAGGTATAATAAACACCATATTTTTGGAAGTTTACCAAGCTTGCATTGGCTTTATATCGATACTATAATGTATTGTGGGAGATATTTTATTGATTTTCGTGGAGCTGATACAAGATGGATCGCATGAAATATGTGTCAGTAAGCGCGTAGTCGCTGGCCCAGCGTTGGGCGAGCGCCAATACCACCCCGCGGTGGCATCCTGTTCCTCTTAGAAGAATTTACCTACTCTCACTTCAAAATTTCAAAACCAAGAACCCAAACTGCGTAAAAACGGGTTTTACAGTTTTACTCTTTTAATTTTTCGCGCTCCAGATTTCTCCTAACTATATTATAGGTCGTTCATAGATCCACCCGTTGAATTGCATTAGGGCCAATCGTCCCACATGTGTCTTTACAAAAATTATGTTACTTCGGGTTAGTGGTCGGTCAATGGAATTGAAAAAAAAAGAAAAGGTCGTTGCTTATCAGAGGGTAACAAATAGTGTCAGTACAGCGATCAACCTATAGATGAGTTAATAAACCTCGGTAATACTTCACTTAAGGGAACCAGCGCTCCTCGCTCACCGCCGCTGGCGACCCCTCGGAGGCAGGCCGCGGCTGCCGCAGCTCCCTCGTTAAGGCGGCTCCAATATTCGAGGTTAAATCAAGTCGCTCCAGTTCCCTCAGGACGGCATTTGCACAAACTTCTAAAGAAAACACGATAAAAAAATTATCGAAGTTGTTAACGCCTGAATGTGGATAACGAAGTCGATTTACTCGACTCTCACTTAATATTAAAAACCTTTTAGGAAGTTGCGACAACTTGCGGACTCGGAACATGAAAAAGCGATTTCGCTTTCCTCTCATCGGATTAATTAGGTATATCAATTTGTGATTCGTTGCGGCGTCGGCGGGCAGGTTTCGAAACGAACAAAATAAATGCGCAAAAGAAACTCTTGCTCTGAAATAATCAATAATAAACAGTGTAGTCGTGGGCTTACTTTATTTGTGAACCGTTTCTTTTGATGAAGTCTGAATGATTGAGCTGAGAGAGTAAACTTCTAAAAGATCAATATTAAAGTCTCCACCATACCAAGAGATTTTTATTAGATTTTAATATTTTTAATAAGATATCATCCATAATTATTTTTTTAATTTCACAGGAGTCTGATGGTGGGCTGTATACGCTTATTACAATACTTTTCTCCAGCTCAACACATGGTACTTCGATGTGGCATATTATGTCCTTACGTTCTTTGAACTTTATGAGTTTATTTAGTGTAATTAAAGAGCCTCTGAGAAATGACGACAAAGGACGATGAAGTGCTGAGATCTAGATGGGGCGCGGCTGACACAGTACTGTCTGGACCTGACTGGGCCAGGGTCACAGCAGCCCCAGCCCTTCAGAATCCTGCCCTCCAGACTCACCTGGCTACTGAGAAGTGCATCCATGGCCAGATTGAGTTCCCTTGTCTGTTCAGTAGTTCGTTCATAAAGACTGATGTAGTGCCCTAGGGAGTGCTCAGCCCTGGCCAAGTTTACATCTCAGCTTTTGCAATTCAGCCTCATATTGCAGTTAATTATGACTTAGTTGTAATGTACAGAGCTCTAAACACTGCTTGAACCCACTGGCTTTCATAGACATATACACTGCATAAGGTTTTTTGTTAATATAGTGCGTAACCCCACACTCAGGGTAATTTCTAAGAAATCACTTAATATCGCAAAAATTTTCGACTTCTTGTACTTATGTACTGTACTACATATAGTAAAATGTACTACAAATACATTTACTATTTTAAAATGTACTATAAAATGTACTACAAATCCCGTCGAAGTCGAAAATTTTTGCGATATTATTTGATTTCATAAATTATACACTGCAAAGCTAACAGGTTACCCCTGGGCGAAACGTCTCGCATCCATGTGTTACCAGCGAGCTAACAAAAAACAACCAGAAAATAATCGCCAATTTGCCATTAAACTTTTTGATGCCAATGTCGTCGTCGATCTCAATTGTATTCGCATTCAAAAGCGAATTCCTTCTATCCAAAATCCTCGTATTCCGGGTAGAATTGAAAGCGATTGAAGGCGCCTTTTCGTGACACACTCGAGTCTATCCCTGACTGCGCGAAACGTTTGCATCGAACACGCTTCTCTCTCAGACCTAAGTCCCGCGCCACACGCCTCCATAATGCGGCTCCTCACGTCACTACACTCGGCCAGGGCGGCGCAGCGCGACACCCACCGCCGGCTTTATAACTAACTAGACGACGACTCGCGGTTTCACCCGCGTAGTTCCCGCTCCCGTGGGAATTCCGGGATAAAATATAGCCTATGTCACTCCCTGAAAAGTGAACTTCCTAACAGTGAAAGAATTTTTCAAATCGGTCCAGTAGTTTTGGAGCCTGTTCAATACAAACAAACAAACAATCAAATCTTTCCTCTTTATAATATTAGTATAGATTAGTATAGACAACCGCCTTGCAAGAACTCTTCTGAAAATCTTTTATGATTTCCACACTATGGCCCGCGCGATTCAAAATGTTTCGGTCAGAAGTAACTAATAAATTCAACCTGTGGGTATTTGCCGATGAAAAGTACATAATTCGGGCTCAAAAGACAGTGCTTTATATATATCTGTGTATGTTAGGACACTAAATATATTTAGTTAGGAGTTGACAGTGTACCAGCTGAAGACTCGCGCGGCTGCCGCGGCACTTAGCATGCGCAATCGACGGCCGCAACAATTCCATGATTTATTTATTGAGTACTCGGCGGTATTGCCGCGCCATTGCCGCGCTATTGCCGCGCCTTTGCCGCGCCATTGCATTGCACACTCTGCACACACGCATACAGATAGTCGTACACATACATAGGTATGGGTGCATGCAATATTGACATCCGAACGAGCAGCTGCCGAACGCATATGTAGGTATTATTCCTACGCCTTTGACGCCAGTTTCATCACGTGTTGGGAGCGCTCGCAGAATAACCATCGTCGGTGACAGGTTCCTATTGAGAGCTGTAAGCCACAACATATTGTTTTACGCCTCCGCATCGAATTCAAAGAAATGACTTCGGTTATGAACGTTGTCGTTGAAGGCCGCTTCCTATAGTTCCGGAGTAGTTCCTCGAACACGGCAAGTGTCGCGTGCGACATGAACTTTCGGAATATAAATGCGTTGTAATGGTGGAGCGGCGCCCGGCGCGGCCGTGGGCGCTCGTGCTTCTAATTAATGACGGCACAAACAAATCATATACATACAAGTTTCTGCCCGAGGCTTCGCGACGTTTCTATAGACACGTATTGTGGTTATTTTTATCCAATGGGAACTGATATATGGGATTAAATAGCCTATGTTTTATTCCAGGCCTAAAACTACCTTTAAGCAAATCCTGTAGTTTTGGCGTGAAGAGGTAACAAACATCCATCCATACATCTAAACATCCAAACTTTCGCATGTTATTATATTAGTGTGATTTATTTACTAATCTTTTACCCCATAGACAATTATAGGAAAGCATTTTAGTAAGATTACGTTAATAATGGTTCATGGAAATAATAACTTAATTTTCGTAGCGCAATAAATACACAACTCGCATTATTTATTTTGGAATGAACACTGTGTATCGCATACGAAAGGTTGCGACGTTGTTTAGACAACATCACCAAGGCACGTTCTCAAAGTAAGATACACAATAATTGAATAGGAGAGAAGCGTCAAAGTCTTTCGGAACGAGCGCAGATCCGCTCGCAGGCTAAAGGCGCTCACGCGCCGCCAGCCGGCTTCCACAGGCATTAGGGTGAAATGAACTGAACAGGGATCACGGTGTGGTAAATGTAGTATATACCTACCTATTGGCATTTTGAAAATTCCCCCCCCCCCCTTTGGACCATTTTCAAAGTGTTCTTTTTACAGACTTCTCTATATTTTTCCTGTTAAATATATGTAGATCCATATCTACAAACGTCCATACATCACCATACATTTTGAATGGATCGCTCTACAAACTTCGGAGATAGGGGGTGGTGGGAATGGGCATTTTTTCGACTATTTTCAACATATTTCAAAAAGTATGTGACAGTCTTGTTGACAGAAATTTCAAAAACTGTTTTGAAATGTCCAAACCGATACCTTTCATTTGATACCCCACTTGACTCTGTAGGTCTCTTTTAAAATTTTGACGTCTCAATTTGTATGGAAAATATTCATTATCTGTTTTCATTTTTTGACGTGACAACGTCTTATAATTTGATAGAGCCGGCTGCACGCACGAAAAAACATGACTCATGCGGCGTTACCTCGCTCTGAGGCGTTACCTCGCTCTGAGGCGTTACCTCGCTCTGAGGCGTTACCTCGCTCTGAGGCGTTCCATGTAAGGCTTGAAGTGCAAGCGAGAGCGCGGAACGAGCGACAAAGAAGCACAATCGGCCTTTGCGTTCGGCAGCGTTCGACATCCGTCTCTCTCCTACTTGAGTGAGCGATGCGTCTGCGTGGACAGCTGCTATACTATAGTACATTTACATGTTTTGATCGAGTATCAAGTGCAGTGAAAAGTGAATGTGGTGTCAATTGTTAAGAGCAACGATAATTACAGCGATAAAGGTAAATTCTTTAAAAGGATAAATTCCATTCTGTGGGCAACTGGGCCCACAGAACTTTCGATAATAATTATATATTCAGTGATATATTGTCGAATATTCGTGCTTTCATCATTAAAATGAATAGCATCGGTTCGCTAGTAATTTTCTTAAGACGTTGTCACGTTCAACTATCGTCAGTAAACCGACTTTACAGACAACCAATTTTTTTTTCTTAAAATCTGTACAGGGCCCACGACATGTATTATTTTTCTGTATGTATAAGTATATATATTCGACATGTATTATTTTAAATTTCAAGTTGATAACTGCGGCAGTTGCTGAGTTATTAAGGAGGGAAAAAAGGACAGACAAAGCGAGACCTTTCGAAACCGATCTTCGAAACCCTAAAAACAAGTATAAAATATGAGGAAATAAACAAAACCACTACAGAAAACTGAATCCAAACATGAAATGACTACTACCAATTACTTATGATAAAAGTCTATAAAGTGGTAACAATCTAAAAAAAGGCGAAAGGTCGTCGGACTAAAACTGAATACAAGCGGAGATCAGATCTATCTGATAGACAATAGCTGAAAGACGGCCGATGAAACTCTTAATGATCTCGAACTTGGTACATATGGGCTCTTCGGCTGTGAACGGGCCGCTCGTGGAATAGATTTTGGACGGAAATTGATTTATAACTAGGACGAACAGTTTCTAATTCGACGCAACTAGAGATATAACTTCGATACGAAGTGTGTTAACTGAATAATCAGTAAGAAAGGGTCCGACAATAAATTAGATAAGCCCAGCCCGTGGTCCCGCCGCCGGCTCCGATGTGCACACGCTTTAGTAGATAAAGAATATCGCGCCGCCGCCGCCGCCCGGGGTCGACCACAGACTTCTATTTAATTTCAAGGTGAATTTACCATTTCAATTTACTTTTGGAATATTTAATTTTCTTTCTAATCGACTTTTAAATACTATCTAATATGGAGCTGGCCGGCCAAAATTGAAAAACTAAAATATGAAAGAGAGAAATATTTTTTTCTTTGAGATAATAGGTAAAAGCAGTACGTAATGTAATAATTTAGGGCACAGATAAAGGCAGGTAACGTTAGGTCGCTCGGCCTACGGGGGCCGCGGGGCTCCGGCCCCCGCCCCTCACGCCCCGGAGTCAGCACGTAGCGGTAGGTACCTAGTCGAATTGGAAAAAGCACTTACTGAATCCTTTATTACGCTCCGAACTCTTTATATTGTAAGGAATGCCTGAACACCGCAACAGACGTTCGAGGTGAAAAAATGTAATTGTAAATTCCTGGGCGTACCTTTCCTCCCCCTCGCACCCCGGGTGGGATACCTCCCCCTCCCTCCTGATCCTGCCGGGATCCACAATTACTGGGAACATATACACAGCGCCCGGGATACAGTAGGCCAGGTATTAATGTGAGTGGCTGAGTGCCGATACGACGATCATGTTAGTTTAGTTAACTTTTTGTGACTTTAAGACTACGTTTAAATAACTTAGCCTGGCCACATTTGTATTTTTGGTTTAGTTTTTAGTTCTTATATACAGGGTGCCACGTAACAAGTGTACTAAGCCGAAAGGGGGTGATTCTGGACCCAGAGGGGATCAACTTGTGAATAACGATTTTTTGAAGTTCAATTTTTTGTTTTTGAAACCTATTCTTTTACACGCACTTTTATTTATTTATCATTTTATATCCCAAATGTTTATTTGCTTGATTTTACAGCAAAACCAGTGTTTTGTCATGAAATTATTACGAAAAAATTGATGCAATCCTTTGAAATTTCAAAACAATAATATGTACAAGAGAATACGAATACGAAAAAAAGTCATGATTTTTTTCGGCTTTCGTGGCATCCTATAGAGGTATAATATATCCTTTTGATATGCAGATAAGTTGTCCCTGTTTGACGACCTCTGTGGCGCAGCGGGCGAAGGTCCGCCTGCGACGCAGGAGGTTGCGGGTTCGATTCCCGCCTCGGGACAAATGTTTGTACGATCTGCAGACATTTGTCAAGGGCGTTCTGGATGTTTTCTATGTATAATAAAAAATATCTATCTATGTAGTGTATTGTATTAAGTATATCAATTTTCTAGTACCCATAACACAAGCTCTGCTTACCTTGGGGCTAGATAATGCTGTGTGAATTGTCCAGCATTATTATTATTATTATTTTTTGTTTGTCTCCCTTGTGTGTGACGTCTTACTGCAGGAGGGCCGTCGGCGCGGCGCTGTGGCGGCGGCGGTTTGGTGCTCACACTAACATTTTTGGTTTGTCGGCTTTGCACATTCCACCTCTCATAGGTTTCGGACTTTTTGTGAGAAAATGTTTGACAATGTTTGCACAGCGCGATGGAATATTCTGGGTCTTTTCAGCTCGCAGAAAAACGCACATGAAGTTACTATAGCTTATACAAAAATCACACTTTTATTGAATTTGTGCGGTAACCTTCACCTTGGGTGTAAAACATCTTTATTCACAAAGAAAATTATACTAGTATTTACAATTGAAACAATTGAGCTAACTGCTGACTGTTGCAAACAGTCTACAGGTAGCTAAACTGATCCATATCAACACCAGTCGGAAGCGTCTCCAAGACGCTGGCTGCATTGCCACGCTGTATGGCAATGCTGATGCGCTGTGCCAGATCTCCAGCTCTCAGGTCACGAGTCGCTTCGACCAGACGCTCAGATAGTTTTTTGAAAACCCGAAGAGCCTCGGTACCCCACGGACCTAGGGTCTCGACTCCAAGGGAGCAAATGTGTGGGCTCTGTCGAGACCTGCATATTTGCGCCTCTTGAGATCTTCGGCCAAATTTGCCGCCGCACCCGCCCCCACGGATGTCCTCGAAAGATGGGAAGGCGCAAGTGTGTCGACGCATGTAGCGTCCCACACAATGGCCTTGGATAAAGTTCATGAAGTTCTACATTTTTGTGCAGCAAGGACGTCTAAATTGTACAAACTACGTAACACTCTCGCACAAAATTATAGACCACAAACGCTCTATGCGTTTGTGGTCTATAATTTTGTCTGCGTGCGAATAGGTAATCAACTCGCGACTTTTTAATTTTCATCTATTATTATTGAAATAAATTTTATTAATTGGACCAATCAAGGGGCATAATTTTCTATTCATGCATTCTGCATGAATCTACGTAACACACTCGATAGAGCGTTTGTGGTCTATAATTTTGTCTGCGTGCGAATAGGTAATCAACTCGCGACTTTTTAATTTTCATCTATTATTATTTGAATAAATTTTATTAATTGGGCCAATCACGGGACACAATTTTCTATTCATGCATTCAGCTTATTTATCAGGTGCATGCATCGACTAACGAGGGTGGCTGTCTGTGAATATGTGATCAGTTTGAAGCACACAACACAACACAACACAATGCAAGTGTGCGCTCGTTCATCGCCATTACCATATTGAGGGGTGCTCCCACGCCTTCGCCGTCGCAATCACAGCCACACTCCAAACTTTTCTATTTCGTATGCATTTACAATTTAAGTACACAATCCGTTATGAGAGAAAGCAAGATTTTTTTAATCTAACTGAATTCAGAAGATGATTATATAGGTTTAGGAATAAAAATTCCTATCCGTAACACTAGTGCGACGGTTAGGAATTTTTATTCCTAACCTTCACACCAGTGTGACAGACAGTGTGGTGGTTAGTCGGTCGCCGTATGGTTCAGCTTTCTGTATCGTACCTATATAGTAGGTATACCTCACCTCACCTCACCTCAACAGCCTGTGTTGGTCCACTGCTGGACGCAGGCCTCCCCCTAATAAGCGCCTTATTGGCTTTTATCTCATGGGGGGTATTGCCCATAATCCCCACGCTGGGCATGCGGGTTGTATACCTATCATATTCAAATCTTACAACACGGGTAGAGTTAAGATTATCTTCCGAAAGCTCTGAAGATTCTGGACCAAAGCGAATAGTAAACCAGGTCCTAAAAAATCTCTTTATTACGTATGTAGCCGAAATGCTACAAGCTGTGTGGTGCCGGCTTAGATTTTGCACCACCCCAACTCTTCCCGCGGGTGACGTAAGAGGCGACTAAGGGATATCCACCGGGGGCGGGCATTGATAGATTTGTCTTGATGCACCTGGTGCATGCAGATATAAGATCGGCAATACAGCTAAATATTCACAAATATAAAGCATACCAATTTTTTACTGTCGTTACATGTCACAAAATCTCATAATAAAATGATAACATTCATTTAATTATTTACAGTAGTTAAAATTACGTGGGTGATATGTTGTACCTTCTTATTTTGTTTTCAAAATGAGCGTGGGTAAAAGTGGACCGAAAGAGTGGCACAGAATAAATATAGTACTACGTAGAGTGGTTAGGATTATACGATGAGATGGAAATTCTTATTTTGTGAACGACTCGCAAAAGTTAACTTTTCTCGGCCTAAACTCATTTACGTACTTCCTGTTACACAACTCAATCAAGTCGAGCCTCTTCGTGATTGGGTTATTCCGTGCTCGTGAACACGTCCGTGCAACTTGCCTTGTTGTTCTGGCCGTGGCTGCGCCAGTTCCAGAAACTTTTACACTTTCTATACATTTACTTAATTATCATGCAGTTATAACATCACAAACCGGCCTTTTTTTATTCGGCGAGGAAATTCGTTTACAAATAAACTGGTCTCTTCAGAATTATGTAGGACTCGATGCTCTGAGAAGGACGTACCTAATACCCACTAAAACCTCTCCAGTGTCTCTCTCTCGCCATTTTAGCCAAACCACGTTAACATTTAAAACATCCCGGCCTGTCCCCAGCTAGCTACCGCCCTCGGTATCCCAGAACATACCAGTTAGCGCACAAATATACTACCTTGATATGCGGCACCGATTGGGACTTGAT
The DNA here is from genome assembly GCA_963564075.1 of Eupithecia subfuscata. NCBI lineage: Eukaryota > Metazoa > Arthropoda > Insecta > Lepidoptera > Geometridae > Eupithecia > Eupithecia subfuscata. Next base: position 12,114,344 of record OY751114.1, read on the forward strand.
AAAATCTATCGGCTATTTGGTGTCTGATACAATAGCGCAGTGGCATTCCCAACTTTTCCAACCATCATCGATAGCTGGACCGTGCTAGCCGAGAGCTCCAGATCCATGCCGCTAAAGTCACCCTCAATTGTAAGCACCTGACGACAAGTCCTGCGTTCTCGTGTAAATATAGCGTGTGTGGGTTTATGCCCTCGAACTCGCTGTAAAAGTGCAAAATTACATCAACCAGCAAATTCCAGTGAGTTATTCAGTATGCATAATTTTGCAGTTTAACAGTTCGAGGAAACATTAAAGTTTGAACTTTATAACCCAGTTATAAGGTGTAATTCATGAGGCAGGGGTTCGTTTGATAGACAGGGTAGAAGTAATTACGTGAACGTTGACGGGTCCCTCGCAGTCGCCGCGCGCCGGACGCGCGCTGGTGGGCGCTCTACACGTCATATGGGTAAACTGTATTAACTGCGTTACATATTTAAAGTAAAAGTAAATGGTTTTTATTAACATGTGTACTGGTACGCATATTTAACTGGTAATTAGTTATGAGCATACCGTATATTAAGTGAGCTCATCGATTTGAGGTATTACGTAAAGATTGTCACTTCAACCTCAATTACCTCAACAGCCTGTATTGGTCCGCTACTGGACGCAGGCTTCACCTTGCGCCTTATTGGCTTTTATCACATGGGGGTAGTGCCCATAATCCCCACGCTGGGCATGCGGGTTGGGGATCGCAGTTCGGTGGTAGAATTGTTGTGCAGGGGGGCGCTGCTGCCCGCCCCCGTTGGATATCCCTTAGTCGCCTCTTACGACACCCGCGGGAAGAGTTGGGGTGGTGCAAATTCTAAGCCGGCACCACAACCCTTGTCACAGCAAGATTGTCACAAATGGCCCTTATTTCTCCGTAGTAAATATAAATAGATACCGTTCGGTCGCTACTTTGCACGCAGCCATGCCATATCCATGCAAACGGCGCGCTAGGCGCTCTCGCCTCCAGCTCCGATGGAAAACAACGCAATCGTCTCCGTCAGCAGAATAGGCACTCCCGGAGACTGATCGCTCCGTACGAGCGCGTGCCGTAAACGGAACGACTACGTGAATGTTTATTGTGTAAACGTTTGAAGCGCTCAAAGCGAATCTCTTAGTCGGCGTGCTATTGTCTGGAAAATAAACCTTATTTCTAAAGAGAACTCTGACCTTCGAATGACATGCCCTTTAGGTTAGACTAGGCTCCACCGAATGCCATCAATTAGATAACTAAATTTTAATAAATAAATAAACAATGCTGGACTATCCACACAACATCATCTAGCCCCAAGCTAAGCAGAGCTTGTGTTATGGATACTAAATGACTGATATACATTATACAATACATTACATAGATAGATATATTTTTATCATACATAGAAAATATCTAGAACTCTCGGAGCAAATATTTGCGAATCGTGCAAACATTTGTCCTAAGGTGGGAATCGAACCCGCAACCTCCTGCGTCGTAGGCGGACCTTCGCCCATCGTTCCACATCGGTCGTCAGAATTACACGGAGCGTGTTTGAAAGCATTTGAAACGACAGAAGACGCAACAGAAGCAAAATCTCATCAAAAAATTATCTAAGGAAAGATGTCGCCACCGCTAGTGGTAGAATAGAGTAGACGTGAGATTGCGACCACCCAATCATCGGTGGATGGTCGAAACAAAAGCCCTATTAAAAACACATTCTGTGAGATTACAGCTCGATTTGTACCTTTCATAAAATGAAACAGAAAATTAAGACATAAAGATGCAATAAAATGAACCCCGAGTCATTCGGAAGGCGCCTACACGTATCTCTACAATACAGGGTGCCACGTAGCATATTTATTGAGCCAAAAAAGGGTGATTCTGGACCCCGAGGCGATCAGCTGGTGAATAACGATTTTTTAATTTCGAATGTTAATAAATATCATGTGAATACCTATAACATAATAAATCACTCCACAAATGTTTTTGCTTATTTTTTCAGCAAAACCAGTGTTTTGACGTGAAATTTTTACAAAAAATTATATTGAACCCTTGAAATTTCAACACATTTATAATAATCTAAGAACACACGTAAAATAGAATAGAATAGAATTATTTATTCAGGTAAAAAACAACCTTACATTCCGGTTAGAAGTGCCTTAAAGCCTATGTTAGGTTTAACTAGACACTGAGTTCTCACGTGGTTCAATAATAGGAAAGAACAAGAGGAGAAAAGAACGCGAATATATAAAAAAACTCTATTATTTTTCTAAGAAAAAAAGTAAAAGAATATGTCAATCCCCTCGGGGTCTGGAATTACCCCCTTTCGCCTTAGTACACATGTATCGTGGCCTCCTGTACACCCGCCGCGTACATCTGTACATGGCCTTCGAGTGCGAGAGTACTAACACTACTCATAAGCGGTACATAAAGCCTTTGTGGGAATACTCGGGATTAGTGGCTCGCGTCCCGGGAGGGGGAGGGATGTAATCTAATGCGGGCCAGGCCAACTGGAATCATTGGAAAATAATCTTCCATGAAACTAGATTCTGCCCACGGCTTCGCACGCGCTGTTGGAAAGGTTTAAAATCTATTATATCCTATGGGAACTGATTTATGGGATGAAACGTAGCCTATGTTTTATTCCAGGCCTAGAACTACGTCTATTCAAAATTTCAGCCCCGTAGTTTTGGCGTGAAGAGGTAACAAACATCCATCCATCCATCCATCCATCAACTTTCGCATTTATAATATAAGCGTGACTAGATTCTGCCCGCGGCGACGTGAGTATTTTGCAGCCGATGTGTAGAATACAATTCCCGTGCCTGATGAAAAGAGAATAATAATGATATTAAATAAAATTTACTGAATCTATATGAAGCCAAGAATATAACGAAGAATATATATAGGTACCTAGGTTTATAGCGGATAAGATTAATTACTGAAATAATATATTTCGAAAATAAGTAAATATTAATGTAATTGTAACGAAGACTACGTGATATAATTTTATTTGACATTTTATTCATATATAATTATCTTGAATCTTAAATCTCGTCCTTATCCGGGATATCATTTATCTCCCTGCCAAATTTCATTGAGGTCAGTTCAGTCGTAACAGACACACAGAGTTACTTTTGAATTTATAATATTAAGTATGGATAATATGGATTCATGTAAATGTAGTTATAGCTTAAATTGTGGTTGTAGGTAATGGTTGTAATTGTTTTACTATGTTATTGTAATTTTATATGCAAATCTATAGTATAATTATATGGAAATAAATAATTATAGACTTTACATTTCCAGATTTTACAAAGTTAGTGGATCACGTTCTTAAAGACTGAGGGACAACAAACGCAATGGTGGTGCTTTGTGCTAGGTAGTGTACATGTCTGCCTCGTTGGTCTACCGGTCAGCTTGTTCAACCGCTGATTATGAAGTCCTTCAAATCCCGGGCCGGGCTTATAGTTGTTATTGGGGTTTTTCTAGCAAGAAAAATTCACAGTAGCAGCCCGGGGTCAGGAACACAGGAAGTAGTCGGAGTTACACCCCTGTGTCTTGGAAAGCACGTGAAGCCGTTGATCCTGCACTTGACCTCTCCCTGGTCGTGTCGGCCGTCCCATCGGATTATGAGAGTGAGGGAACAGAGAGTGCATCTGTTTTTGCGCACACACTTGTGCACTATAATATGTCCTGCATCTGGCTAGTCTCCGATGAGACTGGCCGCCGTGGTCGAAATTCGGCTAGGAGCACATTATTACATTATTATGGATCATAGTTATCTGAAAATAAATGAATTTGAAATTTGAAATTTGAAATTAGTGTTTTTGGTTTTAACGGCGCAAAGCGCTCTGCCGCTATTCGAAGGTACGTTAGTACGTGTAGTTTGCCAGTAGGAGTTAGTTACCTCTGTATGTAGTTTGTTTTTACGAGTTCCTTCCACGGGAATTCGCGTTAAAGCACACAATTACGGAATAACAATTCGTAGCCGAGAGCTCACGCTGCCGGCTAATTCATTCCACAGCGGGAGAGTGCGGGGTACGGGGATGTTGCTAGAAGCGGGACTATTGTTAATAGCTACACAGAATAGAATGTTTGATAATATTCCATTTCTCTTTTATTTTTCAATTTGAAATTCTGTCCGTGTCTTCGGGCCGGACTCCACCAAAGCGGAGATGAGACGAGCGGAGATGAGACGAGCGGAGAAGAGATATTTATATTTATTCATATTTATTTATTGCAATCATTGTGTAAATTTTCAGGTCTTAGTATCTTAGTAATGTATAGGAGACACAATGGTACCCTAGCAGGGCGTGGCAATAGGTACTACTACTAATCTCTAGTTATGTTTTAGCAGGAAAATAAAATCCAATAACGTTTTTATGAAATATTGTATAGGTTGCAATGTAAGTATTGATAACGCATTTTTATTAGTAAGTATTTCTATTTTATTATTTTAATTTGTCGCTGAAGAAGTCATTTACCCAGCAGAGACGAGAAGAGTTGTGAGCGGCATGCAGTGAGCGGAGCCGCTAGTGCATTCATCTCAACAAACATCCGCCGCTTGCCGCACGTAGCTAAGCCAGCACACATATCCTTAGCCAAAACTTATCCGCTCCAGTCTAGCCAGTACCCATCTCCGCACAGCTTCGGTGGAAACACCCTAGCTAAAAAACGTCTCTCCACGTCTCCGCTTTGGTGGAGCCTGGGCTTTCATATGGTTTACCTAAGAAAAACAAATAGACACAATACATCTCTACATACTATACTGTACTCAATACTCTGTGCATTTTGGTGTGATAAACTTCCTCAATATTTTTCTGATGGTTCATCTACATTACATTTATTTAGCACATAGAACATTACATTAACAGAATAAAACAATAACAACTAGTATATACAAGTATATCTATTTCTTAAAAATCTAAGCCGTCACCAGAAGGCAGAGTGCCCAGAATGCTAGCAGCATTGCCACGTTGAATGGCAATGCTAATTCGTTGACCGAAATAAAAGCCAGCATTCCGATCACCTAAGGACTGTATAAGAAGTTTGGTAAGATCTTTATAAATTGCGTGATGATGGTTCATATAGTTCATCTATCTACCGCCAGCTGAGCACTGAACCGTCTCGCTGATTTCACGAGCAGTAAAAACGAAAGGCCGCTACGTTACGTTAAATCTTGTATCCTTTGTTTAAGCACATGTACCCGCACTTTTACAAATTTGTCTCTCTCTCCCAATAAGGTTTGCTGGAAGAGAACTCTTTATAGGGTTAAGCTCGCCTTTGCCATGATGTTTCTGGAAAATGTTATACTTGTACCAATTTTGTGCAATAAAGAATTACGAATTATGAATTACATCGGACTTGCCGTTTGCGGCCTGGGAGCACCGTATCCGCCGCAAACAATATCATTACAAACTTACTGTGTTAGTCTTTTTACAGTCAAAATCACATTACATTCATTGTTAACAGCAGATATTAAAATCCTCGAGTCGGTAAGTTAGCGTGAGTTCTTAATTCTTTATTGCATGATAAAATATACTTATACAACATTAAACTAGAAAAATGATGGCAAAGGCGAGCTTTACCTACCTTAAAAAGAGTTCTCTTCCAGCAAACTTTATTAGGAGTGATAAAGTAATAAACGTGAGTTGTTCACCACAAATGAAATGATTTTGTGCGAGATAGCTAGTAGGTAGTCCTCATTAATAAGTACTAGGTACCCTAAAGAATATCGTAGTTGAGAGAGAGTGAGAGAGAGAGAGAAATAATTTATTTTACCCAAAAAACACATTAGTAGACACATAATTTTTAGGCAGAAGACAACAACACAGTTATCAACTTATTTATTATGCAGGTACTTATATTTACGGAGATAATGGTTAAGGGTAAAATGGGTCCCAGCCTCAGCATTGCAGTACTAAAGCATTTGCCCGATACTGCCCTGATTTTCAGGCAGGGCCCATGAGAAGTGACGTGTAAGAAGATAATCATGTGAGAACTAATCTGCTTATTATTGTCTTAAACATATGTGGGTAACATGAATTATATAGGTACGTACACCCAGGACAAAAAGTAATAATAATAATAAATACTTGTTTAACTAAATAAAATAAAATTAGTAATGCTACACCTATAAACAGTTATCGGTAACAGTAACAGTAGTTGAGAAGTTAGATGATCTGATCATCACACCTTGTCTTGGCCTCGTGGCGCCCCGGCAAGGCAGGCAGGTTGAGCTCGCAGTGTCCGTTTGTTTTCCTTATTGAATCGTCCGCAGGTAGGGCGTCGTAAATATTGGATGAGTTCAAACAAACAGTAGATAAGTTTGCGTAAGTGGACCGGGGCGGGCGACGGCGGCGTGCGGGGCGGGCGGGTAGCTCTCCAGCTTCCGAACTGATTCTATCACAACAATCTCAGTTCTATCAACAATTATTTTTAGTATTCAATCCAATTCAATTTATTTATTTCGGTTGTTCACTATAAATGTTAGTACAACTACCTATATACTATGTTAGTTACCATAAAAACAGATTTCAATAATTCATGTCACAGTGTATTAACAGTAATGTAGTGCCCAACTCAAGCTCTGCTTACTTTGAGGCTAGATAATGCTGTTTGGATAGCCCAGTTTTAATTACATAATTTATTTATTAGGTCGTTCAAATTAAGTTTACACCTGCTCAGAAAATTGGAGGGATTAGGAAAACTCTATGGAATTTCATTTATCACGCATTTAGCGGGAGAGAAAAGTGTCTGGAAATCCAATTCTAACGTGTTTTTTTTTAATTTTCTGAAATAGCAGCCGTTAGCTTTGGTTATTTTCATAATAGTTCAAACGAGAAAGAGTTTTTACCCCGAATCCGCCATTTATGATATCGGCCTCCTCCGTATGCGGAACAATAATTCACAAAAGAATCATGTGAAAATCGCTCGTGCGCTACATTTGAGTTTACACTTCGAATTTGCTCGACTGATTTTGAAGATTCTAAAACATTGCTTTTTCTGGAAGGTGGGAACAATAATTGAAAAAAGAAAAGAACCATGTGAAAATAACACGTGCACGTATTTATTGCTAAATTCGAGTTTACAATTTGAATTTACTCGTGATTTTGAAGATTCAAAAAATTGGTTGTCTGTTAAGTCGGTTTACTGACGATAGTTGAACGTGACAACGTCTTAAGAAAATACTGATGGAATGGTAGCATTTGATACTCGATCAAAACATGTAAATGTACTATAGTATAGCAGCTGTCCACGCAGACGCATCGCTCACTCAAGTAGGAGAGAGACGGATGTCGAGCGCTCTCGCTTGCACTTCAAGCCTTACATGGAACGCCTCAGAGCGAGGTTACGCCGCATGACTTTTTTTTTTTTTTTTTTTTTTTTTTTTTTATTTGTAGGTTCACAAAACTGGTTTTTACACAGAACAAAGACAAGGATTGACTTAAACATTATGTAAATTAGAATGAGTGTAAAACCTACTCGTTGTGAACACGGCTTGCTTACTAATGAGTTGTATCAATAAGTACCTACTTAATAATGAAGTGAATGAGAAAAACATAGGTATACAAATAAACAGAACAAAAATTTGTTGACTTACAGGCTAGGGAGTCTCTTAAGAATGGAAGCTGATATATAAAATATGTCTACAGTTTGACAGATTGCATTGTAGGAAGAACACATGCGATTAATTGGAGAAAATTGGCTATACTTGGAGTGGCACTGAGGAATGTTAAACGTTTTCTTCGGTGTGGCACTGAGGAATGTTAAACGACTTCATGTTTTTTCGTGCGTGCAGCCGGCTCTATCGAATTATAAGACGTTGTCACGTCAAAACGATTGTTGGTGTTACTACACCTTCGAGGAAATAATCGTTTTAGACTCTTTTAGACACTTTCTCCCGTGTGATACATGTAAGGTATGAATACAAAGTGCGATTCATACCTCGGGTGTTTTAAAGCTCAAATGACACACTCGATAGGAATTGGGACCTTTCACGCCTAGGTGTACAATGTACTATTTCCCTACCAAGCTTTGAGAGCATTATTGAGAGAATAATAAGTGACGTACAGAAAGACTAACAAGGCTGTTAGAATGGTACGTGCAGTAGTGTAGGTGCCATTTAGGTAATATCCCTAAGTAGTAGCGCGTCGGTACCTCGGCCCGACGCGACGGGCCGACGCGACGGGCCAACGCTCGGCACGCCGGTCACGTGTCGGTCGCCGCACTCGATCTCGATAACGAGCCCCTCTGAGCCAGATCAGGGTCGCCCGGAGGATCAGGGTACCTAATATAAATGTTTTCAACTTATTCTAACAACTTTCTTAGACTAGTCAAGTAGTGAATGCTATCTATACTATCACACTAATATTATAAATGGATGGATGGATGGATGTTTGTTACCTCTTCACGCCAAAACTACTGAACGGATCAGGCTGAAATTTTGCATACAGGTAAGTCTAACCCTGAAATCAAACATAGGCGACTTTTTATCCCATAAATCAGTTCCCATGGGATAGACATAACTTCAAACGTTTCCATAGAAACAACGCGTGCTAAGCCGCGGGCAGAAACTAGTAATTTATAATATTAAATAATACAACAGTGCGTGTAAAAGAACACGAATGGGAAGAAATACTTATATTATTCAAATAAATAAATAAATAGCCCACTGCTGAACAAAGACCTCCCCTGACTTTATTTTCTCCGCCATAATCTGACGACCTTTTTGACGACCTCTGTGGCGCGGTGGGCGAAGGTCCGCCTGCGACGCAGGAGGTTGCGGGTTCGATTCCCGCCTCGGGACAAATATTTGTACGATCTGCAGATATTTGTTCAGGGTGTTCTGGTCGTTTTCTATGTATAATAAAAAATATCTATCTATGTACTCCTATATTATTATGTATATCAGTTATCTAGTACCCATAACACAAGCTCTGCTTACCTTGGGGCTAGATAATGCTGTGTGAATTGTCCAGCATTATTTATTTATTTATTATTTATTATAATCCCTACGCAGGGCATGCGGGTTGGGCGATTGATGCATTTTTAATTAGTGATAAAATATTATGCCTATTCTATGTGTTGAGTTTTTGACAATTAGTCCGAAGATAATTTGAACATAAGTTAGTGACAGCAGCGCTCCGAACCGTAGCGCGGGCTTACAATTATTAACTCTTGATTGACATCTCAGATTTGTCTTCGCTCAAATACAATAACAACTGCCTCAAATTTCTAATCAAAAGCGTAATTTGTATTTCTAAACTGATTCGTAAAATAATGTATTCCACTCAGAGAGACGATAATTACGACTGTAACGAATTTGTAACAACATTGAAACTCGTGACTTTTGTTGGATCCACAAATAATAATTAGTCGTTTCTCGCGCGAGCAGTTCGGAGACTTGAAGCGGCAATTACTTGAACACCCGCTGAAGCGCTGCAAAGCGCTGAATGCGAGCGCTGGATGGATGAATGCGAACGCTGAAGGTTGCGCGAGGTGCTGCGAGGCATTATCGCTAATCGGCTTACACCTCCCCCGCGCTCCGCTCACCTCCACTCATCTCTGCAGGGCCTAAAGTAGACATGTTACTGTTCCGACAAAAACACAGGTAAAGCAGCAAGCAGCTGTCACATACACAAGGCTAGTAGCATGTACATCTGACATTACTTATGTACTAGACTTGACGACCTCCTGCCAAATGTCGTGTAGTGTTCCAGCTGTGGTCGCCGGGCTGTGCCACCTCCGGTGAGAGCGCGGCATGTGGCACCGGATTATCCTCTGGCGCAGGTATATACACGGACCTATACACCTACTTATACACCTACTTATATATATACCTACAGTATACATGAGTAGGTACTCATTGTAGAGCGATTAGCCAAGGCTTAGTGCAGCGCTCGAGATCGGTCTGCGGAGGTAATTTACGGAGCAGATTATCCGGCCCTAAGCAAATAATAGAAGTAAACGAACTCTTGTAAGGAAACTTAACTAAAACTCTCGTTTAAACACTGGAAAAGTACGCGAGCTACTCTCTCGCTATAGAATGAAAGAAACAAAAATAAAATGTGTACGGGTTCTTTTTCTTACAAGTTTAAAGCAACGAAGTGTGCAACCACAGCACCGAAACGATTAATTTCGTGATAGTTAAGGTTTAGTTTCTATAGACATTAGACAAACTTCACCCGCCCCCAGCTCCTCCCCCGGCGGCGAGTTGCGACCTCCAGACGCACATTAGTCAACTCGAGGGCTCCACTGCACGGCACCACACTCCACTTCTATACCAACACTAGCAGTCTATACGCAAAGCCAATAAAGCAAACAACTGAGCTCACAGCTCCACTCCACAATGTTATCGATAGAGGTTATAACGAGATTATATTACAACGATAGCTTAACACAATTCTTCTAAAACACGTGCCAAACATAGAAATACTCTTTATTGTTTCAAGATTCAGTGAAAACGTAACAACGTTTATGCATTTACTTACAAACAGAAAATTGTTGTGTTTAATTTAGTTTATTCCAAAGCCTTTGAGTGTATTTCAGTGTATTGTGGCAGTTTCCAGCCAACCTAGTTTTATAAACAAAGGAACTAGGTACTTATTCCGTTAAAACTTTACGTTTTGCATACTAATGTACGGGACTGGCGCCGCCTAATTAAATACATGCGGGGCTTAGCTGGGTAGCGCCATGCTACGCCGGCCGTAGCACCCTGCTACACCGTAGCACCCTGCTACGCCGTAGCACTTACTACACAGTAGCACCGTGCTACGCCGTAGCCGTGTTACGAGAAAGCATTTAATTTTAGTAATTCTGTAGCAAACCACAAATCTCGTTAGGTATCGTTCGCTTTCAGAACACGGAAATGAAATTCACCTCCGTAAGTATCGTTCTAAACCCTCTTACGTTCAATAAGTCCGGAATAAAATTTCAATCTCTTCACGAAAATCCCTTCGAACAAGGCACCGAACGTAAACCATTTGTGAATTATTAGGTCGTCGCAACTCTTCACTCCGCGAGCTGACGTATTACGTCACGTTACAATAACAAAACGTGATTCTGCGCAGAACTTCACGTAATACCTGACGCGCTCAGGCTGCTCGGGTCGGGATACATACGAACATAACAATCAGCATCACGCTATTCGACGAACACAAGGACATTTATATACGACATAAGTTCCGTCTCCACTACAAGTATAAATTCCGCTGAGATCTCAGTAAACAACACCAGCGGTACTACAAAAAAGTTCGACATTGATCGCGTTCTGTTGATTGCGTGTTTTACAAAAGCGTTACAACAAAACGGTTTACAGTTAGACACGGCTTAAACATACTTTAAACGAGAGTTAAACTCTAGTTAAACCCATGTCAAACTGTTTAGATACTATAATAATAATAATAAATAATGCTGGACAATTCACACAGCATTATCAAGCCCCAAGCTAAGCAGAGCTTGTGTTATGGGTACTAGATAACTGATATACATAATATAATACACTAAACGCTTGTGAGTCCAGTGTTTACGTTGGTTTTTCAAGTACCGCTGCACAAGTTTAAAATATCATCTCAGCCCATTGACAACCAATGCTAGATATAAACCTCGTCTTTATGCGACGTAAATGCTGCTAAACATTAACAGCAGTACTACAACAACCAACAAAAACACTGGTCTAACAAGCGTTTAGCTAAACAATGTCTAAACAACTATCTAACTAGACATGGTCTTAACAAGATTTTAGCTCTCGTTTAAACGATGTCTATATTGTATGTCCTATTTGATTACTTAATTTATTTGTTGTTAGCACTTTTTTGCCTGAAAAACAGATTTTTACCTAGTTCAGGCACACGCATTATTTAATACCATAGAATTTAAGATGAAACTCTTTGCTATCCTTCTAGTCCTAAGTTATTTTTGAATAAATTATTTTGTTTTGATTTTATTTTAAATGTCTAAGCCGTGTCTAACTGTAAACCGTCGTAAAACGCAGTTTTGTGTAACGCTTTTGTTAAACACGCGCTCGACAGATGTCTAACTTTTTTGTAGTAAAGCTTTAAAGGGTTTTTATACCGTTATTTTCAGCGAGGCGGGCATGGCTTGTGTTCTTCCTTCGGGTGTACGCTGAGTGCTGATCTGAGCCGAGCCGGCGGAAGGCAGCAGGTTGTTTCGGTTAGTCATTCCTTTGTACGTCACATCGCACCTGTCAGATGTCCGTGTCTGCGTGTCGGTTGGAGCGCCGTCTCATTGTGCGGAACAAGCTGCGCCGTACGCCGACCTACTTGCCGGAATTACATTATAATATTGACAGTTAGGATGTTCCACAATGTATTTCGTTTCAGAATTTTACGAAACATGTTTGTGTTTTGTACAAGGTGCCACGAAAAGGGTGTACTAAAATAAATTAAATTAAAAATCGTTTATTTCAGACTTAAAAATTCAAAGATGTTAGTTAGGTACACAATTACAATTTTCAAATTTAACTAATCCGAAAGGCGGTGATTCTGGACATCGACGGGGACAACGTTTGTTAAACGAGTTTTTGAATTTCGAACAATTTTTTTAGTTTTTGGAATAATATTAGAGACTTTTAATTTTCGTGTTCTTTTAAATCTATTCTTACATTTTTATGGTTGGTTTGAAATTTCATAGGATAGACATAATTTTTTTGTAATAATTTCATGGCAAAAAAGCAGTGAAATATTTAGAAATGTTAAATAATGCAAGAGCACGTGTAAAAAAACACGAAAACTAAGAAACCAAAACCTTTATTTTTACAAAAAAATAATCAAAATTTAAAAAATCGTTATTTACAAGTTGATCCCCTCGGGGTCCAGAATCTCAAAGTCTTTTTTGCTTAGTTGCACCCTTTCCGTCCTTTTTGGCTTAGCTTGTGTTATGGGTACTAGTTATCTGATATACTTAATACAATACACTACATAGATAGATATTTTTTTATTTTACATAGAGTTTTCTATGTTTGTCCAGAACAATGTTTATCCAGAACACCCTGAACAAATATCTTCAGATCGTACAAACATTTGTCCCGAGGTGGGAATCGAACCCGCAACCTCCTGCGTCGCAGGCGGACCTTCGCCCGCCGCGCCACAGAGGTCGTCGATATAATGTCAACAATCGAAACGCTTGCTTTTTGCTAGGTTTTAGGTACACTTATGTTTTTTTACAAAGCACACCAAACATCAGCAATAATACTAATAATAATATTATAAAGAGGAAAGATTTGATTGTTTGTTTGTTTGTATTGAATAGGCTCCGAAACTAAAGGATCGATTTGAAAAATTCTTTCACCGTCAGGAATTTTACTTTTCAGGGAGTGACATAGGTTATATTTTATCCCGGAATTCCCACCGGAACGGGAACTACGCGGGCGAAACCGCGAGGCGATCGTCTAGTCACACTAATATATAACAAATGCGAAAGTTTGGATGGATGGATGGATGTTTGTTACCTCTTCACGCCAAAACCACTGAACGGATCGGGCTGAAATTTTGCAAACAGGTAAGTCTAATATAGGAATCAAACATAGGCTACTTTTTATTCCATAAATCAGTTCCCATGGGATAGAAATCACCTTTTAACGTTTCCATAGAAACAACGCGTGCGAAGCCGCGGGCGGCAGCTAGTATTTCATAATACTGCGAGCAAAATAAAAGCGTAGTGGCGCGTCATGAAGAAGGCTCTAGCGCCCTCGACACGTGAATCGGAGCCGCCCAATCAATAGAGCGGCCAGCGGCAGCGGCGCTAAGGCGGCGTTTGCAGTGAACAGTGATTCCTTATAACGACGCAGGAGGTTAGATTTAGATAAGATAGAGATAATAGAGATTAAGATAAGATAAAAGATAAAATATTTTACTTGCCAGAAAATTTATTATACAGTTGCTTGTGGTCCCCGCACGAGGCAAGCCTGTGTCGCGGGAGGCCTGGGAGGTTGATTCCCGCCTCAGGACCAATGTTTGTACGAACTTCAGATATTTGTTCCGGGTGTTTTGGATGTTTCTATGTATAATAAAAAATATCTATTTATGTAGTGTATTGTAATCATTTATTTAGTACCCATAACACAAGTTCTACTTATCTTGTGCCTGGGTAAAACTGTGTGAATTATCTTGCATTATTTATTTATTATTTACTAGTTTATGCCCGCGGCTTCGCACGCGTTGTTTCTATGAACGTTTAAAGGTGATTTCTATACCATGGGAACTGATTTATGGGATAAAAAGTAGCCTATGTTTGATTTCAGGAATAGAATTACCTGTATGCAATTTCAGCCCGATCCGTTTAGTAGTTTTGGCGTGAAGAGGTAACAAACATCCATCCATCCATCCATCTATCCAACCAAACTTTCACATTTATAATATTAAGTGTGATTTAGTTTTCAAAGGATATCGCGCGGCGGGGAAACGTCGAACACCTATCTATAAAATATCAGATTATCTAGAGGATAAAAAAGCTTGGGACGGGTTTTGCTCCAACTCGAAAAATAACAACTAACAGGCTAAAGATTTCTTCGTCGCTTCTTTACCTTAGATTATAATATCTGTGCTTTAGTCTACATATCGAAGCGACAGAAATCAAAAATATCACTTTATTTCCGTGTCAGTGTTTAGTTTTATATTTTGACCTTTTCTAAGTGTACTTTTATTGTATTTATGGAAATAAAGTATTTATGGAAATAAAGTATTTATGGAAATAAAGTATTTATGGAAATAAAGTATTTATGGAAATAAAGTATTTATGGAAATAAAGAAATAAGAGTTTTTGATTTTGATTTTGACCGTCAGAGATTCGTTTCCACTTGCTCCCGCAGTCCAACAAACACGCAACCTAAAGACGTGTACACGGGCCGCTGAAAGGGGAGGGAGCGCCTTGCCGCTTGCGGACGCTCGAAGTGATTTTTCGCGACAACTTCCAACTTTATTAAAACGATATCGCCTCCCGCCTTCAAACCTCCAGCGGCCGCCGGCCGACGTAAACGCCCGGGACTTGTAACTTCTGGACACACAGCGTAGAATATATATAGCGTACTAGTTTATGCCCGCGGCTTCGAACGCGTTGTTTCTATATAAACGTTTCAAGGTGATTTCTATCCCATGGTAGATAAAAAGTAGCATATGTTTGATTCCAGGATAAGAATTACCTGTATGCAAATTTTCCGCCCGATCAGTTGAGTAGTTTTAGCGTGAAGAGGTAACAAACATCCATCCACCCATCCATCTATCCATCCATCCAAACTATCGCATTTATAATATTACTAGCTTCTGCCCGCGGCTTCGCGCGCGTTGTTTCTATGGAAACGTTCAAATATAATTTTTATCCCATGGGAACTGATATATGGGATAAAAAGCCTATGTTTGATTCCATGCTTAGGGGTACACCGACGCAAAATTTCAGCTCAATCTGTTCAGTAGTTTTGGCGTGAAGACGTAACAAACATGCATCCATCTATCCATCCATCCATCCAAACTTTCGCATGTATAGTATTAGTGTGATTAGTGTGATGTGATTTGTTCTTTTTTTAAATAAGTAAATACTTTATTCACAAAGAAATCACACTAGAATTTACAATGAAAGCAATTGAGCTAACTGCAGACTGTTGCAAAAAATCTACAGGTAGCTTTACTGATCCATATCAATACCAGTCGGAAGCGTCCCGACGCTGGCTGCATTACTACAAGTATTTGTTTATAATACATCACCCAAAAAGTCTCAGGTAGCATAGTAGAGGTTCTTCGAAAACTGGGCAGTGTGCTCGTTGTACTGCGAAAGTGACTCAAGAGGTTGTAAGGAAAGGGTGGGGCAGCGCCGCCAAAACTCAGAGATTCGTCAGTTAGATTATCAGAAGATATTGGACACGTATTTTTTCTTTTGTCGATTATACAAAAAATTACAAAGATTTAGACATTTAGTTCCCCGTGACGTCACACCTTGCGAAACTTTTTAGCAAGATGTGACGTCACTAGCACACTCCCAAACTTCGACGCGCTTGATTTTTGTAATCTTTTGTTTGATTCACAAAAGAAACATATGTGTCCAATATCGTCTGATATTCTAACTGACGGACTAAATAGAATACTATTTTCTTACCCAGGAGACTACCCTATTACATTTATATTTGCTTTTCTATAATATAAATAAAGGCATGCTTTTCGTTTCACTGTGTACTACGTGGCCGATATTGACGCGATCGCAAAGCGGCAAACTCCACATTTCTTGAATTTGGAATTGATGTATGGGCTCAAGCTGTGTGGTGCCGGCTTAGAATTTGCACCACCCCAACACTTCCCGCTGGTGTCGTAAGAGGCGACTAAGTGATATCCACCGGGGGCGGGTAGCAGCGCCCCCTGCAGAACAATTCTACCACCGAACTGCTATCGCCAACCCGCATGCCTAGCGTGGGGATTATGGGCATTACCCCCATGTGATAAAAGCCAATAAGGCGCTTATCAGGGGGAGGCCTGCGTCCAGTAGTGGACCAATACAGGCTGCTGGTGCTCAAACGGGAATACTTCGTAAAATGTATGAGCCGCCACTTTGTGACCGCGCCAATGTCGCCCACGTAGTACACAGTGAAGCTCTGTGTACATTATTCCAACACCGCTGCAGCACATGACAAAAATGAGGCCTTCGCCGTTTCACTATTTGTTTCGTTTTAATTTGGGCTTATATTCAGATCATCATCATCATCATCAATCGCCTTTACATCAACGAAGGATGGTTTATGTAGTGTTTTTTTTTTCGGCACTTACGTATTGAGATACCAGTAACAAAATGGCTCCTGACAAGATTGAGTTCAATTCAATTCATTTATTCCACCGTAGGTACATATTTATACACTTGATGTCGTTGAAATCTAATTTAATGAATAAACCTACTTTAACCTAATATTCAATTATGACACACACAAGATTTTTGAGGAGGATGCTAACACCATAAGGGATTGTAAGCAGAAGAAAAAAAAACCGACCGATTCCTATTTAAACACATAATTATAAAATAACAAATGGTTAAAGGCTTAGGGTAAAAATGTCACCGGGTAAAATTGTCATCGTAAAAATTTAAAAGGGCCTGCAATTAATTATGAATATTATGATGTCAGAAATAAAATTATAAAATTAAGACACAAGACACAAACAATAAAAAAGCAGCTGTTTAAGGGATTTGTCAAAATAAACAAAAATAAAGTAAGGTAAGTATGAACCTACCATATTAAAATACAAATTAGTAAAGATATGTCACAAGGTCAAATAATATTTGCTGCTGTAAAGGGGCATTATCCAATCATATTTAAGTAAATAATTATGATATCAACAAGTAGGTCCATAAATAAGTACCTACATAACGTCAACGAGCGACGCCTTCAATTTAAAATGCATCTAAATGTTACGAGTTTAAAGCCTATATCTGAATCCACATTCTTGTACTGGGGTGCAGCGGTACTTTACAGGCGTGCGACAACCTTGAGCTTGCGATCGCATCAGACTGCCCCTTCACATTATTTCCAGTGTTAAATATTGCAATAAAATCACAAAACAACTGTGCAGTGCAAAGTGCATGGTTCGCACGATTTGATTTGATGTTCGAATCCAACGTTGTTGAGATTGAACCAGCGCTTTAGAACGGTTTCTCTCAACATTGCGCTTTACGAAATAACAAGAAATAAGGCGCCGCAACCGGGCTCGCGTGATAACATGCTTTCAAAGCGACGTGGCTTTTAACAACTAAAAGGTAACACTAAAAGGTAACACTTTACAGTTGAAATGAAAGTTAATTCGTGTTTGACTTGGATTTATTGTAAGGGAATATAAAAGAGTAATATGCGGCGCGCTGAGCCGCAGTAAAGCTCAGCGTGTTTGCACGCGGCGCCGGCTGTAGAAGTCTGCGGGGGCTGCGGGGGCTTCGGGGCCTGCGGTGGAGGTTCCACCGGAAACTGCACAAATTTACACAAAGGTGTTACAAAGGAACATTCCTATTTGAACTGAGAATATCTTTTACCAACATAGCTAACAAAATACAAAGAGCGTTTTCTTTATAACTGAAAAAACCCACTGTACTTTCGGTTTGTTAGTAAAGTGCCTCAAATTCTTTCATTTACCTATCTAGCTTGGGGCTAGACAATGGTATGAGAATTGTCGAGCATAATTTATTAAATATTTTATTTATTTATTTAAATGAAACGGCGAAGGCCTACAGAATGCTTTAATGGTCTACAATAGCTAATAACTTTAGAGGAGACTAGACGAGTATTTTGATACCTCCTCTATCATAATCGCTATGGCCATTTTGATGATTATAGATAACAAAGAATGTCCGCCAACCACATAGACAACCTCAAATAAATTGTGAATTAAAAAAAATAATTTTTTTAATACAAGCTTTTTATGCATTATCATTCAAACCAAACGTGTATACAAAAGATCAGTTAAATCGGATAATCTGCTTCAAAATTGAGTTGCAAGATTCCACCCGTACAAAAATAGTTACATACATTGCAAGTTAAATAAAAGCTTGTAAAAACATAACCCACGCCTTGCGAGTAAAAATTGTTTAGTTCGAAAATGAGAAAGGTTTGTTTTTACTTAGAAACACGTACAAATATAGCAAGACGCTTTGAGTAGCTCTCTCATAAAAAAGGCCAACTACTTTGTTTTGGAGAAGAAGCTGTGTTCAATAAAAATGAACACGGAATGGTCGTTGAGTCGGTTTGAGTGAAAGCCGTAGACGGGATCTTTAGGAGAATGTGTATGAGCTGACCCGGGCCGCATTAGGCGAGGCGCGGGCCGCATTAGGGTGACGCGGGGACGCCTTAAACTTAGATTGTTAGAGGACGCGTTATCGTTACGTTCCAACTCACATAATGCCCCGAACTTACGCCTGACCCGTGTTTACCAAATTATATTTTGTGTTTCAGCAAACTTGGAATACCTATTTCTCAGAACGGTGACAAAGGTCTGATTGCCGAAACGTTATTGCGTGTATTTTTACTTTTATGTCGGATAATTTGTTGCCGTGACAACTTCACGAAATTGTTCGCCTTACGTCCTGTTGTATTATATTCGCTGATTGAGCCGTAAACAAGTTTTTGTGCCAGCCATTACAGTAATCACGACGGCACATTATCACGGAAATTACTTAAAGAGATTCGGTCAAAGTCCTCGTTTAATGTCAAGATCGGTAACTATGCGAACGAAGTTGAATGGTATCAGGTCGCTGATGGCGGCATGGAAACCTCCCACCCCGACCACCGCACCACTGTGCCACCACCGACGTCACCGCACTCACAGAAATAACAGAATCTAATCACTTAATGGGCATGGGAATCAACGCCTGATGATAATTCTAAACAAACTTTTCAAATAACATTTAATCTTTTTTAAAAGCTATGAAGTTTGCCTCCCGACCCCGTCCCGCCCCTCCCGTCCCCTTGTTCCGTGGCGGCGGCGGCGGCGGCGGCGTATATCAAGAGTTTGATAGGGTTTCTGCGGCGCGGCTTCCTTTGAGGAATGCCGAGATTTTTAAAGTTTTTCTCCTGCTTCAAAAGTAATGAAAACGGATCTGTACAAGAACAGCACTGCTATTCTGATTTAATTCTGTTAATTCCAACGAGTTACTTTTGATTCCATTCAATGCGTTTATTTCAGCTTAATAAGATAAGTACATATTTCAGATTTGTATTTGTTCAAAACATTACATCTATTATTACAGGTTGAACCTAATACAATAGAGATGATGTACGGAGTACCGCACGGTAGGTAGAGTCAATGAACTAGGTCTTGTAGGTACCTAAAGCTAAGCAGATTTACCAACTCAAACACATGTTCTTGCACCGATTTGCTTACCTACGTATTATTGTGCAATTCCTTACGAATATTAAATCAGTATCAAACTAGCAATCGGGGGTTTGATTCGTACTTTATCCTTCCCTCTAACTATTAACAGTAGGACCACCTAGTAGGTGGTCCTAAGGTCTCTCCTCCGGTGTTAAGGTGGCACCTACAGATGAAATATTTATTGAACAAGAACAGTATTAAAAATTTTAAACATTCCCGACGCGCTACAGAAGCGGGGCAGTCCCATGTAGCATTCTGAATCCAACTATGATGAATATTTTGTATTATTTATGTCTATTCTTAAGCTATTGTGGGTTAGTTGAAATAAAAGAGGTTTTGCCTGATTGCGTCATCTACACGTCGTCGACGTAATCACAAGCAATGTGTTATTATTATGAAGTTTATAATACTACACTAGCTTCTGCCCGCGGCGTCGCACGCGTATTTTCGGTATAAAAAGTAGTCTATTGTTTAAGTTGGGCTACGTTCTAAGTATATGTCTTTCATCTTGATCTGTTCAGTAGTTTTCGAGATCTTAGGTAACAAAAATTTCACATTTCACAAGCTTTCGCATTTAAATATTAGTAGGGTGTATGTTAGATTTAAGGTATTTATTACTATGGACCGTAGAATAAGTTAAGGCGAATAGTAGGGTGGATAGTGGCGCCACTACATATTTAATTTTATAATTACGTTATACAAAGGAATTATCAAGAAATCGGACCGCGCGTAGACGATATCTATCATAAGCTTTTTTTAAATGTACCTATCTGTAATAGTTTTGTTTTGTGTTCGCCTTAAATAAGATCTGTAACTTTTCTTTTATCTGAAATAAATGGATTATTATTATTATTATTTGCACTATACTGAGTCTGTACTCTGTAATCAATAGTCATGTGAATATGAGAATAAGAAATTGCATTAGGATATGTGTGATCGAGGCCGATGGTTGAGGAGTGGCTGGCCGTACTCGACCTACCAAATGAAAAAGCTGAATAATGGAAACGTGACCTTGAATAATCCACATGCGCCGCGTACTTACTGTAACCTCAACTTTGACACTACAATAGTGCATTTTGCACCAAGGCGAGAAAGTGATCAATTCCTACCGAGTGTGTCGTTTTGGGCCCGAGGCGCAGCCGAGGGCCTTAAAACACACGAGGTAGGAATCGCACTTTCTGCCGAGTGATTAATAGTGCTTTATACTACACCTTCGAGGAAAATAAAAAGCAGAATTAATTATTTATTGAAATCGCGCCCAATGATGTTGGTAAAACCTCATTGACCGCGCCAGCCTTTGGGTTCTTTTTTCAAAATATTATTCGGAAATCGGAGGAGGCCTAATGGACTTGGAGTAAAAACTTTTTGTCGTTTGACCGAACGAAAATAACCATAGCTACCGGCCGATCTTTTAGGAAATTAAAAAAAAACAACACGTTAGAAATGGATTTCCATACACTTTTTCCTCCCGCTAAAACACGTGAGAAATGAAATTCCATAGAGTTTTTCCTCCCGGTTTCCTATAGGCCTGCAAAGACATACTTTCTATTCTATAAATGGAAAAGGAATAGGCAACTTTCCGAGCAGGTGTGGTATAAATACATTTAAATCGTACATATTTAAGTCAAAATAACTACCGACGATCTCATAAACGTTGCCGTGCGAGAAATCAGCTCGAGATACGGACGGTTAAGCTTTTATGTTGTGTCCGACAACGACCACCAACCTAACCACTAAACTAAACGTGCCTTTGTTGGGGTAAATAGCCTTTTCTTTTTCGTATCTGATGATAGGAGCTGCTGTATTATTGCAAATATTTCAGTATAGCAGAGTATGCATAGGGAGCGAATTGACTTCGGTAAGTCGATTCCCGCAACGTCGACTCACAGACGGAAGCTGCTGTTCTTCTTCACCTAGGTTCCCTTAGCCGGGTCTTACAAAATCTAAGGGCTGAGTTGCAGAGATCGATTCTTACGCCACGATGGCGACTGCCAATTTTTAGGGTTCCGTTCCTCAAGAGGAAAAAAGGTACCCTTATAGAATCACTTTTTTGTCAGTCTGTCTGTCCGTCTGACAACCCCCTTTTCTCAGGAACGCGTGATCAAGTTTAAATTAACGTCAAATACTTCCGTCCGTAACCTTTTGGAGCCGCAATATTAATAAAACTTCTAAGTCAACACACTCAAAAGGCAAGAAGCAAGGTCTTATAGCACAAGTAGAGGAAAAAAACCTAAATCCGTAAATTTGTAGTTTACTCACCAAAAAAAAATACTTTTTATTCTTGCTATAGACCAAAATCAGCGTACTTCCCGTTGACCTAGAATCATGATAATTTGGCAAGACACAAGGTCTTACGAAACCATTTGTGTGCGAGTCCGACTCGCACTTGACTTGTTTTTCATCATCATCATCATCCGCAACCCGACTTCACTCACTGTTGGGTATAGGCCTCCAAACTTTTGTGCCACTCCACACGGTCCTGCGCCAATCTCCTCCAGGTTCGCTCTGCGGTGAGTTATCGTCTTCCCATCTTGCCACTGGACGTCCAACGCTTCTGTACCCAGTTCTTGGATGCCATTCAGTAAGCGCCTTGCTGCACCTAAGCCTTCACACTAGGGTGAAAAATCGTGTCCGGTGTGAAAGATAAGAATAAAAATTCCTAACCTTCACACTAGTGTTAAGGTTAGGAATTTTTATTCCTAACCTTCACACCAGTGTGATAGACAGTGTGGTGGTTAGTTGTTCGCCAGCTGTCCCAAACCTAAACCTAGTATAAGCCTATTTTTCACAATGGCTCTTACCTACTAGGTTTTAGGTACTTTGGTTTGGCGCCTTGCGACAGCCTGTGTCCTGCCCAACTCCATTTTATTCAGTATTTATTGCAGTTGTGATATATTTCAAACATAACAGTAGCTATGTAAAGAAAATAACTTCCCAGTTGTTGGAGATCTTCAGATGGTCCATCCACTTGCGAGCTAGATTGCACGTAAAGATTCTACGAGTCGATTACCGCTAAGAAATGGCCGTCGGAACATTCTTACTTATGGAGGAAGAACTCGCTGAGCCTACTCCGGTCATCGAAAGAAAGTAATATGATTGTGCAAGTACATAATTCGCATTATAGCACAAATTTGCGTAATACATTACGTATTACACTACGTATTATACGTAGCATGAATCATGGCCGGCGACAACTAAACGTCGAGTATCAGGAAAACTACGCGGCTCGCTGGCTTCGACAATGATTGATTAATTTTCGTTACGTTGTGATTTTCACATCTCTAGTCGTTAATTTAGTCTACGGATATTAAAATAAGACGAAAGGAAAAGTTTTGTAATAAAGTTCATAATGACTGCCAAAACTCATTTGGAGAAATTTATTAATGTTATTAAAATTGAGATAAAAAAAACTATTGGGAGCCATTTGTGTAAATGTTGACGACCTCTGTGGCGCAGCGGGCGAAGGTCTGCCTGCGACGCAGGAGGTTGCGGGTTCGATTTCCGCCTCGGGACAAATGTTTGTGCGATCTGCAGATATTTGTCCAGGGTGTTCTGGATGTTTTCTATGTATAGGTAATAAAAATTGTCTAGCCATGTAGTGTATCAGTTATCTAGTACCCATGACATAAGCTCTGCTTAGCTTGGGGCTAGGTAATGCTGTGTGAATTGTCCAGCATTATTTATTTATTTATCTCATTCTTTTACGAGTAGCGGGTTATCAACATTTTCGGATAACACGATTAAGAAAAAAATTACGATAAAAAAATCATGATAGGTTGAGATCTCACAAACCTTTAGGTCTATAGAAAAGATTTTAGTTTTGATTCGTAGGTTACTCAATACAGTTTCTTCATAAGTTGTGTACTTTCTTGTAATTAAGCAAAATCATCACTTTTGCGCTTACGCCGTTCTAAAAACGTATGCTCCGTCCCGCTCCTATAAACGCGAAATCCTATGCTTATTGTTTTCACAAAATGGTGCTCAATGCGCCCTCTTATAAAGGATTTTTGTGATGGTGTTTCTTTACGAATACAATATTATTACACGCATATATTTTCTGTGTCTAGAAATTACTTAGTTTAATTTCTCTAATGCTAAGTGTTTTATTTTCTAGTTCTAAAAATATTTGTTTCTCTAAGATAAATAAATAAATATGAAGTTAAAGATCCAAGAAGCCAAATTAGATTGACTACCTATGTGGTAGGAGTAATGACCAATTTGTATTAATTAGGTCTCGCAGACATATTTCGCCCGAATATTAATATGAGTTATTAATATTCGGGCCAAATATGTCTGTGAGAAGGTACTTCAATATTAGTACTAGACGATGTAAGCGCCCTCTAGGGCTCTAATTCGCAGCGACCAGCCTCAGGCAGTGCGGTCTAACGGTGCCGTCTTTGAGCCATATTTATATTGTTCGTTCATGTATTTCGTCAAATAAGAGGACTTACCTATTTAATGTTTAAGGCAGATGCTGGATGCGGCAAGCTGAAGACAGGGCGTTATGGCGCTCATTAGGGGAGGCCTATGTCCAGCAGTGGACTAATATAGGATGATGATGATGATGATTTAATGTTTACGAAAATAACTCAGGATGTTGGAGAGGTCTCGAGGATATCATTATTTTAAACATAATAAAATGACACTTCGCACTTCTTTTTTTATTTTGTTATAAATTTTCTATCTATCTATCTTCGTCATTTTATTGTTCGGAGAAATAAGTAATAGCAATTGGCTTTTCTTGAACAACAAAATTACAATCAAATATTATAAACAAATTAGAACTAGAATTAACAATTGATGCAATTGAGCTAACTGCAGACTGTTGCAAACAATCTACAGGCAGCTCAACTGATCCATATCAATACCAGTCGGAAGCGTCCCCAAGACACTGAATTAATCTCTATTGAAACAGATGCAAGAAAATCTCTTCGGATGCAAGGACTCGTGTAATTATTATCAAACTTCATTATAGGTAAGTTTGTTTAACCTTCAACTATCTTCAACTAACAAGAAAATAACGTTCTTGATAACTAAGATCGTACGGACGTAACATCTTAACCGTGTCAGATGTAATGTTCGAGAGGCAATAAGTTAGTATTTGCCATAGAGATTGCAAGCGGGAACTTCGCTTTATACCACAGACAGAATAACGAGGATACAGTACTCCGTTTATACCTAGTCTACCCAAGTGAGAAGTCACTGGTCGCCAACGGTTCCGCACTTGAACCAAAACTTCGGTTCGCACGTGGGCCAACTTCTGTCGAGGGACCTTTGTGCTCCCGTTTGTTTGTGTTTCTTTGAGCCATCCTAGAGCGTCCACGAACTACGTAGAACTGCGCGTAAAACTAAATACAGAACTCTGGAATCTCTGGATATTACATTATTATGGCAATGAGAATTAATTCAGTAGAACCAAACAAAAACCACATAATTTAAATAAAATAAAAGACAGACTTATTTTTAAAAGCTTTTATTGAGCTTGCAATGTTTGTAACAATATGGTACCCCAGAGAAGGCAAAAGGAGAAGAGGCCGGAGGCTGAAGAGCTGGGACGAGGCCATAAGGCTAGTCGCTGGAGTGATGTGGAACAGAGTGGCTCAAGAAAGATCCGAATGGAAAAGGTTGGAGGAGGCCTTTGCCGATTGGCAACAGATCTGCAAAAAATAAATAAACTGCAAATACTAGGTTAAGTTTAATCTAATTTTAATTTAGTTATACTTACATTTATTTTATTAAGTTTAAACGTGCTATTTAAGGTCTGAATAAAAGGCTATATTATTATTATTATTTATTATTAATGTTTGTACGGGTGAAATCTTGTAACTCAATTTTGAAGCAGATATTGCATTGCATCACCAAACGTTCCTACGGTCAAGCAGCCTACGTTCCGTAGGATTAGGATCTTTGCGTAGGATAGATTAACCAGAATATTTGACACTGGTTTGACTTCTTGATCTTAGCAAGAAGTCGATAAGAAGGGACTGAGAAGTGTCATTAGAACAAAAGAGATGAGCATATTTTTCCAGGGTTATATTTACAGTTTCATTCTTGTCATCTAAATTCAAACTAGAGATGTGAATTTACGACTTTTTTTCTTATCGATAAAATTATGATTTAAGTAGGTACGTTGGGACCTTGTAACGCGAACTTTTTGTCAGACGTAGAGTTGTTATTGTAGGAATTGTAATATGAATTATGTTATGAGATTGGTAATGAGTTAGTTGTATCACAAAACTTAGTAGGAACCTATTTTAAAATATAGAATGAATTACCTTGGTACCTTTTTTCTATTTTTGTTAACTTTTATGATGATGATAAACCTATCATCAAAATTGATTTAAATATAGGTACCTACCAAAAATTTTATAATTCCACAAACGATGCCACTGATACTGCGGTATTTGATCATGAGGACCATGGGCAGCAACGTTCAATTGCCAATAAAATTAAACTAAAATGTCTTGTGCTTACTAAACTTATCATACCTACACCAAAAAAAATATCTGACAAGCTGTCATAAGACCATATAAGCCTTAGATTATTTTTAATAGGTGGTACTGACCTCATTGGGTTTTAAAAAAAAATCAGAGCGTTTTGACGAAGCGACACGTATTCCAGTGAGTACCTACCTTTTGGCACAGCGCATCAGTATTGCCATAGAACGGAGCAATACAGCCAGCGTCATAGACCTCTATATTGTTAGCAACAGTCTGCAGTTATATAAAATGTTTTATTAATTATAGTTCAATATAATATTTGTTTCTGTTCAATATGTTCTATAAATACAAGTTCTAATTTGTTCTAATTTGTATGTATACATAAGATTTTTTTTGTAGAAACAACTTTTGTCTACATTATTAACATCTTCCTTGGCAGGCGTTAAAAACATTTATTGACCAAAACATAAACCTCTTTGCGAAGTCGGGTAAAAAAAACTATCGACCAAGATGTACGTCACTATTTTCGTTCGCTACTTCAATTTTCGAATTTTTTAATGCTAATAAAAAAATAATAAATAAAAATCACACTAATATTATAAATACGAAAGTTTGGATGGATAGATGGATGGATGTTTGTTACCTCTTCACGCCAAAACTACTGAACGGATCGGGCTGAAATTGTATACAGATAATTATAATCCTGGAATCAAACATAGGCTACTTTTGATCCCATAAATCAGTTCCCATGGGATAGAAATCACCTTTTAACGTTTCCATAGAAACAACGCGCGCGAAGCCGCGGGCGGCAGCTAGTAATAAATAAAAATAAATTTAAGAAGCTAAGAAAAACATTGTGTAATAGTTATAACATGCAGCATTTATATTTTTTATTACCACAAGTAACATCGGCTATAATCACGTCAATACTTACAGTTGGAAAGACATCCATGGGTTGCAAAATACTCCCGTGAGGCTTTTGCAGCCTCGAGCTACACAGACGAAGCTAAAGTAGGCACTAATAATAAATAAATAATGCGGGACAATTCACACAGCATTATCTAGCTCCAAGTTAAGCAGCGCTTGTGTTATGGGTACTAGATAACTGATATACATAATACAATACAATACATAGATATATATTAGATACATAGTACCAACAACTATTTCTAATATTAATATATTATAATATACACACAGAGCAAAAAATTTTGTTCGACGTAAAAAATTGACGAAGTTACGAGTATGACCAAATTACTAGCGAAGTTCACTGAGTGACCTTTGTGATGAAAAAATTTAAAAAAAAATCATTCGATGGGTCTCTCAAAACTGAGTCTATTTGGTCCTATCATTTTTTTTCCTAAACTTATAGTTTCGGAGTAAATCACTAAAAACTGATAGGCAACCGAGCGAGTGACGTCACACGCACCCACGGCGGTCACTCGGTGAACTTCGCTAGTAATTTAGTCATAACTTCGTACGCAATGGTCTGATTTGGATAATTTAAAAATATATAAGTATCATTCTTATGTTATAAAGAATAACGTGGATACTAGTTCTATTGAAATTGCTATAACTTTACTGATCCTCATTGACACATTATTTAAGTAGAAACTAAAATAAATCAAATTTTCGTTTAACTAACATGGTAGAAGTAGATCTATCAAAACACACGTGAATGTTGTCACTTTGCCTTTCAAATCAAGATGGCATAACGGTAGGCTGCCGTCACTTTCATTTACTTAACTGTTGTAAAAAAGAATGAGACAATTGTCGTAAGAAAGAATGAGAGGTATGATAACTTTTTGTTCATTTTCTACGATTTTTATTATGCTCACTTTAAAGGCTTTCTCTAGAGGATATACTTTGTCTTAGATATCAGCATGAGTTGGTTGTAAATACGTTAGAACACGTGAATGTTGTCACTTTGCCTTTCAAATCAAGATGGCATAACGGTAGGCTGCCATCACTTTCATTTACTTATGTAACTGTTGTAGAAAAGAATGAGACAATTGTCGTAAGAAAGAATGAGAGGTATGATAACTTTTTGTTCATTTTCTACGATTTTTATTATGCTCCCTTTAAAGGCTATACTTTGTCTTAGATATCAGCATGAGTTGGTTGTAAATACGGTAGAACCAATGCTGATCTTCCGACAGAGCTGATTGGTGACGTCACGGAAGAAAACAGATTAGACACACACCTTCTGAATTCACCGATGCAATGAGCGCTTAATTAATATTTTTTGACCGACTTCAAATATTCACAAAAGGAGAAGGTTGTATATTCGGCTGTATGTTTTTTTTAAATATGTATGTTCGTCAAAGTCTCCGTCAATTATGGACCAATTATGAAAATTCTTTCGGTGTTGTATAGAAAATGATCCCGAATAAGGTATAATTATGCATATAATTTTTTTAATAGATTATTTACATTACCAAAAAAAAAAATACAAAATTTGAAATGATTATGGTAAAATATAAAAAGTAGAACTGCACTCAGTTTCGGGTGATAAAAACGCTGCCTTATTGGCCCTTGTTCTGTAAAGGACGTCATACTTAACATTTTCAACTCAAAGTGCCCCTGTTTCTTCGTTGATTTTTCAATCAAAATAAAATTAGATACAAAGAAATGATAATTATTTGAATTTAACTTTACAGAAAACACCAAACAACCGCGAAATAATACAAAGATATCTTGCCAAAGCTTCATGACAATACAAAATGCAAATCGTGACGTCACGGTTCGCTCTTGCCAATAGCGTTGCGTTTAGAAATTTTGCGATTAAGATTCAAAATGTCTACTTTTCAATGATTAAATTTTACAATAAAAACATCAAACAATACAAAAAAATATACAGATTATTTCTATAACAATAGAGAATACCTACGTAAAAAAATTATTAACTTTTTTGAAGTCACGCATATACCCTGTTGGTCCCATAAAAATGTTATTCTCGAAGGATTAGTATTTATCCCTCCAAACTAAAAAAAAACAGTGTAATTACTGAAGATATTGAAGTCGCTTTTTAGTTTTTGAAATTATTATTTATTAGTACAACCAAACAGCAGTCGGGTAACGAACGGGAAGCTCTGCGCCGCAGTTAGTCACTCAGTCACTCAGCCATGTACGCCCCGATTTAGATAATCTCGGTAACCCCTGCAGCCAACTCAGACGTAGCCCCGATGTCCCAGATACTCTTAGGTATTATACGAGTAAGATACTTGCCGTCGTAAAAACACGATGTTAAAGTAAACTGAGGTGCTTAAACTAGCACCTCAGGTTTAGTACGAAACTGGATCCGGATATAAACGTAAATGTAAATGGGCTCACCGAGATGCCAGCCGAGCTCTCGAGGCGCCTTACGCTGTCTGGCCAAAGTTTATTATAAACAATGAGGTAAGACCTAATTTAAACTAATTCAAAATCGATATGTATAATTTGAGCTACCTCTGCATTTTTTATAACAGTCTGCACTTAGAACGGCTCAGCTGTTTTAATAGCCGTTTAAATTTGCCGTTTCGTTCTAATTTGTTTTTATTAACCTTTGTTATTACAGGGTGCCACGGAAAGGGTGTACTAACCCGAAAGGGGGTGATTTTGGACATCGAAGTGGTCAACGTTTGTTCTACGATTTTTTGAATCTCACACATTTCTATAATATTTTGAAATTTCGGACCGGTCTACGGTAGACTCGAACGAAATGCACATCAAATTGAAGAGCGTAAAAAATTAGTCGATCCGAGTCGACAACTTATAGGCGGAAAATTCGGATTATCGAGTAGTTTCAATATGAAAATGAATAAATTACTAAAAAAATTGTAACGGCGTTACAAAGTAAACATGTCAATTAAGTGTAAACATGTCTATGGTTCGGTCTTGGTACCGTGGACGGAAGAAATCGCTCCCCAGGGTATATAAATACTCCTTGATCGTAGCTTGGTACATATATAGTGATCTGTGGTTCGGTCTAATTTCTTTGAATGAAAGTTCTTTGCTCTTTGATTGAGAAATCATAATATGTATAATAATAGTAATAGTAGTATTTTATTGCAACCGTGCGAAGCCGGGGCGGGTTGCTAGTTTCTATAATATTTTGAAAAAAAAACAATGTAAAACGTTTTTCTTCATATTTAGGTTTTTTTACGAGTATTCTTACATTATTATTTTATTTATTCACAAAGAAAATTACAATCAAGTAATAGAAATAAATTAGAACTAGTATTTACAATTGAAACAATTGAGCAAACTGCGAACTGTTGCAGACAATCCACAGGTAGGTCAACAGATCCATAAATTTATATTATTATTTTGAAATATCAAAGTATTTACATAATTTGTTTGTGATAATTTCATGACAAAAACTGGTTTTGCTAAAAAACACTCAAAAATCATTTGTGAAATATTTTTTAACGCTAAATAATACAAAAACGCGTTTAAAAGAACATGAATAGGAAGAAAAAAATCCTAAGTTTTTTGCAAAACAACTTCAACTTGTGAATAACTTATTGTTATTCACAAGTTGATCCCCTCAGGGTTCAGAATCACCCCCTTTCGGCTTAGTACACCCGTTCCGTGGCACCCTGTATAGAATAATTATGGGAAAGTAACAACTCACTTTGATTTGAAATTATTTTCAATGTCGTGCTTTACAAGAGCCGCCCTGTCTACCGCCCGCTCTAGTGTTCCCCGCACCCCGCACCCCGCCCCCACATCCCTGCACCTGGCAGAAGCTTCGAATATTAAAACGATAAATAAGTGCGCATGGTTTGCACGAGAATTTTAAATTTGTATGAATTCAGAATTCATGCGAGACGCAGGTGCTCCGAACAAAGGTTTTTCGTTAAAATTGATATGAAAATGTAAAAGAATGAAATGGAATTGCATTTTCAGTAAATTGTCCGCAAAGTGCGAGGAAGCGACCGTTTATTTTGTAAATTGCTCGCGCTGTTAATGCTCCTTTAGAACGAATGTCTTCAGCGTCTAAATACAGCATTTTACTTAATTGGATTCGTTATTAAGGAGAGAAACTCCATGTAAGTTGAAATATTATTTTTACTTGGAGTGCTATCGCGGTACTGGGTAGAGTAGGTATTGAATAATAAATGCAAGCGTCCATCGCTAAGCTGGATGATTCAAAGCAGCTCTATGGCAGCAGCCCCCGGCTTGGTTCGCTGGGTGACCCTCACACTGCTAATTGGACTCGCAAAGGTATTACTGGGCGCCGAGCGCTGCGAACGAACTATAACGCACTAAAAGTAAACCGAAGAGTTGCAACATTTCTAGCTACGCAACACATAATTTGTCAAATTTTATATGTTAGTTAAACGTTTATATAGTAGTTAGATGTTTTGGTTTTGTTCCGCCCAGACAACCAAACTAGACAACTGGTTGAAAGACACATTTCTAGACTATTAATATTATCTAGCACAGTTACGTGGATGGAAATACAATTCCGTCCAGGTAACTGGTTGTCTCCGCGTAAGATAATTTTCTAGTTACCAAAGTTCATATCTAGTTACCAAACAAGATGGAAAAAAAATTCCACCCGGTTATCCCGGCGGAAAATTTCTTCCACGTAGAAAACCAGTCGTCTAGTTTTGTTGTCTGGGCGGAACAAACAGTTAGTTTTTTTAAATACGGGACTGACAAAGTCAAAAAAGCCCTTATGAATAAAAAAGAAACTTGCTGGTTATTCTGCATAAGCTACCTTGAATTATATGAGTTACATATTTGTGTTTCGTAGCACTATCTACGCACGTCGTAGCTAATAGCTACGACGTAGCCGTGGCTTAGCACGTAGAGGCTGCACTGCACAATGGGGTAGTATACTGGGTAAAAATAATATTACTCCATTTAGTCCTCAGTTAGATTATCACAAGATGATACATATGACATATGGACACATGTTTTATCTTTTATTTTTTGTCGACCAAAAAAAAACTAAACCGCGTCAAGGTTTACGAGAGGGGTCTAGTTACGTCACACCTTTCTAAAATGTGTCGCAAGGTGTGACGTCACACGGAACTTTAACTGGCTATTTCTTCGTCATTTTTTGTTTAATCGACAAAAGAATCTATAAATCTTTATTCACAAAGAAAATAAAAAAACTAGTATTTACAATTGAAACAATTGAGCCAAGAAAAGAAAACAAAAGAAAGAATACGTCTCCAATATCTTCTGATAATCTAACCGACGGACTAATTACATTTTTTAGGACACTTGCCTATTGAAGCTCGGACGCCATGTTGCGTATTGGCGTAGCACTATTTATCCAGAAGAAACGTTCTGCGCTAGTACAGGCACATATATTTACTCCGAAATAGCCGGAGCTCGCCAAATGCGGACACAATCAGCGTATTTTTATTTAAAATGGTAGCTTATCTGGTTCATTCGTTCTCTGTACTAAATTCTCAAACATACTTTTCTTTTCTTATCCTAACAAAATTGAAAATATTGTATAATATAACTATTGTAGAAACTCTATTTCACTGATGTAGCAAATCTGGTGTGGATTATTCTTCGAAATGCTTTTAATATAGGTAAATTTTGCGCAGAAAAAGCTTGTATGTATTTTAACAAGTAAAATGAAACACGAGTAAATTCCAGCGACCCGAATTCGTAACAAAAAATAAATCTAAATATTTGCCAACGAAAATCCAGCCATTGAGAGATCGGAGAGCACATAAAGGCTACACTTCGCCGTCAGCGGGCAGCACTCGTTCCGGGAATCAATTAGCTGATCCAAATGAGGCGTCGGCGCTCGCTTGGGGGTATCCAGATATTACAATTAGGTTTTTTCATGTTTCTTTTCCACTGTTCTGTTTTGTGTGCGTTAATAAATATCTCCGAGGAGTTCGTTCCGAACTCTCACTTCACTCCACTTACTACCTACTATCAAATATAGGTAAACGCCAATTTCTACTAAAATTTTAAAAACTGTTTTTTAATTGAATTTAGAATTGAAATAACTAACCTTATTGTAATATGGTTGCCCTCCTAAGTTCTCCTAAGGCATGTGTTCTTCGAAAAGATAATCGGAAGTTGCACGTTTTTGTCAGAAGTTTTTATATATTAAATGTCAAAGTTAATCGACGAAGCTGCTAATTGTCCGATAATCTTTTAATACTAGAATTATAAATTAATTTAATACTACTTTTGAATACTAGACTAAGTACTACGTACATACTACTAAGTCTACTACTAAATTCTTAACGAACTTGGGTGACGGACCATCGCGCGACTGGAGAATGTGTGAGTCACTAAAAGTAATTCAAATAAGACGCATATTAATAAGGTAAGATACTAATAAATAATGCACATATCAAAAGGCTGATAGTAGGTCGCCGGTGACTTACGGAGCTGTTTAAATATGTATCGAGTGCACACAGAGAGAGCAGACACGTTCGGGAAAGACTACAAAGTAAACCCTCCATTATGGTATCAAAGGAGAATAAATAATGCGAAGTAGTGCGTGGCTCGGTGTAGTGTAGGAAGACCAGAAGGGCAACATCGACCCATTTAGCGACTTTGAAAATAGGAGAAGGTTCAGATGTATGGATGTTTTTTTAATACGTTTTTGCTTATTTCTCCGTCAATTGAGGGATTTGATGATTCTTTTGGTTTTGTATAGAAAACAATCCTGGGGTTTACAAGGTGCCACAGAAAGGGTGTTCTAAAAGTCTGTAATAAGCCGAAAGGGGGTGATTCTGGACATCGAGGGGTCAAAGTTTGTTCTACAGTTTTTTGAAATTCGAACATTTTTTAACATTTTTTGAAAAATAATAGAGACATTTTTTCTTCATATTCGTGTTATTTTACGTATATTCTTCTCTTCATAATTAATATTGTTTTGAAATTTCAAAGGATTTACATCATTTTTTTGTAATAATTTCATGACAATACAATGGTATTTGTATCATAAGGGAGCAAAATAATATTTTAGGGCGAGGGCGCTTTTTTGAATCCAGAGCGAAGCCAGGGATTCAAAGTACGTCGCCCGAGCCAAAAATATATTTTGCGCCCGAGTGATACACTCTACTTTTCATCACCCACTGTAAGAAAATAAAAGGCGCCTCGTATTTTAATGTAATAATATTATTTAATAAAACATAGAGTACTTAGCAACTGAATTTAAATTATAAGTTATATAAGTTGAATGATTAAGACATATAAGTTTTTAGTAAAAGAAACTGTTTAAATAAAACTCAATATAAAAAAGAAAACTTACTAAAAACTTATATTTACATTTGAGACATTTTCGCAATTACTAAAATTTATTGTTACAATTTTATTAGGAATAGAGATTGTTGTAGATTATACTCGTATACCGGCGGCGGCGCGACTATGGGTCGTCGTACCAGCCAGTATTTATTCAAACAATATTGGCGTTCGATTTCTTTGGCGCTGAACACTAAGATGTTCCAAATTCAAAAAGTGCGCGGCAAAGATAATTGCGGCGCACTTATAAAGAGGATTAAAAACTTATTACTGCCCGCTAAAAGCTTCTTATAGAAAACACCACCTTTCGGTGCACTTAAAGGCGAACCAAGTTGTCCTTTTCGAATAGA
Organism: Eupithecia subfuscata; assembly: GCA_963564075.1. Taxonomy (NCBI): domain Eukaryota; kingdom Metazoa; phylum Arthropoda; class Insecta; order Lepidoptera; family Geometridae; genus Eupithecia; species Eupithecia subfuscata. The sequence goes on from OY751114.1 coordinate 12,149,205, forward strand.
TGAGATGTAAAATATTTTGTAACGCTAAATAATGCAAGAGTGCGTGTAAAGAATACGAATAGGAAGAAAAAAACTTTATTTTTTCCAAAAAAAATTATTAAAAATTCAATAAAATCGTTATTCGTCTCCCCTCGGGGTCTAGAATCACCCCCCTTCGGCTAAGTACAACCTTTCTGCGGCACCTGGTAGAGTCACTTATAAATTTTACTGCCGAGAGCTTTCTATTTTTTCCGCAAAACCAAAAAAACTGTGAAAATATAAAGGAAATCCAAGTGGGTTTGTCGTTTTTGTAAAAACATCAAATTATTGCTCAATAATATTCGTTCTGTGAAGTTCATTGCAAAAATGACCAGTATGGTGCTACATAAAAATAAACTTAACTTTCTGGAGTAAAGGCAACATACGCATGTAGATGTTGTACTGCGTACGAGTGGCCAAGTGCGTGTACGACCACCTCGCGCCAACCCTTCCCGGGTCAGGAGCGCGATAAAATATACGCGCAGTGTTTTTAAAGGAACCGTTACAGACCACTAGACATTGAAATAAATACGAGAAAACTTCAAACGAATTGCACTTCACGAGATCATTTTACTTGAGAAGACAATTTCCCGTCTCATGACCCAGAGTTAGTTTACATTTAATTAAATGCTGCTATTGTGGGAGCGGGATCAAGCAAACGTTTGAAGTTCTACTGAAAGTTCTTTAGAAATGAAAGATCTGACATCCAGTTACGACACAGGCTCGGCCTAGTGTGAGATCCATCGGTAAATCGTAGTCTCCAAGCCATCTAATATTATAAAGAGGAATAATAAATAATAATCATAAATAACGCTAGACAATTCACACAGCATTATCTAGCCCCAAGCTAAGCAGAGCTTGTGTTATGGGTACTAGATAACTGATATAAGTACATAATACAATACACTACATAGATAGATATTTTTTATTATACATAGAAAAACATGATTTGATTGTTTTTTTGTTTGTATTGAATAGGCTCCGAAACTACTGGACTGATTTTAAAAATTCTTTCACCGTTACGAAGCTTACTTTTCAAGGAGTGACATAGTCTATATTTTATCCCGGAATTCGGAAGGGAACGGGAATACGGGCTAATAATGCATCGTAAAATGACCATATGTTTATTGTGCTGTAAAGAAATATATAATAAGCGGTTTCTATAAATTGAACACTAAAAACAAATCTAAGAACAAAATAATTTAATAACATCAAAATTATTTCACTAAAAATATAGTAACAGTGTACTTTACCAAGGTGTTGACCATACGGAGGCTGGAGTAAAAGTGAACCAGAGACAGCGAGCGCGCTGCTTTTATACAATTGCTACCGTCATCAATTTTAAAATCATGTTTTCCTCAGATTATATTTTATGTTTTATGCAGGCACTCGGCCCCATCCATCTCTCGGTACCTTCGATATCGGAGCCGCATGAGCCATCACGGCCAATAAACCGTTTAAGTTTAAACGACGACAGTTTAAGTTGAAAGTGTCGCGCGGAGTATCAATAACGACACGAGTCAATTACGTGAGGACCGGGAGGGCGGGAAGCGGCAGGGCGGGCGGGGGTGGCGTCGGGCTCAACTTGTTTCAAGCAGCTAACTCAAGAATCTAGAAGCGAAAATATATCTAAAATGTTCCTGCTGTAACATACAAAGACTAGGTAAACGGTAAATACCAGGTGATTTAAGCCAAAATGCTGCAGTGCGGTTAAGGTTAGTCAGCGCCAATGAAACACAAATGTAATTGAGTAAACAAATAAGCATAGTTAACTAAGCGTCGAGTCAGCACGACGTACCTGGGGCCCTATTCTGCTAAAGTAATCGCTTCACTATATGACAATGGTTTTGTCACAGCTGAATGAAACTACAGATAGAGCGCGTCAAAAGTGTCCAGGTTAATACCATTCTATCAATCTCTCCGTGCAAACCCGTGCACGACACATCGATGACCTCGAAAGAGTTTTATACATCTGAAGATTCTACGTGACGATTTTGCGATCATACTAAGATGTAATAGTTAAGCGATTAGTTAGCAGAATTGGGCCCCTGACCGCTAGCTGTGCCGGCCGAGCCGGACGGCGCCTTTGCGGTCAATAACACAGCTATTGGTTCGGTTTCCTATTAAAGCAATAGCACAATTTGCTCTAGTCTGCTGATAATTCGATACCTGTACAGTATTATCCAGTCGCTGTGAGATTCTATGGTCTATATACATTTCGATTCATCGCCAATGATTATAAAAATTACCACCATAAGAAAATAATTTCGAGTAGTTCAATAATATTCTAATATTGACCGAATGTTAGCATCGTAAGTACCGACTTATACCCGAAATTATTCCATAAAATTTAATAAAATAAATAAAATGCAGTAAAATATTTTTTATTTTACGATTGAAATTCGTCGGGCAATAAAAAGTGCGACAGCAGGCGCTTGTTTTGAAGCGCCGAATAAATTGTAAAATGGGAACGTTGGAAGACGCGACAATGAGGCATTCCCTTACTGTCGCGTCTTGCAACAACGCTCCCATTTTACAATTTACTCGGTGAGAATTGAGCCTAAAGCTCTGCGCTGTTAAAACCAATACCGCAACCACACAGCACAATAACGTGTTTTCAACTAAGGGCTTCAACACATATATTTTTAGATACATTTTACAGTGACATTATGGCTTCCCACAAGCTTCAAACGAGTAGTCCGCGACCTGGTCTGTCATCTTATGCCGTCAATATAAAATTAATCTAAATGTTACGAGTTAGTTATTGTGTTAGATTATCGAGGGTTATTAATTTATTTATTTATTGATTGATGTGAATCCTGTGGAGCTGGTCGCAGTCGCGTCAGCGGGTCGCAGCCGTGGAGCAGCAGTCGCTCGGCTGTCGGCAAGCCCATAAAGCGCAGGCCATCGATATTTGGCAAAAGAGGACGCGACGCGGCGAGCCAGCGGCGGTTTCACACCCATTGAGTACCTACAGGTACTTTCCCATTAACGCAAGAAAACACGGGTTAGGGTACATCTGGGCCGAATCTCAAACTGATCCACGGACGAGATGTCCACTTCACTTTTGAGTAGGGGTACATCTCGTCCGAATCTGAAACATCTCTATATACTGTGTCAGCTCAGAGTTTTCTACTTCTGTTTATTTCAAACCAGTTTCTGCCCGCGGCTTCGCACGTGTTGTTTTTATGGAATCGTTTAAATATGATTTCTATCCCTTGGAAACTGATTTATGGGATGAAAAGTAGCCTATGCTTGATTCCAGACTTAGAACTACCTGTATGCAAACCAAGCTTAGAATTACCTGCAATTTCAGTCCGATCCGTTAAGTAGGTTTTGCGTGAAGAGGTAACAAACATCCATACATCCTAATTTTTGCATTTATAATGTTAGTGTGATATATACCCTAATCTCATCTCCAATTCGGGCAATTCTGCAACCAATACGTTACACTAATATTATAAATGCGAAAGTTTGGATGGATGGAAAGATATGGAGTATTTCATGCCGAGCCTGTGGCTTATTTGTGTTCTATATACACTTGATAAGATACTCAAATACTAGTTCTGATTTGTTTTCTCTTATTTGGTTCATAATATATGACTATACAAATGACTTCTAGGGGGGAAAACTGGACTCCAAAAAAATGAATTCAAAAATGAATAAGGGGGATTTCAAGGGGGAAAACTGGAATAACCCGATGGATGGAGGGATGGATGTTTGTTACCTCTTCACGCCAAAACTACGGAACTGATCGGACTGAAACTTTGTATACAATTAATTATAATCCTGGAATCAAACATACTTTTTATCCCATAAATCAGTTCCCATGGGATAGAAATCACCTTTAAACATTTCCATAGAAACAACGCGTGCGAAGCAGCGGGCAGTAACGAGTTGGTCACAAATCTCCAGAAATTGTAACTCTAAATAACACACGAGTTTCCGATGCAGCAACGGGAACGGTAAAGTACCCAAACAGGCATAAACCGGTGCTTTAGCGGCAGAAACGGCCACTTGCTTTGCGATCTGCGCTCGTTCGGGGCAGTCACCGACACCACCCTACCCCTCCTGTACGTTGCATTTTCTTCAGCAGAGGAGCCCGGCATTGAAGACGGCGGGGCCGAGAGAGGCCTTGAGGCAGCTAGTGAGGCCAGCCACTGGTGTGGTTGGTCTTGCCTCTATCACTGTGTTGAGGTAACAGCCTGTGTCGCGGTGAGCGTCCAACTTACGCTTTACGAAAGTTATCTAATTTCCAGTTGTTTGTCTTTGTTGTTGTTGACGAGGTGCCGCCTGCGCGAGTGTAGTTCGAGCTGCGACGTATTGCGGTCTCTCTAAACGTGGACGGTCGTTTGCCGAAACGGTTGGACACTATGACGTAGTTGACATCGTTCCATTCAAACGGCTACCTGGCGATAATGACAGTAGAACTTACGTAAGTAAGTTTTTTTTAAATAGATCTTTATTAACAAAGAAAATTACAATCAAATAATAGAAATAAATTAGAAGCAGTATTTACAATTGAAACAACTGTTGCAAACTGTTGCAAACAATCGATCCATATCAATACCAGTCGGAAGCGTCCTCAAGACGCTGGCTGCATTGCCACGCTGTATGGCAATGCTGCTAGGTTGTGTTTGTATTTCTTCATAAACATTATTTCCATACATTCTCCAAAACGGTTAAATTGTTATTCATAATCGTACACAACTGAAATAAACCGCTAACTCACATCCCAAATATTCGCGATGAGCAAGCAGCTATTGGATCGGAAACCGACTCAACGGAGCGCCGCTAACAAACGTTGATCGGTTCAACACGCGCTTAATTCACCCAATCAGCGCTGTCGGGTCCAGTGACACCTGTCAACATCATCAAGATATACCAGTCCACTGTTAGACATAGGCCTCCCCTAAAGAGCACCATAGCGCCCTGTCTTCTGTTTGCCTGCAGTCTTCACCCTTTGAGAATGCGCTGGTAAGACACATTTAATTAATTTTCCGTTTAACATCAGTCTGACATAATATTGGGCAGGGCCTAGACTGTATTATAATCTCTGCAAGGCTTTATTATTATAATACACTTAATTAATTTCAAATAAACAACAGTCAATTCGTAACAAAAACTCAAAAGTTCGTTTCTTTTTAATAAAAAACTATATAGTACACTTGGAAAGATCATATTCATAAAGTAAACTCAGCGTTAGAACAATCTTTGTTGCGATAAGACCAAAGAAACATAAATTACGTTTATCTTGGTATATTTTTCCTCTGTTTCGTAATTACATCAATTTTGGATTTATATTAAACTTGTTCTTGTTATAAAAATGACTTGCTTCTTCATTTAACCGAAATATTCTAGTTTTCAAATGATTCATAAAAATTGACTTCAAACGTAACAGGGGGTTGGTTAACAACGAACGCCACTGTACCTACTTGTTAGTTATTTGCTTGAGAAAAACGAGCAACAAAGTAGCTCCGTAGCACGGAGAAAGCAAGCCGGCTCATACGAAAGCCAGTTGGTAAGCCCCGCGCTTCAAATAACTGTCAGCGGCGCCACGGTACCAACCTGAGACTAGAGTAGAGCCCGCTGCTATTACTCACCAAACAATGTTTGTAATTGAATGTAACATGAAACACAGTCATTGTTAACATTTATACGGGCCCTAACGGAAGACCAGCGCTGGCTAGGCCTCCTAGGGGAGCTTAGCCAGCATTATGCTGAGTTAGCCTTTTTATAGCAACTTTATGTACCTATACCCCATAAGTGTGTTTTTTTTCTGTACTTACCTACTGTTGTTATAAATAAATGTCTTTTCTTTCTTTCATTTAATTAATACTCGTATTTGATTAGCTCATCAGGCCTTCAATCAAAACGACTCGGCAGGAAAATCCGATTGAATCGTAGCACCACACGGAAATAATAAAGCCTCAAACAATTGAGATTTGGAAACAGAAGCGTTCTGTGGGCGCCCGGCACGGAGGTTTTAAGGCTACGTGCAACACACAAGTTTTGATCGTATAGGTGTACTATTGCTTAATTAAACACCCGATACTGTGCTATAATCGCCTACATTTACACCGCAAAGCAATCTATATTGCAGATAAATATATGAATATCCATATCAGTGTGCTGATTCCGATACCGAAGGAAAGTTGACAGGAAGCGACACAAAGGGGCGGATGGATCCGCCGCGGTAATTACGAGAACTCTACGACAAAGGACGAGCCCTGGGAACTGACTCCGCACAGTCGCAGATACAGCAGATGAGAGGATGGTACACCTCATTAGCGCGCCATGATACCACCGCGGGGTGCGGAAGCTGCGGCTGCGAATTTTCTCTGTAAAAAATGTGAATGAGCAATTTTGACGCTCTACGCTCCACGCTGTGAGGGGCATTATCCGCGCGTCCCACCCGTCCCGTCCTGGCTCAGCCGGCGTGTCACGGGCGACACGGCGTGCCATTTCCCAGTTGGCACGAAAGCCGCCAGCGCTGCCAATGCCTCACAAAAAAAGCAAACAAGAAGCTTTCGATCAGTTTTCAAATTGCTGGCCTAGCCTTGTGTATTGGTTCTATATTTTGGCACTGCATTCACCGGCTAGGCGTTGTTGTACTTTCATAGCAAAATCGATGGCGTGAAATTCAATGAGTTCTATCACCCAGTGTTCTCTGTAAAGAACTAGTGGGAAAAAAGGAGTCTCTAGCGGTTCTACGTACATAACTAGTGGGTACAAGCGTCAATGTTCAATCTGATTTTCAATCTAGGTCACACATGGATGGAATAGTTTTATTGTGCTCTTAGCCAGTCTTGATCTAATGATATCTGCTCTTGTCTCAGTAATGTGATCAGAGCTGCAGTCCGCTTCGCTAGCTGAATCTCCTATAAACCTCTCTTATCTTTACGCAAAAGCATAATTATTACACCATGCGCAAAAGCTGGGAGTGTGTTTGTTTTCTTCTATTGACATCGCGTGTCAATAGAAGAAAAATAAGTCGATGTGAGATAAAACACTGCCAAGCAACTGTTATAAGTTGACACATTTTTAAAAGTTAATGGACTATTTTTTATTTGTATTGACATCACTAGCAAAAACACTAATAAGGTAGGCTAGTGATGTAGAAAGAACCTTTACTTCTAAAACTCTGTCAAACTAAAACTGTAGCTTAGCTATGTTTTTTTAACTGTTTAACAGTGTTTTTGCAATGTTTATATGCATCAATTGAGCTACCTAAAATGTAATGCTTGACTAAAGCTTGCATGCACTTGTCATAAGATACAGTGTTGTTGATGGTTATTGAACCAATACAAATGCAATGTAGGCGCTTAAAATTAAGTTCAATATGGTCTAGGATAAATGTACACTGGATTTATATTACACTAACTCTTTATGGTTATAAATAAAAGCTTTATATATTATAATATCTTTTAAAATTGTAACTGAATAGAGCTACCTCAAGATTGTTGCAACAGTCTGCAGTTAGCCGAACTGTTTCAATTGTAAATACCAATTTTACTTTAATTATGTTCCCCTAATTATATGTTTAGGTGGTATTGCTGGACTTGGAACTGCATCGACAGTACTGAGCAAATATTATTTGTTTGTTGACGTGTTGTGTTTGCCTTCACGGCTCCACAACAACACACCACGTACTCCTACAGCTACAGGTGGGAATCACATAAATCAATCACAGATCCAGAACTAACATATACAAGGTAAATAATGTTCCATATCATAACGTACAAGAACTTCAAGCTCTTAGGTTTGAAATGCTCTGTATGTATCCAAGCAAATAATTAATTTGTATAAACCAGAACGCAAACATCGGTTCCCACATTTCCTGCGCGATATCGCTGCCAAATAATATCTTACCAACTCTACCTCAACGCAAACTGTTCCTAAAATAATGAACATTTCCTGAAGTAAACTAAGAAATGGAGAAGACGCTACATTTCCGACGAGTTTGTCTTTACTTTCAGAATGTTATGAGCCACGAGCTTAGGTACGCTTTACTCGGAGAAATTCTTCGTAGAATCAAAAAAATAAAATAAATAATTAACGCTGGGGATTTCCCTGAGCGTCATCTAGCCCAAAGCTAAGCAGAGCTTGTATTAAGGGTACTATAGATAACTGATATACTTAACATAGATATATATTTTTTGATATAAATACCTACATAGAACACCCAGAACACCCGAAACAAATATCTGCAGATCGTATTTACAAATATTTGTCCCGAGGCGGGAATTGAACCCACTACCTCCTACGTCGCAAGCTTTCGCTCGCTGCGCCACAGAGGTCATCAATTATCAATACTGATATATCACACTAAAATTATAAATGCGAAAGTTTGGATGGATAGATGGATGGATGTTTGTTACCTCTTCACGATAAAACTACTGAACGGATCGGGCTGAAATTTTGCATTCAGGTACTTCTAATCCTGGAATCAAACATAGGCTACTTTTTATCTCATAATCAGTTCCCAGGGATATAAACTAGTAGTTCTACGAACAGTAGACGTCGCGAACACTAACTTTTTTCAACAATTAATTTACATAATACTTAATGTACTAAAGTAATTTTATTTAAAACGGGATATTTTGGTACCTAGGTAGGTACCTATATAATGAGAACTTCTGTGGGGTTCATACTTGACCCCCCCCCCCCCCCCCCACCCATTTCCGAAGATTGCATAGCGACCCATCTGAAATGTACCTAGGTACCTACCTATGTAGCGTTTGTGGATATGGATCTATTATTTTACAGGAAAAATATACTTTGAGAACTTTGTAAAACTAACACCTTTTCAAAAGTTCTTGTACCTACCTTTGAAATAATGCCCACCGTGCAAGAATAGGCGTCTGTTTCTCCTGAACGGATTCAATCTTGTTTGTGGGTAGGGTAGGTGAGCTAGGTAAGGTGCACTTGGAAAGGTAGGTAGGTATTACAGATCACTTCACTTGCGATACGATTGTTGTCGGAATTTTTGAACGAAATGTTGCACAAACACATCAACCATTAGACCAATTGTCCATACAAAGTACCTAAGTTACGTTCCTCAGCAAAGCTCGAAATTCTGTACCTAGTATCAATAGATGGCGTTGATCCATCAGCCCAAAGTTATTGTTATTTTATTATTTAACCGACGACGACGGTGTATGCGGTCGCGCTATTTCATATAATTCTCGAAGTGTTACAAAGATGTTCTAATAGGTGGCGCTGTACTGTAAATGCTCTCTTGCATATTACTGCATTTTGCGAAGCTATTCTGCTCGTCATGCCGAAAATCCTCATCAGATCGTTACCAAATTTTTATAAGAACAGTATAAAGTTATTACCTTTCAATTAAAAGTACAATCATCAAAATCAGATCTCTTAAAGCGGAGATATTCCAAATCCGCCTTTTTGCCTTATTGTGGAAGAAGTACGCCTTTAATCAAAAAATCCCGACGTCAATAAAATTCTATAAAATCATAGAATCTGTACACAAAGTTTCATACCGATCGGTTGTAAAATACGACCTGTAGAGGAGTACGGACATACTGACAAAAACGCCATTTTGGCCAGACCTGAAACGAAGACTTTCGTTCACTAACGTTCACGACGTCAATTACATTTAGACGTTTCCATATAAACAACGCGCGCGAAGCCGCGGGCATAAACTAGTATACAATAAATTCAAAAATTTCTCTGTCTGTCATGTTATCTTTCCACGCCAAAACGGCTGAATGGATCTAAATGCAATTCGGCAGGAGGTAAAAGGTATCCCGGAGACGAACACTTAAAAAACCGTGTGAAGCCGCTAGCAGCAGCTTATTCTTATATAACTCTTCATAAGTAGGAACTTTCCTACTATCTTCAGTGGGATGTTCCTACTTATAAAAAGTTGGCCTGCAGTTAAGAAGTCTCCCAATCAATAAAAGCGCGAAGAAAAGGTTTTACAAGCGCTAAAACTGTCTAACAGTTAGAAACTTCTCAAAAATACACACAGTCTAATACAATACAGTACGTTGGTACTGTATTGTATATTGAGGGTGTTGACTCTACCCAAAACATAACAATGCCGGCTTCTGGCCGCGGCTCTACCTCCCTGCCAAAAATCTTATAGCTGTGTGGTGCCGGCTTAGAATTTGCACCACCCCAACTCTTCCCGCGGGTGTCGTAAGAGGCGACTAAATGACATCCACCAGGGGCGGGCAGCAGCGCCCCCTTTAGAACAATTCTACCACCGAACTGCGATCCCCAACCCGCATGCCTAGCGTGGGGATTTTAGGCATTACCCCCCATGAGATAAAAGCCAATAAGGCGCTTATCAGGGGGAAGCCTACGTCCAGTAGTGGACCAATACAGGCTGTTGAGGTGACGATAGTTGACTAGGCATCCGATTGTGATAACTTAAAGATAACTAAACTTTGAACAAAATTCTGGATAGAACTGGTAAAGTAGATCTCTGAATACCAGCTTCCTATACCTATAGACAGGTCTTAATTGAGACTTGGCAGTCTTAATTGAGACTTGCGGCCGTGGCCGAAATTCGGCCAGGAGGAACTCATCGGAGTAGCTGAATAGTCGCCGTTGAAGTGAGGCGGCGGCGGCGGCCAGCTTCCGGCCCTGTGGATGCAATCTAACAATATCTGGGACGTTTAAAAAGTTTGCAACACTCCGTAAGAGCCTGCTGGCGACTAACGGCATCGACGCGCTCCAGGGTTGGCCCTCCCACTCCATCCACGAGATGGTTTGGCTCCTATGCACATAATAGTTTTATAAATTTTTAATAATTCTATAATTTATTGTTTCTGAGTAGATACATATCACTTGATGAGAAGTTTAAAATAAATTAATAGGTTGGTTAAATAATAGATTCAGGCGTTACATTGCGGAAATCCCAAGTCTGTTTTTTACCTTTTCTGATTGCATGGCATGTCAATTTGTGGGAGCAGGCAGTGCTCGCGAATTGTATTTTGTTGAATCTCATCATCATACACAAAGGTGTACATAATATCAGGTCAAAAAAAAATTATGTGGTCGTTATGATAAGACGTTATTTCATGCACTTAAGTGGTCACGTCACTCTACAAACCTTCGAAATCCAGAGAGATACTTCAAATAAATAAAAGTTTAACGGACTGGAAAAAATGTAGTTTCTTTCTAAGAAACGATCACAAAAGCTTCTCTCTAGAAATAACGATTGCGAGTAAACAAACACACGCGGATTACTGCGGACTGAGACGCAGCCCTAGCCTGAGCTATCGGGTGCGCTGCAGCTGCCGGGAAATTAAACTTTATTACATTGCCATTAGACTCGAATTGGCGCAACAAAAAGAGTGTAAGTATCCTCCGGTATTAATTGATTGAAACTGTGCTTTGTCTCGGTGTGGATACGGTGCGGTTTCGCGCGGCCGCGGCCGCAGCGATACCGTTCATTGCTTTTCTCTGCGCCGGTAGTACGGCGGCGGTACGGCGGCAGCAAGTTAAATGGATATAGTTTAATTCAGTTTCCATTTGTACCCAGTATTGAGTGAAGATAGAGAGATGGGTCCCTCCGCGCCCAGCTCCGCACAACTTGTTGTCATCAAAAATAAAAGTCACACAACTTTACGATGAGTGACGATGGCTGGCGCCAAAATCATAAATGCAATGCTCAAATGACTTTATTAATTCTCTGAACCAGACAGCTCTAGTTCTTCAGATTCTGAATTTCATGAGATCATTAAAATATTGTAAAACAGAAAAATATCAAAATTCTCGCTCGTTTCAAGGAGTCCGGTAAGCTGTCGTTAGTTTTTACTGAGAGAGCAGCGAACTGGGCGGAGATTCACGGTTATTGCAGGTACCCAGCGCTTGGGCTTCCACAGAACAAGTAGTATCTAATTACGGTCGTGTAACAGTAAAGGCTTCTAGAATATACGCCATATAAACCTGATACCAAAAGACGCATTATTTGTACGTTGCAGGATGTCAGCGTCCCATTTTTGCCCGGCAGCCGTCACGGGCTACACAAAAACTAAGCACCTCATCATAGGATTAATTTAGTATCTTAAATTATGTTCTGTGTATGCAATTCTAAGCAACATTTTCATTTCATTTTTTATTTCATTTATTTCACAGGCACGTTGTAGGCTAGGAACTCTGGTAGAGCCACCATTACTACACTGTGGACTTCATTACATTTTTATTCGATTTCAACTAATTCCGAGATCCTTCAGTTTCCGTACCATTTGCATTCCACAATTTTGCATACTTTGAAGGCCAGGAATATATTTTTCGTAACATTATTAGAAGAGATTAGAGGCATTCGCCAAATTGCATCTGATATTACGAATGGTTGCTTTTATAGCAGCTGAGTCACTTCTTCTTTCTAGACAGATCGAATGGAGGCCTGCCAACTGGAGCGAGTGTCTGCTGGCTTAGGCAATAACGGACTCTGCTAGCATCCATTATGCCATGCCCACCAGTCTGGCCACCATAGCCGTAATGCAAGTCTAGCATAAATAAAACTATAACTGATAGCATACAATCATTTTTGTTTATGTAAGTCGCTCGTTCCCCTGCTTACATATTTACTTACAATCATGTTTTGGACGAAGGCTAAAACCATCCAGCTCTATAATCATTGTTTATTATCACAATGTTTTGTTTAATTACGAAATTTGGAGAAATTGTAGAACATGGTGCAAAATATGTACCTATTTAATTGTGAGCGTGTTATATTTGCGCGCTCGGCAGTCGGCACACAGGGGCCTTTGTGGCATTTTCTAAATATAATCTCACCGCACCGCCTGAGCCTCGCTATGATACATTATTTTTATTTATAAATTCCATCGTTTACGTGAATAAAACCAAGGTAAAGGATCATAATGGTGAACCTTAAGTTGCGTCTGATAGTTGAATTTCGTTCCTTTAAAATGTAGATCTAGACAAATACTGTAATTTACCCTCAGACACTAGTGCTCTAAGATGGACAGTTCCCGAGATATAATGATTTGAAGACAGCTGTTATCCGAAATGCTCGACGAGTACTACAATTTACCTTTAGAAATCTGGCAGCATTTGTGCTGGATGTGTATTTAATACATTTCGATACAGAACCCTTGAAAAGTAACGAAGAGATTCGGACGAGTTGTCCCCTTCACTTTTGGTTGAGGGTACAACTCATCCGAATCTAAAACCAAAAGATTTTAGATTCGGATGAGATGTACCCCTACTCAAAAGTGAAGTGGACATCTCGTCCGCGGATGTGTTTGAGATTCGGACCAGATGTACCCTAACCCAAGCATAGAGCATCGATCTGTCTATCCACTGACCGCTATTACTTTACTATATGCGGTTCTACAGTTCATGATATTTTTGTTAAAGAAATTTTGGTGGAATAATTTACGACACTGGAATAATTGGAGGAAATCGCAAAAGTTCGAAACAATTTTTGTATTTGAAACCTTTTATTCGTCATTTTACTAGTCTCTCGTCTGTTTCCGAACACGCATTTGAACCTTTTTCGCTATGCGTGTGCAATTATGCGTTGTTGTTTTTAATAATTAGTAATAACCTTGCTATTGTTATCAGTTGATGTTAGGTTTTCATTCATAAATGTCTTTGTTAACATAAAATATTTCAGATTCAAGAACCGAAAGTCTGTATTCAAGCCCCGTCAGTATGCCATCTATATATGTATGTACATACCTGCAGGTTGTGTTTGGAGATCAATCGATCAATAGACGTTATAGGTATTTCCATTTACATTGATTTGCATTGAAGATTGACACAATAAAGACATCAAAGACTATGGCTACGGGTCGGCCGAGGCTGAGAAGCCGGGCACTATGACAAGTTAATGTTTGTGGATTGTTATCAATAGCAATACATATAGTAGTCGATTCTACTGTATATTCCCCGACACCGATACCTTACTGAGTAGAGGTAAGTATATTATTATTATTATTATTATTATTATTATTAGCCAAATTTATCCCACTGCTGGGCAAAGGCCTCCCCCCACTCTCTCCAGACATCATATTATTATTATAAATATATATTAATATATTCCATAAAAGGTATTTAAAAGGTTTATTTAGTCATTATTATTTTAATTTAAAGCATGTTTATTATAAGTTTATGTATTGTAGATTCATTATTTGTACACTTCCTCTAGCTATTCCATCGCCTCTCCGAAAACTCTGAGGTTTGCTGGAAGAAAACTCTTTTTCAGGATTAAGCTCGCCTATGTACCTACATATCCTATTATATAATTTCATTCTATGTATTAAATTATGTACAATGTAGAATTACAGAGGTAACGAATTTGGTAGAAGATAAAGTTTTTAACTTACTGGCTTACATTCAAATTCATTTTTTATGGATAGTCAACAGCTATGATAACTTAAATATGTAGATTAACGCAATACCTAAAAACAGAAATCTAATAATAGATTTTTACGTATATATAGTAACATTATAATAAAGAACATTTGAAATTATGTAAACAAAATCTCAAACGACAAGGACGTGAAATAAATTCATTCATAGTTTTAATTATGATATAATTTGAGTTGTTTGCTCTCTCATTAAAAAGTGACGTCACCCTCTCATTTTGTCAGTGAAAATACTTAATAACTATTTACAATATTTTTAATTGGATACTTAATACCATGTTTAGTAAAGAGAACTGTTATTATTTATTATTTTTACAAATAGCGATGCAAATCTGTCAACTCGAAAAATATCGAGACTCACGAATGTGCGATTGCTATCGAAAGTTTGAAAGCGAGCCGACGAATTATGAAAAGTATTGAGAATACTATAAAATTTATAGTTAACCACAGCTGCAACTCAGTCTGTTTTACCTTTTTACGCCGCGGACAGAAGCAAGTAGCCCTTAGACAACAACTATAATACGATTTTATTGTGTTAAATATTCGGTTTCTAAACAAAAAGTCTTAGACGCCTGACTAAGTCTGTAAAATAATATTAAATGTTGAGCAAAAATAACAAAATCCATTACCGCTTCTTCATAAATAAAATTGATTGTCACAAAAAATCTAATCGGCAAAGCATTAGGATAGGACATGACTATTTGATTTTCACTCGAACTACGAAAAAGAAAACAAGAGTTGGACTATAATAAGCTGGTGGCGACGGGGCTCCGAGCAGAGCCCGGGGTGGGACGTGGAAGGGCGGCGGCGGTTTAATTGGCAACCCGAGCTAATTAGCGGCTGCGAGCGGGACAGCCGCTCAACTATCGCGAAGCGAACGGCTGAGAGGTGAGACGAACTTTCTAGAATCATATCTGATATGTTGGTTATAATGATCGTGATGTGCCGACCAACCATCACATAAGTAGGTATCTCAGAGTAGGTAGGCTTTAATTAACTTCGGTAAAGCGTAAGTTTCAAAATGCTTGATTATTTCAATTCTACCCACAAATGTGAAATCGACGGCGATCGATTGATCATTCAGATGTAGCCTCTATTAGTTCTTTAGAAAGCCAGTTAACAAGTAACTTTTTTGTTACCTTGTTAGTGTAATTTGAGGGCGAGGATATAAAAGTGGAGTGCTTAGTTTACGAGCGCTAACGAAGGAGTCGTAACGGCGCGATAACGACCGATCGCCGTAACGACGCTGTGTTTGCCGATCGCGCCGCCTCATGGCTGCAACCACGAGGGCGGTACGCAGTAACTGTTACCATTGGTATTCGCTTCTAATCTTGAGAATAAGGTGAATCGTGTCCCCATAGATATTTCATACGATACTTCTACACATTAGGGCGCGAAACCGGATTTTGACAGTTTTTAACCCCCGACGCAAAAAGAGAGGGGTGTTATAAGTTTGACGTGTCTAAGAAATCAAATAATTTGACGTGTCTGTCAGTGATTCTGTGTATCTGTCTGTGGTATCGTAGCTCCCAAGCGGATGAACCGATTTTCGTTTAGTTTCTTTTGTGTCATAGATAATTTGATCCCGAGTGTTCTTAGCTTTTTCACGTGACGTTTATTGACCGAACAAATTTTCATATTTCATGAAATTCTCGTCGGCGGGTTTTTAATTTTTTTTATTTTGTCTTGTAAATAAAACAGTTCCCTTATTGGAAACTGTCAAAAACCAGCCCCCTTCCCCGGTGGTCACCGAAAACGCTGCCATAGTGAGGCAGCATAAGAACTTCACTTTTAAAACGCAATTGTTTTTAAAAACAGCTTCCGAATTACAATTTCAAATTAAAAACGTAACTCTTTTTAACCCAATGTATTTTTATATAATGGAACAATAGCGTTGTGCGGGCGGGTTCGCGGGTAGCGTGACTCTCGCTTGGCCGCTCCGCAATCGGAAGGACATTAATGCTGCTCGATGGAGTGCTCCGACGGACTATTAGCCATGCGGTGCGCACTAACCACTCAGCTATCACTGCCGTCTACTCTACCCATTGATTTAGACGCTACTGAAGTAAAATAAATGTAGACAATTTCTATATTTGCTATGAGATAAATACGTGCAGATTATAATGAGCCACGGACGTACTCCGACCGGACCGAGGACAGAGGGGCAGAGACCACCAACCAGCAATCACACTCGCAAATGAAAACGTTAATATTAATGCATCCGCCGAGTCCATCATTACTCACGGAATAAAACAGAAATCTCTGGAATTAATGGAAAATATAATAATCCCGCCGTTTCCGGGTAAAATAAGCCGATGCCGCGGAATTTTACCGTTGCCAGTGATATTTCTTGATTGTGGGCCCGGGGTAAACACATCACAGTACTGAGAATCGGACTTATTGATAAATCGTTAAATTAAATGGTAATGTAAGCCTTGTGGTTTGAGAGAGGATAGTTATAAATAATCAAAGGAATGAGTGTTCCATGGTAAGCTGCGCGTCGCCGTCGCGCCGGGCGCGGCGGCGGCGTGGTGGCGGCGTGGCAGCGGCGGGCGGAAGCCGCAATGTCACGGCGGACTGGAGCAGCCCCGCCCCGCGACACGTGACATTGTTATATGATTTCCGCACAAACGGAATCCCAGAGGCTGGATTTACTGTTGCGGAAGCTCACAACTCACGAGACAGCCGAGTTCATATTTTATAATGAGAGGCTGCGTTATGGAACCCAGTTAGGAAGCTGCAAGATAATAAGTTTCAAAAGTTCATTGATTTTTTAGCTCATATTCTCTCATTCTCAAATTTTATAAAAATGTTATTTTGTTCCTTGTGTCGTTTTAAGAAGATCCGGTCTGTGAAATGTTTTAGAATGATAAAAGTTTACAAAGCAAGTGTAATGAAACTGTGATTCCGCGTCTCAAATGTAGTAGAATGAAGTTGTCGTTTCGCGGCCGTTATAGCGTTATCCGACGACCACGGTCGCTGCGGGCTATAAACACACTTAAAGCTTTCAATAGTACGTAAACGCGGGCTTGAAAAGCTGAATTATTTTTATGATTACTAATCGTAGTTATATAATAATTCCTGTTAACCTTTGCCCAGCAATGGGACAATAATGGCTAATTATAAATAATAATAGTAAATAACAAAGTGCCTGAATTTGCTTCTCCTTACAATTCCTTTGAATTTTATCAGAAAAAGCTTTAAACTGAAGCCTGGTAAGTTTACTATCGGCATTGGATAAAGCGGAAAATTAGCATCGGACTGCAAACAGGGTCAGGTTGCACAGTTCTTGGGGCAAAATATCTAAAAATAAAATAAGTTTGGTGTTAGTAGAGAAAACCGGCACGGTTTTATCAAACGCTATTTTTAATCAACGCGAGTGATTCTAATGATAGTTTCGATTAATCTCGTTATCCACCCCCGACATATCCCCTCTGGGGGACACTGTTTTTCTTTTATAAAAACGCATCATTCTCCCGTGAACATCAAAATATTTCCGTTGTGCACCACCTTGATATCACATTAGAGTATTTTGATAATAATGTTAATTTCTTTCAGTGTAAATAATTATATGAGAATAACAATAATTGATACTCGCGAGCGTGTGCAATCCGATAAGCCGCTGGAAGCGTGCAGTTTGTGCAGATATCCCGCGCCGAAGACAAAAAGCACACATCGTCGTATTTCTTTTTTGCCGTAAACAGCAGCGGTGCTTTCGCGCGGTTCGGCATTTTATCGCAGCGCGATAAAATAAACCGCAAATAAAAAGCGCCTATTAGGAAATGCACAAAACAGAATGCTGCAAAATCACTGTCCGTTTATAATTTAGCAATTTTTATATTAGCTGTTCTGTTATGAGGCAGCTACTATGGAATGTAGCATTCTTACAGCTTACATTTTGTTTAGAACACTGGTCTCTTTAAACCTTTCTTTGAAGTTAAAGCGCCATGCAGAGGCGTTTGACGTCACAGCACGAGCCCTTGTCCGACTCACATCTCTTTATTAAAGCATTGAAATGACCCGGCTAGGGGTGAGGGGCGGGCGGGGGGTTACTTTACACAATATTAGGCGAGTTGAGATTAAGGTCGCTGATCACAATCTGCGCTAAGTGCGACAGCTGCTTCGCGCCAACGCGCTGAATTTACAAAACTTTTTGCCATTTTAACAGACGCAAAGAACTTCTTATTTCCTTAAATGTACTCGGTCGAAATTAGAATACTTTGTTCATTTGCCAAGATGCAGCAGCAATGATCGGTCAGTCACAATCCCAGGTTTTTTCCACTGACATACCAACGACCTGTCACTCCCCTCTCTCCCCATACACGGCTCTAACCCAATTACCCCTTGGAATCGCTACCTCCTGTTGCCACGGAAGAGATTCATTACACTTTCAAATTCAATACGTCCGTAACCATGGGCCCCGAGCGCGGCCGCGGGCGAGGGCCGTGGAGCCACGCACAAGCGCCATCAATCAAATTGAAATTATTTTATTTGTGATGAACAATCTGGCAATGTCGTGCCAGTTTGGATTCTCATCATTTATGTTAAAACTACTACCTACATTGAGCTACAAAAATACTTAATCGTTTACTTACGCGAACGTTACTGCGCCCAATATCAAGGAGGATGCGAAAAAAATGTAGCGAGAAACTTTTTGTGAGCGTCCAACACGTTCGTAAAACTCTCAGCTCCCTACAGCACCGCGTCGCGCCGCGTTGCGTCACGCCACGCCGCCGCCGCGCTGGCGGGCTGACGTCGCGATGTCGATTCATCAATCAGCGCAGATCCGCCGCGCTCCCTCGCGAGGCTTTGATTCGCGCGTGCCGCTGGGAGCTTATTGACTTCATCTGACTCCTTCCAAAGCACTTCCTATAATAGCCTTTTCATAATAGTGACATTTTTAATCAACTCGATGACAGTATCGTTTGTTCGACTCCACAAACGGGCGACGACGAGGGGCTGAAATCGTAGCGTTCCGGGAAATTCTCAAGACGATAAGCTTGAAACAATCCTAAGCATTTTCAATCAACGATTGAAACGGAACATACTAATAAAGTTTAGCGATCGATGCTGCGAAAAGCGTGCGGTGCAGCCCTAGCCGCCCGCCCTCGCTGCTGCCCGCCCTTGGCGCCGCCCGCGGCCACTGCAGCGTGTGAACATTTACCAGCTTTTACGGTTAAATAAAAGAGTAGAGCTACCGCGATGATTGATTTACAGCCACTGAGCGCACTAGCGCTCACACACAGACACACTCCGACCTACATTTCAGCTTCCAGTCAGTTTTATTTGAAACCATCCACGCAAATTAACGTGATCACTAAAATCTTGACAACATCGTTAGTATCAACCGCTGGGAATAAAGGATGCTGAATGGAGGCGAATAACAAGATGAATTGGGAAGCCCCGCGATGTTATTTACTGCTCGATGGGAGGACGCGGGAAGCAATGAATCTCTAAGACAATGAAATAAAAGAATGAGGATAGTTTAGTTAGAAAGCGGTTAGGAAACACTTGGAGGGAATCTGGAGTGAAAAACTTTATCAATTTTCACGTAGGAAAATGTTCAAATATCCTGTAGATCAAATTTGATTGGTGTCACAGGTTTCAGAGTTTTATTGGAAAAAATAAAATCAGAAAAGGAATAAAAATTGTGAAAGTCATTCATCAAAAAAGCACACGTCCTGACCTAATTCGACCGCGGCGGCGATTGATTTACACGCGCACGCCAGGGCTGCCCAACCGGCCGTGTCCCTTGGGCTGCTGCCGAAGCGAACCTTCCTCAAGGTAATTGAAAATGATCTAGCTCAATGTGGATTTGCTGTTTGACATGATAGGGTAAGTGCGCTTTGTTAATAGATAAAAATTTAGGTTTTCTGTTATTAAAGCTTTAGACGTTTACAATAATGGGGGAAATTTTGTTAAATCTTTGAAAGTATGGGCACATGGGTATACAATACATGCGTTTATTATAATGTAATGCGCGACTATTTTCGTCACAAGTGCGATTGATAAATAGTAAAAAAATAGTTTCTTTTTAGTGAATCACAAACATAATAACCCTCCTTCTTGCGCAGGCGGGTAAAAACAAAGGGAAGGAGTGTGATGGATCTTCCCTGCAGCAGCCCTGCACGCAAGAGCGGACTCCTTCGCATCGCTTTGACTGACTGCCACCGATTTCACGCGGCTCTTCTCTCGAATACGACTCTCGAATATGAGTTGACTCAAAGGACGGTATAAACTTACTGACAAAACAAGAATTTAATGACGTCATTCAATGACTTGCCATTTTCAGCCTTTCAATCAAAGATCATGTGACTACGTTCCTACTATCTTTGCTTTCAATGAATTCCTATGTAACTTCTATTTTACGTAGTCAACAATAAGAACTTAAAAGATCTGCTCCATTTTATTACTCAGTTTTCTCATTTTTTTTAGGGTTTCGAAGGTCGGTTTCGAAACCCTTATGGTCTCGCTTTGTCTGTCCTTTTTTCCCTCCATAGTAACTCAGCTACCACAGCTATCAACTTGAAATTTAAAATAATAATACATTTAGTGCGCCTGTACAGATTTTAACTTTGTACAATTAAAATACTTTTTGAAATATTTTGACAAAAGTCGAAAAAGTACCCCTATAGAGTAGTTTGAAAATTATCCCACTGAGTGGGATATCGTACGAAAGGTATAGGTTTGTACATTTCAAAACAGTTTTAGAAATTTCTGTAGGTTTCATATTTTTCGAAATATTTTGAAAAAAGTTGAGAAACATACCCCTTATCACCGAAGCATGCAGGCAGAGAGATCCATCTGAAATGTAGGTTGGTATTGGTACCTACTAATTTTAGGTATTCATTAAATTGCGAAGTCTCTAACCTTTAGTACATACCTACTTGTTGACAAACGTTCGAAACGAGTTACACTCACACTTGACGGGTCTTGTTTACTTTCCGCCCGGCTTCTGTACCGGGCACACATCGATGTGGTTTGAGGCTAGGTATCACTTGTGAACCCGCCGCCGCCGCAAATATACGGCGGCGGTCAGCGCCGCCCTAATATATTGCCTATTCATTATTTTCGATACAAAGCCCTGGAATTACCTGTCCATAGCGTCGCATATTTCACACCTATCTGAATCGCTTTACCTGTTTCTATTGTCAAATAGACGGCGAACACGAAACTGATGATACACGCATACTCAGAATGGGCTGAAATTTAGACAAGTATTTGCTCTGTATGTAATGTATAGACTTGATAATAATTGTTGATAATATTTTCGACAAAGCCCTGGAATTACCTGTTCATAGCGTCGCATATTTCACATCTATCTGAATCGCTTTAACTGTTTCTATTGTCAAATACACGGCGAACACGAAACTGATGATACACGCATACTCAGAATGGGCTGAAATTTAGACAAGTATTTGCTCTGTATGTAATGTATAGACTTGATAATAATTGTTGATAATATTTTCGATACAAAGCCCTGGAATTACCTGTTCATAGAGTCGCATATTTCACATCTATCTGAATCGCTTTACCTGTTCCTATTGTCAAATAGACGGCGAACACGAAACTGATAACACACGCGTACTCAGAATGGGCTGAAATTTAGACAAGTATTTGCTCTCTGTGTATAGACTCGATAATAATTGTTTATAGAAATCTGTGCCCAAATAAACGCTTACTTTATTTACAAAGGCCGCCCACCGGAGCTTGTCACCGGTCGCGCCGCTCTCAAAGTTGCTTGAATCCTGAAATAGCACGGGCACGCCGCCACCCGCGCCCGTCCGTAAGCCGGCCCACCACTCCCTCCGTGATGGATGCTCACATAACTCATTAAAGCAAAAACAAACGTTTTCAGACATGTATCCATGTTTTGTTTGCGCGACGCATTCGCTGATCCGTGTCGCGCGAGCAGGAAGTGACCTGTTTTGCCATTATTTATCTTATTCATATAAAAATAAACAACATAGAAAACAAACACGGCTTCTTTCAGAACATCTCGGTTCATTTATCGCGACAAACGCTTGAAGCAAACGATAGCGCAAGCTTGTGAGCCTGTGTGGATCGCAAGGGCGAGATAGATGTCTGTTGCGAACACTAGCCGAGCAATTAGCGACGTTTGTTTGTCATACGCCGGCGACGGATGGGCGAGCGAAGCGAGCAGCGGAGCGGGCTCGAGGAACATAACATAAAGTCCCAACACACTCCAGCCTGTTTTATCAAATAAGCTTGAAGCTCCGGCTCTGGCCTGTCTTAGAAAATAAACCGAAGCATTTCGAAACTGCTTTCAGCTATTTCAGTGTTTTAAACAACTCGCGGCACTCGGACAGCACTGAGAAGGAGAACACTGACACAGGCGGTGCGGCCATCGACCGCCAATGAAGTAGCAGGATGTGTGTTCAAGTACTCTTCGCGATGTTGCCCGCTAATCCGGCCATCCATCGCGCCCCGGCTCAACTACTCGCGTTCAGAATCCGCACGAGTTCACACTCGGAGATCTAACCTGCCGAGTGATTGATAAAATAACTACGTTACTTTTATCTCCTGACCTACAGCTGCGTTTTCACTCCATAAGTTATGTTCCTTAGCAAACAACACGTAAGATTTTGTTGTTTTTAATACGAAACAAATAGGAAGAAAACGTGTAATTTTTGCATTAAATATGTAAAATGCGATTGGCTTCCATTACATTTTAGGTAGGTACTTAAGTATTAAAGACGACCGATGTGGCGCGGCGGGCGAAGGTCCGCCTGCGGCGCAGGAGGTTGCGGTTTCGATTCCCGCCTTGGGGCAAATGTTTGTACAATCTGCAAATATTTGTTCCGGGTGTTCAGGTTATATCTATGTATATTAAAAAAAAATAATTATATAATGTATTATATTATGTATATCAGTCATCTAGTACCCATAACACAAGCTCTGCATAGCTTGGAGCTAGATGATTAATAATAATAATAATATAAATAATGCTGGACAATTCACACAGCATTATCTAGCCCCATCGATCAAAAATTTCCGGCCGGCCCCCCTTAGATGCACAATGCGCGCCCTGAAAACGTCAGTATCAAAAGGTATCCCATTTGGCATTTTGGGATACCTTTTCAACTAGTGTCATTTTAGCTCTCGGACCGAAAGCATGGTCAAGTGCTCGTATAAAAAATGCAATAATCGACCGACCAAGCAACAGAAAAAGGATGGAATTTCTTATTTTCAGTAAGTTTAAATGTAATTTTTACCTGCATATTGTGATATGAGCCAATAGAGCCTTATATACTTGAGAAATCAGCATTAAATATTGTTGTTGGGTTTGCTTATGTAAAAATATTTATTTTGTTCTTAAGTTGATGAATGAAGCGGCTATTGTTTCTAATTTTTTTTAATTTATTTGTGGTAAGTTGTAAGTGATACATTTTTTTTCATGAAAAGACATTTAAAATAACTGGTTGAGGTTTATAAAATAACTAGCTGACCCGCCCTCAATTTTATTTCGCGTCGCTAATTTATAGTTGTATCAATAAATGATTCGTTATCTTTACCTGAATTCTGTTGATTTTTTATTCTTTATAAAAATAAACAGTGTATATATTATTTTTAGGTACCTTCCTACCTACTTAAATAAAATAAAATAAAATAAATTCGACTCCACTAATCTCTTGTTCCGCATGCAAAAAACTTGACAGGCTCTGCGCAAACTGTCTGCGTCAAAACAAAACGTGGACACTTTTGAGTGTCATTCTTGTAAGGTTCTAGGTATCTACGGGGGAGGCCGCAAGGCCGCATACTTGATCGATGTCTAGCCCCAATTCTGCGTGGATTGTCCAGCAATATTTATTTATTTATATTATACGTAGGTTGCATTACATTGCACGATAACACGTTTGTAAGCACATGGGTGAATTAAGTCTACCATGAAGTGCACTTAATTCACCTAGGTATCACCTGAGTGAATAAAGTCTACTAAATAGTGTACGAAATGACCAGGGTGAATCAAGTCTAGAAAAAGTGTACTTAGTGCCCCCGGGTGAATTACCCCAGGTGAATGAAGTGTACCGCCCCTTTTTCATTATTGTTTATTTATAATTTTGAAAAAAAAAACTATCTAGGGACCTAGATACATACATACATTTCAAATACGAATAATATAATATCTATTATATGCTGTGGAATTATGCTCGACTAGTTTATGCCCGCGGCTTCGCACGTGTTGTTAGTATGGAAACGTTTAAAGGTGATTTTTATCCCATGGCACAGATATTATAATACTATAACCCATGGGAACTGATAAAAAGTAGCCTAGTTTGATTCCAAGATTTGAATTATTAAATTTCAGCACGATCCTTTCAGTAGTTTTGGCGTGAAGAGGTAACAAACATCCATCCATCTATACATCCTTACATCCAAACTTTCGCATTTATAATATTAGTGTATGCATAGTATATTACGAGTACAAATAATTTGGTTTTAGCGTTTGTATGGGCAATTCGTCCTTCCCCGCCTCCTTAACTTCATCCACAATTAAAGCTTCTGTTATTTTCTTTGTCCACGCTTCTATTGTCCAAGCAAACATTTGTATTCATAAATTTCGTTTAGATTGTTAATTTTCCAAATAATTTCTTGTTTGTACAACAAACTTAAAACAAATCTAGACGGTGCTATAAAAGCAGCGCTGCTCGTGTTCGTCTCTAGTTATTCAGCGCTATGTAATACGTAAATACTTAGGAAGATACTTTTTATAATAAATTCACTGGTAGCTTATAAATTTATAATATAGCAGCGATGGCAATGAACTGTAGTTGAAGCGCTTACATCCATCCCATTTCATAATTTTAACCCTATTTTAACTTCAAAAAAAGAAGGAGGCAGGAAGTATGCTGGGCTGTACGAGTATGTTTGTTAAAAAAAATTTTTCGTCGATTTTTCCGTCAATAATGGAACCATTTTGAATTTTTTTTCGCTATGGTATTAAAAATAATCCTGAGGTGGAACCATAAAAATTTTATTCCCGTGGGATTAGTAGGTATTTGTCACAAAATATTTAAATTCAAAAATAAAGTATGGTGTAAAATTTAAGGTCGTCGAATTTGAGGTCAGTTTTTGGTCTTTTCATTATACTTTCATATCAAATTATCTCATTTCATCATTTTAGGGTTCCGTACCTCAAAAGGAAAAAAGGAACCCTTATAGAAGAATCACTCTGTTGTCTGTCTGTTTGTCCGTCTGTCAACCCTCTTTTCTCGGGAACGCGTGGAGGTATCGAGTTAAAATTAACATCAAATACTCATATCTGTAACCTCTTGAAGCCGTGATATAAATTAAACTTCTAAGTCAACGCACTCAAAAGTTACAGCCGTTTATGTCCAAAAATTGTGCGATTTCCAAGGGAATCACATGCACCCATAACCTATAGGGTACTTCCCGTAGACCTAGAATCATGAAATTTGGTGAGCAGCAAGCTATATATTACAAATAATACTTATAGCACAAATAATTTGAAAAATCCGAAAAACATACATTTGTAATTTATTCACTCAAAAAACTACTTTTAACGCTCGCCATGGACCAAAACCTATAGGGTACTTCATGTTGACCTAGAATCATAAAATTTGGCAAGAAGCAAGGTCTTACAATTAAACGGAACCCTTAGTGCGCGAGTCCGACTTGCACTTGACGTTTAATTCACTCATAAACGCACCGGTCGGGCCGGGGTTGTTTGCTTACACGTCGCAGACTGCCTATTTATCGATACTTGTTAATTGTAGAGCTGTTTTTAACGTGCGAACTACTTTGGTCAGTATGCAGGACTAACATACAGCGATTCACAATGAATAACGCAGTTGACTGTTCCCCGACAAATTTGTCCAAATTGGTTGGTATTGTAGTTATTGGACCGAGAGAGTGACTGCAATATACTCGAATCGAACTGTGCCGATGTTGGTTATAAATTCCATTATTCTTTAAATGATTTGTCAAAGGGTCGTTTACGGTTTACCAATTTATAGATCTATTTGCTATGCGAAATAAAAAAAAAAATTATTAGTTTTAGCAGACTGCGTGTCAACAAACGCGATGTGTGCCGAGTTATCGCCGAGTAGTCCTCCTGCGAGTGAAGTTTATACTGCGTTTGTTTTTACAGTAAACTGAGCTTTTAGTGGAGCAAACATTGAACGCCGGGAAATTCACCACTGTTATTAAAAGCATATCGTTTTAATCGCGGAAAGCGCTTAAATGCATTATGCGGATATTTAGCGGTATTTGTGGGTAACCGATAAAACACATTTTGGCGCGGCGGTTTCAAAACCTGGCGCCTCAGCGACGTGCAGCACTCGTTCTGGAATGTTCTCAGCATTTTACGACGCTGCTCGTTGTAGAAGAGTTGCACTGACTTCATAAATATGCAAACTGAGTACTAATTCACTCGCCACATAAACTAGCAAGAAGTAAGCACCCAAGTAATGCGAGGAGTAAAGCATGGGGATTTTCGCAGCACAATTTTAACTCCAAATAAATCAAAACAGTCTGTTTGACGTCAGTCGACTTTACCTTTATAACGTTGCCTTTATTCTCATACTAGACGATCCCCTCGCGGTTTCACCCGCGTAGTTCCCGTTCCCGTGAGAACTCCGGGATAAAATATAGCCTTTGTCACTCCCTGAAAGTAAGCTTCCTAACGCTGAAAGAATTTTTCAAATCGGTCCCGTAGTTTCGGAGCCTATTCAATACAAACAAACGATCAAATCTTTTCTGTATATAATATATAATATTAGTATAGATAAATCTGCTGAGAATCGGCTGCAATGCAACATGTCCAGTCCCGAAATGGAATGTTTTTTTTTGTTCCTTTCTGCATCCGCGATCAGCAGTCATGGATTATAAGCGAATTTTTAAGTGCGCTGCTGTCTTTAGGATTAGGGCTCTGTCCTTCTTCCTTCCAGTAATAGGTTGTCCAGAACATGGCTCCTTTTCAACCGCTTTGTTTTGATCGGGTTATCAACGAGAGTTCTTGCTAGAGGATTGCAGTGGTGCTTCAGGCGGTCACAGTATCGACTGCTTAGTGATTTGATTTCTTCTTCACCCGTAGGGACATCCGGGTACCTAGTCATGTATTTCCTTGTTAATAATGAACCAGGATGAGTGTGAACAGAAATGAAATGATGAAAGGAAATATGTTCATTCTCGAAATAATTGAATCGCCCATTTTGCTATAAATAAGCCTATTTCAATTCTCGTAAAACATTATTTGACATAAAAGTTATTAAAAGCCAATTTAACTGCCATTAATACAACCATTTTGTGCAAATAATTAAATTGATAGTAGTTGTGGCACGAAATGACGCCATATTACACATAATGACCATTACGTACTAGCTTAGGCTAAAATCTGTGCTGTTATTAAATGTAATTTTTGAGTAAATTGTGTTTGTTGTTTCAAAAGACCTCTTAAATACTTCGAGATCCACTTTGCGGCTGCGGTTTTAGCTGCAAATTCATCTCGCCTTCATAATCTAATCAGCTACAAAGCCCTTAAATAATTGTGTTTCCAACGCTCCGAGAGAAAGAGCCCCTCCCCTCTTCCCCCGGCTCCGCTGAAATAACTCGGGTTATTTACCTGCTGCGAGGTCGCGTACGTATGTAGCTGTCTGCAGCGCGGCTACACAGAACTAAAACATGGTCCAATTCGTAAGCACTTTCAAACAGTGAGCACAAAAATTATTTACAAAGCGCAGCGCGAGCTACAAAGAACCTGCTGTCTTGAATAGTCGACTACGCGACGCCCGCACCGCGATAAACGTTTTGAATTTCACGTAAAACTAGGAAAGCGTTTATTTTACCTGAAACCCACTGTTTGCCTGGCAATAGATGGATGCTATGCACTTAGTCTGTCTGTCTTGTGTTTCCACAGTGCCACAATAACTTGCGCATGGCGTTGAGGCCTACCCACGCACTAACCGGAGATGAGTTTTTATTTGATACGTAATTACGAAGATGTATTCCCGTTCCCCATTGACGGTATCCCCATTCAATGGGGACAACGGAACTGAATAAAAATAATTAAAAAAAAATCCCGTTGTCCCCATTGACGGTGACCTGGTAATGGGGACAGCGGAACTCAATAAAATCCCGCTCATAATTAAGTTTCGTCTGAATGTACATTATTAACCAATCTATTTCATGTATATATTGGCACCTATCCCGTGCTTCTTTGTAGTGCGGTGTGGCACGTGTCTGCATTTTTATGCAGTCGTAAAGTTCGCTCGCGCAAACAGAAGTTTAAATGAGAGAAGTGGAGTGTGAGCGCCCTCTTACCCTCGGGGGCACAGCACTACGCTAGTGATGGGACGGGGCCGTGTCGTGCGAGGCAGGTAGGCCGCGCGTGCGGCGCGTGCGGTAATCTCTAAACAAAGAACCAAGTTTTAATTGTTCCAGGATTTAATTAAACCCGGTTCATCTGCTCCTTCCTCAGCTTTCGGGAATTCGCCAAACTTTGGGAAATTTTGCAAGTTTCAGAATTTCTCAAAGGTGAAGATGTAGGTAGTTCCGAACTCGCATTATCATTTACGCCGGCTCTAATCAACTAATTCATGGGAATTGTTGTGAGCTCATTTTCATAAGTTATTGCCTTGGGGCCGACCTCTCGCTCGCATATCCCTTCTACTAACAAGTACCTACTAAGATCCCTCTGTTCATGAAAATGATTGCTTAGACTGAACAAGCTACTTTGACAAAGGTAGTATCGCGCTGAAGACAAGTCAATAGCTCCTGCCAGGGGCTGGCGCCGGCGCCACGTCTGCACAAATCACGCCATTGTTATATCCGCTGTGCAAGTTTCTTGCACTCGCTAATGGCGCTGCGGCTGACAGCTCCCGCCACACAATGGACGAATTACTATACAACTAGTTGCCGACTACGACGTGTTCATACCTAGCCGCGTTCGCATTTGGACCTTTGTCACGTGTGTCAGAGATGGTGCTGTCGATGGCACGCCCGGGTCCAACGCTATGCGAGACGCGGGTACTTGTTTCCAGATGTTTTGCGACATTTCGCTTGTTTTGTGACCTGTCACACGCAGTCATCAGCCACAATTGTATTAAAATAGATCCGATTATAAACCTGCTTGCAAAATAAACTCAGGCAAAGTCAGCAGTACAGTTTTGTAACCGCGCTTTACCGCTTTTATTTTCGGCAAACGAAACGATTACTTAGAGTTCTTTTTACATTTTCCGCGTCGCGCTGAGCGGTGTTTATGGCGGCGCGGCCCGGGGCGCACAAATGGCCGCTCGGATCCGAGCTAAAAAAGACAACTACCAAACTGAGACCGTAGCTCCAACCCCAATACTTTCCTATTGCATTTTCTTTCTATTCGCAAATCACCGAGATATCGCGCAATATCCCAATGTCTGGGCGTCTACTCGAAAACTGAAAACGTCACAGAATGTACGACGTTAGTATACAGGGTGGCTTTTTGAGCTGAAGAAATTTTGTCTATACTAATATTATAAAGAGGAAAGATTTGATTGTTTGTTTGTTTGTATTGAATAGGCTCCGAAACTACTGGTCCGATTTGAAAAATTCTTTCACCGTTAGGAAGCTTACTTTTCAGGGAGTGACAAAGGCTATATTTCATCAATTCGAATTCACACGGGAACGGTAACTGCGAGTCGATCGTCTAGTTTTCTCATAAATTGAGCCAATGACTTTTCTCTAACTCTCATTGTTTAGGATTTGGCCATCCACCCCCATCTCAGAAAGCCGTATTTCCCTGTTGTGAGACCTCGCATCCTGAACAATGAAACGAATTGAAATATGAAGAGAAATTCTGAGTGGGCAGAGAAAATTAAACCCTACGTGCGATACCATAACATTTGAATTTGATAACTTGACAGCACTGTCCCTTTGTTTCGGATATATTGCAATCAATTTGCGCAGTAGACGCGCAGAATGGAGCCATTTACGCGAACATCTTCGAGAAATATGAGACAATCGGCTCCTGCTCGGATCCTATCCCTCTTTTTGCGCGTCCCGTGACGTCACATGGCGTCTTTACTTTCAGACACAAAACACGAGAGAAGTTTAACGTCTATACAAAAGACTAGTTATGCGACTACTAGTTATGCGACACACATTTACCAGCAGATTTTCATGATTATTTTCGTAAAAAGATTAAAAACTACGTACTTATTAGCTTACATATTTCAATGGGTAATGTAAATGTGTTAATGATATGATCCTACATAAATACCTAAGTGAGCACTGATCAGAGACTGTGGTATGAATGCGTAATTGTGCCCTATCTTCGGAGCTTGGATCCGGGTCGCAGGTCGTCTGGCTGATGAGGACAGTGACACACTTCCACTGAGATTGAAGATGAGCTGAGAAAACCGAAGAACAAGCAAACATACTGGGAGAAGGTAATTACACCTCTGTGTTTGTTCACCGTTTCCCGTGTTCAGATTATAAGGTAAAACGAAGTCACAGTACTTGCTAGAAACTATGTTTACTAACGGATACTTCAATACGATAAGGAAAACGCAGTGTAGGAGGCCCCTCGGCCAGGTGGGATGACGACCTGCGAAAGACTGCAGATGCTGGATGCGGCAACCTGAAGGGAGGGTGCAGTGGCGTTCATTAGGGAAGTCTTATGTCCAGTGGACTACTATAGGCTGACGATGATGATAATAGTCTGGTTGACTCTTATTTAAAGTAGGTTTAAGACCTACATTAATTACTAGATTCTGACCGCGGCTTTACAAGCATTGTTTCTGTGGAAACGTTGTCTATCCCTTGGGAATTGATTTATGGGATAAGAAGAAGCCATGTTTGATTCCAGGATCAGAATTACGTACGCAAAATTTCGACTCGATCCAGTTTCAGTCAGCAAAAATCCATCATTGTAAAAATATAGACATACTACATAGCGAATTTCACTCGTACAAGATCCGAAATGAAAGCTTAGAGGCCTTTGACGTCACAACATGGCTGACAGCGTTATCAGAGTCTAAATCAAAAATTAAAATAAACAATTTTTGTATTGAAAATATGTAGTCAACTTACACTTTTAATATCAGAAATCTCTAAATATTGGTTTATTAAGTCAAATACTACAGAATATATTTATTTATTGCGCCAAATTTGATATGAGTCAAGTAGCCATGAATTTGATACGGTAAGCAGGGTTGTAGGTATTAGTAGTGAAGTTGAAAGTACTCGTATCTACCGGCTGACCGCAGCCTCCACCAGCTCAGGGGTGGTCCCGCGGGACGCGCTCCTCTCGTCTCGCCCCTCGTCGTCCCTCAACTCAGCCCACAATCAACTTCAAATAACTGCCAGATTCAATAACAAACAAAACCTCAAGTTATTTCTGCGAGATGTTCAGTAAACAGAGACAGCATTGTGCCTCTAAGTGCACTCTCAACGCCGCAGACATTATTGACACGTTCCATGGAAATATTGGATTTCATGTATTTGCGATGTAGGTCGTGTTCTTTATTGCCTCTAGACCCGGCCTAAGTGCACTCGTTTTAACTTTCCAACGTAGAGCAGATGCTTGAGTCCGACCTTCTAAGTGAAAGGATAAATGAGTGTCTCGGGATGTCGAGGGCGCCTCTGGCTCGCGTAATGGCTGAACAAAAGTTTAACGCATCGTATAACGACTAACAAACTCAATAACATTTGGGAGCCATTCGATTCGAATTGTTTCAATGAGGTAGTTAGCAGTGAAACTGTTGGAGTTGTTCTATTTAATTGCTCTTTGTATCTATTTAATTTATTAGAATTTGTGTAGTTTAATTTAAAGTACCGTGTCCACGATTCGTGCTTCAATAAATGATGGAAACGTGTGTTTTCATCAGCGGAGTCTCGCACACATCGTGAATGTGAATACCTCCCGAGCCCTGCCCGGAGGTTACTGAACCCTAAACTAGATCAACTCAGCACTGATAGGAATCATAAACAAAACAGAACCACGTCCTTACATACAAAGTGCCGTGTTAGACGTATGCAGAATAAATTCAAGAGACTGTTCTCATGAAATGTACTTCATTTACATCTTGTGATCTGACACCCAATCAGGGTGAACAACGTTAGGCTCTTACACGAAGGTACAAAGCCCTACATTGAATTAAAATCTACCTATACCTATATAGGATGTACTTACATACGTTTGTAGTAACTTGAACATTATACCAACTTCTCTCTAATATTATTTCTGTACTAGGAAAATAACTGAATAAAGATTGGATTTCTGATGATCCCGTCGGCTCCCTTTCTTCAATTAGATACAAATGAAATTACAGACAAGCCACACAATATAGCTCGTATCAATCGAACACCTAACCTTCGTAAAAGGTACATAAATTTCGAGCAAATACGAGTGAAGGGCTGAATTTCAGAATGGCTTGTTGTGACGTGCCCCTATAGGGCCTGTCCGCTGTCATTCCGCGTGACGCGTGTGTTCAGTGTTGCCAGCAGGAGGCGACGTTTAGCATTTTTATCGCGTTCATAAATCGTCCATGAAACGGATGGCGTGGCGCGGCGGGGCGCGGGCGGTGCGGGACGCGGTAACGACGGGCGCTCACGAACAATCTGCGTAATGATTCCATCATCGAGCCGATCGCACCGCATTTGAATCTTAATGTGGATCATATAAATGGTAGAGCCGGTGAGAATAACGATGATTTCATTTAATAATTCACGTAAATTATATTGTGAATAAATTGTAAGAGAAATGAGTATTAACTGCCATGAAAGAAGATACCTTTTGAAGAACCGTGCAAAGGTACTCACTGACAATCACCTCGTCATAACACTTGAGGAGTTTGTCGTCAAATTATAATACCGCTTTGTAAACAGGGTCGATGCTTGAATTATGTACCTTTATGTAGTACAATTTCCACGTCAGTGTGTACCTTTGTAAGTTGTCAAAATATCGGTGGATGTAGGTTACGCCGCGCCGTTTCGTTCCGGTTGGCATGTGAAGTAGTCAGCATATTTGCGACGCGGCGGCTGTTTAATTAGCGGCGTGTGGAGGCGCGGGATCTCATCTATTTACCTTTGTCCCGGGGACATTTCACATTCAAACACTCCCGACCTCTCCGCCCAAAAATAAAATGTTTCAATCGAAATCAAATATTTGAGCGTCCGTCAAAATCGACGCGAAATGTTACGATGGAAATTAATTCTGTTTTTATTTACAGAAAACGTTGCTCGACGAATTTTAAATAGGTTAGGTCGTGCCGGTGACGCCCGTGGTGGTACTGGCAATAAACGCGATGCGAACCAACACGTTCGCGGCTTTAATCTCCGTTCGCCTGCAACATTTTCTCGCAGCCCACAGGGTGCTTCGCTTCACAAATAACAAATTATTCAATGAATACACATTACTCGAGTTTTATCGTGATTGTTTGTGTCGAACGGCAGTGTAACAATATAACGGGGCGTTATAAAGTGGCCGCTATAATACGTGGCCATAATGAGCGACATGGCATAACTAATCCCGATCCGGCGCGGCCATGTTGTTTTACGAGGCGCACTAAAAACATATCGTTGATAGAATGTTGTGGGCGAGTCGAGTACCAACTCACTTTACGAACTATTTTTACGATATTGGAATATTTATGCTGCTATTTTTTTGCCCAAATAATCGTACTAACTTTATATGATGTTCGCTGCAAATGAACCTACTACAAACGGCGCAGGTAAGCTCGAGAAAAAGAACTCGCTCACGGTTTTAATTTATTGCCATTATAAATCATCACCTTAGTTCAAATCTACGAAGATACCAAGTAGGCGGTGGCGGTCCGGCATTATTTCAATCAAAAATCCAACCTATAAACTTCATGTTGAGTCGGTGTGTTTCACCGTGGTGAAACACACCGACTCAACATGAAGTTTTTAGCGTTTAGCGTGCTAAAGGCGGCCTCTTCGCTATAGAAATTATGAAATTTAATACCTATCTCATGAACGAAAACATAGTTGTAAAACCGAGCTCCAACCACGACGCGGCGGCGCGGCGGGCCGCGGCGCGGTGGGACGCGCCGCGGCGCTTGACTCGCGCTTGACCCACATCGGGCTCGAAGGAGCAATTCTCGCTCGCGGTATCATTAAGTTTTACTGCTTTTATGTAAAAATGTTCACTTTTAAATTGCTCTTTGTTCCAGATTCGGTGCAACTTTTTCAAAATTTAATTTAAATTACCGCCGCGCTCTCTGTGGCTTCTACCACGCGAACGTAGGTTTTATCGGAATAATAGCTTAATATGCATGTGTTTACATGTAATGTACGAGCCCAGAGCTTTATAGTTTGAATTAAACCACTGAGTAAATCAATCGAAGTTATATTGTGAAAAGTACAAGTTTGAAAAAGATACTCATCCGCTCTTGTCCGCGGTAAAGGCTTAACTAAAAATGTAGGTCGCGGCTGATCGCGGTGTCAGCTGAAATAGTTTATAATAAATTTGTGTTGTACGTGAACCGTACATGCTCCCGAGGGAAAAAGTAAGATGAGCATCCATTACAGTAAAATGTTTAAATTAGGAAATAAGATATTATAGTTAAGAATAACACTAAAACGGCTCCAATCCATCTAATTGGAAAGGTTTTCTAACTTCGTTGGTGGAAGGGGCTGGTTGTGTCGGCGTTGGATTATGCATCTCCTGCATCTCAATGCATTCTAGTCCATCATTATCCCTTCCCTGCAGTTTTGTATTTCTCTTTCGATTCCTTGCCATTTCTTTTCTGTCGAGCCATCTTCTAGCGAATAAGTAAAGTAGGTATGTCGCTATTCCTCCCAACAACACAGAGGTTACCGAGTAGAGGTAAATATCGTGACTCGATATTGATGACGTCATCGGGGGTAATACCTCTTGATGTTTTTGGTAGTCGATTGCCTGTTGCACCTTATTCGCGTCAGGTAAAGTTATTGTGCCGAGATCAGTAATATTCAACTCAGTATGTTTCCATCCCAGGTCGAACATGTTGTTGATGGTAGAGTTAATGGTAGGTATCTCTA
Organism: Eupithecia subfuscata; assembly: GCA_963564075.1. NCBI lineage: Eukaryota > Metazoa > Arthropoda > Insecta > Lepidoptera > Geometridae > Eupithecia > Eupithecia subfuscata. Next base: position 12,184,598 of record OY751114.1, read on the forward strand.
TTTCCGGTCCCATGTAAAAGTTACTGCCCCGCTGGTTGTATGCAAAAATCGTTGCGTCTCGTTTCTGGAGCAGACACTTCGGCTCTAAAGTTATCACTCCTGTGCCGTCAATGACCGTCGGTGTAACTCGATCGTTGCATAGTATTCGTATCAGCTGTTTGTTACACAATGTGAATAGCCACAGATTAGGTTTATGCAACTTCGTCCAGTTTTCTTTACAGGCTGTGTCACTCAGTACACAAGACAAGGAGGCTTGTTGGCTGAACACTTTTGCTTCACATGGCGCATCTTTATCCTGCAAGCTGTATATTGGTTTTTGTGAAACACAGATGTATTCGTCATCCCCGTATGCAGTACATTGACGCATGTCTTGCTCCTCCATGGTGATGTAAGAGTTTTTTGCAAAGTTAATAGCTACGAAGGTAGAACTTGGCTGAACCAATTTTAGACGTCCTTCTCTTCGGAACGGGATAGGTATGATTTTGTAAATTCGGTAGTCTTCGTCACTCAATAAAGGGATATGTAATTCGAATAGAAAGTAGTTGTTTGTGATTCGAGCCTTCACGTGAATGAGGTCATAGATATTACTGAACTCCTTTTCAATGTCCTTCACAGGTAGGGATAAACCTGCTGGAAGCTTTCCCGCGATGATACGCAGTTGTTCAATCAGTTGAGTAGCAGAAAACAGATGCGTATCTAGATGCCCGTTGTAGATATTGCTTAGAGCATTCATTAGTAAGTCTAAAATTCTCTGTAAATCATCTAAAATCAAGGTTGACGTCACTGCAGCTGAATTTATGTCATTGACTACATAAAGTATTTGCGCTCGATTCTCGATTTTACTGATTACGTTGCTAGTTCGATTCATGTATGTCTGTATTGTTTCAAATTGTTTGTCTATAAATGCTGCGTTTCGTTTTATTATGTTGTTCTCTGCTTCAATTATCAATGTTTGATTTTTTATCAGTTGTAGTAAGTAGTTATCGTTAGTTTGTAGATTTTTTATGTCATCTTCGTATTTTTCAGCGAAATCCGCATCAAGGACGCCGAAGAGGGTTCTTGCTAATTTTCCCACGCCGTCGAAGTAGCCTCGTTTTTGTCGAACATGTTGAGATAGCAGTATGGAATTGTATTCCGCCAAGTGACGAAGTTTGTGACGTAGTTGGTTAACGACGATTTCGCAAGGTTCATATTCGTGTGACACTCGTTGGCACAATGAATCTATTTGACTTATGTAGTCTGTAATTTTTTCTGTCGCTTGCCAGTAGGAACTTAAGTTGTAGTATATTAATAACGACCATTCATCGTGCATTAGTTTCACTTTTCCAGCTCCATCAAAATAAATGGGATGGTCGTCGGGTATCATTGTCACCATCATGTTATTCGTTGTGGTCGCTGATTGTACCATTCCCGTTATTGATAGTATGGACAGCAGAATAAGTGACAGCAAGTTAGGCTTTGTGGTGCTTCGTCGAGTTTTGGTTTCCGATGTGGGCTGTTTCTCTTCCTCTCTGTTGTCTTCCGTTTCTTCCACAACAGATTTTATTGGTAGCGGCGACAGTTTCGTTATAGGTCTCTTGAGTTGTCCTTTTTTTGTTTTTAAAGTTACGACACGAACCATTCCGTCCGCGCCGGGGATAATGATCGGGTGCTTCGATGGAAGAGGTAGAGTTGAGTTTGCCAGTCGTCCTTGTACACGCAGCAGTCCATTCTCGTCAAGGAATGAACTTAAGTTCAGTAGTTTGCTTCGTTTGGGCACTGGCTTATTCGTCTTCAAACAGTCTATTTCTTCGCCAAAATACTCTTCCTGTACGTTCATAAGCACCCGATTAGTTGTTTTCAAAATTTCATTTGATGTCAAACACATAACCATCTTTGTTGCGTCACAGTCGGGTAAGTTATGTTTTGAGCTGATAGTTTTCTTGAGATTGTTGATTACACGTAAAATCCAACTAAGTACTCGGATTACACGTTTATAACTACTGAATTTATTTAATAACGTTTTGATGATTTCGTCATTTTTGTAAGTAGCTACGCAGCATATCTTTCGGCGCCGTCCATCGTTTGTGGAGTAGGTCATGGTTTTTATGTGTTTATTCGTGCAGCTGTAAGTTTTTAACCACTCAGGCCCTTCCCAGAGCTTGAAGTTAAGAAGTTGAGAAGATGAGAGTCCCCGAGTCGCGCAATCAGCTGAATTATCTTCTGATCTGACATACTGCCAGTGCTCTGCCGGAATGATGTTGTTTATTTGTGCTACTCTGTTAGCCACATATCTCTCCCAGCGATTGATGTCTCCTTGTAACCAGGCGAGAACGACTTTAGAGTCACTCCAGCAGTTTATTTGTAATTGTTTATGGTTGAGAGTAAGTTTGACTTTTTCTATTAGTTTGGCTAGTAACAAAGCTCCACAGAGTTCCATACGAGGTAAACTTATCTTTTTGCTTATAGGTGCAACCTTAGTTTTGGCAGTGATTAAGGTAATTACATAATTGCCTAGCTGATTCATCGCGCGACTCTATATTACACACGCGTAGGCTTTCTCGCTTGCGTCACAGAACCCATGAACTTCCACGTTAGTATCTTGGCACTGTAGCCATCGAGGTATGGTAAGTTCATTTATCAAAGGGAGATTTTTTCGAAGTGTCTCCCACTCGACAGTAATCTTGGTAGGCAAACATTCGTCCCAGTCTGTTTTAGTGGTCCAAACCTTTTGAAACAGCAGTTTAGTTTTGATAATAAAAGGAGATAAAAAACCTAGAGGATCATATAGCTTGCTTATTTCACTCAGTAAGGTTCGTTTTGTCAAGCGTTTTTGTTCAGGTAGCTGCCACTGATAAGTAAAGCTTTCACTTATTTGATTCCATCTCATTCCCAGCATCTTTGTGTTAGATATTTGTTCTGGATTGAAATCGAAGTTTGTATTAGTGCTTTTCTGATCGTCTCGCAAGTCTTCTAAGATCGTAGGCTCGTTGCTTTTCCATTTTCGTAAATTGAAACCTCCATTTTTCAATAAATCAATAAGTTGACTGACCAGTTCTTTCGACGCTTCAATGGTATCTTGCCCGTAGACTAAGTCATCCATATAGAAGAAGTTTTGTAGGATCTTCGATGCTTCCGGATAACTTTCTCCCTCATCTTTTGCAAGCTGGTGTAACGTACGCATCGCTAGATAAGGAGCGCATTTCATGCCATATGTAACTGTCGGCAAGTTCCATTCTCGTATGGGTTCCTTTTGAAGGTCCCTTTCTCGTCTCCACAGAACAGTTTGGAGATTCTGTTGCTTCTCGTTCAGCCGGATAAAGCGGTACAGCTTCTCTACATCAGCAGTGAAGACATTTCTGCACATTCTCCAATGAATCAGTAGTGTGAACATGTCCTTCTGTAGGTTAGGCCCACAGTACATGAGATCGTTGAGGCTGGCTCTACCTTTTAGTTTGTAAGAAGCGTTAAACACTACTCGTACTTTAGTTGTGGTAGACTCAGCCCTAATCACGCCATGATGAGGTAAGTAGCTTTGTTTTCCTTCTTGTGATAGTACAGGCTTCATATGCCCCATAGTAATATATTCTTCCATAAATTTATTGTATTCGCGACTCAGCTCCTTATTTGCCTGCATTTTCCTTTCTAGTTGAAGAAATTGAGCCAAAGCTTGAGATTTGTTGCTATTAATGTTAGATTCATAATTAGGCTTCATGGGCATTTCAACGACATACTGTTCGTTTGTCAATCTAGTAGTGGTTGAGTTATAGTAATCTTCACAATACTGTTCCTCTGTAGTTGAAGTTGACATATCAGTAGTTGAAGTTATGTCCTCAGTTTCCCAAAACCTTGTCATGTTCTCTAGTTCGTTGAGCGTCACGAAGCAGTTGAATGTTTTTACTTTTCCGCATAAAATCCATCCCACTTTAGTTTGCTGCGCTACAGGGTAACTATTGTTTTCACTCTTCATTATGCCATTTAAAATGAGCTCTGCGTATATATCGGCACCTAAAAGTAGGTCAATAGGGCCCGATATGTTAAAGTGTGGGTCAGCTAGTTTAAGGTTTTCTAAGTATGTCCAATTAGTAATCGAAAAGGATGCGGTTGGCAAGTTGTTTATAAGTTTGTTCATAATCAGCGTTTCAATATTAAATCTGTAGTCTGTATGAATTGAGTTGCATTCTAAGTTTATCGCTCCTTTACAGTTACCGCCTAGCGCCCCGACACCTGAAATTACGGCGCTCATTTTGCGGCGCGGTAACCCGAGACGTTGCGCTGCGCTCTCAGTGATAAGGCTAACTTGTGAACCTTGATCGAGTAACCCTCTTAAGTTGAGGTATTCGCCATCTACCGATTTGACCTTTAGTAGTACAGTCGTCAACAAAACTTCCTTCTCGTTGTCCAAGATGTTGTTAACTGCGTAAGAGTTGGAGGTAGAGTTCGATGCTGATGATGATGATGCCCTTTGTGGTTGGTTTTTAGGCTGTTCAAGATCCGCCTCATGTAAAAGTGTATGATGGGCCTTACGACATACTCTACATGTTTTGCGTGAGTTGCATTGCTTTTCTTCGTGATCGTACAAGCAATTTGGGCATATATGCATATTTTGCACTGTTTCCCCGCGAGTTTTTGCATTCATTGCTATAAATTTGTCACATTTCATAAGTACGTGATCAGTTTTGCAAATTGGACAGTTTCGAGCCGTAGTGAATAAGACTTTTGGCGAATATTGTGACTTCTTAAAGTACGATGAACCGCGACTAGTGTTTCGTTCGACTTCGTTTGCGTAATTAGTTTGTTTGTCTGACTTCCCTGGTTTATTTGACGTGGACGATTTTTGATTGTTTCCCTGGAAGACTTCTAATGCCATAAATTTTGATTCTAAGAATTCCGTGAATTCTTTCAAATCTGGAAACCCCCTAGGATTCTTAATATATTTTATGTACTCGTTGTATGTTTCGCTATCTAGTTTCTGTACCAATAGATGTACAACAATCGGATCCCAATTGGAGATGTCTAGTCCAATGTTCTTGAGACCGTTCAAGCACTCCAGCACGACGTCATGTAGTTTTCTTATGCTGGCGGCGCTCGCCTGTTGAATAGTTGGTTGGTTTAGAAGCGTATTCATGTAGGATGTAAAGAGCAGTCTTTTATTATCGTAGCGATGAGCAAGGATCTCCCAGCATGATGTGTAGTTCTCTGCGCTGATGCCAAGATGCTGAACCAGTTTCTCCGCGTCGCCCTTCAGCTTCGTTTTTAGGTGTTGCATTTTCTGGGCTTTGGATAGTACCGGATTGTTGTGCACGCTTTCTACGTAAAGATCTCTGAACGTTAACCATTGACTGTACTTGCCGTTAAAGTCCGGTATCTCGATTTTTGGTGTAGATTTTTCGTAGTGCGCATTGTTCCAGATCTTGTGCTGCAGCTTCTTACGCATGTCGTCATAGATGTCCTCCGCAGCATCATACTTCTGCTTGTAAATAGAATCCTCATCTTGTAAAATATAGTCAAGTTGCCAGTTTGCTTTCTCGATGTACTCCCATTTAGTCTTAAGGATGTTTAGATCGTCTTCCAGTTCCCATTTCTCCTTAGTGATAGTTAGAGCTAAGTTTATTTTGTCTACCGCGCGTTCAAAAGCTCTAAAGTTGCAGTACTGTTGGCGCAATAGTTCTTGCTGTTTGTCATTAGTCTCACTTGTGTCACGAGGGGGTACGTGAAACCTTATGTCGTCAAAGTTAAATCTTGCTTTTCCTTGGGCAGTCGATGCCAAAGGTGATCCGCCGGATTCCACTTGACTAGTGCTTGTAGCCGGTAACCCAGCCTTTCTTTTTAGCATGTCCTGAAGTACGTCTTCATACATTCTTTTGGTGGTGTTGTACACATCATCAGTGAAGTATTGATGGTCGGTTGCTCCCGACTCCTCTAGTAGCTGATGGTTGCATACAAACTGTTCCCAATTAACATTCAGCCTAGAATGACGCTCTTCAAGATAATCTAAAGAAGTTTTCCTGCTCGGACTATCCTTCTTGTAGTTGATGCAGATCTGCTTCAAGTTGTTGAAGATCGTCTCCTGTCTGCTGATTAGTTCCTTTGCGCTCTGAGCCATTGTTGCTAGTAATATACGTTGACCGTTGGTAGAGTAGTAGTAGTATACCGCAGGTACCAGTTCAGTTAAAAGCGAAGTTTTCGCTCGTGAATAATAAGTATAGAAGCACTCTACTTACAATATGTGCGCCTTCTCAATCCAACTGGGGAGACCCGCTTGTGGGAGACCAATTGGAACGATTCGCTATCGCTTATAGAGAAACTCACCACACTTAAATTCACTGTTTATAGCTCGAAGGACCATGTACGAGCCCAGAGCTTTATAGTTTGAATTAAACCACTGAGTAAATCAATCGAAGTTATATTGTGAAAAGTACAAGTTTGAAAAAGATACTCATCCGCTCTTGTCCGCGGTAAAGGCTTAACTAAAAATGTAGGTCGCGGCTGATCGCGGTGTCAGCTGAAATAGTTTATAATAAATTTGTGTTGTACGTGAACCGTACATGTAACGTAGTTCGGAATGCCTTTGCATGCCTGAAGCGAGTCGTTATTCCGAGTATTCCGTAAGCCCCTGCAGCGCCGCGACTTGGAGACAAGCTCGAGCGGCGAGTTGACGGGCCATTAGTATGCATTATAAATAGGCGGCACTTGATCGTTTAGTGGAGGGCTTGTAGAGGCTCGTCCAATGGGGGGAGGGGGGGTTGAGTGGGGGCAGTTAACGAGATTTACTGTCTAGAGGAGAGCCGGCGGCGGCGGCATCTCCAAGATAATGCACCGGATTCGCCTGCGGCCGCCATGCGCTATCGATGCCCGATAGATGCATTACTCACTAACTGCCAGCAGCTGGCAAATGCAGCTCTATATTTTACACTCGTCTCACGGACAAAAACCTAAAGCTACCTACAGAAACCCTCAAACCTAACCTTCATCCCAGAATATTAAGTCTACAGTTAGTGAATAATTGAACAGTTCCAAGAAAACTCAAATAAAATTAATCTGAACGAGTATTCTGGAAATTTTATGAGCGCTGCGAATCCATTGAATGAGCAAAATGGTGTGGAAGCGCGCTTAATGCCGGCCCACGAGCAACGTAGAAACATTCAGCAATAAATAGCGTTCCGGTTAATGTTATACCATTACTGAAACTAAAACTGTTTAAACATTTATCTTTGTAATGAAGATAATATGTCTCATTGTGGAAATATCAACTGAGGTAAGCGAGCGCCCGAGGAGATACAATTCTCGTGTTCACGAAAAACAACCGAGTGCACTCTATGTGGAGAACATGCTGCTTCATTGCAATAAAACCAACCAGCATTTGAATCAATCCAAACAACTAAAGCAATCGAAACTTTACCATCCAATTGATAAAGTTGAGAGTCGTTTATCACGGCATCGTATATATCGCGTGGGTATCGACAACTATTCTTCAAGAGCTATTAGAGAGGTCTGCCCGTAGAACTCACCGAGACTTATTTAATTCAAGAGTTGAGGAAAAGTCGACGGAATAAATGAGTCTACTCGGTACAGATACGAATTGCTCAGCTTTATCTTAAGGACCCGCATTATTTGCATCGTGCAGTACATCGTTCTCTGAAGTAACCTGACGCGAGGTCAAATGGCAGCTTAGAGCCGGTGACCTTTACCACAGTTTAGGTAATGTAACTGACTCTACGGCGTAGCACCAGCTACGACGTAGTGCTACGCCGTAGCACGTCTACGGCGTAGAGCTGCAGCCCGCTCGGCTCGATGGCAGCATAGTCCCCACCATAGGTTACAGGGGCACGGAGTGATTACTATTTGGAAGCCTAGATTGAATCTAGAATCTAGCTAGACTTATGTTCATTCATCGATGCGATAAGTCTAACTATAAATAAATAGACTTGGAAAAAAGGGTGTTGCTTGAAAGGAACATTAAAGGTTAGATTGTATCGTTTTCAAACAGCACTCAATCTAAGACATTATTAGAGCCAGGCGGTAATTTAAGGAACATAATTATAAGAGCGAGTCGTTTTATCACTCAGCGCAGTTCCCGCGCGCCATTGCCCTGTAAATTAAGCCTAAACACACGCGCTAGTTCGTCCGCTTAGTTTACTGCTTAGCAACACCCAATTAAAATGCTAATTTGATAACGGATTGGCGCGCCGTCCGTCCCGGCGGGCGGCTGGTAGGGCGGGCGGGACTGAACAAACAATCACGTTTGAGATGGAAACATTCACTTTTCTTTTCACTTGTGATTCATCATCATCATCATTGGCTTAAGTGATATGAAATCATTAAAATGATAGTTTATGCAGTGTTCGTGTAGTGATAACATCAACCACAATCGATACAAATAATAAACAAGCTACACTATATCTAGAATCAGTTATCACACTAATCACACTAATATTATAAATGCGAAAGTTTGGATGGATGTATGGATGGATGGACGTTTGTTACCTATTCACGCCAAAACTACTGAACGGATCGGACTGAAATTTTGCATACAGGTAATTCTAATCCTGGAATAAAACATAGGCTACTTTTCACCCCATAAATCAGTTCCCATGGGATAGAAATCACCTTTAAACGTTTCCATAGAAACAACGCGTGCGAAGCCGCGGGCATAAACTAGTATTAAATAAACGAATACACGTACCCCTCGCTTTTTGATGTCGCTTGCTTCTATTCTGGAAAGTAATAATTAACGTTCATGAGGAGGAATACAAGGGGTTCGAGGAGTAAGCAAGTCCGGTGAAGGACATTCCTGTGATTCCGGTCCTTCCTGCGGGCGGTCGCAGGAACTACGCAGAGCCAAGAATAACTAATGCTTACCAATTACATAGACCTTGCTATGATTACACCATTAATTTTACTTACTGCTGTGCTTACTGTGCAGATGAAGTTGACTAAAGACCCTGCTTGTTCAGTTAAAATGATAGAACCTCTCAAGGAGCTTGTTAGGTGCCTGAACGAGTGTTTGACCCGAAATTTGACTTTTTCTAAGTGTTCATCTATCTATGGTATTTACAGATATAAGGAATTTTTGATTTGAACGCAGATCACATCTATGATTGTCTAATCGTTGTTCAATTCCCTTGTCAAATGCTTATTGGGTTTATTAAAACAAACATTAGATGACCATTTCGCCAAATCATGAATTTTGTTCATCTTGTGAACATTCGACACTTTAACGTTTCAGGAACGCTAAGGTAGTAAAATAAAAGGTAGTAAATTCTATGACCGAGGTAAGATAGACATATTGATTATAGATTATTTGCATATTCATACACACCCTTACAAAATACAACAATTATACCGTATAATACCATAAGTACAGTTGTCAAATCATTGGTCAAGTAATCTGTCAATGTTGGTGATAGTGTTGTAGGTAAGTGGTAATCATGTTGTGCTGCCCGCCTATCCGGGCCGGACGCGGCCACTTCCGGACCGGACGACGACCGGCCTGCTATCAATTAATTGAGGCTAATGGTCAACAGATTGAGCCCATGTGTTAACCACCCATCACCTTTTTGTTTTATAAATTCTCAGAGTTTTTCTACCCCTACCTCTTTATTCACTAAGAAAATAACAATCAACTAATACATTATGAATGTAAGCGGGTTAACTACGAACCTATTTTGTGTTGGAAGAACGTTTACATCGGTTAACGCGGTACAGGCGCGACGCGAACCGCACTCACCCTGATGAAGTCCCTCGTTAAGGGATGAAACGTTGGTGTTCTTCCAACACAAAATAGGTTCGTAGTTAACCCGCTTACATTCATAATGAATTCGTCAAACTACGAAAGTTTTTATAGTAAAATCAACTAATAGAAATAAATTACAAGTAGGTAGTATTTACAATTAAAACAAACTCATTGAGCTAACTGCAGACTGTTGCAAACAATCTACAGGTAGCTTAACTGATCCATATCAATACCAGTCGGAAGCGTCCCCAAGATACTGGCTGCATTGCCTCGCTACATGTATATCTCGAACTAAAATCACAAATGGGATAGTATTCTTCGAAGGACCGAGTTTATATTTCTAATTATTAGCGTCACAACTTTTTTCTCTTACAAAAGTTAAATTTATTTCTGATGGAGTTGCCAGCTCTACATAATAATAAAGGATAACTTATACATACGTAAGGCAATGATTCCGTAATTTCAACGTCTTCATTACTCCGCCACAATTAATTCGGTGTCGCCGCAATCTCGTCTCATTTCCCCGAAGTCAGTCGGACAGACACGCCGCAAAAACGTAATAACTTTCTTCCCCCGCCGCTGTAGTGATCCCTCTAGCCCCGGACGTGACGTGACGTGACGGGCCCGGGACGTGCCCGGGGCGCGCCCGCCGTCAACCCGCGTCTTTCACATGACCCTACTTGCCCCTACACGCTGACTTTGAGATTTAGTTAATAATGCAACGGAAGGAAGCAGCTTCAGGCATCTAGATAATAACTTCGCGAATGTTTGCCATTCATGTGAGGAAAAAAATCGCGGCTTCACTTATAGGTAGGTATGAAACAAATTGTCAATAGATTGGAATTTGTATTGGAATGAGATATGTAGGAGAAGCCGAAAAGGCAATTCGAGCATTAGAGCGAGTTAATATCCGATCGATTTAAGTAGGTTTCAGACATTCTACGCTGCGACCCTATCGATAAGAATCTTTGGATGAGACTTGAGTCGTAGTGTTAAACAATCAACGAAAACTGGGAACTCTACCTACATAATCCTTACCTACCTACCTACCTACATCATTCATAAAAGTAGGTAAATGTACGAGAAAGCTCCAGTTACACATTTAGATTTAAATTTAAATCTGCCTAAAACGAATTGGTTCCTAAACTCAAACACTGTTAGATATTGTTGATGGTGAAACAATATGGCAGCTCAATGTGTTATTTATGCGGATTATTGAGTTGTACAAGATCAGAACACCGAAGCTGGCGTATAGGCTATAGTGGACCCTCGTCTGGCGTCACTCGGTAACGTCACTCATTACCGGCGTCAAGGCGTGTCGAGTCACGGCTCTGTCAAACTTCAGCGAGGCCGGGGGCGACAAGCTGACAAACACCCTGTAAACAAGCAAACATGTGTGTTTGGGCGGACCTTTGTTACAGAACCACCTTAAAAGTTTCAGAGAGTCAAAACAGGATCAATAGAACATGATTCAAACAAACAACGTTTGTTTTTTGTTTGATTTGGCAGCCCAAACAAGCTAAAGCGAGTCAAGGTTTGCCATGACTCGGCCAATATGTGGATAAGCTATACTATCTACGTACTCTGAATTTAAAATTTCTTACAGCAAACTGTAAGTACGTAGCTCGGGAGGCCCGACCACCCGAGGACGCCTGAACGCTGAGGCAATAATCTACACACTCGGACGAAGCCGCTCTGCATTCATAAATTTGTGAATAGCATCTACCTAACTCAATTTTTATCTTTCTAGATATTTATGAGACAATAATGAGAACAATGTAAGTGTTTTGTTTATTGTTCATAACTCAGAATAATACGTAGGTACTTAGAGCATTATAACTGAGAGCCTTCATACTTACTTTACCTTTAGATATTAAACTAGAGAGTCTTATTTACTTTTACGTACGTACTTAAGAAGATAAGTACACTTCTTTTTAAATTGAAACCCAAGGAATGTAACATCCCGAATGTTACATTCCTTGGGTTTCAATTTAAAACAATTTCAATTTCAAACCCCCATATCGGTTTAAAGAGTGTTATTAATTTAAGTCCTATGTAATTCTTTTAAAATTAATAAACACAAAAATACAAATACATACCATAAACATACAAATGAATTATGACACACTTGAAGGAGTGAGCTAGATAAGTTAATAACACTTGTATTGGGTACCAGCCGCCGACACGCCCGCTGACTCGAGTGAAATATCGCCTTCTCAAGCGGGACTCATTTTTCTAATCTCGGATTTTACGACGCTTACTTTTCACTGGAATTACGAGATAAAAATATCACTGAGATATTGTCTTCACTAGAAGACTTTGCCTGACAAACCACTCAATCAGTTCATACATTCTATTGAAGTGGTCTGTCACCTCCGTCGTATTAGATCGTTGCAATTATTTGTTATGCTGATAAATTATAGTACTTATCATAAAAAGTTGCTGACGCTAAATAATACAGATCTACCTAGGCCTGGTAATTCGATATCCTTGATCTGCATCTCGCGTGTCTGGAAACATTACGAGCACTACGCCAATGTCTTTGTTATACCAATCCTGTGTTTATTGTCTTTATTTCATTATTATAAAACAAGGATTCTTATGTCTGGTGCTTTAAATATTCAATTATCACTTTAGCTTGAGATAAAAAAGCTAACACATTTCGTACGTAGATCCAATATGTTTGTAAATGATCCCTCTACCCCGTTCGATCCCCCCCAGTGCCCGGGCGACTTGGGTTGACAACAGGACAAAGGCTGTATTCCCGCAAGATTTACGACAAATCTGTTCATTACTACCCGCGATGCCTACAGATTGAAAACATTACATGTTGGCATGAATATTGAACGCTACCGTGAATTTGAAACTTCATATTTACACATCGAATTTCTGGGCGGTCCGACGTCGACGAGCTTTCAGCAATAACAGCATTGTGTTCAAATTTCCTAGAAAAGCTACCGGATTTTACTTTATATGAGTAGGTGAGAACGTTGATATTGTGTTGTGAGCTTTAAACCCTGAAACTTCAGCCTCGGACGATGTTCAAGGAGAATTCGCTTCAACGGTTAATGTCAATAGTCCGTAGGTTGGCTTATGGACACACCTATAGCACTTCTTGGTAACTTCCTTGGGGGATTGACGATCTTATCCATACATGGGTATAAGACACGTGTCGAGCTTCGTAGAGCGAGGAAGTAAGTCCGTTCATTAGGTATTCATGGTACGCAGCGGGACTTGCGTCGAAGGCTAATGAGGAACTTAACGCGGGCCCCAATATGTTACCCACACTACACATACCTTACTACTTACGTTTACTTACACAATTTACGTCTTTTGTTACACGCCTTACTTTTGAAACCTTTGGAATTATGGTGACATTGTCGGTTCTATTACACATTCTACATTTTTTGTATTCTTTTTTATTTAGGAGACTAAAGTTTCCTAAATAAAAAAGAATACAAAAAATGTAGTCACAAACTACTTAAAACTAAATCTTATATATAAAATTCTCGTGTCACAATGTTAGTTACCTTACTCCTCCGAAACGGCTTTACTGATTTTTACCTAATTTTATATGCATATTCAGTAGGTCTGAGAATCGGCTACTATGTATTTTTCCCTAAGTGATAATTTTAAATTTCCACGCGGGCGTAGCCGCGGGGCGCAGATACTTATATCTAAAACTAACCTTAGTAATTTAATTTGCGCATCACTCAGTGGAGTCTAGGCAAAGCAAAGCAATTTCTCAGTAGTTTGAGAAAAGTGGAAATTCCAATGAATTAAATCACAAACTCCACCTTATCTCTGCACCTTCACGTAACTTTTACCATCACACTAATCTCGAGTAGATAAGTTATCACAAAATCACAGTCAACAGTCGAAACAAATAATTCGCTGACTAGTTTATCCCAACGAAGTAATCTAGGACCGCGAAATGAGCAGTTGAATCTATCGCGACGTTACGGAGGGATGCCGTAATGAACTCCAAACACCAAATGGAATTAGCATAATCGAGCCACTCGATACTAACGACAGATAGATTAGGTTAGCGCCACCGCCGCCCGCCCTCCGTAGCGGGTTCCGTAGCACTTTCGTAGAGCATTCGTAGCTAAGTGCTACGCTGCGGCTACGTGAACGGAATTCATGTACGCATAAATTGGTTTGATGTTTTCTGGTTCAATTTTGGTATTTTACTCAAACTTATGAGATGGTTTACTTTGGTTCAAACTGTATCGAACTCCTTTAGTTTGAGAGAGGAACGACGTGGATATATAGCTAGTTATGAATAGAATGGAAAATGTCATTATTCGTCGAATCTATAACAACTACTCAGGAATCGGAAAGTCCCTATTTTGTCAAGAACCAATTTCGGCAAGGAGTTCAGTTATTCGTAAAGTAGTTTGATGAGTTTTCTGTTTTCCCGGTTTTTGATTTATCTGCGAGGTTCCTGCTGATGCTTATTTTCTACGTGGACTCATAAATCGGAAAGTTTTCCCCTCCCCGCCCCCATGAAGGTGTCTACCTGCACTGCTCGTTAGTGCCGACAGGAGTGAGTAAATTATTATTATTTTTAAGAAGGTTCCGAAAAATACGAATCCCTCTCTCACCCCATTCATCTCGCGAGAGATGAGGAAAAATAATGAACCAAAAATAATAACGACTCCGGAAATACTGTATCATATCTACAAAGGTACCTGCGAGCAGTGATTACAAAGGTACTGTGTATTCGTCTAACATATGTGAAAATGTATGATTGAAGCAAACATTTTGATCTTTTGAAGAATATAAAATATTATTTTCGTGAAATAATTTTAGCAACATATTATTGTTTCATAGACAGTGCTCTTATTATGTTTTGAAGTACTCGGAAGCCACTCGACTGTCGGTAATGTTTGTAATTCAGGTCGCGGCTTACGAGCGCTCATTGTAATTCAGGTGAATTGAATTCAGCTACCTGTTAATGTTAACGTTAACTGCGACAGTGGCGCCCCCCTGCCAGTGGTGCAAGCATTATGCATGCTAATTAACTATCGCGGGCAAATCGCACCTTCAGTCGCATTCAGCGAGTAATATTGATGGAACTACTCTATTTGCCAACTAGACCTGGTAGAAACATATTAAAATTCTACAATTTATATCTTATTGAAAAAAATCTGAACAAATTCTCAGCAGTAACTCCAAGTGTATCAGTCATCCCGTGAACACTATCGCGAAAAATACCCCATAATAATCTATACTATGTCTAATCACACTAATATTATAAATGCGAAAGTTTGGATGGATGTATAGATGGATGGATGTTTGTTACCTCTTCACGCCAAAACTACTAAACAGATCGGGCTGGAATTTTGTATACAGATAATTCTAGGCTTGAAATAAAACATAGGCTACTTTTTATCCCATAAATCAGTTCCTGATAGAAATCACCTTTAAGCGTTTCGAGAGAAACAACGCGTGCGAATCCGCGGGCAGAAGATAGTATATCTATATAACAATAATCATATAATATAATGATCTATATAATCTTTACTATGTCCAATACACGAGGTTAATCGTTTCATTGCACAAATCCATGAAACTATGAAATTTCGCAGCAATGAAATTTACGAATTCTGTCCAGTTTCAAATGTTGCCAGGAATATTGTCAAACCTGCCCCTTATTTCACAACTTCACTTAAAGACCGTACAGAACCGTTATCTCGTTAGGTCAGCGCCACTCTGGAAGCTGTGGGCACATCGGCTGTGGAGAGCTCTCTCGTGTTTATTGACTGCAGCAGCTCTGAAGGTACCTACCGTATGTACTAGAGCTCTGGAGGGTCTGCAGTGTTAATTGGTCGTTACCGCGAGTTATAGTGATAAGATAGCGCAAGTACGAGAGCAGCCGATGGCTCGGCCAGCCTACAAACCCGACTGCGAGCCACAGGCTCGATAATAGCGAACGATAATCGTGTCGACTGTTGCCAAGACAGATAAAGTTGATAGTCGGTTGTTGGAACATTCCGAAATAATAGAAACCGTTGCTTCAGAGTCAAGGTCCTGGGTTTCAGATAAATTTAGAACTATAGGTCGATCTATAACTAAAAATACTTTAACCGTGAAGCTGAAGCGGCTGAAAAGTCATAAGTTGAGCTGAGAAATGAGAGTTCTGTAAGTTGATGAGTTGCTATTGATAGCACTTTAAGAAGTACCCTTTTGTTGGTGACATCTGAGTCTTATCCTGTCATGATGAGTTTCTGTCTGTGTTTCGCCATTAGACGCCAAACTGAAATGGGATCAACTCTTTTATTTTTCATTTGTTCGTGAATGTGATCCTCTGCGAAGGAATGAAGTTCATTAGGCGAATTCCCGTTTGTTCGGATATCACAATTACGCGGCACCTCGCGTCAGAAATAATGAGACGTTTCCGTTGCCGAATTTCAGATGATTTTATCTTTCTCCGTGACTCTACATAACGTGTAATGTATACCAGCTGAGCCACAGTTCACGGAGACCAGCTGGCACACTGCCCTGTAGGATGTACGATATGAAGTCGACAACATTTTAAGAAAATAACATTAGGTGGGTATTCTAAAAATTTACAAAACTAACTTAATATTATACTAATCTAATAGGGTAGGGACTATTATTTATTTTTATGTGAGGACCGCTTTCTGGTCTATCCGGTAAAAGCCTCCTCTGACTCTTTCCATCTTACCCGGTCTCTATCGACTCTGCTCAAAGTTTTCCCTGCAATTCTCACAATGTCATCATCCCATCGTTTTGCAGGTCTAACTTTTCTGTGTATTAGGTATCAATTTATTAATGTTTTGGACCACGTCTCGTTTTGCAGCTACTTTATAAACAAGTCTTTACATTATACGCTCATTAGGGGAGGCCTATGTCCAGCAGTGGACTAATATAGGCTGATGATGATGATGATGATTATACAGGCTTCAAAAACTGACCTCAATACTAACACCAAGGCACACAGTAATTAAGACAAATAAAACACACGATCTGGCGGCTGACGGCACGTCGAGTTGACCAGTGCTAAATCTAACTGAAGCGACAAAACATGAAATGAGCAAGACCTAGCTCCCAGCTTAGTACCAGCACAGTGCATGTGTGCGACACGCGGCGGGAAGGACCCTGAGCTGGAATATCTCCAGGCAACGCACATTCAGCCAGCGTACTAGTGTTTACAACTAGTACGCTGGCTGAACTAACTAACTAAATAAATAATGCTGGACAATTCACACAGCATTATCTAGCCCCAAGCTAAGCAGAGCTTGTGTTATGGGTACTAGATAACTGATATACTTAATACAATACACTACATAGATATATATTTTTTATTATACATAGAAAACTTCCAGAACGCCCTGGACAAATGAATGCAGATCGTACAAACATTTGTCCCGAGGCAGGAATCGTTTGCCACAGAGGTCGTCAAACCAACTAGTTTCTGTCCGCGGCTTCGGACGTGTTGTTTCAAAGGATACGTTGATAGTATCCTTCGAAACAACACGTCCGTACCAGTCGGAAGCGACGTACCAGTCGTCGCGTCCCCAAGACGCTGGCTGCATTGCCCCGTATGTATGGCAATGCTGATGCGCTGCGCCAGATACTCACCAGCTCTCGGGTCACGTTTTGCTTCGACCAGACGCTCAGATAATTTTTAAAAACCCGAAGAGGCTCGATACCCCACGGACCTAGAGTCTCGACTCCAAGGGAAGAAAATGTGTAGGCTCTGTCGAGACTTGCATATTTGGGCCTCTTGAGATCCTCAGCCAAATCTACCGCGGCACCCGCCCTCACGGATGTCCTCGGAAGATAGCAAGGCTCAAGTTAGTCGACGCATGTAGCGTCCCACAGAATGGGTCTCCCTAACTCCCATGGGACTAGACTATCCTGTAGATTGTTTGCAACAGTCTGCAGTTAGCTCAATTTATAAATACTAGTGCTAATTTAATTCTACTATTTGATTGTATTTTGCTTTGTTATTAAATTGACTTTAATTCTTCAATCTACAGTATAAACAGGTTATTTCTATCTCATGGGAACTGATTTATGGGATAAAATGTAGGTGTGTTATTCCGGGTTAGGGTCCAGGACTAGGCCTACATCTGTGCAAAATTTCAATCCGATCCGTTCAGTAGTTTTGACGTGAAGAAGTAAAAACCTACACCCATCTATCTAAACTTTTGCATTTATATTATTCGTGTGATTGTATACCGTGCGTGTTTTCTTGACAGTCGTAATATTGTGTGTTGTGGTGACAAGTTCATAAAGAAAGGATCTTATTTGATCCTTTTTTTTTTTTGTCTCGTCGAGGAAATTCGTTCACGAATAAACTGGTCTGGGGGGGACCAGAATTATGTGGGACTCGACGCCCTGAAAAGGACGTAATATCCACTAAAACCTCTCCGGTGTCCCTCTCTCGCCATTTTTGCCGAACCACGGGAACATTTAAACATCCGCGGCCCGACTGGCGTCCCCTCTTCCTCCTATACATGGCCGGCGAGCCCACCGATCCACACACTCGCCGACCCCATTCTTCCATCACCTTTCCTCCCCCCGATTAGGACACAGATAGGACAGACACAGTTGGAACCGCGAATGTCCACCTCTGTGCCCAGATGGGCATTGTCGCCCCATACTACTACCGATCCTGAGATCGAATAAGAAAATCATGTGATTGTGAGGAAAGGTTTGTTCATTCATTTTTTATCCTTGACGACCAATGTGGCGCAGCGGGCGAAGGTCCGCCTGCGACACAGGAGGCTTCGATTCCCGCCTTGGGACCGGGTATTTTTTAGGTATAATGAATAATATATAGGTATCTATGTAATGTATTGTATTAAGTACCTACCTATATATATCAGTCATCTAGTACCATAACACAACATATAACACAAGTTCTGCTTAGCTTCGAGCTACAATGCTGTGTGGATTGCCCAGCATTATTTATTTTGTTTATAGAGAAAAACAAGTCGATTACAGTAATTTAAATATGTAGGCCACAGTAGTTTATATTTCGGCAAAAGCACAGAGGTGACACGGCAGAGTACTACTTTTTACTTTTTTTACTCTCTACTTTATACGTAGTAGTGTAAATATCGCATCTGTAAGCGTACCTATGTGTGATATGCATTATGTACGCACGTGCGCCTGGTTTATTCAGCAACTGTTCGCGGAGGCAATGCTCGCGCTTGCTGATATTAAACTCATAACGCATTCCCATCCCGGACATGTTTCCCACGACTCTAACAACCGTGTTGTTTACACAAACTCGACGGGAAAGAACTACCAGTAACTTCGTTTGAAAAGAATAAATTACTCCCCTTGAAAAGGATATCGGCCGTTAAAAATTATCAAATAAAAGATATACCGATTCATTTTAAACGAAAACTTTTTGGTTGCTTCCACGTTGTGTTTTTTGACACACATTTTATATCGCTCACGATTATATGCTGAATCTTAGCTAATTTAATTAGCTTCTGGCTGTAGAATTGGTTTTGTTGTTTAAATTAAATTTTCTCACCAGTGTCTTTTACTAACCAGATTTTTCTGTTTATTGTAAGTCCATTTAGTACGAATAATAATATTAATTATACTTAGATAAACACATATTTTTACGCTGCAATGTAGATTAAAACAATTTTATTTTTGTATGTTCATTTTAGCTGGCATTGTAATGTGTTTTGCGTGTTAAATAAATAAATAAATAAATAGTTCAAGTCCCGTCGAAGTCGAAAATTTTTGCGATATAATTCGATTTCTTAGAAATTAGAAATAAATAAATTCTTGCAGAGTGCCTCCCTGCATGAAACTTATCTCAGAACATGTTAACAACAGGCCCTTTGAGAGTTAATGAGGTTCTTTAATTAGCTCCCTGTAGTCGCAATTAACGCATGCTCTAGGGTTCGGACTGACACAATACTGCAGGGCAGGGGAGAGAGGGGAAAGAGGGGAGGGTAAACAGCCTGTTCTGAAGCGAGTCCTCGTTGCAGCTGGCTGCAGCCATTTCTTTTAATAACGCGACGCAGACTGCTAATGACGCGGAACCTTTTGTTCTAGTAGAGCTTAATTTGCGGCAATCCCTGTCAACATCCACTCTTCCCCGCTAATGGGACGCCGCTCATTCGACAGGGAAATAATCCGCCCAAAACACTAATTCTTTTTAATTTGTAAAAATGTAGTTTTAAAAGAAACTCTTTATGTTCCACGAAACTAAGTCATAGCAATGTTTTTATTACTTTGTAAGGAATAAAAACTTTGTACATTAGTTTAATTAATTTATAGTGAAAGTTATTCCATTACGCATATTTTCTAGGTAATGCGTCGCCTACGTGGTAATATAGTTCTTTGTAAAACTACAACTACTGCTCGGACTTTGTTAAACTATTCAATGCACTCGGAAGTAGCTGTCGACTTATGCAAAACATAACTGGAAACATAATTGCTATTGCTTGTCGCCGCCCGCGCTCGCCCGGGCGGCTGCATAGGGCGGGCGGGACTTGCCCACCGGTTTCCGTTACTTACTTCACCTACTTTATCACTTTGTAGTTTTTGTTCTGCGCGTCGAGAACAACTGGCAGCATTTTGTGAAAAATAAAATACTTATTTATGAAGGCGGTTACGTTGCAACTGTTGAATTCGTAAAATGTGGCAAAATATGCTTTATATCCATATTTATAAGAAAAATGGTTAGAATTTATTGTTTATGCAATATTTCATATCGATCAATATTTCGATCTTCAGTCCACATGCCCAGCGTGGAGAATATGGACATTAACGATAATTTAAGATTATAATAGCCAATAAGGCGGTTATCAGCTTAATAGTGGATCAGTATAGGCTGTAAATGATGAGATAAATTTACCTTTTTTTGCTAGCCTAGGGTAACATAGGTGGTATAACTAGCTTTTGTTCTTCTTATAGTTAATGTTAATACAAACAACTAATGCACAGTTGGGCACTGCAATGCTGTTCTTGGACCAATAACGTTCTACATAAAAATCTGCCTGTTTTAGCGAGAAGCGATTGAAGCCTTTAGGTACTTCAGCAGCGACACCGTAAAAGGTGTACGGACGGATAGTTTCAGGCGATATTTATTTTATTTCGTGGCCGTCGTATTTTGCGCTTCCCGGCGACGGCGAGACTTCCTAAAGCGCTGTATCTCTGTTATTTATTATCTGCGAAGCGCAAGCTGCTCAGGGATTTAAAGACATTTCGCGCGACGAGGCGATCTGACGAGCCACTCCGACGTAGCTACACGTAGCTACATGTACTTACACATAGCTACACGTACGTACACGTAGCCTACACGTACCTACAGAACATCCAGTACGCGTGCTAAGCGCGGCTCGGCGCGGTAGTTAAATCACGGGGCGCACATTAATACCTCGCTCGTCGCCGGTGCTCGCTGAGGCTACGGGCAAAGCTGGCTCTCTTTTAAATTGCGTAGCTTTTTTTCGTGTAAATATTATTCTAGAACCGAAAAACTGAGAGACAGACTGAAAGAACCACGCCAGACTCTTTTAAAAGGAACTTTTAGGAAAGAACTGGACTTACGCCGTAGAGAGTCTATTGAATTTTCAATAAAATAAATCGAGTTATTTGGCAGTTACTAAAGTGTTATAACGTTTACACATTTAACCAGCTCTGTTGGAATTATGCTGCGAACATACCACCAAACCAGCAAAACTGCTCATCCTTTCATATATCGACATAAAGTTTACTTTCACCTGTTTGTCGCGGCCACATTAATTATTACAAGATGAACTTCACCCTAATGTAATGAAATTACTGAGCACACTCGAGCGCTAAGCGTGAGGGAAACGTTTACAAAGAAAAGAGGTCACTAACATGAGTTTAGAGCCGCCGCCGTTTACTTACCTCGCCACTTGGTAGCGAAGCCAAAAAAGGATTACATAGAGCACTTTCAAACTTGGAAATTCTGTTTTCTAGAAAACACTATAGAGTATTGTATTACAAAACACATTCAAAACAAATAATACTCGAGCATTTGCAGGAGATAGAAAAATTAAGCGTTTCTAAGAAAAGGCTCAGTTCAAATTTGAAAATACCCTTTGATACCCAACCATGGTACAATAGCCGGCACTATTTCACTAAAATGTTCCTATGTAAAGACTATCTGGCGACTTTCACAAAGGATGACGCAGCGCAGGTGTGGGCGCATTCTGCTACCCAACACAAAGAGTCCGCACATTCCGCTCGGCGCCTCCGCATTCCGCCGCTCGTTCCGCACCCAGAGTCTGCGGTTGGCAAGTCGCCATGCTTCTTTTTATTCAGAAGAACTTAGGGCGTACATTAGCGCCGCCTCCGAGAGAGCAGCGGCTGCGACCGGATTACCGACAAATTGGACCAAACGTGTTTATGGCACTTTTATTGCCGGCGCTTCGGAGCCAATTCCGACGCTAATTCCACACAACTTTATCCAACTACCCGCACCTCCCCACTCTATTAGTGGCTAGTGCTTACATTCACGAGGCTTATCTGTTCTCTTCAAAATTTGAACTCTATAAAATGATGTTACTAATACATCACACTATCAAACTAAGTTCCCATGGGATAGAAATCACCTTTAAACGTTTATAGAAACAACGAGTGCGAAGCCGCGGGCATAAACTAGTAATATTATATTATCTTTGCTAATACAAAATCTAATATTATTTCTGATTTTTATTCCAATATACAAAATATTTGCCATCTATCGCTTTAATTCCATGAACTTTCCAGAAAGGGATTCATTAAATAAATTCACGCTTATTTGCGTCGAGTGAAAATGCTTATACAAATAATTCCAAATACTTGACTGAAACATCAGTGATATTGCGGAGTTATTATAAATATTCCACAACACGCCTCGCGAGTTACGGCCTGTGTCGCTCGTGCCTCGTGCACAAATGTCAATTCACACCAACAACCGCGTTTAACCAACCCGCAACTCATTTATTTTCTGCTACGGATCACTTCATGCGGAGATTAGTCAACTCAGCACCATCGTTCGTTTTCACCTTCCTTTTGCGTGGTGTAAAAGCCATATACAGGGTTATTGGCTATTCACTGACACTAAGTAAAAAGCAGAACTGTAGTTTCCGCTGTCTCGAACACGTTTTAGAAGACGCCTATTTATTTGAGGAACAAGAATTATCTATGACACAAAAAAACTAAACGAAAATCCGTTCATCCGTTTGGGAACTACGATAACACAGACAGACACGTCAAACTTATAACACCCCTCTCTTTTTGCGTCGGAGGTTGAAAAAGCCTCAATTGCGTCAAACCTATGCTGTGTTATACAAAATAAAATTTTGAGAAAGAAAAACATAAAAAAAACAATGATAGCATACAGACGATTAAGATTTGAAATTGAAATCAGAATGTAAATAAACAAACTAAAAATTAAAAATACATTAGAAACTAAAACACACACAAATTACAAATCACTTTACTGAAAAGTCACTTTACTGTTTTTGATCACATTGTTTATTCCATTCAGGTTATATTTGTAAAACCTGAGTCGCAATAGATGTCGACAGGCGTATAATAAGGCCATGAGCGGGTTCTGTTTACTTTTCCTGCTGGTTGGATATTTATTCGTGTTGTTTCAGGTCAGGAATTTTACCTTAATTGTGTTAGAGTTCGTCGCTTTCTTACAAACACCCAGACAACCTAGTTTCGAGCAGATTCGTGTGATGTTACACAGAGGTCGCGGGACGCTTTAGTCGCTTGTGCTCGTTGAACGTTTAAATAAATAAGCTTTGAGTGAAAGCGGAGCGAAGGGGAACTAGGACCAGGGTGGAGGACGCAACGGACTAGCACTAGATAAATACAACACTCTAAGAATTTGCATAGAACTAAAGCTAAGTAAATTTGACAAATTGCAATTTCATTATACAGTTTGAATCAAAAGCTCTCGACGAGAAATTTCACAGTCAAAGCTATTTCTTGGAACATAGCCCGCTTGATATAGATAGAGCTCCTAGTTGATGATGTCCTCCTAGCCGAATTTTAACCACGGCAGCCAGTCTCAACGAAAAATACCCAGGCGCATATTATATTGCACAAGTGTGTGCGAAAACACATGTGCACTCTCGATTCCCCCACTCTCATAATCCGATGGGACGGCAGAACGACACGAACAGGGACAGATCAGGCGCAGGACCAACGGCTTAACGTGCTTTCCGGCACGTCACGTGGCACGGGATATACGGTTTCTAGCAGGTACAAACTAACAGCTACTTGTTATTCAAAACAAAGTTCCTCCCGTAAATCGCGAGTCTACGGCGGCCGGTATTATAGCCGCTAGTGCCGTACCGTAACGCGAAACCAATACAAAGTATCGCTTTAACATCGTCTGGTACATTACCCCCCATTACGTGCGGAGCTTTCCCCCGATCCCCCAAATATTTAATTTGGTCCCAATTATTGGCAGTCTTCCTTTAATTATGTTGGTTTCCTTCCCAGCTCCGCGCACGAAATACACGAGGTTATAAATATGCGCATTAGGTACCAAGATAGGTTTTGATATCAACGTTCTCACCGGTTTATTCAAGGGTATGCTTTCAGGAGAGTCAATCTAGAAATACAAACAAATCGAGGTTTATTGAGATAAATGGCGTTCCATTAAAGTTTCATATTATTACAGTACGTTATGGACGGATCCTTCTTATGAAATTCTCTGTACTCGAGCCTACAGTAACAATGAAATTAATGTTCTTACCGCTCGCACTGTTGTTTTGATAGCATTCATACTATGTGACTTAAATTATTTTCTTTATCTGTATTTTTTGTTTCTAGTATTTTCTATCGTTGCTAAGAACTTTATCTTCCTCAACACTTTAACTTATTCATCAGCAGAACAACTAACTGTTGCAGACGACAAGGAATTTATCGCCCCGGGATCGTTCAATTCCCAAGAAATGTTAATTGCTTCCAATTAATTTCTAATGTAATATTATTGCTTCAAATTCATAAGCCGCAATAAAGCCTTCGTGTACAAAAGACAGAGGTTCATTAAATTAATGTCTGATTAGAAATACGATGTATTGTCGGGGCTAGATGAATAATATCTGAACAAGTAATATTCTGTCTCCGAAACCGATCACTTAACCGCAAGTTAATCCCGATCTGTGCACTTAAGGAGTACGGCTTGCGGCGAGAGGCTGTAAGCTGATTGAGAGATGAAATTATTCAAATCATGCACTTTCGATACAGGCTTGGAACAATAAAGATGCCATATCGTAAGCCTTGCGAAATGATGAGGCGGCGCTCCCAAGGCCGGCGGCGCCGACCTCGGGGGCATTCACAGTCAACCAACCAGCCAGTCCCCCGGGCTTCAAGACCAAACTCAGAATTATGTTAATTATCAGAAGGTGGGCCGGTCAAGTTAGAACTTTTCTCAATAATAAAAAAGTAACTCAGGGGCAATCTATTTCACGCTTTGAGTGTAAATAGCAAGCCTAGCACGGGGATAGTTGTCTAGGGTAGAATAGCGAAGAATGACATTGCATTGTCATACATTGCGTAAATTATTGAAGTTGAAGGAATGAGTTTCAAACATATTACGCATTCGATCACGATGTGACGTAATATTTCTCTATTCTACCCTAGGCAACAATTCCCGTGTTAGGCCTACAGGTATTTCCACTTCATCAGCAAAACTCATTGCACGTTAATTACCTATGCTAAACCTAAAATGCAATAACATATCGATTTGACGTCAGCGGCCACGTTCGAACTATAAATGGCCGCGCCATCAGCTCGCGTCAACTATCGCGGCAACCAGACCACCCTAATTACCGGGTTCCGTACACATTCCGTACATTATTCACCAAACTCGCGTAACACGCCTCGCCAGTGTCCAGCGCTCCCTCCGAGACTCACTTAGGCTACTTCAAAGTATGGCATAACCCGGTCATTACGATCTAAATATACAATAGTCCGGACCCGTGCTCAAGTGCTTAGCAACCTGCAAGCAGCAGGCATCTCTCACGTACGGAGTAGAAAGCCGGTAAAGAGCTTTTTCCTCAATTTGATCGACAGAATCGATAGTAAATCAGCCCGCAGTCGAACACATAACAAAGGATTTGGTTGTAGTATTGTTGAATAAATGTTTGACAATAATCTAGTCCCTAAATGATTAGTAGCACCAAAGGGGCGGGGAGGAGTACGGTCTGCGGTCGCGGTGCGTGCCTCGGCTCTCAATGAGCCAGTTTACGCCGCATTCCAGCACTCTCGCAACACTGATAAATCCGCACACGAAGTGTTGCCATATCATAACCGTTTGGTTTAGCCCCATTAGCTGATGATTCACGACATAATACGTGATGTTTGCGCTATTAATCGTGCTGTCGTAGCTAATCTGCTAAATTAGATTTCAAATCTATAACTATTTTCCTGTTTGTTTCAGGTTTACAATGACGCAAACTACGTGATTTAGAATGGTGTTGTTGCGCATAATTACAGTTCAACAAAGGTTTCCAACATGGTAAAAGTAAATTGTAAAGTTCTAAGAAGCTATCCCTTTAGTTCAGTAGAGCCCATCAGCAGAGGTCTCCTGTAAACACATTTAGCTCGGCAGGTGGTAACGCGGTCAGAGTGATTCCTGCCCCAGTTCTTTTGAGGCGGACTCATTCGCACGGCATGAACTATTCATCGACTCGCGACGCGCCTCGCTCGCTGATGCGACACACCGACGCTATTTACACACAGATGAAAAGTTTGAATCACTTATCTAATATTATAATAAATAATAATAATAAATAATAAATAATGCTGGACAATTCTCACAGCATTATCTAGCCCCAAGCTAAGCAGAGCTTGTGTTATGGGTACTAGATAACTGATATACATAATACAATACACTACATAGATAGATATTTTTTATTATACATAGAAAAACATCCAGAACCCCTGAACAAATATCTGCAGATTGTACAAACATTTCTCCCGAGGCGGGAATCGAACCCGCAACCTCCTGCGTCGCAGGCGGACCTTCGCCCGCTGCGCCACAGAGGTCGTCAAATAAAATAACGCTGGACAATCCACACAGCATCATCTAGCCCTTAGCTAAGCAGAGCTCGTATTATGGGTACTAGATTACTGATATACTTAATACAATACATTACATAGATAGAGTGATTTTTATTTTGCTTGGATAATACCCAGAACACCCAGAAAAAATATTAAATCAAATGGATCAAGTAAGCGTCATGCTTAACGTGGGTATAGGGGAGCTATCATGCAGGTAACTTACTAGATTATCTTTTTGCCTAGGTAATGAAACTTTAAAAATTTTAAATGTTTAAATAGCTGCAAAGACTGAGAAGTTGAGTACTCCTTATATTACATTCTCGTTAGGAAAGTGGAGTAAAGTGGCGGAGCAGTCAGTCGACTGAATAGATAATATCTCCGGAGTAAGAAATGCAGAGGAGAGGAAATGAAATAGGTTCCTCTTGCCTATTTCACTGAGAAGGCGAGGCGGGATTATAATCGGGCATTTTGGCTTGAGCAAACAGGTAAGTCTCATGAAAGTTAAATTAGTTCAATAGTTATATATAGTAGTATAATAGTCGTTTTGAGTTCCAGTGAACCTGAGAATATACATATAATAATACTACCGTAGTTCGTAGATAACAATCTACAAATTACGTTAGTATTAATAAATGACAGTCTGCAGTTAGCTCAATTGTTTTAACTGTAAATAGTAGTGTTAATTGATTTCTTTTAGTTGATTGTAATTTTCTTTGTGAATAAAGACGTAGTTTGACACTGAACACTAACTAACAGCTGTGTGGTGCTGGTTTAGAATTTGCACCACCCCAACTCTTCCCGCGGGTGTCGTAAGAGGCGACTAAGGGATATCCACCGGGGGCGGGCAGCAACACCCCCTGCAGAACAATTCTACCACCGAACTGCGATCACAAACCCGCATGCCCAGCGTGGGGATTACGGGCACTACCCCCATGAGATAAAAGCCAACAAGGTGCTTATCAGGGGGAGGCCTGCGTCCACCAGTGGACCAATACAGGCTGTTTAGCTTGAGCTTGAGCTTGACACTGAAAATGATACATTTAAAGAGAAACATAACACGATATGGAAATCTATCCAGGTCCGGAAGGTTCCGGATTTCGATCTGATAAGTAATAAACCCCTGCAGAGGGTCGAGCGGTCAGTTATAGGGGTCATATGTTCTCCCATGTGCGGTTAGTTAACGGACTGCGGAGGCCATAATCCTATTAAATTGTAACTCATCTTATTCCCTTACCAGAAATAGAATCGATCGTAAAGCGAGCCTCGAGATTTTTTATTTTGTACAATAATTTTATTGATTTGAATTAACTGACAAACTTCTTTGAATCCCTTAATTTGACAATGTTTTTTTAGTTTTGCGGGTTTTATGCTATCCCACGGGAATACATTTTTTTAAGGGACCACCTAGGAATCCTTCTATTAAACAAGACCCGTCAAGTGCGAGTGTAACTCGCGCGCCGAGGGTTTCGAACGTTTGTCAACAAGTAGGTAGGTATGTACTAAAGGTACTGGTTAGAGACTCCGAAATTTAATGAAGACCTAAAACTAGTAGGTACCAACCTACATTTCAGATGGATCTCTCTGCAAGCTTCGGTGATAGGGTGTAGCGGTAAATTTTTCGACTTTTTTCAAAATATTTCGAAAAGTATTGAACCTACAGAAATTTTAAAAACTGTTTTGAAATGTACAAACTGATACCTTTCATATGATACCCCACTTAGAGGGGTAGCCCCCCCTTTTGAAAACTATCCCCCCCTTTTTGACAATTTTTCTAAAATTGTTCGTTTTACAGACTTCTCTATATTTTTCCTGTAAAATATAGATCTATATCTACAAACGCTTTATACATTTTGAATGGATCGCTCTGCAAACTTCGGAGATAGGGGGGGGGAGCGGGTAAAATTTCGACTTTTTTCAAAATATTTCAAAAAGTATGAAACTTACAGAAATTTCAAAAACTGTTTTGAAATGTACAAACCAATACCTTTCATATGATACCCGACTCAGTGGGGTAGCCCCCCCTTTTGAAAATTATCCCCCCTCTTTTTGACAATTTTTCAAAAAGTGTTCATTTTACAGACTTCTCTATATTTTCCCTGTAAAATATAAATCTATATCTACAAACGCTCCATACATTTTGAATGAATCGCTCTGCAAACTTCGGAGATAGGGGGGGGGAATGGGTATTTTTTCGACTATTTTCAAAATATTTCAAAAAGTATGAAACCTACAGAAATTTCAAAAACTATTTTGAAATGTACAAACTAATACCTTTCATTTGATACCCCACTTGACTCTGTCGGTCTCTTTTAAAATTTTGACATCTCAATTTGTATGGAAAATGTTGATTTTCATTTTTCATTTATTTAATTTTTTTTTTCGTAAAATCTGTACAGGCGCACGAAATGTATTATTATTTTAAATTTCAAGTTGATAGCTGCTGTAGTTGCTGAGTTATTAAGGAGGGAAAAAAGGACAGACAAAGCGAGACCATAAGGGTTTCGAAACCGATCTTCGAAACCCTAAAAAGCTTTAAAAGAATTGATGGAGAAATGGAATATACATACAGCCGATCTTTTTTTTGTTTGCTTAATGGCTTTCGTGTCACTGCGGCCATGTTAGGCCTATTCTGATCGCCACTGATCTCATCTGATCACCATACAGCCTCGAAGCAGCGGCGTTCTTAATTCGCCATTAACCCTTGCAGCTACTAGAAACTATAGGATTCTCCTCGGAGTGAAGTCTCTTAGCTCTTCTGGGCTAAACAGGTGCTTGCCCAGATGAATGCAACGTTTTTGCAAAAGTACTCCGCACTCTCCTAGAAGATGCAGAGGCGTTTCCTCTGCCTCTGCCGAACATAGAACCTCCTCCTAATTTTCGAAGTTGGTTAATAAAGTTATCATTCATTTATTCCTCGCTATTAGGTAGTAGGTAAATGATGCAGTAAACTATAGTGTTTACTGCATCATTTACCATTGTATCAGAGCGGGAGGCTAGGCACTAGGCACCCCGCAGTTTATAACAGAGACAAAGGCATGTGTCAGCTGCGGACCCAAGCTTATGTGCACGTGCTTTATAACTGAGTTTAGCTGACCTCACGATACGAGGGGTGGGTATCAGGGGGGTAACTTTATCAGCCCAACTCTGTTTGCAACTACCCGCAATTCTACGCCAACTGTAAAGCTGTGTCCTACCGACCGCGACAAAGGATGTTTATCATAGCTGTAATTATTGTCGTACGAAAGTAGGTTAACAGTTTTTACCAAGTCTATTTATTTAGGAGAGAGGTCCCAAAGTAAAGAAAAAACAAAGATTTCCTTAAAACCATTGACCTACTTCCAACTCTCCTTAGGATCGTAGGCCTAAATAATTAAAGGCACCCAGAGAGCAGTTAGCTTATAGCCCGTGACATTTGTTGCGGCACCGAGTGAGCTGACTGTCTGTCTGACTTCGCATTATGCGCGGTCGACACAGAATTGAACCTAATATCGCTTTTAAAAAGCGGAATGTTTCCTCCGCGCTCTTTCAGCTGGATATCGCGTCCGGTTCCGTTTCCGGCCTGTTCCGATCCAATTATAAATACATTTCTTTTCGTGTAGTGTCGGAGCTAGCGGTTAGTTGTGTACTGGAGAAATTCAGAGAACCTAAGAAATATATTCAAATTTGTGTGGAAAATATGTTTTTTGTATTGTATTAGCGCGTGGTACGTTCCCATTCTACGTGGCGTGCGAGATGAATTACTGTGTTAACAAATACAGCGAGGGCTTCCACGTAATAAGGTAGGCTGTGTGCTTGTTCCTTCACAAAGATTTTAAGTAGTAGAATCATTAAAATAATGTCGAAACCTACTTCACATTACATCAGCAGCCCTTACTTGTTCACTGTTGGAGGTAGGGGGCGGGCAGCAGCGCCCCCGGCAGAACAATTCCACCCCCAAACTGTGATCCCCAACCCGCATGCTCAGCGTGGGGATTATGGGCATTGCCCCCCATGAGATAAAAGCCAATAGGGCGTTTATCAGGAGGAGGCCTCCGTCCAGCAGTGGACCAATATAGGCTGTTGAGGCGAGGTGAGGTCAGGTTGGACGTAGGACTCAAAAGTGAAACATTTATGGAATTCTAAAATATATCAGAAGTATTTTTAATCTAGCTAATTTAAGATCCTACCGGGTTCTAACGTAAGACCAGCGCTGGTTTGGGCCTCTTACGGCAGCTTAGCTAGCATTATGCCGAATTAGGGCCTTTTTATAACAACTTTTTGTACGTACCTATCCTATCGCGTCTTATTTTTAACTGTTTCATTCGTTCTTGTAAATAAATGTCATTCTATTCTACTGGGCACACAATATGTATGGACAGATGGAAGAGGACGTCATTTTTAAAACTACCTATAAAAACATAGAGTGCCCAAGAAGCACATGGCCTTCTAGTAACTCGCGTGAGCAACTGCTCAGAAGTGAATGCGTAAAGTTTTACTAATTTTTCATTATATTTTTTTCCCCCCGATAAATGTCTTATTGGCTCTTATGATCAAGGCGTAATGCCATAATCCCCTCGTTCTTTTCTCATTATACGAGGTAAGCAGAAATTAAACATTAATTGTTTAAATTGAACAGAACTTACGATTAAGTTAATTAATTATTTACTTAATTAGCAGCAGCGTAAGCCCTTATCGGGACACACGCGTCGATAAACAACACCCAATCCTTCGCTCCACAATACATATTGTTTCAATGGAATTAATGCA
Organism: Eupithecia subfuscata; assembly: GCA_963564075.1. Classification (NCBI taxonomy): domain Eukaryota; kingdom Metazoa; phylum Arthropoda; class Insecta; order Lepidoptera; family Geometridae; genus Eupithecia; species Eupithecia subfuscata. Next base: position 12,216,102 of record OY751114.1, read on the forward strand.
CTGATTCCCGCCTATAGCGAATTATGTTTACTGGATTTAACGATTTCAGCGTTCATTAAAAGGAAGGTAAAATTTAATCATGAAACAAATTGGCAGATTTTTTATGTGCTTTAGTGTAAATAGTAAGTGGTGTATTATTGTTATTTAAAAAAATATCATCGCTAAGGAACTTGCGTTTAGCAATAATAAAGTTGAGGCATGATTTTCCAAGTCTCTTAAGAAACTTTCTAGCCAGCTCTTGCTCTAGCACTATAAACATCCAGCAAACATCCGGTCCGGAAAAGAGCCGGTCGTGCCGGACCCGGGCTGGCCAAGATTGTCCAATTACACCGGCACAAGACGTCGACCGGTATTGGTATTTATGAAGGAGCGTCGTCGTAGCGGCGGCGGCGACACATACCCTACTAGGCAGGACACATGCACGACGTGTGTTCAGCGACGTCCCACGATCGAGTGCTTTCATTCAAACAAAAAAATAGTGATCAATCTAGTTTTACCCAATAACGTAACAACATTGTTAAATTTAATACATTCATCATAATAGTACATAAGTGATTATTTTATATTTCGTGTTTGCACTCTTGTCATCTGAAACGGTAGTAGCTATATTTATAAGGGCACTTGACACCATTGTTTATTTACGAGTTTCTTGGAATAAATTTTATTTATTTCAAACCAAGACGCGTAATACACTTACCCTTGGCATGTATTGTATATGCATAATAATAATCATAATAATGCTGGACAATCCACACAGCATCATCTAGCCCCAAGCTAAGCAGAGCTTGTGTTATGGGTACTGATGACTGATATACATAGTTATAATGCATTACATAGATAGATATTTTTTATTATACATAAAAACAACCAGAAAACCCGGAACAAATATTTGTAGATCGTACAAACATTTGTCCCAAGGCGGGAATCGAACCCGCAACCTCCCGCGCCGCAGGCGGACCTTAGCCCGCCGCGCCACCGAGGTAGTCGCATATATGCATACCTACCACTCTGTACTAGATCCGGCGCTGTAGTATCTGGAACAGAAAAACTTATCAAAATTTCCCATAAAATTTAGCACCTCAAATTTAACGAACTTTTTCATTCCAGAGACCTAGACTACAGATGTAAGTACATAGGTACCTGCCCTCCCTGCATTACGTGCAATTTGGCCTAATGTAAACTTAATTAGTACTCATGTATCCTGTGCCTGAATAAACAGGGGCTGGCAGACAAAGATTGTGCGTATTTCTGGTAAATAAGGTGAACGAGGCCACCCGAGCGCCCGGGCGTTCAACTGAAGGTTGAAGTAACAAAAGATCCCTTCAAACGTTGTTGTTTCTATCGAGCACAGGTAAAGGACTGCTAACGTTTTTAAAAACCTTTTTAAGCTTTTCCAAGCCGGCTATTGTCGGAGCCCATTTTTAGATTGGATTCCATTCAGCTAGACAACAATGATTTTATCTTTATTCCCATAAATATCGAGTAAAATCATTATTATTTGGAGCTTTTATCACCTCACGTCGGGGGAAAAGACCTCTAGTAATAGATTTTTTTTTAAAGAATTTTGCAATTAATTTAACCTATCACGGATTCTTACAATAGAAACTTTACACGGCCACTTAAAATGGGTTTTATGGGGCAAACCCCTTACGGGTTTGCTTGTCGAACTAGGAATAGACCTAAGTACTCGTGGAACACCTGTGGTAAAAAACTGGAATCACATAAAATTCAACATTTCTTTGGTTCCTTGAATATGAAAACATGATTGAGGTAAAAATACACGAATTTCTTTTTTTTTTTTTTAATTGTAAAGAAGAAACAATTGCTGCTGGCAATGTTTTGTAATGCGCGATCTTGCGTGATAGCAAAACCTCGGTCTATTTACGGTTATACCCAGAGAAAATCAATTCGTTTTTATTGAATTTGTAGTCGTGCCCGATAATGTGAACAAAGGTTTTTACAAATTACGTACTTAAAAAAAGAAAATGAAAAATTGTTGAATGTTGTGAAAAAAAAAATTCTTAAAAAAAAATTCACGAGTATCTGTGGGGTTTTTATTATTAGTTACACACCCTGTATATTAGTGCAGAACTCAATTGTACACTTCTGAAAACCCCAAATCTATTCATGTTCCTCTTGTACCTGTGTTAATACTGAACCAAATAGATGACTGGTTTTCACTCAGAAGTCCACCGACTAGTTATCAAATCAAAGTTGTATGCGACTTGCTACAATGGAACGGTCACTATTGACTATTGACTAAATGTAACTATTGACTAAACAATATAAATGACGAAACATCCTACAAATAGAACCAGCGTAAGTCAAATACGCCCCCACCGCGCTGCCAAACCGCCGCCAATCCGTCACTCGAACAGTGGCCTTTGTTCATAGACCGTCACAGAATACACGCCAGTCGCCATAGCCCTCAGCCCTTCCTTCAGTATCTTTATTTTCAAATAAAAATAAATATTCATGAACACACAACCTTTTTCAAAACTTTATTTATTAAGGCAAGCTTATTATTGAACAAACATTACTTAATCAAATCGTCTAGATCTGTCAGTGTTTTGATGAAGAACTAGTACTGGACAAAGGGTGTTCTTCGAAAAGTGTCTCGGTTTAGTTGTATTTGTGTACAGTTGTTGTTTTCAATGTCTTAGATATTTTTTTGTCAAATTTGTTTGAAAAAGCCATTACATTAAGGTGTTATTTTCATTATGGACAACTAGTTTCTGCCCGCGGTTTATGGAAACGTTTAAAATGATCTCTATTATTATTACCCATAGGATAGCAATAGCCTATGTTTGATTCCAGGTTTAGAGCTACACCTTTGCAAAATTTCAACTCAATCTGTTAAGTAGTTTTGGCGTGAAAAAGAAACAAACATCTATTTATCCATCCATCCATCCAAACTTCCGCATTTATAATATTAACTAGATCCCGCCCGTTTCGAACGCCTTTGTTCTATGGACGTTTAAAGGTGATTTCTATCCCATGGGAACTTAATGGGATAAAAAGTAGCCTATGTTTGATTCCATGATGAGAATTACATGTATGCAAAATTTCAGCCCGATCCGTTCATTATTTTTGGCGTGAAGAGGTAACAATCATCCGTCCAAACATCCATACATCTAAAAATCTTAACTTTCGAATCTATAATAATAATAATGATATTAACGTGATGTGATTCGGTACAAATAGGCACAGTCGAATAAAACAACAGTGCCTAAAAAATAAGAGTGTGTCGTCTATGATCCTGTATTGTATTGATAGTTAGCGACTATCCAAAGAGTATGAAAATACTCCAAAGAAAATACATGTGATATTATCACAATATGTGATTGGTGTTTGTTTGCCACTCTGGGCACCGATTGAAGTGGCAAGTGTGGTTTGTACGTGCTCGGGTACCTTCGAGTGACATCGGCCGATGTTTGCGTAGGCAACACCATTCTCTGTTTACACTCACAATATTATCCTTTGTGCCAAAAAATATAGATAAAAACTAAACCCGACTGCGTTAAAGTCTAAGGGCAATAGCGCACTAGCGACCTGGCAGCGCGGCTGAGACGCGCGGCCTGGCCGCAGACGTTGCGATTTGCAAAGCGGCCAGCCACTGAACACGAAAAATGCGTCGCTTGGATCTCGCTGCCCGCTGCGGCTCGGTGTGGCCGCGCGAGGTGCGCGTGCTCTGTAGCGATTTCATACTAAGGTATCTGTCTCGATCTTGTAGGGTATCAAACCAGGGTTGTAGATTAAAAAAGGCATATATGTATTTGTATTTTCGTTTGTTTGGCAGTTCGAGCAGTGCACATAGAACTTGTCACCGAGCTAACGTCGCAAGGTTTCATAGCAGCTCTCAATAGATTCATAGCTCGCAGAGGCAAGCCTGCAAATATTCATTCCAATAATGGAACTAATTTCGTGGGAGCCTGTAACGAACTCAGTAAATTCATAAAATCAACTTCTAATGACATGCTAGCACTAGCAGTAGCTCATCCCAGGAGTGCGTAGTATGTGTTTGGATTGTGTAATAATGTATTGTGTTTTTGTGAGCACATTTTGCAAGTTCTCAACTTGCAATGTTGTTCATCGTGCCCCCGACGTAAACAATTTTTGCAAAGTTTTAATTGGTTAACCTTTTCAATGCCTAGCCGCTAGTGCGCTATTGCTCTAAGACAGGCGAGCATCGATTGTTCTTATCATTTTCCTTTGATACTTAGGTAGTCGGAGGCCTTTGTTCCTACTTGTTCCCTAGGTCCAAAATAATAAAGACAATCGGTGACTGCTTGTTTAACTAATACTTTGACGTAGTCGGGATTTAGTTTCAAACTATATTCATCCACTTTTTCGCTGATTGCCTGAGAATAGTAAACTTTATTAAACAACGGGAAACATTCTTGGAAATTACAAATCAAGGCCACGAGCACATTCATCAACATCGAAAATTTACGATCCTTATTTAGACCCCGCTATCTCGTTAGACCCCTAATTTCATTTAAGGTCACATAGCTTTTAACCACCTGGGTATTAAGACAAACCAATCGATTTCTGATTAAAAGAATCTAATATCTAATAAGAATCTAAAATCTAAAAAGAGGGGTTACGTGAAAATCATATTAGTGTACATAAAAATCGGCTACATATGTACATTTATATATTATACATAGGGTGCCAACCACAGAACCCTCCTCCGTTAGTAGTCGCGTAAAAACAATACAAATCAACACAAGCACTGTATCGCCTCATTTATTTTCGAGGGACGTTTGACCTTGTCCAATCTTGTGTCATTGTATTTGTGCTGTAACAATCCATCCATCCATAATACATAATATGGGAACGTAACTGTCCGTCTGTAATTAGCCTTTGCACCTATGACAGATGATCTAAGCAGTATCGCGGCACTTGCGTTCGTGACGTGGATAGGAGATTGATTACGTCCCGAGACGTAAAGGAACTTTTTCTATAGCAAGTCCGTACGAAGCTGCGCGCAGAAGCTAGTACAAAATATGATAAATTTATAAGTCTTATTCATATTGCATGCAAATGTTTGTAAGGAAAATAAATATGGAACAAGGTTCACTTTCTGGAATTTACATGATTGATAAGAGAAAGCACTCAACGTCTCGTAGTGGGGCTACGAACATCTCGTAGAGGGGTTACGAACACTTCGTAGAGGCTCTACGCCGTAGGCTGCTACGACTTAGAGCCCGGCGATAATACGATTTGACGTAAAAAGCCTTACAGATTTAACTTTTCACAGATTTCCGTAATATGTATGTAGAATCTGTGAATAAGTTAAATTATAATGTTTATTTTAATAATGACAAATAGCCTACCTTATAACTAAACTTTAACTTTTAGATGGAAATAGAAGTTTCATTAGGATTATCACAGTTGCAGGTAGAAAGAAACAAGCTCGTTAACCAAGGGACACAAAAAAGGCTTTGTTTTTACAGAACTTTTATAAAGCAAAGTATTTATAACACTTTGAATACCGAGAAAGAATACACTTTATTTTCCTTAACATAAAAGTGTTTTCTTTACCAAAAAACATTCAAAGACTTTCGCCTTTGTAATTGTCCCGAAGGAAGAAATGTATAAATGATGAAGTCAAAACCGCCTTGAGCCTTAGAACCGTTTCTTCGGCGCAAAGTAAAGGATCTTGCATTAATTACACGTCTCCGGGACAATTATGAAGTCGACAATTACACAAGAAGATGACAAGAATCACGCCTCGGTAGCCAACGGCAGGCAGCTGTGCGATCTAGCCGAAAGAAATTGTCGCCACATTATATGCTTTTAATTGTACATATTCATGTTCCAATTAAAAATTATCTTTCTCTATACCTATGTTATGTAAACATCAATTTGTTCTACCACATAAACATACTCCCACAGGCACACTTCGGGTTAACATTTTATAACATTGGCGAGACTTATGTTATAATTTTCTCGTAAATATAAAATAAATTTATATTTAAAGCCGTACCGACGCTTCTTTGATATATTTCCGGAACAACGCTAATAAAACTCCTTGGACTCAAAGAGTTCAAAGCCGACTCTGTCTGTGAGTCCAAAGAGTTTTATCAGCAGCAAGTGCACACTGTCTAGTGTGCCCTGGATATCGCGAGTACCAGCCTGACTCCGCCTCATACCGCCTCAGGCTGCCTCATGCCTTTTGCCTTCAACTAGCGGCTTACTTCTCTTATTACTTTAATAAATAGCATACAAATCTCTTTACTTCCTTGTTGCTAAGGACAAGATGAAAGTAAATTTATTTTCGAACGTATTCCTTTGCCAATTTGTGACTTGTTTGGCTTCCGGGTTATCAGAATTGTTGGTAGGCATTTCCAATGCTTGACACAGCATTGATGTTTAAATTATATGTAGGCCACATTCAAAATATAATTAAATGACCTTGATAGCTGTGAGCCCACATGTGATGAGCTCCCTTTGCTCCGCGCCGAGCTGCGACTGTAAACAACACTAAACTTGTTTAGTTGCTTGTGTTGTTGTATGTTTTGTGTTGTGTTGTCGCTAATTACCAGTTCCTCTCGCATGCCGCGCCGCATTCACACAGCGTCGCGACCGCAGTCACACCTCCTATGAAATCATTATAAAATACTTGCTTCTGACCGCGGTTTTTTTAGCCTTCTTCGGGATAAAAAACCTACACATAACTTCATGCGCGCAGAATTTCAGCCCGATCCGTTTAGTAGGTTTGTCGAGGCCTTACTAAATCAAATAACATAGAAATAGAATTAAATTGAATGAAATTATGGGTACGGTAAACCTAAATTGATTGTCAAACTTTAAGATGACGCGCGTTGTCTTCACGTGATCAGTTTTAGCCTTATTTTCATACACTTATCAAAAACGGCAACAAAACTAATGAATAGGGCTTAGATCTTTGCCTCGAAGTATTAGATTTATCGACCTTACATTAACATTTTGTTATAAATAAAGATCTATTGGACTATTAATAGTTTAAACTGTAACAAGTTTTTTGTCTGTTCTACTGAACAGGTCTTAGCTTGTCTACCTACACGTATTGCCACTATACCTATACCATACATATACTATACCACTCACACACACACACCATACACACCACACACACACACACACATGGGTATCCTTGTTATCTATATTACTAGATTAGTTATTTTTTTATGTCTTAAGATGAAACATAATTATTTTGCTAACGAAGGAGGGCGGTGACTCTGCTACACAGTTTTTGACATTTGCGGTAGTCAGCCTGCAATTGTACTCTATACTATTTATTCTTTTCCTAATAAAGATTTTTATATTTTGTATTTGTATTGTTTAGAACTTTAGAACAAACTGAACAAACTAAACTACATGTGTGTAGCGCATCGCACATCCTGTTTTACCAAGCACAGGTTTAGCGAAGACACAAAAGCGTGAGTCGATGTCGACCCCAAAATAAAACCCTCGCGTTACAGCCCGCATAAGTATAGGTTCCTTACATGATTATAAACTTCGTTACAGTAATTCCAACTTCGTCGCAATTTCAAAGGTGAACAAGTCGATGGAGGGGTGAGAGGGGGTAATGAACGCGTATCGCATTCAAAGGCCGCGTCGATGATCCGAGAGACGCGTTAAGCTAGATTCAGACTCAGCCCACGCCACGTAACGTACGCGACGCATTATACAGGGTGTCCCATAATGAGTGAATAATATTGCTGGTGCGTGTGCGTGGTGGTATGGTCAATCAGACACAAAAACAAAAATCAAAAAAAATCATGCCGTTTGGGAGTTATGAACTTTTTGTAAATTTAGAAAATCTTGCATCACTGTTTTTATTCAACATGCCCACAATTTAGGCAAAAAATTCAATTTTTGGACTGAATAAGAAAATAGTAGTGCTTATAAAAACTTTTTCAAATGTTTTGATAACTACGCTCTCTAATTTGCGAGACACAAGATGACCTTAAATTTTGTTAATTTTTTACTGCAAAGCTTGAGCATATCTGGTCTAAAATAAATGTATCAAACTTCAGTATAACTTCAATAAACGTACCCCACGCATCCAACGTTTCCTACATTTCGTCGCGTACCTACGCTAGGTCTCGTGGGCTCAGTCTGTTTCTAGCTTTATGAACAAGGCGGCGGCGGCGCGGCGACGACGGCGCTACGGCGGCGGCTTGGTGACACGGCCTAGCGAGGTGTTATTTGCGCCAGGATACTGAGTATACACAATTCAATGACGTAAGTAGTACATCGTAAGTACGATACAATTCAATCTATCCGCGGCCCAAAAACAATGGAAGACAGAAAAAAGTACTCGTGCTATGTCTCGAGGTAATTGCAGGTAAACACAAGAACAAAATTTAAAAATGTAAACTCCCCGACAGATTTTCATGAAACATGGCAAAAAACACTTGGGATAAAATTATCTATAACACAATTTTTTTTTAATGAAAATCGGTTCATCCGTTTGGGTAGCTCCCATACCATAGACAGATACATTGAAAGACACGTTAAACTTATAACACCCCTCTCTTTTTGCGTCGGGGGTTAAAAATAGGATTACAATACAATTGACTATTGAGCAATGAAGATATTCAAGTACCTACCATACGTGATGATGACATCGGTATCGGGTCATAGCCAGGGGCAGCCATGGGTCTACCGAGAAGGGCGCTGGCACGTAGGTGCTAGCTGCATCATGGGGCGAAACTCACAGCATGTACCGACTATTTAATGTCTTTTTAATTTAATTTAATTTAATTTAATGTGTGAACATTTATTTTTCCACTTTCACGGCCAGTCCTGAATTTAGAAATAATATGTATTGTATTTATATTTTCCACTACTTCAGTCGCAGGAAAACGTCAATCGTTAATAATATTTTTTATTCTGTTTAAATACGTGTTTTGTCTCCTAGTACCTTTTTTGTAATTATTACATTTATTTATCTCATAGCTAATTAGGATAATAGAATAAAACAATTACTTACAACTAGTATTTACACTATTATCTCTTTAATAAAAATATAAAAACAAAATAACTAGGTATATAGTACACCACAATATTGCACATTAATGTGCATACACGTCATAAGAAGCGACTAAGGGCTATCCACCGCGGCGCGGGCAGCATCCTGTAGCACAGATAGGCTCTTGAGATGAAAAGAAGTGTATATACCTCTCCGTCACATTTGCACCACGCCATCTATTCAATGACTTACATTATGACGGACAAACATTCCTTACTACGTCGATACAACGTATCTAGAATCGAATAGAAATTCGATTCTATTGAATGCTCCGACAATTCCCTCGGATACAAACTTGTATAATTTGTTTTTATTATTATGCTCACGGTACAATATAAAATTCAAATAGCTGTAGAACTGAAAGTGGGTTTTCTTTTTGCAAATCTCAACAAAATATAAACATGCAGTGCTTTTGTATGTACCAATGAAGTATTAAGGTTACCAAAGTATGAACAACGTTCAAATCGCAGGTACCTACCACTACATGCCGTATTTTCAATTTTCTCTTTAGTAAAATTTAGTCCTGTTACACAGAAGTATTTGAGTTTCTCGACAGAGCAGCGTTTGGCCGTGGTGGTTGTGTAAAGGTGGCTCGAGCTTCCAGGTGGCCGGCCACTACAAAGGCCGCGAAACCGGTGGCTGCCACTGCTCGCTGTTCATAATATTATTTGAGATAAAATTACGAAGAAAACTTTGGTATTCTCCTATAGCAAAGTTATTTTTGCAACAATTATTTCAATTTTAGCCCATTTGTATCAAAATGTCTTCAACTTGATCCAGCTTTGAGACGGACCGGTCCACTCTCATTCAAAGTTCTAAACAAGTCCTAGCCCTAATTAGCCATTGGAGGCCTGAGTCGACTTAGCTGATCAAAGTGCTCAGTTCATCACGTGCAAATAGATCGCCATCTTGTTTGAAAGTAATCACGTAATCGGCACTAAAGAACTAAGAAGTTTACAAAGTACAGCCGAGACCTGAATTGGAACCTTTATTATTGCCGCTGTCCACCACCGCAAACGCCGCCGCATTGGCCGCCGCAACCGCCGCCGCCGCCCGCCGTGTGGTGCGCGACCCTGGCACCGCTGAAAACTAGCACTGCGACGGCACTTGTGTCATATTATAGGCCATAGCAGCATTAAATTACACGTCCACTGGGTCGGAATCGTGCGCAGCGTACGAGGCCACAGGTACGATAGGTGCCGATAGGGTGCCGACTGCTTTTGGATTTCGCATCGGCAAAATAGCTATTTCAAAGCGATGCGTAACAATGTCCTCGTAGTGACGAGGATATTATAGTAAAACATTTTCTATGAACCTACGTAATCATGTTTTAACAAATATCGATTTAGTGCTACTTTTGGAGCAATTATTAATTTATGAGATTTAGTACTAAAAATCAACATTACCAGAAGCTTCATTACATTAATAAATAATAATAATAATGTTATTTATTTTCTTCACAAAGGTGGTTGACAATTATAACAAAGGATAGATTAAGACTAGGGATTTTACCAGGTTATAATTTTATCAGGTATAAGATTATACTTTATTGTAACATGGGTTTATTATAATAGTAAATGGCGTATGATTTGTGGAAAACTACTTTTCGTGTAGTTTAATTCCTCGCAGAACGCAGAAAATATTAAAAACAGCGAAAATATTGTACATTCGCGCGAATCTGTGTCATATTCCGTAGCGATGTCTCGGTAACGAAGATTCTGAATAACCCTTCAGTAGACGCTGATCCAGTCGGTAGCCTTTCTATTATGCCATTAATTAAAATATTATATTAGTTTTAACATATTGGTACCTTTTAAATTTAGTTACACAAAGAAAATATTATCATTCGATTGAATTCTCATGAAATGAAATGTTTATTTAACTTAACTTAAACTTTACGTTTGATATAGAAGAGCGAAATCCTCTAACTCAAGTGTTTTATACTTAAACTAGCTTCTGCCCACGGCTTCGCCCGCGTTGGACAAAATTGTGAATCTAAACCATTCCCAGATCCCCTTGAACACACACAAAAATTTTTATCAAAATCGGTCCAGTCGTTTGAGAGAAGTTCAGTGACATACACACTCACAGAAGAATCTTTCCTCTTTATAATATTATTATTATATTTATTCACAAAGAAAATTATACCTACTAGTATTTACAATTGAAACAATTGAGCTAACTGCCGACTGTTGCAAACAGTCTACAGATAGCTCAACTGATCCATATCAACACCAGTCGGAAGCGTCCCCAAGACGCTGGCTGCATTGCCACGCTGTATGGCAATGCTGATACGCTGTGCCAGATATTCACCAGCTCTCGGGTCACGCGTCGCTTCGACCAGACGCTCAGATAGTTTTTTGAAAACCCGAAGAGCCTCGGTACCCCACGGACCTAGGGTCTCGACTCCAAGGGGAGCAAATGTGTAGGCTCTGTCGAGACCTGCATATTTGCGCCTCTTGAGATCTTCGGCCAAATCTGCCGCCGCACCCGCCCTCACGGATGTCCTCGGAAGATGGGAAGGCGCAAGTGTGTCGACGCATGTAGCGTCCCACACAATGGGCCTCCCCAACTCCCATGGGACTAGTGTCATACCGTCGGGCCTCTTACTATCGTCACGCAACAAACCATTCGGTTCGAGAATAGCTGGTACGTTAGCGGTGACAAAGGCCCGCCGGATGATGTCGTTAAGGCTAGCGTGGCGAGATATCCGACCGGCGGCCCTAGTGCACGATAATCCGTGATGACCAAGCTGTTCGACAGCAGTACCGCACTGGCATTGATGAGGCGCGCAACACCTTGCACCCAACCGGAGACATGTTGCGATACGGAAAGTTACGGGATCCAATAAAGTACCAGTGTTATATGAAGGAAATGCTTGCAACCAATGCCCTGACTCCCATTTAGAAACGGCCAGGAGGCGGGCACGATCTGCAGAGCTGGAGCACGTTTGTAACAAACAGTTCCGTGAAGAATTATATATACATATAAAGATGAGGGTCTAATTATTGTAAACTTGTTACTGAAATAAATATTATTTTAAATTTTATTTTATTAATTACAAACTACCATATTATCTAGTTACGTAACTTACATAATTTTAAAACTTATTATGTAAACTTAAACTAGTTTTAGCAATAACTATTGATCAGGAACTAAGTTTATTACGTTAATTAGGGATATATGGAATTTATAATAAAACCTACCTGGGTTTTATTATAACTTCCAAACTTTGGAACTTATAATAAAACCCAGGTAGGTTTTATTATAACTTCCATATATCCCTACCAAAGCTTTAATCACGCAAATGATTTTCCTCCGTACGAGTTCGCACGGACGAGTCAGTACCTAAGTAACACCACATAAGCACCACATGGCCCTGATAGGAAACTAAGGTTCTCAATAACGCTGTATGATTGATCGACCTTCGTTTGACCGCAAGCTCACGCGGCTTGCGGTCAAACGAAGGTCGATCAACAATGAACAAAACAAAACTTCAACTCGGAAGATGATGTCGCTCCTTGCCCGTGGTCCCGTTCAGCTGGTTCCGTTGACTGACGGACTACCGAAAAGGTCTGTGCTGCAGTCTGCGGCCGCCAAACCTAGGTTTAGACTAACCGATAGGTAGCTACGTAGCCGTGGTTAGTATGGGTTTACACAATAACAAAACTAAAAAAGTTTTCGTTTACTGCCGCTGGTTGACCTATCAAAGTTTTCAAACTTGTACTGCTAAAATGCAACGAATCACAAAAAAATCATTAGAAAATACAATCCAATCGGCAGAATTGTAGTAAATAGACGCAAAAAACAAGAAACAAAGATGAATAAGACTTCGTATGAGACTATTGGATCGCCGTCACACTACAAAAAATAGTCACTCTCTATCCGCTAGGGGCGCTACAAGGCGCTAAATTTATGGGAAGGAAACGAAAATAGTTTCGTAAACTTTGCACAACCCGTCCAGTTGTTCTATCTCACGAAGTCCGTTAACTTACCTCACTACGAACAAGTTTGCGCTTAGTTGTCATGCTGACGGTACTCGCTACCAAAATCTGACGTGAATACAATGAGCACTAGTGACCCGGACCGCGTCTCGGGCGAGACTGATTGCTTCTGAGCTTACGCACACTAAAACCACACTAAAACAGTGTGTACATGCAATCACTATGACATACATAGCCCAACGGATTTCGTGAAATAGAATATCTGTACCAAGGACTCAGAATGTAGGTAACTAAAGTTGATCGTTACATTGTTTAACTTGTAAGCTCTTAACCGAATGAAAACCTTTATGAGCAGCTTTTAATAGAACAACCGCCTCGCGGAGCCTTCAAAAGCGCCCGGACCGCGTCTCGGGCGAGACTGATTGCTTCTGAGCTTACGCACACTAAAACCACACTAAAACAGTGTGTACATGCAATCACTATGACATACATAGCCCAACGGATTTCGTGAAATAGAATATCTGTACCAAGGACTCAGAATGTAGGTAACTAAAGTTGATCGTTACATTGTTTAACTTGTAAGCTCTTAACCGAATGAAAACCTTTATGAGCAGCTTTTAATAGAACAACCGCCTCGCGGAGCCTTCAAAAGCGCCCGGACCGCGTCTCGGGCGAGACTGATTGCTTCTGAGCTTACGCACACTAAAACCACACTAAAACAGTGTGTACATGCAATCACTATGACATACATAGCCCAACGGATTTCGTGAAATAGAATATCTGTACCAAGGACTCAGAATGTAGGTAACTAAAGTTGATCGTTACATTGTTTAACTTGTAAGCTCTTAACCGAATGAAAACCTTTATGAGCAGCTTTTAATAGAACAACCGCCTCGCGGAGCCTTCAAAAGCGCCCGGACCGCGTCTCGGGCGAGACTGATTGCTTCTGAGCTTACGTACACTAAAACCACACTAAAACAGTGTGTACATGCAATCACTATGACATACATAGCCCAACGGATTTCGTGAAATAGAATATCTGTACCAAGGACTCAGAATGTAGGTAACTAAAGTTGATCGTTACATTGTTTAACTTGTAAGCTCTTAACCGAATGAAAACCTTTATGAGCAGCTTTTAATAGAACAACCGCCTCGCGGAGCCTTCAAAAGCGCTCATTGAAAGGTGGCATTCACTCGCGCGGCCAGGTCGGGCTTAATTATTGCTTTTAATGCAGGCGCGGTCCCAGGGGGGGGGTCACGGGGGTCATGACCCCCCCCAAAATCTTAGTTTAGGTACTTACAAAATTGAAACCCATAGTTTGATGATTATTTTTTCCTATTTACTTCCGTTACATTGAATATGGTTACCAACTGCAGCAAAAAAAAATGGCGGCTCGCTCCGCTCGCCGATATTACTGTTGTTTTGAGCCCTGTGTTTTGATCAGCGCAGAGGTAACGTTACCAATTTTTAGTGGTCTGGCTGGTCCGTTAATGTCAGTTTGTATCAATCCAACCTCCACAATAACAAGCACAAAATTGTTACTCAATTAATAATCTCCGAGGTCACTTTGTCAACTAGCGCAAAAAATTAGTAGACAGCAAAATTTTCGCGTTTTGATCCGCTCGCTGATATGATAACATTTGTTCCTTCTAACTATGTTCCAAAGCTCGACCCCCGCCCCGCATTAGGTCACCTTGCCAAATTTTCTAAAAAATTGCGCAATATCTAACAAAAACCAAAAATTGTCGCAGCAAGCTCTGCTAGCCTCTGATAGCATTCTGCTGTTTCGATAAGCTTCTGGCTTGCTCTAGTGCGGGACTCCTCCTCCGTTTTAGGTGCAACTGCAAAATATCTAATACCAAACAACTCACACGCACAGCCAGATCATAAAAAATTTCGCGGCTCGCTTCGCTCGCCGTTGATTCCATATAGAGTCTGGTCTGTTGTCCTTATATTTGGTTGTTATTCGACAAACTTAAAAATTGTTCATAGCTCATTAGTTAGCTTCCTTGTCTTGCATGAACCTCACCAATTTTAAAAAAGGCTGCGGCTCATTTCACTCACTGATATATATATTTTTTAGGTTTTCAACATATTTCTTAGCCGCTGCAAACTTTCAAAATTTTCAGAGCTCGCTCCAATCGCTGTTATTTATTTTCTGAACCAGTTTGTGACCACCCGAAAAGTAACAAAAATTTCGGCGGCTCGCTCCGCTCGCCGTTACCTCTTTTTGGATTCCTAATTTTGGTTTACCTTTAGTTTATTTCCCTTGCTCCACTCGCCCCTATTTATATTCAAAGCTTTATATCCACCACCACAGTCTTTTAAATTTTCGGGATTTGCTTCGCTCACTATAATTTATTTTGTCAACAAACATCAGAAAAAACCCTCAAAAAATTTTAAGGCTCGCTTCGCTCGCCGTTACTTAAATTTACTATTGTTGGGAGTTGGGGGGCGATGTCATGTTTGCGGTCAATATACAAAAAACTGCAGAAAATATAACGGAACTATTATATTTTTGCGGCTCGCTCCGCTCGCCGATAGTATTTTCTGGGTTTTGGGAAATACTATCGGCGGGTAACCACCAAAAAAAGTAAAAAATAATTCGGCGGCTCGCTCCGCTCGCCGTTACATCTTTTTCGATTTATTTTTTGTTGATGTCCCTTGCCCTGTTCGCCCTTATTTATATTCGTAGCTTTATATTTACTACCGCAAAGCCTCGTAAGATTTTCGGGGCTTGCTTCGCTCGCTATCATAATGATGGCGAGCGAAGCAAGCCCCGAAAATCTTACGATCTTACGAGAGTAAGCAAGAGTAGTAGCAAGTACTCTTGCTTACTTTTCTTCAAACATCAGAAAAAATCTCGACAATTTCGAGGGTCGCCGCGCTCGCTATAACTTAAACTTACTATTGTTGGGAGTTGAGGGAAGGGATGTCATTTTCGATCTTCAAAATCACTTTGCCCGCCACCACGAAACATTATCAAAAAGGTAAATTTTTCGCGGCTCGCTCCGCTCGCCGAAAAAGCTTAGCTCTTCTGGATGTGGCTTGCAACCGTCTGCAAGTGAATTTGTGGCTACGGCCCGCACCAAGCGTGACCCCCCCCAAAGTCTTGGGCTGCGACCGCGCCTGTTTTAATGCTTATTAAACCGAGAGCGAGGTGCAAACAAAAAGTTAATACTGAACATGTGTGCCATTGTCTACGTTTATTACAGTTACACCTAACAGCTAGACAATTAACCAACAAACAATTAATAAATCTAGGTTGATCGCTACTTAGCTGATAAATGTGGAAAGTTTCCTGGAACTCCTATTGGGCCAGTCCTTTCTGAGTTAAAGCTGTCGGATGGTCGAGAAACCTCGTGGTTTGTGGATCACATTAAAAGCGCAAGGAGTGTGTGGTGATAGTTTATTCTCATGAGAAATCACATCACAGCCCATCGATTAATAATAGTATGTACTTCTAATTCTTACGTATATTCGGGACACTTAGAACTCTCACATACAGGGTGTTATCTCTGTTAGCCGATGTTAGAAGGGAGAAAGTTACAAACGAAATCGGATATGACGCAATAGCTATGAGACTCTCAAATATCATGTCAGTTTTGGCATCGATGGATTTAAAAACGTCACATTGTAACAACAAAATCAGAAAAGTATTTCACGAAACAAAGCTTTATATACAGACGTTAACGTCAGCTAAAATAACCAAATTGTAAACAAAGTTATGAATTTCCCTAAAACAGAGCAGGTAGTAAAGAGCAATATAATTAGGTACCCCAATCGCACCCAAAGGAACACAAAGAGATTTTTACAAAAATGTAATTTGGTGAACACAAGCGCGGCCGCGGGCGGGCCTTGTCAATAATGAGATTAATAACGCGCATAAATGATGTTTAACTTGACTAAGCATAATTTTTGCTTTGTGGTAAGGGACGGACTCGGTGGTACATAGAGTATGTATCACACTATCACACTAATATTATAAATGCGAAAGTTTGGATGGATAGATGGATGAATGGATGGATGGATAGATAGATGGATGTTTGTTACCTCTTCACACCAAAACTACTGAACAGATTGAGCTAAAATTGCATTCATTTAAAATTTGCATCGGTGTAGCTCTAAACCTGGAATCAAACATAGACAACTTTTTATCCCATAAATCGGTTCCCATGGGATATAAATTATCTTTGAACGTTTCCATAGAAAGAACGCGTGCGAAGCCGCAGGCAGAAGCTAGTTTGTAATAAATAAATAATGCTGGAAAATTCACGCAGCATTATCTAACCCCAAGCTAAGCAGAGCTTGTGTAATGGGTACTAGATAACTGATGTAAGTACTTAATACAATACAATAAATAGATAGATATTTTTTTGTTATACATAGAAAACATCCAGAACTCTCTGAACAAATATCTGCAGATGGTGCAAACATTTGTCCCGAGGCGGGAATTGAACCCGCAACCTCCTGTGTCAGAGGCGGACCTTCGCCCGCCGCGCCACTGAGGTCAAATTTGTAGATACTATGTAGTTGTAGATTATGCAGCGAGGGTATAAAGCAGTGTCTTACATGCTGTGCAGTGACTTCAATGAATCCCAAGCGCAACTTAGCATTCTAGAATAACTCACGAGCGCAGCGAGGGAGTTGCTAGAATCCTAAGTGCAGAGGGACTTAATTACGCCCAAGACGAAGACATCTTTACGCACGAAGAGAATACTTTTTACACTTTCTCCGAGAAAATGTTAAAACTTTAGAAGAAAATCTCATTGTACGGTACTCCTAAGTAAAAGTTTTTGATGTACACACATATTTTGATGTTCCCAATTCAATCTCAAGGGAGTCCCTTGGGAATAATAAACATTACTACAACATTATTTAACATTATTATTGAAGTAATGAGTTTCTAATTTGGAACTCAAAAAATTAATAAAAATTTTGACCAAGGAGACTCGCACTAAAAGATCTCATTCGATTTGTTTGAATTTGGTAGAACTTTCACCTTTTTCAACTAGTAACTTCAACTTCTTATATAATGGCACCGCTTGCTTTTCGCTACGACTCTGCCAGTGTCAGTAAGGAGTGTCGTAAACTTCAAAAATAATAATATGACCGGTTACAAAAAAATATGATCGGTTTTAAGAAAGCAGGAAATATTCACTTGCTTTCGGCTTGACGTAGTAAGTGCGTTATGCATGAAGTGTGAGAACTTCATCATCTATATGATGGTCCAGGATCACCCACTGCTACAGATAGGTAGGTACTTAGTGGGTACTAAAACTACGCACAATATACGTAAACGATAATTGTTACGCCCCACTAAACTACCTCTATGTTCTTGTGACCGTCCGGCCTACTAAACAGGTCCACAGTAATTTCATCGTTTATGAACGCTGTGTTCTTCGTCACCAAGCCACTTGGTGACATGGCCACTAAGTTGCTGAGTGACGAACAACGACCTAAGAGCAAAAAAATTATGATGAATAGTATAGAATCGCAGCGAGTGCGATGATATGAGAAAATAATGAGATAGGAAGAATGATGAAATAGGTATAAAAATTAAGAAATTAGAGCAAATGATGATATGACAAGTACAAAATAAAACATTTTAAAAACCCCTCGACAGATTTTCATGAAACATGGCTAAGAACTCGAAAATCGGTTCATTCGTTTGGGAGCTACGATACCACAGACAGATACCTACACAGATACACAGACAGACACGTTAAACTTATAACACCCCTCTCTTTTTGCGTCGGGGGTTAAAAATAACGAAATGGGAAGAATGATGAAATGAGTATAAAATTTAGGGTAATTTCTATGAATGATGAAATAGGAAAATTATGAAGTGGGATGTCCCTAAGCCTTGAAGCGGCCCTGTCTCGCCTCTCACAACACATTACACAAATTGCCCCGACTCGATGCGATCGATTGCCGCACCCCTATTCCATAACCGCCCGCTCTTTAATGGCGCCGCGAGAAATATGTTAATACTGTTTTCATAAAGGACCCTGAAGGACGGAGACCCTTTTAATATTGTTTCGCAAAAATGTAGGATCAAAGACATTTCAATTTGTCCCGTTTTGATGAAACTACGCACTGAGCCTTACACGTTATACGTCCTGAACAAAGTCGGGGCTCTGTTCGGTTGGCTCTAGCGTCAATACTCACAGGCTTGGATGAAGAGGCATGTGTCGTTCGATCATTCAGAAAGATCGATAACAATCACGACCCGTTATGAAAATG
The DNA here is from genome assembly GCA_963564075.1 of Eupithecia subfuscata. NCBI lineage: Eukaryota > Metazoa > Arthropoda > Insecta > Lepidoptera > Geometridae > Eupithecia > Eupithecia subfuscata. Next base: position 12,235,318 of record OY751114.1, read on the forward strand.
ACCCGGGTCATATGAATGGTTGTTTTTGCCGGCGGCCTATCATAGCCTTACTTCGATTTTTAGTTTTTGTGATCTTTTCGATTTTGTGATTAATTGCCTGTGCGAGATCGGTTCTTTGCGTCGCGTCGTTTCGTTACTGACTGATTTGGTTCTCGAAAAACCTATTCGAAAAAACATTCATGATCATTTATGGTATATTATTTGATATTTATTTATATTTTGTAAAGAATGTTTGGTAAGAAATAAAGGAATTAATACTTAAGTCCCATACTGCGACAACAGACTCTATTACGTTACCGCGACGGATGAATTTCCCATACAAACGTAATACCAAAATGATTTGTAATTTGAGCTTATTTTCACCATCGTCTGCTATTATTTGTATTAAAATAGTATTTATCTAGGTTCCTGCCACATTTTTTTTTAAATATCTTTCTGAAATGAAATTAAACCGCGAATCGTATTTTTACATAAAAGAATGAATGTCGTCTTAGTATTTTTGCAGGTAAGTATGTTGAAAAAAGCTTGTGACAGGAACCTAAATAAATACTATTACAAACAATAGCAAACCATGGTGAAAACATTCTCAAATTACAAATCATTTTGGTACTACATTTGTATGGGAAATTCACCCGTCGCCGGACCCTTAAGGTACTCTTTAATCAGGCTGTGAATAGGAATACCTTCAACTAGGACGCAATCCTATTTAATAAATAAATAAATAATGCTGGACAATCCACACAACATCATCTAGCCCCAAGCTAAGCAGAGCTTGTGTTATGGGTACTAGATGACTGATATACATAATATAATACATTACATAGATAGATATTTTTTATTATACATAGAAACGACCAGAACACCTAGAAAAAATATTTGTAGATCGTACAAACATTTGTCCCAAGGCGGGAATCGAACCCGCAGGACCTTCACCCACCGCGCCACATCGGTCGTCAAAATTTGAAGGTGAACTTTTCAATGCGCTGAGTCAGGATGACGATGGCATCATTTGGTACAGTGCCTCTATCGTACGGACAGGGAACTACGCAAATCCCAAAAAGATGACGTCACGTTTACGTCTCGATAAGAATTATTCCCATTTGTCACCCTGCTCTGTCCCTCTAGGGGGACAAATTGGAAAAAAAAATTGGTTGTCTGTAAAGTCGGTTTACTGACGATAATTGACCGTGACAACGTCTTAAGAAAAGAGCGAGGTAACGCCGCATGAGGTAACGCCGCATGAAGTAACGCCGCATGACGTCATGTTTTTTCGTGCGTGCAGCCGGCTCTATCGAATTATAAGACGTTGTCACGTCAAAAATTGGTTGTCTGTAAAGTCGGTTTACTGACGATAGTTGAACGTGACAACGTCTTAAGAAAATACTGATGGAATGGTAGCATTTGATACTCGATCAAAACATGTAAATGTACTATAGTATAGCAGCTGTCCACGCAGACGCATCGCTCACTCAAGTAGGAGAGAGACGGATGTCGAGCGCTCTCTCTTGCACTTCAAGCCTTACATGGAACGCCTCAGAGCGAGGTAACGCCGCATGAGTCATGTTTTTTCGTGCGTGCAGCCGGCTCTATCGAATTATAAGACGTTGTCACGTCAAAAAAGTTAGATCTGTCTCCCTTTTTACAACGGTGACACAAACTAAACTTGTATTAATTGTAAAAGTTCTATCTGTCTGTGACAGATCGAACAATTTAAAAAGAAAATACTTCGATCTGTCTCCCTTTTTACTACGGTGGGACAGATAAAACTTTTATAAATTGAAAAGGTTATATCAATCTGCATAATAATAACGGGGACTATCGTCAACCGGAGTCAGTACATTGCAAGCCTTATTGTAACCTTTGATCGCCTTCCTCATAGAATCCACATGGCTCACTCAGCGATCACAATCATCTGAGGGACCACAACCTGCCAACTCTCAAGCAGGTTAATTGGACCTGTGGCGTGCTTTGTGCAAGTGCAGCGTGTGTGTTTGTAGAGTTTATGCATGTGTGTGTGTGCACCTGGGGCACTGTGCGAGTGTTTGCTCGCTTAATCTGTGGCTGCAGGGACCGACAGGTGATGACGTGAAACTAACTAAAACTCAACCAGTAGCACAACTTGACATTAATGTCTTAAGTCTATTATCATCATCATATAAGTCCCCAGCTGGACATAGGCCTCCCCTAATGGGTGCTATAGCCTACTGTCTTCAGCTTGCTGCATCCAGCATCAGGAGTCTGGTTGGAGGGCGTCTTACGCTACGTTTGCCGAGTCGCGGTCTTCGCTCAAGAACACGTTTACCCCAACTGGTTTACCCCACTGCCACTTTCGCTTGCTGATTCTTTGAGCTATGTCGATAACTCTAATTCTCTGTCGGATAAATAATAAAATAATAATACTCATTACGAATCCTGTCCTTAGGAAAACTGCGAGCATATCTCTTTCCATAGCTCATGTCTATTAGGAAACTCCCAATCGTAATCCAGTTCTAGAGACAATTAATCCTTCTTATTCAATTCGACGCCAATTAATCCTTCTTATTTAATTCGATGCCCAATGTTGCTCTATCAAGACATCGGTTCATCTTCTCGGCTTACTATTCCATTAGTTGAGTTCCCGTAAACCGAACACTAATTACTACTGTTTTGTAAGTCCTACAGGATGTCTCAGAATTGCACCGCGTCAGCGCTTAGTTTTGTTGGCCACTTCGTGTTTATTCAACGACAGCCGTCACGAGAGGGCAGACACAATAGAGCCATAAAGAGCCTCACATTTCACTCTCTAACGTGAAATCGGAATGAAAAACCCTGGGCAGACAAAATTGTGAAATCAACTAAGGATCAAGACAGTAAAATGTAATGAAATGGGTCGTAACGTCCACATTCCGAAATTCTTCGCCGAAGGTGAATCTGGAGACGGCGCTGTACACGTTTTAAAAACGCCTCTATTCAGTTCGGGATCAAGACATCAAATAAAGAAAAGGTCGCCGAATAAACATCACGGTACATTAATCTTGCCGGCGCAGGGAGGGGGAAGTCCGGTCAGCGGGGCTTGTTCGTCTTTTTCACGCTTTCACAAAATGTCATCATCATCATCATCATCCTATATTAGTCCACTGCTGGACATAGGCCTCCCGTAATGAGCGCCATAGCGCCCTGTCTTCAGCTTGCCGCATCCAGCATCTGCCTGCAGTCTTTCGCAGATCGTCATTCCACCTGGCCGGAGGGCGTCCTACACTACGTTGGCCGAGTCGTGGTCTCCACTCAAGAACTCGTTTACCCCAGCGGTTGTCGGTTCTTCGCGAGATATAGCCGGCCCACTGCCACTTCAGCTTGCTAATTCTTTGAGCTATGTCGATATCTTTGGTTCTCTGTCGGATGTATTCACAAAATGTGCGGCGATGCAACCACAGTTAAATCTCGACGAGCGCTCACCGCAACGTTGCGACACACAGATCGCATCGTGCTGCTATTATAGCTGAACTAACTGACTCATTTACGACTGTTTCATAACAATGTCTTTGTGTAAGTCGCAGTAACCGTGAATAGTTGCCAACTGTCCGGCTAGTGTTCACAACACTACGTTGCTACTTTTTATGCGTGTAATAAACGTTATTTCGCAATCCCCCGCCATTACACCGTCTTATGTTTTCAGCTGCTCCATAAATTAACTTCTCTTGATAAATGGCTCACAAGTTATTTATAACATACTGTGACCAAAACCTTCGCGAAGATAAACAATAAATTATCTGTTGATTTAGGACATCACTTTGTTGGCAATGTAGAGCTGGTGTTTGTTATTTAACAGTTATGTGAGTAAAACTGCATTGACTTTGTTTTTATGTGACTTCGCATAGTTATTAAAATATTGCGACAAAAAAGGACCTACATATTTAAATCTGAATATAAAAATGTAATTTCGAGTAGGTAGGTACCTACGCTATCTCTATGCTATTTCTATTGTAAATATTCTAAACCAATTTCGAACACAATTGTAAATTGTTTCTGAATAAATAAATAAGACCAAAGAAGTGGAATGATTTATTTGCTATCCATAAAAACTGTTAATTTGATAGTCAATCAGTTTTGAAGCGCAAAAGGTTTTTCTAAAAGGTTTTAAAATCAAAAACAAACATGTTAAACTTTTGAACGAGGTTTTGTTGTTTTTTTGTGAGTTTATCTTGAGCGCATAGTGTTTAACCGATACTAAAGTTCGAGTAGATATAATCCGAAGTGAAAGCCTTCGTTTAATACAATTTCCAAGCCGAACTCGTGCTAACTCGGTACCGGACAGCTCAGAGCAGCGTGGCTCGTTCACTGCATGGACATCGTATGAAACTATTCATTGGCATAGACTATAGAGTGGTGTTGAGTCAGGAAGTTTAGTAGTGCTAAGTTAGCATCCACGGTCCAACAGTAAGCATTCATCAAATATGGGCTTAAACTCGGTCACATTTAGATACATTTTTAAGTGACGTAATTGCTTACCACAAGCTTCAAGCAAATGGCCTGCGCGCTGTCTGCTCTTTTATACCGTCACTGTAAATTGTAGGTATCAAAATGTAACGACTTGATAGATAGATAGATAGAAAATTCTATATTGCACACTTATAGATAGAAACAATAAAATAAAATAAATAAATAATGCTGGACAATTCACACAGCATTATCTAGCCCCAAGGTAAGCAGAGCTTGTGTTATGGGTACTAGATAACTGATATACATAATAATATACGAGTACATAGATAGATATTTTTTATTAGATATAGAAAACGACCAGAACATCCTGAACAAATATCTGCAGATCGTACAAATATTTGTCCCGAGGCGGGAATCGAACCCGCAACCTCCTGCGTCGCAGGCGGACCTTCGCCCACCGCGCCACAGAGGTTGTCAATACAATACAGCAAAACAGCTTAAAAACTAAGAGACAAGTGGCGGTATTATCGCTCAAGATGCGATCTCTACCGTGACACTTGAACCTATATGAATGTACATTGTTGTGCTTTGCGGCAGGTCCAAATCTACGATAACATTTACACTCTCGTACCTTGGATAGCAAGTTAAGGCGTTGGTCCTGCACCTGAGTTCTACCCGGTCGTGTTGGTCTGCCGTCCCTAATAATAGAGAGACCACCTGCGTTTTCGCACATAGAAGTGCACCTGTCCTGCGAACACGGGTCGTCGCGATCGGTCGCTGTGGCCGCAATTCAGCTATTATAACATCACCATTCAGAGTGGTGTAACGGGAGTGAGTGAGCTGCGACGCCCTGAGTTACAGTAAGGGGCTCCGATAGGATTCATGTTTATGTAACGAGGATGAGATCCGTCCCACGCAGTTACCGAACTACCAGTATTACTACCAGTATGCTAATGGGCTAATGGGGACGCTAGTTACCGCCGAGCGTTTGAGGCAGCGCTATATACCGGGTATCGTCACGTAACTTCCCGCAAAATCGCGCTAGGAAAGACTTAGATGCCTAGTCTATACATATCCATGCTTCCCGCTTCTGTTTTCCGGCAAATTACAAGACAAAAAATACTCGATACAAATACCCTGTGCAAAGAATACTCGAGATTTGATTGGTTCTTTTTCTTGTAGTCATGATATAAAGTACCTACTATATGCAACTCTTAAATAAAACGGACTGATATCGAGGGCCGTGAACCACTCGCGTCGCTCAGGATTTTAAACACTTGATCACTCGCTTCGCTCGTGATTCAATCATCATGGATCCCTCCTTACGGTCGTGATTCAGTCCTTAGAATTCTTCACTGGCTCATGATTCATCTATGGCCCTCGCTTTAATCTGTCCATTATTCACTAATTGCATAATATACTATTTCACCACTCTCGCTCGAAAACTCGTTTTCGTTAAGGTATTTTTTCTGTGTTTTACACATTAGTAACTCGCATACCACAGGAGGTGTCCTCGCGGGGTGGCCTTCTCGCAAGGACAATAGGTATTGTATGCACTTTATACTTACTACATCAACATGAGTAGGTACCTATCCAGTACTATACCACCCACCACTCGTCGCTTTTGTGAGTTCGAACTTCAAACAAAAGTTCTAAATTTAACCAGTTATCGGTTAACATTCACATGTGTTGTATTGTGATGTTCATCAAATTAGTGAAATAGAACAATCGGATATTCGGACAACAATACAATGACTCTGTTAGTAATTTAATACATTTCAGGTTTCATTGAATCAGCATTGATAGTTTTGCTATCAAATACGTGTTCTGTGAAATACTATTTATTTTATTTGACAAATGTTTGGATTACTTGCCGCGGCTGCCGCGACCGACACTGCGGTAGATAAATTAATGTGCATTGGAATGCAAATACTGTGTTGTAGAATGCAGAATGCACGTGGATTTGGGTGATGTCTACCCCACATGCCAAGTATACCTTTTACCTCTACATTCAGATCTACACGTGTGACGTCACACACCGCTCCCGCCGAGATTGAACCTCCTTCATTACTTATGCATTAACTTTGATCCCCAACTTCTGTAAGTAAACACAAGTTAGCAGTTATTTTAGTTGAGCAACTTTTATTTGCGAGCCATGGTTCGGTGCGTCCCGGCGTCCCTGGCGGGCCCGGCGTCCCGGGGGATTATGGGCCGATTGCTTCTTTGCTTGACTCTGTTGGAGGCTTCGATTCACTTGTTCCATTTTGCTTCTAAGCTAAGGAAGGATTTTTGAGATTTCCTACTCTTTGTTAGACTATTGGACTCGTTATTTCGTTAAACCAAATATTTTCTAGTATCTTCAGAAAAGAGAAACATTCAACCCGTAAAGCTATAGTTAAGTAGGTATGTAGATACCCTCCTACCTATGTATTATAAACTAACGAGATACGTATGAATTTTAAGCAACCAAGATAGTTAATGTAAGTTTCTTAGTAATGAATTAAGTTTGCGTAGAGCGGAGTGGTTATTCATGGCTAAGCAAGTTGGCACAAAAACACATCGGAGTGGGTCCCAGGGCGGGCGGCGGCGCGGGCGGGCGGGGCGCGTTTCTTGTTCTACGAGAACTTGCGGCGACTTGCCCGGAGTTAGAACTTGCCACAGAACACGCTCATCATTACTAGTTTAGCCGCCATAACTATTGTATAATAAGCGGCACGAGTCGTGAGCACAGATGGACAGTAGTGGGGTAAGCTCGCGCATGTACGAATGACATGAATGTAGCCGAATGACACGCGAGCCTCCAATAGACGATGTGCATTGACTGAGGAACCAATCGCGTGCAGTTCGGCACCCCGCCCCGCCCCAATGGCTTCAAAAATTAACTACTGCGCAGGTGTCAGTTTGTGCTCACGACTCATGCCGGTTACTCTATACTTGCTGTAAGATTCAAACTTTCGTAATATTCATTTATTTCAGATGAAAATCCGATCAATGCAGTTTCGATGAATCTTCAGTATCGTCTCCGTGTCCTTCCCGCTCCCTAAGCCGGAGCGATGATATCCACGTTGTAATTGATGCGAACAAGAGTCGCAGTTCATCACACGTCCGTTTCGCAAACGTTGTGTTCCCGCTAGTCACATTACAAAGGAAATTGAAGAGCAAAGAGAAAAGTTCCCGAATGTTCGACTGAAGTCCCGACAAGTTTCCAATAAGTTTTCAATTCGAATAAATCATTGAAGGAACTCCGGTTCTTAGAATCTGTCCACCGAAGCGAGGAGATAGCTGCGGCTTGGGACAGACAATGTGAGAACGTGCAGAGCTACTTCCCACGGGTGACACAGTGGCATTATGCAATCAATTCGGAGAAATCTAGCAATTTAATCCACTCCGTTTGCAGAAACTTGAATAAATGAGGAGTTGCCATCGAATCCTCCATCGCTCAGTTCACTTCGCAGTGTAATCCTAATGAAATGAAACAAGCCTGAGGTCCAAGTTATTTGTGAGATTCTGAAGCCGCTTAAATTATTTGTAACTGGCAAACTTCTTAACTACTTTATAATACTTCGGGTTTCCGACTGCCGACCGCCGCCGGAGGAAAGATACGATAAAATTCATTACAAAGAAAAAGTTTGAAACAATTCGCTTTGAGTATGTTACTCGTTTCGCTGGCCTCGTTTGATACGTCGAGGTTTCGTTTCTTTGAAAAACACAAAAGCGCTATAAACATTCTAAGTTTTGGATCTTGAAAATAAATATAGTAATAAAATTATTTTATTAAAATTCGTACCAATATGCTGGCTTTTATTTCGGTTAGCGAATTACCATTCAACGTGACAATATTGCCAGCATTCTGGGCACTCTGCCTTTTGGTGACGCCATATTCTTATCGTATAGTGTAGTAGATTATGTTTTTTCTAGTTATTGTATATTTCTTTGTATCTTGTGAGATGTAAAATGTAAACCTATGTATGTTATTATAATAGAAGTACCTAGATATATTACAATAGTGAGTGAGAAATCCATCTCCTGATGAACTCTATTCAAACAGAGCTGGGTGGGTACACCAGCGCGGCGGTACTAACTAACATGTAGAGCGTGGACTCCGGATTTCCTAAATTGCTGGGAGCCGGGCGCGGGTTACCGGATATCCGGGTTCTTCTAACTTTATACGTGATACCGTGTTTATCCGAGTAAAAACTACTCGCTCGCGCCGCCGGTCAACTGCTCTCAAATTACATTTAAGGCTAAATCTCCCTCCGTGCCGTGTCCCAGATAGAAATGCCAAGCCACTTATGAACATATATCATAAACTCAACTTTTATACTGAATTGCTTCTAAAGCAATACCACTAGATTTGTAAAATAAACTAACAAAATTTGAAATTGAAACTAGATAAATAACGATAATAAAACGTTATGCTGTAGTTACTCCGCTCCTCTGCGAGCCTGACATGAACATCTAATGAAAACTAAATAAACAAAACAGAAACAATGTATTTTTAAACAATATAAAGAGCAAGTTTGAAGCTTTGAAGTAATTATCTGCGAATGAATAATAGATTAGTCTGCAAATGGATTAAGTTTCCAGCTATTAGCATTTCAGCAGTGCGTCCTTTATTGAGTAAGTTCAGTTATTGTACCGCCCCGCACCCCGTACCCCATTCCGCACCCACACCCAATGAAGTGAATATTTAATTAACGCTTTTTACGAATACTTTAATCGATTGTCTTTTTAATTTCCATCAGATTGAGTTCAATAAATCTCGCTGCCTTTGTGCGGGTGGGCCGGGGCGGGACGCGGGGCGGGCGGGACGGGGCAACCTGCAAGTTATTGGATTGACTGCACGACAATGAAGACCTCATGAATGGCGCTCTCTCGCGCCGTTTGTTTTCAACTGAGCCGCTTCACGCGCGACTCGCTACAATCACTTCGTTATAAGTTATAAAGTTCAACAAATACCGCCGCGTCGCCGCCCGCCGCCCCGCTGCCACCCCGTCGCCTCCGGAGATTCTTAACTTTAAACTCTCAGATACAGTTGAGACGCACATTTCGCTATTTATGGCTGTTCATGAGCAGCGTATAATTTTTTATCTTCCACACGACTCCCCCGGGCGACGTGAAATAGCCGATAATGCTAAATCGCTCGTTCGTTCTTTATTTACGAAAGAACGCAAGAAGACAATTTGTTCTCGAACGAAAACTAAGTCGCAAGAACACGTTGTAACACTGAAACTTGGTCCCTTCAATCAATTTATATAAAAATGTAAGAAAAACTTGTGCGAGTGTGACGCGACGTCCGAACTTTGCCAATAAATCCGGACGAGCAAGCGCGAGATGAACTGGACAAAAACTGCTCCATTGTGATTTGTCTTCCGTTGGATTGAACGGGGCGGCGGGGGCGGACGGTCAGACAGACGACTGAATCACAAGTGTCGAGTGCGTCATCGCACCATTATGATACACAATCTCTGGATTGTGTATATTACGACGACCTCTGTGGCGCAGCGGGCGAAGGTCTGCCTGCGACGCAGGAGGTTGCGGGTTCGATTCCCGCCTCGGGACAAATGTTTGTACGATCTGCATACATTTGTTCAGGGCGTTCTGGATGTTTTCTATGTATAATAAAAAATATCTATCTATGTACTTAGTGTATTGTATTAAGTATATCAGTTATCTAGTACCCATAACACAAGCTCTGCTTAGCTTGGGGCTAGATAATGCTGTGTGAATTGTTCAACATTATTTATTTATTTATTAATTGCTGATCGATTGCAGTGTTGATTTATCTTTAGCTCTGCACTACGCTTTCCTGACTTACCCAATTCTATCACAATCGTTATACACAAAAGTAAATAAGAAAATCAACCCAAAGTCCAATCCACGTCTCGTTGGCACATATGTAGGTACCCACATACACTCAGCACACATATGAAGCAGGAAGGTAGAGGCAGGTGAAGTCCCGAGATTGGGTGACGAGAAACTTCGGGAAGTTGCCTTAGAGTTGGATAGCGCAGTTATTTGAGAACAAACTCGCCTCAGGCGCGACATCTCATTCATCTCGCGGCGCCCGGCATACCGACAACTTTCAGTGGCTGCCACTTTTATGTCGACGAGGGCTAACACTTTTGTGGTCCACGATGCACATGTCCATCTGTAGATTCTTTCAGGGGTGACGCGCCACTGCTGCGGGTCGCACCGCCGAGGCTGGGCAGTGAATGCGTTTCCTATTGCGACTAATATTATAAAGGCGAAAGTTTGTGCCGTTATTTGGCAGAAAACGCCAAAACGACTGAATAGGTCACGCTGAAATTTTACACGTAAAGATCTGGGCCTGGAATAACGTACAAGCTACTTTTTATTCCAAAAGCGCGTGCGTAGCCGCAGGCAGAAGCTACTTAATAATAAATAAAATTATAGATGACGGCTCTATTTTGTGAGAGCCCTCTCTTGGCCTTATGGGCTCTCATGGCCGAAGCACAGAGATATTCAAGTAGCCCGTCCGTGCGGAGCCCCAAGCGCTCCCGTTACGACATCATTTATTAAGCGAAAGTCAAAAAACTTGTTAAAAACTCCCCCAGCTAAGGAGATGGGCAAATTGTTGCCAACTTTCTGCTTTTGTTTTGTGGATTTGCATCAAAGAAATAACAGAGAGAGTTCTTTAGTAAAAATGTCTCGAATTACCTCGCGGAAGACGCCCAGTGAAGTGCCGCCAAGCCGCTGTCAGATCTAATTGCAGAACTCGGCGGACGCGAGCGAAGGCGAAATTTCAGATTTGATTATTGCATAGCATCAAAAACTAGACGAGGGTACTGATGCAGAGCTTATGATTTAGGTTGCATGATATCAAACTCGACTGCTTCGAGCCAGACCACCATTACGTTAATTTGATGTACTATTTTTAAACAGCGCCATTACGTGCTCAGAGAGCTAATAACTGTAGCCTCGAGAACCAGATCGTAATTTTCTTGAAAGCTCTCTCAAAGGACCAATTCAAATTAATTTTAGTCGGTTTGATTACATTTAGGCACTGACCTAGAGAGGTGCTCGGGTAATTCCATCGCAGTGACCACTAAATGCTACTCGAACACTACTTAGTGTTGGACAAATGGATATTTAGCGAGGTAAAAGGGATTAACGAATATATAATTATTATATTTAATTTTCATGTCGATTTGGGGATCAGCAGCAAACCCGTGTGTATTAAAATTTGAGAAAGTTGTATTGTCGTATTTGAGAGGTGAGAAATTCAGCACCATTAAAAATGAGTTCATATGGTCCGATCCGTAGGACGAAGCGGAATTACAAATCCTTATAGTCCGATTAATCGAACCAACCGGAAAAAAAGTGCATGTGGTTTGATAGGTAGGACAAAGGCAGTAGGACCACGTGGCCATAGGGTATTATTTTCGTGGCTGGGCGCGCCACTAGCAACGACACCCGGCTTTACTCGGGCCTATCATCTGATGGTTTGGTGTTGTGAAGAAAGCTGGGAAATAACACGAAGAGCACAAATCTCTCGGTATTATTTCCCAGCTCACAACTTTATGCTATTTTATCACCGCACGAACACACTTTCAGCTATTCTCGTAGATATTTATAAACAGACGATACTTTATTTAGTTCTCTGAAGTGATCAACTTTAATAATGGCTGTTAGTTTGAGATTCGGCCCAGATGTACCCTAACCCGTTATTTTAGCAGACATTTTTCATAAAGGAGGATGCTTAGAAATATTTATGTGGTACCTATTTGTTTCAAGTGATTCGGCTCAATAATTTGTTTTGTCTTTTTCACAGACTGTTTTCGGACTAGATAAATTACACAGCCTACTTAATTATCTGTAGCACTATTGTCTAAATTGTTAGTTTATTTAAAATTAATCTGGTGATTTTAGATGTCTCCTTGGTGCCATTTTTAAATTAATTCATGATAATAAGTTGCTGAATTTACTTTGTAATAATGATTAGAGCGGAAACTCTATAAAAATAGAATGTTGATTTGTTAAATCTACCTTATGATTATGTTTATTTTTAGTAAATATTTTTATAATAGTTTCAGAATTTCTAAAGTGATTTTCACAATTTTGTAATTATTTCGTAGCTCAAACGACTACTGACCATTACATTTTTAAAAAATTAGTCAGCTTAGAGCTTGGGTTATAACTTATAACGGTCTTTTCTGGGCTATCGATTGCTTGGACAGTGGTGGAATTGGTTGTTGAGCTACGGAACAAGAAGGTCGTCTTGGGATGCGATATTGTAACTTTCTGAAATCATAAAATATTTTTTGTTTTTACTAATTTATGGATCCATGTTGTCTGAAAATAAATAAATTACTATTATTATTATATTATAAAAAGGGAATTGGTATCTCGGACGTTTTTATTTCCCTGGCAAGTTGGAGTTTACCAAGCTTGATTTTAAATGAGTGTGCCTTGCAGTGTGGCTGCTATCGCTTCTAGGTACGCGTCGACGCGATGGTACGGGCAGATGTACAGCATTCATCGGAACGTGAATAAAACCACGCTCGTAAACAATGTGCCATAATTTCCATTTTCATTTAACCAGCGGATGCGGATGTAGCAAAAACTCTGCAGTTTTGGGGCTTCGGGCATTGTTGTCGCAGCGCCATTGTCGCCTAATGGCCAATGCCACCAACACCCAAATTAAAATGTTCCCAGCGGCGGGTGTTGCTAGGTCCCGTCTAGGACCCCGTGGGAAACAACAGACAATGGCGCTTTACATTTGAAATGAAGATATTAACTTTGGCGATCTTTTTGTTATGATAGCTTTGATATTCTTGATTTTCTGTTTAGTATACAGTGAACAGTGTCAGAGAATCTGGTGTAAAATGTTGACCATTCCAGGCTACAGACCCACTGGCACACCGGCCGGAATAGTTTCGCTCATTTAGCTGCATAATTCAGTCCCGCAACAGCCCGGAGCGGGTTGTTTTATTGTCGCCACAACTGTGTTCTGCTGAACACCAACAAACATCATTTATCACCTTTTTTATAGTTTGCCACATATTTTTCAATTTATGTAAACTTGGTCCGATAGCATATGTAGATTCAAAAAAGTGGTGAACAGTTTTTAATGGGAGATTTATTGGGCTTGTTTTATACCACTTTTTCATAATTTACGAGTACTAACAATGGGTATATTGCACTGAAAATAGCAAAATGGAGTGGCTGTGCGCTTTTAAAATGATAAAGGTGAGATTATTACCTGCAATCGTCTCTGCGACGCTTGCCAAGCACGTTTCGGCCGCGGGGAGACCTCACTCGAACACTTCCCCTACACTAGGTACTCTTGCTACATACTGATGCCAAGTTCACTATTCATATTTTATCATTTATTAATTTATTTTCCTAACATGTGCATATTGTATAAGCTTAGGTCAATAGTACATGCCCCCTGTTGGGTTCTGCAAAAGAATTTATACAAACTGAGATAATTCAAACAGATAGGTATCAAATAGTTATTTCAGCGTCAGGTAATTTACATCAGAACGTCAAAGCGGAGATTCAATTTCTTATGGATCTAGGGTAAGTAAAAACGTAATGGTAAGGTATCGAGGTCATTGATCTAAGTTTATGTTATTCAGTAATTTAACGAATAGGAATTCGTCAACTATTCAATTCTACCACCGAACTGCGATCCCCAACCCGCATGCCCAGCGTGGGGACTATGGGCATTACCCCCATGGGTTAAAAGCCAATAAGGCGCTTATCAGGGGGAGGCTTGCTTCCAACAGTGGACCAATGTGGGCTGATGGAGTTGACGTTGATGTTGAAGAATTCGATAACAGAGTAATAGCATTTTTACTGCAAACAGGTTTTTAAGCTTTTTAAAGAAAGTTAAGAAAGTTTGGAAGCTAAAATCTAAATTCTCAAACCAGAACATCGACTTTATGGAACATAACATACACGCAAGTGTACCCTCAGTACAGGGAATTATACATACACTGTGTACCATATAATGGGCACATTAATTATTCGCAACAACACGAAGCTTAGAACTTAGGAGACGAACGAAGTTTGAGGAGGGAAATTGAAATGTTAACACGTGCCCTGTCTCCCTAAACGGGTCCTTTGTCAATATGATATGAATGCAGGTGAACCCCGCCGAGGCCCGTCGCAGCCTCCCGCGTCAATTATTCACAGAATAACTCCTAAAAATGATGCGCAGCTCAAAGGCACCGGATTTACAGTCCATTTGCGACCCTATTTCTTGGAGATGAGACTGTAAGTCGCTCGTATAGTTTATTTTTGCAATTCAAAGAGGTCTGGGTCTCTGGGGCAGGTGGCAGCACTGGCAGCGCGCCACGCGTCGGGCGCGGCGCCACTAGCAGCGGAGGAGCATACGTCACTGAGCACCGCATTACCCCGCCGTAAGACACAGTTTGTTTGTGCCAAAACCGGATAAGATTTACAAGAAAATGTAAAGTTTATTACCACATAACTGGCTTCTTATATAAAATTTAGGCCCCATGCAGACGGAGTGGTTTCTATATGATAATTTTTCTTCGCCACCTTGAATTGATGAACGTTTTGCGATGGGATTAAAACTTATTGAAATTGAATTCCCTAGGTATGTGCAAAAATGTTGGCGGGCATCCTTTTCCCTGTAGATTCTCAAAGGAGCTGTGTATTGTATATTTATGAGTAGATCGAGGGCTTTTGTCAGCCCACTGCTGGGAATTCCGCAACAAGCCTGAGGCCCCTGGGAGCCCAGGGCTGCCGGTAAGATCGATCGCAACCCGGCAGAGGTAAGGTCCGCTCACTAATATTTCAACAGAAAATCTACTTTATTCCTAGACTATGTGAAAGTATTAAATAGTTACAGAACATCAAAAATAAATTGATAAGAAATGAGGCGAATACATAAATATTTAAGCGCGAACAAAAACTTTTAAGGCCAAAGCTTGTCGCGCACTTGGATAGCAACGCTGCAGCATAGCACAAACATGTGCATCCAAACATGGGCTTTAACTTATAACTTGTAATCCATTTTGTCACTAAAATGTACGTAGAGATAACGAACTATTATCTGAATGCACGTTTTTGTGCTTTGTGGTAGCGGCATTGGATTAATGAGCGCAGAGCTTTATGTAATTCATAATTCTTTATTGCACAAAATTGGTACAAGTAGAACATTTACCAGGGAAAAAAATGGCAAAGGCGAGCTTAACCCTAAAAAGAGTTCTCTTCCAGCAAACCTTATTGGGAGAGAGAGACAAAATTGTTAAAGTGGGTACATGTGCTTAATAAACAAAGGATACAAGATTTAATTTTAACCTTCTTATTCAATAGACTACTACATAATTTGATACAATACAAAAAATACTATAAATTAACAAATACTGTAATTAAGTAATTTATGTAAGTAGTCATTATTTGTACGAGACGTCGTCTTTCGGTGTTCTTGAACGTCCGTAGCAGTCTCAACTCACAAGTCATGTAGCCCATTATTTCAATGATAGTGATATTGAAATAACGCACGTAAAGCCTTAGGCATCTAGCATGGTATATTACGGAAGAGCGGAACCCTCTAACACAGGTATCTCTATACTTAAAAGAGGATTCCAAACCCATGCTATGTAAATTAATTTTAGTTTACTTAATAAATACCTATTTGTATTTGTATGGTCCTAACGGAATAACTTTTCTAGGCTGACTACACGCGTTCATTAAAACATTAAAAAAATAAAAACAGCACCTTTTCAATTTCAATTTCATTTGGAAAAATCAACTTTGAATGCCTTTTTTACCTTACCAACGTAGTTTTCCAGTTTTAATATAAATAATTCACGCCGTAAATATTTACTAGAGAAAAATACAAAAAGAGAACAACGTAAAACAAAGTTAATAGTTTGGTATTCAGATTGAAATTTACAAAATATTTGATAACGAGCCGTTTGATACATGATGCGTGAATATTCAGAATTATTTATAAAGGGCTGTTTTTTTTCTACTTCAGATTAGCTCTGCTTAGCTTGGGGCCCTAGCCCCAAGCATATAGTATCATAATATCTGTGCCCAAGCTAAGCAGATGATTTTTTTTATTTTATTTTTTTATTAGTTTTTGCTGTGTTTATTTTCCAGCATTATTTATTATTTATATATATCTATTATTATTATTTATAGTTTGTTACAGGTAGAAAGGTTTTGAAGATTTTGGCTCTAACATCGGTCACCATTTTGTTTTATTTTACCATTTAGATTTGTTTTTCTTTCTTTATTTTCTTAAAAAAATCTTCAAACCCCTTTAAAATAACACTGTTTCTAGCTAGAAAAGCAATAATGTCTCAAGAAAATTGAGGTAAGTATTATATTCTCGCAGCGCCAGAAAATAAAATGAGTCTTACCTAATGATGATTTTATTTAACAGCGAATTAATGTTAATAGAAGCTAGATTCGGCCTGCGCTGCTACTGACATATTAATTTTCCCCGAATTTATAATTCCACAAACTATATACTTACGAGGTATATTCGTGTTTTACTAGTACGCTCTGTTGGCTCATTTAATATTGGTGCCTTTATGTACAAAAACTTTATTTAGAACGACTTTTATCAAAATATAGGGTAAGGTTTTTTTTACAGATTAGTAAAAAGTCTTTATTCACAAAGAAAATTATACTAGTATATACAACTGAAACTGCTGCTGCTAACTGCTGACTGTTGCAAACAGTCTACAGGTAGCTCATCTGATCCATATCAATACCAGTCGGAAGCGTCCCCAAGACGCTGGCTGCATTGCCCCGCTGTATGGCAATGCTGATGCGCTGCGCCAGATACTCATCAGCTCTCGGGTCACGCGTCGCTTCGACCAGGCGCTCAGATAATTTTTTAGGGTAAGGTACCCTAGCACAGCTAAATAGGATTGATCCATCCAATTGACGACCGAAGTGGCGCGGCGGGCGAAGGTATGCCTGCTACGCAAGACATTACGGGTTCGATTCCCGCGTTGGAAAAAATGTTTGTACGTCATTTCAATGTTTAAATAAATATCTATCCATGTAATGTATAATATGTATCTCAGTCATCTAATACCCATAACACAAGTTCTGCTTAGCTTTTGGCTAGATGATGCTGTGTGGATTGTCCAGCATTGTTGACTTATTTATTTATCTGTGCCTACTCCGCATCAAAATCTAAAACTTCTAATAAACAAAACCGTAGATGTTTACTTACTGACCGTCTTGTATATGAAAGAAATAATTATTAATCGCTAAGCATTTCCGGAGCAATATCCGCTGGAGAATAAGACGCGCTCATCCGCTAATCCTGCACAAACAAGCAGCTCAGGACCGGACTTAGGGGGGGGGGGCAATCTCTTTACTAGGTATAATTGTTGAACTAGACATTGCTTGTTGATCGAGTCTTGTAGTGTAGCGTGATTAAAGCGAAAAAAGTTAATTATCTATATTACACGATTAAAATACCAGTATACAGTATGTATACATATTTTTATTATCACATCACAATAATATTATAAATGCGAAAGTTTGGATAGATGTATGGATGGATGGATGGATGTTTGTGACCTCTTCACGCCAAAACTACTGAACGCATGTGGCTGAAATTTCGCTTACAGATAACTCTATTCCTGGAATCAAACATAGGCTTTACTACCATACTTTTTATCCCATATATCAGTTCCCATGGGATAGAAATCACCTTTAAACGTTTCCATAGAAACAACGCGTGTGAAGCCGTGGACATACACTAGTAATTCATAATTTACATTCTTTCATCTGCGATGGACGCTCACTTGTGCTTTTCTTGTATTCCTGGTCAATAGTCCCGATCAATGAGTCCTGATTCCGTCTCTGTGCTGGCCCCGGCCGGCCAAGGTCTTACAAATCCTAGATTAAGAACGAGGGGATTACAAAAAATATTTCCCAAATGAAAGAGAATTATTATAATAACGAGAATTTAGGTCGAGATTAACTTCGAAAATGTTTTAGCTTAATAGTTGTTGGACCGGACAAACAATTACAATAGGTGGCTGCTGTGGTTGGAACCACAGCAGCCACATTGTGAATTGTTGATTGGTTATTGAAATGAATTGATTATTTATTTTTGAAGCTTGGAAGCTTCAACAATAAATAATCAAATTCTAATTATAGTAACAGCTATAGATGTAATTTACTCATGAACGAGATCGAAGTCACAACGCATTGTTGCATCGGTTGAAGCTCCGGGAATAAGCTATTGGTGCGAATGCCTTTGCCTTGTATTTGTATTTATTTGTATTTATTTATTCCATCGTAGGTACACTTGATGTTACACTTGATGTCGTTACATTCTATATTTAAGTACTATTATAACAATAAAACACATAGGTAGAGATAAACCATGCTAAAAATGCACACTAAATGCACGCCCGCTCCTCTAAACGTCATACAATCGGCATTCATTTTTGGAATGGCGTATCTCTACTTCTTTATAAGAGACACCATAAGGTACAAAGGTAAAAAAATAGACAGACATGACTGAAACATAAAAAAAAAATAATCAGAGTCAAATTAATTAATTAATTAAAAGGTATGTCAAGTGGTTTGTTGTGATATAAACAAACCTATAAACTGGACATTCACACATTCGGTGAGAGGAGGCCGGGCGCGGACGGCTTCGACTCAATAAATCAAGAAAACTATCCCATTTGTTGCCGGCTCTCCGCCTTCACTTTGCAACTCTCAGGGCGGCATAAAACCTGCTTACCTGCAGGCTTTAAATCATCCCTTCCGAACCCTCGCCTAATTTATACTTCAATAACCTCCGCTCTGGCCTCCGGGCCAGCGCTAACGATAACGGAATGCATAAAATTATACCGACCTTCTTACTCTCACTCACGGTCGTACTTGGCCTCTTACAAATTGTAAACTACCCGCCGAGCGACGTTTAGTACTGGCAATGCTTATCTACTACACTTTGATCTTTGATGATCGTAACCTCTTAGTCGTTAAATATTGTAGCATATTCTACGCGCCGTAACGACTGCTAGAGTATTCTACGCTCTCGTAAATCGTAGACTGTTCGCAATCGTAGCATATAGCAATATGCACGCTGTAGGATCCCGTAGCAATCTCTACACCGTGAATTACGTCGTAGCATGCTCTACGGCGTAGAAGCTCGTAGCAATATCTACGCCGTGGAACATGTCGTAGAATGTTCTACGGCGTAGAAGTTCGTAGCAATATCTACGCCGTGAAACGTTTCTTAACATGTTCTACGCTGTAGTAACTCATCGCGTCTTTTCAACCGACGAAAAACGGACGAGGTTCTCAAGTCGACGCGAATTTTTTTTTTATGTACGACCACGCATAACTTTTTACAGAGTAGTCCGATTTCGATAATTCTTTTTTATAGGAAACGGTATACCCCGAAGGTCCAACCCTAAGGAAAACAGGGTATGATTGATTGTTTACTCACTGATTGTAATGTTTGACCACGCATAACTTTTTACAGAGTAGTCCAATTTTGATAATTCTTTTTTTATTGGATATGGTATACATCGTATACCTCGATGTGTTATCAAACTATATTAGACTCGAATTTTAACTATATTTCGCCACTATAACAATTTTAAATCGGTTTATCGTTTTTTAAAACACGCCAATTTATATTATACACGTCAAACTTTGGCTTCTAGCAAACGTCAGTAGTTAATTCTTATGAGCACTAAACCACAATGCCAATCTTTTTTTCAATTTCACGATCAAGATTTGATATTCCCTACGCATGTGGTTCCAATCTCGTTCCTTTGAATGTGTTTCCTCTTCCGACAGCGCGTCGCGGATCGAGCCGAAGTAAAAACCAGGTCAGTGCCAACTTCCACGCTTTAATTACACTCACTCGCTCTCACATCAAATTATACTGTTTGCACATAGGTATAATTAAATGTAATTTGTGGCGAAATCTTTTATAGCTACTCTAGAGATTTCAGAAGTGGTTTCTGATAGGTTTATTAAGTGAGAAACACACACACAGAATTCAGTTACAATTTGATGTTCTAATTTTTTATCATTATTATAGGATTAACTAAACTTTGTTAAGGAATTCAGAATTACTTTTGAGGAAATATTGTGACAGTCACTCCTCAAACCCTTGCCTAGAACACACATGTCCTAAATTAAGGATTATAGATTATCGTAAATGTAATTTCATGTACTCGTGTTTACTGTGTATTGAATAGACTCAGTATAGTGCATAACATCTTTTATTCCAACCAACCCACATAGATAAAGTTAGACATTATAGATAAATACAAAATACGTATAGATATGTACGTCTATATATTCTTTCTCACGTCCCGTATGGTAACCAATAGGTCGTTATAGACGTGAACAGGTACCAGAGTGACTTTCTTTTCGTTTGTAGCCGAATGTGAACGTGTACGGGTACGAAGCTCCAAACCATTGAGGAGGAGTCATTAACGTGGTGACATCAGAGCCCCAAGCAGAGATTGCCTCTCGCCAGCGTCCATTTTCCCACTTTAAATCTTAATACTAATCAGGTACTTAGGCCACACATTTCAGTAGGTATTTATATAAAGTTAGGCAGCCCCTTTGCGAAAGATAATGTGATCAGATGGGTTTATTGTTCCTTCGTGGAATCAAGGTGAACTATACTAAGTAGAGCTCTCAACAAAACAACTGGGAACATTACTTAATATTTCTCTGAAATCACTCTGGATTAACGAAACTTTTGGTGCGAAACTCAAAAAGGGCAGATAGTTATATTTAGTTAAGCCTCCAAATAGAGCGGAGGTGGGCAGCTGATGAATGTTTTATTATTTGGAAAGACAAATCCAACTTTTGTAAAAGTTGGATTCGTCTCACCAAAGCTTCTGCGCGGCGCAAGTCAAAAAATTGGGTTATTCCAGTTTTCCCCCTTGAAATCCCCCTTGAGGGGGAAAACTGGAAGTCAAAAAAAAAGAATTCCAGTTTTCCCCCTTGAAGATTAGCCTCAAGGGGGAAAACTGGAATTAATTTTTTTGACTTCCAGTTTTCCCCCTTGCAAATCCCCCTTAAGGGGGAAAACTGGAACGACAAAAAAAGAAAATTCCAGTTTTCCCCCTTAAGGGGGAAAACTGGAATTATTATTTTTGCAATTCCAGTTTTCCCCCTTAGACGTATTTTGTATAGCAATCATATATTACGAAACAAATTAGAGGAAACAAATTAGAACTAGTATTTGAGTATATAAACAAGTATATAAAGAATAGAATAGAACTCAAATAGGCCACAGGCTCGGCATGAAACACTCCATATCTCAGAAACTACTCGTGCTAGACTTTCAGTTTCTGGTTTAAATTAAAGGCAAGGTAATATCTTCATATCTGATGACAGCTGTCAAAACTGAAACGGCCATATCTCGGGAACTACTAGTGCTAGACTTTCAGCTAATAGCTCAAATGAAAGGCAGGAACAAAATCTACATTTTTGATGACAGCTGTCAAAACTGAAACGGCCATATCTCGGGAACTACTAGTGCTAGACTTTCAGCTAATAGCTCAAATGAAAGGCAGGAACAAAATCTACATTTTTGATGACAGCTGTCAAAACTGAAACGGCCATATCTCGGGAACTACTAGTGCTAGACTTTCAGTTAATAGCTCAAATGAAAGCCAAAGTCAAAATCTACATTTTCGATGACAGCTGTCAAAACTGAAACGGCCATATCTCGGGAACTACTAGTGCTAGACTTTCAGTTAATAGCTCAAATGAAAGCCAAAGTCAAAATCTACATTTTCGATGACAGCTGTCAAAACTGAAACGGCCATATCTCGGGAACTACTAGTGCTAGACTTTCAGTTAATAGCTCAAATGAAAGCCAAAGTCAAAATCTACATTTTCGATGACAGCTGTCAAAACTGAAACGGCCATATCTCGGGAACTACTAGTGCTAGACTTTCAGTTAATAGCTCAAATGAAAGCCAAAGTCAAAATCTACATTTTCGATGACAGCTGTCAAAACTGAAACGGCCATATCTCGGGAACTACTAGTGCTAGACTCTCAGTTAATAACTCAAATGAAAGGTGGGAGCAAAATCTACATTTTTAATGACAGCTGTCAAAACCGAAACGGCCATAGCTCGGGAACTACTAGTGCTAGACTTTCAGCTAATAGCTCAAATAAAAGGTGGAAACAATATCTATATTTGACAGCTAATTTACTCTAGCACGAGTAGTTCTGGCCGTCAGTTTTGACAGCTGTCATTCAAATATAGATTTTGTTCCCGCCTTTCATTTGAGCTATTAACTGCGTATTTTTGACATTAAGTGTAATTTTTGACATTAAGTGTAATTTTTGACATGAAGTGTCATTTTTGACATTAAGTGTCATTTTTGACATTGGTTGTCATTTTTGACATTAAGTGTCATTTTTGACATTGGTTGTCATTTTTGACATTAAGTGTCATTTTTGACATTAAGTGTCATTTTTGACATTAAGTGTCATTTTTGACATTGGTTGTCATTTTTGACATTGTGTTTTTTTGATAAATTACGTCATTTTTGACATTTGGAGTCATTTTCGACAATGGATGTCATTTTTTACTTTTGGTGTCTTTTTGACATTAAGTGTCATTTTTGACATTGGTTGTCATTTTTGACATTAAGTGTCATTTTTGACATTAAGTGTCATTTTTGACATTGGTTGTCATTTTTGACATTAAGTGTCATTTTTTATAAAGTCTGTCATTGCTGTCAAAGTACAAAATAAAAATTGAGTTTACTGTTGAGTACTGTAGTTTTTATTGTTCTCTTTGGTTTCCTTCTCTCAAGGGGGAAAACTGGAATTCATTTTTTTCGCGTTCCAGTTTTCCCCCTTGAGAAAAATTTTTCAAGGGGGAAAACTGGAACGGGAAAAATCGTCGAGGGGGAAAACTGGAATTTGAAAAAAATTATTCCAGTTTTCCCCCTTGAAAAATTTTTCTCAAGGGGGAAAACTGGAACGCGAAAAAAATGAATTCCAGTTTTCCCCCTTAAGGGGGATTTGTCAAGGGGGAAAACTGGAATAACCCAAAAAATTTAGACCTTTGATTATCGTCGTATCATCGTTGAGTTTGAGTTGCGAGTGGGTTGATAGCGCCCACATCTCGCGGCTGATTGGACGCGAATAAATTCAATTATCTCACACATCTGAACAATACATTCGTATCCGTACAATTTACCTACATAATGTATTTTTACAAATATACATAGGTACATCCCGTCTGCGGATTATATTTATTGGCACAGTATTGTACGGGGACGTATTGTTCATCTGTCCCGCGCTGATTGGATCCGAAGATTGCAAGTAATGGATTACAATGCAAAATGTTTTTAACGCGTCTGTTTGACGAAGTATTTGGTGCCTACTTATTTCATGTTGTGAATTGAAGACTACTATGAATTTAAAACTTGTAACAGTAGTTTGCCCTTTCAATTGACTCCATAACTGTTGTAAACTAGCGAAACATGGATCCAACTATAGGCTGGAGGCCGCAATTCCGTATATATACGAGCAGACGTGTCTGTACTGTAGGTACTTCCAATATTGAGGTCGGAGCCGCCACATAATGATACAAAAATATTGCGAGTACATTCCACCAGACAACAAAAGAATACTTACCGAGCTAACATGGGCACATACATAGGTACACACACAGACCCGCCCTATATACGGCTTCTCAGGTAACTAACGTGAAAACTTTTATACTTCTAATATAATGTTAACGTAACTTTATAATGTTTCTTCTAATTGCTTTAACTTAAACCCTTCACTGTCCAGTGTCCAGCCTCTGCGGTACAACTCGAAGGGGCACGCCACGCCGCAGATGCAGCATGGAAAAGACGATCAAGTGCAACACCAAAGGTAATGAAAATCCTACTTAAATGATATTTAGCTATAATAGCCAGTTGACAACAATTTCAGCGAGAAACAAGTATCTACCTCGTACCTAATAATGATTCCGTATGGTGAACATTTCACCTCGAGTCTATGTAATTTAGTTTGCGGCTTATAATTACTGTTCTTGTGAACTGGTAGGTGGTAGGTGGTGCGCCAGGCTCTTTCATAATTGGAAAACTTCAAGCGCCTCGCGAGCGCGGCGCGGGCGTCTGATGGCGGGATCCGCAAATACACAGATGGATAGATACGTCGTCACGACGACCATCCGCAAACAATGACTCCCACAATTAAGGCGCAGAAAACCTAATAATAAAGTTTGCAGTAATTAGATGCTTACCAGCGAGGGGCGAACCCGCCGATGTGTAATTGTCAGCGGAACCCACCCCTCGCTTATTGTCTCACGGCTACAAATATTGAAATTACCAACTTTTTTCATTTCTGCTAACTTCAAGGGAAAAGTCGCTAAAAGTTACACGCAAATTAGACATTTTTCGTTATTAGACCATTGTATTTTTATCTGGGAGTTTGCTCGTAAATGAACCTGTTTCAATACCTGTAGTCTTAGGTTATTGGTGAGGAGTTCGCAAGTGATACGTGAACGTGATGGACAGGACAAGACGGGGCGGGCGGCCGCCCACGCACGCAGGGGTCCCTTTGGGCCCTCGTCACGTAGATTACGTGTACCTACACCTCACTCCAAATGTGCTCGCATCTTATAACAGTTAAAGTTTTCGCGTTGTTTTGTGACATACACAAACACGAAGTGTGGTTAGTAATTTAAACTAATTAGTAGGATATGAAAATGAATCAATATATATTAAATTACAATCCGATCTAGATTCACACGTAACAGACTACGCCTAGGCCAGCCTCGCCTAGTGCACGGATCGCTATACATTACCGTTTTTAATACCTAATCTATCTTATATATATATCTTCAAACCTATATTTTGGATTGTTAATTAAGTATATTAATCATTGGTTACCTATTGTTTTTCTGTATAGGTTTGAGTTGAAAATAAAAATAGATCATCAAAATAAAAATAATCAGCCATCAAAAAGTTCTGATTCTAACTGAATCACTCAATACTTTTTTAGACCTTCACAAACTCAACATTATTAGCAAGCTTCGGTTTCTCTGCTGCTAAATATATCAGGGCCAAAGAGCTACCCCTACGCATTTCATTTCGTTTTCTTTTCACGGAAGTTATATGACACTTATTGCGATGGTAGATATATCTCACTCTTGAACGTCTAAGCGCGTGACAAACAACATTATAAACTGGTCCAAATATAGTTGAGACGATTAAAAAGTAATAGAGAGCAGAGAGCGCCGGCTAAGGGCCCCGCCCGGCGTGGGACAATCGAAAAAGTTTTAGCATCAGCCAGCGTATGTTCCCGGTCCCGGGATGCCGTTAAACCTACTGTAGTAACGCAACTTGCTCTAACTCCAAGATTATGTTCCATCATTATCGTCATCAGCCTCCATATAATTTTTAAGCGCCTCCAGACATAATGAGCTTGACTCGGACTCCTTATGCTTGTTACGGGGTGGCCTGTTTGGGGTTGGTACCTATTAGTTGTGAATGTGAAACACTGAGTTTATCTATACTAATATTATAAAGAGGAAAGATTTGATTGTTTGTTTGTTTGTATTGAATAGGCCCGAAACTACTGGACCGATTTGAAAAATTCGTTCACCGTTAGGAAGCTTACTTTTCAGGGAGTGACATAGGCTATATTTTATCCCGGAATTCCCACGTTAACGGGAACTACGCGGGTGAAACCGCGAGGCGATCGTCTAGTACTAGTAGTAAAATAAAATTTTATTTGTTCGTCATGTAGGTACACTTTATCGAGAGTAAATCGGAAGTTCTTTCTTTACAAGCGGAAATGGACACTAAAATATTTCCATAGAGTAATTAGGTACAGACTTTGATCACAGATAATAAATTCGATGTCATTGACCATTTTGTGGGTATTTCCAACAATGCTCACGTATACCTAACCAACCACAAATGCTCAATGAAAAAATGAAATCTGAAATCATAATAATATCTTGGCTCATCTTTTTTGGGGCAGTGCCTTTATCGGCAATCGGCATTTTAGGGCTGGAGCTTTCAGTAGACCATCGTACCTACATGATAACCAGAAACGTTCAGTTGGCAGTAGCCTACTGGTCCGCCGCTACTGTGCGCCTCATGTACAACGTATATGATAGTGTAATGAGCCACTTTATATTCGCCGCTCTGAATGGAGGCTCTTCCTATTGTCGTCACTTGATTTCATCATCCCAAATAGACAAAGGGAATTAGCCCGAGTCTGTTCCTGCAAATTATTGCGGAAGCAAAACCGAAACATTTTGTGACACATTTTCATGTGTTGATTCAAAGCAAGTACCTGTAGTATGTACCTACAAAAATATATTAGGGGACGGTGGACGGAGTGATTTTGTATTTGTATTTATTCCATCGTAGGTACACTTGATGTTACACTTGATGTCGTTACATTCTATGTTTATGTACTATTTTAATTATTACATGTATAGGTATTTCGTTACAGGAAACACCATAAGGTACAAAGCTAAAAGATTGCCATGCCAAGTACCTAGAGACATGAACCAAGGGGATAAACAAGTGGAGCAGGGGTAGGTATGTAAAAGTGTGGTGTGGATGAGTCATTTCATATAATTTTTTACACACTAACTTTATGTATGATCAGTATATAAATATCCATCCTAGTTCCCCACCTTGTAGTTGCCTGTCTGCTTGATTTGGTACTGACACCAGGTAAATAATTAAACTGCTTTGAAACTCTTACTTTAAATTTTTATTGTAATTTAGATTCGACTTTTTTTTTAAATAGGTAGGTACATATACTTCTATTTCGACACACAGTACTTATAATTGCATAAATAGTATTGTATTTTTCATTTTTTTATTATAAACTATTGTAAAATTGAAATTAGTTCACGCTATTTTTACAGACTATGAGTGGAAACTGTCTTTAGCTTCATTTGTTCTAGTTTAAGAATTTATTGTCACCAAAACTTAAGCTTTTTGTTTCCCAAATAAATAAAATAAAATAAAAATTTCTACCTACGGCTGATAATCGCCGCGTCACGAACAGCCCGATGGCGATGTATTCAAATCGTAGGGCGATAGTAACTCTGCCAGCCGGGTCCTCGGCGTAATGCGGGCCGGCCCTCTAGGAACGTGCTAATGTCACGAGCTTAGCGAGGGAAACTACTTTTTCTGAGCTTCGATAGCTATACCTAATCGCAAAGTTAGGTAAATGTGGGTTGGATAATAAAAGCCCTTGAAATGGTCGATTGTCGCGAGCTGATATGAAACAGTTATCGACGTACTAGCTGTTATTTTGAAAATGGAAAATTAACTGAAATAGGTAGGCACCTATGTGGGTAAACCCTGTGTAACTGTGTGAGGTTAATGAATACCCATCCTACCCGTTTTTTGTAAATTGCCCCAAGAGCTAATAAATAACTGGTTTTTGGTCATCAATCTTATGATATTAGTTCTCATAATATATTAAGATAAGACAGATATAATAATAAGACGTGGATAGAGTAGTGGAGTGGGGCCGGAGAAACAAGTTGCAGTACAGTTGGAACAAATGTGAACACCAAGTCGAGGTTCAGAGTCCATGTTGTTATCGTTTGTAAAAAGGCGTTCAGAATTTTAGGATTCATGTTCCGGCGAGCAAACGGTTTCACTAACTTAAGGGTTCTGACGGCAATGTATGATGCCCTGGTCAGAAGCCAGATGGAAAGCGCAGCTTCTGTATGGGCTCCGCATGAAGATAAATATAGCCTCATGTTGGAGCGCATACACAACAAGTTTACGTGATATTTATACTGGAAGACATACGGCGTCTATCCTTTCTATCCCTTGATGTATCCAAACTTATTGGTTTTGGGTATGGTTGGATACAACAAGCTGGAAATAAGGAGGGATATGGCGCTGGCGCTGTATGTGATTCGGGTGTTCCGAGGGATGATATCCAATCCGACCATCCTGGAAATGAAGACTTTGCGTACCGGACGAGTATTTTGGGCGTGACAGGCGGCTGCTGGCAGTGCCTCATGGTAGGACCAACCTGCTCGGCAAGGCGCCACTGAGGAGGACCATACGAGCGCTAAATCTGGTAGCGGTAACCGTCGAAATTTTCCAATGTCCAAAGAGCGAGTTCGTAGGAGCTTTATTGTATAATCTGTGCTATAGTAAGTAGGTACCTAATTATTATATTTTTGTGCCTGATATTAAGATTATGTATAACATTTGGAAGCTTTGACGACTTTGAATGTCATCATCATCATCATCATCAGCCTATATTAGTCCACTGCTGGACATAGGCCTCCCCTAATGAGCGCCATAGCGCCCTGTCTTCAGCTTGCCGCATCTACTTTGACTTTTAATGTAATTATTTGTTATTATTTTATGGGTTTTTTTCGTTGACGTATGTAAATAATTTGCTTATTAGACTTATTAGTTACCTATTTAATTTGTTGCTCTATGACATTTGTTTTACTAAAATAATTACTTGTGATATGCTTGTGATGTAATGACTACTTTAATGTATTAGGTTTAACCTGTAATGATAGGTACCTGTAATGTTTTGTTTTGAATAAATACAAATACAAAGACTTCAAGTAGGTAGGTACCTACCTACCTACCTATGTGCCTATTGATGCAGAGCTAGAATGCTGTGAATTTGTCTAGGTAAGGTTTAGGTTTTTCTGGGTAACTTTTATTCAGCTGTTTCATGATTTATGATTATGACAGACATGGACTAGGTCTAGATTACTAGAATGTAGAACCATCATTATTTATCCAGGCTGCCACGATATTTCAGCTTAGAGTGGGGATGAGAACATAATTTTCCAGCTTTCACGGGACATTTATTATGAGGGCTCCAGCGGGGGACGGCGGGGCGGATGACAAATTTATTGCACCAGCGCGCCCGTAAATAACGTGGCGTCAACACTCGCACCTATTATAATTATTTAATAATGTAACTCTAACCTGCATATTTCAGATTTTAGGCAAATTCTGTTCGATTGGTATAAGTTACTAGTTTATTGAATTCCTAAGGCTCATAAAATATTTTGTTCTATGTAGAGGAAAAACCCACCTACTTCAAATACTATATACTTAAGTATGTGCATAGTCTTAATTGATGGGCATCAATTTTCGATTGCATGCATTGGTAAATGGTCTGGAAAGGTGAGGACATTATCATAAACGGCAACTACATCTCACACCTACGATTCGCTGATGATATAGTCTTAATGGCGGGGTCGCTAGAGAAGCTGAATCAGATGCTGGACGGCCTAGCTTCAGCCTCCCGATGTCGGTCTTAGCATGAATTTGGAGAAAACCAAAGTCACGACAGATGAGAGAGGAGCCATTGGCTACAATGATCCAGAACCGGTGATCCATCTATCTTCTCGAAATTGTATCCGAGTACTCTTAACTTGGCCAGATTCTGTAGTTGGCTAAAACAATCTGGAGAAGGAAGCCAAGAGGAGGATCTATCTGGCTAGGCAGCGTTTGGAAAATTACGTGGAGTATTCTCGTCACCCATATCGCAAGCTTGAAAACGAAAGTTTTCAATCAGATGCGGCCTACCCGTCATGACCTACGGAGCTGAGACGTGGACACTCACGGTAGAGTTGATCCACCAGTTCCAGCGAGCTATGGAAAGAGGAATGCTCGGACTTTCTCGGGAGATTCGGAGAATTCGTAACGAATAGGTACAAGTACAACCAACAGACAACCAAAGTTATCGACATAGCTCAAAGAATTAGCAAGCTGAAGTGGCAGTGGGCCGGCCATATCTCGCAAAGAACCGACAACCGAGTTAAACGTCTTCATGAGTGGAGACCGCGAATCGGCAAACGTAGAACACGCAGCCGTCCAGCAGAGTGGGATGACGACCTGCAAAAGACTGTAGGCAGATGCTGGATGCGGCAAGCTCAAGACAGGGTGCTATGGCGCTCGTTAGGTCTATGACTAATATAGGTTGATGATGATGATGAATTTTCGATTGAAAACATAATAAAAAGTTGATTCTCCGGTTGTTTGTGGACAAAGTTTTTTTCTATTATATTTCCAATCAACCTAAGTTCTCAAATCGCTACCCTCACCGCCATCTAGCAACGATTTTCGCAGATCTCTACGCCTGAGTTCCATGGTGTTGCCAGCGCGGAGTTTTAACGTGCGTAGGAGGTTGCGGAATAAAACTATGTACCTACCTACCTACTTACTTAAATTCCTCTACTTAAATGTTTCTAGGTCGGTAGACGGTACCAAGATTCATCGCCACTGGAGAGTCTGTTAGGTTTTTCGTTACCCGTTGCGTCGAAACGTCTTTTTTAATTTTACCAGTAGTAGATACAGAATAGAGGCCAACCTAACCACTCGGTAGATAAGTGGGTTATCCCTAACCACTAGGGAAACTAAAATATGAGGCAATCTGTTGTTAAAGCAATGTATTTAAGTCATAGGTCGTCTAAGGGTGCCTTGTCTCGGAAGGCATGCGTGGCGCTGGGGCGCGGGTGCTGGCGCAGCAGCAGGTAGAGCAGAAGGTTGTACTCCGCCGTGGCGCTTTGCACCAGGCGCAGCGTCGTCTCCAGCTGCTCCTGCTGCGCGTCCCAGCCTCGCAGGCGCTCCACGCTACCTTCCAGGAAACCGTGCAGCTTGCCGAGGCGCCGCTCCATGGTCTTGCGCTGAATCCACTCGCATAAGTAGACGCCCAGCGCCAGCGCCGCCAGCAGCAGCGTCACGAGCGCGTCCAGCGGCGGCGTGTCCAGCGCGAGCTCCAGCGCGGAGGCGGGCGCGCCCTCCGGCTCCAGCGCGGGCGCCAGCTCGCCCACGTAGTACTGCGCCGGCAACAGCATCAGCGCCACGGCCGCCGTCACCATGACGCCGCTCGGGCACCCCGATACCCATCGAACCGCGGTGTCGGACATCTCTGGGACCTTATCTCATTTGCACCCGCTGAATTTAAAATCTCAGTGCAAGTTCGTCGCACTATTCTGATTCTGTGCAGTCGTAGAAGCGTTACAAAATTTTTCCTATGCAAAATAAATTTCAAAAAACAGCCCTTAAAAATAAATGCAAAAACCTGTCAGAAAATGCCACTATCAGCAAATTGCGTTGTCAAAAATGTTACAAATGTGTGAAAAGCAATGTGAAAAGTTTCATAGGTATAATACCTACCTACAACAATTTGAACAATTGATCGACCGTTAGACCAGAAATAATCGTAAAGCTTGAACCGCACTTGAGCGGCCCGCCACGGCTCCGCGCCGCCCGCGTCGCGCACGCCGACTATTTGTTTCGCCGAGCCGGCCCGCCACGGCCGTGCACCGCTTTGCCACCGCTTGCGGTGTGTGTGTGTAGTCTTCCATATAAATTCATATGATACAACTCGCACGCCTTCGCTTCCGGCGGCGGCGCGGCCCGGCCACGGCTTCTGTGTGTGACGTGACGGACGGCTTTAAAGTATGGCTGCGTACCGCAGTCAGTAGAAACGGTACGCAGCCATACGTTAAAGCCGTCCGTCACACACATTCTGTTTCTCACATAAAGCGTCACTGTCATCTTCGGACGATGGAAATCACCCTCCCTAGCTATAGACTGTCAGTGTCAGCTCAGTGTCAGTCATGAGTCATCAGTCAGTCATCCCATTCATTCACTTTAAAAGTCAACAAATGTAAACAAAAACGTTTGCAAAAAAAGAAGTAATTTTAATCTAATTCTAAATAGGTACACAGTAAAAAATCTAAACCTCAGTCATAGGTACGTTTACCTCGCTCACCATGTTATAAATTCTATGTGAACACCGACAGTGCTTACTAAAGTCGCCGTAACTACCGAAAAAGCCTCGAATCGAATGCAAACAAACAACAGTTTCCTGCTTCTCCAGGGTCAAGTGACTATGTGCAGCGCGTCACAAAGGATCATTCTATAGTAGTGCAGCAGCCCGTCACCATGAAGAAAGTCGTGCTCTTCAAAAGCGAGTCAGAAGAGTACCAGAAGGCTTTCAACGAGAGCGAGTACGAGACTGTGTTCGTGGAGCCGCTGCAGTTCGAGAGCATCAACGCAGCGCCGCTCGAGGAGAGGCTGCTACGGCCGGACTACGCTGGGCTCGTGCTCACCTCCCCGCGCGCCATCGAGGCCTGCGCGCGCTGCTGGCACCCCTCCAAGTTCGTGCTTTGG
This sequence comes from Eupithecia subfuscata, assembly GCA_963564075.1. NCBI lineage: Eukaryota > Metazoa > Arthropoda > Insecta > Lepidoptera > Geometridae > Eupithecia > Eupithecia subfuscata. The sequence goes on from OY751114.1 coordinate 12,267,883, forward strand.
AACAGCAAGCGCGTGTACACGGTAGGCGACGCCAGCCGCCGCAAGGTGCTCGCCTCGCTCGGGCTCGAGGCGCTGGGCCACACGGCCGGCAACGCGGAAAACTTGGCCAAGATCATCGTGAAGGAGAACGAACCCAACTCCAAATTCCTATTCCCATGCGGCAACTTAAGGTCTGAAACTTTACCTACCATATTAGGAGAGAGCGGAATTTCAGTGGACGCCTTGACAGTATATGAAACAAAGGAAAATACTAATTTGAAGAGTGATCTGATGGAGCTAGCCTCTGCGCACGAGCCATGCTGCATGGTGTTCTTCAGTCCGTCGGGCTGTGAGTACATCCACCGCCAGCTACAGACCTTCAGCAACCGCCTCGGAGGCCTGCCGCGCTTCGCCATCGGCAACTCCACTGCCCACAAGATTGAGAACCTTGGCATGGAGATTGCGGGAGTGGCGTCTAAACCACAGGCTGATAGCCTTGTGGAGTCAGTAGAGCGGTACTTTGTATCATTACAGAGCTGATAGGAAAGACAAGACGGTGAGAGCATAGTTAACTTTAAAAGTACAAACAGGTGATGGATGAAATTTTTATTGTTATTTGTTATGTCATTTATTACATAAAATTTAAATAAAATATTCGAATTGACACCTCCATTTGCACTTAATTATATCCTTAAGCCTTTTCCGTTGTTAGAGTATCATAGTAATAAAGAATACAGGTTTTCCAACCTTTCTCTGGCACAGCAGTTTCTCACAAAGCAGGTTAACATTTTGTTGCACGAAAACCACCTTTTGTGAGACGTCAATAAATGACCGTACGTTTGTATTAACTAGCCAAACTCGATGTAGAATGTTTGTAAACAAATCACGACACAAATAACTAAAACTTGCTTGCTTGGCGTCGAGTTTCAAATATAATTAACTGCTGGCAATATTTATTGAAGGAACTATCTGAAATTGACAAGGAATGTACCTAGTTACTTGCGTATAAAAAGACGCGGCATTAGAGTGAATTTTAGAATACTAAGTGTAGCTCGGTTTGTTTACAAACATTCTATAGTTTGGCTAGTGTTTAGTTTATACGTCGTGTTCTCGGGGCGGCGGCGGCTGCCCCGGGCGGCGGGGCGGCGCGCGGCGTGCGGCGTCCCAGCGGCGCATGGCGCGCGCGTACGTAAGCACGGCGCTGCCCATCACCAGCACGGCCGTCGCCATCGCCAGCGGCTGCAGACATGCGCAGCTAACTAAAGCCTCTACCGCACAGCCGCGATTTTGAAGCGCGTGTGTCGCGCGATTTCTTGCGATTTTGTAGCGCGTTTCCTTACGCACAGCTGCGTTTTTGTTAACGCGATCTCTAGACGCCGCCGCCGCCGCCCGCGAGACAGTCGAAATCGCGCGACACATTTTACATCGATGGACACAAGACGCGCTTCAAAATCGCGGCTGTGGGGTAGAGGCTCAACACCCGACTCATCGATACACAATTAAGTTTGCCAGTGACTACCTACACCACCTTTTTGCTCACTTTAATAAAAATTAAATGATAATGGACACTTCACATCACACATCATCATTTAGCCCCAAAGTAATGGTTTGTGATAAGTTATACCTATCTACTAGTTATCTGATATACCTACTTAATACATTGTACATACATAACACAGATAGATATTTTTATAGGTAGGTAGGTATAAAACATCTAGAACAAATATCTGCAGATCGTACAAACATTTATCCCGAGGCGGAAATCGAACCCGCAACCTCTTGTGTCGCAGGTGGACCTTCGCTCGCTGCGCAACTGAGGTCATCATCATACCTATGTTTAACACTATCATGGCCCAAGCAAGACGCAGATGCCAGTCTACTCCCAAGACTTTCGTTCTACCGTAGCAGGTAGGTGTGTCCCTATTTAACAGCAATATCTAAATAGCATATCGCTTCGCTTCGTATGTACCTACTACATCAACAATACGAAATCGAAGCAGACAGAAACATGGCAGTTGAGGTTCAGCCATTATAAGGCTGTGTCCCCAGTAGGCAAAATGTTAGCGGCCGACTGAGTTTGCGGCGTATCGGTTTAGTACGCCCTTCCATATATTTGAAACTAGCTGCGCCCCGCGGCTTCGCACGTTCGCACGCGTTGTTTCTATGGAAACGTTTAAAGGTGATTTCTATCCCACGGGAACTGATTTATGGGATAAAAATTAGTCTATGTTTGATTCCAGGATTACAATTAAGTACCTGTAGGTATGCAAAATTTCAGCCCGATTCGTTCAGTAGTTTTTACGTGAAAGAGTAACCATCCATCCATACTTACAAACTTTCGCGTTTATAATATTACTCGTAGTAGGATGAATGAAGTGTCCACAGTTTGCTAGTTTTGCGCTCATTTGCAGCGTTGCGTGCGCCGACTGTCTCAGTTTAGTGGCCGCTAACAGTTTGCCTACTGGGGACACAGCCTAAAACTGCCAACAAAGCTCAGTTTTGCCCACTCACTCCCTGGGCCTACCACGGGGATTGTTGTCTAGGGTAGAATAGAGAAAAATTACGTCACATCGACATCGAATGCGTAATATGTTCGAAACTTGTTCCTTCAACTTCAATAATTTTCGCAATGTATGACAATGCGATGTCATTCTTCTCTATTCTACCCTAGACAACTCAATAAGTTGTGAACTTACGCCATTGACGTAGTGCGAGGCGCCTCCCCCGGGCGCGCACAGCACCAGCGCCAGCGCGCCGGTCAGCAGCAGCAGGACTCCCACCACGCTGGACACTACGATATCCTATAACCAACCATCATTAGAACCATCTGCCTACTAGCAACGAACTTTATACAAAATGTCTAGTTGACTTGTTTACGTTCCTTCTGCAGAATTGATCACTTCATGGTAACCGACCATTTCAAGAAATGGTAGAATTTCATGAAATGGAAAATACGCGCTGGCCATATCATGATGTAGTCAGGCCAGATCAATGAATAATCAGCGTTTAACGATATGAAAAGCTAAATGCATGGCTACTTCATGATAAGGTCAAACAATATCATAAAATAGTTACATTATCCACCGTTAGAGGCGCTGATATTGTTTTGTTTTGTTTTTGACATCTGTGATTTTTGAGTGTTTGTTTGTTTCTGTTCTGTGATGCATCATGTCGGCGGACAATTATTTAGTTAAAAAAGCGAATAATAATGTGCAAATAGAAGACAAAAATGAAGTAATGAGCTGTTACGATAAAAAACTACAGGAATTTTATAAAAGTCACTCGAAAAACGAGCATAACGTCTAAACTGAAAGCCTTTATATTTAAAAATTGCTTCATGCAGTCGCATGAAGCAATTTTTAAATATAAAGTTCCTTCCTAATTCGAATTTTTCATTAAACCTTTTCATCATCATCATCAGCCTATATTAGTCCACTGCTGGACATAGGCCTCCCGTAATGAGCGCCATAGCCTTAAACCTTTTGATGTCATGGAAACCCTACATAAATGATATGGCCAAACGTTGATGGAAATATCATTAAACGTTGTTGCTTAAACTATATAGTCAGTTTTAGCTGGCCATGTCATGAAATTCTACCATTTCATGAAATGGTCGGTCACATCATGAAGTGATCAATTCTAGGATATGGCCACCACATATCGATAATTCACAGATTTAGTAAAAACATTATATTTCACGAGGCTTTCTTCGCTCGCAATAGGAAGGTACGGTTGTTGCGAATTTCAATTAAGTACCTACACTCTCTCGTAGACATAGGTTGATACATACCTACCTTCCTACTCCCCAGCTAAATAGGTATGCTTGTTCACTTCAGTCAGACCAATGCAACGCGGACTTCGCTACCTGGAGCCGCGGCAGCAAATCCGAGTGGGTTTTACCTACCTACATTAATTTTTAAAATGATGCGACAAAACACAAATTTCGACGATGTGAATAATGCAATCTCAAAAGTAGTTCATTGGTTTAGTGTCAATAATCTTTTGCTAAACGAAACCAAAACAAAATGTATTAGATTTATTCTACCTAATGTTAAACAAGTGAAGGCTGATGTAAACGTTAAAGGAGAAACTTTAGAAATAGTAGAAAGTACCGTATTCTTAGGAATCACCTTAGATAATAAACTTCAATGGGGCCCACACATAGATAAGCTATCGAAGAGACTCAGTTCTGCAGCGTATGCAGTCAAAAAAATCCGTCATCTTACAGACGTGGATACATCTAGACTTGTTTATTTCAGCTACTTCCATAGTATTATGTCTTATGGTATACTGCTGTGGGGGAACGCTGCAGATATTAACACCGTATTTGTGCTGCAGAAGAGGGCTGTTCGGGCTATCTATAACATGGGTCCTAGAGAATCTCTACGTGATAAATTCAAAGAAATAAACATAATGACAGTACCATGTCAATATATCTATGAAAACTTATTGTACACTCATAAAAATATAAATCGGTTCCCTAAAAATAGCGATAAACATAATTTTAATACCAGAAATAAACATAAACTCGCTGTGCCCACAACTAGGCTACACAAAATAAATGTATCTTTTAAAGGGCAATGTATACGCTTCTACAACAAAACTCCTAGTGAGTTGCAAAAATTATCAGTAAATAAATTCAAACAAATTGTCAAAACCTTGCTGTGCAAAAAGGCTTACTATAAAATATCAGATTATCTAGAGGACAAAAAAGCTTGGGACGGGTTTTGCTCCAACTCGAAAAATAACAACTAACAGGCTAAAGGTTTCTTCGTCGCTTCTTTACTTTAGTCTACATACCGAAGCGACAGAAATCAAAAAATATCACTTTATTTCCGTGTCAGTGTTTAGTTTTTTATTTTGACCTTTTCTAAGTGTACATTTATTGTATTTATGGAAATAAAGAGTTTTTGATTTTTTGATTTTGATTTTATACTATTTCCTGTCCTACTACCCGGCGGAAAGCCGCGCGCGAAAATTGAGCGATAATTTACCGCTGACGCATTGGGCAGCAAATACAGCGAAGGTCTGACTGAACGGGCATTAACATGGTAGGTATGCTTACAGTATAGAGCCAGGTGGTGGGCGCGCTCAGAGACGCTCGGAGCGCCACGCCGGCGTAGAGCAGCGCGAGCGCGGCACCGCTCGCCAGCGCCACGCTGCCCGCGCTGGCGACCAGCCCTGGGGCTCCAGAGCACGGTGACCCGCCCAGAAACACCGCTGATGTCACGATGCATCCTATCTGGAACCGGACAAGTCAGACGTTACAATCCCAACGTAGGTACAAAAGGTTCTGTTTGTGATATGGTAATATGCGTATCATATCTATTCCTTATGGCGAAGCGGGATCGGATTTGCGAGACAACGGCGAGCGAACGCCGCACGGGGAAAGCGAGAGCCGCGGTGAGTGTCTGGCGCAGCACATCAGCATTGCCATACGCAGGGCAAAGCCAGCCAGCGTCTTGGGGACGCTTCCGACTGGTATTGTTATGGATCAGTTAAGCTATCTGTAGATTGTTTGTAACAGTCTGTAGTCAATTGTAAATACTAGTTGTCATTTATTTATATTATTATGAATGTCATTTTCTAGCACGGAATTAAATTCCGTGTTTTCTAGCTTCTTCCTCATGCTCCTACTAAATTCTCCTATTGGTAGGAGCACCGGGACTCCCATATCCTGATGCTCCTACTGAACATAAAAACCACGAAGTTTTCCCTTGTAGGCCTCCCACCCAGGGGGGGTCAACATTAACTTACTCAGTATGCCTATAAGGAAATCTATTTTAGTTATTTCGCGATGCTCCTACTTAGCGTTTTACAATTTCCTTTTGCAGTAGGAGCATCAGGACATGGGTGTCCCGGTGCTCCTACCAGTAGGAGAATTTAGTAGGAGCACGAGGAAGAAGCGCATTTTCTTTGTGAAAAAGAAAATAATCAATATGGAACCTTGTGGTACCTAGTGATTATAGAAAAAACCTATGGTCAAAACTGAATTGTAAATTAGTACCTACTTCTTTGTTACCGTCAGTTGCTCTTAATTCTACATCATCATCAGCCCGTATACCTACGTCCACCGGTGAACATAATTCTTCCTAATGAGTTCTACCACCAATGGCATAAATTCAACGGTTTTCCTCGTAAGTATTACAGTTTATTGAGCAAGATTTCATGTCTTGTATCGAAAGCATAGTCCTCTACTTTCGGCCTTTTACAAAGGGCAATGATTGAGATCATATTCTAGATAATGGTCTGCGTTACGCTAATGCAGTAGCAAGCGATAAAATCTGCAATAGGTATACGATTAAACGATGAATGACGATTACAGATAAGTACCTACCTGTAGGTACCTACATACATTGTGTTGTATTGCTATTAATGTTATGAGTTATTTATTATAATAGGGTACCTACTTACAATAGAAATAACTTTGAGAATCCCTTCAGCTGATAGGAAAATATCAGTCTCCTTGTAATAACTCCGGAAGGCCTGGCTCGCCTGCTGAGCAGAGTCGCGTCGGCCACGCCTAGGCGGCGTTGCAGGCGGTGCCGCTGCTGCTTCCAACTCACTCATCTTGCTTATCTTCACTCACTTTACTCTTAGATATTATCTCCTCGGAGGTTTAAACATGTTGGCACGTCATGTTGTTCATAAATAAATAAATAATGCTGGAGAATTCACACAGCGTTATTTAACCCCAAGCTAAGCAGAGCTTGTGTTGTAACATAATGTAGTGTGAATAGAATCAAACACAGGGCAGTCCGGTCCTTGCTTCAAATGTTATCGACAATCACGATAATCAATCAATATAAAATAATCGAATAGTTATAGATAACGTTTTAAATTCTCAGAATAACACTACAATACGTTACTTTAAATAATTAATTACTTTACTTTCAATAATCAATCTAATCGTTTTAAGATAATCACATTAAATAATAAGACATTGATTTGTATAAAACCATATAATTGTTATCATTAAAATTTATAAGTAAAAATGACTCGCACAGTTCCATTGACTGATTCGCGTTAATCGTCCAGCACGGATCCGCACGACATTGCACTTACATTACACTCATCTACAAGACACAAACGGAGACAGGCATACTCTCGCTTGACCCGGCCTGAAACCTACTAAAACCTGTTCTTGATCACAAACCTTGATCACTACGCAGTACGCTGCGGTTTGCACTGTGCGGTACCGGACACGTAAATAAATAATGCTGGACAATTCACACAGCATTATCTAGCCCCAAGCTAAGCTGAGCTTGTGTAATGGGTACTAGATAACTGATATACTTAATACAATAGGTACACTACATAGATAGATATTTTTTATTAAAAATACAAAACAGAACACCCTGAACAAATATCTGTAGATCGTACCTCCCGCAACCTCCTGCATCGCAGGCGGACCTTCGCCCGCTGCGCCACAGAGGTCGTGAATCACTTATTAGTATGAAAAACAGAGGGGTCGTTTGTTCCGTCGAAGTCTATGTCAGCGGTAAGGGGCAAGCGCACTGTGTCGCAGCACGCAGCGCACTGCGTAGTGATCAAGAGACTAAGGCTGCCTTTCCACCATAGATGTGCTACGTTGCTGTTTCCAGCCGACCTATAGGATCGCTCCATTATCGCGTCATTATTGTTAGCTATGAAAATTACGCGATAATGGAGCGATCCTATTTGTTGGCTATTGGTTGGCTGGAAACATAGCGACGTAGCACATCACTGGTGGAAAGGCAGCCTAAAGCTTACAAGTATGTATGCTAATGTTTACATTCTGAGGTGGTTCCGTTTGGGCCGGGAGCGCTGCGGAGGTCCGTAACGGGCGAGCATTTCCTTGGACCGCTAGATCAGACGCGCACAAACACAGTCTGCATATTGTCATTTGTACATTATTTTATCATAAGAAGAATACAATCAACAAAAAGCCCGCACGTTACTCTGTGTAACCTACTAGAGCGAATTTGTGCCTAATTATTTCTACACGTCTACGTTTGACAAAATAAGTGACTAGTAAAACAATTTAGATGCTTTCGCGTGAGTTCGCTTTAGTAGGCTCACGGTGACCACGATGCCTCGGGTGACAGGACACAACAACGGGTAGGTCAGTCGGTGGGTCGGAAGGGAAACGGCCCAGCGGCCGCCCTCAAACATATTCGCCTCCACATTACGAATGTTGACTCTAACTAAAGGAAAAGTTGTGAATAGATTAACATATGGAATACATTAGTTTCAAAATTAATGAACGTAATATCGTATTGTGATATGTTTACTATAAATCTACGTAAAATAAACATGATGAGTTTGTAGATTCTCGCGTCTTCGCGATCCCGCTTTCAATATCCCGGTTCTAAGAAACAACATAAAGATAGTACAAAGTTAAGCTCGTGGAGCGATTTAATCTGATTGGACAGTATAAAATACCTATAACAATCCTTATAATAATGTAGAACACCTCTCTTACAGTTAAGGCTATAGGTACATGAACGATCGTAAACAAGGCGTCTATTGTAAGCCAACCAAATAAACGTGACATACGATACAATACACGGCTATACCTCCCTTTACAACAATATTACTCTTAACTCAATAGATATTTTGCTTACAAGTAAAAATTGTTACCCTTTGCATACATTTTGTGTACATTTCATTAATTATAAACAGTGTATAAGTAATACAAACTGGACGAAGAAGAAATGAGGACAAATGCTGGACAAAACACTAAGTAGGACTAGAAACAAGGTTGGAACGGCGGGCGGAGGCTGTGGGCTCACGCGCGCTATACTCGTGCTCCACTCGAGGAAGTATCACTTAACTTAATATAAAGTATTTACTATAAAAATGGACTAGCATAAAATCAGACTTGCTTAAACAAAAAGTTTCCGAGATCAACAGCACTAAATGCAGAGAATGGTATAAGTATGCAAAAATCGTAAACCTTATCATTAATTAGTTATACAAAATATTCAATTAGGCAATACAAGAAAATTCAGTTTATAAGATTTTGAATAAACACTCTTAAGCAAAAGAATGACTTAGCATAATAATTTGAAAAGGAGGGTAGTTTACAAATATACAGGCACAGGCGCGCGGGACTCGTCTCACTCGGGTATCTAATGGCAGTAAATCGACGAGTCCGTCGCGATCCTCACATCAATATATCATCTCAATAATCACAAAAACAAACATTAATTACATCGACGGGCGTTCTCCCAGTCCGCGGATCTTCACATCTAAGATTCAAACGGCAGTTTAACTCGTGCAACGTCCGAGGTGACATCGAAGCGCCAGGTGGCACCGCAACTCGGCTCCGTATGCGGACGAGCGGAATATATAAAACTATAAAAGTGTCCGCGGGGGCACGTCCACGCGGCTTCCCGTAAGGTCACCGGACCTCTGACGTCACAGGCGGCGCGGCAGCGTCTCAAGTTAAAGTTAGCGCCCCTAGAAGTCCGTGTGGGTGCACTATAAGGGCGGCTGGCGCGACGTGGAGGGCAGCGAGGGCGGAGCGGCGTGCGCGGGGGGCGCCGCCGGCACCGCGCGGTACGCCCCGCGCCCCGCACCCCCCGCAGCCTCCCTCCGCGCCACGTACCGCACGCGCGCCACTACGCTGAACACTGCCCCTCCCACCGTGCCCGCTATCAACGCCAAGCCCTGGAAATGACAATGGTTCATGATGTTAGCGGAATTGGCGATTAAATGACGAGCATTCGAAGCTCTTTTGGAAGAGTGTCTTTCATGCTTATATCGGTCTCATCACGGAGATTTAAGACGAGTGCCATGGCGTGAGTAAATATATAAAATATTTGCCATCAATCTAAGAATTAAACATGAGTGTGTATGACCATCTATTGGGAGATTTCAATAAAGTTCTATGAACCGGACACTGGCAGTAAAGTGGCAAACCCATATAAGAAGTCAAGTCATGCATAAATTGACCATGAAACAGCCCTTTCCCACGGACATCCAGTTATGCAGGAACGGTTTTTTACTGGATCCTGCAAAAATAATTTCTGTGTTCACACACAGTAGTTTGCATCCTATTTTTGTGGGATCTCTCAGATCAACGAGCTGGTATTAGTTCTTCTAAGAAAATTCCACTACTCCCTGCACCCCATCCTGCAAAAAACGGTATGCAGGCAGTGGGAACACTTCCCTTAAAATATCATCATCATCAAATAATTCGAACGGATCGGTTTTTTGCAGGATACTGTAAACACTAAACAGGATACTCATGTTAATGCTAGTATTGAAACACCTGCAAAAAACGGGATGTTGTTGCCGTGGGAAAGGGCTGAAAAATGTAGGCAGTAACCCTACAGCCACATTACAAGGCGAAGAATCGTCTTTGCGTTGTCGCGACAAAATTTCGTGTTCGATCTACGACGAAGTGTTTGGCCACATTGGAAAAAAACTTCACAACGTCGCGATAATCTAGAACGTCGCGATAATTCAGTTTTCGGAAAAAATGGATGCGGCGGTTGCGCTCATGGCGTCATAATTCAATGTTTTTTTGTGATTAAGTTCTTTAGGATTCCACAAAACATGCTCAGGTTCGTAATTTTTGATAAATTACAAAATTCGATCATTTGTCCACTCCATAGGTCACTGCGTAGGTTAATAATAACAACACAAATCAGCCACAATACGTGCACACCGCTCGGCGTTTCGCTGTCAACAAAGCGCGCGCGAAATGTAGCCAACCGCACGAAGTTTTGTAGCGATAAAATCCTTTGATGTCCGGCAGTTTACCGACAGCGTCGCGAAGGGCATTTATTGTCGCGATAATGCTTCGCGACAGGACGACTTCTTGGTCAGACTTGTCGCGACAGGCAAATCTTCGCGTTATAGCGATAGTGTGGCCGTAACATAAGACTAAATACGATTATGATATAATGTCAGTAAGGATTGTGACTCACGATGGCCGCCAGCAACAAATCCCGTACGTGCGCGGGCGCGTCGCTGTGGTGCGCCAGCAGCGCGTACAGCAGGGCCGCGCCGCCGCCCAGCAGCCAGCACGCGCTCCACAGGCAGCACACAGCACTCTGGAACAAACAACATCATCATCATCATCCTATTACCTCCTCCAGACAACGCGATTGCCTGCAACCGCTACAATGTTGTCGGTTCATCGAATGGTAGGTCTTCCCACACTCCGTTTCGCATCACAATGCATCGTGGTCGGCACTCGAGAACCTTTACTCCATGCACACAACATGTCCTTTTAACCAAATTTTCGGCCACGGGGACCAGTTCTTAGGCAGTCTGGCTGGCATGTGTGCGCAAACATAGGTGCACCCTCTATTCCCTCACTCCCATAATAGAATGGGACGAACAGAATCCTCGCAGTGCGAGTGACTAATAAGAATGTCAAAGTGAATCTCACGACTCGAAAGCAATCCTTTTTCAGCCCAACATCATCATCTATCAGGAATCACTGTCTGCAGGGAACAGACCTCTTTTCGCTTCTGCCAGCCTCTGTCCTGTGTTTTGTTTCCTCTGGCATTCAATTGCATCTTGAATAACAAAAGTACCAGAATTTTCGTGCCGGCCGCTAACTAGAATGCGACAAGACCAGTTTTCATTGTCGCACTGCGTTGTAGTTGAGTAGTTTTTGAGATAATTTGAATTGCACAATATTCACGACACGAATTTCGCTGTGGAATTTCTGTGTTAACATCTTATGATTGCTGGAAACCACACAACTAAAGACAAGCGTTTTTAATTTTTTTCAATCAATGAATGCAGATTTAATGGTCAGCTTTAATCTCGTGGATCTAGATCAATTCCCTATAGCAGCTGTGAGTACCAGATGACTGATATACTTCTACTAATATTAAGAAGCCGAAAGTTTGTGAAATCTGAATTTCTTTTACCTAGGATCTCCAAAACTACTGAACAAATCAAGATGAAACGCAAAGCTTAGGCTTTGCCCTAAACGTACACCAAAACGTTAGCTTAGATACTACTTATTATACCGAAAATACGCGTGCGAAGCCGCGGGTAGAAGCTAGTAATCGATACATATATACAAAAGAGAAGAGAAAACTGGGTGACTCGTCAAGAGATCTCTGAAACTACAAGAGCTACAAAGCTGAAATTTTGCATGGAAGTTTCTAATAAGACATAGGCACCCGTTAAAAACGGATTTTTGAAAATTCGTATTTTAAGGGGGTCAAAGGTCAATTTTATGATAAGTTCAGAACCGTAACTTATAGCCTGTCAAAATTTGTAGCGTAGGAACATCGATCAAAAATTTCTGGCCGGCCCCCCTTAGATGCACAATGCACGCCCTGAAAACGTCAGTATCAAAAGGTATCCCATTTGGCATTTTGGGATACCTTTTCAACTAGTGTCATTTTAGCTCTCGGACCGAAAGCATGGTCAAGTGCTCGTATAAAAAATGCAATAATCGACCGACCAGGCAACAGAAAAAGAATGGAATTTCTTATTTTCAGTAAGTTTAAATGTAATTTTTACCTGTGTATTGTGATATGAGCCAATTGAGCCTTATATACTTGAGAAATCAGCATTAAAATTGTTGTTGGGTTTGCCTATGTAAAAATATTTATTTTGTTCTAAGTTGATGAATGGAGCGGCTATTGTTTCTAATTTTTTTTTAATTTATTTGTGGTAAGTTGTGAGTGATAATTTTTTTTTCATGAAAAGACATTTAAAATAACTGGTTGGGGTTTATAAAATAACTAGCTGACCCGCCCTCAATTTTATTTGCGTGAACTGAAATAACGTTTTTTTGGCCCATAGAAAAACTCTTACGAAGCCGCAGGCAGACACTAGTTCTTTTAAATTTAAAGTACCTGCCTGAAATTGTATTTTAGGTTTATTTCATTAGCTTTTGTTTACTTATTTATATTATTGTATGTCCTAAACGATCCTTTTGTTTGTTGACTGTTGCGTTTACCTGAATTCTGTTGATTTTATAATGCTTATAAAAATAATCAGGGTATGAATTATTTTTAGGTACCTACCTTCCTACCTACTTACAAAATAAAATAAAAATTTTTTTTTTTTTTTTTTTTTGTTTTTTTTTTGTTTTTTTTTTTTTTTTTAAATAAATAATGCTGGACAATTCACACAGCATTATCTAGCCCCAAGCTAAGCAGAGCTTGTGTTATGGGTACTAGATAACTGATATACATAATACAATACACTACATAGATAGATATTTTTTATTATACATAGAAAAACACCCAGAACCCCTGAACAAATATCTGCAGATCGTACAAACATTTGTCCCGAGGCGAGAATCGAACCCGCAACCTCCTGCGTCGCAGGCGGACCTTCGCCCTCTGCGCCACAGAGGTCGTCATCAATTCGACTCCACTAATCTCTTGTTCCGCATGCAAAAAACTTGACAGGCTCTGCGCAAACTGTCTGCGTCAAAACAAAACGTGGACACTTTTGAGTGTCATTCTTGTAAGGTTCTAGGTATCTACGGGGGAGGTCGCATACTTGATCGATGCGTAGGAAGATGACTCAATATAAACAGACATATATTTCAGGGTTTTTTTGAAATTCGCACCCTTAATGGTGTGATGTGGAGTCAAAGTTAGACCACTAACTTATCAAGAAAATCTAGAAAAGCTATGAGACTGAAATTTTGCATGAAAATTTAGTTTAGGACGTAAGCACATCTAAGAACAGTTTTTTTAGATAATAACATTCTTGGGTTATTCATTATGCTCCTACCTAAACTTATATCTGCGGCTTCAAACTCGTGGTACTCGGGTTATATTACTCGGATGTACATTAGTACTACTACTAAAGTTCACGCGAATGAAATCGAGGCGGGTCAGCTAGTACAATACAAAGCTGAGATTTTTATCACACAAATAAAATACCCTGAACACCCGAAGAGCACCCCCAACAAATATTTGCAGATCGTACAAACATGACGACCTCTGTGGCGCGGTGGGCGAAGGTCCACCTGTGACGCAGGAGGTTGCGGGTTCGATTCCTGCCCCAGGACAAATATTTGTATGATCTGCAGATATTTGTTGCAGGTGTTCTGGTCGTTTTCTATGTATAATAAAAAATATCTATCTATGTAATGCATATTAAGTATCAGTTATCTGGCACCCATAACTCAAGCTCTGATTAGCTTGGGGCTAGATGATGCTGTGTGAATTATTATTGTCCGGCATTATTTATTTATTTGTCCCAAGGCGGGAATCGAAACCTTCTGCGTCCCAGGCGGACCGAACATAAACAAGTAAGATGTGGTATGGTTACCAGTCCGTCCCAGTCGATGGGCATGAGCAGATGCAGCGCAGAGAGGCGCATTGCCAGCAGCGCCGCGTGCAGCAGCGCGGAGGACACGGCGCCCAGCATCAGCGCCCGCAGCGCGCCGCCCGCGCCGCCGCCGCCGCCCAGCCGCGCGCCCAGCCCGCCCCACACGCACGCGCTCGCGCTCACACAGCATACCTGCAATACAACACAGGCACATGACACTCACAGTACATGCTATAATTGATTCTGTTGAAGTGTTGACCAAAACCTAACCGACACTTGATGTCGGATAGTCGTATATGGTTAGTTGTAACTGAATCAAGGGTTTGTGCAATCTGGGATTGGTTTGTCATTTTGGACTCCTGAGATATTGTTGAAATTTTGTCTTAGTGACAATTAGCGGAGATTCAATGATTCATTGCGGTTAAGCTAATACCTGATCACCATAATAGCAACAACCAAACCTGTAGGGAATAAGTCAGCAACAAATAAGCTGCTCACATAGTCCTGGATGGTGTACTCCAGAGGGAGAAAAAGCACAGGGATAAGAAATCCTGAACCAGATGGTTGAGGATTTCTTATCCTTATCGCAGAATCGTCTTAGGATTTTTACAGATTATATCTATGCTCTAGTCAGTAAGGCTGGTTATACTAATGCCACTACTATGCATAATCTAATCACAGTATCACACTATAAACTAGCTTCTGCCCGCGGCTTTGCAGGCTAAGGTAACAGACTAAAATTCACATTTCACGAACTTTTAGCTTTTTATTATAAGTAGGATGTGAAAGTGATGGATGTTTGTTACTTTTCACAGCAAAACTACTGAATGGATCGAACTGAAATTTTGCATAGATATAGGCAATGGAATGTTATAGTTACTAAAGTGATGTAGGTATACAAACAGCTCGCCTAAACAAAATTCTATCTAAGGATACGTCCACTAAACTCGGCTCACTAAAAAAGCCAGATGGATCATACACAAAATCCGAGCGAGAACAGCTCGAATTACTGTTGAAAACACACTTCCCGGACTGCAAACTGGAAGAAAACACTGGATGGGAAGCAAGGAATCATGTAAAACCTCATAAAAACGACTGGGACCTTGCAGACCAGATAGTAACAGAGGAAGCGCTGGACTGGGCGGTAAGAAGTTTTAAACCGTACAAAGCCGCTGGCACTGACGGCGTCTTCCCCGCCCTCCTGCAGTGGAATCTAACAAGAATTACACCAACGTTAGCCTCCATATTCAGAAGCTGTATCGCGTGGAAATACATCCCTCGCGCCTGGAGGGAGGTCAAAGTAATCTTCCTACCAAAACCCGGCAAAATAGATTACACCCAGCCAAAGTCATTCAGACCAATAAGCTTAAGCTCGTTCCTACTAAAGACACTCGAAAGACTATGCGACAAGTTCATCAGAAGTGGGCCGCTAGTTAGAAACCCAGTGAAAAAAAATCAACACGCCTATCAATCAGGTAAATCTACTGAAACAGCCCTACACCAAGTAGTTCACAAGATTGAAGGTGCGCTTGAAAGTAAGCAATCGTGCTTGGTCACCTTCATAGATATAGAAGGGGCCTTTGACAAAACAACGTTCCCATCAATAGAAAACGCACTGCGAAAGCAAGGAGTTGATGAAAACCTAAATCAGTGGATAACTGAAATGCTATCCAGTAGAGCAACTAAAATCGAGAGTTCAGAATCCCTGGGGCAAGCAGCCCAATGCAGGGTGACGCGGGGCTGTCCGCAAGGCGGGGCCCTTTCACCGCTCTTGTGGATACTGGTCGCAAACGAACTCCTGGATTCACTGAACACGGATGGTATTCAAACGATCGCATATGCAGACGACCTAGCAATCATGATATCGGGGCTTTTCGAAACGACTCTCTGCGAAAAGATGCAAAAGGCGCTACGGATTGTGGAAACATGGTGCACCAAACACAGTCTGTCAGTAAACCCGAACAAAACCGAACTAGTACTCTTCACTCGCAAGACCAAACTACCAAGACTAGAACTACCCTCACTGCTAGGTACAACACTGACTCTGAGCAAGGAGGTCAAATACCTCGGCATATGGCTAGACAGTAAACTACTATGGGGCAAACAACTAGACCATATCATAACAAAAGCCACAAACGTTTTATGGCAATGCACCCGAGCGGTGGGCAAGGACTGGGGCCTTAAGCCCAAGCTGTGTCTGTGGCTGTATACAGTCATGGTACGCCCGGTGCTAACGTACGGTGCAATAGTATGGTGGCCCAGAACAAACTTAGTCACCACCATCAACAAACTGCAGCAAGTTCAAAGACTGGCCTGCACACTCATCTGCGGATGTAGGAAATCAACCCCATCTGCAGCACTGGACATAATTCTAGGGCTAACGCCCTTGCACGTTCACATACAGCAGGAAGCAATGGCGGCGTATAATAAGAATTCGTATAATAAGAATTAAATCAACAGACCAATGGAAAGGCGATTCAGGCCTAACAAACCACTGTAGGATACTAAGCAAAGCAATTGCTGCAATTCCAGAGGCGGCAAATGGTACCGACAGAATAGCGTCTACCTACTTAACCAGTAAGACCTACGTAACAACGCATGAAGAGAACGCAGCAGCGAACACCTCACATGACGTTACCACATATCACATCTACACTGACGGGGCCAAGAATAAGACAGGAGCTGGCTGCGGCTACTCCTGTCCCGAAACCGGACTCTCTAGAGCTCAACCACTAAACTCTGCCACCACGGCTTTTCAGGCTGAAGCACTGGCACTCCAACTGGCGGCAAATCATATGCTTAGGGAGACAACTATCAAAGATTTTTTGTTATTATAGTGCGTAACCCCACACTAAGGGTAATTTCTAAGAAATCAAATAACATCGCAATAGTGTGGGGTTACGCACTATAATAACAAAAAACCTTAGAATTAAGCTACGCGACACCTCTCGTCAAACGAACTAAATGTAACTTTAGTCTTTGAACAGGATTGGATAAACTTCAATGTTTCCCCTGTAGGTGGAGCTAACGGCGCGATAAGACCGTAGGATGTCGCAGAGATTTTCGACTCCCACGTCACTTGACTTCGTGGTGTAGTTGGTTATCACATCCCCGTACTGAGGGGAGGACGCGGGTTCAAGTCCCGTCGAAGTCGAAAATTTTTGCGATGTTATTTGATTTCTTAACTATCAAAGAGTTGACCTGCCAGCTGCATCTGGTCTTCAAAACAGACAGCGCTGCAGTAATAAACGCACTCAATAGGACAGAAACGAGATCAAAAACAATTGTAGAATGCCACAACGCTCTACAAAGTCTCTCGGAACATAACAAGGTCAGCATTGAATGGACGGAGAGTCGATCCTGTCCAGGCAACATAAAAGCAGACAGACTAGCAAAAGAAGGAGCGAGACAGACCCCAACAAAACAGGACATCAGTCTCTCAAATCCGCCCACAGCGGAAGTAAAAAACAAACTAAAACTAAACTCAGAAAAAGAACACCAAAAATTATGGGAGCGTCGAACAGACTGCAAACATACTAGATCAATATTCCCCTCCAAAGATAGAAAAACCACAAACACGCTGCTCAAGATGAGCCGCGAGGACCTACGAACAATGGTGGGCATCATCACAGGTCACTGTGAACTGAACCATCATCTGCTCAAGACTGGAGCCACAGACAGCAGCCTATGTCGCGGCTGCTTCCAGGAAGAAGAGACTGTGGAACATGTAGTGGTTCACTGCACGGCCACAGAGGAGGCTAGACGGGTAACGGGATTGAAGACTCTCATGGAGGGATCTAACCCGTCCTCGCCCACAGAAAAGCTGAAACGAAGCTGTCAATCGCCAAAAGTCCTGCTCCGGTACTTCAAGGAGCTGGGCTGGTTAGGGCCTGGTTAGGCAGGGGGACAATGCACAATACACTCCAAAGCGAGATGTCAGTGCAGATCCCAGTTCCCCCACTCAGAATTAGAATTAGAATTAGATGTAGGTATAAACCTGGAAAAACCACATAGGCTACTTCATTTATTATTATAATAATTAATTTATTTCATAAAAGACGAACGGCCTGTGGTAGATGTGTCTATATTACACAGAGTTAATTTTTATTTTATTTTGTTATTGTTGTCTCATAACGTCATAACCAGCTGTCAAAATTTATTCTTGAAGGCACTTATTGTTGTGGTGATAATAATCTTAATGTCTTCTAGTAAAAATCAAATCAAAAAATCAAAATCAAAAACTCTTTATTTCCATAAATACAATAAATGTACACTTAGAAAAGGTCAAAATAAAAAACTAAACACTGACACGGAAATAAAGTGATATTTTTTGATTTCTGTCGCTTCGGTATGTAGACTAAAGTAAAGAAGCGACGAAGAAACCTTTAGCCTGTTAGTTGTTATTTTTCGAGTTGGAGCAAAACCCGTCCCAAGCTTTTTTGTCCTCTAGATAATCTGATATTTTATAGTAAGCCTTTTTGCACAGCAAGGTTTTGACAATTTGTTTGAATTTATTTACTGATAATTTTTGCAACTCACTAGGAGTTTTGTTGTAGAAGCGTATACATTGCCCTTTAAAAGATACATTTATTTTGTGTAGCCTAGTTGTGGGCACAGCGAGTTTATGTTTATTTCTGGTATTAAAAATATGTTTATCGCTATTTTTAGGGAACCGATTTATATTTTTATGAGTGTACAATAAGTTTTCATAGATATATTGACATGGTACTGTCATTATGTTTATTTCTTTGAATTTATCACGTAGAGATTCTCTAGGACCCATGTTATAGATAGCCCGAACAGCCCTCTTCTGCAGCACAAATACGGTGTTAATATCTGCAGCGTTCCCCCACAGCAGTATACCATAAGACATAATACTATGGAAGTAGCTGAAATAAACAAGTCTAGATGTATCCACGTCTGTAAGATGACGGATTTTTTTGACTGCATACGCTGCAGAACTGAGTCTCTTCGATAGCTTATCTATGTGTGGGCCCCATTGAAGTTTATTATCTAAGGTGATTCCTAAGAATACGGCACTTTCTACTATTTCTAAAGTTTCTCCTTTAACGTTTACATCAGCCTTCACTTGTTTAACATTAGGTAGAATAAATCTAATACATTTTGTTTTGGTTTCGTTTAGCAAAAGATTATTGACACTAAACCAATGAACTACTTTTGAGATTGCATTATTCACATCGTCGAAATTTGTGTTTTGTCGCATTATTTTAAAAATTAATGAAGTATCATCAGCAAACAATACAATCTCGTGATTATTCTTGACAAGATGAGGCAGGTCGTTAATATAAACTAAGAATAGGAAAGGACCGAGGATAGAACCCTGCGGTACACCCATTGTAACTACAGACCCCGAAGACCGTTTCCCATTAATGTCAACTCTTTGTATCCTATCACTCAAATAAGATGTAAGAAGATCCAAAGAGGTGTTTCTTATTCCATAGTGATGTAGTTTCCTGATTAATGTTTCATGGTGTACGCAATCGAACGCTTTTGACAAGTCGCAAAAAACGCCTAAAGCGTCTTGCGACTTCTCCCAAGCATCAAAAATATGCGATACTAACTCTACACCGGCATCAGTAGTTGACCTGCCCCGAGTAAACCCGAATTGCTTACCATGTAGCAGGTCATTGCCATTAAAATGCCTAAGCAATTGATGTAAAATAAGTTTTTCAAAAACTTTGCTGAAAGTTGGCAGTACTGATATTGGTCTAAAGTTAGTGGGGTCAGACCTACTACCCGATTTAAATAGTGGGATTACTTTACTACATTTCATTAGATCAGGAAATACGCCACAATCAATAGATTCATTGAATATAAAAGCTAGATCGATAGAAAGGTTCCAATTGTGAACCACTCTATCCCTGATAAAATGGTGTTGGTAGAGGGATTTCATAGGGGTCATATTATTAATTACTAGTTTTCCTACTTCTTTTTTATCCCATAAATCAGTTCCCATGGGAAATAAATAAAAAAACCTCATCATCATCATCCGCAACCCGACTTCACCCACTGCTGGGTATAGGTCTCCAAACATTTGTGCCACTCCACACGGTAAAAAAAAACCTATTAAGTTTTAATTACATGGGGACAAGGGAGTACACTTATTGGTGTCAGTACACACTCGCCCAGCACCCCAAGAAAGACTGAGTATACAGGGCGTCCCAAACTTATGGGACATGAAGGGGAAGTACCTTAAATATCGTAGATAGGGTATTTTGCTGAAAGAAGACTTTATGTTACTTTTAAAAGTTAGTAATTCTGCATTCATAGATTTTCTAAAAAATACTTGCTTCGTCTGGGAATCGAACCGACTTAAATGTCAAAAAAAAATCATCCTACTTCTATGATGCCAATCGAAAAAATTTGAAAATGGAACAGTTTATGAGAGCGTTTGTTTGAATGCATACTTTTTAAAAAGAACTAATATTTTTAAATGTTGTTCTTAAATTTGAAAATGGGACAGTGTGTGCGAGCGTTTGTTTTTGGATTGATCTGTTTAATTCACTTACACAAGTTTTGTGTTAATTTATTGCGAACATGGCATATCAAGTAAGTTTTGATCTAATGGAAGCATATTTTTTGAACGATAAAGATATCTCTAGAAGTTTGCGGTGGTATAGCGTAAAATATCCTGATAGACAAATACCGTCTCGTAAAGTTTTGAAAAGGCTTGTGGACAATTTGAAAACTCTGGGACGTTTCGATAAACGCCCAAGAGAACCACAGCATGAAAACCACATGATCAACGACGAAGAACTTGATATTTTAATTTACTTTTCGGCTTTTCCGAAAACATCGGTGAGAGAAGGAGAACTTGAAATTGGGATACGTGAAAGATATGCTATACAAAAAGCGATACGAGAACGTGGGCGAGTTGCAAACAGAATTGATCCATATCACATCGAGTGTTCACCATAAAATGATAAGAAAATCAACAGGCAGCGGAATCATTAAAAGATTGGCAATTTGCGTAAGACAAGAGGGATCACATTTTGAGCATTTAATTAATTAATTTACAAAAATACTTACTTAATTGACTACGGCACTTTCGTGTATGTTTTTAATTTGATTAAAATGATTAATTTAATGTTGTTCCTTTTTTAAAAAATACTATGTTACTCAAGCAAAGTTATTATTTTTTAGCTATTCTTTCGATTGGCATCATAGAAGTAGAATGATTTTTTTTTGACATTTAAGTCGGTTCGATTCCCAGACGAAGCAAGTATTTTTTAGAAAATCTATGAATGCAGAATTACTAACTTTTAAAAGTAACATAAAGTCTTCTTTCAGCAAAATACCCTATCTACGATATTTAAGGTACTTCCCCTTCATGTCCCATAAGTTTGGGACGCCCTGTATATATAGTGTACATGGTGGTTGTCTTGGGGTCCCTTGTAGGCTCTTGTTTTCTCGGCCGCTTGCTGGTATTTAGTCATGAGTCAAAAGGCGTGTGTACTGTGGCCATTTAAAAGTGCAGCTTGGCTCACTCGGCACTCACCGCGATGAGCAGCGTGGCTGCGCCCTGCGGCTGCAGCAGGTAGCGCGGACGGCAGTAGAGCGGTGCCAGCGGCTGCGGCGGGCGCGGCGGCTCGCGTAGGTACTGGGCGTGCGAGTCCCAGGAGCGCTCAGTGAGCTCGGTGCCGGCCGGCGAGCGCCCGCCGCCGCACGCGCCGCACCCGCTGCCCGCTATCTCGAAGTCCTGCGGACCACCGCACAATGCATGCCCATCCCCATCACCCAACTCCTGGACAGTTTGTAACATACATTACGTACATAGCACTAATTCATCACCTCAATATTATCAACATGCAACACACACAATAAACAGACCAGGACAGGATCTCCTGTTTGTCTTATTATCGGTCAGTTGTACAAATTGATGTATCAAATACTAATGAGGAATGCATTTCATGATTATAACCTGGCATCATTAACTATTATACTCATCATCTGCCAATTCAAAGCTGTGTAAATCTTGGATGATTCCGGAGTATCCAACAATCAAGAAAGCTTGTGACTAACATTAATTTATGTGCTCTGTATCACATCATTTTGTACATCATCCAAACTGTACTACACTTAGCTGCTACTTTAGTTGCTTAGATGTCAAAGACAGCCACAGAACAGAAGGCTCGGATGCATGTAGAATGATAGGACTTGAAATATCTGTTATCAGTTAAGTACATGGGATTTGTAGGAGCAGCTCCAGACCTGCTGCGAAGGTATATCGTTATCCTAGGACCAAGAGGTGCTGCTGCATTATGTTATGAAAGCGCAAGGACTGGTTGTTCTGGTTTATTAAGTGGTAGTTTAGAGCAGTGCGGATCGTAACCTGCACGTCTTCGCCGCGGCAGCTGGTGGGCTCCAGCTCGCGGATCTCGTCCAGCAGCAGCTCCACCTCGTCGGTCGAGTACAGCTCGCTCACTGACACGTAGCGAGCCGGCGCCGCCAGCATAGCCCTCGCCGCCCTAGCGCTGCGACCACGCCGCACGCCCGCCGCCCAGCCGCGCCATCCGACCGCCGCTACCGAGTCCGCGCTGACACGACCCCGCGCTCCGCGCCTCTATCGCGCCACATAGTACGGAAACTGAACGCACACCAGATTACACGCTTGACCTAATAAACAAAAATCGACGACGCTCAATCGCACGCCATGTTTGTTATCAATTTTTTTTTCTTTTTTTTTTCAACAACAGAGATTTCGTTCGGGAATCTGTCCACTTGTCTATGGATTGTAACAAGACATTGGTTCTTGCGGATTGCTCCGGTTTTGCAGGTTAGAAAAAAAACTTGTATCTATGGTTTTTAGCGCGGTTATTTCGAAATCGTCATGAAGGTATACCTACCTACCGCGTGCTAGTTGAGCACTAGCGCTTAAACCAATGTTAATTTTTATGCGTATCACTCGTAGGCGTTTCAAATACATAAACATCAGCCTTCTTTATTCTGACTAAAGTACTTGACGCTTTCTAGATAAGCCTACAAGTGACCTAGGTACCTACCTACAGATGCTTCAGCACAGCATCAGCTATACAGGATGGCACAAACGAACGTTACCTGTAGGGCAGCTACCCGAATACTCAAGAAAGAAAGCCAATTTTACTGAAAGGAAAAATTCCTTATTTTTTAAAAATAACTGCATTCACAGATCTTGAAAAGCAATGGCCTTATCCGGTAATCGAACCCACTTAAATTAAAAAAATACAATCCTGTATGTCACCGATCAGTAGAGTCAAAAAGGAACACTACGAAATCCGCCAAAAACTGTGAAGAGACGGAGCACTTTGAATGGCTTGTTTACACCAGGTACCTACTCCAATCTGCTACAGTTGACTAATGGAGTGGTGCCCACCAATATTAAACCTATCACTGGTTTTGGTGGTCTTTAGTTCATGTTTGACCATTTGACAAGAAAAGCAATCGCCTTGGTGTAGGTACTACTTGCCTACAGTAGTCTACTGAAGACTGCCGCCTGCAGTCTACTGAAGACTGCCGCCTGCAGGCAAGCATCTTCGCTGCACCGCATGCCGCGCACCCCGTGACCAAGTCCACACGGTGAACAAAGTGTCGTCAATGGTCAAAATTGAACTATAGACCGTCAAAACCTGTTATAGGTTTAATATTGGTGGTCTCCACTCCATCAGTCGACAGTAGCAGATTGGAGTTTGAGATTGGTAAATTCTATGAATGCAGTTTTAGTTATTTTATAAAAATAAAGGAATGTTTATTTTTAGTAAACTTGGCTATCTTGAATATTTCCGAGTAGCTCTCCAGATAACGTTCGTTAGTACCACCCTGTACAGTGTTTGATATTTTCTTAAGCAGCGAGCGACCGGAACGCCGCCGCCGCAGGTAAGGGTCAAAAATAAAACAGCAGAATCAGAGATTCTTCTTTATCAAATAATTAACTTTTATCGTTATGTCAAGCTAATTTTCTTAAAGTTTCGACGAACGAAAGTATCACAGAATCAAAAAGTAAAGTATCTTAATAAAAGAAAACACAGACAACAGTTATATGCTATCAGGGTGACATGTAGTTTGACTTTAGTCCTAAATTCTTACAAAAATACTTAGTATTAAGGTGCTAAGGTTTATTTAAATTAGGATAACTTAATTTTGATATAACCTAGCACCTTGTCTACACGTCAAAACAAACAAATCACAAAGCACAATGCTTTGGCATTAGCGGCACTTTTATAGCAAAAAAGCCACATCAACACTTAAAAATAATTAAAAAAAACGATTTAGCGCAGTCGGAGACTTAGACATTATGGAAATCTTATTTTGACCTTATTACTACGATTTATGACAGAACTTATAAGAATAATGAAAATACTGAATTACAGAGGTAGGTAAGTGTAGTAAACACAAGAACATCGCGTCGCGTCGTCGGCGGCGGCTTGCATTAACGCTGCTCCGTTATACTCACGGGCATCAATAAACTTATTTCTAGATTCTACAACTTGAATGCAATGCTCAATACCCAAGAAAAATGGTCATGGAATGATCTGCGGTGCCTCGGAACCTCTATCTCTCAAGCCCACCTTTCAAACGAAACTGTAGAACGCTGCCTGTCTTTTCTTACTTATCAAAATGGAAGTTACCGCTCCCGCCAGCGGGCGTGGAATCGAAGGGGCTCATACCCGGCGGCGGGTCGTGGTGGGGCGTGTTGATGGCGCGCAACGCCGTCACCGTGAGGAACCATCTGGCGGCCGCCGGGTCCGTGGCGCGCAGGTGCGCCAGCACCGACCATTCCTCCTCCGTCAGGCGCACCTCGTTGGGCGCGGGCGGCGGCACAGCGCCCGGCAATTCAAGGCCCGGGGGAGCTCTCAGCAATGAAGGCTGAACCGGGGCTGACGGAAGAGGGGGCTGAGGCGGTGTGCTTGAACGAGAGGGCTGAACCGGTGTGCTCGAATGAGGGGGTTGCACCAGCGTTGACTCCAGAGAGGGTGGCACCAACGGCACTCTTGGCTGAAAAGAAGGTTGAGCCGGACGTGGTGTCCGCAAGAGAGCGGATCGAACCGGCAAAGTTGGCGAAATAAAGGGTTGCGGTGACCTCGTCTGTGCAACAGAAGAGTGCACGGCTTGGGTCGGCGCTAGGGGAGGATGCACCGGCCGTTGCATTGGCGGCTGGGGGAGAGTAGGTTGCGGCGATGGCCTCGGAGACGAATGCAACATTTGAGATTGTTGAAGTGAGGGGTGCATCGTTTGCATTGTTGAGCGAGGTTGCACTGATTGTAATTGCAATAGAGAATTCTGTTCCGATTGGCCTTGTTCCGATTGGGACTGTAAGAGAGAAAACATAGACTGCACTTGCGAATGCGTCGGCCGATAGCGTGAAGACGGCGGTTGGGTAGCTTTTGCTTGCGAGAGCTGGAAGATTGCAGATTGAGTTGTTTGGACTTGCGAGGGTGGAGGTTGGCTCGTTGGGTACTGTGCATGAGGGGACTGTGGTGTTTGGAGCTGTGGGAACAGAGCTTGTGCTGTTTGGTACTGGGATTGGGTCGTTTTGTACTGAGATTGGGTCGTTTGGTGCCGAGAGATCGGAGGTTGGCTCGTTTGGTACTGAGATTGGGTCGTTTGGTATTGAGAGATCGGAGGTTGGCTCGTTTGGTACTGAGATTGGGTCGATTGGTATTGAGAGATCTGAGGTTGATTCGTTTGGTACTGAGATTGGGTCATTTGGTATTGAGAGAGAGGAGACTGCGCCTGGGACTTTTGGAACTGTGAGAGAAAATCTTGACCAGATTGGTACTGGGGTTGAGTCATTTGGTACTGAGGTTGAGCTGCATGGTATTGAGGTTGGGTGTTTTGGTAGTGTGGCAGCGATGGCTGCGTCGGTTGGTACTGAGAGCGAGAGGGCTGCGATGGCAGGAACTGTGGTGTTGGAGAGAGGTCTAGTTCCTCGGGGTCGGCGGGCGGGGGGCTCTCGAGGCGCAGCAAGGGCACGCGATTGACAAGCTCCATCACGGGCGCGGGGGGTGTGGGCGGGGCGGGGGGCGCGGCGCTCGGCGCGGGCACGTGGCGGCGGTACGAGTCCACGAACTCCAGCTGGATGCCGTCGTTCAGCAAGCGGCGGATCTCGGCATAGTTGGGCGTGGAGGCGGTCTCCAGTGCATCGAACCTCGGGTACAGGTAGCTCTCGTCCCTCTGCACACACCAACAAAGCGGGTTAGAGTCTCCGTCGGCGGAGCCTGGCGGCAGCGCGAGGCACGACCGACAGACGCGCCCCGAGGTTCGAAGCACCCACGACCGCGCCGCCGCCATCAGCGCCGCCGCCAGATACCAGATTTACAAAATGGATCCAAAGAAAGAATTAATGACCTTCTGCTGCTAGTTAGAGCCCCTAGGATCCCTTTAACAACGTCGCGCATCGTATAGAATTTTGCGAGTAGCTAGATTTATTGGTTGCCCTGTAATTTACAACTTTTCCAGGGCGGAAGTAACGGAGTACGTAATAGGAGTATGTAATAGACACCTAAATTTTTTCGTCCGCCGCCGACGGAGCTGTAAGATTTTTTCGTTTGTGGTCATTACACGTAATTCGATAATAAACTGAGAAGATTCAGTTCAAATTGTTTTATAGAAGAATTTGTAAAAAAAAATTAAGTTTACAAATAAAGTAATAAATAATAAGAAATTTTGGTCATATCGATGCAATATGTATAAATATATTCAAGTACAACCTCACCTAACGGACTAAGACCCAAGTTCACCAACAGAGGGTCACATTTTAAACAGTTGCATTTTTGACACAAGTTTTCATATTAAACGTCAACATGAATCGACGAAGCAGCCTAATTATCCGATTATCTATTGGTGAACACAGACGTAAGAGTCCGCGACCGCCAGACTTTCGTCACTTTATAAAGGCTGAGAGTTTGTCTGCGTATGCTCCCCTCACACGTAGGAACGATCACAGATATGAAGTTTGGGTCATATGGCTTTGGCAGATATCGGCTAGCAAATTGCTGAATTTGGACCAAAAATTCATTATCATTATAGTAAGTATAAGGGTTTTCAAAGTGTCTGGCATTCTAGAGAACACCATTTGGTACTTCCCCAAGTTTTTATACTACTAGTTTTAACTACTAGCTTTTAAACTATGACGAAATTTCACTTAAGTAGGTACATTTTATTAAGATTAAAAGCGCCGGGCAGGGGGAAGCCACAAGTGTCTGGCAGTGTAAGTACTTGATTTCTTATATCAATCCCGAAGAAAATATAACAATTAGCTTTATACCATAACCTGGTACCTGGTAGGGCGTAGGAACTATCGAAAATGTCTGGCGTTCAACACCTTTTGGTACTTCTTCAAGTACAAGTACTAAGACGGAAGTTCACTTACTTTTTAACGAGGTTAAAAGCGTCTACAGAAAGTGTCTGGCAATATATGTACTTGATTTCTAATACCATCCAGAAGAAAATATTTGAGATTTATTACCTAGCTCAAAGTACCTTCGTAGAATTTCAAATGGTCTGGCAGGGACAAGCCATTATGGAAAGTGTCTGGCGTTTTTAGAAAACACCTTTTGGTAGTTCTCCAATTAACATACCTATATAAAGTTCAGCTTTTACTTTTTGATAAAAGTTCACCTTCATTTTTTGAAAATTTATGAGTCTGGAATCTGTCTAAAGCCACTATGGAAATCGTCTGGCAGTGAAAGTAGGTACTCGGTTTCTAATACTATCCCGAATAAAATTTAAAAAATAGATCTTTATACTATAAACGAGTTTTTGGTCCTAATTCAGCAACTTTGCAAGCCAATATCTGCCAAAGCCTCTTCATAATCCAAATCGACCGACCTAAACTTCATAATAGAACCTAACTCTGGTTTCGCATCTCTGCCTAAACTATACAAAATAAAACTTTACAGAGACATAAAAGCTTATGATAGGTATCACAAACTGGCCAATGTTTTTGAAAATTACTTAATATTAAGATAACATAGGTGACGACGCTGCTAGTGTGAGTCGGGGTGGTCATACTTGGGTACAAAAAAAACATAATCAGTTGAATTGAGAAACTCTTCCTTTTTTTGACGTCGGTGCCATCTTTTTTATTTCGAAAATTTTTATGAAACGGCAACAGTTTAAGTGCTGTTAAATTAGTTACTTTTTACCAACCTATAACTTATTTTTATACCTACTATATATATTTAATGTGCAATCTATAAGATTTATGCGTTTCCAAAAAAAAATTGTTAGACCAGACTTACTAGATGGCTCGGCGCAACATTAAAAGATTTAAAAAAAAATATTGTTAGAGATGTTGAACTGATCTCACTTCAATATTTTCAATCGCGCATCTAATGGCCTGCTTTCCTAAATGCTTGTAAAAGCCCTGATATACATAAACTTTCTTGATTCTACTTCTTATTTTAAGACGACGCTCGCTTGCTTCTTGCTACGACTCTGCTAGAGTATGTTAAATTAAATACGTCTCGGTTCGACAACTAAAATAAAAGTTGCCAGTAACAAAAAGAGTCGAGTCATCAAGGAAACAGTTGCTTTGGTCAGATAAAGAAATAATATGATGCGCAAACAGAATAACATTTTATTGAAATTAATATAAAGGATTTTAGAACGCAAATAATATGTAAGAATTTATTTATTGCCGTGTAAATTATTTTACCAATAAATTCTTGTAGTACCACCTAATACTCCGTCCACCGGTTTATTTTACTTTTGACAGATGCGCGCCTAGAATGTTCCCTAATTTTTGAAGCTGAATGAAAGAATAAATTTCATAGACCGTTTCTTTTTTAAAATAATGATTCCCCCTTGATGCTGATGGCTAAGAACACTCGGGATAAAATTATCTATGACGCAAAAAAAAAAAAAAAAAATCGGTTCATCCGTTTGGGTACCACAGACAGACACGTTAAATTTATAACAACCCTCTCTTTTTGCGTCGGGGGTTAAAAATTAGTGTAAGAGTTTAACAGTACTGTTATATCCCAGAAAAACGAGCGTTATGCCGCAGGCGAAAGCTAGTAGCAAATAAAACAACAAAAATGTTATTATTTTATTCTATTCAATATTCGGATTCTAAAAATAATAAAAAATTGACGCCTGAGTATATTCGTACAAGATGTAGCACTATGTAGGTAACACGATCGTTTACAACATAACTCATAAACAAAATCGACTGTCAAATCAAATCAATAATGCAAGAAAGGTCATGACTAATTATTATTGATCGTCGTTCGACCGCTGTCAAAGTAAAATAAACCAGTGGTGGAGTAGGTACAGCTTGTTTGACAGAGACAATATTTTTTTTTATTTAATGAGCACCATCTATTAATTTCTATGGTCCCGTCACGAAAGATTCCTTTTTGAAAACGAATATCACAAGTTCATAAAGATTTCCATCAATGGCTAAGTCAAGATTATATAAGAATAATTAAATATACCCATCACCGAACACTACAAAATAATGGAAGTAATAAAGATTAACAAATATAAATACCTATTATGTCACTTGATTAGTCGCATGTTATTATTCGTCGAATATTATTACGGCTACAGTAAATCTAATTCCAGCAATAAAGTTCTTCCAGCGCGTAGTGCGCTGGAAGAACTTTATTCAGCCAATGTCACTTGCAGGTTATATAGCAGCTCCGGCATTCTCCCGAGCGGGAGTCTCGTCTTTAGTCCGATGAGACCAGCGAAGGCTTCAGGCGCAGGTGGGCCATGCAGCGGCCCAGAAAGAGGCGCTCCGTGGGGACCTTGTCGCTCCGACCCGAGGCCAAAGTATCGATGCTGACGTTATCGTCCGATAATTAGCGACAGCCGCCGCCTGAGTTGCACCACGCGGCGGCTCAGCACAGACACCGCCTCCGACGGAGCCTCGTCGCTTTAGTTGGAAGTCGCCTGACCGACGCTGCCGCTATCGTACGACCCCACCACGAACGAAGAGTTCCGGCGGAGACGCGCGACGCGGCGGCTCAGGGCCGAGCCCGCGTCCGAGCGAGTTTCGTCGTTCGAGCCCGGGGACAAAGTATCGACGCTCACGTTGCTCCTGTCATCCGACAGGAGCAACGTTGGCGGACGACGGAGTCGCGCCACGCGGTTGCTCAGCGCCGAGCCCGCGTCCGAGCGAGTCTCGTCGTTCGAGCCCGGGGACAAAGTATCGACGCTCACGTTGCTCCT
The DNA here is from genome assembly GCA_963564075.1 of Eupithecia subfuscata. Classification (NCBI taxonomy): domain Eukaryota; kingdom Metazoa; phylum Arthropoda; class Insecta; order Lepidoptera; family Geometridae; genus Eupithecia; species Eupithecia subfuscata. Next base: position 12,298,291 of record OY751114.1, read on the forward strand.
GTCATCCGACAGGAGCAACGTTGGCGGACGACGGAGTCGCGCCACGCGGTTGCTCAGCGCCGAGCCCGCGTCCGAGCGAGTCTCGTCGTTCAAGCCCGGGGACAAAGTATCGACGCTCACGTTGCTCCTGTCATCCGACAGGAGCAACGTTGGCGGACGACGAAGTCGCGCCACGCGGTGGCTCAGCGCCGAGCCCGCGTCCGAGCGAGTCTCGTCGTTCGAGCCCGGGGACGAAGTATCGACGCTCACGTTGCTCCTGTCATCCGACAGGAGCAACGTTGGCGGACGACGGAGTCGCGCCACGCGGTTGCTCAGCGCCGAGCCCGCCTCCGAGCGAGTCTCGTCGTTCGAGCCCGGGGACAAAGTATCGACGTTCACGTTGCTCCTGTCATCCGACAGGAGCAACGTTGGCGGACGACGGAGTCGCGCCACGCGGTTGCTCAGCGCCGAGCCCGCCTCCGAGCGAGTCTCGTCGTTCGAGCCCGGGGACAAAGTATCGACGCTCACGTTGCTCCTGTCATCCGACAGGAGCAACGTTGGCGGACGACGGAGTCGCGCCACGCGGTTGCTCAGCGCCGAGCCCGCCTCCGAGGGAACCACCAAGCTGACCCCGTCGCTGTCGTCCGACAGGGCGAACGAGGAGGTCCGCGAGCGGAGGCGCCCCACGCGGCGGCTCAGGGCCGAGCTGGCCTCAGAGTCGGACGCGTCTGTGGCCTCCCACACGGGCATGCGCGGCGCGGGGCCCCGCACCTGCGAGGCGGAGAGCGAGGCCGTGTCGGAGGCGAACAAGCGCATGCTGGCGGCGATGGAGCGCACGTCCACGCTGACGGCGCTGGCGGGCGGGCTCAGCACACTTACCGCGAGCGCGGAGTCGTGCCGCGAGTCGGCGTGCCCGAGCCGCACGAGCGCGCGCGTCAGGCAAACGTCCGTCTCGCCCGACGTGTCGGTCAGGAACGTCTCCACGATGTCCTCCTGGAACAACAGGGAACGACCGTAACTTCCCTTCCCGTTTGAATATAGTAAGATTTAGAGGTACCTATACTCGAGGCGCTCTCGGGCGAATTTGGGTAGATGATTAATAAAGGAACAGTGTGTGTACCTCGCGATCCACTGCCACGATGTTGGCATAGAGCCGCTTGTCCCTCACGGCCCGCAGGAAGTCAGTGGCGGCAGCGTGCGGCCAGCGCTGGCCGCGCGCCGACGGGCGGCAGGCGGCGAGACGCGCGCGCACCGCCTGCGCAGGCAGCTGCCCGAACTCGCGCGGCAGGTAGCGCAGGAAGGACGTCGCGACCGTGTCCACCGTGCCGTAGTCCACGTGCCGGACCTGCAAGGACACGGAACAGGTAGAGTGACAGGTACTTATTCAAGAGCATGGTAAAGGAACACTATTTGTCCTGCTGTCACTGACCACACCCTTGTTTCCCTTTATAAAATATAGATATTTATGTTGTCACTGAACGTATACCTGAGTCCCTATGTATATAAGTAGTTTATGTAAGTATATGTAGGTATATATATAATGTTATGTATGTAGTATATTTTAAGCGTAGTATTATATTAAAAGTATTTATTTATTAAACCTTCAAGAGCACACAGAACCCCTAATACTATCCAATAATCCTATCCATCCACGGTTGTCTGGTAGAGATCGCTCTTGAGCGATAAGACCGCCACTTGTCACTTAGTTTTTAAGCTGTTTTGCTGTATTGTTTCTATCTATAAGTGTGCAATAAAGAATTTTCTATCTATCTATCTATCTACCTACGCTGAATGGAAGTGGAATATTAGTAAAGCTCAGGTGACCAAAGATAAGCAGGACAGCTTAAAAAGATGGATTGATGGCAATCAAATTACCGGAGGGTATGTAGAATGGCAGGAGAAAGAGAGTGCCTTCCGAATTACACTAAAATCGATAGTAGCACACTTACAAGCATTTCGAATTACGGTGAGCGCGACAACGATGTCCCGTGTGACGTCATTACATGCGCCATTTTGCGATATCATTGACATACAAACTGAAATCACTGAAAGCGCTCGCTCTGCCAAAACTGACGATTAGCATTCGTCGTAGTAAGTATTGTATACTCTTTTTTTTTTTCGTTTACTTGTACCTGACTGACATTTGACACCGCGACTCTTGGCCGTGAGCATTCATATGAGTGTTCCGAATTAATGATAGCACTCATCTGTCAATATCGTGATATCTAATTTGGAACGCAAAAAATCGTTGTGATCGCTATTAGCGCTGTAATCGTATTTCGGAATGCACCCTGAGATAAACTGGGGAATGAATTTACCTAAAACGGTGCTCCCATTAAAATTATTCTATAAGTTAAAGACAGTTCAACTTTACAAACGCCTACACTAAACAGAGACCGTAAGCAAACAGGTCTAGTAGAGCAACAAAAAGAGAATAGCTGGTACCCATAACACATTTTGCTTACTGACTAGATAATACTGTGGTGTGCTGTGTGAATTGTAAAGCATTATTTATTTAAATAATATTTAATACTTAATGCTCGTCAATCACACAGCATTATCTAGCCCCAGAATAAGTAAAGCTTGTGTTATAGATGGGTACAATATATGATAATGTGCAAAAACCGAAGAAGTGATGTACCAACCGGGCCGCGTTCTGATACCGTCAGTGTTGTGTGTCGTGATCGAGTTGCGTTCGATAATGAAGCCGGTGGTAGTAGTAACGTTCGTAGCAAAAGACAAAAAATGAGGGTAGATAGATATATCTGCCAATAACAACTCACTCGCAGTGCCGTCACTTATTCCGTGATCATGGCGCATGAAACTGTGCCGAAATATTGGAAAGCTCAAAACTCATATCATGGTAAATATCCCGTTGTTAATGACTTTGTTAATAACTATGATGGATTTAAAAGTTTTATCATGTTTACCTTTGTATTAATCCTCATCCAAATTAATCATTTCGTATTTAAGACTGGTTCAATACCTGTAGATTACTTTTTGAATTATTCAAATCGGACATTCCATTCAAAAGATATTACGAATTTTAATATGTCAATCTAAACAAAATACTAATAGAAAAATAAACGCCGCCGCAGCGCAACCGGCAACGCGGCGAGGGAGGGGGCACCGAAGTGCGGGAGAGGGCCTCCTGCCTGCATAAAGATACATTAACTCCAAATTAACTCTTACGTTAACGTTTAAACGAGATCCGTCAAGTGCGAGTGTAACTCGCGCGCCGAGGATTCCGTTGAGGATCCGTAACGTTTTTAGTTGAGAATGCAGATTTATAGAGCTAAGAAATCCATAACACACAGAGCAAAATTTTTTGTTCTACGACAAAAATTTACGAAGTTATGGCCAAATTACTAGCGAAGTTCACTGAGTGGCCGCCGCGGGTGCGTTTGACGTCACTCGCTCGGTCGCCGCCTAATTTTAGCTAATATTTATAATTATTCACCATATTAATCGGAGAAATGTGGGGAAAGTCATTCCAAATGCACGAAATAAGTTTCACTATTTTCGACTGTATCAACTTCAAACTCCGTTTTCGGATAAAAATGCCCTTTAAAGTACCAACTTTTTGTGTTATTTTCTGAGCTAATGAACCTACCTTTAAAATTACCAAGTTTCAGTCTGAGTTATGTAAATTTTTTTTCCAAGTTGAAATCAAGTAAAAATTTCTCTCAAATAGAAATTTAATGTCATGATTAAAGTCTGAGCTACTTGTAGTTAGAATTTTAGTTTACTGTTTTGTAGCAATGTTACCCATTTTGCGTGTTTTTCGGTGAATAGAAATGGACGAAATACTGGAGCAAAACCTCTTTTGCAGAGGTTAGATCGACTGACACCTGACACAGAAGGTGAACAGACACGGACTATGGATACTTCCACTGCTGAGCCAAGTATATAAAAATGCTCCAGTATTTCGTTCATTTCTATTCACACTTTAGTCTCTATTCACCCCGTCTTACGGTACTCATCTAGTCATGCGAACCCCTACCTTCACAGTATCGCTATCAACGACCTGCACTATGAGACTGCGATGCCAGTCCCTCTCATACAGCGCCGCGCAATACTGCCCGACGCGCAAGGCACCGGGCACCAGCTGGCGCGCGTCTGTCACATAGTGCTCGTTCATGCGGTCCATAACGGTCTCCATGGCCAGGTTGTGCTCCGGCCCCACTTGTTGTAGCCAGAAGTGCGAGGGGGAGTAGACCTCCCCGATGAGGACTTCTAGTTGGGATCCCCCGGCCATCGCGCTTAGGTCGGCTGAAGGAATGGCATCCAGGTAGTGCATACAGTCTTCTGGGTACACGTCTGCATCCTGGAGATGGTCACATTCATTATGGATAAAGGTTATTTTTAACCAATTTCTGTTTGCGGCTTCGCACGCGTTGTTTCTATGGAAACTTTTACAGGTTATTTCTATTCTATCCCATGGGAACTGATTTATGAGGTAAAAAGTAGTAGTAGAAGGAGGAGATTTCAGATTTATTTAATTATCCTGTTTGTTACTTTCATAACATTGGTAAGTCAAAATCTGTAATTGATTAATATGATTATTCAACTAGGTAATCGGACAATCACATTTTAATTGACATTGTTGAATGAAGTTTACATACAATTACATGTCAAAGTTAACGGTCGAAGCTGCTTTTTTCGGTTAATACCAGCCTAAAGATAATAAACCCAATTAAGAATAATCACATAAAAATAGTTAAAATAAAAATTAGATTAGATAGATTTTACTTAAATATTGTTCCTGTTTATTTTGCATACAGATCAGAGATGAACAGGACAATGTAAATTCGTGAATGTGGTAAATGGTAAACAGGATTATATTCAAAGAGCTTTTATGTTTGTGTTTGAATGGACTCGGAGCAACATGCGAGCTTTGTTTTATGATATCTAACGACAATTTGTTATTTCTGACTTTTATGTATATTCCTTGGTTTGTTGTTTTCGCAAGTCGTAAGTGTAGTTTTTCTTTGTTCCGGTTATTACAATTGTGCATTAAACTTAAGGCAGTAATTAAGACAGCAATTATGATATAATAAGATGAAATAGGTGGTGGCGCTGATTTGGGTCGGGGTGGCGCCTTAAAGCGTTTCCATAGAAAAAACGCGTGCAAAGCCGCGGGCAGAAACTATGTTACAAAATTTACAAATACCTATATAGTATTGTTTGTAAGTTTAGTCCAAGACACTTACGATCTCTATGCCGGGCAGCGCGTCATCAGGATTAGTGGTGAGGTCCCGGGTGGAGAGATAGCGCGCCGAGCGCCGCAGCGGCAGCACCACGCTGCACCCGCGCCCCGCCGCCGCCGCCGCCGCAACCGCCGGATCCTGCGACAAAAACGGGAGAACTTCAACAAGAAACAAGAGAATGTTATCTCAGACGATTTCGGCTACGGCGACTGTGCGAATGAGCAAATTCAGGTGTTGATTTTTACTTATAATCTTCTTCTTTTACCCTTTAGTAACGGGGGTCCTGAACCCGCCCGACCCCCCCTTTTATCTTAGTTTAGATACTTCTGATATTACTAATACTTTGGCCATTATGTTATGGTTAGCATTAGTTCTGCAAAAGCAACGTTACCCATTTTGCGTGGTCTGGTCCGCTACAGTCATTTTCTACCATTCAACCACCAGAACAAATAGCGCAAAAAAATGACATACATTCAGACAAAAAAGTATCGGGAATGGATGATTGGTTATGGTTCCAAATTCAATTTTTTTTTTTGTTGTTTTTAGATTGGCACAACTGTTTTCCATTTTGGCGCAGAGTTTGAGTTGCATCTGTTATTTATATTAAATACAGTGCTGCTTTTAGTTATATCATTATCTAGTGTGTATTGCCAATTTCATAATGGGTGTCATTCCTCGGGAACTCATTTTTTGGTTGACTTTCGTGTCACAATTTTTTTTTGTTGAAATTACACATAATGATGATATATTCTGATTATAGATTTAATTTAAAATTTATTGGTAGCAGAGGGCACTTAATTGGCTCAATGGTTACGGAGTTATTCAATTTTAAAAATATGGTGTCCACGGAAATCAGCATTCATATCACCGAAATCAAATATATAAAAATATTCGACATTTATATTTTGAAACATACATTTTGTGTGAATTAGCATGTCATAATCATTGTAAGAAGGAATTTCGGGATGGTTTATAAATAAAATAATGTGTTTTCAGTAAAAAGTAGATAGAAAGTTTCTTAAAATTAAGGAACAATTATTTTATAATTGTAGTTTTCTTCTGAGAAAGTACAAACAAAATTTAACATAAAAAACACTCTTATATCACACTACATTTACTTCTTAATCAGTTTTTGAGTTAAATTTTGTTTATTATAGGAGAATCTGCTTTTCTCTCTAGCAATTCATTGCTGACGAGGATCTAATTCACTAACTGATTTTATGTTCCCTTCTTTCTTCTTTCGAAAATACCGTTGCCTATCTTTTTATTTCTGAACGGAGTATTTTTCTGTATTATGCTTGAGTCGGGTGGAAGTGAGCAAAGTGTCCCCAGAGAACATGGATAGCTACAGGTCAGTATTGATCATATCAGCTATTGCGAAGGTTCTCGAGAATGGGCTGAGCAGTCGGCTGGTGGAGTACTTGCTGGCGACGGACGCCCTGTCGCCTCGGCAGCATGCGTACCGCGCCGGCTACTCCATGACGTCACTGACGCGCGTAGTGGTGCGGCGTGTGCTAGCAGCGTGCGAGCAAAAGTTGCAGGTGGCCGTGTTGTGCTGCGACCTATCTAAAGCCTTCGACGTGGCCAGCCACGCCGTACTTGCTGCCAAAATGAGTCATTATGGGATCGAAGGAGCATCGTTCGCCGTACTTACGGACATGCTGCGTGAGCGATTACAAATTGTTGTCGGTGGTACTGAGCGATCAGAGCTCCTCTTCTCCACCATGGGGATAGCGCAGGGGATAGCGTCATCTGTCCAACATAATGTTCTCGTTCCTCTTAAACGATCTGCCCGGAGCGGTGACCTCCGCGAAGACCCGCATGAACGCAGATGATGTGGCCGCGATCGTCACCGCAAAGTCCGTAGACGCTCTGGAGAAGAAGCTGAACGAGACGGCCGGCCTACTGTCTGGATGGTTCAGGATGAACGGGTTGGCTCTGAATCGAAGTAAGACCCACTACCTTCATTTCTGCCTATCTGGCAGTGACGAAATGGCTTGTAGTCTATGTGAACGGAACGGCCATTAGCCAATCCGAAGCCACGATGTTTCTTGGTTTTGAAATGGACAGAGCCCTTAGAAGCCCTGGGAGAGCCACATAGACAAAATATGCGAAAAGATACGTAGCGCATGTTTTGCGCTCCGACGGGTGGCTCGTGTGGTTCCGGTGGAGGTGGCACAAAGCTGTTACTTCTCAACTGTTCACTCGGTGCTACAGTATGGTGCTAAGCTATGGGGGTGTGCTGACTGGGAGCGTGCCTTCCGGATGCAAAACGAGCCATACGCACCCTAGTTAACATACGTCGTGACGTCTCCACCAGACCACATTTCAAAGAACTAGGCATACTTACACTGCCCAGCATTATGATAAATCAAGTGGCGGTGGTATGTTCGTCAGAACCTCGATAAATATATGAAGAACTGCGACACCCACTCGCACGGGACGCGGAACGCAGGAAAGCCCTGACGAAGTCCTCAAAGTTGACTCACGTTATGAGTCCGGCAGTATACAACAACAAAAAACTGCCAGAAGCTGTCACAGCTGCTAGCAGTCTAACTAACTTCAAGTTCCGTCTGAAACGTTGGCTTGTCCAGCAGAATTTTTATTCTGTAGCAGAATTACTCGAGAAAACGGAGACTAATGATAATTAATTCTAATATTTTTATGTGGCTTTTGACTTTCTAATAACTTAGTCTTGATTATTTAATTACAAATGTTTTGTATTGTATTTATGTGTAATTTAAATTACTATTTAAAAATTTGTATACGCTGTGTAATAAAGGTACAAAAGTTATTGATATGTAAATTGGCTTCATGAATAAGTTGTATTTCTTGCTGTATTTGTATTTCTATTTTGGGCTCTCCTCCGTCTTTCAGCCAATCCTTTTGCAACAAAGCGATCTTCTCGTAAGTATACCATATTCCCAGTGAGTAGTACTGAAAAAACATTACAATAATCATTTTAAAGATGTTAACCAACATGCAAATTTAATTTTCATAGTTTAAATTAACATTGTGTACTTTTTGCCCACGGAAAACACGAAAATCAATACCACGCTAATCAAAAAAGAGTACAAAATCCTAAATAATTTCCTAAATTGCTGGTATATATTACTTTGGCGTCTACAGTCGCAATTAGGAACCCAAAAGGCATCTATTATTACAATCATTGAAACAATAGGATTAGTATAAACGAATTTATAGTCTACATGGTAATCAACATTTGCGGTATACCAAGCCACGGAAAGTGATTACTTACCTTAATAACAGAGCGACGCGGAGAGATAGAAAAGTTTTTTCCTCACCACTGATGGAGCGCAACTGATAGTTTGTCTCGGTCTAGCAACTATTCACGTAGTTACTAAAGTACAGTATAGGTATCATGAATGAATTAGTGCGCGCCAGGGCTATCAACGTCAAACGTCGGACGCGAAGTTATCTAGTTTTAACTTTTCAACTAAAGCTTATTTATGTGCAGTAGTAGTGTCAGTTAGGCTATTAACTGTCTGGTTATTGGTGAACCTGTGTGAAATAGTGCTATTATTCATAGGAAATATTATAAAAATGTTTTAACAGTGGAACATGAGGTCCGGACGCACCACGAATGTCAAAATTTCCAAGGTTTTTATTTATTTTTACATATTAAGAATAAGAAAATTAAAAAACAAAAATAGACCTCCCCTGTTATTTTCGTCTAAACTACTATACAAAAAAAAATGAAAGGGCTAGGGATACTTATTGTATGTTTTTTCGACCTGGACACGTATTTTTGAGCCCTATGAGAATTACCCATGGACAAAAATATCGAACAAAGAGTTTGTCTTAAATTTTGCATCGCGATAGGCCATCAACCGAGGATGAGGATGTACGTACCAAGTTTATAATTTTATTTATCTCAATGTTTTATGTAATTTGATTGACAAATTTATTTTATTTGATTTTAAATTTATATATTAAAAAAACTACTGACCTAATATTTGCATGCCCTAGATTTAGGTAGAACATGTTGTGCTTTTATATTAATTTACATCTTTATTATGACTCGCCTCCCAGAGGGTCGGGACGCGTCACAGCGACGCAGCCCAGCTGACCAGATTCAATCAAAACCAAAAACTCTTTATTTCCATAAATACAATAAAGGTACACTTAGAAACAAATGCAGTACATACCCGCAGCAGGTAGCAGGAGTCTGGGCGCGTGACGCGGTTCTGCAGGCTGCTGACAAGATTAAATGCAGTACATACCCGCAGCAGGTAGCCTCCCAGAGAGTCGGGGCGCGACACCGCGACGCGGTCCTGCAAGCTGTTGACCAGATTCAATGCAGTACAGACCTGCAACAGGTAGTCTCCCAGAGGGTCGGGCGGGGCGCGTCACCGCGACGCGGTCCTGCAGGCTGCTGACCAGATTCAATGCAGTACATACCTGCAACAGGTAGTCTCCCAGATGGTCGGTGTGCGTCTCTGCGACGCGGTCCTGCAAGCTGCTGACCAGATTCAATGCAGTACAGACCTGCAACAGGTAGTCTCCCAGAGGGTCGGGCGGGGCGCGTCACCGCGACGCGGTCCTGCAGGCTGCTGACCAGATTCAATGCAGTACATACCTGCAACAGGTAGTCTCCCAGAGGGTCGGTGCGCGTCTCCGCGACGCGGTCCGGCAGGCTGCTGACCAGATTCAATGCAGTACATACGCGATCCTGCAAGCTGCTGACCAGATTCAATGCAGTACATACGCGGTCCTGCAAGCTGCTTACCAGATCCAATGCAGTACATACCCGCAGCAGGTAATCTCCCAGAGGGTCGGGGCGCGTCACCGCGATGCGGTCATTCAGGCTGCTAACTAAATTCCCGAGGCTCGTGTGCCCGAAGCGATGTAGGCTCAACTCACGGCCATACCGCTCCCTGCAAACAACTACAATTATACACAAAACAAGGATAGGAAACAAAAAGGACAGTGCTGTTAATTTTCTATCTCACATGTAAAGCTTCATGAGATCCGTGAACCAAACCCCTTCAGCAGAATCCCTGATAAGCTCCACAATTTCATTCTTCATCTCTTCCAGTTTTGACATACTACCTGGAATCAAAATGTGAAGTAAAATTGAGATTGTGGTCAAACAAAGGTTTAATACAGTACAGTTACAGTTTACACATAAAAATATAAAAAGCTTCTAGCAACTTACTGCTTGATGAGTGTGCTCCAGAATCATTGCTCCCTTTGGAGGAGCCATCTGCATCATTACCCTGAAGGTCCATCTCGGAGGTGTAACGAGGCAGCCTCTTCTTGTAGAAATTGCTCAGAGCGCTACTGTTCCTCTCACTATTGTTATATAAATTCTCTGTGTCTTCATTTCCAGTGTTGCATCGAGCAACCGTCTCTTCATGTTTATAACCGTTATGTTTTGTGGTTTCAATTAATAAAGGATTTGGCACATTAGTTTCTCTTATGGGTGTAACTTTGGGTTCAGCCCTATGGACAGGTGTTGTTTCTCTATAAAAAGATTGTTTGTTATGATTATTTGGAGGAGGCACATTATTCCTTTTGAATGTTTCAGAGACCAAATTTCTTTGGGGGGGACAGTTTGTAGGAGGGTTCACTGCACCAGGAACACTTCTCCTTTTGCCTTTACTGTAACAAAGAAAAAAATTCAGTTCTTTCTATCTTCAAGATCAGACCAATAATAAAAGAATTTATGTTGTTTCAGGGACTTACTGCTTGATAGAAGACTGAACTTTTTGCTTCTGAACCATCTGATCAATGTGCCTCAAGTTTTTTGTTACTTTAGGGGTGAGAATTGGATCCCTGGATGAGTCTTCAACCTGTACAAAAGCAAATTCAAGACAATCTTGTAAACTTCTTAAATGGCAATACTTGTTTGAATAACAGCTCTTATTGTAGCTAGAATCTTACCAGAAATATATCCCGACAGCGTTCCCTGATAAAGGTAATGTAGTCTCTATAGCCAAACTTGGATACAGGAAGCACTCCTCCCACCATGTTGCGATAGTCCTTTACAAGATTGTTGACCGTCATGGTGGTGGGACTGGACACCACCAGAGAGATCAGGATCCGTTTCAATGCAGCCAATTCTTCCTCCATAATGCATTTCTTTCACCACCTAAAAGAAAATGAGAGTAATAATAATAACCAAAATGCAATCTATACCTATATGGAGTATTATAGGTGCACTAATTTGAAAACACCCTGTATACAGAGTTACTGGTTTAGTCGACCTTGATCTTTGAGGGGGTTGTAGTTTCCATCATTACTGAATCATTTGACTATGAAACACTATACCCCGAATGGTAAGGCATGCTTTCTGTTCTTTGAAATCTCTACTTAAAATTATATATTACCATGGTAAATCTTCTCAGAAAATGCAAAAATCTGGAATATGATTTTTTTTATTATTATATACAATTTTGAGCTATTTATTATAATTTATACATTAATTACTCGAAAAACGTAAGATTACATGTTACATTGAAAACGAAAAATATTCAAATCAAAATATAATTACTACGATTAAAATTAACAAACAAATAAGTTAAGTAATAAAGTTAATATTTAATAAGACATCTTCAATATTTTGAGAAAGTTGTAGAGTACTCTTTAAATTAAATGCATAGGTGCCTATTTATTACTAGTTTATGATAACTTATATACCTGAGTGACCTACGAAAAATTTTAGCCCATCAAAAGGTATTTCACAGAGAAGTGGGGAAGGGACTAGAGCCTTACTACCTACCTGCTATTTCGTAGCAGCTGTAAAAACTGTTAGCCAGTATTCGAGACACAGAGCAGTGTACAATAAAATATTGAAGATGTCTTATTAAATATTAACATTATTAACCTATTTGTTTGTTAATGAGGATCCATAACGTTTTTAGTTGAGAATGCAGATTTATACAACTAAGAAATCCATAACACACTGTGCAAAAATTATTGATCTACGACAAACATTGACGAAGTTATGACCAAATTACTAGAGGTTCACTGAGTGACCGCCGCGGCCGCGTGTGACGTCACTGGGTCGCTCGCCGCCCTAAATCCGTAGGCAGATATCAGTTTTTAGTTATTTACTCCGAAACTATAAGTTTGGGAAAAATAATTACAGAACCAAATAGACTCAGTTTTGAGAGACCCATCGAATGGTTTTTTTTTTAATTATTTGGTGCCATAAGTGCACTTGTAGGCGAAACCTCCCTTTCCTCTTGTAGCATCTGGCAACAGCCCAAGCCAAGGCTCGCAGCTTAGTGGTGGCCCTTGTGCGTGTTTCCCAACCTTGCTTTTAACCGGCATGGGGCCCTCTGTGCCCGCCAAAAGTCCGGTAACACTGTCATGGCCATCTGTGGTCAACGGTCGGAGTTTAGCTAGTGTATAGGACGACTGAACCAGTACCTTACCCTGCTTATGTACAAAGATTTGAGATTTCCTACGACCCAACTAATAAAATTACATGGGAAATCACATCACATCACACTAATATTATAAATGCGAAAGTTTGGATGGATGGATGTTTGTTACGTCTTCACGCCAAAACTACTGAGCAGATTGAGCTGAAATTTTGCACCGGTGTAGCTCTATGCCTGGAATCAAACATAGGCTACTTCTTATCCCATAAATCAGTTCCCATGGGATAGAAAATACCTTTGAACGTTTCCGTAGAAATAACGCGTGCGAAGCCGCGGGCAGAAACTAGTTATTAATAACTAGCTTCTGTCCGCGGCTTCGCACGCGTTGTTACTATAAATGTTTAAGTGATTTCTATCCCATGGGAACTGATTTATGGGATAAAAAGTATCATATGCTTGATTCCAGGATTAGAATTACCTGTATGCAAAATTTCAGCCCGATCCGTTCAGTAGTTTTGGCGTGAAGAGGTAACAAACATCCATCCATCCAAACTCTCGCATTTATAATATTAGTGTGACGTGATGTGATGTGAAGTGTGATAGTGAACGGTTTATTGTTGTTCTTGTAACTTTCATGGATGATAAATTCAATTTCTGCTGAGTTTAACAAAACGGTTTCTAAAACAGAGCGCCAGATTCCTTGTTGTGGTAGCTGAGTGGAATTGGGGTATGGGTTAGTTTGATATTTCCTTGGCTACGTTACGAGCGACGCTTACCCTTGTTCCTATCGCATAAACAACACAACAAGATAGAAATTCAAATACAACGTGCTTTTTTCAACAAGAAACTAAACCGGATAAAATTATTTGAATGGAAGAAAAGGCACGCAAGTAGGAAAAGAAAGGTCAGCCGGCAAACAACTCAGTGTTGCCGGCAGTCAAAATGAAAAAGCTCCGATCTCGATATTTTTTGGAAGGGCGGCGGGCGAACAGCTTTGAATGAAATGAGTCAGAGCCGCTGTGAATCAACAAAATGAACTACGCGCGTGAAGGCGTAAAAAAAGCGCACGATGATGCATATCTGCACTCCCACAAGTACGCGCGTAGGTGCGTCGTCGACACGCAAGATGCAGCGTGCGTGGTGCGTGGCAGTGCCGCCTACTCTAAAGATTCATAAATGGGACAAATAAAAAATATATAGTAATGGTTAGATCATATTTAATTTTGAAAAATATAATATTATACTATGGATAAAATTCAAATACAGTTGGCAAACAATTTGTCCAGTGACAGCTCAGAGTGACAGGCTGGGAGAGCGGGAAATTTGCGCAGGTACACTCACGCATATACCTAATGAGGATCCGTAACGTTTTTAGTTGAGAATGCAGGTTTATAGAACTAAGAAATCCATAACACACTGTGCAAAAATTATTGTTCTACGACAAAAATTGAGACCCATCGAATGGAATTTTTATTTATCTATTACAAATAGACTCAGTTTTGAGAGACCCATCATATACTTAATAAAAAATAAAAAACATTCGATTCGGTGGATTTGATTTCCCATGTTATCAGAGAGACCCATCGAATAAATGAAAAAAAAAACATTTGATGGGTCTCACAAAACTGAGAATATTTGGTTCTAACATTTTTTTTTCTAAACCTATAGTTTCGGAGTAAATCGCTAAAAACTGATATCTGCCTACGGTTAACGGGCGGCGACCGAGCGAATGACGTCACACGCACCCGCGTCGGTCACTTAGTAAACTTCGCTAGTAATTTGGTCATAACTTCGTCAAAATTTTTGTCATAGAACAAAAATTTTTGCTCTGTGTGTTATGGATTTCTTAGGCCTTCTTAGGTCTGCATTCTCAACAAAAAACTTTACGGATCCTCATTGTGTCAAACCAGATGCAGAAGCCATTTGACAAGAAGTTGAAGTTGAACATGTCAATTCAAAAGTTTATGCTCGTAGAGTTTATGACTCTTTTGACATGAACACTGTGGCAGAGTTATGGCAACACCTCTGCTCTGAGTACGTACCGCTCAGATTAAAAAAGGTTTTCTCTTTCTACGACGTACCGTACCTTCAAGTCAGCAATGCTGACTTGAAGGTACGCAAGTCAGCAATGCTGACTTGAAGGTACGGTACGTATGTCTGTCTCTTTTATGTCTCCTTTATGTCTGTCTCTATGCTGACTCAGCATAGAGACAGACATAAAGTTGTAATTTAATTAGTAGAAGTAGTAGTAGGTTCTTTACATTATATGTGTTTATTTATTGTAAATTCATTAGCGCAATAAAATTTTATTTTCATTAAATGCGCAGTTTTGAGTTATTTTCCTTATGTTTTGTAGTTTTGTGGGTTTTTTCTTTTTTTGTAAATAGGGTAGGTGCACCCGTTGGCCGACCAGCCCCTGTTATCGGCCATTGCAGTGTAGGCACTTATAAAATTTATTTTATTAGAAGGGTCGATTACAATTTCCAAACGAAATCAAGTTCAATACCTATTCAAATAGTTACACTCTTATCTAATAACAATGTCGAGCGTGTAAACACACCCTGTAATTTAAAAAAAATGTTAAGTTTTGCGCTTGCGACGGAACTGTCAGCTTGTCGAATTTTTAACAAAAAAATAGTGGCGCGTGTTTCAGTGGAAGACAAATATGTCAAGTTTTATCGATGTACCCATTGTCATGTGTTGTTTTTCCACTATGGGAATACCTATTTTACGTATTAAGATACGAATATTTATGTTTTTGTATTGAATTACTAAAAATTGGGGTGACCGGATAATGGAACTTGAAACTCACATAAAATTTACATGTGGCCGACATGGGGGGGCCGAAAGAGAGTACGAATGGACGCAGAATACTGTTGTCTCATTCTGTTACTTATCAGGATGTAATTAGAGTATATTTGCATCGTGTTGACTAATGTCGACCGAAGGAATCTAAATTTCCTTTTTCGGCCCCCATTTTACTGTTATTCATACGAAATTTTGTCATCGGTTTATGTGCGGCCGAAAATGGCATCATGCTTAGAATTGTGGTTTCGTTTTCGGCCAGATTCAATTTGTTCGTATGAATGAGGTGGCCGGACGTTAAAACTAGTTTTCCTTTTCGGCCAATTCGCATTTGATAAGATATATTTGGTAAAAATTGGACACTTTTGTAACGGAGAAGAATAAATTAACTTCGAAAAAAAATTGGTTGCCTGTAAAGTCGGTATACGGGCGAAAGTTTTACGTGACAACGACTTTGAGTGGTAAAATAATTTGACAAACTTGTTTTCTTCTTTTTATGTCTGTCTCTCTCGCTCTTAGGCGGGCTAACCATGCCCGAGTGGAAGGGACGCGTGCCTCTCACTCGCTCTCATTGTGAGCGCATAACGTGAGCGAAGCGTAACGCAGTTTCTTGAAGTGTCACCCGGCAAACCAATTTATAAGACGTTGTCACGTCAAAAAATTATATTGAGAACCTGGCTAAGTGAGATGGGTCTCTAATTTTTGAAGAAGGTGTTATCGTATCTTCCTTAAATAATAGAACCACCAAGCTCCCGAAGCGTGCCTTTGTAGTTTTCCAGCAATGAAAGACAGAATTTAAGGAGATCTGTACCTCCTGTACAACGAGGGCTCCTCC
This sequence comes from Eupithecia subfuscata, assembly GCA_963564075.1. Taxonomy (NCBI): domain Eukaryota; kingdom Metazoa; phylum Arthropoda; class Insecta; order Lepidoptera; family Geometridae; genus Eupithecia; species Eupithecia subfuscata. The sequence goes on from OY751114.1 coordinate 12,314,472, forward strand.
TGCCTTCAGAAGTTCTGAAGTATTTCAGTCCTCACCGGTGGCTTTATTGTTATAATAAGCCGTCTTAACAGTCAATCGGTTTTGTCGTGAGCGATAAAAATAATAATAAATAATGCTGGCCAATCAATCCATACAGCATCATTTAACCGCAAGGTAAGCAGAGCTTGTATCATGGACAGGTACTGGTAACTGGCAGTAAGTCGGTATAGTGGCGTTTCAGGGTGGCTCTAGAATCACGATCGTCACGTTGAGTTAAGGACAAGGAGCATTGGCAGCATATAAACGGTCATAGAAGTCTTTTGTCTCAGCATTGATCTCGGTTCTCCCATCGTGCGTTTTAAGATTCATCAGTGTCCTAACCAAGCTGCTGAGTGAATACTTTCGACCCTCGGTTTCGCTCTATTGCCTTTTTTAACGCGTGTGTTGGAGCTCCGAACGTGTTGTACCATCTTCGCATTCCGCTTTTTAAAGTCTGACCTCTGATGAAGTCGCTTTGGTGGTTTCTCGTCTTTTTGTCACTGGCCCAAAAGTCTCTTCCGAGTGCCAGTGCACTGCTTTTGGCGGCTATTAATACCTTTGTTTCTCAGCGTTTTGTCCAGACTGTGTAGGGCCTTGTGAGTTCGTCAGCGTCTTCGGTCTTTCAAGGCAAAAACCTATCTTCAAACAGCTTCTGGAAATTCTCGATGCCCACCATTATTTGGATTCGATAAGGTCAAACTTTGGACATCATCGTACGGTTTTGTTCAAGCTTCAGATTGATGTTTAGAGCATCGAATCAGTCGGTGACCAGATCTGGTACTGAACCTGTTGATAACTAAGACTTCTCAGAATTCATGCCGAATAAAATTGAGATATCAAGTCTGCTTCGACCATAGGCTCCGCTAAATTTATGAAAGCCTCGGCATCCCACGGATTTTTTGCTTTGTGAGACATACGCAGCGGCTCATGGACTCAGGTATAATGTAAAAAAGGGTGTATTGCTTCTATTCAAAGCAGGTACGAAGAGCTACTCTGTACCTCCGGTTTCGCTTTACGGTACTCCTCTCAGTTGGGTAAAAAATTTAAATACCTGGGTCACTGAGGATATATCAGACAATGTGGATGTTGAAAGGAAGCGTAGGGAGTTGTCGGTGAGGTGTAATATGGTGGCTGGCAGATTCGTACGTTGCACAACGCCAGTTAAAAAACACTCTTTAAGGCGTCTTGTACTTCTTTCTACACGTGCAGCCTATGGGCCAGATATACACAAAAAGCCTACAATGCCTTACGCGTCCAATACAATAACGGCTTCAGGAGTTGGGGCTGCTGCGGTACTGTAGCGCATCAGGGATGTTCGCAGACGCACACGTTGATGGATTCCACGCAATCATGCGCACGCGGGTCTCATCCCTGGTAGGCCGCTTGCGCTGCAGTTCCAATAGCCTGCTGGTCGCCGTGGCGCAGGACCTCCGCTCCAGTATCATGGGATGATGATGCTGAAACCGGTATCATCGCTGGTGGCTCAATGATCTGTCTAGGCCGTCGGTGACAGTGCTTGGCTTTATTTTATTTGATTTGATTGTGTGTTGTCGCAAGTAGCGACCCGCAACCATCGTGTGCGACGTTCCGTGCGTGATAATGTCGTTAAGGCTGGCATGGTGAGATATCCGACCGGCGGCCCTAGTACACAATAATCCGTGATGACCATGATGACCATGCTATTCAACAGCATTACCGCATTGGCATTGATGAGACACGCAACATTTTTCATCTAACCAAACACATATTGTGATAAGGAATGTTGCAGGATCTTATAATGTGCCAGTATTAGGTATATGAAGAAAGCTCTTGCTATCAATATCCTGACTCCTATTTGGACCGGCCAGGAGACGGGCACGATCTGCAGAAATGGATCACGTTTGTAACAGATGATTCCGTGCGATCTGCAGAGCTTGAGCACGTTTGTAGAATCAAATCAAGTTAATAATGTTAAATAAAATTCATGTTTGAGTGTTGATTCTACAATATAATATCTCTGTGACTTTTTTTCTGATGAAAAAACACGAAAACTACGCCAGTATTTTAGAATTATGTTCCATAAAAACCCTTAAAATTAGCGGCCGAAATTGGGTTCAGGTCCGGTCGAATACTGAATTTTGTGGCCGAAAACTGAAGTTTTACTCATTTTTGACTATTTCTTTTTTATAAAATAACTATGAAGCTTAACTATAAAAATCCTGTAATATTTAAAGCTCAAATATCTAGACTACCGACTAATATCACTTTGAACTATGCTGACAAACGGCCAATATTTTTTCTGAGGCCTCAAAGTTGGAACTTCGCTAAATGGTCGATAACTAGTGCAACTGTACAATGCATAAAGGTTATATTGTTCATTCCATATAGCTTGCGATGCTGTCATGGGCTGCATTCCGAGTTACGCTAATATCGATAATAGCGCTCTCTTACGCGTTCCAAATTACTGTGAGCGCGACAACGATGTCCCGTGTGACGTCATAGATGACGTCATTACATGCGCCATTTTGCGATAACACCGACCATCCTACAAACTGAAATCACTGTGAGCGCTCTGTCAAAACTGACGTTTATTCTGTCAAAACTCACATTGTATTACATGTTGTTTTGTTTGTTTTCATCTATTTTCATCAAATTTACTGTTGTTTGCCAGTTTTGCAGAGTTTTTGTTTGTTAGCGGAGTCATCGGAGTCATTTTCACGTTGTTCTGCGAATAGGTAGGTACTGTTTGTTTGTTGTACAGTACAATGACATTTGACAAGTGACTCGTGCGTGGCCGTGAGCGCGTTCACAAAGTGTTCCGAATTGATGATGGCACTCAACTGTCAATATCGTGCTAACTAATTTGGAACGACAAATATCGTTGTAATCGATAACGGCGCTGTTTTTGTAATTCGGAAAGCACCCATGAAATGATGAGATGAGACGGATATTGGCAAAATTGTGTCATACCTGACGCAGAAGCCCTCAAACAAGAAGTTGAAGTTGCTGTTGAGCCATGAAATAAGAAGTTGAAAAAGTAAAGCAAGAAAGAAAACAAGTCCTTTTCTTTTCCAAATTACGTAAGGAAATAATTGGAAGGAAATGTCTTTCTTCTTGAAACGTACTCTAGGCGCAGGACGCAACCTACAACGTGCCGTTCTGAACTTCCCGAAACCCGCAACCGGGCTACGCGTAGCGACCAAGACCGACCAAGCGGCGCCCCAGGTTGAGACCCGACCCACCGTAGCTAAATTCGACCCTCTAGCAAAATCTCAGCTCGTAGACTTCGGTAAATACGTCGCAGAATGCATGCCGAAGTACATTCAGAAGGTGCAGATCACCGCTGGCAACGAGCTCGAAGTGCTTGTGCCCCCGGAGGGCGCCATCCCCGTTCTGCAGTTCCTGAAGGACCATCATAGCGCACAGTTCGTGAACCTCATCGACATCGCGGGCATGGACGTGCCCTCCCGTGCCAATCGCTTCGAGATCATCTACAACCTGCTGTCACTGCGCTACAACGCCCGCATACGCATTAAGACGTACACGGATGAGCTGTCGCCCGTGGAGTCGGCCTGCGAAGTGTTCAAGGCGGCCAACTGGTACGAGCGCGAGATCTGGGACATGTACGGCGTCTTCTTCGCCAACCATCCTGACCTGCGCAGAATCCTCACAGACTATGGCTTTGAAGGACATCCCTTCAGGAAGGACTTCCCTCTTAGTGGATATGTGGAGGTCAGGTATGATGATGAGCAGAAGAGAGTGGTGATGGAACCTTTAGAGTTGGCTCAGGAGTTTAGACGCTTTGAGCTTGAAGCTCCCTGGGAGCAGTTCCCCAATTTCAGAGCCAACCCAGCCGCTGAGGAAGTCACTAATGCAGGTGAAGAGAAAAAAGAAAAGTAACTGGGTAGTCCATATTGTAAATAAAATATTTATGTTGTTTAGAAATATTTTTATTCATTTTATTCTAGTTGTGAACAAACTAAAGAATAAATAAGCATGTACCAAATTTTTTTTATGTTATTATTAGCATTGTGTATTTGCTGTTATCACCGCCTGTAGCGGTACCTCTTAAAGTGGAACCACAGCTGGAAAATGTTGTTGTGAAAGTGGCAACGGAAGCCTCGCTTGTAGGAATACTCCCACTCTCGGTTCACAATCTTGAAGGCAATATCTTCGTACGGAGGGCCCGCATGGAAGCGAAGCACTGCAAAGTCAGGATTCTCTGGACAGGGTTTCTGAAAAACAAAACATTATTAATAACTTGTGACTTATACAAATCTCAGTCTCCATTGATACAGTTAATGATTGTACTAAAAAATGATGGATCTATGTTCCACTCCAAGTGAGACCTTAGAAAATAACAAAGCACAGGAATAATTCCTATAATTAAAAGTTTTTATGTAAAAAAACTTAATATATAGTTGGTAAGCCCTACCAGTGAGAACTCAGGTGTTGCATTCTTGTCAATGAGATCTGGATAGAATATGTTGAACTTGTATCCCTGCACAATCTTAGGAGGAGGGTTGTCCATGTCATAATGGGTCTGGTTGTACTTGTTCCATTCAAAGCCAGTGTGCACTCTGAAAAAATAAAACAGTTTATACAAGAATTAGGCTCTGTTCAGATGACCGTTGGACCATTGGAGGTTGGAGCGTTCACATGACGGCATATGTACGCGCGGCAGTATGTCATCAACATTGCTTACCAATGGATGGGGAGGAGGCAATATGCTTATGAATTTTATACCGAAGGTTTGTCGCAGAAAAAGACAAAGACGATACTGGTTGCATCCTATTTTAAGTGAGACTTTCTTTATAGATGTCTTCTCTACTCATTTTTCCTACATCTATGCGTCTGTCCGCCTCAACCCGCGCGGATCAACTGAACACGTCCTTATATTACATACAGGTTCGTAGAACGCGAACCGCGCGTTCAAGATACCGCGCGGTCAGGTAAACAATAATCACCGTTTAGGTACTTTGATCTTGTACCGTAGAACATTTTTAGGCAAAGTTCGGATGACCGCGCGGAATTAGTTCCGCAGTGCTATATTAAAATATACGCTTATTCCACAAGTCTACCTAGAAAATCTCCCCTAAGGGGAAATAAAAAAATACTCCAAATAACACTGCCCAAGTGCAAGTAGACTTGCATGAATCAATCATTGTCAGGAGGACTCCAAAATTACCCTATTATATGTGTTTCGAAACGGACAGCATTGTATGAAGAACTGCATTTGAAATATGGATGTAGCTATATGTCTCTATGGTAGTTTTCTTTGGAATAATGCCTTAGTTCCTCCGTCAAAGTCATAGCAGCAAGTGTCCCTATCATTGTAACTGTCAATGTCAACTCATAGCGTTTGAAATTTTCAGCGGTGTATGCGGAAAATTTTGTGTTTTTATGGTTTTTTTGGTGAAAAAACGATGTTTATGGTGAAGTACAAGCATTTACTTTGTGCAAAATTCGTGCCCATCTCTCCGAGTTATAATCCCGACCACTGGCTATGAGGTAAGCGTGGAAAACTCAATCACGAGCCTGGCACAAAGTTCCCATCGGATGGTACCTAATACTTTGTTTATTCATGTCGCCGGCACCATCAGGCCGGCCGGTACACGCACGAGTGTGATCCTCTAGTACAGTTTGTCTTATCAAGTTATTGCGATAATAACCCAGGTTGAAATACATAACCTATAGACGGAAGGTGCGGTGGGACCTTTTAGCACCCTAGATCATGTTAAATCATTTTGCAATCTCTAATTGAGTGTTACAAACATACTTTTGATGAAAAGATGATGATTTAGTAACATGACTACCATTATAAACAGATTTATGTGCATGTAATAGGTATGAAATAATTGTTTGAAATAAAAACATCATTGACACCAAAGTTTGGCAGGGCAAGACATACAAATGCCTACATAAATAATATCGAAATCTTCGTAGGCTACCTGGTAGTACCTACCTACCTGGTTTGGTAAATAAAAAGTTGACACATTAATGCTAAAAGCTGTCATACTAAACACTTGTAGGATTGTCAGAAAAACACTGCAAAATGAACGACCTAGCACCTGAAGTGCACTTGCCTGAGGCCCATGTGCTTTGTTTTTTACCGGTTTTTCACAGAGAAGATTAAACCTTAGCACAATAATAATAATCATAATAATAAGTCCCCAGGTTCGGTTTGTACTGTTAGGGGCAGAATCACCACTTTATTTTGAAGAATCAGAATTTTGCTACTTATTTCATTGTTACTGGCAGACAGAGTACAGAGAATATATCAGAACAAGAGCTGATTTTTGACTAACTAATCTATATTGTATTGGAATTTAAATATAATATTATGAAAATGCCATAAGTAGGTATATAATTATAGCTTTCTCTTGCTTAAATTATTTAAAGAACAGTACCTACCTACCTTATAACTATTAAGTTAAAAGGTTCTGCAAATTGACCTTTCACATTACAGCTTGTAAATAAAGTTACCTGTAGGTATGTTTAACACTTACTCGGAGTAAGGTGCCAAACATAAAAATACTTTGTAGTCTCTCATAATATGTTACTTTCATTGCATTGAAACTGAATATTATGCTCTAGATCATTGTCATGGTGATCTCCGACATTTTGAAGTACCTATCTAAAACATGATTTACTTCCAAGATCTGTTGACACCAGTTGGAATGAACATCACATATTGAACCTAGTTTCACATTCCCAGAATCATAGGTTATTTCCACAGTTGTTTCCTATGGCTTTCATAGAACAACTTTATTTAATAGTAAGTACCTAAAATTAGTTCTATTATTGACCCCGTATTATTCTGAAAATCATTTAGACCCAAAGTTTGAAATAATCAAAATTAAATTCTCTGCAACAAACTAAAAATGATCAAGACAAATACAGATTTCTATTATTAACCTAGGATGTCCAACAGCAGGGCAATGGCATTCCTTTAAATAAAAGATAAATTCCTACTGCTATTTTGTTTGAGTTAGTGCAACTCACTTCAGGTGAAGGTTAGTGCTCACCAACACACCATCAGAATCTGGTATATTAAATTTTTATTACAATATTCACAAGTCACAAGAGTCACAAGAGCTCAAAGTTTTTTCTTAGTTTTGTTAATTAAGTAGCAGAGGATCATTACATAATTATTTGGTTTACAATAAATACTTTGAAACCTCATAGATAACCAAACCTTCACAGTTGGTTTCACTCGGATGTGATCCACTTTTGACGAGATGCATCGGATGCACTCATTTGAACGAGAGGTTCCAGTCAGGTGGGCAATGACCCTATCAAATATCTGACACTCAAGCCAATATGTGGGACTATACCATTTCATACCGGTAAACGAAACTTATTATTTTAAGTATAAAATAAGGGAAACTTTATCCTATCGTCAGAAACAATGTAACTGGAACTAATAATGGTGATGTTCATGAGAGAGTTATGTTATAGTTTGGCCAACTAACAGTCAAATAATCAACATAATACTGGTATGGTACTTATTGCCCCTGGCCTCGGAGGCTATATCCTAAATTAGGGGCCATCGCATGCTTACTTGGGCTAGGCGATGATGTTATTGGAGCTGTCTTGACGACGATTCAGGACACTACTACGGCAGCATGCCTCTCGGGGAGGTATAGCGGCATGGCCGTCTGCCAGCCAAATAATCTAAACAGAGTATCGGAACGGTACTTATTGCCCCCGGCTGCGGAAGCTGTATCCGGAACATGGGGCGTGGCATTATAGACATCAAATAAAGGCTATTACAGTAAAATAGTACAATACTTCTCATTATTATATTTCTTCTCATATTAACCAAGTGTGCCTTTTGCTCCTACGGCTAATAAATTTATGAGTGTGAGTATTACCCCATTCATGGCCTGGACTCTGCGGTGTGACCCGCAGAGGTGGCGACTCTGGTGCCCCGTTGCTAAACCTGATAGGTTAAACTAGCAGATGGACACTAACAATGCTAACTCCAGTGCGGAGGAGATAATGATGCAATTTTTCGTTAAGCCTTCAATGGCTCGAATGGTACTTAAATACCTCTGGCCTCGGGGACCGTATTTAAAAGAGGTTTCCTAGGTGACACTTCATCATCATCAGCCTATATTAGTCCACAGCTGGCTATAGGCCCCGCTGGCACTTGGTCTTAAAAGCGATACCTCGCTATAACAAGGTCAGGTCGACTTTTATAACACCTTCAGTCGAAGTGTGATCAGTCTTGTCTGAATATACACGTCGCCCTCGGAGACTGTATCCGGATAATGGGGCATACATACCAGGCGATTTACGCCCCAACAAAGTGACCGACATTTTGCCAATATATTCGAGCCTGAGAGGATAGCACACAATCTATGATAAATGATAATGCTTCTGGCTTATACATTTTAAATCTTGTATTGAGGTTCTGTCTGAGCTCCTTTAATGTTCTCTCCCCAGTGAAGTCCCCCCTCAGATGGAGACACTGGAACTTTTATTAAAAAAGTGTGGGGGGGAAGGGGGGTTAGACGGTACGGTGAAGTAGACAAGTGGTAAGACTAGGCACGTCACCCACTGTCCTGTATCAGATTGTCCATCATTATCACCAACCAAGGTACCATTACCCTTTACCGTCGGATATGACGTGGTTCTCCGCAATTAGATATATATCGTCTAGCGGGAACACCATGGAGTTATGGTGTCAGTGGATTCATAACCAAGTATTTTTCATGAAAACAATAACATACCCAAGCAGACACCTGTTTTGGTGTTTTCTGCAACTGGACCTGATTCAAGTACTTATGTTGTTAAGTTCAGAGAACTAAAAAGCTATATGTAGATATCATTAACTACCATCTTTATATTACATAGAAATACCGATAATTACACAGCAAGGGTTATAGCGAAATAACCCCTTGTAAATAAGTTATCCATACCATAACATATTTTATTTTATATTTGTAATGTAATAATGTTAAAAGTCCTATTTGAACTAAATGCAATTAGTATGGACAGTTAATTAAAGATATACTTATGAAGTATGTTTATGTGAATCCCAGATCTCATAATAGCAAGATCAATTAAATTTATTGATTCTAAAAATGAGCACATTACCAAGCATGTGATCAACAAATAAATTCTGAATTAGATAAAATTAAAACTATCACATTCAAACTGAAAATATTCTACTAAGCAGAATTCCATTCATTGAAATATTAGACCTTGCATTTTAGAGCTTGCATTTTAAATCAGCAAGATTTTATGAATACCATAATCCTATTTAATAAATTGATGAATCTAAATGGTCCATAGTAAAGTTTCAAATAGAAACCAGAACTTTACTCATTTAAATAATGAATACCTACATATATTACCTATACATACAATATTTTCATACTTAGATCACTGCCTTTTACCCAGTTTATGACAGTTTTAAACATTGTCCGGCCCCACGAAGCGATCTGCTGTACAGCGACAGAACTGCAGCGTCACCGGCTGCCACTATCCAGACCTAAGCCCCAACGAAGTGACCTGCATGACGGCGCACAATACAACTGCAGAACGGCGTCGCCGGCTGCCACTATCCAGATCCAAGTGTACATAAATGTGCTTCAGGGGCACTTTGTGTGATGCTAAGTATCGTTGATATCTGATCAATTAGATTTGATAAATACTCAATATTTTGTTTTACACAACTTTAAAGTCTTAGAAGTTATGTCCTAAGATCTTTGACTTTGTTATTTATGTATTACATGTTAGTACCTACTTAGTTACATGTCATACATTTTATTTTCACATAGCGTTTGTCCGTCTTTCACCAGCAGATAACAAACAGGTCTTCATACAATGCTGTCCGTTTCGAAACACATATAATATTACCGTTTTGCACAAAAACAAAACGGATATTATGTGAGTGGAGAAACGGACAGCATCAGCAAGGTACTTGCTGGTGTTGATGACACTATGAGTTGACATTGACAGTTACAATGATAGGGACACTTGCTGCTATGACTTTGACGGAGGAACTAAGGCATTATTCCAAAGAAAACTACCATAGAGACATATAGCTACATCCATATTTCAAATGCAGTTCTTCATACAATGCTGTCCGTTTCTCCACTCACATAATATCCGTTTTGTTTTTGTGCAAAACGGTAATATTTTCAATATTTCGGAGACACGTGTGATACGTTGCGTACGGGCCATAACTTATTTATGAATAAATTTTATTTTAAATAAATGTAGGTAGGTACATACAGATAGTTGTTTTGTAAAAAAAAACTTCCAAATATATGCAAAATGCGCCATAGTCCGTACAGAACGTACTCGTCTTCTACGGACCAACTTAAATATGTTATAACTACTATTTTACGATAGGTAGAGCTTTTTTGCTTGTTTAATAAAAAACCTTCCAAATATATGCAAAATGCGCCATGGTCCGTACAGAACGACACGTTTCATACAGACCAACTTAAATTTACTATTACTCCAAAATTACACTATGTACAATTATTTTACTTGGTGTACTAAATAGTACATTTATTTACACTTAAGGACGTAATTACAAATTTCAATGGTTTTTAGGTACCATTTAATGAACCAGGAATCGTTACTGTATAGATATCAGGGTATAAAATGAAAGGTAATATATTAATCTTTACAGGGTGCGAAAATAACATAGGAGTCCCATACAATATTTTCACATAAATACGTTTTTACCAACGCAAGAATCGCTGAAAATGTCGAAAAATGGGGTCTGGATAGGTACATAAATAGCCAATTCTGCTGCATATTGCAACGTGAAAGTAATAAAAAAATGTGGCTTAAATAGTCCCCTGTACGTCTTGGGTATTATTTTTTACCCAAATCAAATACTTTTTTATTTATGAGAAAGAATAGATAGCCAAAAATCCACCATGATTTTTCCATACATTTTTCTATGAAAAGGTTTCAGAACGCGCTGCACATAGACTCTATTTCATTTTATTTGTCAGTCGCGCGTCAGACGCGCTCATGGAAGCACGGGTATGTCGAATTTTTTGCAAATAATTAGAACGACAAAGTTCCAAAGAACCGTATGTGTGTTGTGTACTGTGACTTGATAACATTGACACTTTTTTGGACCGAAAGTATATGTGCCTAAATATGTATGATTTGGAAAAAGTCAACATCATCATCATCAGCATTATAATTATAGGCCAGGGTAGAAGCCTTTAAAAATAATAAAAAGTGAAACAAATTCAGAGTAGGATGAAACCCACTGGAAAAGGAGGAGAATAATATAAAAATGTTAGGAAAAATAATTTACGGGCGATCTGAGGTCGGGAAGGGGCAGGGGGTGAGTTTTAAGGGTAAAAATCGGTTTATCTCGATTTCCGGCAAAACTACAAGTCCTATGAAAAAAAATCAAATGGCAAAGTTGTAGGTAATAAAAAGATCTACAACTTTTGTTTATACACTTTTTTCAGATAACCTCAAAATTTATGTAAAAAATTCAAAAAACCAATTTTTTGGTTTTTATTATTATCTTTTACAAAATAATTCTTTTTTTTTTTTAAACAAATTTGGTGAAAACTTATCTTTTTATGTCCCAAATACACTGTAATTAATTTGATTTGAAATATTTATTTTTTCACCTTATTTTGACTCAATATCGAAAAAAGCATCCTCATTTTGAATCGAGAATTCACCCGTCAAAATTAACTTTTTTCAAAAAGTTGGTATGCTTTCTGTTCGTTGAAATCTCTACTTTCCGATGGTGTAAAAAAAATTATATATTACGATAGTAAATGTTCTCAGTAAATGCAAAAAACTGGAATATGTTTTTTTTTATTATTATATAAAATTTTGAGCTATTTACGTTGTATTGAAAATTTGGAAAATTCTCCATTTCATTTTCATCTATAGGTTCGTTCTTACCAAATTACAAATTGAAGTGTCTGTTTCTTATGTCAAAATAATAGCTATGTTTAATTTCGTTGTTTTCTCTTAGCACCGAATTATGGGAGGGTTTAGTGTAATGATGTTTTGGAACTAACTATATTGGATGTAAATAATTATGTTAACATACTAGCGACTCCAAAGCCATCTCTTATTAAAGCAACTACAACTACCCCCTAGTTTCCAAGACGGTAAAGTTCTTTACTTTACCAAAACACAGTGCTAAAATCGCTTGTTTATTATGATATTTTAACAATTAGAAATACTTTTACAAAACAAGACCCGTCAAGTGCGAGTGTAACTCGCGCGCCGAGGGTTTCGAACGTTTGTGAACAAGTAGGTATGTACTAAAGGTACCGCTTAGATACTTTGAAATTTAATGAATACCTAAAACTAGTAGGTACATTTCAGATAGGGGGTAGTGGTAAATTTTGCGACTATTTTCAAAATATTTCAAAAAGTGTGAAACCTCCAGAAATTCGAAAAATGGTTTTGAAATGTCCAAGCCATTACCTTTCATTTGATACCCCATTTGACTTTGTAGGTCTCTTTTAAAATTTCGACATTTCAATTTGTATGGATAATGTTCAATTTAATTTTTCATTTTTTTTTATTCAAATCGGTACAGGCGCACGAAATGTCTTATTATTTTAAATTTCAAATCAAATAAGCTTGCCTTTGAGTCGTCAAGTGGTAAATATCAATGGTTCGTATATGAGCTGCGTTTCACATAAAAACCATTTTTAGGGTCCGCGGTGCGGACTCCGCACCTCAAAAGGAAAAAAGGAACCCTTATAGGATCACTTTGTTCTCCGTCTGTCAACCCTTTTTTCTCAGGAACGCGTAGAGGTATCGAGTTGAAATTAACATCAAATACTCAAGTCCGTAACTTCTTGAAGCCGTGATATAAATTAAACTGCTAAGTCAACGCACTCAAAAGTTACAGCCGCCGTTTATGTCCGAAAATTTTCAAATTTCCAAGGGAATCACATGCACCCAAAACCTATAGGACACTTCCCTTAGACCTAGAATCATGAAATTTGGTGAGCAGCAGGGTCTTACAGCACAAGAAAGGGAAAAATCATAAATTCATAATCTATTCACTAAAAAAATTACTTTTAATGCTCGCCATGGACCAAAACCTATATAACCTTCTCGTGTACCTAGAATCATAAAATTTGGTAAGAAGTAAGGTACATATAACACAAATAACGACAAAAACCTGAAAATCGTAAATTTGTAGTTTATTAACTAAAAAAAAACAAGTTTTGATTCTCTCCCTCGACCAAAATATACAGGGTACCTATTTGTGTGGGTACCTACTTCATGTTGACCTATAATCATAATATTTGGCAAGAAACAAGGTCTTACAATTAAACGGAACCCTTAGTGCGCGAGTCTCTTTTTACTTTCTTCTTTCTTTTCTCTTTACTTTACTTTACTAATCTCCGAAGTACCTGTTACCTATATTAGAAGTAAATTGACAAAAGTTTGGAGCGCGATTCACACTCGCACTTGACGGATCTTGTTTATTTTATTATGCATAGAATAGATAAAAGATAAATAACTTGCTATGATATTGCAATTTTTTGTAGCCATCGATCCTATAAAAGCTTCAAGTATCAAGATTTGTTAGTTAATGTATAAAAACGAGCGTAAAGCGGCTTCAATGTGTGCGTGGAGTTTTTGTGTTAGTGTGCAGGCTGAGATTCCTAAATTTGAGCGAGTCAAATTTGTAATTACGTCCTTAAAATAAAACTGTAACAGGTCCAATTCTGTAAATTGAAGATATATTGAAATTTTTTTTGGACTCAATTATCGATACTGAAGCCAACCGGACTCCTACAGGTCGGGTTAACTCAAATAGGAACTACATTGAGAATTTTAGTCGGTAACCAGATGTAGATAGAGATTTGTCTTTGGTTATTATTGTCTACTGGTTGCGAAATTTAACTGTAACTTATGCTAGTTTTGAAACAAGAACAGAATTTCTTTGAGGGCAACTAGTTGCGAAGCAAGACGAATACTTCTTTTTTAAGAACTGGTTGTGAAATTTAGTTGCCAAAGCGGCCGGACGGGGAAGAATCTGGGATTTCAGTAGGCACGGTTCTCTTGGGAGAGGGGATAAAAGTCAAAATGTGTACTTAGTTGTAATTCATTTACGCGTCGTCGTCGTCCAATTTCATGCATTTTTTTGTTAGAAACAGTGTTGCAAGATCGAATTTATTTGACTAAATCAGTAGCAAGTCGAGTCGAAAATCAGTAGATAAAGGGTAGGTAAGTTCCTATCTATTTATTTTTCCAAGACGCACCCATTAGTTAGGTTCCTCCCTTAGTAGGTAGGAATGCCTTTTTCAGGCAAAGTAAAATGTACAAATGGTCCATGCGATCTTCATGAACATGATATTTGGTGGTTTAGCTGGTCCAGTTAACTGTACCACCGAAGTTTGATTGGAGTAAGTGGTCCAATTAAACTAACTGGACCACAGAAAAATATTTTTTACTGTGGAACATCATCAACTGTACCTACCTACTAACGAAAAAAAAATTACGGTGGTCCAGTCAAATGATCAGGAGCCCAATTCTGCAATACAATTGCTTTACTATGACAATTGAATCGTCGCAAAATCATCACGTAGCATCCTTTGACTAATAAAACTCCAGATAGTGTGTGCGAGATAGTTTCAAACTTGACGCACATCTCTCCATCTGCATTGATCATAATTTCTTTCATCTAAGCTAGAATACCAAAACGTGTCATTCTGCGACGATACGACTGTCATAGTGAAGCAATTACTTTAGCAGAATAGTGTCCCAGCTGAACGGAACCATGAGTAAGAAGTGAAACGAGTCACTTCTTATAACACTGACGCTGGCCGAGTCGTAGCTAAAAGTCGTGTGGATAAAGAATGGGATTGAAGATGACATTAAGCTATCCCCCGTAGACCCTACACGATTTATACACAATTAAGTATGTAGATACTTATATTAGAAGGTCCAATTCTGCGCATCGAAGTTTTTTGCACGGCGGCGTTTCAAAATATGGGAGAAACAGTGGTTAAATGTTAATTAGTCGGCAGGTATGGCAATATCGAACGAAGTCGCGGCTACAGCTAGTTTAAAATAAAATTTAATCATAAAGAAGTTATTGTTCGTACGCAACGTATCACACCGAGACACGTCTTCATTTATCAAGCTAGGTGTCATCTCGTTTAGCGATCTTTTATCTCACGTCGCGGTCCTTGCCTCATGCAAACAAAAGCCTAAAGTATAATCTAGCTTTATGTCTCGCGGCTAAAGCCGCCACTTTTAGAAGACAAACTAAGTTTTCATTATAAACAGTTTACCTATTGTACGTCATGGTAGCATAGATAAGTTACCTGTTGAAGTATCTAGGTTTCCTCGGCCTGTACTTGTCGGCCCACAGACAGGGCTGGTGCGGCAGCGCATGCTCCACGCTGAAGGTCGCCTCGTCTGTGGCGGGCCCCATGGCGCGCACTGCGGCCTCCTCCAATGCACCGGTCGCGGTGCCGGAACTACCGGCACTCTGCAGAAATACCATTACATTACATTATACATTATAAATATCGTTTTTTAGTAATAAGTGCTTTTAATTTTCAATGTTTGGATTTTTTGTGGTTTAAGAGAAATAAACAAATTTCATTTCATTTCATTTTCATTTCATTACAAAGTGGGTATAGTGAACCTTTGCTGCATAAAAAGAGTTTGGTTTTTGTTGGAAAATCAAAAGAACGAACTTTCATCACGCCTTGTCATCCTGTGTCGAATAGAGAAGGAACCAAGGGAGGGAAGTTCTGATTCTATGTGCAGTTATTCGCTATCATGCTAGTGATACTGATTTCATAAGCACATCAAAATAGTAGCATTCTCTTACCTGAGTGGTAGCGTGCTCCCTGGTAGCGTTATGTGCGTGCAGCCGCGAGCGCAGATAACTAAGTCGTTGCTCGTCGTCCGGCGGCTCAGTTAGCAGCGTCCCCGGCTCCAAGGCACCAGCACTTAGTAGTACTGGGGAGTAGGCGCCGGCGCGGTAGAGCGACTCGCTCGCCGCCTCCGCTTCCGCTTCATTCTCCGCTTCAGCCTCTGCCTCGGTCTCCGCCTCTTCAACGGCAGGCTCAGGACTGTGGGCTTGAGGTGGCGGTTGCGGTTGCTCCACGCCTTGCTCCTGCTTGAGCAACTGCAGTTTGTGGCGGAGGTTGTGTTGGTGGCGCTCGCGAAGCCGCGCGCGCGACATGTGCGCTGGAATATACAAACGGGGAGGTTATTTATGGCTCACAGTTTTGACGATAGTGTTCTTCGACTTAAACTCCTGTAATGACTATGCACTATACTACTAATATTAAAAGACCGAAAGTTTGTGAAAGTCTGCATGTCTCCTTTACGAAATAGATTAAGCTGAAATGTTATATGCATGAAGTTCTTTACCTGGAATAAGACGCAGACAGATGTTAAATAGACTAACACTTTTGGAAAGTGGAGTTTCAGGTTTTTATCGTGTTTTAAACCAACCTTTGAGTTGCGAGAGCAGGCTCTCCCAATAGCCGACGTCGACACCGTCACGGCGGCCGCTGATTTTGCCCTCGATCTGCTGGCGGAGCGCTTCCAACTGCGACCCGGTCTTGCCTTTGAATATCTGAAGGGAAATTGTATTCAATTAATTAAATCCATGGTATTTATGATAGCCGTGCTACCGTGTGGTGTGAAAGTGAGAATTCTTGATATTTGTAGCAAAGTATGATGGTGGTTAAGGTTCCTAGATAGGACTTAAAGCGTACGAATAACGCGCAGCTGCCGCACGAGCCAAAGTTCGACCGGAATAAACGTCCATTTGGTGCGCGGGCTAATATGTAAAGGGTATATACTTAGTCCATTCCTGTTTCTTGTTTCATTAAACCTAGTCTTAGAGCTAGAGTGAGTGGTGTACCATTGTGACGTCATCGGCGACGGCTTGGTGCACGGTGTCGCGGCGCGCGTCGGGCGCGGCGAGGCGGCGCAGCTTGCTGAGCTCATCCAACACGATGGTCTGGACGTCCTCCCAGTACGCGTCTTGATCACCGCTGGATAACTCCTTGTACACCTGGAGCATGAAAGAAAGAAAGAAAATACATTTATTTGGACTATACATAACACAACACATTACAATCCTATATACATATAATGAACACAGGATTATAGGGAAAGAAAACACAACAAAAAAAAAAAAAACAGGTACAAATTAGATATTGTGTATAGGCCAAAAGGGTCCCTGTCTCATCATTATGCCGCTACAAGCCGAAGCTAGTAGCGGCGCTGGTTTTCAGACAGGTCCTAGTGTGGCAGCAATACAAAGAAACAGAATACAAAGAGTAACAACGTGACACTTCACAACTTATTGTATAGATCGTTTAAGTAAAGGAAGGACTTTAATGGCGTATGTATTCTGAATAGATGGGTCGTCCCAAAGATTTAGACCTTCGACCTCGCGACCGACGAGCAGCGATTCGTGCCGTCTCAACTGTATTGAAACGGCAAGGACCGTAAGAATGTCTGGTGTCGCGGGGCGATATCCACCTCGGGTTATGCACTCCAGTAAGTACTTAAGCAAGGAAAAGAGCACCCAAATTTCACGCATAAACTGAGAGTAAGGCGCCCTACCTTGATATCCTCCAGTAAGTCCTCCAGGTCCTGCATCTGCAGTCCGTTCAGGTAGGTGTACGGCTCGTGCATCTCCAGCGCGTCCACACACTCCTCGGAGCTCACATACCACGCCAGCAGGTCGATTGGCTTTGCTGGAAAACAACACAAAGTTAAATTAAACAGAACACTTATAAAAACTTTTAGTATTGCGATTAAAAAATTCTTATGAAAATCTCATTATACTCTTGACGAAGCTATTCGTTGCCTACTGTTATAGCTATTTCATCTTAGATGAATGTACTGTTAGCACTAAGTGTACTTTTCTATGGAATAAATGAAATACAATACAAAGGTCTGTATAAGCAAGGACCCGTCTCGCAGTTTTCCGTCTTGCTTCACGGTATTTTGTCTCTATCTTGCACGCGATCAATGGCCTAAAGTTAAGAGGGTACCCTACCTCGTTATTGTGTGAAGAGGATAGGCATAGGATTTCGCGTTCACAGGAGCGGGACAGAGCAAAGCGGCGTAAGCCCAAAAATCAAGTTTTTAGTAGTTATTTGCTCCCCACAAACATTAGAATAGTTAATTGAAAAAAAGGCAACATATACAATGTTCTTTATACTTAGCTCAATTACTATGCTTAATCTCAAGATCGTATCATCTGTATTTATTGAGAAATTAGGGTTTTAGTAAAAAATTAGAGGTAACTTTGCGATTATTTTCTATCGAGAAAATTTTATGATATCGTGTTTTCGAAACATATGATCGATAGAATAAGTCCTGAACTTGACCATATATAAATTTCAAAGTTAAATATTCAGTAGTTTGGAAGATATGGAGGTCCGACGGAGTTGAAAATAAGCAATTTGAGGGTAGGTACCCCCTTAAGATGGGTCTCGCGGTCTCCACTGAACTGCTGGACCTCGCACGCGCGCCGCCGTGCCTGTCCCCGAGACAACGTTTTTATACCTACAACACATAGTTACCTCTCCCATCCCTGATCCGTATGTGGCTCCGGAGCCGCGCCTGCTGCAGATGGAAGGCGTCCTCCTGGCGCGCCCACGAGCTGAACTGCTGAGCCTCGCGCGCGCGCGCCGCCGCCCCTGCCTCCGCCTCGCGCGCCGCGCGCTCCGCTTCACGCTCTAGGCGGCGTTGTTTCACCTACAACACACAAAACACCCTCCACTCAACTTACCCATTCCTAATTTTGGCAAAAGTTGTACTAAACTCTCGACGAAGCTATTCGTTACCTAGCTTACTGTTATACCTAGCTCATCTTAGATGAATGTACCTACTGCTAGTAGGTACTAATTTAGTATTAACTCAAATGTACTCTGCATAAAAATTGCAACACACCGGATGGCAGCAGCGACGCGACGCGGCCGTGCCGCTGCGGGCTGTAGACCTGGCAAGACGCGCGTGGCGGCACGGCGGCGCGCCGCCGCAGGCAGCCGAGCACGGCCGCAGGCGAACTTTCGAGCTTTTGAAGCAATACGGGTCTTACGTAGATGTTTATAATGGTTTGACATCCGTTTGACACTGAGAGTTCTCGGCGCATCGCTGCCATACTGGTGAATTGAACCTTTGTCACATCCCGGACACTCGCCCATTTCTCAATACAAAACTTCGTTTGTAGTCACGTCTCGGCACACACATGCGCAACTGTGTTACGCTACACCTGCAATTGTGTGTGACGTCTAGACGTCTAGGGTCACTTCATGAATATATCGTGCGAGTGAAACAGTTGCGAAATAACTGAAAGTAATTTTAGTTTTTATTTTCCTGAAGGTGAAATAAAATTTCACCTTTTGTGACAGGAAAATAAAACAAGAAAAACAGAAGAAATTCATTTGAATTAGATTACTATTTAACGGGTATTTTTGGCGTTAATTTCAGATCGCGTAGTGGTCGCGTAAGTTTGAAAATATTTAGAAGAAATTTCGTATGTCCATGATCAAACAAACAAAACAATAAACACCATCGGGGCGGGCATGCCATTCTGCGCCCCGTGCGTGCGCCGTACCTTCTCTGCATTTGGAACGCAAATCGAACTCGCGAGGACGTGAAGGGGGTTTGGAAGCTTGGGCAGGTATAGGGCGAGGAGTGCCCATTCTATCATCATTATCAGCCTATATTAGTCCACTACTGTACATAGGCCTCCCCAAATGAGCGCCATAGCGCCCTGTCTTCAGCTTGCCGCATCCAGCATCTGCCTGCAGTCTTTCGCAGATCGTTATCCCACCTGGCCGGAGGGCGTCCTACACTATGTTTGCCGAGTCGTGGTCTCCACTCAAGAACACGTTACCCCAGTGGTTGTCGGTTCTTCGCGAGATATGACCGGCCCACTGCCACTTCAGCTTGCTTAATTCTTTGACCTATGTCAATAACTTTGGTTCTCTGTCGGATGTATTCGTTACGAATCGAAAAAGGCAACATTTTTAGTCTATAATTTGGTTTTGTTTTGTGTAAACAGAATCAACACAACTGCTACGCATCAAAAAAAGGAATACTTTACCGTTTTTCATGCATGGCCAATCAACGCCCACTGCTGGACAAATACCTCCCCTAAAGATCTCCAATGACAGATTTTGCGCTGCGCATCTAGCGACTTCCCATTTGTTTTACAAGATAATAATTACCTTCTCAAGCTCAATCTTATTTTCCATCTGCTTCTGTCTATTCAGAGCTTCTAACTCATCATGAGAGACAGTCTTCACCCCTTCCTTGGCCAGCTTCTTGGACCATACAAATGTGTTGGTGAGAGCAGAGTCTCCGAATGGGTTGTCCTGGTTAGTATAGCACTGGTACTCCGTGTCCCAGCCCATGCGCTCACGCCGTTTGCGCTCTTTCTCTTGCTTTTCTTTTAGACGACGAGCTCTGAATCAAATCAAACAATTACATTTTATTTGGAGACTTATTTTTAAAATCACAAACCTACTTTTTGAATAAAGTTGTGTACTTGATAGAGCTAGGCACTGTTGTTGAGTATTAGCCTCATAACAGTCTCAGAAACAGGCTTACCTTTTCTCCTCTGGTGTTTCATTTGCTTTCATTTGTTCTTTTTGCTTCTTCTTCTCCTCTTTTTGGCGAATCCTCTCTGTCTCCAACCTTTGTAGCAGCTTCAGTTCTTCCTCTTCAGGGTCATCAGAACTGCTACTGCTACTCGAGTGTTGTTTCTTCTTCTTTTTGCTCTTTTTGTGTTTTTTATCTTTCTTTTTATGATCTCGACTTCTAGACCTAGATCTAGACTTAGGTCTGGGTGACCGGTCTCTACTTCTGGCTCTACGCTCCCTGTGGCGCTCTAGGGAGCGACTTCGAGACCGATCTCGACGTCTACTAACCTCGCCTCTCGATGACCTGTATCAAAGCAAGTGGAGTTAGTGAAGAACTTCACAGGTTAAATGCAGAGAGAATCGCTCAATATGAAGAAAGTCGATGAATATCTCTGTTAAACTTTTGTTTACATAGCTAGAGAGATAGAAAAAGACTTACATGTTATTGAAATGAAGTCACTGCTTTGTTTATCCAATAGTATTATATCACATCCTCATTTCAGTACAGAAACTAGAGGAAGTTGTAAATTGCAAGATCAAGATTTGTCAATTTTGCAAATATATTGAAGAAAATTAGAATTTTTATGAACTTTGCAAATTGCCATAACAAATTGCAATGTAGAATTGTAGAAAGAAAAGAAAAAGAAACTAGTTCTAGTAGTGAGTGCGTGAGATAGTAGTGAGCGTTTACATATAACGAATCAACCGTTTTCTCTTTTCCGCGAAACAGGTTGATTCAATCGACTTATTATTTCATTCAACGAACGACATACTATGACGTTGACACATTCTCGTTCGTTGACGGACAAAACGAATCAACCGTCTTCTCTTTTCCGCGAAACAAGTTGATTCAATCAACTAACAACTTATTATTTCATTCAACGACATACCATGACGTTGACATACTATCTCGTTCGTTGACGGACAAGTTACATGGAAGATTGAACATTAAAAGCACCTTACGAACAAACACCATCCGAAAATGAACGAACGAGCTTCGAACCGCTACTACCGCTAGGTAAAAGTAAAACACGTTGTACACGAGCGAGCAAGACGCCGCAGTAGTCGACAGCTTAAGATTGTTGGAGAGTGAAAGAGATGAATGTATGTTTGTTCATTCCGGAGGCTAAGCGCTCCGTGCTCCGTGCGCCGCGCGCCGGCCTTCTGACTGACCAAGAAAAACAGGGAAATTGTTTTCATTCGTTTAATTAGTTTGTTTATGTGACACGTTGAGGTCAACGCTTTTTTTGCGCGCAAGTTTAATAATTATTTTATTATGTATAGGTAGTGAAAGTTAGTGATAATGTAGGATATTTATGGCAAATAAAGACAGTGTTTTATTGTAAATAAATAATACTAAGTAGTTCAAATGTAAATAAAGTAAAAAACAATTTGCAAAATGCCGGAATGACAAGGCACTACAGTTTACGTTTCGACAAACCAGTTAGAAACGTCAACAAGTTTTGCCACAAGTTGACCGTTATAGACGTTAACGCGTCAACACTACTACTGCAATACAGTTAACGTTATAGTTATAGTACAAACCTGTTAAAAACGTCGACCGGTTTTTTAACCGGTTGACCGTTTATAGAAAACGGTTTCGTTTCGTTAACGCAAAAACAGTCAACGACCCACAACTAAGACTAGTGAGCGTTTAATCAACGACGAACTGTTTTATAAAACAATTTTTCTACATTTAACGAATCAACCGTTTTCTCTTTACCGCGAAACAAGTTGATTATATCAACTTATTATTTCATTCAACGACCTACTATGACGTTAACATACTATGTCGTTTGTTGACGGACAAGTTACTTGGAAAGAAAATTATACTAGTATTTACAATTGAAACAATTGAGCTAACTGCCGACTGTCGCAAACAGTCTACAGATAGCTCAACTGATCCATATCAACACCAGTCGGAAGCGTCCCCAAGACGCTGGCTGCATTGCCACGCTGTATGGCAATGCTGATACGCTGTGCCAGATATTCACCAGCTCTCGGGTCACGCGTCGCTTCGACCAGACGCTCAGATAGTTTTTTGAAAACCCGAAGAGCCTCAGTACCCCACGGACCTATGGTCTCGACTCCAAGGGGAGCAAATGTGTAGTTACTTGGAAGATTGAACTTTAATAATACCTTACGAACACCATCCGAAAATGAACGAACGAGCTTGGAACCGCTAGGTAAAAGTAAAACACGTTGTACACGAGCAAGCGAGACGCCGCAGTAGTCGACAGCTTAAGATTGTTGGAGAGTGAAAGAGATGAATGTATGTTTGTTCATTCCGGGGGCTAAGCGCTCCGTCCGTGCACCGCACGCCGGCCATCTGACTGACCAAGAAAAATAGATTAATTGTTTTCGTTCGTTTAATTAGTTTGTTTATGTGACACGTTGAGGTCAACGCACTACAGTTTACGTTTCGACAAACCAGTTAAAAACGTCAACTGGTTTTTCAACTAGTTGACCGTTTATGGAAAACGGTTTCGTTTCGTTAACGCAAAAACAGCAACTCAACTAATAGAAACTATAGTGCTTTGTGCTCGTATTTGTGCTTGTGCCATAATAAAATGCCAGTTGGCAGTTTGATCAATCAATACGATCAGTTTATTTTCAGCCATTGGGCTACGAGTATTTTCGACGTTTTCATGGTCAAATTACGCTACAGCCAATCACTAAGCAATGATTAGAAATTGACGTCTCCTATTGGCCCAATAGATTTCAATCTTGCTTGACTGTACGGACTGATCAACATGATCAAGTAATCAAACAAAAGCGAACGAAATTGCAAAACGAAATCGGACGGAATCGGCAATTCGTTCGGCAATCGGCAAGTAAAAAAAAATGTTTTGTAGTGGTCAAACAATTTAAATTTTTATTTTAATAAGTTAAGTACTCCAAAATTCCAAATAGGTAGTACGAACGAAGTATACTAAATAGTCTACGTACAGATTAGATAACGTTTGCTCTACCGACCGAGTTTGTGTGTGATGTGTTGTTGTGTTGAGTTGACCAGCAGTGGTGACGGAAAAAGTAATCGGTCGGATCATTCGTGAGCTGAGCTCAGATTAAAAAGCCCTAGCCCGACCGAAATGTTACCTTACTTACCTCTATTTATCAGATGACTACTTGTAAATAGTGTGTGCAATTCAATCAATAGGTAACAGTTAGATATAACTGCTAAATAGTGCGTGCGACTTCATTAATCGTGTCGCGTATCCGAACTCAACGAAAATGTCGTTCCTGCGAGGATCGGAGAACTACGTGTGGTGCACGACCAGCGTGCTCGGCAAAGGCGCGACGGGCGCCGTGTTCCAGGGCGTCAACAAAAACAACGGCGAGCCCGTGGCCGTGAAGACCTTCAACCAGCTCAGCCACATGCGGCCGCACGACGTGCAGATGAGAGAGTTCGAAGTTCTCAAGAAGGTGAAGCACGAGAATATTGTGAAACTGCTGGCTATCGAGGAGGAGCAGGAGGGGCGCGGGAAAGTTATAGTCATGGAGCTATGCACGGGCGGTAGTCTCTTCAACATTCTCGACGACCCGGAGAACACGTACGGGCTGCAGGAGCAAGAGTTCCTGCTGGTCCTGGAGCACCTCACAGCTGGCATGAAGCACCTGCGAGACAACAACCTGGTTCACCGAGACTTAAAACCTGGCAACATCATGAAATACATCAATGAAGATGGCACAACTACGTACAAGCTTACGGACTTTGGAGCAGCCCGAGAGTTGCAAGAAGAGGAGCAGTTTGTATCTCTGTACGGTACTGAGGAGTATCTACACCCTGATATGTATGAGAGAGCGGTGCTGAGGAAGCCAGTTGGCAAGAGTTTTGGGGCTACAGTAGATTTGTGGTCAATAGGCGTTACCCTCTACCATGTGGCGACTGGTCAGCTGCCATTCAGGCCGTATGGGGGCAGGAGGAACAAGGAGACAATGTTTTATATCACCACTAAGAAAGCGTCAGGGGTTATTGCGGTAATTATAATGAACAGAATGTTCGAAATGAGCAATGTTAATGAGCATGTGCACTAAGATAACTAATTTCTTCCAGGGTACACAAACAACAGAGAATGGTCCAATAGACTGGGCCCGAGACCTGCCTTCCCATTGCCAGCTGAGCGTAGGGCTCCGCAAGCTGACGACCCCCCTGCTGGCCGGCCTATTGGAGGTGGACCCGCACAGGATATGGACCTTTGAAAGGTTCTTCTCCGAGGTGCAGGTGGCCACCTCCACCAAACCTGTGCATGTTTTCCATGTGAATAAAGCTGCTAGTATAAAGGTAAGCTAACTAACTTCCATATTTGCTTCACATTAGCCACAGTTTGCTCACCTATTAGCTATATATATAAAAATGAAACCCGTTTTCCTTGGTCACGGCATCACGCGTGAATGGCTGGACCGATTTCGCTAATTCTTTCTTTGTTGTGTTTGTTATTGTCAGGAGAAGGTTCTTATGAAAGAAAAAATTAAGAAAGTTGGAAACATTAATTTCCACGGGGGCGAAGCCGCGGGGCGCAGCTAGTCAAATTAATAAATAACTTAAATATTATAGTAGACTACCTGTGCCCCGTGGCTTTGCTCTCATAGAATTCACATTTCCAGGGGTTTTATCTTTTTGCATAGAACACTTATTCTATTTTTTTTAATCAAAAAAATACAGCATAAGTTACCTGCTATACCTACTATAATTATAAGCTATCTGCTAGTGAAAACCTGTCAAAATTAGTCTAGCCGTTTCAGAGATAGCTCAAACAAACAAAAATCTTAAAAATTGGCCTCTTGTAAAAAAAGTACTGTGAATACTTTCTTTGATTTGGTAAAAAGCTGTTAAATAGACACTTCAATTTTATTTATTTGTGTGATATGATGGTGTTTTGCAGTGCACCTCTCTTTGGTGAACTAAGATCTTACTTGTGGGCTTAGTTAATTATTGTTCAGTAATTCAGTAACAGTAATTCAGTAACATTTATTCACACAAGACATGGTACATAAAAATTGGTGGAATAATACAGTAGAGCTGCATATCTCGCCCGAGTACAGGCACGTGAATATTTAAGGAGTTGGAGGAGTTGTTGGAAGTTGAAATTGAATTGAAAGCATAATAATTAATAATAATAATGCTGGACAATAGCATTATCCAGCCCCAAGATAAGCAGAGCTTGTGTTATGGGTACTAGATAACTGATATACATAATATAATACATTACATACTAACATAGATATTTTTTATTATACATAGAAACAACCAGAACACCCGGAACAAGTATTTGTAGATCGTACAAACATTTGTCCCAACGCGGCAAACAAACAAATTGCATGAAAGTATTTTCTCATTTACATTGTGTTGAAGAGACACCCTTTATTCTTCATTAGGGGCTCAAATTATGAGGATGGTGGTTGTAATATATATCCTCTGATCCATACAAATACCAGGGAAATAGGTAAGTACAGGTACCTTCAATCTCAACATCTTATCTCTTCATTCTTATTAGAAAGGAAAACAAATTAAGAAACGTAATGCTTTAATTACCTTACGCAAGGTCTCGTTACCACCGCAAGTACCGTGACCCCATTCTACCTACCTAATAACTGTTGTTTATCTGTGTGTATCATCACAGCTTGCCATACCAACTAATACTACACTGTGGCTGATCAAACTGCTTACATACTGACTATTTGTATATCTGTGTACCATTGTCTTAGATACGAATCTGATTATCAATTTCACGGAGTCAACGTAACACACTTCGTGCTTACGAAAATCAAAGCATATGGAACGGGAACTTTCGTTAAAAATTAGGTATCTACAACTCGTAAAACATTGGTTCTCAGACCGAAATTCCCTCAACCTTGCTCCCTTATTCGTCAACCCAATCTGTCTGCGAAATCCTATTCCACTTATACAAA
Organism: Eupithecia subfuscata; assembly: GCA_963564075.1. Taxonomy (NCBI): domain Eukaryota; kingdom Metazoa; phylum Arthropoda; class Insecta; order Lepidoptera; family Geometridae; genus Eupithecia; species Eupithecia subfuscata. The sequence goes on from OY751114.1 coordinate 12,341,000, forward strand.
GGATAGCAGTTTAGTCTCTACAGCCATAATATATGAATGTTGCGTGATGATTATCCATTCGTGATTCGGGCTGCACGGAAGACAATGTTTATTAGTATTAGTTTCGGGGTTTTTGTGTTCGCAAGGCCGCGGCCGCCGTCGGCGTAAATTATGATACGCTCTCTGCGAATGATTTTATTTGTTAGGAATGGTATCTTAGTCCCAATCATATGCTTTCGTAACTTTGTTTATGTCGTAGAAACCGTTAAGACAGAATGAATAACATTCATTTCTTTCGGCCATAAAATAAGCTAGTCTTAGATATTTCACTTAGAAAAGTCTAAGTGAAATATCATGATCATCAGACTATAGGTATGAGTGAAATATATATGTATCAAATCAGATAAGAAATAATATTGTGTTAATTATTTTATCTGCACTTCAATTTCTCCTTCGATATCCATAGATGTGAGTAAAATTCGGGAGATTGGGCACTGGCTTCTCGAAAGTGGAACGCTCAAATTGAGTCCAATTAGGTCCACCCTCAGTCACAGTCGGACCGGTGCTGCCGGCGTACGTGTTTCGCGATTGTTGTCTCGATCGCACTTCGGTCTAGATACGTCGTTCCATCATTGTTGTACAATAGTTAGGTATATTCCAATAGATTGGAAATAGCGTGTCTTTGCGTTTAGTTGTAGGTAACACAACACAGGCCATTTGTTGTGATAGCGCTGGGAAGACGTACCATATCTACAGAATTTTACTTATATCAGTCGATATCATATTCTTAATTCTGTCAAACTGCTTCGCATCTCCAACCAGATCCAGACATACAAAAAATAATTGAACCACTAAAGACAAAACTGCTTAACGTTTCAGGTATTCCTAAAACCAGAGGAAAAGTACGAGCACCTACAAACATACATCTGCGAGCAGACCAGCGTCGTCGCAGAATCCCAGATCCTGTTGTACCAAGACCGGTTACTTTCCACCGAGGTGGAAGAAAGCACGCCCGCGAAAGCCTACCCTGACACGACGGCCGAAGAACCTCTCATGTTGTACAATAAGAACAACAACAATGTGACGCTGCAGACGGAGTCAGATATACCCAAGTTTCCTGTGTTCCCGAATATTGTGTCGGTGGAGAATGACGCTACACAAGCTAAGGTAGGTACTATATCTAATTATATCAATATTTCAGCAAAATTAGCTAGGAAAGAGTATAAGGAGATCGCAAGACTGATTAGATACGAATGTGAATATTTCCAGTTGTTTTACCAACTAGAAAAACGCAGTCATGGTAAAATTCTGTCACTAAAGGTAATGGCGGAAAGGTAAAGTTAAATACGTCTTACGTACGTACTTTTAAGGATTCAGTACCTAATTGTGCTTGCAGCGAAAGCTTATGGGACTTAATCGCGCCATTCTTTTTTTCACTTTTAATTTATTAAAGACTAGACGATCGCCTCGCGGTTTCACCCGCGTAGTTCCCGTTCCCGTGGGAATTCTGGGATAAAATATAGCCTATGTCACTCCCTGAAAAGTAAGCTTCCTAACGGTGAAAGAATCTTTCAAATCGGTCCAGTAGTTTCGGAGCCTATTCAATACAAACACACGAACAATCAAATCTTTCCTCTTTATAATATTTGTATAGATATAGACGTAATCAACATTATGTTTTGACTTCCAGACGGCGTGCAGCGTAGGCCACGTGATTAAGCGTCGCGTGGAGGCGCTCTGCGCGGCCTCCCTGCTGTGCGGCGCCAGCGTCACTCGCTGGGGAGCTCTGCTAGCTACCAGGTAAATTTTTAGACCTCTTCCTCCTCTTTATCAAGTGCCTGTGGTTAGGAAAATCTGAAGTCCACATTTCTATTTGACATTGTACCTTAATGTTTTTACAGGTTGCAAAGGTTGGTGGCGAGAGTGGATGCTTTGCACGCGCACTCCGCGCTACTATTGACAGCGGCTCGTGCTTTGCAACAGGTGACACCAAAACATCTTTGTCCACAATCCATTTTGGACTGAGTTAGTGCTTTTTGTAGTTGTGTAAATATATCTAGCTTAACGTACAATCTCTTGTCCCCAGCAAGGCGGTGCTAGCAGCGAGCAATGGGGCTCATTAGCAGCCCTGGTAAACAACGAGGCTACTTCGCTGCGCACGTCGGCACGCGCGCTGGCGGCGCGGCACGGGGCTTCGCGCGGCGCCCGCTCGGCGCTGCGGACCGAGTGGGAGGCCGCCGCCGCCGCCGCGCCCTGCCCCGCCGCCGCAAGGCTGCATGGTACGTGCAGATATCATCATCATTACTTTTACGTCACGTGCGGTCGGCCCAGCATGTCTTTTTCTCCAAATATTTTCTCTAGACGTAACTCTCTTATTCGTACCTAAAAATTATTAAAGGAAATTAAAGCTGGTCCTAAAGTACACCCTTGAAGAACTCCATAATAAATATTTTTCACGGATATTTTTAGATACGCGCTTAGAACATTACCTATCCATGCGCACGTTCGTTAAAACTGTATGTTTGTCAAAAAAGCTTTGGCTATTATCTAAGAATCATGACTATCAAAAGCCTCTGCGATGTCTAGTTTACTTGCGACTGACGCTGTGTTATGGACTATGGTCCTTAGGTCGCGCGCGCGCCCTGGCGGAACGACTCCGCGACTCCTGGCAGCACCTGGTGCGCGACCGAGCCACGCGCTCGCTTACGTACAACGACGAGCAGTTCCACGTGCTGGAGCGCATCACGCTGCAGGAGACAGGGCGCCGCGCGCGCGCCCTGCTGCAGCGTGCCATGCCGCTGGCCGCCGCGCGCGCTGACGCCGTCGCGGACTGGTATGTACTGACACAGTAACACACAGTTCAACGTGCTGGAAAGCACGCTTCAGGAGACGGAGCCCCGCGTAACCATTTTATGTAACGTACAATTACATCGTCAGAACTAAATTTCAAATTCAAATTAATTTATTTTGCGAAACATGGATAACCTACAGGCGTGTTAAATTAAAATAGAATGAGCTCTGCCATGATCAGCTTTATAGCATGCAAAGTCACGATAAATGTAAATCTAATGTTGTGTGAATTAAAAACACACACCCTAGCACAGAACTACTGGGAAATTTTTTCTCTCGCTAGTTCAAGATCTCGATTTTTTTTATCGAGCTAACACCCAAAGATCTGTCTAGCGAAAGTGTAGATGAAGTCACTAAGGACGATTACAAAATCGAGCAGCAGCTTGACCAGCAGTTGATTCACAGGTACAAGGTGGCACAGACGGTGTACCTGCAGACCCAGATCTTGGACAAGGACGTGTCGAGCGCAGAGCTAAAGCTGCTGACGCTGGCCGCGCGCCTGCAGGACGTGCAGTGCACGCTGCGCGACGCGCCGCAGCCGGTGAGTACTTACTGACCATTTCAAAACTGAGAGAAGTTCAACTGGCCTTAAGTCCATGAATATTAATTTATTGTATCATATCGTAGGTTAACCAAAATCTTGAATTTTTATGTCATCTGCCAATGAAGTTCACTGCTGCACGGTAATCTCTCCTAATGAGTGCTATGTCTTTAGCTCGCAGCTTCCAGTATTTGCCAGAAATCTTTCGATAGTGTAGAGATACTTTATTTTTAAAACATTTTCCTTTGTTTTGGCACCATCTTCATCGTAAGAAATATGCTGTTATAAATTCTTATAGCCATGCTCTTGTGTTTAGTTACAGCCGGTGCCCGCAGCCCGGCCGGCGACCCCTCCGCGCGGCCTGCCTCCGGCCCCCGGTGCGGGCGCGCGCTCCGCCGGCCTGCATGCGGTGTCGTGCGCACAGGACGAGGTCAGCGGCTGTATCTCGCGCAACTCCGCGCTAATCGCGGCGCTCAAACGGGCCGCCTTGGACGCGCTTCCATAACAGTCACCTGACAGTGAAAGTGACAGTTCCTCCCTCCACGTGGATTCCGACCACTCCTGCGCAACTATAGACCTCGTCTTCCCTGCTGAGGATCTACCCATCGACCCTCCGGTTCTCAGTGAAGCTGGCCGAGCATTAGATAGTGATGAAGACAGAGATTCTTTCCTATCTAACTCTGCCAGCTCGTCGATCCTGCTGGATTCCGGATCTCAAGCATCAATGCAGTCAGTGATCTACGAGTCTCGACCGGCTGAGGACCTTCAGTCTGGTGTGGTGAAGCCTAACAAACACTGTGTAGTGATGTGAGGATGAGGTGGTCTTGTGTGTGAAACTTCTTGAGTTCTCCAGTGTTAGTGCAATTGTAAAAGCATTGTGAGACTTTCCATGACATTCCAGAACTTGTGAATGTGCTAGAGCAATAATTTGAAGATGTTGACAGTCTTGGTGGGAAATTTTTCCAACATTTTAGAGTTTATAGAACTTGATCTCAAACAAAGTTCCACTAATTTTATAGAAAACTGTTCATATCGTTCCTGTCCATTTTATAATGTTGTAAATGCAATGATCATGAAGTTTTATAGTTCTTGTAAATAATGGTAAATGTAAGGATAATAATGAAATATCTATGTTACTGTTTTCAAATAAAATTGTATTTACAAAGTATAGCAATAATTTTAACAATATAAAAAGTAAATAAAAGTTTTTGAAACTTTTCTCCTTGGTGTTTTTTTCCAAATAATGGAATGTTTATAAAAAATCAAATAAGGGACTAATACTAAATGAACTTAGAGAATAAATAAATTTGGTTATGTTATGTGTATAAGTTATACAAAAGATTTCAAAAATAACAGATGCCAGATCAAATAAATGTTCTACAATACTAATTCTTAGATTGTTCTGTACACAAGTATTCACATAGGATCTAATTTAATTACAAAGATCAAAAGCTGGGCTTTACGAGGGCCATACTTAGCTTATGAATTAGATCTTCATAGAATCTCATAAAAAAAACAACAGCATATTATATTATTCCCTGTTGAAATGGTGTTCAACATTTAACCTGAAAATATCAATTAATGCAATGGAATAGTAAATACTACAAAATTAAATAAGTTACATAATTTTACACACAATATATTCTTGTGTTCTGAATCCATACTGTCAAACACACACATGGACCCCAAGATTATCATCATGACTCATGGCTCTTGCTTAGCTTGAGATCCGCTGGCAGTGTACTGTAAATTACTGCATGTGTTCTTGGTAAATAAATATTATATTATTTATTTTATACCTACCTAATTGTAATCTCTTACAAAAAGTCAGTCAAGCGACACTTGAGCCTTACATGTAGGTATTGAACATTTCCTAAGAATACGGCTTGTTTAGTAGTTTCCCGCGGCTCCGGTCGACCATCTTGTACTCTCTGTGAGCAGTCTGCACTTTCTGGAACTCCTCTATTAGCGCGTTGGAATCGATGGCCGGATTTACTGTGTCCGTGGGAGTCTGCTTACTGGGGAACAAAAAGTAAGTAAATCATTTGTCACAAAACGGACATAATTCGTACAATTGGTTTACTCTATACAAAATGGGAAAATTTAATGCAATGTCAGTGTAGTTTGAGCAGTGAAAATTGGTAGTAATGATATTGTGTAGTGAAAATATTTGCTGGGGCGAAAAGTCTAGGTAGCGTGGTGCAAAGTGTAGTCAGTGTAGTGACAAGCATAGTTACGTGTAGAGACAGGCGGCGGGCGGCACGCACTGCAGCCGGCGTCGCAGTGAGTGGAAGGCGTCACTCTGCGGCAACAACATCAGCACTCCATACAACGCTGCGCGCAGAGCCGCGCCCTCCGAGTCGCCGCTCACCAACTCCAGTCGCAAGTCTGCAAACACATCATCATCAGTCAGCCTATGCTAGTCCACTTCTAAACGACGGCCCTGGCTTAGTATGCCACATCTAGTATCTCCGCAAGCAGTCTTTCGCAGGGTACATTATGTTTACCGAACCTCGATCTCCACTTGAGCTTTTAATGCTTACCGAAATACCAACCTACATAAATGAGAGGAAGATTTGCGTTTCTAGTCAGAGTTAGGCTGATTATTCTAGCAATATAATCAAATCACGTACATATAAGTACTGGACCAATTTCGAATGTAAAAGCGGACAAGGAGATAATGAAGCACATCCTTATTAATGGGGGTACCCCTAACCACAGATAATATAATACTATACTAGCCCTAACTAACTACCCAAGGAGACAGCTCAGAAGTTTAAGATACACTTATGTCAGAGGCCCGAGATCCAATTTGGGTCGCGAATCCTGATTAGTGATTACGTGATTACCTGCTCTGTACAGTATGATATCCACAAGTTTATGTTTATTACTTACAAGCAAATATCGGAGATTCAATAAGCTGCACTAATTTGTCTACTTCAGTCAGGAAATCCACCGTGATCTCTAGATCACCACTGAAATACTGCTAAGGAAAAATCTCATAAGCAATTGTTTAAAATTAGTTAATCAATTATTTATCTGCGTTAATCGTAATTTGAACCATATTCCAAAGGATACAAGGTGTAAATGAGCGCGTTGCAGTGCACGTAATTGTGCGTCAACAAACACAGCGCCAGCAGAGACACGGGGCTGTGGCACCAGCACGAATAAAGCACGAGGAACAGCGAGTGAGTTGCCTGAAACAATCAACCTTGTTGGTATTGACCTTAGGTGTAAAATAATAAATTTAGTTTGATTTGGAAACTACATTTTGATTTTATAGCGAGCTTTTGATCAAGTGCTTAACATAATTTTATCCGCCTCGGGACAAATGTTTGTACGATCTGCAGACATTTGTCCAGGGCGTTCTGGATGTTTTCTATATATAATAAAAAATATCTATCTATTTAGTGTATTGTATTAAGTATATCAGTTATCTAGTACCCATAACACAAGCTCTGCTTACTTTGGGGCTAGATAATGCTGTGTGAAATGTCCAGCATTATTTATTTATTTATTATTAAATAAAGAAGACAATATTAGTAACTTCCATAAATAATACAGATGCACGACCACAAGCTTAAGATTGAACATTATTTCAACCAATTCTCATATAATTCTCACAATAATAATGGTATTTTTAGAAGAGATGTACCACAAGGGTAAGCAATGGGTCCTATAGTACTTATAATCTTTGTTCGGACATTAAATAGCACTCACCGGTTTATCAAAATTCTTTAATTGTACTCTTAAATCATATAACTCTGCTGACGTCAATAGTATCGTGTTTAGTACGTCTACCATAGTTGCGACGAACTTAAGGTTCTTCTCGTTTAATAATATCTTAGATAATGCCTTGTAGATGTCTTCTGCGTTCAATAGGACACATAACTGTCTGAAAATATTCATAAAACAAATGAATGAATAAGTATAGTTTAAAACCTCGAGTGTATTTAATTTGGAGTTCATCTTACCTTATAATAAACGCTCCTCTATCTTCTAATAAATTTTCGTCAGCTGCCAATAATCTTAGTAAAGCTTGTAAGAATTTATAGTAGTACGGACTAGATTCCAAGTTGCCTGCAAATAAGAAAATGTGTATTATAACCAAATGTCTGGCGATCTGATGATGTAAATTTTTCCTTAAGAAAAAGTTATTCTGTTAATATTGGATAGGTTCATCATCATCTTGGACGTTTTGGTTTTAAATTTAACTCCACTTGTAAGATAAATAAATTGAAATCAGCCAATGGGAGTCCACTGCTACACATAGGTCTCCTCCGTTAAGCGCCTATAGCGCCAAACGCGACAAGCTGAATATATTCAGCTTGTCGCATCTGCAGTTGTTCGCAAATTTTCATCCTACAAGTAGCGGCACGGAACTCTAGCGCTGACCTTTACTGCGCAGAAGTCAAATATTTGTTATCACAGGGTGCGCAGTATCCCCTCCACCATTTGCTCAGCGCTAAACTTACGTGCCGCTACCTATACCTACTGCTTACGCAATAACCACCCATCCTATTATTGAAATTTGAAAGCCATGGCCTTGCGCGTCTCATCCATACCATGTAATTACGAAGGCCATGTCGTCTGGCCAGGGCGTCACACCTTGAATAAACAGCTCTTGGTTCATTGACAGTTGCAAGCCTCTCTTCAAGAACTGTAGGATCCTACCTCTAGCCTGTATCTATATTAGGGAAATTTGTCTATTCGTAAAATCACATCCCACCTACTTTCAAAAACGTAGCGATGTGATAACCCGGCAAAAAAGGCGTAAATTTAACAATTTGCTCTATAAACACCAGTGCCATAAAGATATCTATAAAAGAAATGTTTATAACATGTGCATCACTATCTACAATAAATTACCGGAAGAATTAAAAGAACTAAATGGAAATATATTTAGGAATAAGTTAAAAGGATGGCTGCTTGAAAAGTGTTTTTATACGGTGAACGAATATTTGGAAATTTGAATTTTAACTAACATGACAAATATAATTTAATATAATTATAATAATATGACTCGCATAATATTTGCACGCCTGCGCCTGCGTGCAGGCTGAATACAATGACTAAACTAGTTATAAGATCTGACATATTGTATAATTTTGTATTCTTGCAAATAAACTATTTGATTTGATTTGGTTGGTTAACTCTGTAATGTAACCTCTTACCAGGCCGGTGGTGTGGCGCGCACTCGCAGATCTCTGCCAGCACGCAGAGCGCGCGCCGAACCACGTCGTCGGCCGTCTCTGTCAGGCTTCCCACTACGCAGACAAATACGCTGTCTGTTTCCATGTACATCTGCAATTATAAACGGACTTCCAGACAAACAAAACTCGAATCAGCGTGATCGAACAAAAAGGGGTAGGCTGTATCAAGGGCGCGGCCGCAGTGGCACCTTCGTGAAACGTTTGGAGAGCAGCAAACAGAGCGGAGGGGGATGGGACAATTGTAAGCTCTGTCAAACGCTACACTCCTGAATGCCTTATACCTACCACTGCAAGTAAATTTGCTAATACCATGGGCGAACAAATTTATCTATGCCAATACGTACACATATTAGAAGGTACACTAGCTTCTGCCCGCGGCTTCGCACGCCCTTGTACAATATCACAGGTGGAAATTGTTTACTTCGCTGCCAAATTTCATTGACATTCGTTCAGCTGTTAGGCGTGGAAAGATAACAGAAATTACATTCGCTTTTAATTTTAATAACATTAGTATGGATTTCCTAAACAAATAACAGTAGGTAGGTAGTACCAAAGTCCATTAGCTCGGTCGAAATGCCTGTTTAAAACAACATACCTCCGCCGGCAGCTTATTATAAAGATGCAGGATCCAATCCAATGCCGCCACCTTGGTATGCACGGAGCTGCGGTGCAGCATCTGCGTGAGCACCGATACCACCGCGTCTAGGTCTAGCCTGCCCCCCACGGCCTCCCCCTCCCCCTCGGAGGGGGGCGGCGTGGGGGGGAGTGAGGAGACCAGCTTGCTGAGCTGGAAGTTCACAGTGGCTGCTGTCTCGCGGATGCCTGAGCCTGTACGCTAAGGAAACTGCTTTGTGTAGTCCTAGCTTGTGTATTCTCATATCGACGGGTTCCGGGCTATTTGTATTAAGCGACATTTTTGAAACTTTACAGGAGAGCAGTTTAAAGTGTCGATTTTTAGAAAAAAAAATATAACTTTAGCAAATCGCATTATTTTAAAAAAAAGAAGGATTTTATTGTTTTTATAACATATTCCCCATAATCGGATTGCCTATGATTATTGTTTCTTATTCCAGGCTAAATGACTTAATCGCCTAGGTTTATTATTTCTTGTTCCAAGCTAAATGATTTAACCGCCTAGGTTTATTATTTCTTGTTCCAAGCTAAATGACTTAACCGCCTAGGCATGCATATAATGGCTCTAGGCTAAGTGCTTTAATCAAAGAGATGGTCATATTTCAAACCTAAGCTAATTGGTTGAAATATCATATCTTAAACTTATTAATTATGGCTAATTAGTTTATGCGACTGATTTTTTTTTTAAATAAATTGTTTGTAAGCAATTTAATCATACTTGAATAATGAAGTTTGCAGAAATTGGCGGTTAAAACATTGATAAATTAAAAGGTACATACATAGGGTATCTTTTTAATACTTATGAAATGAGCAATAAAACACACATTACGAATTTGGGTATTTCTCACAAAATGTAGAAATTTCATTTTGCATTTCTTAAAATAATTATATATTAATATACATTTTTTTTTTTGCAGAAATAAGTTTTAATTTAATAACGTTTATTAAAAATGAAGGTCTTCCATATTTTTATTTTTATCTTGTAGAAAAATGACTTCAAAAAAACTATGGAATGAGGAAATGATAGACAGGATGAGGGAATGATGTTTATTGACAACTTGATACTAAATGGGTAATAAAAGGCATTATTAATTGGTGAATAGGTAGTGAGATCTGTCTTATAGTCTAGAGAGCCACTTAGGTTCTCATAACAATATCACAAAGATACTGTAGGTATCAGGTTAACTCGAAACGTGTTTTTTTTTAAATCTTTACTCTTATTATTTATTAATCTCACTTTGTTTTTGTCTTAAAATCTCAATCACATTTCAGTTACACTCGACTTTAAGAACCGTTTAGCTCCTTGATAATGACGTTCCCCATTTTAATTAACTTTGGCATCTCTATTTTTTGTACTACTATATATATATATTTCAGCTTCAATATTTTGTAATATTTTTCTTTTCTCCGTGTTTATTTCCAAGATCTTCATAGTTATTCTTGAGGTCCCTTGATAGTGTTTCTCCGAAAATTAGTCTTTTTTTCAGGAACTCGTATATTCTTACAAGCGAAAACACTTTAGTTGCTGCAGAGTCAGGGTCAGAATTTTTAGATTTCAATCTCCAATACCTCTTCTTGTATTTTTGGCTAAGCTAAGGAACACAGTCATTCTTTATTTTATTTTCAATAAAGGCTTTTTGGAATGTAACATGGTTTTCCCTATATAATTTACTATTCTTTTTCCATTGTTTTCGTTTTTGTCTTGCTTCTCTTGCACTCATAGATCTTATTGATTTAACTTGATCTTTACTCTTTTTTTAAATACTACTTTAATCTTCCTTTTTCACGCAAAGCTTCTAAAGACTCGGTATTACTTTTAATTTTATCCTGCCTTTTTCGGTCGTACGTACTCTTTCTTTTTTAATTTCTTTTCTTCGTCACTTAACTTTTTGACTTTCCCTATTCTTGATGTTCATATAATATGTATTTTTAAGCAATGAAAAAGCATGCTATACAAGCTGATTAAAAACAATAAGACGCAATTTTATATGCAAAAATCATTCCCTCATACAATCGTCATTCCCTCACTTTTTAAATAGTGAGGGACTGACGGACTTGAATAAATTAAATTAATTTATCATTTCATTAATGCATTTTACTCCCGAAAACCATATAAAAACATTCAAACACTCGAATAGTATAAAGGCTTACCTTTTTATATCAACAGTGAGGTAATGAAATGTTTTAAACGCAGAGAAATGTAATGTTTTAAAAATTTAAACCAAATTATTTTTTGCATTAACTCCTTTCATTATGACGAAAATCCACCATGTTGACATTTTTCGCAGTGTTGCCAAGTTTTAAAAACTTAACAGCGGCGTTCAAGAATGTAAAACGGTGCGTTGAAAAATCGAATATTTGTAACCGGTGAGAATAATGATTTTATTCCAAGGGACATAATGTTTAAGTCGATTTTTTTATATTCCTTATTATTTTAGAGCAATGAAAGCTTGACCATGCAATCATTACTTATTACCAAATATTTATGTAATATAAAATTTATAAGAATATGAACAGATCTGATGGTATAATAAATATATATTTTTTTTATTTCGGACCGAGGGACACGATGAGGGAATGACTTTTAGACTAATAAATGAATTGCATTTTTTTTGTGAATATATTATATAATTTTTTTCGTACAAAATATTAGTGTAGATACCTAGTAATATAATAAAAATGTAACAATGATGACAAATCCATACAACTTGGGTATGAATCTGACAAAGAGGCTAAATGTATTAAACGACATTCTTGTATATTTATAAGATAAAGCTAATTGTATTAAGCGACACTGAATAAGAATTTAACAAAGAGGCTAATTATATGAAGCGACACTGGATAAGAATTTAACACAGAGGCTAATTATATGAAGCGACATTTCTATATATTTATAAGGCCAGGCTAAATGCTTTAACGTATGTACGTTACCTGTGAACTGTTGTTTCAGGAAAAAAAGTTTAAACGACTGTCTGGTATTTGGTAGTGAGCTTAAGTACACAGTTCCTAAATTTGTCAATATTTTGTGTAGCTTCATACATTGCAGTCCAAAATGGGCCCCAAAAATGCGGTTGTATTAAGCGACAAAAAAGTGCTCCGATCGTCACCAAACCCAGCTCAAACGACGCAGAAAAATTTGCTGATTCCAAATATGTATAAAAGTCTATATCGCCCAGAGTGGCGCTTAATACAATTAGCCCGGAACCCGTCGCTATGTAACTTACGATAATATAAAAGTATTACATTAAACTTTGATCCGTGCTCGGAACGGAATCTCCTTTGAAATATCACATACCTGACCAGACGACCTCTGTGGCGCAGCGGGCGAAGGTCTGCCTGCGATGCAGGAGGTTGCGGATTCGATTCCCGCCTCGGGACAAATGTTTGTACGATCTGCAGACATTTGTCCAGGGCGTTCTGGATGATTTCTATGTATAGTAAAAAATATCTATCTATGTAGTGTATTGTATTAAGTATATCAGTTATCTAGTACCCATAAAACAAGCTCTGCTTAGCTTGGGGCTAGATAATGCTGTGTGTGAATTGTCCAGCATTATTTATTTACTTTTATTTACCTGCAACAACGCTTTTCCTTATCATACATTATTAATATTCTTATCATTGTCTTACCAAAAAAAATATTTCACATCAAGTAAGAAGAATGCATGATAAATCACAATAATAGTAAACTTTCAAATTCAGGTATAACAAGTAGATTATAATATTCGTGTGATGGATGGTGAAATACGATTGTGATGTGATAGTGTGATGCGATACGATGAGAAAATGCGTTGTGAGGTGTTATGCGATGTGTCACTGTGATGTGATGCGATGGTATGTTTAAGTGATTATAAAATGATGTGATAGTGTACCCAGTTGCCAAAGGATACTCTTTCTGTTCTCGTCAGCGTACGCGAGACATGGCAGCACTGCGGCCAGCACGCCCGACGCGGAGGGCAGCATGGCCGCGCCGGACAGCTCCACGAACTCTTTGATCCATGTGATAGCGGTCAGCTGCGGGGCACATGACGATTTCAATTAAAGGACTTAACACATGTATTATTTTAATAAAAAAAAAAATTTATTGTAACATGTTCATGTATTTTTTAAACTTTACAATTGACCTAAGTATTACTATAATCTGTCTATGACTAAGTATTTGTTGTAGTTGTACAAACAAATACTAAGTCATAAGTTAACGGTTGTTAATTTTAAATGCATTATTTAATTTTAACTGCTAAGTAATGTTTTGTGTAATGAATGATTTTTACTGCTACTTTAGATCTTATAATAATGTTTGACGTTTTGGAATCTATGTAATTCTGTAAGTCAAGTTTGAATAAATAAATATGTCCAGCACTGCTACCCTACGGCGGCGGCGGCACAACAATAAGCATTTAATTTTGTAAATGTATCGAAAGTTACGAATTTAAGGCCATTTGAATGGACATTTTTGTGCTGGGCTGCAGTGTAAAATCTGCGACAACTTTAAAGCACAATAGAAAAGCTACTGACCGTCATGTTGCTACTCATTTAGGTACATATCTACGTAGGTAGATAGGTAATGCTCAAAGTACCTACGGCGCCCGGCAATCGGCGGTTGTCTGACCAATCCGGGCTGCCGCGCCCCGCGCGTTGGGATGAATACCAATCAATATCAAATATGAGATTCTCTCGCAACAAAAATCTGCACGCGTATTGTTTTTTGTTTTCATGCTATTTTACTTACGAACGTGGACTGCTGTCAATTGCGTGGAGAAATTAGGGTTGTAGCTTTCATCATCATCATCAGCCTATATTAGTCCACTGCTGGACATAGGCCTCCCCTAATGAGCGCCATAGCGCCCTGTCTTCAGCTTGCCGCATCCAGCATCTGCCTGCAGTCTTTCGCAGATCGTCATCCCACCTGGCCGGAGGGCGTCCTACACTACGTTTGCCGAGTCGTGGTCTCCACTCAAGAACTCGTTTACCCCAGCGGTTGTCGGTTCTTCGCGAGATATGGCCGGCCCACTGCCACTTCAGCTTGCTAATTCATAATATAAGTTGTAGCTTTACTTTCTAGCATTCTACATCAAAGATGAGTGTAGTGGACGACCTCAGTGGCGCAGCACGCGCAGTTCCGCCCGCGACGCAGGAGGTTACGGATTCGATATCCGCCTCGGCGAGACCAATGTTTGTACGATCTGCAGATATTTGTTCAGGGTGTTCTGGATGTTTTCTATGTATAATAAAAAAATATCTATCTATGTAGTGTATTGTATTAAGTATATCAGTTATCTAGTACCCATAAGACAAGCTCTGCTTAGGTTGGGGCTGGATAATGCTCTGTGAATTGTCCAGCAACTATTGTCAAGTCTACCTTGGCAGGAACTAATCCTTACTTGTAGTAACTCTTCGGGAGACTGTGCATGCGTGATTAGGATATTGATCATGGCTTGGAAGTCCACCTGCGATGGATCCTTCTTGATGCTGCGGAGGAACTCATTCAGCTGGACATCACACCTGCAAATTAAAGCATGATGATTACTATCTAAATTGCATTTATGACTCTTGGATTCATAATTTTTATATTTCTATGTTTGAAGGAATGTAGCTTTTTAAACTAGGTTTAAAATAGTGCTTCAATGTTTTTTTTCTATGTTTAACTTTGGTATACTAGACAAGTAGGTATTTAAAGTGCATTGACAAAGACTCAGATATACACGCATCAGCTTAAGCGCTGCCTGTATATCAAAAATATTAATAACTTCATTTGCCTGTGCCCGCGATGCGCGCTATTGTGTGCAATTCATGAGTCATCCTGACTGGGAGATTCAAAAGATTTAAGTAAATAAGTACCTAGCACTTTAAAGTTTATTATTATCTTGTGAAGGTTTGACAATGAAGATCCATAACGTTTTTAGTTGAGAATGTAGATTTATAGAGCTAAGAAATCCTTAACACAGTGCAAAAAAAACAATTCTATGACAAAAATTTACGAAGTTATGATCAAATTATAACAATTACTTAATATATTTTTAAGTAATGGTCCGAATTGGATAATTCGAACAGATATATCATTCTTATGTCATAAAGAATAACGTGGATACTAGTTTTATTGAAATTGCTATAACTTTACTGATCCTCATTCTAAATGTCCCCTAGGGTCTGATCCCAGAGGCCCGTCTATCTTATTTATTACGACCTCAATGGCGGAGTGTGCATGGTTTGCTTGCGACAATGGGGGTTGCGGATTCGAATCCCACCTTGGGACAAATGTAGGTACTGTCTGCAGATATTAGATATTTTTGGTTTTATTTAATTTGGTATAAGGTCAACCAGTCTAAATGCGTCTATGGGGAAAATGCGTCTTTTTGAATTTATTCGAAAACTGTTCAACATACGTTGACTTCTGCCATCTAGTTACATTTGTTTGAACTAAATACTGAACATGTAGTTCGTGCGGATGGCGTTGCAGTTCACATATTCGAGTATTTGGCCATTTTGAAAATTGCACGTGGCTGAACAACTTGTGACTGCGGGAGGTGAGTTACTAAATCCATGTTAATCATTAGTATTCTTCAATTAACAGATTTTATTCAATAATAATTGTAAGGAATAGCCTATGGGCTACCTACACAGACAGTTATTTTTAGTGAAATAGCTTTATTTAAAGAAATAATAATGTCTCCATTTATAAGGTTAGGATTAATTTCTTGGGGTAAATGCGTCTGCTGTTATGGGGCAATTGCGACTATGGGACGCATTTGCCTCCAAAACATATATCATCAACCTTTTTATGTCGGCACATTTTAATACGAAAACCAAATGCTCATATCAATGTATCAGATATATCCGTAATTTAATTTAATAATGCTGGACAATCCACAGTGCATCATCTAGCCCTAATCTAAGTAGAGCTTGTGTTATGGGTCAGTCATCTAGACAAATATACTTAATATAATTCATTATATAGATAGATATATACAGGTTATATGTAATATAATACAGTGTGTTTGGTGCACTGTTTGATAAAATATAATGGCGGTGGTATCTTCTGAACCCCCTCAAAAAATTTCTGGCCCCATGGAGGTTTTTATATCGATATTGTTAAATTATTATTTAAAAATATACAAAAGTCTGAATATACTTAAACTTAAATTAAAAAAAATGCGATGTAGCCTTCAAATTTGTGTTTTATTATAATCTGTATTGTTCTACGGTTCTATCAAAATCTCACGCGTTTAATTTTAATAAAGATTTATATTACTTTCCAGATTTTTTTTCACAACTGTCACCACTAATAACTATATAGGTACATAACTATATAACTATAACAGGTACAATACCTGTTTACTAGTACAGTATAGGTAGTAAGCGCGAGCCACCCAAGTAAAATGTTGACAGCATCTGCATTTGATAAGGGGCTAATGCGTCTATCAAAATATAGGCGCATTTGCCCCATTTTTACTAAATTGTCTCTAAATGCGTCAATTATTATTTTTGACTAGTTTAACTATCATACTATTGCAAAGAAATTTGAACCGAAAAGTAATACCTTGTTATTATCACGAAAAGCTTACCAATTAAGTTTTTATTCAATAAAGACGCATTTACCCCCAGCGGGGCAAATGCATCTAAAATTCCAATTTAAAATAAATATCCAATTTGAAACATCTGTAAAGCTCCGGCGAAGATATCGCTGCTTGAACTTTGTGTAGAAATAGCCATAATATTGGACTACAGTTTCAAAAAGTGGATAATGCCATACATTTGATCACAATGAGGCAATAACTTGAAGTGATCGAGAAATATGACGCATTTGCCCCGGTTGACCTTACTTAATAAAAAACACCTATCTTTGTAATGTAATGTATTAAGTACTAGCTTCTGCCCGCGGCTTCGCACGCACTTTTTCGGGATAAAACATCTATGCCTATAGATGAGACCTTATCTATATTATACTTATCATTATCTTCGGGACAACATCTATCTCCATGCCAAATTTCAATAAGATCTATTCAGCCATTTAGGTGTGAAAGCATAGCAGACAGAGGGTTACTTTCGAATTTATAATATTAGTATCAATATCAGTAATCTAGAACCCGTTACATCAGCTCTGTTTAGTTTGGGACTGGATAATGCTGTGTGGATTGTCCAGCGTTATTAATTTGAATATGGAACTACACTTATGTGATTCTGTAGTAGACCACACGATCAATCTCAACAGTGTTATAGTCCCTTACATCCTCCTAATTTCCGGGTTAGGGTCGTCCAGCATCTTAAAGAGTGGATCCAACAGGTCTGGCAGGTAAGGCAGCAGTGTGACGGCGGGCACTGCATCCAGCACCGACACCCACGACACCACAAACTGGCGCGCCGGCGCCGCGCGCGAATACATACGCTCGCGCAGCATGCTGATGAAGCCTTCTACCTCAAAGGTTGTGCTTTCTGTTACTATGTCCTGGAAAATAATATGGTTGAAATGATTGAGTCTTGCAGACTCCTCAAGCAAGCTCTGCTTATATGGAGCTGGTTGATGCTGTTAATATCCAGCATTTTTAGTTCAAACTTTACCAAATGATAACTTATTGGACTAAATGTACATTTCAAAATTTCTCACATCAGATAACTTACTTTCACTAGCCTGTCCAGTAACTCAGCAGCTTGCTTAACCTGAGGCTCTGAGTCAGCAGCCAGCCGGGCCAGCGCATCGAACACCAAAGGGAAGTGCGCCAGGGTCTCTCCCCGAGCTATCTTTATCACATTGAACAGTGCTTCCACTGCCTGGTAGCGCACCCGCGACTCGCTCTCACTGAAGCATGCTATGATGGGGTGGATCAGCTCTGTCATGTACTCCACACTACCCTAGAATAATAATTATGGATTGTATTGGTAACATACATTTTCCAAATTGAGAATAGACCAGGCTTTTCAATTTCACCATTGCATTGAGCTATTGAGTACAAATCAAACCTTCCCCAGTCCAACAGCAACCGAAGAGAGCCCCATTAGGGCTCCGTTCTTGACATTAGGGTTGGTGGAGGACATGAGATCCTGCCCGAGCACTTTGATCAGCCGCCGAATTTGGCTCGTATTCTTCGCTTCGCTGAAGTCTTTTACCATTCTGAAACGACACAGCATGTAAAGTTACACTGGCAGATTCAAAGGGGAGGCGGAACCCGGAAGAAATTTTTATATACTTTTCGATCTCCCCTCCGGCAAATTTTCTTTTCTCATACATCTTATCGCACAGCCCCCGAACGCAGGCTGTGCTAAGTGGTGCGTAATCTCTCTCCGACATCATGAATTGTCACAGATTTAAATTATTTCATTAAAAAGAGTGGTACAATTAACTTTAAGGTGGATTGGAAAAGATTTTTCGTTCGTCTTCTTTCACGAAAACAAACAATTTTTGATTGATTGTGCTGTGTTGCCGGTATTCAAAATGAAAAAGCACCGAACCGAACCGAAAGCAAAGGGGTATAAAGATTTTTGTATAGAGGGTGGCCTTACGATTTGTTTGGCCTTACGATTTGTTTTTTTTTTATTTCAAAATGACCGTGCACTATAAAAATTAATTATAGTCATCTGTGAATATCTTTGTAACGACCCCCATGACCCCCCCCCCCCCCCCCCCCCCCCCACCCTGGGACCGCGCCTGCCAGATTGGCAGTTGCATTGGTAGTAGCCTGTGTAATGGTATAGTAGTTTCAAAGTACATTATTTACTGTACTATAACCATGTTATTTAATAGATCAAGTTTAGTCCTTTTTGCTGTACCATACCACTACAGAGCCCCGAAGACGGGATTCATGTGGGATGTATTTTTTATAGCATAAGAACCTTTCATATTGTTATTAGTACATGAAACAGCAATAAATCAGATAAATTGTAAAATAAAGATAAATTAAATCAAAATTGTTTTGAGTTGGAAGCACTAGAGGCCTAAACGCTTTTGAGAAACTAGACATTTCGATTCATTGACTTTTGACAATGATTTTTTGTTGACACTGACATTAGGAAGTCAACACTTAGGGTTTCCATTTCAAAAACTTCCCGATATATAAGGAATTATATTCGCGGTCAATTATTTAAAAGCCACTTTGTACTTGTTTCGGACACGGGCGCGTCATGGCTATGTGGCACTGCCAATAATAAAATTAGTACCACAGCCATGGCATTTCCTACTTCATTTCACAATACAAACAAAAGCGGTAGGTACCACTAGTCCACTACAAACAAAAAAAATTGGTTGCCTGTAAAGTCGGTATACGGGCGAAAGTTTTACGTGACAACGACTTTGAGTTCCTTTCACTTTTTATGTCTGTCTCTCTCGCTCTTAGGCGGGCTAACCATGCCCGAGTGGAAGGGACGCGTGCCTCTCACTCGCTCTCATTGTGAGCGCATAACGTGAGCGGAGCGTAACGCAGTTTCTTGAAGTGTCACCCGGCAAACCAATTTATAAGACGTTGTCACGTCAAAAGTAACTACAAAATGAACTGAAAACAAAAACATGGACACAGGCAGGGCAGGCACTAATTTCCAAGACACAAAATTTCATCAGTTAGACAGGTCAAAGTGTAGTGAACGGTACTGGTACTGCTCAGATACAAAAACAGAATAAATAATAGTTAGTTATTTTATTACCCATTACGCTAGACGCTATTCGTTTCATCTCGTGTTTTCGCATGAAAGCTTACGCGTTAGAAAAGGATGCCCTAATTATTAAAGTTAGCTGCCAACCAAACCAACCTGTTCTTTGCCGAAAATGATTAGGTATTGGATATTAAGGGTATGGTTACTTTGTTGGTTTAATAGTGCTAGCTCGCTGGCGTGTTTCGTTCAGATATTTAGTATCGGCTACCTGACGTTACAATATCGATACGTTAAGTTACGAGCTTGCATCGGTTTTTAGGTACGTTTCGTTCGGTATAGCGAACTCATGTCTACTATCACTATCAGCGAGAGAGATGGAGTCGGTCGGGTATAGAGTATTAGAGTGCGAGGTAGCGAGCGTGGTTAGGTTTGCAACGAAAATCAGATGGCAACTCAGTTTAATTTAATTTAATTCGTGCGTTGTTGCGTGCTGTGCTGCGTGCATGCAATGCAGAGTGCTATGCTAGTATTTTCTGGAATTAAATTTGTACGAACCACGTACGAACGAGTCGGTCGATCGACGACGACGACGGTTTGTTTAACGCGATCCTAGTTGAGTTTTGTTGTCATTTCATTTGTGTTTTGTACGTCATACACAACGTCGGTCAAGTCAATTTGTTGTTTCTCGTAGATTTATTTTGATAAAATTGCGTCTGTTTAGTGTTTATGTCAGTACTCGTGTTACATTCCGCGCTTGTGTTCTATTTAAAAACTGCAAAATGCCCGTGACACTAGTGGACAGGTTGCCCTTGCCGAACCTCAAGGTTTACACGGCAGGGAGTGTGATGCTGCTGTCGGTGGCCGTGTACTACGCGGTGAGCGCGACGGGCGACGGCAGCTGGCGCGCCAACGCGACGGCGGCGCGGCGCGGCGCGGAGGGGGATGCTGCGCCGCCACCACTGCCCGCGCCTCTGGAGCCGCCCGACCGGAACCTCACAGACCAGCTCGTCGATGTCATGTCCTTCATGATGCAGGAGCCATTTTGTATGTGGGTGAGTACCAGATACTCTATCTATTGTGCCCGCGGTCGCCTACTACTGCTATGCTAGTTATTAAGCCCACACTCTTACTGAAAGCCTATGCCTATTATGTATGAGCCCCCTCCATAAGAAGTTATTCTGTCCTGATCACATTTATTGTACACCAGGTGTAATTTTCTCCTAACTTATTGGATATGCCAGTTTGAAGCATATTACATACCTATTTTCAAGCTAGGCTATGATATAAATATAGTAGAATTCGGATAAAACAACCCTCAAGGGACCAGCAACACTTGGTTGTACTAACCGGACAACACATAAAACGACCCAACAATTTAAGCCAATTTTTATTAGGCAAGGTACTTATTTAATAGATAGGTAGGTACTATTACTATTATTCTTACTATTTATTTCTATTTTAAACAAAACAAAAATTATAAGTAGGTACTACAACAGGTAAAGTTTGGCAGGGCCACTACCATGACCCTTGATATGCAAGACAGAATGGTAGGTAAAATACTTCCTTTTGTTACAAAAAACAATGCCTGTTTACTTAATGTAACCTGTGTTGTAAATAAGTAAAATAAAAACTGAGTACATAACAGTACAATACCATCTTTACGTAAAATATATATGCATTATTGTGTATGTATCTATTATGTATGTAATAATGTGACCAGTATTTGTATTTTACTATATTTAAACTGCATGGATAGGTATCTGTCGTCACAACATAGTGGGAACACGCCCTTACTTTGGGGATGATGCTGTGTGGGTGGTTTGTCCAGCAATATTTAAATGGCTGATGGTAAGGTAGAATGTGTTTTGTGAGTAGGTACTCTAAGAACTAATTTTGCTTTAACCAACATACCCAAGAATAGATATTTCAAATTGCAGATAATTTGAATCAAATTAGGTATCATACCTAGGTACCTACTTTGATTTGAGAGGTTCAATTTTGTAATTACATTTTGTAATCAATATTATTTATACCTAAATGCGAAAGTGGATAGATGAAAGGATAGTTGTATGGTTGTTACTTCTTTACGCCAAAACTAGTGAACGGATTGGGCTAAAATTTTGCAAATATGTAGGTCTAGACTGGGAATAACATACCTATAGGCTAGATACTTATTATCCCATGTGATATACTTAAATAAACTTTAAACGCATCCACAGAAACAACATGTGTGAAGCCGCGGGCAGAGACTAAGTGTTGACAAAAAGCTCTTAACGCTAGTTAAGAGCTTTATCAAGTTATCATCACACTGGCGATTTGCGAGCGATTTCCAAGCGAGGCGAGTTCGCGAGAGCATGCAGCGAAGACGACGCCGCGCCCGCGCCGCGAGCACGCAGCGAGCTCGCCGCGATTAGCGCCGTCGTCGCCGCCGCCGCCGTCGCCGTCGAGGCTAGTAGTGTTCAGAACGCGGATTGCGCCGCGAAACCGCCTCGCCTTGAAAGCGCTCGCAAAACGCTAGCGTGATAAGCTGATAAGACTGTAAGATTGAGTACCTACCTACTTGCAATACCTACAACAACAAAAAATACCGTCTTAGTTTATCGACTTGTTGTTTGATTTCATTAGCCAACACCAACAGTGCCAGATTGTAAAGGTAACTGGCCTTCATGTGTTTTTATTTATTTGAATGTAACTTGCTTATTTATTAATTTACTGGCAAATGGTCTAGTCTCCTCAACTTAAACATTTGACTATTAATTAGGAAGTAATTTTGACCATGAAAGTCATGAAATCCTCACTTCCTTCTAATGCTTCCTTTTCCTAGTCAATTTGATGTGTTTGGCTCCTGTCCACCTTATAACTATACTGTTTGTCTATCACCCACCCTTAAGAGGGCTGGTGTCTGAATTTGACGCCAAATGACTCAGACTATGGCAGCAACTTTGTATGCGTACTAGGTATGATGTCTATTGGTGCTCCCACACTGTTGTTAGAAAATGTTTACAAACATTTTCTAACACTATAACATTTACTAACAAATGTTAAACTTAAATTGTTACATTTTCTTAGAAAATGTTAGATGTTACAAGTGCTCCTACACTGACGGAAAATGTTTACTAACATTTTATAACATTTTTGGCTCGCAGTTTGGTTTTGCGTTCTGAGGTGTCTACATGAAAATGGAAGAAGATTTGCTTATTGGAATAGCTTTTATTTTTTGTTTAAAAAAAAAAGAAAAAAAGATAACAAATGTTTTATTTTGTTATAAAATGTTTACTAACATTGTCTAACATGAAAACATTTTATAACATTTGTGATCAAATGTTTGTAAACAAATGTTTACTAACATTAGTTAACATTTTCTAACAGCAGTGTGGGAGCACCATATGATACAAGAACAAAATTAAAAATTTAAATACCCCTCGTAAGATTATAATGAAACATGGCTAAAAGAACAATCGGGATAAAATTACCTATCTATGACACAAAAAAAAACGAAACAAAAATCGATTCATCCGTTTGGGAGTTACGTTACCTACCACAGATACACAGACAGACACGTTAAACTTATTTAATAACACCCCTCTCTTTTTGCGTTGGGGGTTAAAAATACCTAGATGGGGCGGCGCGCGGCGCGCTAGTGTGAGTCGAGAATTTATTAAAATTTCCTGTCATGTCTGCATTACCTACAGGGAAATTAAATAAAATGGTGTTATGGCTGCAGTAGTTACCTAGTTATTTACATAATAATTGGCTTCAACACAGGAAGTCGTCAGATCCCATCATTGTTTTTACGACTTCTGGTTTCCTCTCTCGAGAAGGTATGTACCTACCTACTTTAATCGTCGTAACTCTTAACATAGGTAGGTATAGGTACCTACATATTTTTTTCGAATTACGTAAATTATCGACGTGATAATTAACACAATAATTTCGTGTTGGTTACTTATGACGTCATAGGCGTTGTTACACGTGTAGTGTAACTATTTGATAGAGTTACATCCAGTTACATCCAGTTACATCACTTCGATCGAAGTCAAAACACTAGACATAATAAAAAGGCAAGAGTCGCATCAATGTGTCAATGACGAATCTATGAATCTACTGACGCATGCTCATCACAATAATAGCACTGAGTCGACATTGTAATTAAGTAGATGATCGTTGGAGGCATAAAAATGTCTGTACCACCTACTAGTTTATGCCTGCGGCTTCACACGCGTTGTTTCTATGGAAACGTTTAAAGGTTATTTCTATCCCATGGGAACTGATTTATGGGTTAAAAAGTAGCAGAGCCTTTGTTTTATTCGAGGCTTAGAACTACCTGTATTAAAAATTTCAGCGCGATCCGTTCAGTAGTTTTACGTGAAAGAGTAACAAACGTCCATCCATCCATCCATACTTACAAACTTTCGCGTTTATAATATTACTAGGATTGTGAAGTGTGATGTAGGTTAGTTGAGTGAGGTATGATTGGACGCGGGTTGAAGACACCGTATGAAATTAATTTTAGCTGAATTAAGCCATATTAAGCCAATTTCTTAATTAGGTGTAATAGTTTTCTTGCAATAAACAGTCATTTGAATTTCTGCGCTTACATCTTTCCAAAAAGGTATGCTCTGCTCTGTCACTCGTATGAACGCAAAATCCTTTTTCTATCCTATTCTATTCGCACAAAGGGCTGCAAGGTGCCCTCTTAACCCTTTGTTAGTTCAACCAGGCGTCACCTGTCTGCTTATTAAAAAGGCCTTCATTAACGTGATGCTAATTTATACCACAAAAATGTGTGTTTATAAACAAACACAAACAGACCTTACCACGCCCTTCACCTGACTCGGTCCTGTCCTGACTCAATAAGTACCTTTTTGAATTTATTATCCCTAACTTTGTAATTGTAATTAACATGTTACTTATTTGCGGCACAATATGCACAATATACATAGAATAACACAGAAAAAACTGTATAAAAGTTATTATTACAAACAATTTTTTGTGATGTCTTTTCGGCACATCACACTAATAATTTAAATGCGAAAGTTTGGATGTCTAAAACTCCTGAACGGATCGGGATGAAATTTTGGGTACAGGTAATCCTGAAATCAAACATACTTTTTGTTCCATAAATCAGTTCCCATGGGATAGAAAACGTTTCCAGAAACAACGCGTGCGTAACCGCAACGGGGCAGAAACTAGTTGTGTAGTAACAAAATTGTCTCATGATTTGCTTGTCGTCATAATGACGAACGAAACCTACTTCGTCACTGTTGTTAAGTCATAATCTTATAATATAAAAATGAATCGCAAAATGTGTTGGTAAGCGCATAACTCAACAACGCCTGGACCGATTTCGCTAATTCTTTCTTTGTTGTGTTTGTTATTGTCAGGAGAAGGTTCTTATGAAAGAAAAAATTAAGAAAGTTGGAAACATAAATTTCCACGGGGGCGAAGCCGCGGGGCGCAGCTAGTTATAAATAAAAATCGCGCCGTAGACTATCCCTAGACATTCGATGAATATACAGTTCTAGAGTCATCTGTTACGTGAGTGACTTTCCCTCGCTTTCTAATCGATTATTGTTTTAATTCTAACATCTTCACCTTTTACCTAGCTTCTTTTTAAATATGTAGTTTCAACCTGCGGCTTGCCACACGATTGTCCTGGATAAAGTCCTAGTCCTAGTCGAGTGAGTGGTAAAGTGGTCACTTCGATTTTTTGTATACGTCATTCTTTTTAAGGTAAAGCAAAGAATTGAACAAGCTGGAGCAAAATCCTTCCCAAACTTTTTTATCGTCTCATAATCTGATATTTTGTAGTAGCATAGACTAATTAATTAGTCTATGGTAGTAGGTACTTATACCTACACTTTTTTCAAATAATACTTAGTTTTGACAATTGGTTTGAATTTATTTACTGAAAAAAAAAATCACTCACAGTTTTGTTACTGCATAAAAACTTGATATACCTACCTATGACATCAACTTAATCAACTGTTAAACTGTCCGAACAGTTTTCAACACCCAGGCCCAAAAAAATATAAAATCGCAAACACGAGCACAACATCAATGTTTGTGCCAAAGTTATAAATAGTTTGAAAAACAAGAGATGATAATACAGACATAGGACGTAGGTCGAGATACGCTCTCAGATGTGATTGAATTTGCGGCTGATATCGTGCGGTCACGACTGCTTGCTAAAGATCACGTGGCCGAGCCAAGGACTCTGCCTCTTTTGTTCCAGGCACAGACGAAATTTAATATCTCATCAGCACAAACAAGATAGATAGATAGAAAATACTTATTATACCACACAAAGACAGGAAACATAGAGAAAAAAGCTTAGAATACAGGAATTATAAAGGGCGACCTTAATGCTGAGAGCGATCTCTTCCAGGCAACCTTGGTATGGACTGGACATGAAAAGGACAAAAGAGACGGTGGCACTGGATTAAATCTATTTAGATCACAGAACAGAAAACAATTCCCATGGATAAAAATCACCTTTAAACGTTTATAGAGACAGCGCATGCGAAGCCGCGGGCATAAACTAGTAATAAATAAATCCACTGCAGAACATGCTTCCCCTAAACGAGGGTGGTTTTGTCATAATCACCGCGCTCGGCAGGAGGATAGGTGATCGTTGTTGAGGTGTTAAAGATACGCGAAAGGAAGCTAATGCCCTTCCTCTAGTAGGTTCCCTTAGTCGGCTCTTACGACATCCACAAGCTGTGTTGGAAGGTCGATTCTTACGACGTGACCGCCATGGCAAATTAAATAGGTATCCTCTACCTCAACCTCAACAGCCTTTATTGGTCCACTGCTGGACGCAGGCCTCCCCCTGATAAGCGCCTTGTTGGCTTTTATCTAATAGGGGTAATGCCCATAATCCCCTCTGGGCATGCGGGTTGGGATTCGCAGTTCGGTGGTAGAATTATTCTGCAGGGGGCGCTGCTGCCCGCCCCCGGTGGATATACCTTAGTCGCCTCTTACGACACCCGTGGGAAGACTTGGGGTGGTGCAAATTCTAAGCCGGCACCACACAGCTTAAATACACAAAGCAAATAGGTACGAGTATCACTGAACCGAAAACTGTCGGCGACGAATGAATTTCTCAGTCAAACGTAGTACCAAAATGATTTGTAACTTGTGAATATTTTCACCATGGTTTGCTATTATTTGTATTAGAATAGTATATATTAGGTTCCTGCCACAAGCTTTTTTCAAAATACTTACGTAAACAAATACTAAGAAAACGTGTCTTCTTTGATGTAAAAATGCGATTAGGATTAAATTCATTTCAGAAAAGTTTTTTGAAAAATTTTGTGACCTGAAACTAGATAAATACTATTTTAATACAAATAATAGCTGACCATGGTGAAAATTAAAATATATGCTAAAATTACAAATCATTTTGGTAAGTACTACGTTTGTATGGGAAATTCATCCGTCGCCGGATCCTTGGTACGTCACGTTAGTATTATTAGCGCAAATAATACTGAAATAGTCTCTTGAAAATATAGGGGAAAATTTAGTTGAATCAACAATGCAACAGAGAGTAAACCTTGAATTAAATTCGCTCCGTGCTTCACGGTAGAGCACGGAACGTTAAGTACGAGATAATGTGGGCCTCAAGACCTTATTCAGTAATTTTCTAGTATACATAGTGTAAACATTAGTGCAGTTATTTTCTAATCTAGACTTTCATCATCATCATCCCTATAAAATTCCATACAATTGTACATAGGCATACCCTAACTTAGACTTTGAGTGCTGCAAATTAATTCTAAAATGAAGACGGCTTCTTCTATCATAATTATGTTTTAGTAAACAAGTGGCATTTCAGAACCGACCAATGCTATTTGCTGTGTACATTCTGGATGGATTAACAAATATCGAATGTTTACCAACCAACACTGCAAGAATATTCTAGTCCGTAGCTAGAACCTTGACCATGAACTATGTGGACCATAGATTTATATCGTTAGATAGGCCCCGACACCAAAAACTGTGGCATTGTTTTTGAATGTGTGGGTTAACAAAATGCCGACGCACGCACACTAACGGTTAACGCACACATTCAAAAAAGTAGTTAAAAAATCGTGTTTCTGCCATTGTAATTATCTGTTGTTATTACCATTTCGTGTGCAATCGTATTGCACACACTTTCCTGAAAAAAGTATACCCTTAGATGCCCTGAAATCGAAAATGATTGAATGTGTGCGTCAACATAGTGTCAAAAACCTGTGCAGTTTGTGTAGAACAAATTGCACAGGTACGGTCCGCAAACTCATTAATCAGATTACATAGTAGGTAGACTGTATAATTATAAGTCTAAGCCAAATAAGTTGTGAAACATAACATACATATTTTAGATACAACTATCGAATAGAAAAATATAAATCATCGAAATATGCTTCATACAAAAAAAAATGTTTTCAGCGCCATTTCTCAAATAGGGCACGATTGGCTTGGCACCCATATGACTAGTTGATGCCATGTAATGCCACACACAAAAAACCATTAAAAAATCAGGTCAAAACAAGGTGAAACATCTTAATCAACTTTTAAGAAAAACAGTTTTTTGCCGTAACTCCTGAACTATAAGGCCTAGCCAAAAGTTCACTTGAAAAAAAGTGTCTTAGTTTTGTTAGAGTTATCGAATGGTGAAATCAGAATAACAAAATTCGAAAAAAATCCTATGTCCGCTTTTTAGCGATCAGGACCACAGTGCCTCGGGATCCAGAAACACCCCTTTTCAGCACATGTTTCGTGGCACCCTGTATTTAATATGCTTACCTACTAAAATATTAGGAAGCCAATAAAATTCAAAAATGAAATGGTTCAGACATCCTTAAACAACAACATGGTCTGTTGAATCTGCTGACGCTACCGAACGACCTTGTCTCAATATTGAGTAGTTAGAAATAGTGTTTTTGCCAATAAACCTAATCATTATTATTATTATTTCGTGTGCAATCGTATTGCACATACTTCTATGAAGAAAAAAAACGGCCTAATAAGCCCTGAAATCGAAAATGTGACTATCTAAACAAACCTGTGCAATTTGTAAAACGGTGCAGTCTACGCTTCAGCGTAGACTGCACCGTTTTACAAATTGCACATACAAACTGCACCGTTTTACAAATTGGTA
Source organism: Eupithecia subfuscata (assembly GCA_963564075.1). Classification (NCBI taxonomy): domain Eukaryota; kingdom Metazoa; phylum Arthropoda; class Insecta; order Lepidoptera; family Geometridae; genus Eupithecia; species Eupithecia subfuscata. The sequence goes on from OY751114.1 coordinate 12,369,939, forward strand.
CCGAGAAAATAGTGACATCTCTTTTTCTCCCAGATTAGTTGCCAACACGACTTTCTCTTTCGTGCACTCGCCATTTAAATTTGTTATTTTCGGACAGTGCGGAAGAAAAATAAAAGTTTTTAAATGAAATCGCAATACTTACGAGTGAAATGTTACACCTCTGGCTTTATTTGTGTTTCTAGAATTGTTGTTGCACTTTAGAAAGGCACACGATGGCATTTTGTGACAGTAAACTGCTCGCAAAGTTCGCAAACGTTCTTTACAACACGTCCGGCTCACACTGTGTTTGGACGTGCACTAACTCCAGGTTAGTGAGCCTCACTCACTTCGACTGTGGAACAACACGGCGCGGTCTCACTGCGGTAAGGGCCTATCTAACGATTTATATCTATGATGTGGACTGTATGCAGCAGTAATGGGCGTTTTAGTTATCATTGCCAAATATTACGCCCGCCGGCGCCGCACCGTCGCTCTACTGAGCTGCACGAGGACATCTGCGTCTTGGGCCCTGAAAGTGTTAACAGAGTTACGATGTGACTAGCTTCTGCCCGCGGCTTCGCACGCGTATTTTCGGTATAATAAGTAGCTTATTATCTAAGTTAGGCTTTGCTCTAAACGTACGCCAAATTTCATATGATCTGAGCATTAGTTTTGGAGATCCTAGGTAACAAAAAATTTGATTATACAAACTTTCGGCTTTATAATATTCGTAGGATTGGATGACAATCTCGCCTCTCGTTTTCCATGTGAAATCCTCATCCTACTAAGTAATATTATAAATGCGAAAGTTTGTGAACGGTGAAATGTTTGTTACCTATGATTTCCAAAACTACTGAACAGATAAAAATGAAATTTGTCATACACTTGTTGTTTATTGTTTATTTGTTTAGTAACTAACACGATTTTCATAAACCAATTACACTAGTTACTGAAGATGAAAAAGCATCATTTATCTAATCTAAATTAAAATTATTATAAAAATTGTAAAACATTTTATAAAATAAATCCATATAGAATAATAAACATTGAAAATTATATAGTATTCGAACAATGAGGCAAATAAATTAATTAATTGAAATAATAAATAAGATGTTCATAATGTACTGTATAGTATACATAATGTAATGTTCTTAGAACGTAGCCTAACTTAAACAATAGGCTACTTATTATACCGAAAATACGCGTGCGAAGCCGCAGGCAGAAGCTAGTGAACCATAAAGTTAATGTGAGCTCCCGATTGCTCAGCAACCAGTGATTTCGAGAAGGTAAACAGAGCATCCGTTAGGTCAGTCAGACCATTAAAACTGTTCTATAATTTGTAGGATATCGTTTGTTTCTCGCGTGTTGCTGCCGCGGCTCGCTTCGCAGTTTTCTCCTTCTGTACCTAGAGTGCTCGAGCTGAAAATAGCTAAACATTCTTATCTCCCTGGCGCAATGTTTTCATTCAGCTTTGGGACAATCGAAAGCAAATTTTACGCAGTACTAAAGGTATTTTGAAAGATTTTGCAGAGCAGTCTGGTCTATTTATTGCTTAGCTCCATTGGCGGAGGCTGTATAAGGTATAATAACGGTTTATCGAATAAAAAACACCTGAGGTGATTCCTTTCTCAAGATCTTCACGTAAAGTACTACCATGTATGTAAGAAGTAATAATTTTCCACCGGACACCCGTCCGGAAAATTGTTTACTTATTTGTAAATGACAAAATATGAAAATTGGTAAGTATTATACTTACCTATACTAAATGAAAGATAAAACGTGGGGCTTTTATTTTTAGTAACGGCCGCGGCTTCGCCCGCGTGTGGATGGAAATCATACAATTTTCAGAAATTTATTGCACAACCCCTAGGGATAGTTTTGTAAAAATAAAAAATACGTAATTCATAATTTACCTTAAGGTTTATCTACCTGGTTTTGATTGAATCGAACCAAGAAATAATAATTTTCCATAGAAGCTTGACCACCCTTTTTAACCCCCTCGATGTTAATTTTTGAAAATTAGGCTATGTGTTATTCTAGAACCTAAACTATACATACCAAATTTAATCTAAATCGGTAATCTAGTTACGGAGAAACGTGTTAGTAGGATAGTTATTCCGTCTACATGTTTTCCATCGGCGTACACATTCACGGAACTTATCAACAAATTGAGTAAAAGCGTGCACTTCTCGGTCGATCATTAACTAAACAAACAGTTGCACATACAGTAAGATTTAAAATTGTTTAGCTAACTCAAAAACTTTCGCGTATACCTTCGAACTGCCTACGTCTGGTACAGTAGCTATAATAGCTAGTTAGTCAACACTTTCATTGCCCAAGACGCAGATGTACCTCGCTATCCCCGTGTCGTCGCGGCGGCGCGGCGGCGGCGAGGCTGGCCAGTAAATGCGTTAACCTACGTGTTACTTCTTAGATAGATTATATTATAACATTTATAACTGTTAGTGCAAGTGCAACTTGTTATGTGTCCTACTGCACCGGGTAGCCTTGGTAAATGAAAGGTGAACATATAATTGACTTTCCGAAGAGATCCGATTCGCGAATCTTATCATTGTGTATTTTTATCTTTAATGTGTCATGGAACCGCGTTTTTTATTTTATTTGTTGTAACATTATCTTTGGTACTTTTGTTATTATGTTTACTTACGTAGGAATGAGATAAACGAGTTTGCGTAAGCGTTGGTAGAGCTCGATTGTAGACATTTATTTCTTTGATATTATGTATTTTTTGTAATCGAAAGTGTTTAAATACAGGTTTATTGTTGACTCAACATATAAACAGCTGGACAAAGGGCTCGCCCGACATACCTATCACAAGTTTAGATGTATGGATGGATGAATGTTTGTTACCTCTTCACGCCAAAGCTACTGAACGGATCGGGCTGAAATTTTGCGTGCAGGTAATTCTACGCCTGGAATCAAACATAGGCTACTTTTATATCGATAACTAGCTTCTGCCCGCGGCTTTACACGCGTATTTTCGGTCTAATAAGTAGCCTATTGTTTAAGTTAGGCTACGTTCTAAGTGCATACCAAATTTCTTCTTGATCTGTTCAGTATTTTTGGAGATCATAAGTAACAAAAATTTCACATTTCACAAACTTTCGCATTTATAATATTAATAAGATAGTAGGATATATAGAAAAACCTTTGACCGTTGCTATAGAACCAACGCGTTTGACGCCGCGGGCAAAAACTAGTTAGTTTAGTTTTAAACTAGTTAGTGACGACCTCTGTGGCGCGGTGGGCGAAGGTCCGCCTGCGACGCACGAGGTTGCGGGTTCGATTCCCGCCTCGGGACAAATATTTGTACGATCTGCAGATATTTGTTCAGGGTGTTCTGGTCGTTTTCTATGTATAATAAAAAATATCTATCTATGTACTCGTATATTATTATGTATATCAGTTATCTAGTACCCATAACACAAGCTCTGCTTACCTTGGGGCTAGATAATGCTGTGTGAATTGTCCAGCATTTTTTTTTTTTTTTTTTTTTAGTTTAATTTAATCTAACGTTTCATGGATTGCATTTGCATTGAACTGTTTATGCCGAGTCATGGCCACTGTATTCTTTGTATTAATTAGCGAGACAGAGATGAAGGCTTCTGGTTTGGTAGAGTCTTGCGAGAACACGAGCCGGTATTACAAAGTTACTGATTGTGAAGGGGCGAACCTAGCGGGTTTGGTTGTCAAACTAGACCAGTTCCGTCCTGCTCCTATGAACGCGAAAGCCTATGTCTATTATTTTCACAAAATGGCGCGCAAAGCGGCCCTGTTATTAGTTCCCCTAATAATAGAGGTTCACAAGTTGAGAACTAGTGCACATGAGAAAAGCCCGCTGCAGAATTGCAGAAGCTTGAGGAGGGCCTACTGAGAAAAGGAAAATCGAAGTTTCGTTTTCGTAGTCGTGCAAAACCAGAGTTGGTTGTACGTCGCTCGCATAAGATAAGCGTTTGCACGAAAACTAATCGTTAATATAATAATAATAATATAATATTAATAATAAGTTAAACGAACTTCCTCACAAGTTGCGACACAATGCTAAGTGACTGAAAAATCGATTTTTCAGTCACTTAGCATTGTGCCGCGTACTCTAAAAAACGAAATCGAAGTTTCTGATTAGTTTTCGTGTTCACGTGTTCCATAGTTCTTCTTGGACGCAGCCACTTGGCACGTATAGGTATTTACCTTATCGACAGTATTATTATTGTGAACATAACTTTATAATTATGTTCCGATAATCGATTAATCTTCATAACAAATGTAATTACCATTGGCTCTTAATTGCATTGCGGTAATGATGCTTTGAATAACGGTAATCATTTCTATGCGTTTGCCATGGTAAGCCTAAGGCGGACACACTGCCACGCACCACGCTGCATGTTGCGTGTTGACGCACCTACGTGCGTGCTTGCAGGAGTGCAGATTGCATCATCGTGCGCTTTTTTTACGCACTCACGCGCGTAGTTGCGTTTTGTTGAGTCACGTTGGCTCTGACTCATTTCATTCAAAGCTGTTCGCCGTCCTTCCAAAATCACACACGGCACTGCGGGACTCGTTGTGCCATACCTTGCGTCTCGCCCGGCACTTACGCGCGGAGGTGCATGTTTCTCCGCGCTTGAGCGCGTGACCTGCATGAACGCGCGTGGATGCATTTTCTGTGTGTTGGACTGTGCGTGTTTTCTATACAAGCAACATTAGAACACGCATTCACGCAACATGCAGCGTGGTGCGTGGCAGTGTGTTGATCGGCTAAGCATCTATTTCTTTGATGCAGTTCGTGGCTATCCTAAAAGGCGACCAGGGGAATCTACCAGAGGATCGCCAGCAGCTTCCTTCCATTTATATTTAAGTATTAATCACCCTCACTGGAATCACAATACAATACAAAAATACAAAATCATTTATTTAAAAATTAAATATACAAAACAAGTGGCAGGTCCCTGGTTTCTGTTTTAATTTAATTTAAACTGTATTACTGATAACCAGTCTTCCCTCCTACACATGGTTTAGTTTATTTATTTGAAACCCTTACCCTAAGGGGGCCCCATACATCTAAACATCCAAACTTTCGCAGTTATAATATAATTGTGATGTTTGCTCAGGTTCCTATCTAGACTCTAGCTAAGCTGAAATCATAATAGCAGAAACTTTGCTCGATAAAGATATTTTTTCAAAATGATAAGTACATTTTAAAATCGAAATATTTTGATAACTAAGTACTATGAATATCAACTTGGGATTCATAGTTAAAAATATGTAACAGGTTGATCTAGTTTTTTGATAAAGATATTGAATTTAAATCATTAATTTATTCAAAAAGCTACCATCGCACCGCGCGCCGTCTATTTTATTGACCTGATTAGCGCGATAGCGACTCACGACTCACAAGCGCCTTATTCAACTGTTTCTGAGCTTTGGCATACAAATTGTAACGTCTGTGAATGCGTCTGAGACCTTGAACACGTCATGCCATCCCGTGTTGGAAATAATAATAAGGCAAAGCTACTGTATCTATAGCTATACTCCGGCCAAACTACCTATACAATGTTGAGATCACAGCTGGGCACAGACACACCCACCTTTACGCCCACTCGTACAAGCCGATACTTACACCCTGCCTGGTAGCTCCTGTTGCTCGAACTCTTACTCAAGACATCAGTGTCCTCAGGAGTATCATACACACACACACTCACTCACCCACTCACACACACACACAAAAACAAACATACTTTCCCCAATAGAGACTGGCTGACTAAGAATCTTAATTTTAATTTATTTGTAATTCTTTGGTTGTTTATTTCTTTTTTAAAATTTTTTATGTTTAACTTTCACTTTTTTTTTAAACTAAATTGTAATCTTACATAGAATTACATAGATAAATTAGTAGCTTTATTTTTTGTACTTTTTTGGAACTCTATTCACATTAATTTCGGGGGAGGGCGTTGTCATGGCGACTGCAGTTGACGTCGTTTTTCTATACTATCTATACTAATATTAAAAAGAGGTAAGATTTGATTGTTTGATTGTTTGTTTGTTTGTTTGTATTGAATAGGCTCCGAAACTACTAGACCGATTTGAAAAATTCTTTCACCGTTAGGAAGCTTACTTTTCAGGGAGTGACATAGGCTATATTTTATCCCGGAATTCCCACGGGAACGGGAAATACGCGGGTGAAACCGCGAGGCGATCGTCTAGTCATTTATAACCATGTAACCATTGTTTTTGTTCCATGGTAACGATTTATTTATTAAATGTTTGTTAAAATTGCCCCCCATACCTAATCTAAAAAAAAACCCTCTTCGGCCATCACCACGCAGAAGACGCTTTGGTGCTCTGTCGTCTTGAATTTTTTCTTCGTACGCAGCCCATCGAATACAGCCGACTTTTATAAACTCTCTTCTCCGGGCCCATTACAGTCATTCAAGCCTGAAACATAAAGTACTAACATTAACTCGAGAGACGACCTCAGTGGAGCAGCGGGCGAAGGTCCGCCTGCGACGCAGGAGGTTGCGGGTTCGATTCCCGCCTCGGGACAAATGTTTGTACGATCTGCAGATATTTGTTCAGAGGTTCTGGATGTTTTTCTATGTATAATAAAAAAAAAAAATTTATCTATGTAGTGTAATGTATTATGTATATCAGTTATCTAGTACCCATAACACAAGCTCTGCTTAGCTTGGGGCTAGATAATGCTGTGTGAATTGTCCAGCATTATTTATTTATTTAACTGGTTTGTACATATTCAAAACGGCTGTTTTGTAAAAGAGTATGCATCACTTTTTGACCAGTATAAAGATAAACATAACTCTGTTATATAGAGATCCTAGTAGGCTTATTATTGCCTCCACACAAAACTGCACTTAGTGGAAAAATTGCCAACACAATGCATCACACTATAATATTATAAATGCGAAAGTTTGGATGGATGTATAGATGGATGAATGTTTGTTACCTCTTCACGCCAAAACTACTAAACAGATTGGGCTGAAATTTTGTATACAGATAATTCTAGGCCTGGAATAAAACATAGGCTACTTTTTATCCCATAAATCAATTCCCATGGGATAGAAATCACCGTTAAGCGTTTCCATAGAAACAACGCGTGCGAAGCCGCGGGCAGAAGCTAGTATATCATAAATGAGGACCTGACTCACTGAGTGGCAGCCTTTTGGTCTCACGTTGTTTTTCTTTTTAATTACTTTTTATCATTGTATTTTCTTGTGTGTTGTGAAGCAATAAAAATAATCTTATCTTACTGACAGACAACCCGAAGCCCGGTTCTAGAGGCTCGTACGGATAACGGTGTTCTTCCAACAGAAATGAGGTTCATAGTTAACCCGCTTACATCCGTAATCAATTTGTCAAACGACTACAATACAATACAATACAAAAATACTTTATTGTACACCAACAAAAATACAATACAAGAGACATTACATAAGTAAGACACAAGAACAATGGGCGGCCTTATAGCTTAGAAGCGATCTCTTCCAGGCAACCCTTGGATGGAAATAATTACTATAGTTTTTATAGTAAAATAATCTAAGTATATCTGTATCCAGTCATGTAAAATCTTCGATCAACTTTGTTTGTTGCTCGAGCATTTTGTATTCGTAGATGTACGATACGAATACGACCATGATACGACATACAGACAGAACGCTGACTAATCGAATTAGACACACAATTAGAAGTAGGACACACATTATGTCCTTGACTTAACAAAACTTAACAACTCGATTTCATTAATTATTAAAAAGGCCACGTATAAGTAAAGCAGCCGATAATTATTTACCGTCGCAGAATAATCACACTAATAATATTATTGCGAAAGTTTGGATGGATGTTTGTTTGTTACCTCTTCACGCCAAAACTACTGATCGGATCGGTCTAAAATTTTGCATACAGGTAGTTCTAGGCCTCGAATAAAACATCAAAAAATATAAAAAATAGCTTTATTATCCTAATACACAACTTCTGACAAAACTTTTGACTTTTCATCATCATCATCAGCCTATAATAATTGATGCTGGATGCGGCAAGCTGAAGACAGGGCGCTATGGTGCTCATTAGGTGAGGCCTATGTCCAGCAGTGGACTAATATAGGCTGATGATGATTCTGACTTATAACTAAATAAAATTAACTTGTTCTAATCTGTAATATCTTATTCTGTGTACGGACCGCCTAGGGCGGTAAAAGCCTCCTCCAAGTTTTTCCACGTCGTTCTGTCTTTTTCAGTTCTTTACCAAAGATTTCCAGCTACTTTTTTTAGGTCTTCGTTCCATCGTCTGAGTGGTCTACCCCTCCCACGTTTCTCTCTAAAACATAGCCTACTTTTTATCCCATAAAACAGCTCCCATGGGATAAAAATAACCATTAAACGTTTATATAGAAAAAAATGCGTCCGAAACCACGGGTAGACACGGCACGTTGTTTATAAATAGGTATGATTATTTAACAGCATGGAAAAAAAATGTGATCTGGTTTTATTGACCCTTTTACAGTCACGTGTGGTGACGTATGTGACAATTTACGCGCGACTAGACCGAACAAGATTGACTGATATTTTTAGGTAGGTAGTCCTTTCAAATTTTGCACTTTTCTGGAGAGACAACAGGAGTCAACGACCTTATTATGAGACTAGCTTCTGCCCGCGGCTTCGCACGCGTTGTTTTTAAGGAACCGTCTTGAGGTTATTTCTATCGCATGGGAACTGATTTATGGGATAAAAAGTCGCCTATGTTTGATTCCAAGGTTAGACTTACCTACCTGTAAGTATTCAACATTTCAGCCTGATCCGTTCAGTAGTTTTGGCGTGAAGAGGTGACAAACATCCATCCATCTATCCATCCAAACTTTGGCGTTTATAATATTAGTGTGATGTGATAGTGTGATGCTACAACCTTTTTTAGGCGCGAAACATTCTTAATTGTTTGATAATCCCCGTTCACACGGGCTCTTTTCGCTATTAATAGTTTATGTGCAGATGAGGATGTTGATATATTCTATGATTGATATAACCGGATGTTGCTATATTCTATGATTGAATTTGAATATCACATCACACTAATATTATAAATCCGAAAGTTTGGATGGATGCACAGAAATCTGAATAAGATGGATGTATAGATGGATGGATGTTTGTTACCTCTTCACGCCAAAACTAATGAACGGATCGGGCTGAAATATTGCATACGGTTTTAAATTTTTGGGTTTGACGCATAGGAATATGAAAAGTTAGATAAAGTTAGTAGCTTGTTTGTGTTATTTTATTAATATTAATGTTTAGTAAGTATTTATGTATTTCTTTTTATATTTCTTTGTCGCTTTAGTGCTGCACTGTAATGTTAATGTAAATATGTTACTAAATAAACAAATAAAACGTTATTCACACAGAAAATTATAGAAACAAATTAGGACTAGTAGTTATTATAATAAATAAATAAAATTAAATCATCATCAGCCTATATTAGTCCACTGCTGGACATAGGCCTCCCCTAATGAGCACCATAGCGCCTTGTCTTCAGCTTGCCGCATTGAGCATCTGCCTGCAGTCTCTCGCAGGTCGTCATCCTACCTATACATATATATTATAAATTATATTATAAATAAATAAATAAATATTTGCTGGACAATTCACACAGCATTATCTAGCCCCAAGCTAAGCAGAGCTTGTGTTATGGGTACTAGATAACTGATTTATTAAACTGACTTATTACAATACACTACATAGTTTGATATTTTTTATTACACATAGAAAATATCCAGAACAACCCTGAACAAATATCTACACATCGTACAAACATTTGTCCCGAGGCGGGAATCGAACCCACAACCTCCTGCATCGCAGGCGGACCTTCGCCCGCTGCGCCACAGAGGTCTAGACGACCTCCCTATCATAGTCGGAATGTAGTATAGGAATAAATCATATCACACTAATATTATAAAAGCGAAAGTTATGAGTATTTGTTGCTCCTTCACGCACAACCGGCTGAACGAATTTGGATAAAATGATTACCAGCTTATATCCTGGATTAACTCATATGCTATTTTTGATCCTGGAAAAAAGCAGTGTTTCCATGGGAGTTTAACAATTTCAAAATACATTAAACTTATTAACCGCGAGGCGCAGCGAAACAATATTTGAGATGTCCTTCGAAAGCCCTTAAATAATTTGTATTCAAATAAAGTTTTTTATTATTGTTAGCGTCTGTATGTAAAAAACATGAATGTGAGTCCATTGTTTTAAATGTCAGTCGCTGGCAATACCTTGAGCCCACTCTCGCCTTCGAGACCTCGCCGAATGACTGCAGGTCTCAGAGGCGCATTGGCATTTGCTTTCAGATTATAAACCAGTTTTACCTAATTCACTTCTGAAAGATGGCGATTTTACTATAAAAACTATCGTAGTTTGAATTAATTACGGATGTAAGTGGGTTAACTACGAACCTTGGTTGTGGATGGCAATTTGTTTTCAACAATACAAAAAAATACAATACAAAATACTTTATTGTACACCAACAAAAATACAAAACACGAGACCTTACCTAAAATACAAGTACAATGGGCGGCCTTATCGCTTAGAAGCGATCTCTTCCAGGCACAACATTTGCAGATTTAGTTTTGTTGGTAAATTCGAGTAATAGATACCTAATCCTACTATCCTATGTACTAATATTATAAAGCCGAAAGTTTGTGAAATTTGAATTTTTTTTAACTTAGGATCTCCAAAACTACTGAATAGATAAGATAAAATTTGGCGTACGTTTAGAGCAAAGGCTAACTTAGATAATAGGCTACTTTATATAATTAATATATTATTATATTATCGGTTAATTATCGAAGATATGCGTGCGAAGCCGCGGGCAGAAGCTAGTACTTTATATACACACGTAAGTTAGAAATAATTTACAAAATAATTATTATAGAATAAGCGACAATTGGCGGTCTTATCACTCAAGAGCGATCACTCCCTGACAACCTTGGGAGTTGTTTGTAGTGTTTGGCAAATAAAATTTTCTATATCTTTACATCTGTATAGAAGTTTTCAATTATTGTATCGTTAGTGCCATTTCACACGTCCCGGTAGCCGGTACCTGGTACCCGGCGACGAGGGGTATGGCTTCAACCATACTGCGAACCTAGCGCGGTTGCGACGACGACGACGACGGGCGCGTATTATCAAACCTATGAACCCGCCGTTTGCGTTCATAGTAAAGTGCTAAGCCCTAAATTCCACTTGTCGGGTATCGGGCCCAACAGAAAATCGGCTGCTCTAGTGGCAGAAAATTTATATGAAGCTGTTCACATTAATCCGACTCCGTTTTCATATAAGTGTTATCAAATCAGTTCAAACATCAATCTCAAGCAATACATTACTTTAATGATAATCTGTTTATCGAAGAACATTGGCTTTTATCATAATTTTCCTGTGTTTTACAATATAAATTCTCTTTTCCTAGTTCCTGCTAATCAATTCCCAAAAAATCCCCCCATCTCATCTCTCCTCTTCAACTTCTTTTTTTTTTAGACCCTGTCTCTATCATTGACAGTGACATTTCGGATCGTTTCACTTATTATTTGCAAGGAAATATTTGGTAGAGGTATTTAATGATGCTAATAGTCGGCTGTCCTGAGTACGGAATGTCCGCAGTCCGGTCCGGAATGTACTCGGTACAATCCGGAATGCACTCAGTCCGATCCGGAATGTCCCCAGTCCGATCCGGCCATTAGATATTTATGTTGTATGTCCTCATACATGTTTTTTTTTTTAAACCATTACACAATTTCTTCTTACTCTCGGAATAAAAAAAAAGAAATTGTAAGGTTAAAATATAACAAAAGTGGGTAATTATCTTGACGCAATGGCAATGGAGAGCTCAGCAGGCGATCAGAGACTTCAAAATGATAACAGCATCTGCGTGAAAGAGAACAAGAAAACGTTAGTAGAGTTGTAAAAACAATAATTATTTATAACATGTTATGAATAGTATACAGGTATAATAAATATGATGAAATAATTATTTAGAGTAGATATTATTATAACTTCAGATTATCTGAAGAATTCAAATTGTAAATTCTCATTATCTCATAATTGAGATGACAGAGTGATTAAATAGTAAAATTATAAACTGTAAATGTTACCACCATTTGAGTCCATTATTCTGTTTTGAGTCCTCGTAATCGGGCAAACTCACAAACAGTTATTTGAGTCCTCGTAATCGGGCAAACTCATTATTGTGTTTTGAGTCCTCGTAATCGGGCAAACTCACAAACAGATAATATATTTGAGTCCTCGTAATCGGGCAAACTCATTTATTGTGTTTTGAGTCCTCGTAATCGGGCAAACTCACAAACAGATAATATATTTGAGTCCTCGTAATCGGGCAAACTCATTATTTTGTTTTGAGTCCTCGTAATCGGGCAAACTCACAAACAGGTATTTGAGTCCTCGTAATCGGGCAAACTCATAATACTTGAATCTGTAAATATTAAAAAATATTATATAAAGACCCACATTTATTTATTTCAAGTAATTCAAGGGGTCTTAGATGCCGCTCCATTAACAATTATTTAATCGGTTCCCTTTCCCTCTGCAACAAATTGTGGGAATAGGATCTATCCATGCGTATACATAAGATATCAGTGTAGTACTTTACTCATTATTATTTTTAGTGCGGTAAAATGCGAAAAATGGATATAATATTGTGTTCATAACGATAATCACTTGTTAATTATTACAGTGTAAATGTGATATAATAGTGATTTACATATATTTATGAAAAGAAATAACATGAGCAGGTACTTTGTTTACCAATACTGTACCTATACTCCAATATAATGAAATTTGATGTATATTAAGCTCACTTAAGCAATTGTTATTGGAGCTAGTTCTTTACAGTATAATTATATTTTAATAGTGTATTTGGGATCAGCTATCATCATTTCGTTCGGTCATCGCTCATGCCCCAATGAAATATTATTATCATTTTAACTTTCACTTTTCAAGTTATAAATTATCCCCTTTTGTTACTGTTGTTTTTTTTTACCCTCGAAGTAGTCGGTACTCCATATCGATCGTTTGTTTTGAGTATTGCTGTGACTTTACAAGGTTCTTTGATACAGCTTCTTACTTTACCATCACAAGGACAGTGTTGTGATAAGAGATCTTATGAGGATCTTCAGTATTAAGATGTATGTAAGTATGTATTTATTTTATTATTTAATTCAGATTAATTTCTTTCGTTTGTATGACCGTCCTTCACTTATTGAATAAAATAATTGAAATTGTTATCTTCGTGCAAGATCCTTTTATTAAGAGTTTGGCTATAATTATTGCTGTGATATTTATTATTTCAAATCAACACGCATCAGCCAGACTGTGCAAGTTAGTGCTCGGGATCGGGTTCTATTAGTAGCAACCCCATGTATTTGATAACCATGTCGATAATGTAATGTAATTCGTTATATAAATAAGTACATATTTATTATATTTTTCATTTGTTACTACATTTCTAGTCGATTAGTAGATATTTCAACTAATAGCTATATGTGTAATAACTGTAATTTATTATGTTGGAGCATAGATAAGTTCGTCAATCAGTCGCTAATTAGGTACACTTGGTACATAACACACTCAAATGCATTGTCTATTCTATGGTATGGTTCTAGTCTGACGGTCCGACCACTGAGCAAGAGACCGACAGACACCATTTTGATTTGTCGCTACCGATATTCTTATTGAAATCTTTGCTTTTATTTAAATCTAAAGTAATTAGGTAATGATATTGTTTTGTTATTGTTCTATGTAAATTATATTAAACCCTTTATGGGTGTTTTTGATGATGTACTGTTTTTTTTTAATGTAGGCTATAATGATGATTTGCAACTCCCATTAAGAATGGTGTGGTGCTAATTTTTGTAATTTATCTCACGTTCTTGTTGTGACTTCGACGGCATCGTGAACATTTAATGCTTTCGGTTTTTGCGCTGCCGTGGGAGCTCACCATACTTTGAAGACAACAGGCGACGACAAAACTATTTGCAACTCGTGGCTATCGTGGAAACAATTCTTGTGTTTTATTAATGGTGCTAAAATGTTTAATAAAGCATCTAGCAACTAGCCTTGAGCAATGTGATAAACATTGTTTAATTTAAATCCAAACTTATAATGATTAAATAAATACTTAACATATTTTACGGCTTGCATAACTATTTTGGCGCAGTTCATATTTATGGAATAGGGAAATATGTGAAAACTTATTATGTAGTAAGACCAGAACCACATTTTTTTAAAATAAATAAATGATTTAATATATTTAATTATTATGTAGTGATCTGCATGTTAGGTACTTCACATCGAATTTGTAAATACATTATTTTCAATTCACCTATATATTCTTTACTTTTTAGGTTTACTATTATTAAATTTTATTAATTGTAAAATTTTAATTGAATGTAAAATTTAAACGCCTAATGGTAGATCACAGTGTTCTTAAATTTATGACTGAAAATCTCTGTGATACCTGTATATCACAGGTTTATAAACTTATAAAGACCTGGCAGTAATGCTTTCACGCGCGTTCCAGGCTTTGAGTGGCAAACTTCGTTACCCGCATGACTTCTTAAGAGCTGTCTCTTTTGGATCTGGACCCCCAGTACCTACTTGAATCCTTTCGCTGCTGCTGCACCCGCAGTGCACTATAAGGATAGTACTGCTCTTTTTCTTTTTACTGATAGCATCGGCTGCCTCAAAGATTGAAAGTACCACCATCTGGCCGCTGAGTTAGATCTTAACTACCTACTTTGATTGATGTAATCGATTCTCATAAGAAATGTGTCTTTATTTTTATGGAGCCGATCATAGTTTGGTTACCCCCGTGATTTATAATACCAAGAAGTCACTAAAACCGGTAGGTACTCAAAACTTAGCCAATACTCAATAGAAAAACTTCATTCTTGTAGAATGGCAACCATCATCTAGCAATTATGTGGTAATCTCATTTCGTCAAAATCATATTGTTGATCTAAAAACATTGCATGCTGTTCAACTTTAACGATTCCAGATGATACAGTGATTTTCAGGCAGGTAATTAACTATCTATTATTAGGCATTTTTATTTATTTATGGACTGCATGAAACTACAGGAAGATATGGTTGTTTAGAGCAATAATTATGTTGTCGATCGTTTTGGTGCTTAAATTATTATTTGTATTATATTTATTAATTGAGCGACTAACCAATTACATTAGTTACTTGTATAAGACTAAAAGTTAAATAAAGTATTAAAATTATTGTTACACGTTTAAATTAGTCAAATAAATTAACTGAATTATTAAGTGATAACATTTAATAAATAGATTACACAAGTCAAATTCAAAATTACTTAGTCGAACGAAACACATAATTAGATAGGTATCAAATTCAAAATAATAAAAACTAGGTACATCCATTAATGTTCTTATTATTTCTTTTATTAGTAAAGTTTGTCTCATCGAGTCTAACTACCTAATTAAAACTTGGTTACTAAATAAAGTACTCTCGGTAAGGAACCTAGTCGTGATTATGGGCTCAAAAGGACTGTTCTTTGAACACAGAGCTGCCTTCATTAATAAACTATATAAAAGTCTTGGGTTTATCTATAGGGTAAGTCGTCCTTTTTCTAATGTAGCTTGTGTATAAATTCTAAGCTAATAATAATGTAAAGAATATTTTAGAGTATTGCACCGTTGCTTGGACCCCTGCCTTTATAAAATACATACAATAACCTTGAACGAATTCAAAGCAAGTTAAGAGGGAGCAATGCGTGCCACTTTATGAAACGGCTAGGCATAGAATTCCGCATTTACGGGAGCGGGACGGAGCACACGTTTTTGGATTGTGTGAGCGCGAAAATCAGCTTATTTACACTAAAACTACATAACTTATGAACAGACTGGTTCAAAGAACCAAATAATTAGTAATATCCTACGAATCAAAACAAAAATGCAAGTTTCCTGAGATATCAACCAAACCATGTACGACGCAGTGTACCTACTTTCATTTCATATATACATATATATATTTTAGCTATCTTTGTGTTTATCTTGTGAGTACTGAGATCTAGGCATAGTTCTAGTTAGGTTCGCCTCTTAACTGTAGATGCTAAATGGATTTTGATGACAATCAAGGTACGGAGGGTTGTAGGTAATATTTGTTTCAATCGCTGATAATGATAATGTTAGGTTAGGTACTCACTTAGACTTAGTTTTAATGTGATAATAATGTTTATCTATAATTTTATGCCAAATGTGTGGCAATACGCTGAAAATGATAAAACTAGACAAACCTTCGATGGTTGAAACTATTAAAGTGTCGTATAATAGAAATAAAATTTATAAATTTAAAGATAAACTTAAAGTCTTTGATTAATAATGAATGACACCAATACAATGAGCATGTGTTTACCGTGTCTAAACAACTCTCGAAGTCCGAGGAGTTATGGCAGACATGAAAAGTCTTTGGTATATAATTGTATATACAGCTGTCAAGATTTATCATCCAAATTGCTGCCTGAATACACTGCAGACCAGGACTAGACATGCAGCAACAACTTTATGCCAGGTTAACAAAACTAAATATCCACCTGGTGAATACTCACCTGACATTTGATTCGTAGAAGCTTTTGTAGAAGCTTTAACATTATATTAAATTATTATTTTTATTTTATAGATTATACTTTTATGAGTGATATTTTTAATTGTCAGATCAATTTCAATCAGATACGAGTAGCGCTTTATAAAGTATTTATCTTTTGAAGTCATTGTAATGAAAGTTTTTTTTTTTTTTTTTATCATTTAAGTTATTAAGCAACTACCTATTATTAGTATTTTACAATTGACGAGAATTATGACAAATAGCGAATTGATTTAAATTAATATTATTATTTTATTAAGCTACACCTACTTTACTTCTTTTAATTTTTATTTCTGACACTAGAATTAATTCCCTATGTCAGTGTGTTATTTTTATCTGTTATTTTTTTTTTATATTTTATTTTTTTTAATTCCCTATGTCAGTGTGTTATTTTTTTTATTTTTTTTTTGTCTTTGTTTGATGTTCAAATTATAGATAGTAGTTATATAGTATAGTATGTAAATAAACAAAGTATGCGCCTTTAATGGGCAAATTACATAGCTTGATCATTATATTTACCATCTTTTAACGTGTAATTAAACATTAACATACTTTTAATTTAGGTAGGTACGTTACTTTTACTTACTACTAATTAATAATTTGTATATATAATTAATTTGTATATTATGCTTATAAAGTTTACTTATGGACTAAAAATGTAGATATTACATTTTAGTCCATCTAAATTTCGAACCGTAATGTGGTGTGAATTAGTAAGGGTAACTGGATGACCTAGGTACATTTGGCAGATCGTTTTTTTTTATTATTATTATTATAATGTACATCCTTTTATTGGTTCTTAGTGATATATAGGCAAAAAATATATTTCTAAGAGCTGTGGTTTTTGTTCATGAATAAATAAATACCTCAATAAATAAATAAATCAAATAATGTACTATAATGTGTAATATGTACGTACAAATTCATTTTGTTTTTAACTATCAATAGTTTTAGTTACTCATTCAGCAAAATATCATCACTATTATGTTGAGGACCTTAGCAGAGAGAAATAAATGTATAATCTCTATCTCTTTTATTATCGCGATATGCGCTGTCCATCTCTGATCTTCCTTATTCTTTTGTCTTGCAATTCCGTCGGATTTCAAATATTATGCGGTGGACAATAGTGATTCAGCTGCAGTTTATTCTTTTTTTTTTTTATTTTATATGCAGTGGTTCCGAAATTTCGTGATTAATGGGAGAGTGAACGAATGTTTATGAAACAATGAATTAAGCTGAACAGGTGGTTCTAGTTCACTCGTAGGATTTTTGTTTTTTGTTTGTCTGTTTGCTTGGTGTACGAGTAAGTATAAATAAAAACAATGGAAAGTATCCAAACACCAGTAATTTGTATAATATTATAATGGTGCATAATCTATACAGGAATATTTTTTTTTTTTATATAATTACTATCGTGTTTTATGTCTGAGTATTAAATGTGATCATGATTAGGAGTTACTTATTATACAGTTTAAATTTATGCGCACATTTAAGAAATTCAATTATTGATCATAAAGGGTTAATTAAATAATGTGCAGCATATACTTAATGGATGAAAATGCTGTGCACAATCAGAGTTAATGTGGCTAATTGATGATATAAATATTCGTAATTTAGGGTTAATATAAATAATATGCACTAGTAGGGGTTAACATAATATTTTGATACTAAGTAGTTATTCTTAACCTTTTTTTTTTATTTTATTTTTTTATAAATTTTGTTCAGCATAGAAGTGAGTGATAACATAGATAATTTATGGAGGTTAAGGTTCCTACAATGTTGTTTTTTTTTATTCTTGGTTAACCAAAAATCATAGTTAATGCTTTGGTAATGCTATGGATAGAGTTATCTGAGATAGTAGGTACATACATACCTCCATCACAATGCATGAGGCTATTAATTATAGACAGCTTTTTCATTATTATTAGCATAATAAACTCTCTTAAACATGTAAATTTAGTTTATTTTATTTCTTTTGAATGGTTATTGAATACATAGTAGGCACCTACAGCCTTTCAGGATAAGGATAGCAGTTTGAAAATCATTGATGATCATTTGCCTGGCAGCATCTATATACTGGTACAACTATAATGGTAATAAGCGCTTAATAATGTTGTAAATTAACTCAAGTGATTGGTTTGAATGTGTAGGTAATACAAGTTTATTTAGGAAGGTAGTTGATTAAACAATATCCATAATGGATAGGTTTTAAGATTCATGATCTGTAAGATAACTGTAAAGTTGTTTTGTCGTTGACCGAGTTAAACCAAAGTTAGTTTTGAGTTGATACACTTGAACGGAAGAAGATTGCTTATCATATACATACTTATAATCATAACATACTATCATAAATTATAATAATTAAGGTTTTGTTTAAGATTAGTCTTTATACAGAATTTATTACTCGAGATGGCAATATTAGTGCTGATGTAGGTAATGGTGAATAATTTGAATATTTATTGAAGTCCATGTCATAGTGCTTGTTCAGTTTATTGTATGAGTGGATAACTGATCTTGAGATACTCAAAGTGGTAGACTAAATAATATATATTTTTTTTTTGTAATGATATGGATGTGTTGTCGGTGACTTTGGGAACTTTTACCATAACCAAAAAAAATTATCTTTTCAATACTATCTAATCTGATCAGTAGCATAGATATTACTGGGTATCCTGGTTATTGTTTATAGAAAATAGTAAGCAAAGAACAGAATCAGTATGTCCTCAGTGAGCGAGCCACTTACTGACAAGTTTTGAAGTTGCTGGTATTATTAGATTCTTATTATTACTATAACATTTTCGTAATCCTGCACAGTATGTGATGAGTTTTGTGTTTAGGTACTCTGTAGATACGTAAGTTATTCTCTATGAAGAGATCAAGTAAGCACCGTGGTATGGATTCATTAGGTACCTTATTTATAGGTCCTCTGGCGTCTTGCTATCTCCAATCATGTTGGTAATAAAGGAGTAATAGCGTGACTGTTTACACAGAACACAAAACTACATAAGTAGGTATGTTACTCATCCAAACAAAAGGTAGGTACCTATTTCAAAAGAATTGACAAGTTTCTCAACGCCGAATTTACTTGAGATACGAGCCGTATGGGTGTTTAACTTGGATTAGGTACCTCTAACCATGTCGTATACAATGAGTGCGGGATCATTCATTCATTATTCAACAGGTATCAAAGTAAAAACTCTACATACCAAAGATCCAGTGGGCGTTAGTTTTTTCTACTTCTGATTTGTTATCAAATCAGTTCAAACATCAATCTCAAGCAATACATTACTTTAATGATAATCTGTTTATCGAAGAACATTGGCTTTTATCATAATTTTCCTGTGTTTTACAATATAAATTCTCTTTTCCTAGTTCCTGCTAATCAATTCCCAAAAAATCCCCCCATCTCATCTCTCCTCTTCAACTTCTTTTTTTTTTAGACCCTGTCTCTATCATTGACAGTGACATTTCGGATCGTTTCACTTATTATTTGCAAGGAAATATTTGGTAGAGGTATTTAATGATGCTAATATAAGTAATGTTAAGTCCGATTTTCTGTCGGGTCCGACACCCGACAAATGGGAACGGGCTGTAAGGCGGGCGCCTAGCGCGACGGGCTTGAGCGAGTTAGCATTAGCAGTGCTAACTTAGTACGTAGTTTTCAAACGTTCCTATCCGCACTGTTATGGCCACACTACGGGCCTTGTCAACAAGCGACCTAATTTATTTATTTATGGACTCCCAACAGAAAAATCACATCACAAACAGAATAACATAAATAAAGTAGTTTTAAGTCTAGTGTTTTTCTAAATAAAGGGTGCCACAGCAATGAACGGGTGACGCGGGTATCACACCAATAGGTATGATACCCGCGTCTTCAAAACAGCGTTGACGCATGAAAAGGCACATAATGTGTGGTCACTGTAATCTGTACCCGAAAATCCGTGAACGAATTTTTCAGCTGTAATCGGATACTGATTACAGCATTCCAAACTCCTGTAAACGATGACAGAATGTGTTAAGCAGTCATGTACAGATTCATACTAAACCAGTCTCAGATCACGCCTTAGCAATAACATGCAAAAATTTTAAATTTTGCATGATTTCGCTATAAAAATGTAAATATAATGTTATTAAGCCGCAGAGGACGGAGCGTTGTTCTTGTTCCACTTTATTTATCCAAGTTGGTGTACGTTCACACAGCAGTGCGTTTAACGGGCCCCTTATCGTATGCGTTTTGACGTGACAACGTCTTATAATTCGATAGAGCCGGCTGCACCCACGAAAAAACATGTGACGTAATGCGGCGTTACCTCGCTCTGAGGCGTTCCATGTAAGGCTTGAAGTGCAAGCGAGAGCGCTCGACATCCGTCTCTCTCCTACTTGAGTGAGCGATGCGTCTGCGTGGACAGCTGCTATACTATAGTACATTTACATGTTTTGATCGAGTATCAAATGCTACCATTCCATCAGTATTTTCTTAAGACGTTGTCACGTTCAACTATCGTCAGTAAACCGACTTTACAGACAACCAATTTTTTTTATTCATTTGGTATTGGATCTTAATTCTGTCATGTGTGTGAACTCGCTCTTACATCTACATCCGCCATCGCCTAATTAAAACGTACTCGCTAAAACGGGCCTGTAAAACGGACTGCTGTGTGAACGAACCCTTAAGGTACGCTACGCTAATACGCTATCCGTCTAGGTATCAGCACAAAATCACACTACCCGAGTCAAAACTAAAAATAGTTCTGGGCCAAACGCCATGGCTTCTAAAATCTATAATAAAATACCGGATATACTAAAAGACGAGGAAAAAGACCAAATATTTGAAACCAAATTAAAACAATACCTTTTACATAAATGCTATTATGATTTAAATGACTTCTTCAGCTACAAATTAAAATAATAAAATAAGAATACTTACTAATAAAAATGCGTTATCAATACTTACATTGCAACCTATACAATATTTTATAAAAACGTACATATTCACTAAAAACATAAGTTACTGAATTATATTTTCCTGCTAAAACCTAACCAGAGATTCTTATAGAAACCCGGTCCACCTCCACTCTCAGTACCTATTGCCACGCCCTGCTAGGGTACCATTGTGTCTCTTATACATTACTTAGATATTAAGACCTAAAAATGTACACAGTGATTGCAATAAATAAATATGAATATGAATAGGTAGGTAACGTTCAGTTCTCACAGCAGTCCGTTTAATCAAGAGAAAATTCAACTCTTGCTTGACTGATTTTAAGATAAGACTTTATTAATTTTCTTACTAAGGTTTTCCTCCAATGCCAGAAAGAAGATTCAAGATCACTTTTTGAGTTAAACTTCTTGTTAACCGACTTCAAAAAAGAAGGAGGTTGTATGTTAGGCAGTATCTATTTAAGTGTTTTTTATTATGTAGGTATGTTCACCGATTTCTCCGTCAATAGCAGACCGATTTTAATGATTATTTTGCTATTGTATAGAGAATAATCCCGGGATGGTCCCATAGAAAAAAAAATCCCGAGGGATAAGTACTTGTCTAAGAGTGCGATAGCGTTGCTTCTCAACGATTACAACACCTTGGGACACCGAGGACGCCTAGGGAGGCATGCACCGGCGTCAGCGAGCTGCTGGCCTTCCTGGAGGACATCGGGTGGTTAGATTAGCAGCCCCCCCCCCCCCCCCCCCCCACCCGACACGCAAAAAGGGCCCACCTGTGGCCTAGTTGCGGAACCAGTCCAGAAACAAGTAGTACTTGTCTACGCTACTTGAAAAACAGTGTTAAATATTGAATTAGAAGTAGCTTTTTAGTTTTTCAAAACAATCAAATTACTTTTAGATTTTAGTTTCGCACGTATAAATCGAACTCGCTAACCGGCTTTGTTCTGGCAATTTTTTACCGATAAATAAGTGCATAATAGAAACATAAACTACATTTTGTAAAGAAATATTTTTAATTTGAGCAACCAAAGAGCATTGAACAATGAACAATCACGTATTGTATTTGTGCGCAATTGTTTTACCGAAATAGGATTCTGACCGAACGTTAAGTCAGTTGGTACTTTGATTGCCCACCATTCCTGTCTCAGAGTCCTACTTCCGGTTGTTAATTGTTTTATTGCTGGCAGGTGGACTTATCCTGGCCGTAGTACATTGACGTAACACACAGTGTAGTACCTACTGTGGCAGGTGGACTTATACTGGCCGTAGTACATTGACGTAGTACACATTGTAGTATCTACCGTGGCAGGTGGACTTATACTGGCTGTAGTACATTGACGTAGTACACATTGTAGTATCTACCGTGGCAGGTGGACTTATACTGGCTGTAGTACATTGACGTAGTACACATTGTAGTATCTACCGTGGCAGGTGGACTTATACTGGCTGTAGTACATTGACGTAGTACACATTGTAGTATCTACCGTGGCAGGTGGACTTATACTGGCTGTAGTACATTGACGTAGTACACATTGTAGTATCTACCGTGGCAGGTGGACTTATACTGGCTGTAGTACATTGACGTAGTACACATTGTAGTATCTACCGTGGCAGGTGGACTTATACTGGCCGTAGTACATTGACGTAGTACACATTGTAGTATCTACCGTGGCAGGTGGACTTATACTGGCTGTAGTACATTGACGTAGTACACATTGTAGTATCTACCGTGGCAGGTGGACTTATACTGGCTGTAGTACATTGACGTAGTACACATTGTAGTATCTACCGTGGCAGGTGGACTTATACTGGCCGTAGTACATTGACGTAACACACATTGTAGTATCTACCGTGGCAGGTGGACTTATACTGGCTGTAGTACATTGACGTAGTACACATTGTAGTATCTACCGTGGCAGGTGGACTTATACTGGCTGTAGTACATTGACGTAGTACACATTGTAGTTTCTACCGTGGCAGGTGGACTTATACTGGCTGTAGTACATTGACGTAGTACACTTGTAATACATACTATAGCAGGTGAACTTATATTGGCTATAGTACATGTTTTGATATGTACTACAGAGCCAACTACGGAAAATAAAGCACTTTGATATTGATATTTGATTTGTCAAATAGGTATCAATTTCAAAGTGCTTTATTTTCTCTGGACCTTACAGAACACTTGGTTGGATACGTCACAAAATTCTAATAACATAAAGTAAAATTATGAAATATAGTGATCACTTTGATTTTTTTGTTCATCGTTTTAAGGTAAAGTAAAGAAGCGAACAATAAACCTTAACCTTGTTAGGTTGTTAGTTTTCAAGTTCGAGCAAACCTTGTCCCAAGTTTTTTCATCCTCTAAATTATCTGAATTTTGTAGTAAGCCATTTTACAAAGGATATGTTTCACAATTTGTTTGAATTTTTTTATGATAATTTTTAAACTCACTTGGAGTTTTGTTGTAGAAGTCTATACGTGTTTGTAAATTTACTGACGATAGTTGTTATGTTACGGTAAATGTTACTTCGTCCTCATGGATCTAAGTAAAATTCGGGAGATTGGGTACCTACTAGCTTGTCGAAAGTGGAAGGCTCAAATTAGATACTTACAATTAGGTTCTCCCACCCCGTCATTGCCGGACCGGTGGCGCTGCCGCCGGCGCGGCGGCGTTCGTGTTACGCGTGCGTATTGTTGTCTCGATCGCACTTCGGTCTAGGTACGTCTTTCCATCTTTGTTGTTCATTGGGTAGGTAATTTGCAAAAGATTGAAAACAGCGTGTCATTGCGTTTAGTTGTACAATACAAGCCATTTGTTGAGTTAGCGCTGGGAGAACGTACCATATCTACAGAATTTTACTTAGATCCATGTTCGTCCTAAGCTTTTGTCTATCTCGTAAAAAATTATAGTGTCTGGCAACAGCTACCAATTAACCCCTATAAGTGAACCGGACCACTACGGGCCACTTCGGTACGGTACCACTTACAGTTTACGGACCTGACCATAATTATACTGCCTATGTGAGCCTAATGGCGGGATTTCTGCGTACTTTCAATGAAGATAAACCTTGATTATTTTCACCTAACCCTACTGATCCAAATTCTTATAACTTCGATTAGTAGGCGGCCTACTAAAACTAAACTTTTTGGGTTAACTGCAATGGAAAATAATAGATAAATCGTAAGTAGACGAAATAATAATCATCAAAATAATCTTTGTTCTCACTAGCGACTTAACTACTACATCTACTAATGCTCTAAGTAGATATTTAAATCCCCATTACCACTGTTCTTCGGCGGCTTCTTGCTCAGCAACCGTTCCCCGGCCCATCGGGTCGTATCGCTGAAGCTTGGCAGTGAACGCGTTAAAAGCACAATTATTGCCACTAACTGCTCTACCGAGAACATCCCTTATGAGAAATAGTCGATCCTGTTTAAATAAAATGCTGGACAATCCAAAGAGCATCATCTAGCCCCAAAGTAAGCAGAGCTTGTGTTATGTGTATGATGGGTACTGACTGGTTAACTGATATAGGTACTTAATGCAATAACTTCATAACATAGATATTTAGATACTTACCAATTTTGATGATTATATAGAAAACTCCCAGAACACCCAGAACTGCGGATCATCCAAACATTTGTCCCGAGACGAGAATCGAACCCGCAGTCTCTTGCTTCGCAGGCGGACCTTCGTCCGCTGCATCACAGAGGCTATCTGTTATCCAGTTGTAGATAGATAGATTATATCTTTATTGCACCATCAATACACAGAAAAATTTAATAAGAACTTAATACTAACTATATAGAATATGGCACAATCGGCGGCCTTATCGCTAACAGCGATCTCGCGAGTTGTATTACCTCCTCAACCTCAACAGCCTATATTGGTCCACTGCTGGACGCAGGCTTCCCCCTGATAAGTGCCTTATTGGCTTTTTATCTCATGGGCACGCGGGTTGGGGATCGCAGTTTGCAGGAGGCGCTGCTATCCGCCCCCGGTGGATATCCCAGTCGCCTTTTACGACACCCGCGAGAAGAGTTGGGGTGATGCAAATTCTAAAACATACTATACACGGCCCTAAAATCAGAGGCGATATCGGGGAAGTGGTGAACCTAATTATGGTTGCGATTAGCCTACACACGATACGATTTAGGGAACGATCTAGGGCGCTCCCCACCACTTCCCCGATATCGCCTCTGATTTTAGGGCCGTGTATAGTATGTTTAAGCCTGCACCACACGGTTGTGTTACCTAATTAGTTACAATGACAACATAGCTCTCTCTCTCTCTGTTCCAGACGTTAATAAACATCGCGTACTGCTCGCTAGCAGTGTTCGGGTTCGTGATCCAGCGGCTCGTGTTCGGCCCGCTGCGCGTCGCCGAGGCGCAGCGCGTCAAAGACAAGTTCTGGAACTATGTCTTCTACAAGGTACATTTTAATTAATTCATGCCCAGCCTCGGCGGTGCGACTCGCAGGGGCGCGCCGCCCCCCGCCACACGAGGGTCTAGAGGCTCGTCTTCGTCTTGGGCCATGAAAGTGTTAACCGACTCTTGAAACGGATTTTATGATCGGCTGTATCTTCTTTAAACTTTTTTATGTATATTCTTAGATTACACCGTCAAATTGTGGACCGATTTTGATGATTCTTAAAAAAGAAGGACGTTCTATGTTCCGCAGTAATAGTATGTATGACGTCGATTTCTCCGTCGTTTGTCTTGGATTTTGGTGATTTTACTGCTATTTGATCCCAAGAATGGTCCCATACAAATTTTATTCCTGAGGTATCTAATAGTATTTGTCCCGCCAAACTTAAAAAGGTAATTTCTATAAAAAGGAAAATTATAAGTATAATTGTTTGCCTTTCGTGTTCCTATAAATTTATTTTCTCTCTTTTTTTTTGACTGGCAGAAGCCTTTATTCACAAAGAACATTACACTAGCATTTACAATTGAAACAACTGAGCTAACTGCAGACTGTTGCAAACAATTTACAGGTAGCTCAACTGATCCATATCCATACCAGTCGGAAGCGTCCCCAAGACGCTGGCTGCATTGCCACGCTGTATGGCAATGTTGATGCGCTGTGCCAGATAACCACCAGGTCTCGGGTCACGCGTCGCTTCGCTTATTTTCTTTCTTTCTTTCAAGTTCATCTTCGTGTTCGGAGTCATCAACGTGCAATACATGGATGAGGTGTTGCTCTGGTGCTCCTGGTTCACGCTCGTGGGGTTCCTCCATCTGTTAGGGCAGCTGTGCAAGGATCGATTTGAATACGTGAGTGGCTTTTTCTTTTTACTTTATTTTATTGTTACTAAATAGTTATCCAAATATTTTAAAGTGGATTTCCGCAAACGGGGCGCGGGGCATATAGTCCTACCTACACATCATTTTCAAAAAGCTGGCGTGATGGTCTTTTGATTTTGTTCACGCTGACGTCACAAGTCCAAGTCTCCATTATATTTATTAGTATACGAAAAACAGCGCGCATCCATTAGTTCCGTGAGGCGATTTTGGTGATTTTTCGACCTTCCTCCCCTTGGCCTTGGTGAGATGTCGTGAGATTTTGATCGACCTCCTCTCTTTCTCTCCCACAATCTCACGTGAGATATTTTTAACGCTTAAGTATTTTAAGGTAAAGTAAATTGTTTATTTATGCTTGATTGCATTGCATTTTAAACTTCTACGAACGTAGTCACGTAATCAAGAATCAGTGACAAAATCGAAATAATAAAATACTTAAGATCAAGAGAAGGGACCCCCCACCCCTGAACAACGCCTCACGTAATCTCACGGACGCCCTAGGGGCGTAGTAATCCCTATTCTTGACGTGACAATGGTTTGTCCACTTGTTGGTCAGGTCATGACGAGCCCTTGTACAGGCTGTTAACTCTACTGTCACATAGGAGGTTTATGACACGGCCAACATGTGAATCTCTCTGAAAAATTGCAATATAATGTAAAGATCTTAGCGGTAGCGCAATTTGTGTGGGTATACGGTGATCCTACTGTTACTAAAAACGCGACGGAATGCCGCGGACCTTAAACTTTAAGGCCTACGCGGACGAACGACTGTACCTATAAGGCTTAATGGTACAGTCGTTCATATGCCTGTTTTGTTTGAGGGATATCATTTACAAATCAATAACACACGCACGCTCCAGTTGACTAATTAGGTTGTTTATTTATTCACTATCAAAATGTAAGTACTTACTGCTATCTTTTTAACCGCAGATAATTAAATTTAAAACTCATTAAAAGCAGAAGGCATTTTATAATTGAGTTGCCTTTAGAAACCAGTTTTTTATTGCTATTTTTAACAGGCTGTTGCTTAGTTCAAGGAAATCGTTCAGATACTCGTATATTAATGCCAAATGATTCTAGGAGTAAAGTAGGATAAAAATACCCGATTCGTAGAACATGTTTTGTGTGATATTCTGTGAATTGTTGGGCAGTATTTATTAATTGCCTATTTATTCTTTTCTCTATAACTATATAAGTACTTAAGGCGGTACCCTACCTCGTTATTGTGTGAAGAGGATAGGCATAGGAGTTCGCGTTCACAGGAGCGGGACAGAGCAAAGCGGCGTAAGCCCAAAAATCAAGTTTTTAGTAGTTATTTGCTCCCCACAAACATTAGAATATTTAATTGAAAAAAAGGCAACATATAAAATGTTCTTTATACTTAGTTCAATTACTATGCTTAATCTCAAGATCGTATCATCTGTATTTATTGAGAAATTAGGGTTTTAGTAAAAAATTAGAGGTAACTTTGCGATTTTTTTCTATCGAGAAAATTTTATGGCATCGTGTTTTCGAAACATATGATCGATAGAATAAGTCCTGAACTTTACCATATATAAATTTCAAAGTTAAATATTCAGTAGTTTGGAAGATATGGAGGTCCGACGGAGTTGAAAATAAGCAATTTGAGGTTGTATACGCCCTTAAAGATATCAAGAGGAAAAATGAAAAGAAATTATCGGAGGTAGAATTTTATTGTTAAATCAATGTCAATTGGGCGGTTTGAATGATAGTTATTGTTCGTGGTCCCATCCCTTTCACTTGTTTTAATTTTTCCATCCTGTATAAAATTACAGAGGAATAATACCTTTGTTCTTAGTGGTAGATAAACTTTTTATGTTACTGTTCTTTTGTTACTTTTCCTTTGCTGTTTGTGTGTGGACCTAATAAAAAGTCTATCTAGCTATCTATCTCTTTCAATTGCATAGTGAAAGGGCGGACGATAAAATTAAAACGTCAATGTCAAATGTCTTGTTCGCGGTGATATTTATTATACATAGGAATAATGCGAGATTATGGTAAAAGACCTGACGGTATGACTCCGATTCCCTGAAAGATGGGTCGGCCTTTAGTTTAGGATGCCACGTGTGTAGATACGTATAGCATAGCGCCTTCACATCTTGCAGGGACATCGATAGGGGACGGTTCCGCAGCAACATCAGCAGAGTCCCGCAAAAGGCGAAAAATAAAATACGCTAATCTTGACCAAGGTTATCGATCCTTGGGGTCCACGCAATTTAGAAAGATACCAAACTTCTTATAGAGTCCACAGGTGATCGGAATGCTGGCTTCTATTTGGGTCAACGAATTAGCATTGCCATTCAGCGTGGCAATGCTACCAGCATTATTTGAAGATATAAGCGTTTAGTTCAGTAAAATTTTCTTACATGTCAAACACATACATACTTATCAAAATAACTTAGCTACGTACAAAATAATGTAAAAACGAAGTTCGTAATAATTGTCCTTGGTAATCTAATCTTACCAAGAGTATTTAAATATTATATTTATAAGTGTGGATCTACGACATCGAAGAACTCTTTTAAAGTTTTTAAACTGTAGTAGGTATGCCCTGTCCACTAGGACTCTCTTCAGTTTGTTCGTAAATATTGCACTCGACGCGGTACTAGGTATAGAGTCCGGCAGGTTATTGTAAATTTTCACTCCTAAGTAGTCAATTTTTTATTTGGCTTTCGCTAATTTTATTTTGGTAAGCTTTAGTTGATGACGATGTCTAGTGTGGTAGTTATGGGCTTCAGCCCACGTCGGGAACTCCTTAAGGCGACTTCTGGCACATGAGAGTGTAAATACTAATTATTATTGTAATTGGTTTATTCTGTTATTGTAATTTTCTCCGTGCTAAATAAATTGTGTCTGAATAGGATGACATTGTACACAGGAATAATATAATATTCGGCTTTTTGACAAGTACTTCAAGCGGACTTGGCTAATAATAATAATATGTATGACGGTACCACGAGAAAACACCCGTCAATTGTACTATTAACTTGTAAACTAACTCTTAACACAGAATAACTAAATAGTACACCTTTTAAGTGGGTATTGTTTCAACAAAGGTAAGGAAGGTTACAAAATAAAAATCCATTATATTCATTTATTGGATCGCTTCCTGGCCCTGTCTGCGGCCACGGCCTAAAGGCCAAATTCGCTCACGGTCAGCATCAAGGCTCTCATTTAAATGCCAAAAACACGTTAGCTATTCATCAAGCCACTTTAGCATCATAACATTTATAACACACTAGCTTCTTCCCGCGGCTTCGCACGCGTATTTTCGGTATAATAAGTAGCCTATTGTTTAAGTTAGGCTACGTTCAAAGTGTATGCCAAATTTCATCTTGATCTATTCACTATTCAGTAGTTTTTTTAAATTTCACATTTCACAAACTTTCGCATTTATAATATTAGTAGGATTGTATCGTGGATTGTATAAATTATTTCGACACATTCGACAGTTTAAAGGACAATGGCAAAACGATCCATTGATTTGAAAGCTGAAAGAAGTTAGCTAAATATTTAGTAGGTGAGACAATGGTGTGGTGCCGGCTTAGAATTTGCACCATCCCAACTCTTCCCGTGGGTGTCGTAAGAGGCGACTAAGGGATATCCACCGGGGGCGGGCAGCAGCGCCCCCTGCAGAACATTCTACCACCGAACTGCGATCCCCAACCCGCATGCCCAGCGTGGGGATTATGGGCATTACCCCCCATGAGATAAAAGCCAATAAGGCGTTTATCAGGGGGAGGCCTGCGTCCAGCAGTGGACCAACACAGGCTGTTGAGGTTGAGGTTGAGGAGACAATGGTAACAACTAGAACTGATCATCGAGCAAGACGGCATAAAATTGTAGCCGTTGAGGGACGATAACTACTAATTTTAATTTGAAATATCTGACGCGTCCAGCTGTAAATTCCTTCCTTTGGATCTTACAGGTCTCTAGGACGCGTCGGACATTTCAAATTACCTATGTTAGTTACAGTTGGTATTGATATCAGTATCGGAAATGAAATGAAAATATTTATGGAAAAAGAAATACACAATAACAATGGTTAACTCAATGTTAAGCTAAAGCTAGGTGTTATCAGTTTCTCGTCAAGTAAAATTAGGTATAAATTAAATTACATAAATTAGTTTGAATTAGGCATGTAGAGATTAGGAAAAGGTTCGTCGTTGAAGAATTACAAATTGTTTATAGTCATTGTCAAAAAATTCACTTACAGAGTATAATATGGTTTTATCTAGTAGAAGAAGTTTCACATTATTTAACTCAGTTGATCTACCTGTTGATTGTTTGCAACAGTCTGCAGTTTGCTCAATCGTAAATACTAGTTCTAATTTGCTTCTGTTATTTGATTGTAATTTTCGTTAACAATAAAGTTATGTTAGTGAATGTAATTTAAAATATCCGAGAGTTCTGTAAGGGCAAGCTAACACTTTAGATTTAAATTCACTGTCCATTTAAACCACGTAGGTATTCATTTGTGGTCTCCTAATACTTTAAAAAGTTAAAAGTAGTTTTATTTCTCTATAGAACAGTTTCTGTTTATTTCTATCAGTGTATAAGTAGTAGCAAATAAATGAAATGTCTATGTCTATCAGCATAATTATTCAATTCTGAAACTAACTAGTTTCATTGAAAACTGGACTTGAATGTAATTTTACAAGGTTTTTACGCAAATTTATGTACTCTGCACTCAATACATACACATTCGGTTCTTTTACGAACCTGCCCAAATATTTTGTGTGTAGGTATAGATACTTATAAGTTGGTATTTAATATGTAACCTTTTGAAGCCTATACACACCTATACTTGATCAGCACTTGCTGGTCCTGAGCGCATAAGTATTTTTGTTCGCTCTGTAGCTTGGCGTAGAGGACACGGGAATGTGTTTGTGGCGTGGTGCTGAAAAATTCGCGTTAGCCCATACAACAGCCAATATAATCTGGTGATACTCTGATAAGCTAAGGCTACAATACAAGCAAGTATTCAAATTCGTAATATCATACCACTCCGTCCATTGGTCTAAAGTAGAACTAATCTAATCTATGCAAAGCTAAAAGAAAACAAACACACGACCGTTATCCGAATGAGTCAGAAATCACCTCATATGAAACCGTTCCTCCATTGTATGCAAATACTTCCTCATTTATTTGTTATTGTAATTGAGGTAAATTTAACTAGCTAAATTATTCCGTCTTTGCATCCAATTAATATTTCAATAACCTACAACCAAAGCATAACACAAAAATAGTGTAAAAAATAGAAATAAGATAAGACTGTAAAAAT
This sequence comes from Eupithecia subfuscata, assembly GCA_963564075.1. Lineage (NCBI taxonomy): Eukaryota > Metazoa > Arthropoda > Insecta > Lepidoptera > Geometridae > Eupithecia > Eupithecia subfuscata. The sequence goes on from OY751114.1 coordinate 12,402,178, forward strand.
TCAAGCTCTAGTTAGAAAAAGGCTCCGATAAAGTTGGAGGTCACAGCGTATTATACAGTGTTACAGGAAAATCGTGCTAGATCCGTTAAGGGCGTGGAGTACCCATTATTTCTGATAAACTTATTTCACTATGAAACACCCTACCCTAAACTTAACCCTTTTCGAGATATTCGCTAAATTTATTTTTGTTTATTCTTGCTGGCCATGGCAACGGCCCACCTCGTCCTATCCATTTGTTTGGATAATTTTTTGCGTGATAACCTACAACCATAGAACTTCCTCCATCCATACTAAAGTCATTTACAACGGGATATTTACCATGATCTGAGTTTTGAGCTCTCCAATATTTCGGTTATTCCGTAATCTTGGCGCATGAAACTGTGCCGAAATATTGGAAAGCTCAAAACTCAAATCATGGTAAATATCCCAGTGTAAATGACTTTAGTGATTCGAGTGTTAATAACCTTAATGGATTTAAAAGTTTTATGTCCATACTAATTTATAAATTCGAAAATAAGTCTGTCTGTTACCTTTTAACACCTAAACGGCTAATCAGATCTCAATGAAATTTGACAGGGAAGTTAATGTTATCCCGGGGGCGGACATACACTACTTAAAACGTGCGTGCGAAGCCGCGGGCGGAAGCTAGTCTCGATTATAGTTCTGTTCCTACAACAGTCCTAGAGGCCCGATCCGAACGGAAATACGTCTGAGAAAAGTAAAGAATATTGTAAAACTATTATATATAATCCTGCGCAAAAGTGAAGGTAAAGATGTTATGATGAAGTGCGAAAGGCGGTATGCGGTTTGCGCAACTGTTATTCCTCAGTGGAAATGACGATGTCCTCCTAGCCGAATTTCGACCACAGCGGCCAGTTTCATCGGAAATTAACCAGATGCGCAGATCATATTATAGTGCACAAGTGTGTGCGCTAAAACAGGTGTACTCTCTATTCCCTCACTCTCATAATCCGATGGGACGGCGGACCGACAAGATCGGGGAGAGGTTCAGCGCAGAACCAACGGCTTAACATGCTTCCCGAGGCACGGTGGTGTAACACCGCTAACTTGACTCCGGGTTGCTACTGTGAATTTTTCTTGATACACCCCAATAACAACTATTGACCCGACCTGGCCCCCAATTAAAGTAGCGAATGGCAATGGGGAAAGCAACAATGGGGATCATTTTGGCAGCCTTAATGGTATCTAAATCTTATAAAACTTGAATAGGGGAAACTTTTTGGCTTAAATATTCCTCCTTTCAAGTTTCAAAAGATTTGGACAGCGCTAAGGCTGCCAAAATGATCCCCATTGTTGCGTTCCCCATTGCCATTTGCTACTGTAATTGGTGGGCCGGATTTGAACCCAGGACCTCACAATCAGCGCTTGAACAAGCTGACCGCTAGACCAACGAGGCAGTCAGCACGTCCACGAGCAGAGGAAATATCAATTGATCAAATCATACCAGTCCACAACCTCCGCATCTAAAGTAAGAGTGCCGACCACTACGGCAGCCAAAAGACCTAATCATCATCATCATTATCATCATCACCCTTTAATAGTCCACTGCTGGACATAGGCCTCCCCTAATGAGCGCCATAGCGCCCTGTCTTCAGCTTGCCGCATCCAGCATCTGCCTGCAGTCTTTCGCAGATCGTCATCCCACCTGGCCGGAGGGCGTCCTACACTACGTTTGCCGAGTCGTGGTCTCCACTCAAGAACACGTGTACCCCAGCGGTTGTCGGTTCTTCGCGAGATATGGCCGGCCCACAGCCACTTCAGCTTGCTAATTCTTTGAGCTATGTCGATAACGGCAGCCAAAAGACCTAATATTAAAGTAAAAATATCAATGGCATTTTCTGAGGTCGAAACTTTTTAATCTCTGGTTTTTAATCCCTTCAATATCTTAAAAATTAGTTTCTGCCCGGCTTTGTTTCCGGCGTTGTTTCTATTTTAAAGGTTATTTCTATCCCATGGGAACTGTTTTATCGGAAAAAGACGATGTTTGATTCCAGGCTATATCTATGCAAAATATCAGCCCGATCGGTTCAGTAGTTAATATTTATTTACTTAGGCATGATAGTTTTAAGCAATTTATATATATTTCTTTTTTTTTATAATTTGTGTGTCGTGTCTGTTGTTCGAGCTTGATAAGCTTACCTGTATATGTATTTTCTTATACCTGCACTGTCAGAATAAATATATTTTCATTTATTTATTCATTTATTTAGTTATGGCGTAAAGAGGTAACAAAAATCCATCTAAAGATATCAACTTTGGCGTTTATAATATTAGTATGATGTATCCAACAAACTGTAGACAATGCAGCTATGCTCGAGGAAGCCCGTTACTGAGCACTGAACTTTCAAGCACCTTGGCGCAGCCTCGCAGACCCGAGGTTGATTGATGGTCGGCAGATTACAAATTTGCACATTCATATTTAACTGCAATCTCATCTGTGCACTAATGCACCTACATGTATAACGTATGTATGTGCAAATATTACTACAGAAGATCTTTATAACCTGTCTGACCAAAATTGGCAACTATTTTCTGCCCGCGGCTTCGCCCGCGTTGGTTATTATGGTGGTATACTTCGTTGAATGGAAATTTGTGTTTCGTACAAATTGTTTGTTGTAGACGCGGCAGTAACGGCAGCCTTACCTTAAAGCTGCATGAAAGTTTGAAAATAGTTTGAAACTCAAATGTTCTATTCAACCAAGTACTTTTGCCATCCAACCTACGCAGCTACGGTTACAAAAAGATTTATTAAGTAAAAATAAAAATTGATTTGAACTCCGTACAAAATGTATGGGAAAAGTTTTTTGCCATTTCTGACTTTTCTGGTACTCAAACCTTAGTTGGTCCTAAATAACTTTTTGATCAGTATAAAAAACAGGATCAATTGGCATAAAAAAATGATTTTGTGAAAATTTCGCCAATTTTCTCGAAATCTGTAACTTTTTTTGAAAATGTGTGAATGGGTGGGGCTGATATTTTTTCGAAAAAGGATGGATCGTTTCCTAAGACCATTTTCATGTAACTTAAACGGTCAAGGTACCTGCCCTAACTGCCCCGTCCAAAAATTCCATCCTGTATAAGTAAAAATATTTTTCCCGAAACTTCCCGGGATTCCCAGTTCCGTCTTCGACATTTTCCGGGATTCCCGGTTCTTTGAAACTACCCTTCTGATTCTGCAATTATTTTAATTCCAGGCTTAGAGCTACATCTACGTAGAATTTCACCCTGTTCTGTTCAGTAGTTGTAGCGGTAAGAAGTATAAAACATCCAAAAATCCATCCAAAACGACACAATTATTATTACTTTTGGCTTGTAGTGCGAACAATTTGGTGCAAAACACCGCTACACCAAAATATTAGTGTGATACCGAAAAGTCTAGCTTAATAATATTCTTTTCGACCTTATTCCAAACAAGTTTTGAGGTCTAAACAAACTTAGATAATTTACACATTTTTATAATAGCTTTCCTGAATAATGTGGTCCTCAAATAACTCGACCACACATGACTCGGCCGTTACACTCGAAAGGCGCTTCTCGAGAGAGCAAATATCCTTAAACCCACACACCTCTACTGTTAGGCCTTTTATTAAGGTTACGAAGTTTCAACAAATTTTGCGCGATTTCACTTGAGTGTTTGGTCAAAACTGGTCTTGCAAGACTCCAACTTTCAAACCGAAGAAAGACATAATGGATCCTGCGGTAAAACGACCGCGGTATCAATTTTACAGCGACACAAATGAAGAGAAAGTCTCTAAACCTAAATTTTAAAATGCTGGTAAATTATTCTGTGACACCGATACACACACCTACCTACCTTGCGGCGCATGACTCCTTGCCTTGCACACTACATTATTTCAACATCGATGTATATTGAAACTTGTATACTGTTTAACACTACTGTTTTTATCGACGCCAAAAGATTAAAACCGGCGGTGCGCGTAAGATTCACTCGCAGAAGTTTCCGGATTGACAAGTTTGGAAAGAAAGGATCGTTGAAAAGCCCTTTTGTGTTTAAGTATAGAAACCTACTTTAAACCAATTCCAATCCAAATTATTTAAGTATATGGATGTAACTTCTGAAAAGCGGTTGGGTATTCAAGAAAAAATGTTTGATACACTGCATGGTTGATATTATTATTATAATAATTATATATAATATAAAATAACAATTAATAATGCTGGACAGTCCACATTACATCATCTAGACCCAAGCTAAGCTATTATATTAACTATCTAGTTTATGTCCGCGGCTTGGCACGCGTTGGTTCTATGGAAACGTTTTCTATCCCATGGCATTGATTTATGATAAAAAGTAGCCTACGTTTGATTCCAGGATTAAAATTACCTGTGAAATTTCAGCCCGATCCGTTCAGTCGTTTTGGCGTGAAGAGGTAACAAACATCCATCCATCCATACATCTCGAGAATCAAAACTAAACTCCTGACCTGATCCTTTTCTTTTCCTACTTCATCAGAAACTCTAGGGTGAACCTGTGAAGTTGTGATACCAATAGAATAGAATAGAATATACTTTATTGCACAAAACTTGTACATGGGCGAGCATAATGCTAGATAGAATTGAGAGCATTCTCTACCTGCTAACCTTTGGGTAGTGTGGACAACAACTTAGTAGGTAGTGCTATATTTAAAAAAAGTATACATCATGCATCTATAATTGCAATGGTAGGTTTACCTTTAAAACGCAACGCAATGTAAGGAAATTGTAGCATTTATCTTTTTACTAAACTGGTTTAATATTGAACCTCTTCGGTTAATAATACTTCAATTAAAACCAATAGTCCAATCCTAACAGAGCTGTACTTTAACCGCGTTCATCCAGTCTAAATTCGTGAATCTCTTACAGTTTTCAGCTTTATCTTCCAGCAAGACTTGCTTCAGTGTACGGGCGCAAGATGTTTGTAGCACAGAATTTCTGGCGTATTTTAGTTTATTATTATTTATTACCCTAAGGTCACGTTTTGTAACGTACGCTACATGTTTCGGCGATTGCATTTTCGGCCGGCACGGCACCCTGAGTGTTAAATGATGACTAAGTGTGTACTGTCCGCAGCTATCCTCGTCAGCCACAGCAGGCGGCTGGGCGCACGTGAGACTGGCCCTGCTGCTGGGCGGGATCCTGGCAGCGGGCGGCGCGCTGCTGGCCACCGCGGTGCTAGTCGGGCTGCCGGCTGGCCAGGACACTTTCGCCTTCATGGCGGCTGAGGTAAGGAGTCCGGAAAGAGAAGCAGTATACATACATCATTCGGATACGTCGTCCGCCCATCTCGCCGCTGAACGCCCGACGCTTCCTTGCCCGGTCTTGGACGCCATTCATTCATATACGCTAACGACTTACCCAATCTGTTTTTATATTTAACCAGTTTCTGCTTTTCCGAGATAAAAAGTAGCCTATCTCCGTCCCGAGTATACCCTCTTCCTCCTTGCCAAATTTCATAAAGATCACCCGTTTAGGTTCACCCGTTTAGGCATGAATTTATAATAATGGATTATGTTGTATCTTATCTCAGTGCGACGTGTCTGGTCCACCTCCGTTTTAGTGTCGTGATGCGATTCCCAACGTCTTTCAGCTTTGACCGGCTTCAGATCTAAATAGTACTAAGGAGTACGATGTACAACAACGTGAATTAGTATGGCTTTGTTTAACTTCCCCATCTTCTTACTAGTTTATTTGACTTCCAGTGTGTCCTGGTGCTCGTGTGCGCCCTCCACGTGGTGGCTCGCTACGCGTTGCAGATGTGCGAGGCGGACGTGGCCGGACCACTCACCTACTACACGCATCTGCTCTTCGACGTAAGTAGACTCGTAAGTACTTAGCGTTAGTAATTACATCTAGTGACCTCGTGAGACAGAGTCTGACTGAGACGGACTGGCCTTGCGGACACTTGATTAGACCTGCACTTTTTACACGTCTTGTTTTGTTCGTAAGATTATAACAAACTGAACCAGGTCTGTCTTTCATTACGGACGAGACTTGCAATTGATTGAGATGATTTTTATTCTTAATTGTTACGATTTCAAAAATATTTCAAGTTCTACAGAGTACATAAACCACAATAGATAAATTTAATGAAGTTTAATGAAATTATTATCGCGTGTCTTTTTTGTTTTCCTTAGTAGTAAGGACACTGCTGCTTTTTTGATATTACGATATTAAATGTTCTAATTAGCCGGTTCCGTGAGATCATTAGTACCTGTCATACTTCATTGCGTGAGACAGTTCTCTACGTTCCCTCAGAGTTCGACTCCCTTAGTGTCTCGATCTCTCTAACACTATGAGTGCTGACGACGCAGCACTATAGGACCTTGGAGCCTTAGTTGTGCAGCGGGGCGGTGCTTCTTTGCTTGTCGAACCGATTTATTTATTTCGGAAAGCCATCAGCTAAAATAATGTCTTTATATCTTAAAATAACAACAGAGAGCTGATAACAGGCATTCACTGATAAAAACTAAGTAAGCTATTGAAATGTGAAAAATAACAATGCTGTGATAAAAGTAAAATATCTTCAGCTTGGTCGTGAAAGCGCTAACAGAGTAATGAAATGACGTATCATCGTTATGCTTGTGTTCCAGAGCGTATCCCTAGTGGTAGAACTAGTCCACGTGGTGCACATGGTGGTGTACAGCAACATGCTGGTGTCCATGGCGTCCCTCGTGCTCCTGATGCAGCTGCGGCATCTGCTGCACGAGCTGCAGGCGCGGCTTGCGCGGCACCGCCTCTACACGCAGCGAGCCACGCATATCACGCGCAAGTATGTACATTACACCCAAAACTGATACACACACTTATCTAAATCCCTCAGACATACTCAAGGGTATGTTTGCTTGCCTTGCTAGGTGTAGAGATGGAGAAGGAAGTCAAAACTAGGTTGGACGCATTCCCGATTTTGACTTTTACACTGATACAGCTTTTTACATTGATAGGACGAGCTATAGCTAGCTAGAGACTACTGGATCTATGTAGAGCCATGCTTAACTATGAGGTCATTTATGAAAATTACGAAAAAAATAGGACTCAATAATGAGCCTTGGGGAACTCGTTAATTCAACGTAAAACGTGGTCAACCATATCAAACGCAGAGGAAAGGTCCAACAAGCATTTCGCTGTCTCGTAAATTGGCAGTAGGGAAATGGATCGGAAATTATTTGGTTAATCCTTTTTAGGTATTTGTAACTACGCCATTTGGTATTGTAACAATAAACAGACTACGTTAATCAAATGAAATGATATACGAACCATAAGGTGACATCAATGAATCAGTTGCTGATTGTTTAATCAGGGCTCGGTGTCATCGATCGTCAAATCGATTTACAATGACCACTTATTGGCCACCTCGTTTAGTCTTTCATTGCTTACGCTATTACCTTATCTATTGCGGTTATTATGCCATTATTTTATTTGTTTTGTTGATGTTATCACGTAAACATACGTCTGTTGCAGCTTTAACGTCGATAATTTACTACCGTTGACGTCTATACACATTAATAAGATGTTCGTTAAAAGATGATATTTGCTACCTACCAAATTTCGCCTTTGCACATGTGTTTGAATATTATAATAGTAGATTATGCACCGAGTGTGTAAAGCAGTGTCTTACGTCACGGGTATCCTTCACGCCCATGACCAGGCACGAGGTGAATACTCTACTTTTCACACTTTCTGCGAGTAAATAGTCAAATTTCGTAACGTGTTTTGCGGCATTAGTTTTTTATTCCGCCTTCTGAACAAAGGTTAGTTCTAATTTCGAAAAAGATCATATTGTACGGATATCCTAATGGTAAAAAAATTCACACATATTTTGATGTTCCAAAAATATCTCATTATTCTCTTGGGAGTAATGTTCATTATTCACAAGGGAATATTGAGTTGATTTTAATAAGTTGACTAATGAGCGAATTTAGTACCTCAAAATATGAATGGAAATGTTGACCAAGACAAGCACAAAGAGATCCAATTCGATTTGTTTGAATATGGTTAAACTATAATCACTTGCTTTCGATTAAAGGTACATGACTAGTAAAAGGCAATTTACAAGATTACGAGTGTGAAATGCCCAGCGTGGGGATTATGGGCATTAACCCCCTTGAGATAAAAGCCAATATAGCCTGCGTCCAGCAGTGGACCAATACAGCCTCAAGGTTGAGGTGAGAGTGTGAAATGCATCATTCTTCAAAGTAATGGTCGTTTTCTATGTATAATAAAAAATATCTATCTATGTACTCGTATATTATTATGTATATCAGTTATCTAGTACCCATAACACAAGCTCTGCTTACCTTGGGGTTAGATAATGCTGTGTGAATTGTCCAGCATTATTTATTTATTATTTAGTTCCAAATTCCCGTCAGAGGTAGCTCTGGATAAATATAATGTCTAAAGAGAATAATAACATCTCTGTTTGAGTGGGCCCGTGTTGAACGATAGTCTTAGAGAACTCACTAGACTTATCTTACTTTTTAAATAGTATTATTATTTATTTTTATTTGTTATTTTTGTGTTCATTTGTCTGTAAACTGTGTAGACACGCACGCACCAAAGGTCCTGCCAGAAAACCAGCGTTGCTCAAAATGTTGAGCAACATGATGCTGAGGCAGGATCTTTTTGGTTCCCATAGAATTAATACTTTTTATATTGAAGGGTTTTTTTTATTATTATTATTATTATTGTATTTTTTTATTTGTGAACCAATAAAATGTTTTTCTTTCTTTCTTTCTTCTTTCATTTTATTAGATAGAACATCCTGTAAGAACAGAGTAACATGTTTATCAATAAATACAATACAATAGTGAATGATGACCGTTTTCTCCATGTTCCGTTGCAGTTGTCCGATGGCGAGCAAGGAAGAAGTAGAAAAGAACCAGGACAACTGCGCCATCTGCTGGGAGCCCATGAAGGAAGCAAGGAAACTGCCCTGCGCACATCTCTTCCACAAGTTAGTACTAAGGATTACAGGAAGAAACAATGTTTTGGGGTTCCGATATGCATCGAATGTGCCATGAATGCTCAACTCTAAGGGTTGGTTTCGATCTCTTTTTTGATCCTTTTTAAAGGAATCTTCATAGTAGGATTACTATCACATACATGAGTGAAGATTCCTTTAAAAGATCATAAACGAGATCGAAATCAGTAGGCCCCCAGGGTAGAATAGACAATAATGACATCACATCGTCATACATTGCGTACATTTTTGAAGTTGTAGGTATGAATTTCAAATAATTTACTCATTCGATGACAAAGTGACGTAATTTTTCTCTATTCTACCGTGGACAACAATTCCCGTGCTTGCCCTACAGCCCTTAGAGCTGGGCAAAATTGTACGATCGTAATGTAATTAAGTTTTCCAACTTATTTATATTACTGATAAAAATTTGATGCATTGATTGTGGTAAACGTTAAACTTCGCGAGGCTGCTTCGCAGTGTCGATAGGGAAACAGGCATCTTCTTGCTACACGCCAGGCAACTGGCTATAACCTAGACGCTTGCCTTGCGGCCGGTCCCGTATAATTTCTTTAGTTTGTTTCCCTTGGCGCGTCGCTAATCTACACCCAAACCTAGGCGCTTGCTACTGCGGCCGTAGGCAAAACCTTTCAAACAAGCTTTAAAATTACTAAACTTAGTACTTTTAAAGCGTGGTATTGACACCATTGAGTATACATATGTATAACATTTCAAACTTTAACAAGTTTTATCTTTGTAGTAATGATACTAACATTCATAACATTATTGTTCTGCCCCACCCGGGCTCATGTCATGTTGAAGCCGTAACATTTTTAACCGATTTGGACGAAAGGACAAGGTTCTATGTTCGGCTGTTAGGTATGTTTTTTATATATGTTTATAGATTTCTCCGTCAAATATACCGATTTCGTAAACTCTTCGCTATTGTATAGAGAATCCCGAGGTAGTAATTAAAATTATTAAAGCCTAATATGTACAACATGAACGCAATAACCTATCGAGCTAAAATTATTTTTATTTGAAAAATGCTATTATTCTGTTGACCAATTCGCTACGGACAAACTAAAATGACACTAACCTATGATGAATAAATGACAATTATGGCTTCTAGATTAAATTTAATCAATTGTATTAGTATGAAACTTATTTTTCTGTATGACATTAATGTAATTGTTTTAATAATGTAAGTATTTTAATTAAACTCTATTTGACATGACTGTGTAAATAAAGTAAAGTGTACGAACTCAGTTTTGCAGTCCCCTTCCAGGGTGCATGTACCTACCTAGTGGCAATACTATAATTAACCATTCACTTAGACCTAAGAATGAATGTACATGCAAGCAAAAATAAATAAATATAGAATGTAACCTTCATTCCAGTGGCTGCCTCTGTCAGTGGGTGCAACAGGACGCGTCCTGCCCCACCTGCCGGCGCGCGCTGTCCCCCCCGCCCGCGCCGCGGCCCGCCCCGCCGCCGCTCGCCGCGCCCCGGCTGCCCCGGCCCATGCTCCCCGCGACCAACCCCACAGACAGACTGTTCCACTTTGACGGTCAGTATACAAATACAAGGCAGATACATTTTTAAAAGCGATTGTATTTTGTTATTTCGTACAATATGCTAGTGTCCTAAAAAATTCTAATTACTCCGTCAGTTAGATTATCAGAAGTTATTGAGCACGTATTTTTTCTTTTGTCGATTAAACAAAAAATGATGAAGATATAGCCAGTTAAAGTTCCGCGTGACGTCACACCTTACGACACTTTTTAGCAAGATGTGACGTCACTCCCAAACTTTTGACGCGCATTACTTTTGTCATTTCTTTGATTGAAAAAAGAAAAAATATGTGGCCAATATCTTCTGATAATCTAACTGACGGACCAACTAGAATAATATTTTTTTACCCAGGACACTACCCTATTATCTACGCTGACGTCACAAATCCAGGCCTACAGTATACGAAAAACAATAGGATATCGCGCCAGCATTTAAAAATGTATTTACATTGCTTGATGTCGAAAAATTACACATTACACAAAACTGGTTTGTTCCCCATTTGTGTACTTATCTCTGTGTAGAAAAGTTTTACTCCTATGGCTTAGTGACCCCAAGTCTTGGACACCGACACAAGGCTTTTCCAGGCGTTCCTGTTATGTTTTGAGCTGCCTCTTGCTAGTAGCGTCGAGTTCGCGGAGATCGGCTTCCAGTTTGTCCAGAGCGGTACCTGGGGCGGCCGACTAGACTTGGCCCCAATGGTCTCCTTCATCCTTGACAGCCCAATCGTCCTCTTCCCTCGACTGATGCGTTTGCATTTTGAATTTCTCCGTTCTTCTCCGTGTAGAAAAGTCTAAAACGTAGTGTAGTGTTTGTGCATTCCAGCCACATCAGGTATAGCGTTGTCTCGCTGATGTGCTTACCTTACTGGCGACCTAACAGTGGTATTTATAGATATAAATAGCGGGAGCTCACTGATAGAAACAACAAGTCAACGATCCAACTGGGTTTACTCCGCTACCCTCGAGGATACCACAGTAACGAGCCAATTTTCGCTACCTTCTTAGTTCTGTCTGTACTAGCGAGTTTAAACATAGCAATTTACACCTCTATGGAATAATATTATACCAATCTTTTTGATCCAAACGGCTTTCAACTTCTTTTAAATATAGACAGAAGAATTTTCGAAATAAATCCTGACATCTTTCAGTACAATTTTCTGACAGTATTCCTTTCAATTCACAACCCGAAGCAAATTCCAACTTAACACAAATAAAATGTAAAATAACCGGTCCCTAATTACAATCAAAATCTTCAGTGAATCAGTTTTTCTCTCTTATATGCAGAGTACTGCATTCCACACAGAACGAGCGTGCAGCTTGATGAAATCTCGACTCGAGTGTACTCAGTTGATGCGTTCCTTCCAGGGGCCTTGGGATTGCAAATTCAAAGTTAAATTGAAGAGAAAAGCTTCCGAGACAGAGATTATATCAGACGTGCTATATGATAATAAAACCCTAGTCGATGCTATTGAAGTTATAGAACACACATTCCCTCGCGTTGAGCCGAAGTTCGCGTGAAATATAAAAAGAAAAACGTTAAATCTTGCCCACCATCGCGTGATTACTTCTCATAACTCTCTCAAAACCTACCACTCAACTTTAACTTTGTTACATAACTTAATTGGTAACAAATTGGGTTACACGTCAAACAAACAATACTACAGAACTTAGGAATCGCCGAAATTTACTCAAAAACTAAACTCTTTAAAATCTCGGTCTACCATCAAAGTGTTGGCGTCTAGAAACTATTAAGTTAGCTAAGTTATTCTGTATCTACCTTCGAGGTCTACGCGAAAGCGTGTCTGAGAGTGATAGCAGACCGTTGGTGGTACGAAGAGGTAGATGGTGTGTACCTACGGACGCCGGCTATCGCGTGGCATGGAGCCGTGGCCCGAGGCGTCGCTGCAGCCCGCCTACCGCGAGCCCGGGCTCATTAACCGGCCGCAAGTACCCGAGTAAGGGCCTTTCAGACACGTTTCTTTCGCTGTAAAAATCTACGGTTAATTCGCCGTGTGTAGGCACTGTCGGGTTGGGGATCGCAGTTCGGTGGTAGAATTGTTCTGCAGGGGGCGCTGCTGCCCACCCCCGGTGGATATCACTTAGTCGCCTCTTACGACACCCGCGGGAAGAGTCCCCAACCCGCATGCCCAGCGTGGTGATTATGGGCACTACCCTCCATGAGATGAATGTCAATAAGGCGCTTATCAGGGGGAGGCCTGCGTCCAGCAGTGGACCATTATAGGCTGTTGAGGTGAGGTTAAGAAGGCACGGTCGTCAGTGTGGTACGGATCACTATGGAATTTTGTTGACACAGGTTTTTTCGCCGTAAAATTCTACGGTTAATTTGCCGTACGGTCATCAGTGAGGTACGGATCACTATGGAAGCTTGTTGAAGGCGACATAGCGAATTAACCGTAGATTTTTTTAAAAAAAGTGTGGTTGTTCAGGAGCCCCAAGAGATCACTTCTCCGCACACATCACGTCCACTGGCTACCCTCAAACAAGGCTGTTTATCATAATCACCGCGCTTGGCAGGCGGATTGGTGATCGCAATAATAATTGTGGTGTTAAAAATACACATAAGGAAACTACCCTTCCTCTGGTTCCCATAGTCGACTCTTCATCCTCGGGCTGAGTTGTACAGGTCGATTCTGATGCCGCGACCGCCTCGCCACGGCTAAGATAAAATAGTTAAAAAGTATAGGTATTTTTATTCGATGGTAATTGAGGTGAGCTCACACCGGGATGGCAGCCGCCGGTCGCGGTGCCGTGGGGGTTGGACCGCTGACAAGATATCCGTATGCAGATAAATTTTGTATGTGATCTGATGATGCTTCCAAGCCGATTTCGGCTACGGCGACTGTATGCCTGGTCAGGCGTTTTAGTATTCAGTATTTTATTTATTGCATTCATACAATCAGGTCTTAGTGATTAGGTGAGTTTAAGTTAAGTTCACAGTATTATTATTTAGGGTGTTGCAATGCAAAACTGGCAGGTTTCGTGCCTTTCTTCTAAAGATGAACTATATGGTAGATACCTTTACTAATTTATAATTTAATTTGCGAGTCGCGAGTTTAACTTAGACATAGAGGGCTTCAATCATTAGGGTGTAGGTTTTCTGCCCTTTTGTGCGCTCTTTCGTGGCTTGCGTACCCAAGGTTGTTGTTGAAGATACGAGGGCACTTTTTGTATAGATAAAGTTTAAATGAACTGGATGAATTCCGTAACTCGACCTCGTCGTCATGGTATCTTATTAACGCGATGTTTGTTTGTTTGTGCAGGTTCACGCTACGTGTCGTGGCTGCCGAGCTTCTCGGTGGAGGTGACGCGCGTCAGGGCTGAGCCCGCGCCGCCGATGCTCAACCACATGGCAAGACAGGTCAGGATAACAACTAACAGGCTAAAGGTTTCTTCGTCGCTTGTTTACTTTAGTCTACATACCGAAGCGACAGAAATCAAAAATATCACTTTATATCTGTGTCAGCGTTTAATTATATGATTTGACCTTGAGTTTTTGATCAGATTTGAACCACAGCATCACCACCACAATCTGGCCAGGCATTACCCTCTATACCAAGAACAATCTTGCTCAGTCATAAATCTATGCTTGAGCGACGTGTATGCCATAGAAAAGCGTTAATCGAGCATAGCTCAAAAACTGTGCAAGCGTACATAATACGGGCATTACCAATCTGGCCAGGCATATTTTTTTTTATCATGTCGTCACCGATCTTGCAGGCTGCCACACAAATACAATTTATCAAACTATATAGACCTTATACTTTTGGCATACTGAGATGGACTCGACTGAACTAGATGCCTTGGACCGTAAGGTTCGTCAACTTTTAACTACTCGACACCCCCGAGCTTCGGTAATGAGATTGTATATCCCACGGAAATGTGGTGGTCGTGGCTTTTTAAACGCCAAGACCCTACATAACCGTGAGGTATGCAATCTCAGAAATCACTTCCATCAAGCCGAATACCAGATACATCGCGATGTGGTTACAGTTGATAAGAACCTTACCCCTCCCCCTCCCCTGCTCCTCTCCATAGCTAACGAGAACTGGCGCAAACCAACGGTGATGAGTATTCAGGACCAGAAGGCTATATGGGAGAGCAAAGAGCTGCATGGGAGATTCTACAAGGTTTTCACAGGACCTGCAGCCTTATTGTCTAAGTGATCGGTGTGGTAATCGGCATCGAATTCATTTTTAACATTTGTAACCTAGCCTGAATTCGATTGTCCCTTGCGTATTATATTGACAACTGTAATCGACTTGAAGTTTACTGGTAATCAGCTTCAAGTTAGACAATAAGGCTGCTGATATGGATCTCCTAAGATCGGTAAACTATCTACGCTTCGGTGACCTCTTTGGGGAATCCGAAGGTTTTGTCTGTGCAATTATGGATGAGGTGGTCAAGACGAACAATTACCGAAAGTATATCATGAAAGATGGCACGATCGATATCTGTCGAGCGTGGCATCTTCCTGGAAAGACCCTCCGTCATATACTTTCGGGATGTTGGCACCTTGCTAACTCTCAGTACTTACACAGACACAACCAAGTAGCCAAAATTATACACCAACAACTTGCTCTCCGATATGGCCTTACTGGACCTGAAGTTCCGTACTATAAATACACACCGGCGCCAGTTCTCGAAAACGGCCGTGCCACGCTCTATTGTGACCGATCTATCATTACAGACAGGACTATTCTGGCGAATAAACCTGATATTGTACTGATAGATCGATTAGAACGAAGGGCGGTGCTCGCTGATGTCACCATACCAGATGATGTTAACCTCCTGAGAAAGATAAAATTAGCAAATATCTTGACTTGGCTAACTTGGTTGTCAGCATGTGGAATGTTGACTCAGCGACTATCGTTCCGATAGTCGTTTCGGTTAACGGCGTAATAGCGAAGAGCCTCGATCAACATCTCAAGAGACTCTCGCTAGGAAGTTGGATCAAGGGCCAGATTCAAAAGGCGGTACTCCTGGACTCGGCGCGCATCGTCAGGAAGTTCCTCTCTCTGCAGCCCTAGTCACCAGCCGCTTGAGCCTAGCTTCGCGGCTGGTGATTCACCGTTTTGATATATTTTTTACTGTAGTTTTATAATATTTTATTTTCTATGGTAAAAAATTTATTTTATAAACGAGATTTAAGAAAAAAAAATAGTGTTTTTATTCAGAACATTTTTGCATAAAGGATCTTAAATACCTATTGAAAACGATGACACTACCAAAGCTTTACAAACTATGTGATAATGTCAACGCCCATCTCCTAGATTTCTGAGTAATAAAATTGCATTGCAGTCTATTATATTGTTGCTAGGTTATGTAGGTATTATAGTATGTACAACACAAAGACAGATAACAATACAAAAATATGCTAAGAGTAGACGAAGTACAAAGGCGGCCTTATCGTTATGAGCGATCTCTTCCAGACAACCTTGGGATGGAATGGACATGTAAGAAAACTCGAAAAAAAAAACTACTTCAGATTTCGGACACGAAATCCATTTTACCTACATAGGTTAAATTAATACTATGATACATAAATGTAAAGTATTTATGGGAAGAAGCTGTTCGCCAGTAACACAGCCACATTGTAGCTAGAGAGACAGTGTTTTTTGAAATACGTTTTGTATTGTTATTTTGTAGGTGCAAGCAGTATTCCCTCAGTTCCCGCTCGGAGTGTTGCGCGCAGACCTCGCCGTGTCGCGCTCGCCCGACCTCACGCTCGACAATATCCTCGAGGGACGGCTGAGAGCGCCCACGCCGCCGCCCACCATAGGTACCTACACTAACACATGAGCCCCCAGTTCTCTTTGACAATAGTATCGAAACGTCATCGTAAGTTCGTTCGTGGCGTCTCATTTTTCTTTATTATTTGGTACAGTGCCTCTATCGGAGATGTAGCTACGCAAATCCTATACAAATTATGAGACATCACGATTGCTGTTCTATTCTCGGTAAATGTAGTGTAGGACGCACTGTGCCCAGCAAGCCTAGCACGGGGATAGTTGTCTAGGGTAGAATAGAGAAGAATGACATCGCATTGTCATACATTGCGTAAATTATTGAAGTTGAAGGAGAGTTTCAAACATACTACGCATTCGATGACGATGCGACGTAATTTTTCTCTATTCTACCTTAGACAAGAATCCCCGTGCTAGGCCTACAGGTGGGATAACGATTTGCGATATACCTACTGCTGGCAGATGCTGGATGCGGCAAGTTGAAGAAAGGCTGCTAGATATTTGTTATCTTGTACCCATAACACAAGCTCGGCTTAGCTTGGGGCTAGATGATGTGCGAATTGTCCCTTCTGATGCATAATGATGACCCACACTAATTTTAAATACGCATTGTGACATACACGCAAAAAGTGCAATACTCATAATGCCAAATCAATTCACATTTACGCAAAATGAGCAATACGCATTTTGACCTATACCTTCGCAAAATGTGCATAATGCCACGCCACAAAGACTAGGAAAAATAACAAGTCCATCAGTTTTTTATTTATTTATTAGGGGAGGCCGCCGTTCTGCAGTGGACTAGCATGAGCTTATGATGATGACATTCGACATGACGCTCTCGAGGCTAGCTTTAAATCTTGATAGTTAGTAGGCACAGGTCACAGGGGCCTTGGCTTCATAAACATACATATAATTTTACTATAAAAACTTTCGTAGGTTGACGAATTCAATAGGAATGTAAGCGGGTTAAAAAACGAAAAAAGTTGGTGTTCTTCCAACACAAACTAGGTTCGTAGATAAACCGCTTACATTCAATGAATGCATATAATTATTGTACCTATATGTGTTGGTTTGCAGAGAACGTGATGCCTGTCAACGAGCACGAGCCGCCGGCGCCGCAGCCCGGCCCTATCAATGAGATCAACCAGTAAGAACACTTCAGTCATTTGCTACCCATATTCTGAATTAGAAATACTCTCCTCTACCAAAAAAAAGATGCATACACATGAACTTGTTAGCTTGTTACCCTAAGTTTACTTTACATTATACCAATGGTGTGCATTTATTTAAATTTTGTCTATTTATTCAGAGTGGAGGAGGAACCAGAGGTCGAGACTCGGTTCTCCGAGAGCGCCGCGGAGCGCGAGGCCATCCTGCGGCGGCGCAAGCAGCAGCTGCTAGCGGTTGCGCGCCGGCGGTACCTCGCCTCCCACGGGCCCTTGCCCGCACCCTCCCCCGCCGCCCGCGCGTCTCCGCCCGCACCGTCTCCTGCACACGACGCCAGATGACTGCCACCCCTGGCTCCCGACTCCGATTGACGTATGACGCCCGAGGCCGCGCGCCCCGCGACCATAAATTATAAAGTTTACCGATCTAATAAACAGTACCGACGAATGAGACTTTGTTTTGTGATAGTAATTAGCGCTCTCGGTTCGAGTGAGTTCAGGTGACTCAAACTCTGTTGGAAACTATAATCTTTTAAAATTGAGAATGTAGACCGAGCTGTTTGTAAATATTTATAGGGAGAAATTAAGAGAGCTAGTATACAATGTGATAATTTATTTACTAGTAGTTGTGAAATTAGTTGATTTCTAGTGACTATTTGCAAAAGTAAGCGATGTAGAACTTAGGTCTTATTTTATGACGCAATGTTATAGAGGTAATTAAATTATAAGTGTATTTTTCTATGTTACTGATTAAAATTGTTACAGCCTTTCCTAATTATCTGCCAATGAACTGAGAGCATAAGCCAGAGTCTATCTTCTTTACTTCTGGATCTCCCCTGCTTGTTGGCAGATGAAAGAAGCCATTATAGGCATAACTTAACATGTTAAATGTATTGCCACACCAATTATTTCCTAGTTGATAGTCATGCAGGAATCAGATTGTTGGTGGATCGTGGCGAGGTTTTCTTGACTTAATATTGACTTAGGTATGTGAATTTTAAGTGTTATTCTCTTATTTCTTCTAATTTAATAGGAACTACCAACACCTTAGATTCCTACTTTATTTTTTTCTTGTATTATTATTTTTCACAGAAATACTACAAATTTGTAATGTTGATCTAAATTAAAATAAGGTGTATAAAATCATCCCAAGCCAGTTGCATCCATGATAGCTACTGAACTTTAAAATTGACTACATTTGCAAGTATGCTGGCATACAGAAGCAAGAAATTTATAGGATGTTATTTAAAATTGTGAGTAGGTATTTGTAAGAAGTACTTATTTTAATTTTATTTGAAAATTTATTCAAAGCTAGTCAAAATAAATCTACACCAAGCAACATTTTTCTTTTCTTACCCTCTAAATCCTTACATAAATTCAGGGAATCGGTTGTTGATTTTCCACTTCCAACTACCAGTGATATTAACTACATACCAAGATAAATCAAAACAACAAATACATAGACAATCTCTTATTTATTAATTAGTGTAGTATTAGGTAACCTATCCAATGAAGTTGATAACAACAATGTGCAGTACAAGGTGTGCAAATATGAAGTCTGCGAATCCACGCTCAGGGCTTAGGCCAAGGAACTCGTTCTTGTTCTCAGGGTTCACCTGCAGCCGCAAACAAACTGAAACAACAGAAGGGAAGGTTACTTTTTGCTGGGAGGTACTAGGATCTGTCTGCAGTTTAAGCTGTAAAAATTCCTTCTGCACTTACCACCCAAAACAAAAGAGCTGACAGTAGAAATAAAACCGCTCAAGAAGGAGTTAAATGGAAACGTGCCGACAAGGCAGCAGTACACAAATTGAATCACTGCTGTAAGGAATATGTACAGCAGATAGGCATCGACGATCTTCAGCTTCTTTGCTGTCTTGGTGGAGTATTCTTGGTACAATTTGGGAATAACTGCCGCGAGAGATGTCATTTTGTCTGCTCTGATTATTTAGTTCAATAAAAGACAATATTTTGCTCTGAAATTGAAAAAATGCTCAATGGACCGGGGAAAAAACACAAAACACCGAAAAACACGTCATTGAATTGGCTGGCCGATAGATATGACACGCACGACTGTAGGAGTGAGCGTTGAATCAACGAACTGTTATAAAAAACAGCTTTTCTACATTTAACGAAACAACCGTTTTCTCTTTTCCGCGAAACAGGTTGATTCAATCAACTTATTATTTCATTCAACGAACGACATACTATGACGTTGACACATTCTCGTTCGTTGACGAACAAAACGAATCAACCGTCTTCTCTTTTCCGCGAAACAAGTTGATTCAATCAACTTATTATTTCATTCAACGACATACTATGACGTTGACATACTATCTCGTTTGTTGACGGAACACCTTACACCTTAAAACAACACCTTACGAACGAACACCATCCGAAAATGAACGAACGAGCTTCGAACCGCTAGGTAAAAGTAAAACACGTTGTACACGAGCGAGCGAGACGCCGCAGTAGTCGACAGCTTAAGATTGTTGGAGAGTGAAAGAGATGAATGTATGTTTGTTCATTCCGGGGGCTAAGCGCTCCGTGCGCCGCGCGCCGGCCTTCTGACTGACCAAGAAAAACAGGGAAATTATTTTCATTCGTTTAATTAGTTTGTTTATGTGACACGTTGAGGTCAACGCTTTTTTTGCGCGCAAGTTTAATAATTATTTTATTATGTATAGGTAGTGAAAGTTAGTGATAATTTAGGATATTTATGGCAAATAAGGACAGTGTTTTATTGTAAATAAATAATACTAAGTAGTTCAAATGTAAAAAAAGTAAAAAACAATTTGCAAAATGCCGGAATGACAAGGCACTACAGTTTACGTTTCGACAAACCAGTTAAAAACGTCAACAGGATTTGCCACAAGTTGACCGTTTTAGACGTTAACGCGTCAACACTACTAGTGCAATACAGTTAACGTTTCGACAAACCTGTTAAAAACGTCAACCGGTTTTTTAACCGGTTGACCGTTTATACAAAACGGTTTCGTTTCGTTAACGCAAAAACAGTCAACGACCCACAACTACACGACTGACATTGACGTACGCAAAAAAAAACGCAAAAAGACACTGCAAGCAAGGTAGGTGCGCCATCTATTTCAGCAGGTATAATTCATTCGTTCGGAAATTACCGGTTTTTGCTGTTTGTATCCCACTACACCACACCACAAGCGGTCCAAGAGGGTGGTCCTCCAGTTATCTGTCCGATATCTGGTTGGATCCACTACGGGTACGCGATCCCGGACTGCTCTAGCTACTAGGGTCACACTCCTTTCTTTTCCGTGATGCTAGTATCCTTATCCTCTTCCTGTCCCCCCTGGGTGTAGTGGTGAAACAGCGTCGCTTTTTGCCAGCCGACCTTCTACATGAAGGTGGCAAAATGTCGTTGAAATCGTTGTTTCTCACGCCTCATCAGTGGCTCTAAGGAACTGTAATAACACGCAGTGGCCACACCCCTTCTCCCACGTCGGGCTCGTGGGATAAAACCTGATGAGGGCGTCATATCCATTTTCCCGCTATCCTCGCATCTTCTTCTTCCTCTTCGTACGGTCACTCTTCGTACCTTACATGTTATGTTGCCTTGGCGATCACGCAATCCACTTCCAATGGCGAGGCAACCAGGCAACTGTCGAAGGCCTGAAGGTGACGATAAGAGTGATTTGTCGTTACCGGAGACTGCATCTTCCTACCCTCCGATCGTAACGGTTCTCCGTTCCATCGGACCAAGGGGAGGTAGACGAGTGGGTGCATCTGGGTATTGCGCGCACCTTTATGCACCTTAATATATCCTGCGCATTCGACTTGGCTTTGTTATGTGGACTCCGAGTTTTAAAAAAAAGCCCTATGGCGATGGGTAAAGGTAGAGAGGTTTGGCACTGGTGTATGCCTGGCTTTGTCTGATACCTGCACATAGGCGGCTTAGGGAGAGTGGTCGCTCTTGCACTGCAACGGGGTGACAGTGCGGCTCGGCAGCACCCTCAGCGACAAAGCAGCTCTTTTAAGAGAGGCACTGCTTTCCTCGCTCAGCCGAGGAGGGGGCTAGAAAAGGTGCCCTAAACAAACGCTCACTCCAACTTAATATGGGAGGTAGTAACCACGGCTGCCTGTGCATCCCAACTTTGCGTGGTCGCAATACAAGAAATTTAAAATCAAAAACCACCCAACGGACTATGACTTTCGGTGCCTGGAACGTCCGCACCCTTTTAGACCGACCCAACAACCTCTGCCCGGAACGTAAAACTGCAATCGTCGCTCGTGAGCTTAGACGCTATAATGTCGAAATAGCCGCTCTCAGCGAAACACATCTAGCTGACGAAGGTGAGCTCGTCGAGCGTGGAGGTGGCTATACGTTCTATTGGAAAGGTACGCAAGCTTCTGAACCTAGACGATCAGGAGTAGGCTTTGCTATTAAAAACACTATAGCCTCTAAGTTGGAAGAACATCCAGTTGGCATATCTGACCGTGTCATGTCATTGCGTCTTCACCTTGAAAACAATAAATACCTAAATCTTATCAGCGTATACTCACCAACGCTTGATAAAAGTGATGACGTTAAGGACAGGTTTTACGAGGAACTATCTAATACTTTGACTAAAGTACCACCCTGTGAAAAAATCCTCCTTTTGGGTGATTTAAATGCCCGCGTCGGACGTGACTTTGAAGCTTGGCCTGGTGTATTGGGGCGTCATGGTATTGGAAATATGAACAGCAACGGGCAATTGCTCTTAGGCCTTTGTTCCCAATTTCATCTAGCTATTACCAATACCATTTTTAGATTGCCCGCTAAATATAAAACAACTTGGATGCACCAAAGGTCCAAACACTGGCACCTTATTGACTATGCCATAGTTCGACAGCAGGATATATCAGACGTTCTTGTCACGAGAGTAATGCGAGGCGCAAACTGTTGGTCAGATCATCGGCTAATCATCACAAAAATGCGTTTACGCCTCTACCCACGCCGAAGACCGTGCAGGGTAAAACCTAACTACCTTCACACTGAAAGACTAGAGTCACAAGAAACCGTAGCCAAATACAGAGATGCTGTCAAAATATCTACAGCTGATGTTCATCCCCAGGATGAGAACATAGACGAAAGCTGGAAACACTTGTCTCTGAGTATTATAAAAGCAGCCCATGAAACCATAGGCCTCAAACCTCGTGTTTGTAAGGACTGGTTTGATTACAACGACAAGATATTATCTGACGCATTAGATAAACATCGCCAGCTCCTTCGAAAGGAATATCAGACCACTGCTTCTGATAAAATCAAGCAGAGCACATCCTATATCAGAAGACTCACTCGAAATGCTAAAGATGAATGGTGGCAAAAGAAGGTACGGCACATTCAATGGCTTGCAGACACCAACCAACTAGGTGAATTCTTTGGTGAGATAAGGAGCCTAATAGGAAATAAGCAAAGAGTAAACGTGCCCTTAAAATCCGCAAATGGTACTCTCCTAATCAGCAAAAGAGACGTTCTAAATCGCTGGGCAGAACATTTTAATAGTTTACTCAACGTAGACCGATTGACTGACCTAGATTACTTGAGGTCTCTACCCTGTATGGCTCACTCTGATGAACTAGACCACCCTCCTTCTCTCCGGGAAGTTATTAACGCTATAAAGGCTCAAAAGAATAAGAAAGCAGTTGGCGTTGATAACATGTCCGGTGAGTTACTGAAATATGGAGGAGACGAACTGCATCACAAGATATGGCAATTTTTTCAACAGATGTGGGAAACCGAAGAAGCTCCTTCAGATTTTAGGATTTCACTTGTCTGCGCTTTGTACAAAAACAAAGGCGATCGCTCAGACAGTAACTCATACAGGGGTATCTCACTTCTCTCTACTCCTGGGAAAGCATTTGCCAGGGTACTTCTGAATCGTTTGATGGTGCTTTCCGAAAAGTTACTGCCTGAAACTCAATTTGGATTTCGACCGAACCGCGGCACCTGTGAAGCTATTTTCTCCATAAGACAACTTCAGGAAAAAAGCCGAGAACAGCAACAACCTCTTTTTCTCTGTTTTATAGACTTAGAAAAAGCTTTCGACAGTGTGCCCCGCGATGCACTTTGGATAATTTTATCCAAACTTGGCTGCTCCGATAAATTTATTCGACTGATAAGACTCCTTCACGACAACATGAGCTGTAGTGTAACCGTCAATGGTGAGAAATCAGAGCCCTTCCCTGTAACTTGTGGCGTTAAGCAAGGCTGTGTACTAGCACCCACGCTCTTTGCTTTGTACTTTTCTGTAGTCGTGAAGGAGACTCTGCGTGACAGTACGGAAGGGATTCGTATTCGATATCGTACAGATGGTGGTATATTTAACCTTGCCAGGTTAAAAGCACGCACTAAGGTATCACATGACCTTATTACTGAGCTCATGTACATGGATGACCTGTGCTTCGTTGCGAATACGCCTGACGGACTTCAAGACCTTATAACCAGGCTTAACACTGTTTGTTGTAGGTTTGGACTCAAAATTAGCATCACTAAGACTGAAGTGATGTCTATGGGCGCTGAAGACCGAGCTCCACTAAATCTGCACCTTGGGGGAAATGTACTCAAGCAGGTCGACAAATTTAAATATCTGGGAAGCAGCATAACTGCCAAAGGCGACCTTGAATCGGAGGTCAACAGCAGGCTTGGCTCTGCTATGGCTGCTTTTGGCAAACTTCGAAACCGGGTGTTCCGCTCCCACAACATCAAATTGAGTACTACCAAAATACAGGTTTACATGGCGATTGTCTTGCCGAACATCTTGTACTCATCCGAGACGTGGTGCTTGTACCGCCGTCATATACGCACGCTAGACAGGTTCCATCTGAAATGCCTCCGCGACATTATGAACATCAAATGGTCGGATCGGGTTCGCAACACGGAAATTCTACGACGAGCTAATATATGTGGCATAGAGGCATATCTGATGCGGCGTCAGCTGCGCTGGTGCGGGCACCTAGCGAGAATGCCTGACGAAAGAAAAGCGAAGCGCATCTTCTTTTCTGAACTCGAACTTGGTAAGCGGAAACGCGGTGGCCAATTCTTACGTTTTAAAGATGTTCAAAAAAGACACATGAAGAAATGCAGTATCGAACCCTCTCGTTGGGAGTCCTATGCTGGTAAAAGGCCAGAATGGAGACGACATGTGCAGGAGAAAGTATATGCTTTCGAGGAGGAAAGAAGGCGAGAACTAGACCTCAAGCGAGACCAACTAAAAGCAAGACCGCCCTCGAACATAAACTACAATTATGTGAACGGCACCCTGACGTGCGCAGCCTGTGACCGCACGTTCATGGGAAAAATTGGATATGTCAGTCACATAAGGGCTAAACATCAAAGTCCCTAAACTTGATAAATATTGAGTCCAAAGTCCAAGTCACTGTAGCCGAAAACGGCTAGGTGGATATATACACCACAAGCCTATAATCTGTGTTACTGACTGTATCCGAATTTTTGCATGTCACTGACTGACATGCAAAACTTTTTCAGCTGTCAAAATTGTGCACATTCATGTCATTCTGCAATTTTGGATTTTGAGCTGTGTTGTTTCTTCCCTAGACAAATTAATTACTTCATACATAAATCAAAATGATGAGCATAAACGAGAACTTTCCCGACTACGCTATTCCCGGAGCCGTCCAGCACCACTTCGAGCCGTACGCGGACAACGGCGGCAGCGTCGTTGCGATCGCCGGCGAGGACTACGCCGTGATCGGAGCCGACACCAGGCTCAGCACGGGGTTCTCGATCTACACACGCGAGCAGAAGAAGCTGTTCAAGCTGTCGGAGCGCACCGTGCTGGGCGCCACGGGCTGCTGGTGCGACACACTGACTCTAACTCGGCTGCTGACGGCGCGCCTGCAGATGTACACACACGAACACAACAAGTCTATGTCGACGCCCGCGGTCGCGCAGATGCTCTCCACCATGCTGTACTACAAGCGTTTCTTCCCGTACTACGTGTCGAACGTACTCGCAGGGCTGGACGCAGAGGGCCGCGGCTGCGTGTACAGCTACGACCCCATCGGGCACTGTGAGCGTTCCACGTTCCGCGCGGGTGGCTCTGCGGGCGCGCAGCTGCAGCCGCTCCTTGACAACCAGATTGGGCTCAAGAACATGCAGAACGTTACGGAGGCCCCCCTGCCCAAGGAGAAGGCTCTGTCTCTGCTCAAGGATGTGTTCATCAGTGCTGCTGAGCGTGATATCTATACTGGAGACTGTATTTACATTTTGATCATCACTGCTAATGGAATCCAAGAAGAGAAGTTTGAGCTCCGGAAGGATTAGTATTTTATTTGTAATAAATTTTAAATAATTTCTAATTAATGTGTCTATATCTGTAAATTCCCTGCTGGTGGTATTATTTTATGTAGGTATGCTAGTGGTCTTCAGGGACTCCCTTTTTGGGTAAAGCCCCCTCCCCCCCAATTTGGCTCATTTATCTTGATCTTTTGCAACATTCATCTAGTTACTAGCTGTTTGGATGATATCATTGGTCCATCATTTTAGGCAGGCATAGTGATTATTAAACTAAAAGAACTGATAACAAGTCTGAATTTTATTGTTAGAATAATTACAAGGTAACTACAATAACTTACACATTTGTTCATAATTATTTACATTTTTAATTATATCTGATGTTAACATTTCGTAAAATTTATTTATTGTACTTGGGCATAACAAATATATTTTCTGGAAATTTTTTATCAAACATTTCACTGACTACATCTTGACTGGAACTTTCCCCAATGATTGTGGCTTTTAACCGCGGGGGAGTCGTGTTGCCAGGAAAGAGAGGGTGGATGTTGTAGCAGAGCTCCACTCTGTCCCGGGGAGGCACAGTTATTGACATTTTCTTGTAGCCAGAGAACATGTAGGCATCAGTTCCCTCCACAGTGAGACTCAGCCTGATTGGAGAGTTGGACTTTCCAATTAGTGTGCACTTAAGGGGCACTGAACTTAACAACTCTACTACCTCAGGATAATTGACTTCTACAGCTATGGGACAGTCATCTACAGGCAGGCCTGACAAAGCAGTGCTGCTCATAACACACGGACCATCAACATTACTTTTCCGCCTCCATGTGATGTTGTAAAGGCCAACTCTTGTGGGAACGTCTTTAGGCTTTATGTCTGCCTGTATGCAAATTGCATCTGAGGCAATGTTCTTCTCTGAAACCTCAAGGTTACTGATGCAAGATGGAGGTTTGCTCTCATCACCATAGCAAAAACACTCTACTAGCTCTATCTCTGTGTCTACTATCAGAAGATCCCAGGGACACAAGATTTTTATCTGAGGCATGACAATGAATGGGTCATCAATATAGCACTTAGTGATGGGCTTGAAATTCATAGCTAGGAAGTTGGTGGACACTTCAAATGGTTTGATGACTGAGATTTTAGTTGTGAATTCCTTAACACATTCTAATTTTGAAATCTCTGGAAGATCAATGAGATAGGATACTTTGATTTGCACTGAGGCGGTGGATGTTCTGTTGGTTTTCAGATAGAATGTACTGCTAAAACTAGACTGTAAGCTGATGCTGCCCACTTCCAGCTTCAGGGGGAGACTCTGAGGCTCTCCCTCTTTCAGACTGAGCTCTGTGACAGTCTCTGGGTTTGGATTATCTGGGGAACTGAGGAGAGTCAATGTTATTTTCATATTATGAATTGGATGCTCTTCACTGTTGGTGATAGTGAATGTGGAGGGAAACCACTCCCCCTGTAGGGCTGGGGTCTGGTTCACCACAGACATGGACAATCTACATTCTCTGGATGTGATAGAAGCTGTGGTTAAAGGCACAATGCAATCAAACTCAAAGTCAGCCTTTGGGCTGATAATAAAATGAAGCAACTCAGGATGGACTATGGGCTCAGCTGCCTTGGTGCTATCATCCATTTTGAAGTTCAGGTATATCTTCCGTCTCCTGTCTGAATCCAGCACAAAAGCTACATTTTTAATGCTCAAGTCAGAACCATTGTCTTGGGGATTCGCTTTGAACTGGCAGTTGAACTTTTTGACCTTGCCTCCCTCCAAGGTGATACTGCTGTTCCCCTCATCAGAGATAGGTATCTCAATGGTCTCAGAATGACTAGATATTGTGAGAAAACTTTTCTTTATCTTCAGTGCTGTGGCATAGCTGAGTCTCACATAGATTTCGATTTCAACAATTTCATCCATTCTGTATTTTAGCTGCTTGAATTTAGGTTTGACTTCTAGAAAGCTGGATATGTTGGCCATGTCCACAGAGACAATGAGAGGCTCCTCCTCCACGGCAGCCTGCCAGAGCTCCAGCGCGCGGCCCTGCGCAGCGGCGGGCACATCGGGTTCGCCCCCAGGGATGTTCATGTTCAGAACTGACATTATATTTCTTAGTATCCTATCTTTATCATTATTTGGCACCTGTACATGTTTGTATAGTGCTTCTATAGATAACTGGATGTAGTCTTGAATCTTGGCTGATAAGTATGCACACTGTAATGCTCTGTTGAGGACATGTGAGGCTAGATACCACCATTTTTCTCTTCTGTAGTCCCACAGCATATGTGATAAAAGTGTCAGCGCTTTCCCATAATCAGCTGAGTAGAAGTACTCATTGGCCATTTCAACCACCAGCTGCTTTCTCATCCTGGGAGAGTGGAATGTTTTGAATTGTGAGATAGCACAGCCCAGGAAGCTGATAATCATCGCGGAGTGGTTGAAGATGCGCTCTTTGTACTGCAGTGCTAGCACAGCCGCCTGCTCTTTCTGAGGATCGTGAGGATCAGCACTGAGTCGACCCGGGCGCCAGGGCCTTTGTCCAAAGAACTCCACTATACCATCCATGGGGTCCGGGGGTGGGGGGTATTGGAGTGCCTCTGCACACACAGACCTCATGGCCTGCCTCCTTTTCACTGTGAACTGGGCCGCATGCTGGTAATAGAAGCCAGGGTGCTGGGACTGGATGGCGGGAAGCCCAGCCCGGATGGCCTCATCAAACAACTCCCCAAAGGCACTGTACTGCCTGGCAATCCAAGCATAATGTTCAAATAACAACTCTGTAGATCCAATCCTGTTCTTATATCTCTCTATGTGAGATTTTAGTTGAGCAATAGAATCCCTGGGCAGATTCAGGGCGAACAGTAATTTGCAAAGCTTGTAGTTAATGTAGCCGGCCACCGTCCTGACTTCATGGATATTAGTGTCCACAGTCCTTGTCTCCAGCAGGTTGTTGTAAGCATGCAGGTAGTGCTCGTGTGCCCTGCTGAGGTCCTGCTTAAGCTCGTTGAGGTAGCCCAGCTTGAACTGGTGCCGCACAAACAGATACTGGTGGGAGGTCTTGTTAAGATGGTCCCGGTGCTGCTTAATGTTCTTGGTCTCATGGTGGTAGTAATTCTGGGCAATGTCGTAAAAGGCATTCTCGAGGCGCACAATGTAGCCCATGAGGTGGTCACTGTGCGGCAACACAAACAGTGCCTTGGACTGGATCTCGCAGGCTGTGCAAAGCGCCTGCGCGCGCTCTGCGCCCAGCAGGTACTCAGAGGGCGGGGGCGCCAGACGGCTCTGGATCACGACGACGGCCACGCGCGTCGCGTGCCCTTCAACCGCCGCGCGGATCGACTGAACTTTGGATGCGCATTCGATTATCTTCTCGTTCCACTGCGCGTCGTTCCAGTCCATGTCGTAGAAGATGACTACGACCGCTGGGATGAGCGAGATGCGCTTGTGGATCCAGTTCTTCTTCAGGATGCCCTTGGGGATGTACCACTCGTAGGAGCTCCTCTTGGGCTTGACGACAGGAAACTCGAACGTGTTATTGAGCAGCTTGAACCGTACGGGCGTGCGGTCGGCACGCCGGTTGTTGGAGAATGCGTCCCATATCTCCTTGTGGACGGCGTTGTTCACGGCGTCGAGGCCCGACAGCCCTATCAGCGCCAAGGGCTTCAGAATAATCTCGGGTGGAAACTCCGTGCAGTCTCTCGGTTGAGTCGCCATAGTTTCTTTTCCGCCTCTTGGGGCGAGGCGGACAGCGTATTATATACACTAGATCATCTCAAATCACGATGAGCCTTCATTTACATTGTTTTTTTCAGATAATAGCACGCACAACACCCCATTTCTCAAAATCGCCAATCGTCGGTCGAATAAAATTGAAAACGTCACTATCAACTGACAGGAGCGAAAGTGACGTTTTGGTTGTGCGCATCGCGTTCCATTCAACGCATATTTTTCGAAAAGTTTCCGTTTGCCGGTTGAGCATAACTGTATCGTTTCTGAACGAAATTCATTGTGTTACCCACAAGAGAATACATAATCTGTGTACCAACCCATCTAATGTCAAAGTCAGTCGGTGAGTGAGTGAAAGAGAATGATCGTACAGCAAGCCATAAATAAAAGAAGAAGAAGAAGAGAATGATCGTTTATTTTAGTGCTTTTATAATAGCTTCATATACAGGGTGGAATTTTGTAATGCCACCTGGAGGGAAAGTACTCTTAATACTGTAGATAGAAAATTGTACTAAAAGAAAACATTCCTTTATTTTTGAAAAGAAAGAAAACTGCATTCAAACATTTTCGAAAATTATCTTGCCACACCCGGGAATCGAACCGACTGAAATATGTAAAAATTACACCCTGTACTTTTATTGCATAGATCGTTAGGGTCAATAATATGGATGAAATCTCTCTAACAAACTTAATAAATTAAATGAAAGGAAAACCATGAAATCTTAAATTGTAAATTCAAGTAAAGATCCATCTGTTTACTTGTGTCAGTAATTAATAATTATCATTGACGTCATTTAACCATTAAAATGACGAATTGATATTTAGATAAGACGATTGAAATTTGCACGTGTTTTTACCTAATGCAGACTCTTCTATCTTAAAATACTGGATCTCTTAAGAAATGAGTTAAATGGTTTCCCCGAGGCAGAGCGAAACCAAATATTTATACAGCAAGATGGTGCTCCAGCCCATAACAGCAGAATCACTACTGCCTACATTAATAACCATTTTAATACCTGGATTGGTACCAACGGCACAATCAGATGGCCTGCGAGATCACCAGATCTCACCCCTTTAGATTTGTTTTTGTGGGGATTTGTAAAAAATCTAATTTAAGTACATGAAATCTTATGCGAATGTAAACGATTTGAGAGTTGAAGTTCAGAATACGATTTATAATATTCACCACAACACGTTATTAAAAGTTACTAGAAATGAATTCATTAGAAGAATAAATTTGTGTATCCAAGAAAATGGAGCCCATTTTGAGCAACTAATTAGTAAGTAGTTAGTTGACTTTTTATTGTAAATAATTAAAATAATTTAAGATTTCATGGTTTTCCTTTCATTTAATTTATTAAGTTTGTTAGAGAGATTTCATCCTTTTAATTGACCCTAACGATCTATGCAATAAAAATACAGGGTGTAATTTTTACAGATTTTAGTCGGTTTGATTCCCGGGTGTGGCAAGCGAATTTTCGAAAATCTTTGAATGCAGTTTTCTTTCTTTTCAAAATTAAAGGAATGTTTTCTTTGAGTAAAATTCTCTATCTACAGTATTAAGAGTACTTTCCCTCCAGGTGGCATTACAAAATTCCACCCTGTATATAATAGCTATTTATTTTGGTTGTTAATGTTTGCTTTTGTACGTAATGAACTTAATTGAGATTAAATTTTACTCTTTTTATTTTGATTATTACAAACTCAACCGCCATAAATTTTCAACTTCATCTTCAACTGCTTTTATTAATGGCGCCGCTTGCTTTTTGCTACGACTGTGCCAGTAACTTATTCGTTCTAAAACTGACATTGGCAGAATTGTGTCAAACTATGACGCAGGGTCAAAAATAAAAGAAGAGAAAGAATTTCGGAATGGTTCGAATCTCAGATTAATTTTATTAGAGGTTTCTCTTTCTACGGTTCGAATATTGGCAAAATTGTGTTACCTGTCGCAGAAGCCATCAAACAAGAAGTTGAAGTTGGTTTTGTTTTGTATTGTATTGTATTGCGTCAAGTCAAAACATGACGCAGAGCCAAAAATACAAGATGAAGATAAAGTAAGTTTGGTTAGACAGAGATGATGGCTGGGGCGGTAGCGCCCTTTTTATTAAAAACAATCTTTCCTTTTCACGAATTCCTATTCAAAATTCTAGTAACTTACTAAATGTAGTTGCCCTTAGGTTTAATAATATCTCTTATATTTCTATTTATATCCCGGAAAGAAAAAGGGCTGTTATTCCTATTCTTTCATCTTTTCTTGCAGCCATTCCTCCTCCTCTAGTGTTATTGGGAGACTTCAATTGTCATAATCAATTATGGGGTGCTCCTACTAATCATCCTTTTAGTTCTCAGCTTTTAGATATTTTGGATAACTTTGATCTGTGTGTATTGAACGATGGTTCTCCCACACGCAGAACTCCTCCTGGGGCTAATTGTAGCTTCGTTGATATAACCTTCTGCTCCTCTTCATTAGCTAGTCTTTTATCTTGGTCTAGATCATCATATTCATATGGTTCGGACCATTATCCTATAATTGTTTCTTTTCCTTTTCAAAATGCAATCATTCCTAACCTTCCCCCTCTACTTCCGTTCATAATAAATAAAGATAAGTGGGATTCTTTTTCTGATTTACTTGATGAGAAAATTGAATCACTTTCCTTGCCAAATTTTTCTAATTTAGTCGAATGTTGTAAATCTTTTTCTAGTTCCATTATTTCAGCTGCTGAGGCTAACTTCAAAAAAAAGAATTCATCCCTAGGCAAAATTCCATCCCCTCCTTGGTGGGATGCAGACTGCACTGATGCTAT
Source organism: Eupithecia subfuscata (assembly GCA_963564075.1). Classification (NCBI taxonomy): domain Eukaryota; kingdom Metazoa; phylum Arthropoda; class Insecta; order Lepidoptera; family Geometridae; genus Eupithecia; species Eupithecia subfuscata. The sequence goes on from OY751114.1 coordinate 12,434,469, forward strand.
TAAACGTAGGAAAGCTGCTGAGCTTGCCTGCGATCAAGTAGTGACTTTAAGGAACTTTGTATATCTTCAAAATGTTAATGCTGCTTCGAGGAGATTATTTAAAAAAAAGAAGTTTAAGAGTTGGCGTAATTTCTGTTCCTCAATTTCTCCACAGACACCTTCTTCCATTGTTTGGGAGAAAATTAGGCGTTTTAGGTCATCCCGAAGAAGTCATCATTCGATCACTTCTTATTCTACATCATGGGTAAACGACTTCATGAGTAAGTTGGCCCCTCCTTTAGTTCCAAACTATAATCAGCTTCCTAAACCTTATTTTCTAGTTTATTCCTCTTCTAATTTAAATAACTCTAGTTTTGCACTAGATTCTCCTTTTCTTTTTTCAGAATTAAAATTAGTTTTAAATCGTGTCAAGGACTCTGCTCCAGGTGCAGATGGTATTCCTTATTCATTTCTATCAAACTCCAATGAAGCCACCTTAAATTATTTTCTTGTACTTATTAATATGGTTGTGGATTCTGGTATTATTCCAGAAGCATGGAAACATCAGATAATAATCCCGATCTGTAAGCCAGGTAAAGATAATAAATCTGCTTCATCATATCGCCCGATTGCTTTATCATCTACAATTCCTAAAATAATTGAACATTTAATTAAAAATCGTCTTGAGTGGTTTTTAGAACATAATTCACTTTTATCGGGTACCCAGTATGGCTTTAGAAAAGGAAAAAGTATTTCTGATAGTCAAGCCATTTTTACTACTGACATCCAACTATCCCTTTCTAGAAAGGAATCAGTTGTGGCGGGCTTTCTGGATATTTCTGCGGCATATGATAATGTTGATCTTTGGATTCTTAGGCAAAAACTTGAGCATTTAAGTATTCCTCATAAGATAACGAATTTCATTTTTAATCTTCTTTCTGGTAGGCATATTTCAATTCGTCTTAAAGGCGTGAATGAAAGTGACAGGATAATTTGGAAAGGTCTCCCTCAGGGGTCGGTTCTTAGTCCGCTTTTGTATGATGTTTATACTGCTGGAATTGAAGGTCCTGTCACGTCAGTTTGTAGAATTCTTCAGTATGCGGACGATTTACTTATTTATTCTGCTGACCCATCTGTGATCCTAGCCGCCAATAAAGTAGAACAAGGTATTACCATTCTGTCTGAGTGGTTGGACACTCATAACCTCTCCCTTTCGGCCTCTAAAAGTTCTATTTGTATTTTTTCTCGACGAAGGCTAATGCCTACTATTAACATAACCTGTAATAATATTGTTATTCCAGTTCTTAAAGAAGTAAAATTTCTTGGAAAAATATTCGACTCAAAATTAAACGGTATAGCTCACACAAAACAGATTTTAGGAAAAAGCGAACAAGGGATCAACGTTATGCGTTGTCTAGCTGGCGTTTGGTGGGGTGCGCATCCCTATTCCTTAAGAATTCTGTATAACGCAGTTGTCAGGAGCCATTTTGATTTTGGTTCATTCTTGCTTGTCCCTGGTAGTAAAAAGGAGTTGAAGAAATTGGATGTATGCCAAATGAAAGCGCTTAGAGTTGTGATAGGTGCTATGAAATCTTCTCCTACTAATGCTCTTCAAGTTGAGAGTGCTGATCCTCCTCTTAGGCTGAGACGTCAATATCTTGCTGACAGGTTTATTTTTAAAATAAGCATGTTTGAAAATCACCCCCTGTTCCCTAAATTACAATTATTAAATTCTTACACGCGAACCAATGCTTATTGGACACATAAAGATATACCTCCATTAATTAAAAGCTATAGAAAATTCATTTCGGTTAGGTTTAGGGTGGAAAGATTTCCAATTCACCCATTATTTTTGTACGATTATTCGTCTAAAATCTTTCAACCTGATGTTAGGATATCCCTGGGAATTGACAAAAATACTTTACATCCTAATTTAAAGTTACATGAAATAGTTGATGATGTCTGGCCTAATTCTGATATTTTCTTCACGGATGCTTCAAAATTAGATGTAAATAGTTCTGTAGGTGCAGCGTTTTTGCATATGAATTCTAACATTTCTCGCCTATTTAAGTATCCTCATTATAGTTCAAATTTTTCGGGTGAAAGCTTGGCACTCTTAGAATGTATTAAATTTATTAGAGATAATAAACTGCCGGATTCTGTAGTTTTTACAGACTCTAAAAGTAGTCTGCAACTATTGCTTACAAACCCTTTTGGTAAAGCAGCAATAACTTGTCCTATTTCTTTGCTTATTAAGCACTTGCTTAGACTCTGTCATGACGACGACTTAAAAGTTAGTCTGGCTTGGATCCCTGGGCATAGAGGAATTGAAGGAAATGAAAGAGTTGACCTTTTGGCTAGATCAGCTGTTTTACATGGCGATATGAGTCGATTTTCAAGCTACCCTCATGATATTGTTTCTATTGCCAAGCAGGATTTGGAAAACGCATGGAATTCGTATTGGACAAGTTCTAGTAGATATAAAGGTAATCACTTGTATCAGATTCAACCGTTTATAGCTTTCCGGCCTTGGTACGCAAAGTTAAAAATTTCGAAACAAATCTCATCAACATTGTCCAGAATGCGAATTGGTCATTGCTCTTCACCTGTTCATTTACGCAAAATAAGAGTAAGGGACTCATCCATCTGTGAGTGTGGCTTGGATGAAGGAACTATTGCTCATCTTATGTTCTGTTGTCCTTTATACTTATCTCCTTCTTTGTATGATCTCTTAGTTCATTATAAAGCTCCTCTTCCTTCTAATTTATCATCTCTCCTTTCCCTTGCTAATAAAGAAAATACTAGTGCATTGATTAAATATTTGACTCTTCATGACATTAAGCTGTAGCGTAATGCGAATTAGAATTATTATTATTTTTATCATCATTGTATTTATGTCATGTTTTGTACATTTGTGTATAGTCGTCTTAGTTGTGTACATTTGTAATATACATTATTCCTGTATTCTGTATACCTACTGATAAAACCCAGATGAGTTAGTCTTCTTTTTTATCACTTGATCCGTGAACTAGTACGTGAAGTTGGCAAAAGTTTCCTCAAACCCAAAAGAGGAAGAAAGTTGCCATAAAAAAAAAAAAAAAAAAAAAAAAAAAAAAGTTTGGTTAGGTATTTTTGGGAAGTAGAGTAGTTTCGGTTTCGGGGCATTTTTGTTGTTTTGAACTTTTGATTGTGAAATTCAATAATTAAGAAAAAGTTCTCGCAGTACCTATTAGCGTCTACATATAAATCAAAGAATCAATCCTTGTTTCAAGGAAGAAAATTAATAAAGAAAGTATGGCTTCTCACTCAGCGTTGGCATCGCTTACCGCAACGTATACGGATTCCGAAGGCGAAGAGGAAATGGAAGATCAAACTCCTGAAAAGGAAGAACCCAAAGAAACGCGTTCCGAACCCACTAGTCCTGTCAAGGTTGAAGAAGAGGTCAAAGCGGCTTCAGCGCCTCCCAGCCCGAAGAGGAGGTTGGTATCCTATGTCGACGACACGATAGTTTCCGACGAAGAGTTACTGTCCCCCAGTGCCGAGAATCAAGATGACATGCGGCGCCTTTCCATGGATATGGACACAGACGAGGCGATCCCCCGCTCTGACCCCGACGATTCACAGGATGGAGTGTCCATACCCCCAGAACCAGCTGGCAAATGCCCAAAAGAACTTCAGGATATCATAGCCAAGTTCTACAGCAGAATGTTAAATGAGGGTGTAGATATGAACCGAATAATACAAGATAAGAAAATGTTCAGAAACCCCAGTATCTATGAAAAATTGATTCAGTACTGTGACATCAATGAGCTTGATACAAACTACCCTCCAGAGATATATGATCCTCTGCGTTGGGGCAAGGAGTCATATTACGATGAGCTAGCCAAGGCACAGAAACAAGAAATGGATCGTAGAGAAAAGGAAAAGAAAGATAAATTATCTAAGATAGATTTTATAACAGGTGTAGCTAAGAAATCAGAAAGTGATGATGAAAAGAAGAGGAAATCGAAATGGGACCAGGCAGGTCCCGCTATGTCCAACAAGGGTACAATGAAGCAGCCAGGCCTGCTGCAGCAGCCGCTCACCACCAACATTACTGGCACCAAGGGGACTGTCATCTCGGCATTTGGTTCATTACCTAAGAAACCAAAGTTGTGATTCAGGCTTGATTAGTTCCCAGAACTAATCTCATTACCTGCTTGGACTCAAGTGATTAGATTGCGCTTGTATTGGACTCATACTCATCGTATGAGTACAAAGTAAAGCCTTACTCTGTGATACATGTCGGGGGGACAGGACGCGAAAATCATTGTTTTTGTTGTCATGCAAAACCAACTCTTATGTCACTCGCATAAGACATTAACATGAACGAAAACTAATAGGAAACATTGATTTCGCTTATAAAAGTATGGGCCCAAGTCAATGTATTAAACTGTGTAATTTTTTTTGTTAGCTGAGTATAATTGGTGTGCAAGACAGTATGTTATGACTATCTATCATTATTTGCAATAAGGTACAAGAATGAAACAAATAAATAGTTATAATTATATTAATAAAAACAAAAAATATTTGTATATGTTTGAATTTATTCTCAAGCCAGAGGGGTTACATAACACTCATAATTTCATAATTATTGCACTTTAAGAGGCAGCTGGCACTGTTTTAAACACAAGGGCCTAAAGAAGGAAGAAAAGATAATTAGAATCGACTAACACTTAAAAAATGCAAAAAACAGGATTAAAATTTTATTAACCAGTTACGGTCTTCTACTTCAATTTGTATTTTATAAATAGGTCCGCCCTACACAGCACACCCACCGAGTTTGTATATGTATTTTGTTAATTGATCATTATCACAGTTTTGTGTCCCAACTTCCATTTTTGGTTGATATAATAGTGGCAACTAGACTGACGTAGGCTTGGGAAGATCTTGGAGTAGCTACTCCGAGATCTTCCCAAGGCTACGTCACTGTCCACTTGCCATAAAAATGGGAGGTTACGTTCATTTGCCAGTGACTATCAAGCTTTTATTGACGACGCCCGGTGAATCACACGCGTTGTTGATCGGTTTTTTTTTTAATCAGCCTATTCCGTCCCACTGCTGGGCAAAGGCCTCCCCCAAATGTTTCCACTCCGTGCGATCTTGCGCGATTTCCCACCACTCATTAGTTGATCGGATAAATCTTTAAATAAAATGGGCGGTTACTCTATCCGTATCTGTAAGTGTGAAAGGCGGTAATTAAAATAAGGTTCTATATATCGACGACCTCTGTGGCGCGGTGGGCGAAGGTCCGCCTGCGACGCAGGAGGTTGCGGGTTCGATTCCCGCCTCGGGACAAATATTTGTACGATCTGCAGATATTTGTTCAGGGTGTTCTGTTCGTTTTCTATGTATAATAAAAAATATCTATTTATGTACTCGTATATTATTATGTATATCAGTTATCTAGTACCCATAACACAAGCTCTGCTTACCTTGGGGCTAGATAATGCTGTGTGAATTGTCCAGCATTATGTATTATTATTATTATTTATTTATATATTCCCGAAAAGAGAATCTGTGGTTGAAAAATGTTCCTGCGATTAGATGAATTTCATTTCAAGGGAAAAATTTACTTATCCATGTGCAGAGCTCATTAGTGTTGCTCAAATTATGGAAACTAAGTTTGAAGAATTTAATGGAAAACCTAAAACCTAGATCTAGATCTCGAATCTCCCAATACCTACTAAAATGTTTGAGAACCACCGTAGCGGATATGACGTAGACTTAGGAAAACCCACGTGACTGTTGTTTCTCGGAGTAGCATCATCATCATCATCAGCCTATATTAGTCCACAGCTGGACAAAGGCCTCCCTAATGAGATCGGAGTAGCATACCTTGTAGTAATAAACCATCTACGAGCTGTTACACAACGCTCACACGCCATGGCTCCGCCTCGCCAGCCGACTGTTTGTGTCGCCGAGCGGGCCTGCCACGGCCGTGCACCGCTTAGCCACCGCTTGCGGTGTGTGTGTAGTCTTTCATATAAATTCTTATAATACAACTCGCACGCCTTCGCCTCCGGCCCGGCCACGGCTTCTGTGTGTGATGTGACGGCATCTTTAATACAAAGTTTATCATGTGTACGGAAATTGTCGGTTTTACACATTACTAGTGTTGTTCATTCTAATTTTTAGTCTGTGCTTGTCAAAGAAACAAACAAACCAAACTCCTCCGTTTCCTTTGTTGTCATTTTGTTGTTGACTTTGTCTTCTCAGAAGTCGGTCAAGTCAATTCACAATCAATCAATTACCTACTATATCCCTGCGTTCGCGACGCAGTTTGGTAGTGTTTAGTTTGTTATTGTTATATTTTGCGCGACGCGATGGCAGAGGCCCCGGAAGCCGAGCCCGTCCCAACGACCAGCGAGAGCCTGCGGGGGCCCGAGCCCGCCGAGGGCTGCGCGCCCGAGGCTGCGGCCGCAGATGAGGACGAGCCGATCGCCAAGAGGCCGAAGCTGGGCGAGGGCCTCAGCGACCGGCTGGAATTCCGGCTCGGGGGCATTCTGTGCTGCGCGGTCTGCCTGGACCTGCCCCCGGCCGCCGTCTACCAGGTATTTTAAAACAGCTGATCTCCAAAACCGCGATCAGCTGTTTTATCGATTTTTGCCCTCCATTACGTAAGAGGCTGCATCTGCAGTGCCACTGCGTCGTGGCTACGCCTACACGACGCAGAGGGCCTCCATCTTGAATCATGTATAATGTATGGCGTTGTTGATGTTATTATGTAAAATTGTAAGCTAGCTGTTGCGCCTTTAGTGAGGCACATTGCTCACCAATTGTTCAATTATAGAGATAGATGTAACAAGCACAATGACCTTTATGTACACCTACATTCTTTGTTATTGGAATGAACTATTTGTAAAACTGTTGGGTATCCATTGTGTACTAATGTGTTGTGTAACATGTACCTAGCCAGTAAAATAGCTATAAAACTACTCTTGTAACATTTCAATTCAATAAAGAAATGTTAAAGAGACTTATTTCTTGTTTATTCCGAACACCCCCCTCCCATCCCTTGATCGAAGCCCTATGCTAAGAGGAATAATTACTGAAAAGTATTGATGAAGTCCATTCTTGATTGAACAATAGGTACCGACCATGATTTATTTTGTGTTAAAAGAAGGTAGTACCTACTAGGCAAAAATTCTAATAATAGCAAAAATTAGTTTTTATTTGCATTTAGATATTTATTTAGGTAGGTAGGTTGGTTATTATCAACCTATTAAACTCACTCTCAACCTATTTAAAATGAGAACAGGCACAATAATAAATGCATAGAATTTTGTGGATTATTTGGTACCAACCTAGCTTTAGACTGATTTCCAATTTGTTTATTTATCTAGGTGGAAAACAAACAGCATAAAAAACTTAAATGAGTAGAAACAGTGGTGGTATAACTTAAGCCTAAGAGTTTTCACTTACTTATTTTAACACTGTAGAAGATTTTTAAAACCAAAAAAGTTAAGTGGTAAATTTCAATGGTGGTTAGCTGGTAGCTGCAGCAGTTAAACTGCATAATATTTTAAACATGGTCTTGTTGATTCTGTTATGTTACCCAAAAGAAAGATAGGACTATAACATAAAAAGTAAAAATTTTTAAATGACTTGCGAAAACTGTGGCAAAATAATCAGGACAGTATTTCATTACCTCTATTTAGGTCTTGGAGAATCTTTTCTAAATTGATTTGAATATTAATTTATTTTAATTTTACAGGTTTCACTGGCAGCAAATCCACCAATCACATTATCTAAACCTGTTTCACTACAAAAAGTGTTTTAATTTAAACCTCAAATATTTTAAGTGGACCGGACCACCCTGAGCTTAGCTATTTTCTGCCTACTGCAAACATCAATTGTAGCTAAGGTTATGGTGGCCAGCTACTTAACTCAGTTTTGATATCAATACAATAGATTATAGTGAAACAGGTTCAAATAGCATGCTGGTAAACTTGCCCCACCACAAGGGAGCGCTTAATAAACAGATTTAATGATAGGGATAACACTATAGACACAACTGCTGGAGCCAGATGGAAAGAGAAGACGAAATCGACATGGAAATCTTAAATTTTTGACATTCTAAGACAATTTTGTTTTCTTTAAAAGACCTAAAGAGGACAGAAAGAGAAGGCAAAGCTGTCATGGAAGTCTTCCATTGAATTCCACAACATTCTTGACTTTATAGTAAGACCTAGAGGCCGGTGTTCATAGAGCTAGGTAGCAAGCGCCCCTGTGGTCCAACCCCTGCCCCGTCTAACACAGTTTACATTGCAGTGTTGTAACGGGCACCTGATGTGCGCGCCTTGCTTCACGCACCTGCTCGCGGACGCGCGACTCCGCGACGAAACGCACGCGACCTGCCCCAACTGCCGCGTCGAAATATCCAAGACAACGGCCTCCAGGAACCTCGCCGTGGAGAAGACGGTGTCGGAACTGCCTTCGGAATGCAAGTACTGCCTGCAAGTCTTCCCGAGACACTCGCTGCAGCATCATGAGGAGAATACTTGTGAGGAGAGGTGAGGGTTCTGACCGCTGCTTGTTCTACCATAATGTCTAAGAATATTTTGGGGAGTACATGCTTCGACTTGACTTGATTCTTCACAAGCCGCATTTTAATTCAGCTTAATAAGATACAAAGATACATATTTGACCCATAGATTAATTAATTAATTAGTTTTACTCCGGACATGATTATGACACGGGTCTTTGAAAGCTTTTTTCGAAAGAACAGTGTTCATTGAAAAATGAGCGATTACGTATACCTTTGTGTAATCTAATCACATTGAAGCATGCATGCATAGTTTGCTTAGTGCAGAATCGAGTAATCGGGGAATCGATGCAAGGGTGGTCTCAAAATCTTGTTTAGGTAGGTACTGAAAAAATTGCAATCCACAGCTTGATCATTATTTTTTCCCGTTTACTGCTGAAGAAGAATCAAAGTGATTAAGATTACCAACTGCAACAAAAATAAAAAACGCGGATCGCTCCGCTCGCCGATATTACTGGTGTTTTGGTCAGCACAGAAGCAACGTTACTTATGATGACTTGAACTTTGAACTGAACCAAACTTGAGTGTTCTGGCTGGTCTCAATCCAACAACCACAGTAAAAAGGAGAAAAATGTAACAAATAATCTGCAAGATCACTTTGTCAACCAGCGCAAAGAAATCTAAGTAGACAACAAAATTTTCTTGCTTTGATTTGCTCGCCGATAACATTTATGCCTTCTGACTATGGTGCAGAGCTCGACCCCCGCTTTAGTTCACTTTGCCAAATTTTATAAAAAAATACCCAAATATTTAACTAAAACCACAAATTGTCACGGCTAGCCATCAACATTATTGTCTGCCTCGTTTGAGATCAGTTTTCAAAATACTTCAAAAATCAAAAATAATTTTCGCGGCACGCTCTGCTCGCCGATGATAACATTCTGCTGTTTTATTAAGCTTCTGGCTTGGTCTAGTCCAGGAGTCGACCTCTGTTTCAGGTGAGTTTGCAACAGCAAACAACTCTCACGCACAGCCATGTCATATAAATTTTCGAGGCTGGTTTCGCTGGCCGTTGTTTGTGTAGGTTGTAGTCTGTTGTCCACATAATATTTTGTTGATAATCGAAATAAACTTATTAATTGTTCATTACGGATGTAAGCGAGCTACGTAGGTACCTTAATTGTGTTGCAGGAACACCAATGTTTCATGTCACGAGGGACGTAATGAATGAAAAGTTAACGTCAAATTACGATAGTTATGTATAATATATAAAGTTTTTATTATAAAATTGTTCTTAGCTCATTATTTAGCTTCTTTATCTTGCTACGCATGCCTCACCAATTTAAAAAAAGGCTGCTGCTCATTCCATTTGTAGATATAAATTTTCTAAGCATCGCAAAATTTCCAAAATGTTTAGGGCTCGCTATTATTTATTTTCTCATACTCTTCTGAACCAGTTTGTGACCACCCAAAAAAGTAACAAAACTTTCGTTGGCTCGCTCCGCTCGCCATTACATCTTTTTGTATTCCTTATTATTTTGTTAACCTCGCTTGCTCTATATCTACCACCGCAATCTTTAAAGTTTTCGGGGCTCACTTGGCTCGCTATATCGTTTTTAGGGTTTCGAAGATCGGTTTCGAAACTCTCGAAACCCCATAGTCTCGCTTTGTCTGTCCTTTTTTCCCTCCGTTCAGCAACTACCGCAGCTATCAACTTGAAATTTAAAATAATAATACATTTCGTGAAACTTCTGTATTTCCGTAATTCGTATTTTTGAAATATTTTGAAAAAAGACGAAATAATATATACCGCCCCCCCCCCTCCCCTATCTCGGAAGGTTGCAGAGCTATCCATACAAAATGTACGGAGCGTTTGTGGATATAGGTAAGTTCTCTCTTGCTTACTTTTCCCCAAACATCAAAAGAAATTAGAGGTTCTCTTTGCTCGCCATTACTTATACTTACTTGAGGGTCGGGATGTTGTGTTTGCGGTCAATATGAAAAACCCTGCAAAAGATAAACGGTACCACAAAATTTCGCAGCTCGCTCCGCTCGCCGATAGCATTTTTTTTTCTCTATATTTGGGTCCAGTGCTCGACACTCATTTAAGATAAGCTTACCACCACCGCGAAAAATGTACAAATCCCCTCATTTTTCCGGCTCGCCGATAACGTTTTATTGTTTGCTGTGGAGTCTACAAACGTACCCCCCCCCCCCCCCCCCCCTAAAGTCTTAGTCTGCGACGGCGCCTGAATCAATGTATATTCGGTTTATCATCTTAGCAATACAATACTGGAACTTAAATTGGACTGAAAATACAGTGGGTTCAACTACCGACTATCACGAGCAGGTCGAGTTGTGAGCTCGAAAGTGACAGCGACCCAAATGTAATCGAGGTCGCTCGATAACTGCTAACAACCTTACGTCGTCGTCGCTTTATTAGCTTGTGGGCCAAACAAAGCCGTCCTAGACTTTTACTGCAACAGCTAGGTACCTATATACCTACGACAATATAAAAATGATCAAATGCTTTATAAATACGGTCCTAACAACCTGATTCTTCTGGTAGGCAATCCATGCGCAATAAAGGTAAAAAGTGACATTCGGAACAGTTCGGTGTAGGATCTTAGACACCACATATATTAGGTACCTACCTAGAAATTTGTAAAACGCAGGACAAAATTAGCAGACACGAAAGTAGCACCCTTAGTAAGAGCAGCATTTCTTCCCCAGTGAGTACAAGTTCGCGCAAATCGTAGTGAATCCGCTCCCCGGGCCGCGTCGCTACCTCGATGGTTTGGTTCGCATTGTGTGCTCGCTATACGCGCTGCTGGTGGCCACTATACGACGCACCTACCTGGTCTCGGATCCGCTCGCCAAGCCGCGTAGGTTCCGCAGGTACCTACCTCTTGTCTTCTTGGGTAGGGTGCTTGCGCAGAGATGGCTAGATGGAGCCAAAATTAACGCACTACCAACTGTACTGCCTAGTATCGATGCGTCGTCCTGACTATCAGAGTGCGACGCTGCAGAACAGGATGCTGTAAAGGATCGTATGCGTGGGATCAAAGAAAATCAGAGTATCATTCATCTTCTAAAAGAGATGATGAAGATGGCTTTGGCATTCGTTAAAGTACATATGAATTTCGAATAATCGTAACTTCCGTTAAAATGTCAGGTGGCTTGCCAGCTGCATAAAAGTTGGGTTATCTTTGAGTTAAAATCTGCGTAAGCACCCAAAATATCGGCTACTAACATCATTGTAATGCTTGAGTAACATTGTGGCGTAACCAACCAGGTGATGCGAACCGAACTCATCTAGCTTGTACTTGTACTCACTGTATTGTAGCTTGACTAACACATTATGGCCTTGTAACACTCCATGAAGAGATCATTAACATTACCTAAGTGACTTTTAAATCTATTAGTTAAGTAGTTGTTCGAAAAAAAACCAACTTTATCATAATTTAAGGGAGAGAATGGGTGCCGCTCGGGACCGCTATTTGTGGCGTTGTATGGGGGAGGCCTATGTCCAGCTGTGGACGTTTGTTGGCTGATATGATTATGATGGGAAAATAGGTGTTTCTTGTTTTGCCAAATCCTACCAAGCTACGTCGTACGTCGTTGAGAACCAGCTTCTCTTGCGTTGGTGGTGTACTTCGAGATAAACTGACCAATTGAACATCACTTAACAATCTTCTTACATGATGATGATGATCTTCTAAAATGCAGTGTAGACGCCCCGTGGTGGGATGAGGCTCTGCGAAAGACTTTCGGCAGATGCTGGACGTGGCAAGCTTAAGACAGGGCGCTATGGCCCTCATAAGGAAAGGCTTCCGTCCAGTGCTTAGTTGACTAGCATAGATAGGCTGATGATGATGGTCTCCGCAGACTGATGGGCTGCCGGTACGCCGTGATAGGCTGCCCGTGGCGCGGGCCGGCGCACGAGGCCTGCGGGCACGAGCACGCGTGCCTGCACCCGTGCAAGTCCGCCGCGGACGTGGTGGTAGCACTCCAGGACCGAGAGAAGGCCGCCGCGGACTCCGCAGCGCTTTATACACAGATGCTCGACTTGCTTTCGTACGAGAAGATCACTTTTAATGGTGAGTCCTTTGTTCTTGTAACATCTAAAACAGCGAATCCGATTTAAACATTTGTTACTAATTAGTAAGTTGGTATCCTAGACAAACGTATTGCTCTGTAGCCTGTAGCCTTCTTCGTCGTATTTTTATTGCTGAAGGTCGTATCCATCTTGAAAATCATATCGTTATTTCAAGTTCTATAAAGTAGGTTTATTTATTAGTTTTAATGATACGTCATACTTAAATAATTACTAGTTGTGCTCCGTGGCTTCGCCCCCGTGGAAATCATACAAATTTCAGAAATTTACTGCACACCCCCTAGGGGTAGTTTTGTAAAAATAAGAAATACGTGATTCATTATTTACTTTATAGGTTTATTTATACCGAGTTTTGAGTGAATCGAACCTGGAAGCGAAGTTTGTGTGAATGTTTGTTACCACGTGTAGGTATCTCCGTAACTACCTACTTTACCTCTAAAAAATTTACCTCTGAGGGGGTTAAAAAGGGTCGTAAAATTTCTATGGAAATTTATTATTCCTTGGTTCGATTCACTCAAAACTCGGTATAAATACATAAACTCAAAAGTGAATACTGAATGAAACACGTAAGTATATTACTTTTTACAAAAATACCCCTAGGTGGTGTGGTGCGCGATAAAATTCTGAAATGTGTATGATTTCCACGCGGGCAAAGCCGCGGGGCGCAGCTAGTTTATAATGTTAGTAGGATGCGACCTAAACAAGAGTATTTATGATACAAAATCATTCATTTGACGACCGATGTGGCGCCGTGGGCGAAGGTCCGCCTGTGACGCAAGATCAAGGGTTCGATTCCCGCCTTGGGACAAACGTTTGTACGATCTGCAGATCTTTGTTCTGGGTGTTCTGGGTATTTTCTATGTATAATAAAAAATATTTATCTTAGTTATGTATTGTATTATGTAAATCAGTCATCTATTACCCATAACACAAGCTCTGCCTAGCTTTGGGCTAGATGATGCTGTGTGGATTGTCTAGCTTTATTATTATTTGCCAACAAACTAAGCCAGCACCGGAATCATAGGCCATAACTCTTTGTTCTGGTTCAGTAAGGACAATAAATGTTAATTCAGATTGAATTGTAACGTCCGTCTACTTTATGGATTAAGAAACTACCACACTAACCTACTGAGAGCTCTAGACATGCCTCATCCAGCTAGGCTCCACGATGTCACACAGATAACATAAAGATAACTTGCTTATGTTTTGGTTTTGTTATCTAGCTAGCACGTTATGCAGACTACCTAGTCGAGTGAGCTCAGGAAGTTCTACATTCCTTTGTTCCTATCGACTCAGATTATAGAACTAATATGGTCTTTAAGTGGATGTATTGGTTATCTACGAATGAATTTGTGATAAAATAATTCTGTCCAATACAATTTACAGTTGATGTTTCAGTTTCAATATCTACTTAGATGACTTGTTTTCAAAGGTCGCGGGCGCATGATGAGTTATGGATCGCCTTATCAATACCGTGGAGGGATCCATTTATTAGGTCAGATATTTATCTGTACGTAGTCTGGCATTTTCTTGTAGATTGATTTATTTTAGCGACGAATTGAACTGAAACTTAGTTGTATTGGGCAGAAGGTAGCAGTAACTATTTAAACTGGTGTAGCTGTAGCACCGAAATCTTTTAGTGAGTTCTTCAGAGCTTTGTAGAGGTTAATTTATAAAATAGAAGCAATAAATAATAAAAATTATTTATGTAACAGTTTTACAGAAATTGCTAACACTGTAGTGGAAACCTTAATTTATGTATAAATACTTGTGTTAGAAGGTCTCGCTCTTTTATAACAGCTTATTAGATCTATTAGATAAACAGAAACATAAAAAAGATGTGTATGAATTAAGTCCTAGTCTAGCTTAAAATCTAACTCAGTGTAGTTGTATACTAACAAACATTTGAATGAAATGTACTATTTTGTTGTCTATCTGTGTGATGAGATGATAAAGAAAAGAATAGAAGCTGTCCCATTTTTGCATCACACACTTTTGTACCCTCCCTCGCATAGTCCGCGTACACTTCAACAGTGAACCTCAAGGCTCGACAATAGGACCTGATCCCGTCCTCTTATTTATTCTTTAAAGT